>CM028130.1:1077121250-1078428333 GCA_016271365.2 Neoceratodus forsteri
AGCAAAAAGGACTAGAAAGTCAGCTAGTGTAGAGCCAAAAGTTCTCTCCCCAACTGCTGAGGAAATAGCTAAAGCAATTAAAATTGTCCAGTCTCTCTCTCTCCGGTTCTGACCGAACCGACACCTTCAGGTAAGCGTTCGGTTCGGCCGGTTCCACCGGTTCAAAATTACGATTTTGAGAATTTTTATGAACCGGGGGAGGGGGGAGAGGAATATGAGGAGAGTGAATATGGTTTTGAAGATCTGGATGTGCCCATTGATCCGGTCATCTCTCCAGATAGACCCCTAGGGGTTTCTCCTCCAAGGCTTTCTGAGTCCCCTTCTCATTTCATGTTTTATAAAAAAGTTGCTGAAACTCTCCAGCTCCCTGTTGAGGAAGCTGTTGATGACCAAGAGGAGCCAGACTATGTAGAAATGATGGATATTCCAGAGTCTAGGAGACTGTCTATTCCTTTGCATAAATCTTTTAGGAAACAGACAGTAAAAGTTTTAACAACTCCTCACACTATACCTCCTGTGGATAAAAAGATGGACAAGAGGTATACCTTATCAGGCTCTGACACTGATTTCCTCACTCAACAATGCAGCCATGTGGGGGTAGTGCAGGCTGCAGCCTGTGACAAGGCTAATATTCCCCTAGCTTCACACCCCCCTGAGAAGGACTCCAGGAAGATTGATGCTATGGCAGGGATACTGTGCTGGCCCTAGCGAAACAAGTCCCTGACCAGCTTGCCAGGGAGCTGGAACAGGTGGCTATGGATGGTATTGAGGCATCCAAGGTGCAATTTCATACTGCAGTGGACTCTAATGATGTTTACAAGCAGGTCTGCTTCCACCCCTCAGCCCAAAGCCCCTGCCAAGCAGGCACCCTGATGGGATTGCCAGGGCCGATTCTCCTCTACCTGTAGGGGGCAGGCTGGCTTACTTTGTCCAGGACTGGAAGTCTTTAACATCAGACAAGTGGGTCCTGGAAGTAGTAAGCCAGGGACTGGTTCTCAGCTTCAAAAAATTTCCAAAGCTGAGAACCAGATCTTTTCCACCTGCAACTCCATCAGATGCACTCGCCCTAGAGGCAGAGGTCTCTACTCTCCTGGCTCTCAGAGCTGTGGAAAGGGTTCCTCCCCTACACCAGGGCAAAGGTTTGTACTCCAGGTATTTCCTTACCCCAAAAAAGACAGGAGAATGGCAGCCTATCCTGGATCTCAGATATTTAAACAAGCACCTTTTAAAGCCAAAGTTCAAAATGGTGACTCTGGGAATTATCCTACCCTCTCTAAGGCCAGAGGACTAGCTAGCTTCCCTGGACCTCAAGGATGCCTACTTCCATATTCCCATCAGAAGCTCCCATCGAAAGCACCTCAGGTTCGAGCTGCCCTCAGGCCACTACCAGTTCAGAGCAATGCCCTTCAGCCTCACTTCTGCCCCAAGGGTATTCACCAAATGCCTGGCTGTAGCAGTTGCCTACATAAGAAGGCAAAAGATTGCCATCTTTCCTTACCTGGACGATTGGCTGTTAGTAGGCCAGTCCCCAGACCAGGTCAATTTACACCTTCAGATAACACAGCAACTGCTTACCTCTCTAGGTTTCCTTCTGAATCTCTCAAAGTCAGTTCTAGAGCCGGTCCAGCTTCTTACCTTCATAGGCGCAGAACTGAACACACAGGAAGCCAGGGCCTTCCTCCCCCTGGACAGGGCAAAGACCCTAGTCTCCTGGCTCCTCATTTACCCTGCAGGTCTCCGCCAGCAAGGCATTTTCTGAAGCTCCTAGGACACATGGCTGTTCCACAGCAGTTGTGCAAGGAGCAAGATTTCAGATGAGGGACATCCAGTTCCATTTGAGAGCTTTTTGGTCTCAAAGAAAGGATCCTCTTACCAAGCTGATCCCAGTAACTCGAACCCTGATCCAAGCCCTACAGTGGTGGCAGAATCAGAGCAAACTGAGACAAGGGGTTCCTTTTGTCACTCAGTCTCATTCTCTAATCCTTATTACAGATGCGTCCCTCTTGGGCTGGGGAGCTCACATGGGCGACCTCACCACCCAGGGTCTGTGGTCTCCCAGGAATCTCTGCTCACATCAACCTGTTGGAGCTCAGAGCAGTTTTTCTAGCACTTCAAGCTTTTTCCAAATCTGTTCAGAACAAGAGTATTCAGGTCAGAACAGACAACACCACTACAATGTGGTACATCAACAAGGGCACTGGCCTACGGCCTTGTGCACTGAAGCGATGAAGTTGTGGTCTCTGGCTTACTCCCTGAACACCTCCCTTATGGCAGTTCACCTCCCAGGCAAGGACAATGTCCTGGCAGATGCTCTCAGCAGGATTTCCCAGGGCCACCATGAATGGTCACTGGATCCCCTGGTCTTGGGAGTAGTATTTGCCAGATGGGGCACCCCGCAGATAGATCTTTTTGCAGCCCCAGACAATCACCAACTTCCTCTTTTTTGCTGCAGGCCCCCAGTGTTGGGCTCACTCCCCTGGATGCCTTAGCCCTCAGTTGGGAGGAGTTTCTATGCCTTCCTCCCTTTCCTCTCCTGTTCAAAGTGCTAGTCAAAATCAGATCCCAATCATGCAAAGTCATTCTGATAGCTCGGATTGGGCCAGACAGCCTGGTATCCACTCCTGCTGTCCTTAGCAGTCCATCTTCCCCTGTCCTTCCCAGGAATCACAATCTGTTAACCTGTGCCCAGGGAAGGGTCTGGTACCCAAATCTCCAATCTCTCAATCTCAAGGCTTGGTTCTTGAAGAGTTAGAGTTTGCTGATTTACACCTTTCCCAAGGTGTAATGGATATATTGAAGGCCACAAGGAAGCCTTCCACCAGGGCTACTTACAATTCCAAATGGAAAAGGTTTTCCGTATGGTGCTCGGAAAAGCATATTTCCCCAGTCTCTGCTGATCTACCCACAGTCCTGGATTATATGGTCCACCTGAATTCTTGGGCTGAGACCAGCTACCCTGAAGGTGCACTTGGTAGCTGTGTCTGCTTTTATTTCAGCAGGTAAATCCTCTTCCCTTTCAGCTAATCCTGTATTTTCCAAGTTTTTTAAGGGGTTGTTTCACACCAACCCTCCATTCAGGGATCCTGCCCCTGCCTGGGATCTTAATGTTTGCATTGCTCAGCTTATGCAACCCCCCTTTGAGCCCTTGTCTTCAGCTGAGCTCAAGTACTTGACTTGGAAAACTGTGTTTCTGGTAGCCATCACCTCTGCCAGACGCATAAGTGAATTACAAGTGTTGTCAGTGGAGCAGGAGTTTATCTCTTTTCAAAGAGATAAGATGGTCCTTCGGACTAACAGAAAGTTCCTGCCTAAGGTGGTTTCAGATTTCCACCTTAATCAATCTATTTCACTTCCAGTGTACTTCACTGACCACTCCTCCTCTGGGGAGAGGATGCTGCACAGCCTAGATGTGAAGAGAGCCCTTAGTTACTACATAGAGCGTACCAAGGGTCATAGGTTTGACTCCCTCCAACTGTTCCTCACCTATGGCGAAGTTGGTAAAGGGAAGCCAGCCACTAAAAGATCCATTGCCAGGTGGATTGTCTCTTGTATCCATTTCTGCTATGAGAAGTTGGGTAAAGTTCCCCTCTCAGGCCTGAGGGCTCACTCTACCAGAGGTACAGCTGCTTCTCTGGCTGCTGCCAGAGACATTCCTATTCTAGAAATATGTCAAGTAGCTACCTGGAAAACAGTTCACACTTTTACCAAGCATTACTCCCTGGACATCCAGGCTAGGAGTGATGCTCGGTTTGGCACAGCCGTGCTTCACAGCCTATTTCCTAGGTAGGTTCTGTCCCTCCTCCATGGGGGTACTGCTGTGTAGTCTGCAATTGTCATAATATAGCAAGATTTCATGTTGTTGAAGAAAAAATGACTCACCTTAGTAATGTTGTTTCTTCTAATGGAGTCTTGCTATTATGACCTCCTCCCTGCCTGCCCCTCTCAGAACCTCTGTTTTGGGGATGTGGGTGGGCAGTACAGGGTTGGCACTTTTTTATGCCCACCTTGTTGTTTTTCACCTACCTTTTTGGGTGAATTGGTGTTGTGTTTTTGCATTTTTGGGTCTCCTGACTTGAGTCTTTGTTTTAGGCCAAAATGAGTGTTTATGTTAGTAGCCAGTTGGCTAGTGTAGGTTTACAGCTTCCACACAGAACCTTAGTGAGTTTTAGCTCATAAAGATCTAACAGTTTGTGTTTGAAGCACAACAGACAGAGTTTTCAACCAAGCTCGTGCTCTAAGTTCCATGCCTGCATGAAAAGTTAACTATTTCACCTCCGGAGCAGTTCTAACCTGCGGTCATACTGCAATTGTCATAATATAGCAAGACTCCATTAGAAGAAATAACATTACTAAGATGAGTAATTTTTTCTTCTTCCTGTCATACTTTAAACAAGGGTAACAAAAGACAGCCAAGAGTTGTGAAAGCCTGACCACCCCTTCATGGCGACTCTATTTGATCAGGTCCTACAGTATTTCATGTTCATTTCTACTCACCTGGCTGATATGAGTTGAGGTCCTGTGGTTTCATTCTCCTATTATGCTAAGACCACAACCACTCACCAGAAGCACCCTAAAATATGATCAAACTGATTTAACCAGCCGGGGCTGTAGAGGTTACATTTTGTATTTGTAAACAACTTGATAAAGTATGTTAGGTGTTAGGTATTTAAAGCAGCATTATTTGTAAAGGGACATCATCAACCCCATTTGAACTCAACATGTCCCTAGTTTAAAAAAACACATTTTATGATTGTTCTCATTCAATAGAGACTGCTGATTCAGCTAGTTGTTTGATTCAGACTCCTTCTTACTTTTAAAAAGTAAAAAAAACTCAGTGTCAACCATATTGGTGTTACCACACCAAAACCGGTTTGTTTACATTTCTTGACCAACTACAGCTGCATCTTTCCCGGACTCGGGAACACCCCCAACACTATCTAGCTACTAGTAGCCCCTCCCTTTTGCCTGCACAGCATTACAGCCAAGCACGCTGAGCCGTATCTCAGAATAGCTCTAATCCATTCCTGATATAGTAGTAACTCCTTAGACCTGAAACTCCTTCGACTCACTCTCCCTGAGGTGCTCAACCCCCTCACCCATATACTAAACCGCTCCTTATGCCAGGGGAAATTCCCTTCCCAGTGGAAATCTGCCTCCATTATGCCCATATTTAAAAGTGGGGACAGTACGCTCACTAACAATCACTGCCCTATCTCCATTCTCCCTCCCCATCCAAGGCCGTAGAGAGGATCATCTCTGATCAGCTCACTGACCACCTCAACAAATACAACCTATTATGCAAGCAGCAACACAGCTTCTGGAAAGGGCACAGTACTACTACTGTCCTCCTGGAACTCATCACACACATCCACTCCACCTTAGATAGAGGACATATCACTGGGGCTGTCTTTACTGATCTCATTAAGGCATTTGACACCGTCAACCACTCCCTCCTACTATCCACACTTACCAACATCGGTTTCTCATGTGATGCCCTTGGCTGGTTCACTGACTACCTGACTAACCATTTCCAACAGTAAAAATTGGTAACACCCTATCTAATAGGCTACCTGTCCTCTCTGGAGTCCCGTAGGGGTCTGTCCTCGGACCACTTCTGTTTAGCCTCTTCCTTAACTCCCTCCCCATGTCCTGTTCTGGCAACCTACTACTCTACGTGGACGATGCTGTCCTATATTCCTCCAACTCTGACCCCATGCAACTCCACCTTTCCCTTCAATCCTCCTTTAGTGGTGCTGAAACGTGGTTCTACACACAACGCCAAATCCTCAACTATAACAAGACTAAAGTTATGTTCTTTACACACACCCTAAACTCCTGGAAGGAACTCTGCCCCCAAGTACGAACTGCCAACCTGACCCCCCTTGAGCAAGTGGACTCCTTTAAATACCTAGACACTACTCTAGACCCTGCACTCACTTTTCACCAACATATACACTTTCTGTCTACCGCCCTCAATGTTCGGCTTGGGCTACTATATCGATTCAAACATTGTCTTACTCCAAATGCCATGAGGCTTGCTGTCTCCTCCTTGGTCCTCTCCCTGCTTGATTATGGCTTACTAATCTATAGTGCGGCAAACACCTTGGCCCTTCATAGACTTCATCTCTTCTTAAATAAAGCTTGTCATCTCACCCTGGGCTGTGACCGGCTAACTCACACATGCTCTCTTTATAATGCGACCAACTGGCTTAATCTTGACAATAGAATTAGGTTTCACACCTGCCTCATGGTCAAAAAATTGCCCTAGGCATCTGCCCCCCTGGGCTCACACCCCTAATCCTCCCGGCTCTGATACTTAAGCATACTCGTAGCTCTGGCAAGCAACTCCTTTCTGTCCCCGACTGCTGAACCTCCCAACTCCAAAGGGTCCTTTAGTTACAGAGCCCCCTCCTGGGTAAACGGCCTTCCCACCCCACTTGTCAATGAGAGCAGACTTGGACCCTTTAAAACTTCTCTTAGAAATCATCTCCAGTCCTCAAACCACTGTGACTGCCACTGAACCAGCTCCCACCCTCTTCCTGACTAAGGTCTTTTGGCTGGCTTCTTCCACCCCCTATCTGTCCCTAACCTGAGTCCCCCAAGCTTAGCTCTATATCTGAGTATAAATATGTATTGATTGAATGCACTAATTATTCCTAATATCTAAGTGCTAGCCTTACAATGGTCCTTGTAATAACCAGACGGTGTCCTGTTGAACAACTATGTAATTGTTTGTCTTTTTTGTATGTAATTTCTGTGATGTGGAACCTTTGTAAAGGAGTCTCTGACTCACACGTACTTTCCAAATCCTCTATAAATAAAATAAATTATGCAGTGGGAGTAAAAGAGACTAATATATCACTAGTGGCTGCACTGTTTGAAGGTGTTTCTAATGTTCAGGAAGAATACAGTAAGCTTAGGTAAACAATTTGGAACAAAACAATGTTGTGTATAACCATACACTCCAATGCATTTCATTTCCAATAAACAAGAAGGCAGATTAAACAACCAGCAACATCAATGAATTTTAGAGAAGGTAAGTAATTATAAAATGTGGGTTTTAACCTAGAAATAATATCATGCAAAAAAGATTGACAGTGTCCCTTAATGATCATATAGTTTTTTCAACAATGTTTTACTGACATAAATATCAATATACCCATATTTTGTTTTCTTTCATTCCTGAACTAAGATACGGGATTTAAAAGTTTTAAAAATGTTCCATTCCAAACTTGAATATCTTGGTACTGTTTACAATCAGAAACCTCTGCTAACATTATCCTAATACATTCACAGTATGAAGCTAGTATGCACATTTAGCAGGTAACCTTAACAGACGAGATTGTTAAAAATGACAAATGGCAGCCATCTTTAATGACAAGTAATTATTTACAAAATTAGCTGTAAAAGCTGTTTGAAAAATATCTGAGAAAACTAAAACATAAACCAAGAATTAATCTAAGGATGTCGTTACATTTGTGCTAAAAAAAGCATAAGATGAGGATTTATTTTTGATGACTAAGAAATACTTCTGCTTTAAAGAACCTCTAACACCTCGGGGGCAACTTCTGAAAATGTCAAGCACATCTGGGTTTAAATCACACCTATGATGCTTATTTATTTTTTACCTCTACATTGTGTTTCCAATAATCAAACTACATTCCTTATTAATAATAAATATAATTTTAATGTTTGCGGTTTCAGGGTGTGCACTGAGAAAAGCTGAGAAAGTTTGGGATCTCCAAGTTTCATGTTTTCCTATTAGTGCAACTGGTAGTGCAACAGAATGGTATTCCGAGCAGGCATATGTTCAAAACCCAAACTGGGGTACTTATTTCCTTCAGACCTCTTAATCTTATCTCAAATAAGCACAAGCCACTTTTTGTAATTAAAACTGTTATCCTGTGTAAACTGCAAAAAAAAGGAATTAGTGGAATAAACATAAACACTGTACAATGAAACATTGTTCATCAATATAAAATAGCTTGTACAGTATTAGAGGCTCTGACACTACATGAGAGGCTCATGTGTTGGTCTCAAATTCACTGGAATAGGATTCCAGGCTGAAGGGCCATTCATAGCAAATGACCATCCACCCATAATGATACTAAACCATAGGACCTCAAACATGACACCAGATGATGATTGCATACCAAAGCACATATGTCTCTCAGTTACTAGTTCCCTAATATAGGTGGGGGTACCTCCTTGACACACTTTGTCATTAGTCAAATCAACTGTAGTTCTCATCTGTGTTTTAATGACAGCCAGTTTAACCGTTTATATTAACCAAAGTGGTGGTCGTACTTTGACACACCCAAGGTGAAATGGCCTAGTCTATTGACCAAGACATCAAGCTTGCCAAAAAGATCAGCCTCAGCTCCACCATAAACCAAGTCCCCACACTGAAAAAACAGAATAATTATTAACTCAGCAGTCTGTTTCCTTGTTTCAATTGATAATGAGGCATAGACTCAGATTTTCAACGTTTGATGTAGGGCATGTCTCAAGCTCTGCATCAAATCATTAAAACAATATAGTTGTTCCAAAGCCAAACGCTATAACTGCACCCAATTTTTCAATTGCAGATACAGTTGCAAGATTTGGATCTTCTTTACAGCAACTGGTGGCAAAATGTGGGTACATCTTCCTTGTGGGATGCCTCAGTATTGATGTACTCTAGCCTAAAGAAAAGAAGTCCAGTGGACATTAATGTGGCACACAGTATGTGAAATCCCACTTGCCTGCCGCAAGTCCAGCACACCATATATTTGATGCAGCTGGGGCTTGTGGTGAAAACAGTCTACTGAAAATCCATCCCAGGGTGTCTATAAAAGAAGCCCATCCAAGGGACAACTTTTTTTATGATACCAATATTTGACATTTCCAGTTTAATCTCATATTTGACTCTGGAAACTGTTATTACTATAATGAAATAAGTTGAGCATGACACTGCCACTTAAATTCTATGCATTATTATTGCCTTGCACTGTGGTCACTTTATACCCAGTTTTGTTCAGTTTTGTACTATTTGTTTCATATCACTTACTGTTTCACTTGTGTATTGTTACTACTCACTTTTTCCTGTATCACTTGTACCTGTTTTTCTTTTTACCTTGTGTATGCCATCTTCATGGTACAGCTCATGCCTGAAATGATCCCTGGGATCAGTGCATCCACTAAGTTAACAAATAAATAAATAAATAAAATCTAATCAATGTCATGCAAATGTCCATAATAGTAAAGATTATGGCAAAGGTGAATATAGGAAATATCTGAATTATAAGGTGAATCTTGTCTAAATAATGTTTTTCAAATTTTGCCCCGTGATGTGAGACACTCTAAGACGTTTATTTACTATAAAGTTTTTTTCCTGAAATGTTAGTTAACATTCAGGTTCCATATAAAAAAAAGTCTCAGTGCTGGCAGCCCACAAAATTCCGCAATATCACAGCCCCACATCAAGATACTAACAAGGTGCTTACTTTATATCAGTGCAGAAAAGGTACAATACAATGTTGGTAGCTCTAACAACTCAAACACTTTTACAACAAAACTATACTCTTCCTCAAGGTCCACATCCTCTAGCACTGAGCATCCTTTTATATGGTATCACTTATAGGTGTATGTAACCTGATAGTGAGCAGTCATAATGAACAAGTGCAAATAATAGACATATAAAACATTCAATAAGTACAATAAAAGATACCTTAAAAGAGCAGTAAAAAATAGCATCGATGAAATAGCCACAGACTGGATAATGGAATGATGCCTCAGAATCCAATAGATTTACAGTATCTGTTAGGATTCCTCAGAATGCAATAGATTTACAGTGTGTGTTAAAGATAAAGGCAATTACATTTCACACAAATACTATATACCACCAAGAAAAGTTCATAACTATGATGGATAAAACACATCAATAGTGCTAACTTGCTAGGATCCAAAAAAATCCAATCAATTTTCAGTAACAAAAGAAGGGGTTGAGGGGGGTTGGGAAAGACAGGTAAATGTATTTATTTATTTTATTTAATTACCATATTTATTTGTTTTAGGTTTTTTTTGTTTGTTTCTTGTTAACTGGGCTGGGTTCACTGGGCAAATGAATGCCCATTTTCAGGCGCAACCCAGGAGAGTACAACAGAAGATCATGTACAATTAGCAGCATCAGTTACAACAGCAATTAACAATAAAACAGTTTACTAGGTTTTTCACGGACATAATGGTGCACCATGGTCCATTGTGAATCTCCCCCACTCCAGTGGGTGATTATACCAACTTGTATTTAGAACAATATATCTTGTCCAGGACTCATCTGAATCCTTCAAAATAATTTATATCTACAATTTCCTGAGGGAGTCTAGTCCATGCTTTAGTTACTCTAACCGTGAAAAAGTTATTTCTCAAGTGTGTTCTTGCTCTTGGCACTACTCATTTCTTATTGTGGGATCTCATATTTTCCATAGTAGTACTATATTCCAATGTACATTCTTCAGTAAGCTTATTAGATTTGAGGATTTTGAAGAGTAACAGAAGGTCACCCCCTGTCTCTGAGAGTGTAAGGTATGCAAACCTGTCTCTCTTAATCTTATGTCATATGGCATGTTAGCCAGTCTAGGAATTAGTTTTGTTGCATACCTCTGGACTTGTTCTAGCTGATCTATATCTTTGATAAGGTACTATAGGGTGACCAAATCTGAGATCCATAGTCCAAAATTGGGTGCACATAGCTTTTAAAGAGGGGAATAATGAGTTGTTCATTTGTACATGTGAAGGTGCACTTGATTTTATTTACTATGCCCCTGGCCTTCCTAGAGACTGTTCTACAATGGTCTGAAGAGATTAACTTGTTGTTTATAAGGATTCCCAAATCATGTCCAGTAGTGGAGGTTTTTAGTGTTTTCTGATTCAGAATGTAGGAATAATTTGGGTTGTTGTGTCCAAAATGCAGAACCAAACATTTTTCTGAATTTAGAAACATACTATTTTTTTGGCCCAGTTTTCAATTTTACCCACCCGAGTGTTAGATGTTACTGGAGTGAATTTATCCCCCCCCCCCCCAGGTTAGCATTGTCAGCAAATTTTATAAGTTTGTTTTTTGGTTCTTTTTCAATATCACTGACAAATATACCAAACAGAACTGGGCCCAGAACAGATCCTTGTGGAAATCCACTACTCACTAGACCTTCACTAGACTTGGTGTCATTACACCAAACATGTTGAACCCTATTTTGAAGCTAACTATATATCCATCTAAGTAGACATGAATGAATCCTTAGTTCCTGTAATTTCTTTATTAAGGTATTATAGGGCACTTTATCAAAGGCCTTGAAATATCTAGTAGAATTACATCTGTTGGAATGCCATTATCTAAATTCTTACTGATTTGCTTGTAGAACATTAGATGGTTTGTAGCTCAACCGTCCCTTTTTGAAACCATGTTGAGATCTATCTCTTAGACCTAGCTGTTCCATATTTGTTTCAAGTCTTGATTTAATTATTCTCTCCATAAGTCTGCAACAGTGAGAAGTTAAACTTACAGATCAGTAATTTTCCACTTTTGTTCTAATTCCTTTCTTATACATAGGTATCACTGTGGCTAACGCAAGTCCTTTGGTACTATACCCTCATTAAGGGAGAGATTGAAAATTACAGATAAGGGATAGGCCAGATGTCAGGCGCTGTTTTGTAAAAATTTAGGATTTATAAAATCTGGTCCCGGACTGGATGTGCTATTGATTTTGCTTAATTCATGATATACCTCTTGTTCAGAAAACCTTCTATTTCAGATACATTTTCTGTCAATTGTCATGTTAGATTTTTGGGAAAACACTGAACAAAAATAACTATTAAATTTATCAGCAATGACTTGACCATTTTCAATTATGATGTTATTATTCATGATTGGACCTAGCATTTTCACTGATGTTCTGCTATTTGAGTTTATATATGAGTATAATAGTTTGGAGTCTTTTGAGTGTGCTATTTTAAATACAGTACTGGATTTGGTTTTCCTAATGAGATACTTCAGATGCTTTTGCTCTTTAATGTATGCTAATTTGCTATGGTTTGTTTTAGTTTTCTTATATCTAGTGTAGTCTTTACTGTATATTGTACCATAAGTTGTTTCTTAACTCTTTTTGTAAATCAGTTCGGTACCTTACCTTTTGTATTATATTCATTTCTTGATGGGACTAGTTCATCCTAGTTGTAAAATGATATTTTTAAAAGTTATCCAAGCATCTTCTGTTGTTTTATTATCCAGTACAGTATCTCACTGTATAACAGAAAGTCACTCAGACAGTAAGTCAAAGTTTATTTTCTTATAGTCTTTGATGGTCTTTGATTTTAGATTGAAGATGTATTTTCTACTTACCAACAGACAGCATACATTGGACCATGTTATGGTCACTATTCCCTGGTCTAAAGTAGCAAACTATGTGTGAAATATCAAGATTAATGCAACAATAAACTAAGCAGTGTAATCAAGATAGTTATTTTTTTTATTTTGGTATTAGGTTAGCACACACTGGAATTCACATTCTTTTTTCACGTATGACCAGAGGTCAGGCTAATAAAAGTTACAAATATTTAAAGATAAGGAATATCTCTTGTCACATAAATACGAAGTATATACAATTCAAACAGTATTAGCTCAAACAAGTACAGACATCTTCTCTAAAATATTGAGACACAGCATTATTAAAGGAATTATAAGTAGACAGGCATTTTATGTTAGAAGGCAGTGTTTCAGATGGTCCCAGCACAGTAAGCTGAA
Source organism: Neoceratodus forsteri (assembly GCA_016271365.2). Lineage (NCBI taxonomy): Eukaryota > Metazoa > Chordata > Ceratodontiformes > Ceratodontidae > Neoceratodus > Neoceratodus forsteri. Next base: position 1,077,134,029 of record CM028130.1, read on the forward strand.
GTACGTTATTCAGCCACAGTACAGGCAAAAGGTTGAACTAACAGTGTGTTTGTAGTTGAATGTGACATGAAATTTGTATTATAACTGACAAGCCGGTCTCTTAAACAGCTAAGGATAATTAATGTATTTTCTGACTTTATAGACAAAATGAGAGATGGTCAGTTTAAAAATAGTCATCTTAAACTATGTAAGACTTTATAGTGAGGGGTATAATTTGGCACAGATAAGACAAATTTGCAATTTATTTGTAGTAATACTGTTTTCCTGTAAAGAGTATTAGACAGACCAAGTGAGTCACAATTGAAACAATTTAAAATCAGAAGTAGATTATGTGATTCAATAGCTAGTCAAGTTTATTTTGTTAGATCATTTCAAATGAGAGAAGAATAAAGCACTGGGGTGGGGTGCAGGTTCAAAAAACTTCTACTATCTAGAAAACTTGCTGAGAACCGCACTCTCCACTCAAAAAGGCAGCCGTAAACTGTTATTGATGCTTATAAAAATAGTTTATTCCATTTTCTCACAAAGAATAGGCAACAAGTAACAGTGCAAAGCACTTGTTACTAGGACAAGCTTATGTTTCACCCTGCCATCAGGGATTCATCAGAGATACTGACACAGGGTAACAAATATGCATATATACAAAGTGCATCAATTATCTAATTAATGTTTTAATCAATGATAGTATACAAAGCAAATTACTTCATTCCTCAAGGTGCAGATTGATGGACCAAGCAGGAGCTACACGCATCTGTAACTGAGGAGTAGCTGCAGATTGCACGACCGTTCTGCTCATTTTAAATTTATAAAAGGTATGACATCTATGCCACTGAGTTATGTGGTCTTACCAGAAGATCTTATTGTGGCTTGGCCCTGCCTTTCCTGCTTCTCTTTCTTGAGTTTTTTTTACCGTCGCAGGTTCTCTGGATCCTTGCTGCTAGAGTGGCCACACCGAGGGTGAGCAACTAAAAAACTACACCGTTCAGACCGGTGAATGAGGAGGAACTTCCAGGAGACAACACGGAAAGCAAGCTGCTGAATACAGCCCGGAGTTTAATCTAAGGGATGTTTTTTCCCCTTGCTTTTATGAAGTATAATTGAAGTTCATTTGATTGATTTTATATATTTTATATACTTTTATATTTTATACCCATGTACTCTTCACAAAACGATTCACTGCATTGTGTTTTTTTCTATTGTTTGTGCTGTTTTTAATGTTTGTTTGTTTTATTCCCTTGTTTTCACTACTTATACCATTTTATTTATGAGCGAGGTTTTGCTATTTGGTATTGTGTGTTTTGTTGAACTCTTTCCTATAGAATTCATACTGTTAAACTTTTCAACAGATTTAAATATAGTTTTAAAATTCCCGAGGTTACTATGATCATATGACCAGCTCTCTCCAATTACCAGTACGTCCCAACCTCCATTGACCACAAGCCGTAAGTGCAAAAGCTCTGCTCTGTCAGTTCTATTATGCAATACAGAGCATCGGGGCAAGTGAGCGAGTAAAAGATTATACAACCCTGTTTGGAACTTTTCGCTGCTGTTATGAGTTTAACTTAAATAATTTAATACTGGGAGCACGCTGTATATCATCATTTGTGAGCTGTGTATTGCTACTTGAGTGCTAACAGCCCACAGAGCCACACAGAGCTAGATTGTGCTTCCTCAGCTCCTTAGCTCCCTCGGTTCTCTATAGAATTAGTACTCTGCCATATCTATTTACACTCTAATGGCCAACGGAGTCAGGAGAAAGGACACTAAGAGTAAGTCCAATATTCTCACAGTGTTTTGCTGTGCTTACTCAGGAATAGACAGTGTATAGAGTAGGCAAGAGCTTGGGATTGCTAACAGGACACATTTATTGATTATATAAAGAGCTTAGGATTTTCGGAGTGATTTTCTGTTATCCCCTGATTTATTGCTTTTTATATTTTTACTTGCCAGTGATATTGGTGCTACTAATTGGGATACTCACCTCATACTCCCAGCTGAAGGGTGTCTCCTATAACAGCAATCCCAAAATCAAGAGAGACTGGCCAGAGGGCAATGGAAGAGAATTAATTACCCGTTAAACCACTGAGTTGGGCACTTTGCTAAGAACAACTCTAGCTGCAATTTCATGAGTAAATAAGAACCTCAGAACAGCTGAAAAGGAACCAGTGTTCTTGTAAAAAAGTAGATCTGAAAGTTTAGCAAGTAACTTATTCTACTGGATCTTGAAAGCCACGGCCATCTATGTATACTCTGCGGTGATATTAACTATTGACACTGACTAGTTATTTGAGAATTCTCTTGGATCTTTGGGCCTGAACTGGATCCTAAACACTTAACAGGACATCAATGGGACCCGTGGACTCTAGTTCAAGGTTATATTATCTATCTGCCAGTATTATTCTTTTATTACTTATTATTTTATCTTCATACTTTTACAAGTTTATACTGCACTATTGCACTATTGTCTGTGAAATCTTGCAATTTGTGTGTTTTCTTTATTGCAACTGGTATTTAAACTCAGAAACTCATAATCATTATTATTATTTATTTTTTTACTACAATGTATACTAGAAGTGGTAGAGCATTAGTAAAGATTAAGGATAAGAAGGGTCCAAGCTATGGGGATGGAGGGGAGGGCAGTGGTAGAAAGAAGAACTGCTGTGTTTATAATCAGGAGCTTTCGCTGGTGTCTCTGGCTTCCTCCACCCCAAAAGACCAGATTCCCCTTTTAGAAAAGTTCATTTTCCCTGAATCCTCATTATCCCCATGTCTAAATAATGAACAAGTTTATATTGACCACAGACCGGAGCTTCCACAAGTAAAAATGCCTTCCCATTCCCCCCCAGATGAATTTACAATCTGATAGGTACACAAAAGAGGCTAAGGCCAAAGATGAAAACCCATTACCACTACTAGTCTCTCCCATCCCTTCTATTTTCCCAATCAAACTAAATCCCAGTGAAGCTCAACAACCTCACCAACAGTCTCACATCCTCACTAATAGTGAGGCAACATTTGCTAATGGTTTTTCTGAGACAAAAAACAAAGCTTTCTTTATAGAGGATTACGATAATAAGGAAAAAATCTATTCTAAAAATGCAGCTAGTACCTATAAAACAGAAGCCCTAACTCAAAAGAAAATGACTGACTTTTTTTTAAGTAACCCTTGTACATAAAAAAATTAATTATAGAGACAGTAAGGTTCTTTCAAACTCCCTTTCTGAAAATATAAATACTGGCTTGGAGTCTCAAGACTGTATAGATAGCAACCTGAGAATCTCAAAATTACAGCCAACTAATCTTACAGGATCAGAAATTTCTCTGCACCCTACTGGGTTAGAACTTTTCAGCCCCCCTGAATCCTGTGTTAGTCTAGAATCTCCCCCATAGCACCTAATTAATTCTTCACTACTGACAAGCTGACCAAGCAAAGCCTGCAGAAAGCTTGACAAAGAAATTGAAAACATAAACTTAGACCCAGAATGTCTCTTATCTTGTCCCAATACCATACCTAAATACACTATCAAGCCCCTTACTCATCCCATTATGTCCAATATTGTATTGCCAGAAGCAATTAAAGAAATCAAATACAATATAGAGGAATTATCAGAACTATTTACTGAAAAAATCTCTATCCTCTCCAAAAAACTAGATAAAACAGAAGAGAAAGAAATATGTGGAATACACATGAGATCTTATTTCCCTTCTATTCATATCCCCATCTCTCCAATTGGGGCACTAAAAAGAATCATTTGCAGAGAAATTCTAAGAAAAAACAACAAAAACAGAATAAAAATAAAAACAAACAAAAAAAGCAGCAAGAGAACTTGACCAATTTCATTTCAAATTTAAATGAAACCCCCAAATATTTTTTGAACCCCAGTACTTATATCTCGGTTACAGGAGAAATCATTACTAAACAGCTCCCAAACTTAGAATTTGTAACTGACATACAATGTCTCGCTACACCTTCCAAAATGACTACTGAGCAGATACTGTGCAGGGAACCCACCAAACCTTGTTAAAATTGACCAGCTAAAAACTGGTAAAACTACTGAAATAATCTCAAAAGAGACTGGATTTTACATCCTAGAAATGTCTTCTGAATCTGATTTAATCTCCCTCCCTAATATAGATTGTATAAAAATTACTGGAAACAAAGTTATTTTTACATTTGAAAACATATTTTGTAAAACCTATGAAACAGAAGCATCTTAATATAACTTAATTATCCATTTATTTAAAGCTGAATTAGATCTCCCCAAGGAAATCTCAGAAATTTTCATGGATGGATATGAATTATTATATATCCCAGCAAAAAAAGATAAAAAATATGGAAGACCTAAAGGTGGGCTTGTTAAATATGTTAAGATAAGACAGGGCATCTGAGTAATAGAATGCTACTCACACAGAAATGAAACCCTGCTCAGTGTAATTACCTGGGATTTATTAACTCTTTTAATAGTTAATGTTTACTTTCCCCCTAAGTTTCATATAACAACTGATTATGACCCATGGGCTTAACTAACATCAGATATTGACTCCCTATACTTAAAATATCAAATAGACATTATTATCATTGGAGAGGACTTTAATGCTCGCATTGCAAAATATGACAATTTATCAATACTCCAATCTCAGATTTATATGGGTGAATTAGAACCAAGGAAATCTGCTGACAATACTGTTAACAAAGCTGGTCACAAACTGATAGAGTTTATTAATAATAACAATGTTTTGATCTTAAATGGGACAGGATTGGGTGACCAGGATGGTGCATTTACGTATTATTCTCCTAATGGGAAGAGTACTATTGATTATCTGCTGATTTCTCCAGAATCATATAGTCTTTTTCATGGATTTAAAATTTCTATGATGCCTGAAAGTGACCATGCAGCCTTAACAGTTAACATAGATACACTGAAAAATAAAGAAATGATTCAGGCAAAAGAGCTCATCTCTCCCTCTTTATCACTGACAGGTAATTACAAACATACTTTAAATAATAAAAACTTGGAAAAGTGTCAAATTAACATATTCCCCTACAATGTCCTTACTTCATTCTCTCTCTCAAGGTAATTGCTCAGTACACTGTATAAATAAACAGCTTGAAGACTGTCTCACCACTATTAAAACAGTAATCTATACCCATAAAAACCCCAAACCCATATCTTTGTACTGGTTTGATCAACAATGCATGGAAGAAAATCAAAAAATAGGTATATTGATTAAGCACACAAATAACTTAGCAAGATCTAGTATAAAAAATCTTAACAAAGCAAGAAAGACATATACAAAATTTCTCAAACACAAGAAATATGAGTTCACTCAAAAACAGTGGGCTCATATGCAAGATACCATAAATAAAAAAGATTCAAAGGCTTTCTGGCTGATGGTAGCAAAGGGTGTTAAAGCATACCAACCCTCACTGGCTGTATGTAGTCCTAAGAAAACATGGGTTTTACATTTTTCTAATCTTTTTTTTAACGAATCTGAGTCTAACAAATCATTTACTACCCCCAAATGGATGCATATGGATCCTTATAATCCTTTAGTATTTTCTCTCACTGAAGTAGAAATTGCCATTTCAAACCTGGCCAATAACAAAGCACCTGGGCCAGATCTTATCCCAGGAGAAATTTACAAAGAAAACACAAATTTTGGGGTCCCTTTTTTTGTAAATTTCTTTAATGCCTGTTTTTGAGAAAGATTTGTTCCTCACTCATTGAAAAAAACCCATCATAGTCCCTATACATAAAAAAGGTTCATTTCAATCACCCAAAAATTACCAGCCTATAAGTTTAGTGGATATTAGTAGTACAATTTTTACTAATATTCTCTTGTCTAAATTACTGTTATGGGCAAATACTTTCAGCCCACTCTCTAACTTCCAAGCTGGATTTCGACAAGGCTTTTTGACCCTGGACAATATATTTACTTTGGCATATTTGATAGAAAAGTATAATATTTATAGGAAAATGAAACTATACACACTATTTATTGATTTTGCAGCAGCCTTTGATTCTGTACATAGAAATACGCTCTGGAACATTCTACTTGCCTGTGGTCTTCCCACAAACTTACTAACCCCAATTTTTCTATTGTATTCTGATACTCTTACTACCATCAGATATGATTTAAAGGGAAATATCTCAGAATACTTTACAACTAACAAAGGGGTCAAACAAGGCTGCCTCTTGGCCCCACTTTTATTTAATTTTTATATAGACTCCTTATTGGATTTTGATACCTCTTTTATGTTGGATTCTCCCAAAATCGACAAACAATACATTCACACTTTAGCATACACAGATGACATTGTTATTCTGTCTCTATCTCAAAGTGGACTTCAGACAAAATTAGACCAACTGAAAAATAAAAGTGATTACCTAAACCTCAGTATTAATACAGAAAAAAACAAAGATAGTGGTATTTGGAAAGAACTCCTCAAAGCCCAAAATTATGATAAATAATTCAAAAATTGATCTGGTATCGACCTACCGCTACCTTGGAATCATATTTTCATCCAATGGATCCTGGACTCCTTATAATAATGAACAAAAAATTAAAGCAAAGTATGCAGTTAAAGCCCTCCTTAGATTTAAATTCAATTATAAGTTTGGTGGACAGTAGGTTACTCTGGCTATTAAAGCCAGAGATTCCAAAATTACCCCTTTATTACTATATGGAGCTGAAATTTGGGGAATGAAGCCAAGCCCAAAGCTGGAAACACCCTTAACTTTCTATTATAAAGCCATCCTGCAAGTCCCGCTCTCTACCGCTAATGCTAAAGTAAGAGTGGAACTTGACAGAATCCCTCTGATAGACCTGGTTAAACTTAGACTATTGTCATATTGGCTCAGGATTATAAATAATCACAATAACAAATTACCAATCCTCTGTTTGAAAGAAAAGGAAAAATTGTATTATGAAGGATTTTGTTCACCTTGGCTTAGAGCTCTTTTAACAAATCTCCAGAATTTAAATTGTATGCATCTCTGGAGAGATTACCAAATTGGTATATTGATATCCCATACCTATAGAGACAAATTAAAAAAAAATATATACTTTCTCTAGCACAGAATAAGCAATTATTACAGGTCCAAAGCCAAAAACAAGCCTCCTGGTACAGGCAGAATAAAATTGACTCAACAATAGAAAACTATTTACTTATCCCTTTAATTCTCCAAATACACAAGGTAATAACCTGGGCAAGATTTGGCTTAATCACTTCCAAATACATATATTTTAATTCTAGGCTCTCTCAAACAAATAGTAACCTAAATATATGTCCTTGTAACAAAGGGTTCAAAGAAACATTACAACACATAGTAATTCAATGCCCCCTCCCCCCATTTTATAGGAGGAGAAGCCAGATATTAAAAGACTTCTTAACAAAATACATAGATCGGGATTATGATCTGCTATTTCTTCTGCTTCATCCTGGGACAGTGAAATTTGCTGAACTATGTTTTAACTTTTTTTCATCAGTTATCAGCTACAAGAAAAATGCATTCTCTAAAAAATTATGTTAGACTATTAACAGAATCTATTTATTATTATTTTTGACATGTTTTGTTTTTCATATTTTTTATTCTTTTTATTCTGATGCTTGTAATGTCCAAAATTTTAACCACTTTTTGAAAGAACAATAAAGAATCTACTACATTCCTCAAGGATTTCTCTTTCAATAAAAGTGACAGTGCAAGCTAATATATACATACATATATATATATATATATATATATATATATATATATATCTCAGAACACTGAATAAACTGATTTTTGCTGCATCACATGAATAAAAACTTTTGTTTATATCCCAAATGTATTATTCTCCTTCATTTCATTACCAGCACATATTTTATTCACTTATTTAATCAAGCATCATATGAATATAGCACACCAGATGCCCTCCCTTGTGTATTTATTCCTGCTTTGAGGTACCTAAAAAACAAACAGAGAAAATATTATAAAGCTATTAACAATGGTTTAAATAACCTGTCATTAATTCTTTTCTCTAGAAGATCCAATGCTTACTTCTAAACAAAATAATCGTTATGCTTGATCCATCATTATTATGGCCATAGAAAATGTCTGTACTTAACAATAAAGTCTGTACATGACAGTATATATACATACATTATGGCAATAAGAAAGGGATTGACTTACAGGAGAATAATTATTCCATGGTCCTTAGTATAAGGACAAACAGCTTTCCACACTTATGGTTATTATATTCCTAATTGGGGGAGATGGGAGTGAAAGGGGGGAAGGGGGAAAGGAAGAAGGAACAGAAGAAAAATTCTGAGAATGTTACCTTCTTTTACCTTTTCTTTCTGATAAATGGTGTCAGTTCAGATGTTTATTTAAGTCCAGGCAATTTAAGGGCATTAAGTTTAAAAATCCATTTTTCTTCTTTAAGTACATCAGGGAGAAAAGGAGCTGTAAGGACCACATAGTAAGGATTAGGAAGGATGGGGGTTGGGTGGAAGCAGGGTGTGATAAGGCAGAAGCACTAAATGAGTACTTCTGCTCAGTATTTACTAAAGAGAAGAGGGGGTGACACCCAAGGTGGGAGAAATGGCAGAAACAGGGGAGAAAGGGGTGACAGTTGGGGAAATCATGGAGGGCAGAGTACGAGAGGGTTTGAAGGCACTGAGGGTGGACAAGGCACCAGGCTCAGATGGCATCCACCCCAGGATACTGAAGGAGCTGGCAGAGGTCCTTGCAGGACCTTTGGCAGACCTATTTAATGCCTCACTACATTTGGGGTGTGTACCTCAGGACTGGAGGATGGCTCATGTGATGTCCCTCCACAAGAGTGGCCACAAGGATGAACCGGGAAACTACAGACCAGTGAGCCTTACATCCATCGTGGGTAAGCTAATGGAGACTATCATGAAGGAGAGGCTGGTGGCCCTCCTAGAGGCCAAAAGACTACAGGACAGCAGACAGCATGGCTTCATACGTGGCAGATCCTGCCAAACCAACCTGGTCGAGTTCTATGACTGGGTAACTAGGCAACTGGACAGGGGCCATGCAGTTGATGTCCTGTATCTGGACTTCAGTAAGGCATTTGACTCTGTGCTGCATGGAAGGCTGGAAAGGAAGTTAGTAGGCACAGGGGTGAGTGCAAAGCTGGCGAGATGGGTAGGAAACTGGCTTCAGGGAAGGCAACAGAGGGTGGTGGGTGGGGAGCTCTCCCACCCAAGGGCAGTGAGGAGCAGTATTCCACAGGGCTCAGTGTTTGGACCAGTGTTGTTTGGGATATTCATTGCAGACATATCATGGGACATCAAGAGCAAGATCAATCTGTTTGCTGATGATACCAAGGTAGGCATGGTGGTGGATGACCTAGGGGGATGGCAGGGGTTGCAGGGTGATCTTGCAATGCTTGAAACCTGGTCATACACCTGGCAACTGGAATTTAATGCCAAAATGTGCAAGGTGCTGCATTTTGGGATGAAGAACCCAAGGAGGAGTTACCAGCTGGGGGGGTGCAGCTAGCCCAGACAGAGGAGTAGAAGGATTTGGGTGTGCTCATTACAGGGTCAATGAATAACTCATCACAATGTAGGAAGGCAGTTGCAAAGGCCAACAAAATGCTGGGTTGTATTGCAAGGGGTATATCCTCGAGAAGGGAGGAGGTGATTCTGCCACTGTGTAGGTCATTAGTTAGACCACACCTGGAGTACTGCGTGAAGTACTGGTGCACGTATCTGAAGAGGGACATTAAGTTACTGGAGGGGGTGCAGCCCAGGGTGACAAAGATGATCAAGGGGCTGGGGGACTTATCATATGAGAGGAGGTTGAAGGAGTTGAACATGTACTCCCTGGAGGAGAGGAGGGACAGGGGTGACATGATTGAAACCTTTAAATACATGAAAGGAATCAGCAAGACTGGTACAGAGGGGCTGTTCAAAGTAAGGGAGGGGAGGGCCACCAGGGGCCACGATATGAGACTGGAGGGAGGAAGGTTCAGGAGGGAGATGAGGAGACACTTTTTACAGAGAGTGTGGTGGTTGGGTGGAATGCGTTACCTGCAGAAGTGGTATCCAGTAGAACAGTGGACTGCTTCAAAAGGGGATGGGACAGGACAAGGGGGAGGGTTAATGAAGGGGAAGGATGGAAGGGAAGGGCAGCTGCAGAATAAAGAGTGCTAGCTACACATTCGAGCAGACTTGATAGACCTCTAGGCCTTTATCTGCTGGCAAATTTCGTATGTTCAGCACAATCCAAATCATTCTCAAGATCACCTCCTCTCACATTTCTATCCATAAGTTATATGCCTATAGCTGTTATTTTATGTTTCAAACCTAGATTTTTCTCAACATGATTAGCCATTGCATATGTCATTTTTTTATGTTTAATGGCTTGCATATGCTCATAAACCCTGGACCTTAATTTGCGTTTGGTCCTTCCTATGTAGTAAGCACCGCAAGAGCATTGCAACAAATAGATGACACATTCTGAATTACAATCTATCCTACCTCTAATAACTTCCATTTTCCCTGTACTAGGATTCATGAATGTGTCCTGTTTAGCCATGTGTTTGCTCATACTACGTGGTCCACAAGGTTTCATTCTCCACTTAAGTTTTGGTGTTACAGTGCCTGGGTGAGGTTGGTAACTTCTCACTAATCTCTCCCTAAGATTTCTACCCCTCCTATAAGCCACTCGGACAGGATTGTTAAGTATTTCTTTAAATTCTGAAGTTCCCCTTAAAATCGCCAAGTTATTTTTAACCATGTCAACAATTTTTCAAGTCCCACCACCATAGGTGGTGACAAATGTCATCACATCCTCCTTTTCTTTATTTATATGTTGGGGAGTGAGTAAAGATTCCCTAGCGTGTATATGTACTTCATCTTTTGCTATTTCTAGTACATTTTCAGTGTGCCCTCTTGTTCTAAATTTTTCAGATAATTCTTCCATTGTTTTTACACAATTTTCAATTTTAGAACAATTCCTTTTTACTGTTATAAATTGCCCCTAGGGCAGATTCCTGATTAAATGAGGTGGATGACAGTTTGTGGCATGTAATAAGCTATTTCTTTCAGTCAGTTTGGTATATAGATCTGTGGAAAGTTAGGCATCCTGTTCCTTTCTGATTATAATGTCCAAAAAATTAATTTCAAGTGCATCTAAGGTCATCCAGAATTTTAAATTCTTATTTGTACTTTCCAGATACATGACAAACTCTCTTAATTCTGTTTCTGAATCTTTCCATATAAGGAACAAATCATCTATGTATTGTTTGTACAGATCTATTTTATCAAAGTACCTGTACACATTCATGTCAAAGATTACCCATTCCTCCCAGTCAGCCAGATATAAATTAGCTAGCCTGGGTGCCAGAGTGGCACCCAAAGCCATCCCCTTTATTTGTTTGTACACCTTTCCTTCATACACGAAAATAATATTGCTTAACACCAAGTCTGTCAAAGCTGTAATCATATTTATTTTTTCCTGTGTCATATCTGTATATTTTAAAAGGAAGTATTTGATAGCTTGTATGCCCTCTTCCTTAGGAATATTGGTGTACAATACAAAGAATCGACATCTAATGTCACCAGTAGCCAGTCTTTTTCAATCTGTATGTCCCCTAAGATTTGTAATATGTGATCTGTGTCTCTGATATGGCTGCGCGTTTTATTTACTATTGGATTTAAAAATCTACAAATTTCGAGATAGGTTCTATGATACAGCCTATTCCGAACACAATTGGTCTGCCTGGGGGAGAAACAGGATCCTTGAGAATCTTTGGGACCATGTAGAGTGCAGGTTTTTTAGGGGTTTGTACCAACATGAAAAACAGTTCATCAGTCATAATTAAACCAGATTCTGCACATTCTAACAAGTAACTTTCTATTCCCCTCTTAATAATACTAGTGGGATCAAAAGTTAAAAGTTGGTAGAATTCTTTATTAGTAAGTTGGCAGTACACTTCTTCTCTATATGTAACATAATCCTGCACCACTATACTGCTGCCTTTATTGGCAGGTTTAATTATTATACTGGTGTCTGCCATCAAATTAAATTATGCTTGTCTTTGCAACTGGGACATGTTACAATATGGCATAAACAGATTATCTGTAAATATCCTGTCCAGATCATTCAAACTGCACTGAAGAAAAGTTTCTACACTCGGGCATAAAGGAGGACAGAATGTAGATATAGGTTTAAACCATGTAATAGAACCTGTTACATCCTGTGTCACATTTGAATTTTGTAAATCAGAGTCAACACTTTCATTTCTTTGATTTGTACCCCTCCTGTTTCCTTTGGAAAAAAAATGCTTTTAAATTTAATTTTCTAGCAAAGTGTTGGATATCTAAGAACACTGTAAATGTGTTAACAGTAAATTTAGGTACAAATGAAAGTCCTTTCTGTAATACCTTTAATTCTGAATCATTTAAAGTCCTTTTCGATAAATTGATCACATTTAGTATCTATTGTTTGGAACTTTCCTCGGCATGCCTCCTCTGCCTCGTCCTCTTCCTCGTGCCCTTCCCCCACCAAATCTTCCTTGGTTTTCTTATTTCTTGTTCTTAAATTGCTTGGACTCAATGGAAAGTTTGAATTGGCATCATTTATCGGGAAGAAAATGTAAAAGAGAGTAATGTTCTCTGAATTGTTCTTCCTTTCCTTCTTCCTTCCCCCTCCCTCCTTCCCTTTCACTCCCATCCCCCCCCAATTAGGAATATAGTAACCATAAGTGTGGAACACTGTTCATCCTTATATTATGGACTATAGACTAATTATTCTCCCGTAAGTCAATCCCTTCCTTATTGCCACAATGTATGTATATATACTGTCATGTACAGACTTTATTGTTAAGTACAGACATTTCCTGTGGCCATAATAATGATGGATCAAGCATAACGATTATTTTGTTTAGAAGTAATCATTGTATCTTCTAGAGAAAAGAATTAATGACAGGTTATTTAAACCATTGTTAATAGCTTTATTATATTTTCTATGTTTGTTTTTAGGTACCTCAAAGCAGGAATAAATACACAAGGCAGGGCATCTTGTGCGCTATATTTATATGACGCTTGATTAAATATGTGAATAAAATATGTGTTGGTGATGAAATGAAGGAGAATAATAAATATGGGATATAAACAAAAGTTTTTATTCATGTGATGCAGCACAAATCATTTTATTCAGTGTTCTGATATACATACATATATATATATATAGATAGATAGCTTGAAAAGTCACTTTTATTGAAAGAGAAATCCTTGGGGGAATTAAATAATTTCCTTTGTATACTATCATTGGATAAAACATTAATTAGATAATTGATGCACTTTGTATATATACACATTTGTTACACTGTGTCAGTATCTCTGATGAAGCCCTGATGGCAGGGTGAAACGTAAGATTGTCCTAGTAAGAAGTGCTTTGCACTGTTACTTGTTGCCTGTTGTTTGTCAGAAAATGGAATAAAATGTTTTTATAAGCATCAATAACACTTTACGCCTGTTTTTTTGAGTGGAGAGTGCAGTTCTCAGCACTTTTTCTAGATGGTTTGTTAGATGGTTCTTTATGCTATAAAAAGTTTACATTTTTTAGTGAATTTTTAGTAACTTCATCCTAATGTGGACCATAACTCAATCTGGATCTAAAATAACCTCAGGATATTTAAATGTGATTACACAATCAAGAGGAGTCCATTTAAGGCAAGGATGTTCAAGTTACTTGTGTAAAGACTATTATCTTTTAACATTCAGAGTAGTATATACATTTATTTCGTTTTTATTTACCAGGTAGGTGCACTAGAAAAAACATTTGCCTATTTTGAGGCATGATTAGTCATTAACAACATTACCTTTATATTTGTTTTGCTCAAAATCAAATTATTTTGATTCAACCCCTTCTGTACTTTTCCAAAATCCTGAGTAAAAACAGAATTTATCACATCCACCGAAGGACTGTGAAAATATAACAGAGCATCATCTGCTTAAAGAAAGAGTTCAGTTTGGCAGATGACACTTGTTATGGGATCTCCAGGCAAAGAAAACAATAGTGGGCCCACTATGCAGCCTTGAGGTACCCCATGCTGAACCCTCCCATAAGCAGAAATGGAGCTCCCATATTTAACACTTTTAAAGTTTTAACAATGTAAAAAGGGCTATAATGGCATACTGCTGCATAAACTACTCCACAAACTACTCTAACTACTCTACTAGTATGATAATTAATCAAAATGTTTCAAAATCTCAGTTCTTTTGCTGTTGGGTGGAATTAGAAATTCATACATAGCACTGACAACATAACAGTTTACGTTACTAGTATAGTGCGCTATTTCTGTAAAAGCCCTTCAGTAAAGGCGGCAAACAGTTCCTACAGGAAGCATTTGCCTGTTAGGTTCAGGGTTCCATTACTATAATGGGCAGTTGTTCTGTGGCCATGGGCTAGTTAATCATTTGATGTCCATACTGGAGGACTTGAGAATTTGCAGTGATTGAAAGGTACCTCTTATCCTACAGTACATTGGTTCCTTCTGACATTATGGAAACAGAAAAACAATTTTCCTTGTGAGAGCAGTCTAAAGGATGCTCTGCAAACATACATAATGAGATTGATTTGCTAAACTTGCAGCAGTTCACTTTGAAAGTCTTCATTCAATGGCAGTGGTTGTAATCTTTGTCTTATTTTTCAATAAACAGGTTCAGGAAGAAAAGAAGCAAGCGGGAGTACAAAGAAGGTACTAAGCTTCTGTTCTTAAAAATGGTTTCAACATCTTTAATCAGAAATATCTGGAGTCAGTACATATGGGGCATGAATTAACACCTCACCCATCAGAGAGCATTCTCACAACAGCTGGCAGAAGTAAACAAAATTTGGTTACAGCCAGCAACAGCTGCTTTTGCATTAAGCTGATGAGGGATGTACAGTATAATAAGCATGTGGGATGGAGTATAATGGTCAGGGCATTGCAGCAACAGATATGTACAGCAGTAGGGCAGTCTGTGACTATTTATTTGAAGTTGCATACAGTGATACTAACCTTTTTAAGCAAATACTAGTCAAGCAACAAAATCATAGATTTGAACAGCATATATTCCCACACTTGGCAGCTTTGGTAATATCTTGACACAGGACCATGACAGGAATTAAAACATTACAAAACTGAGATGTGGAAAAATTGATATCCTCCATCTTGAAATCTAACACATGGTATCCTGTAAATAGAAGAACCTGCAAATTTCAACTAAAATGTCTAACTAGCCTCAACAGTCACAAGCTGCCTATATACATGAACTCAGAGCTACTCTGGTTATATGCAGCAACTTCCTCATTTACTGTAATATGTGATATAATTGTTATACAGTATACCCATTCCATATGCCTCTTTGTTTTTTATGTATCTTTAGAATTATGACTGAGGGCTACCACACCAACTGTGCATGCCCTGTGACTGTGATCTCATGCTGAATCCCCTTGGCCTCCTTCTGTGCCAGCTGTCTGCCTCATGCTAGTGACTCCTGTCCAGTGAGTATTCACTTGCTAGTAGTCAGCTGCTATGCACCCCTCAACAATGCCAATATCTCATCTGACACATTCCCATCAGAGGCAGCATAGCGTACTGGGTTAAAGCCCTGAGGTGCGGATCTGGAGACCTGGGTTTGAATCCCACAACAGCCTAGGTGCATACTGTGTGATCCTGAGCAAGTCACTCAACTTCCTTGTGCTCCCAGGTTGCATTTGGAAACAAGATTTGGCTTAGTGTGCTACTCCTGGTTAAACAATGTTCCCTTTCCCTTCCCATCCTACATGGCACGCAGAGCTGATTAGAGTTGGACCCCTCCAACACCTACTACAGTGACTGTTGACTATTCTAATACTGTTTGGAACTGGGCCTGCGAATGTGCTCCCTACCTGAATCTGATCTGACAAGCTGTCTTTTTGCTGTACAGTCAGCTCACTTACTGCCTAAACTGTCTGCCATTGCATACTGCTGTTGTGCTCCCTCTCTATTTTGGCTGTCATTTCTGTCATATGTGGGGGAGCAATCAGGGAAGTGGTACTCCTGGGGCAGGGTGCCCATTCTAGAATGCATACCCCTCCATTTTAGGCACATATTCTGCCCCAGTGCTAGCATGGCCCTGGCTGCCCCTTCCCCGTATAAAATAGCACTGGGTAACCTGCATGGGAGGCAGACAGGGGTGGGGTATTGAGAGAACACACATTCTGATTGTTTACCATGCTGCCCTAGAGCTCTACAGGCATACATTAATGAATACACAAACACATTGTCAAAGAATCAGTATACTGCAAGGCTCCAGTAAGTCAATAAGGTCAAAGCAGAGTGTGTTACTGAACAGGAATCAACAGTTGGGAGAGAGAGTTCTTGAGAGAGGATAAACACATTTGAGTGTTTTCTTGCCATGTTCACATGTCTTTAAGTGGAGGGGAAAATGTTATTGGATGTGAGAATGTGCAGATTAGACCATGGGAAGCTATGTGCCAAATAACAACAATTGTGTCACTGCTATGGAACAGTCTACAGGGAAACTGTCATTATGTATTTGTATTAGTTAATCCAAGAAAGCAGAGCTAATTAATCATGGAATCATAGACTCTTAGAAACCTGGTGGCAGAAAAGGACCACACATCCTATCGAGTCTGCCCAAAAAATGGCAGTTCCTTAGGAAAGCATGTACCTTTACGGGAAACTACATGGAAATCACACTTGCATTATAAGGCAAACGTCAAACTAATATGGGAAACCTGATATAGTAAAACAGGATGCCAATGTGATATTCTATAGATATGAGACCTTCTGTATTATCTTAACTGACAAAGAATACAAAGTCGCCACTGTCACCCCTATCTTTAAAGGTGGTGATAGGACTGTGGCTGGAAACTATCGGCTAATCTCCATTCTCTCTCCTCTCTCCTCTCTCCAAGGCCTTGGAAAAAGTGGTGGCCTCTCAAATCTCTGACTACCTCTCCACCTACAATGTCCTATGTCTTGAGCAGCATGGCTTCAGAGCGGGCCACAGTACCAACACAGCTCTCCTAGAGTTCTCCAACTTTCTCCACTCCTCCTTAGACACTGGTTCTCTGGCTGGTGCGGTCTTCATTGACCTCTCTAAAGCTTTCGACACTGTCTCCCACCCTCTCCTTCTTGATGCCCTTAGTCTCTCTGGTTTTGCTGCTGGGCCTATCTCCTGGTGCACCAGTTATCTGTCTGACTGCTCACAGTGTGTAAAAATGAATGGGACCTACTCAGACATCTGTCCCATCTTTTCTGGGATTCCCCAGGGCTCCATTCTGGGCCCCTTACTATTCTCCCTTTACCTTAACACCCTTCCACGCTCTTGCTTGGGGAAAATTCTATTGTACACTGATGATGCAGTCATCTTTTCCTCAAGTCATAACCCTATTGCCCTCCAGGACTCGCTGCAGAAGTCCTTCGCCGTAGCTGAGGGCTGATTCAAGGAACATCGATTGGTGATAAATCTTAAAAAAACCAAAACCATGTTCTTCACTCATCCTCAAAACAAGTCCTGCAACTTCAAACTCCTCATTCACTCTGGGTCCTCTTTCTCACTCGAACAAGTTTGCTCCTATAAATACCTAGGGATCCATTTTGACCCCCCTCTCTCTCCTTCCATGGACACATCGCTGCCCTAGCCACTGCCACTAATATCCGACTGGGCATCTTACATCGGTATAAACACTGCCTTCCCTGGAGGCTTTGACCGCAGTCACCTCCTCTATCCTGTCCCTAGTGGACTATGGACTGCCGGTGTATGGTGCTGCCAATCAGACCGCATTCCATAAAATTCGCACTACTCTGAATAAGGCCTGCAGGTTAATTACCGGGGCACCTAGGCTAACACACACCTGTCTACTGTACGCTAAAGCGCTGGTACTTGATCTTGACAAGCGCCTCAAATATGTGACCTGTACCCTTAGAAAAAGACCCTCCTTGGGCTATCCCCACCAGGATTGACCACCTCTATCCACCGCTCTGTCCCACTAGTTCATACTCGGACCTCTGGGAAAACCTCTCTTGTTATCCCTAGAGCTAGGACCTCTCACGGCCAAAGAGCTTTCAGCTTTAGGGCCCCCTCCTGGTTCAACACACTGCACCCCTCCATCTCCGAAGCTCCAACTATATCATGCTTCAAAACGTCCTTACGGAACCACCTTGTTAACACCCGAAGCTGTAATTGCCACTAGTAAAAGCTGTACTCAATACTTATGACAAAGCTTACTACTAAGCTGCTAAGGACAACATAACTCTGGTATTGTTTGCATCAATCCTACCTGTACCAGCTTGTTTGTATCTATGTACTTATTGCTGTCTTAAGTTACTGTTATACTGTGTTATACTGTTATACTGTGTAGTTTTGTTTGTCTTACTGTGACAAGGTACCTTTGTAAATGAGCCTATGGCGCAAAGGTTTTCCAAACTGCTGTCTAAATAAATAAATAAAATTGACCCCCACCTTGGCATTGCCAAAGAAAGCCCTGAAAAACTGCATCACCAAAATACACAAAATCGGAATTCTCACTATGAATGCCCTACATAGTATTGTATGTCCCCTCCTCCACCCAATGCACACAGGCATGCGCACGCGTGCATGTGCGCACACACACACACACACACACACACACACACACACACACACATATATACACACTCACTCATATGCAGAAAACTCTGGAAGAAACTAGTGTGCTGGACCAATAAACTGCACCAACAGTGCTTCAAATGTCAGTAAAAAAAACACCACCACCATTTGTACCCTGGGAGTTGAAGCAGGATAGCCCAGCTTTAAAACAACCCTTCTTAAAACAATAAAGCCTCCCCTATACACACACGCACACACACTTTGCAAAGCACTGTATGCAACATTTTCAGTGGCACTGCACTATCTGCCTGTAGTTCATCACAATGAGCCCAGCAAGCTCCAACCTAACACTTCCTGGGAAGCTGGCCCTTCCTGTTCACCCACCTGACCTGGTACCAAAGTTATATATTGCTGTAGTAGTAGTAGTAGTAGTAGTAGTAGTCATCAAGAGGCTCTGAGTATGAGGTTCAGGCAAGGGGACCGTAAAGCTGAGCAGTTCTGTCTGCCAAAACCTCATGAAAGGAGTCTGATACCATAATAGACACCCCTCAAAGACCCTTTTATCATATTATAAATAACTTAAATTTAGAACGTGTGATTTGCAATAAGTTTAGTCTTTTTTTAATTTTAATATGCTATCCTCTACCCCGGCACTGAAGTGGAGCACTCCACTCTGCTACTTCAGCATGAGAGCACACTGTACACAAGATAAATGGTACAGGGGCTCTACACGTTGACTGGCTGAAATTACATTCATGATTTATAGTATACAGTGGGCCAGATATTCAAACTGCACTATTTTGTGGAGCAAGCCCTTGCGCTGCACAAAATAGTTGCGCAGGGATGTGTCCAGAGCGATATTCAAAGGAGTTGCGCCCTTGAGCAACTCCTTTGAATATCACCCCCCCAGCCACAGCCACTGTGCATGGCGCAAGTTCAAGTTGTCAGAGTGGAGCATTCAACTTGAGGTGGCGCAAGTACCATTGCGTCATGCGCAAAATCCTGATATTCAAAAGGTGACATGCAAATGGGGCCATAATTCATGCAAGGCACAGGAGGTGCCATTTGCATCTGATTATGGCCCCATTTGCATGCCATTAGCATGCAGGTGTGCCGATCCCCGAGGACTTGCGCCTGGTACCCTGCCAGGCAGCGGCCATCGGGGATCGAAGCCCCCTGTAGCCCGATCACAGGCAAAACAGTGTAGAATCCCCACCACCACCACCCCCCGCTGGCCCGATCGCGGGCATAGTGTAATCCCCCCCCCACCAGCCCGATCGAGGGCAGCAATGTGTCTCTCTCGAATGTATCCCTGGTGGTCCAGTGGACTGAAAATCCCGATCGCAGGATGGTATAAAGAAACCTCCCCACCCCAACACATCCCTGGTGGTCCAGTGGACTGAAAATCCTGATCATGGGATGGTATAAAGAAACACCCTCACCCCCCAACACATCCCTGGTGGTCCAGTGGACTGAAAATCCCGATCGCGGGATTGAGTATTAACCCCACCTCCCGATTATATCCCTGGTGGTACAGTGGACCGAAGATCCCGATCACGGGATGGAGTGTGCAAACAACCCCCAACACATCCCTGGTGACCTAGTGTCCCCACCCACCCACCCACCCACGAAGCCCACCACCCCTCCCCGCAGCGGTAGCGGCAGCATCCACCACCTGCTGCCCGCCACCCGCCGACTGACTGCCAATAAGGCTGCCGTCATTGGTGCAGAGCAAGAGCCAATGGCGTGCAGCCCATACCAGACAAGACAGTCCAGATTTGTGAATGAACTCCACCAGGATATAATCGAGGTGGAGGTTAATACTCAATCCGATTGGGATTTTCGGTCCACTGGACCACCAGTGATGTGTTGGGGGTGGGGTGTTTCTTTATACCATCCCGTGATCGCGAGTTTGGTCCACTGGACCACCAGGGATACATTGGGGGAGACACATTGCTGCCCGCGAATGGGCTGGGGGAATTAAAGCCGCGCTCGCGATCGGGCCAGTGGGGGTGGTGGTGGTGATTTTACTCTCTTTTGCCCATGATCGGGCTGCAGGGGGGCACAGGGAGTGGGTTGAGGGCCAGCCACTGGTGGCAGCTGCTGTGTTGTGTCCTGCAATGCAGCAGCTCACCTGTGGGTGGCCCTCAACTAAGCCTTTTTTTGGCTCAAAGTTGTGCAGGCGCAGGTTGGGGGTTGCGCTTCAGATGAATCCCCTGCACAGCCCGCTGAATATCGGCTGCAGTTTATGCATGGTTCCTCCCCCTCCAGTTGAGCATGCATTCATTTGCATTGCGCTGTTGCTCAGCCTGTTTTCAGTGGCACAACTGCCTCCTGCTGAATATCGCAGAATGGCGCAATTTTGGACTTGCGCAGGCACAACCCTATTCCGCATGGCGCAACCCTTTTGAATATCTGGACCAGTATGTTTTAATGTATATTTATGGTGTCTCTTATGATTGTAAACATGCATTCTTGATTTCTTCGGGTGAGAGAACTGTGAAGTACAGCTGAACAATTCTGGCACACAAAATGTTGAGAGGAAAATCTTATAAATATAAAAGAAATGGGAACTGTACATAGAACTATATTGTAAAGCATGCTAGAGCCCTTTGTTTAAAAAATGAAATCTGAATTCAAAATGTTTTAGTATGCAAAATATTAGAGAATCCCCTTTGTAGGAAATGGACTTTGCCATCTGAATTTAGAAATTAGGGATTGAAGAATTATGTATATGAGACGCCCTCTTATGGTTATACTGTAACAGATTGAGGGAGCACTCCTGTCCAGTTGGAATGCTCCTTTCCTCTGCACATGAGACACTGTTATTCTCAAAGAGTGTCTTAAGTGCAGCTGCCCTGGAAATGGATATGTTTGGGTAAGGTTTTTCAAAAACATGTATATTATTAAATGAACCAAGCAATAAGAAGGATCAGGTTCAGCAGATGATGTTTATTCATTATTGTGAAGATTTATATGGCAGCAGGTACAGTATATGGAGATTAGGTGGAAGTGTGTTTTACAGGATGCATCATAGGGGGTTGGAAGAGAGGCAGATCAGGTAAGGCTAGAACAGAGATGATTGGAGTGCATACTGCATGTCATGTCCTGATTTGATCAGGTTGGTTTATCATTGAAATTACAGTAAAAAAAAAGCCAGCCCCTTCCCAAACCAGAACCCAGGCTGGGCACAGAGACCAAGCCGGAAGCAAAACCAAGAATTTTGATGGAAAACAAAAGTTTGTGCACAGGCTTAAACATCCACAAATAAAGTGTGAGTGCAGAGCAGTATGACCATGTGTGAAAAGTAGTGCAAGAGGAAGGAAGGAAGGAAGGGAGGGAGTGAGTGAGTGAGTGAGGAAGGAAAGAAGGAGCATTTATATAGTGCTTTTTATACACATTGTATCCCAAAGCCTTTTATAAGCAATACGAGGCTGGTAGTGAAGTGTCAGTAAACATGTAATGGCAGCCATTTCACACATTTTTTGTAATGGCACCCTAGCCCTCCGGGAAAGGGTACTAAAAATAAATAAAATTACTACTACTACAACTACTACTACTACTACATCAACACCACACATAGCCTTGGACAGTTGCACAAACCAATTTTATGATAAGGGGAATATTGACCAGGACACTGGGAAAAATCCCTGCTGTTGCAAAAAAAATGCCTTGGGTTCTTTTACTTCCACATAGCCACCCACCAGAACAGCGTCAGAGATGGCCAGAAGGGACCTCAGTTTAAAGGGGCATAAATAAAAAACTAGATTGTCTTAGTAGTATATGCTAGTATATGTTTAGGGCCAGCATACATCATCACCATATCATTTCCTTTTGCATGTGCCAAAACGTATAAATTACAATTTACACTGTAATTCAAAACATGGCTGTTTATGTAGTCTTGTGAGCCAGCTCCCTGTCTGTGGCAGAAAGGCAGTGCAGTTTGATTCAGATTGATGATGTTTCATTATGTAAGCCTGCAGGTTGGTGTACTGCTGTTGGTGGTGCCCCTCCCCACACACACACACACACACACACATAGTGGTTAAATTGGAGTTGCTTAGGTGGGGGAACTTTCACCTCTAGATTTGTAGGTGTGGAACTCCTGTCATCCCCAGGTGGTGGAACGCTCCTATAGTGTCCAGTGAATAAAGATGACAGCTGTGCAGGAATTTTCATGCAATGCTACAAGTGATGGGGAACTGAGTGTCTGCTAGATTGTTCAGAACACAGTACACTGTTCTGACACCTTCAGTCACCAGCTGTTGCTGACAAGCTAATTATGGCTGGATCAATTTACAGTCTCTCTCTCCCTTTACAATAAGGTAGAAAGGCTTGGCACTCATCACTGTTCAAATAAAGATGATTCCAGCCATGATGCATTAGGATATACAGGTAATTCACTTTATTCTCCAACTAACAACAAGATGCAGTAACCCCAGGGGTTGTTTGGAGCATGGGGAGGGGCTACTGCATCTTGCCACTAGCTGGAGAATAAAGTGAATTACCTATATATCCTAATGCATCATAGCTGGAATTATCTTTACATGAACAGTGACAAATTGTCAAGTCTTTCTGCCTTGTTGTGAGTACTTCATTTTTTTTTTTGGCACCATTATTATACTTTGCAGCCGCTTGTTTTGTGACTTGTGTCGCTCTCCCTTTGGCCTGAACAAAAGGTAGTCTGGTCAGTTTACCTTTTAAAAAGACTTAAAATTTATTCTATACTTCACTACAGGCATCATTTACTCACACAGACTAGTTTGTAGTTTTGCAGGGGGGCAGAGAAAAGAAGAGACAACCCTTAATACCCATGTTCTCTAAATTGTGCAGTTGTAACATGGCTGTTAGTGTGATATAATTCATACAGAAAGTGTGCAGATTCTCTACTGATTATTACAACTTCCAGGACCCAGGATTGCATACTACTGATGCTGCAGAACTGCACATGAGGTGCCCAATATTCAAAGGTTAGTTCCGATGCAAATGTGGTTAGTGCCAGTGCATACCTGGGTTTGTGCTAATGCCCTAGGCGGGGCCATACTCAGAGGCTAGATGAACATAGAAGCAAAGGGACAGATGCACTCACTGTAGATCTGGAAATTAGTTGATGCATATGCATACATATTTAAATATTAAGTCAATCATGTCAATTTTATGTTATATCACTTCAATTTGCACACTGTAATGTTTTAAGTCCCCCCCCACCACTCCTAGGTCTTAGGGCTTTGTTCCATTATAAACTGCATAGTGCCCCAATGTTATAAGTAGGCAGGGTTCCTCCAGTCTCTTTAACCTAGCTTTTACCTCCCATTAACCCCCTCCTTCCCTCCCTTTTTTTTAGATATTTCTTATTTTAGGATTATAAGGATGTATTAGTTATCCAGGAGGAGTAAGATATGAAATTCCAGGAAGGATTTTAATAGGGAGGACAGCAAAAGCTATTTTCAAGATCAGGAGGAGAGAAGCCATTAGTTTGTAATGAGATTTGTCTCTAATCTCTCTTGGTTTAGAGACCATTCTTTAGGACAGAGTCCTTTTCAAGTGTTCTATAATAAAAGAAGACATAAGAGTGCCCCCCCCCCCGTAATTTTGATAGTGCAATATTGATCTGACAAAACATCCTGGTTTACTTCATTGAATTATGCCAGGGACGATGGGACAGATTTTCAAAATAAAATTGGACTAAGTCCCACTCCATAACTGCAGTTGCAGTTTGAAATCTCTGCAGCTGTGGAGAGTTGTACTTTGCATCTGCGCAGCTGTGGAGGATGTTATGACTGGTCTCACCAGGCATAACATTTTCCCCCAGCTGTGGAGAAAAAGCAAATGCAAGCTACTAAAAATTGTGGAACCAGTCATAAACCGTCCCCACCTTTGAAAATTCTGAAGCTGCAGGAAAAACTGTGACTATGCAAGTGACAACCCACTTTTGCCACATTTTTCCTGCAGCTGCGAGATTTTCAAGGGCTCTGAAAATCCTGCCCTAAGACTTTTTTAAATCACATTGTTTTAAACACTGCACATAAAACAAGTGCACTTTATATTATAGACAGTGTTGAATTTACTACACTGATTATTGTATACAGCACTTTAACAAGACCCTGCACACTCATTGAATTTACATGATTAACTTAATATTTAAATATTTATGCATGTGTATCATTACCTGTTTATATAAGTTCATATGTGAGCCTCTAACACCACCCAGTTTTTCTTCTCCATGAAGTGTACATTAATTTTGCTATTAAATGAAATCCCCACTGGTGTGTTCTATAAAGTTGTGGTCTCCAGTTATTTCACCAAATCCTGTTGTAGCTAATCTTGATTGCCTTGCAGCAAAGCACCTGAAGAGACATGCACCCTAGAGTGACAGAATACCTGCTAATGCAAGCTATTTCTGGAGAAGTATTCTGCTGTGGTCCCTCTCCTTCCCACGGATAGTTACCATCACTATACCCCTTGACTCTGGGGAAGAGGTGGACTACATGTGGGGCCCATCCGGGTTGTGTTTTGGGGTGATTGGACAGTGTTTGCAGCCTACCATGGGTGCTGGGGAAGGAGGTTTCTTGTGTGGACTTTTTGGACTGCTGTTTGAAACTGTGCAATATGGCATTAGAGAGCTGTGAAAGTTTGTGCCTCAGGATGGAGTGTTGGCACCTGGAAAAGGGGTCCTTCATGTCTGATCCATGTGCCAGATATGTAAATGGATTGGGACCGAAGCCAGGTGATTGGACTGCCTGGACATAGGGGGCAGAGATATGTTTCCCCCTGCACATGTGTCTTTGTTGTTGCAGGGCAGAACCCTTCAACGCTGAGAAGAGATTAGAGTGTTTTGCACAATCCTGGCTTCAAAAATCTTTTGGCGAGTGATTAAATGATGGAAAATGGCTGAGATACCAGCAGCATGGGATGTTGCTGTGCCAGTACAAATATTTAATTGGCTGTGTAAGATGGTGGTTAAATCTTCCATGAGCAGTGAGTGCATTTGGTGCCAGAATAAGAACAGTGAAGTTGCACTGTACCCAGTTTGTCATCAGTGTTATAGTGATCATTCTAGGGGTTAGGGATATCAGTTCCCATCACCAACCCACTGCTGGGCCAGCATGTCCGCCACCTCTCTGGAGTCCAAAGGATGGGAGGATTTTACATTGGGGGTAAGCCTGATAAAGGAAGTGAAAGCCACTATTTCGAGTGCCCCTTCAGATGAACCTTTGGTTCCTGCTCAGCTGAGCGATCAGGCTGCCCAGCCACTAAAGCTAGAACAGCTTATGACCCCAAAGAACTTTGCTACTCCCTTTAAACTTGCTAATGAGGAGCAGCCAGGAACATCGAAGGTGGCTGAGGCCTAGTTGCCTGCAACACAAGAGCCACCTAAAAAGTCTGATCCGGACTCACAGTTCAAGACCTAGCCAGAGCCCAACATAGAGGAACCGCCCCCCCCCCCCCAGTGCCAAAGGGGGTGGAGAGCAACCAGACTAGAATGGCCTTGTGGTGGTGGTGGATGTTTGGGAGGAAGACAAGGATGCAGATCTCCCAGAGAACTATGTTGCAGTGGGTTTGCCCACTAAAAACTGACCCTGTTCCCCACTGTCCAATGCTCCTTTATCAGGTCCCATGGAGACCCTTCATCAGATCCAGGAACAGGAGTGCCACAAGAAAAAATGCCTTGATGGGACATGATTCCCAGAGGAGCAGGTGCCCAGAACCACCATAAGGAGTCTGGCTGCGTGGTCACAGGCTGAATGATTTGTGAGACGCATGTCAAAGAGGAGTACTTAGAGTAAGAGTACCCCTACCTTCCAGAGCATGTCTGGGATGAGGTTGAGGAAAGGAGAAGGGACTGGGTGCTTCATGGCATTTTGGGCAAATTGCATCGGGAGCATGGCCTGTACAGTTTCAGCAGCACCCCAGTATTGCAGGAAGCCCAGCGAGTTGCCCACCAGATCTGTTCCAAGAGTGTGTATGAGGGCTTGACCCTAACTAAGAACTGTGCTTTTCTGCAGGATATCGATGGAGGGTATACCAAGTATGCTGTGGAGGCAAGCGACTCCTTTGGCCAACCAGACCCCTGATTTTACTTTGGCAGGCATTAGTGGTAAATGGGCTGGAGCTCCCTGCCCCCTGGAGATCCCAGCAGGGAGAGTTCATTTGTATTGGGACTTAAATAGCTCATGGACTCACATTAGGAGCTATTGCATCCATTGTTTATTTTTTCTAATGTTCTTGCATTTGGGGAAAGAGGAATTAGTTGTGAAATTATTTACATGATACTGCATTATTGCATGCCATGTGATATCTTGCTTACTGTACTACTGTATATAGCTATGGAAGTGTCTCTATTTGGCACCCCATTTGGATATAGGGTTAGTATGTTGCAAGCAATATTTACATACTGTCACAGTAGCAGGTGGGTACTGTGCTATAGGGTGAGAGTGGGCCAAGTTCGGTTAGTGGGTTGAGTAGTGGGAACTTGGCAGCGATATTAGGTAGGCAGGTTGATCAGTATTAGGCAGACGTGTTATAGGACTATTTAGGTTTGGGACACTGCCCCTTGGATTCTTGGGTAAACCACCCCAAGGGTCCAGGTGGGTGGGTGGCCAAGCAGGAGCTCAAGCAGTTTGGATGTGCTAAGCTCCAAGGGGCCCAGTTTTGAATTTTTCCTGATAGGAGGATAGAACACCAAGCAGTGGCGCAGTCTGAAGCTTCTCAAATTTTTGGTGGAGGGGAAGTGCAAATACTGTTCCACTGGGGGCTCAGACTGTATCTTCCCAGGTTTTTGGTGGGGAGAAATGTGCATACCATTCTACTGGGAGCTCAGAGGAGCGGCTGTTTGAGCCTTAGGTGCTCACCAAGGACAACGGCCATTTAAAGTGGAGGAGAGTTTTATCCCCCAACCTTGGTGAGGTTAGAGCCTAAGGACAGATACTGTTTGTACCCATAGGTAATGCGAGGGTAATTAGTGGGTATAGTTCATGCCATGGAAGGTAACAAGGAAAGGGTTAATCTTGGTCCACCCTGCAGGGACTTGCTGCTGATGGGAGGTCACCATGGACAGGCATGATATAAGCGAGGGGACATAGGAGTTATGAGAGAAAGACTGGGGGAGGAAGAGAGAGCATGAGGAAGGAGGGCTGGAGTAGGGGTGATTGCCCATTCTGGACAGCAGCAGACTTTTAGGCCTAGTTGTGAAAAGAAAGAGAATGTCTGAGTAAGGACATGGTAGCCACTGAAGCTGCAAGCCCCGTGTGAGACACCCCAGCCCAATATGCCACCCTGGTGGGATTGGAGAAGGATGTCCCATTGTGATTACCGCCTGAGTGCAAGGCACGAGGCACAGCTGAGTGGAGTGGCATGGAGAAAGGTTTCATCTGGATGTTCCAGCTTGGAAGCCCTGAGGGGAGTAGAACAAATCAAGAAGGGATGGATTGTTGTTCGCCACAGTTTGGGGATGTGTTGCCTGACAGTCATGGGGACAGTCGCCCAAGGGACACTTCATGTAGCCAGCCTGGGAGTTTGAAGGGAGCTAGCAGCCCCAATTTGAGAGGTCAGTCTGTTCCATGTGATGAAAGTGCAAGTGAGCCAGCCAAAATGGGATTTAGGATGGAGTTGGTGGCCCTGAGGTGAAAGGTCAGCCTGTTCCATAGGAGAAGATGACAGTGAATAAAGGAGAAAGAGGAGAGTTGGAACTATATCAGTCCAAAATGTATTTGGGGACTAAAGCTGCTTCAATATGGGGACATCTGATTCATGCCTTGTGTGAAATTTGTGAACTGTCTGATTATGTGAACTGTTTGCAATGTGAAATATAGGATTGTAGTGGTCCAAGAAATGTGCTACCTACCTCAACCCAGCTAAGCCTGATTTTCTGTTCCATGGAGTGTACAGTAATGTTGCTATTACATGGGATCCCCATAGGTTTGTTCTATAAAATTGCCATCTCCAGTTATTTCACCAAATTCTGTTGTAGCTATAGCTAACCTTGATTGCTTTGTTGCCCAGCACCCAAAGAGCCATGCATCCCGGTTTCGTAGGTTCATTCAAGCCAAGTAGGCATTGTCCCGGATTTCCCCTTTTCCCTCACAAAAAAGACAGAGACCATTGTTTGTTGTTGTGCTCAGATTGGCAATCAATTTATTTATATATCATAATTCCATGTTCCATTTCCTCATCTTTTATTATTATATCTCTCACAAATTCATTTATTTCCATCCATATATCAATCTCTGCTCATCCCTCTTTCTTCCTATTTTTGCTCCCCCCAGGTGAAAACCTGGGTGCCTTCTTCTCCTTTTCTGTTAGGTAACGGTGAAAACCGAGACCACTTTTCTCCTTCAGCTTCTTCCTCTTTTCAACTTATTCCTTTTTCTTTCCCCCCTTCCCCTTTTTCTGCTATCCACCTTTGGCAGTCCAATAACTGTATAATTTTCTGCCATCCACCTTTGGCAGTCCAATAACCATCCTACCGGACACATCTGTCATCCACCTTTGATAGACCTACCATACAATCCCTTTTGACTGTCTTCCCTCTTGCTCTATATTGTAGGGTGGGTGGGAGGGATCAAAACTCTAGCAAAAGTGGCTGAACCACTCTTGTGTTGCCCATTATGTACCTCCACTTGCCCCACCCCTTCCTGTTGCTTGGCCATTGTTCTATCCCCTGGCCCTCCCTTTCCTTTGCCCCCTTCCCTTCTGAGCACACCATCTTGATGAAAAGGGGGAAGGGGTACACCAGGACAACCTGGTCTGCCCCTTAAAGGGCAAACTCTATTGCCCATTGCAGCTCACCCCTTAAAAGGAATAACCCTTGATCTTTTTCCTATCACAGTAGTTGTATAGCCTTATCTTGAATATTTTCATACTTTCACTACCCACTACCTCAACTGATGAGTTCCAAATGCTTACCACCCTTTGACTAAACCAACATGCCCTTTACCTGGTATGACACATTTCTTTCCTCAACTGCAGTATATGAGCTATGGTATAATAACTGATTTCTCTGGTCCTCAGATCTAAGCAGTCCCATAAGTCACTGTTGGTGAAAGCCTTATAAACCCGGCATAGGTCTCCCCCTCAGTCTTCTATATTCTAAAGTGTACATTCCCAATTCATTTAATCTTTCTCCATAACTTAGATGGTGCATTGTTTAAATCATTTTTGTAGCTCTGTGTTGCACTGTCTCTAGGGTCCTGATTTCTGACTTGGTACAGGGGGACCAAAACGGGGCACAGTACTCCAGACCCAGTCTCACCAAGGATGTATATAGTGGCAGTAACGCACTCTTATCCCTGCTCCTAAGGTTTCTTGTTATACTTCCTAAGATGGAATTTGCCTGTTTAGATACACCGCTGTAATATGTTGATATTGGCAAAGAGATTATGGGTAAAGAGGGGTTGGCATCCAATGCAAAGGTGCTGGATTTCGGGTGGGCAAATTTTGCAAAGATGGAGGAGGCAGTGAGTGGGTACCTGGCCAGGATCCAGCATAGTATGGATACAGACCAGAGATGGGAGCTCATTAAGAAGGGGATACTAGAGGTTACGAGTTCCTGTAGCAGGACTTGGACTAAAAAAGTCAGGGCTACAAGGCCAAGCTGGATGAGCAGGGGGTTGTGGAAAAGGTGAGGAGAAAAAGGGGGGCTTTTAGGAGATACAGGAAATCAGGGAGGGGGGGAGATTTGGAAGAGTACCTGCAGGAGGGAGGTGACAGAGGCAGTAAGAGTAGAAAAAGCCACCAAAGAGCTCAGGCTGGCACAAGGCATTAAGGAGGTGGAGAAGAGCTTCTTCAGGTACATCAGGGAGAAAAGGAGCTATAAAGAACAGAAAGTAAGGATTAGGAAGGATGAGTGATGGGTAGAGATGGGGAGAAAAGGCAGACACACTCCATGACTACTTCTGCTCGGTATTTACAAAAGAGAGAAGGGGAGTGCTACCCAAGGGAGATGGAGGCGGCAGTAAAAGCTAGGGAGGGAGTAATGGATGGGGTGATCACAGAAGGTAGAGTGCTGGAGAGCTTGAGAGCGCTGATGGTGGACAAGGCACCAGGACCAGATGACATTCACTCCAGGGTACTGAAGGAGCTAGCAGAGATCCTGGTGGGGCCCTTTGCAGGCCTATTCGGTGCCTCACTGAATTCGGGATGCATACCTAAGGATTGGAGGTTGGCTCATGTGATTCCTCTGCATAAGAGCGACCCCAAAGATGAACCATGGAACTATAGACTCACGTCCATCATGGGGAAGCTAATGGAAATTATCCTGAAGGAGAGGCTAGTGTCCCTGTTAGAGTTCAATGGGCTGCAGAACAATAGACAGCATGGCTTTGTCACAAACAAATCCTACCAAACCAACCTAGTAGATTACTATGACTGGGTAACTAGGCAGATGAAAAAGGCCCATGCAGTGGATGTCCTGTACCTGGACTTCAGCAAGGCATTCGATTCGGTGCTGCATTGGAGACTTGGGATAAAACTTGAAGGCACGGGGTGGGACCAAAAATTGTGGGATGGATGACAAACTGGCTGTAGGGAAGGCAGCAGAGGGTGGTGGTGGAAGGGGAACTCTGATCCCCAAGGGCAGTAACAAGCAGGGTTCCACAGGGCTTGGTGTTGGGACCAGTGTTATTTGGGATATTTATTGCAGACACTTCCATGGGCAGCAAGAGCTGGATCAGCCTGTTTGCCGATGACACCAAGATAGGGGCAGTGGTGGATGACATAGAGGGGTGGCAGAATTTGCAGGAAGATCTGAAAAAGCTGGAAACCTAGATGGACACTTGGCAGCTGGGGATCAATGCCAAAAAGTGTAAGGTACTGCATTTTGGGGCACAAAATCCAAGGAGAAACTACCAACTGGGTGGAGTGCAGCAGGTGGAGATTGAGGAGAAGGAGGAGGAGAAGGATCTGGGAGTGGTCATCAAGGGATCAATAAACAACTTGGCACAGTGTAGGAAGGCAGCAGCAAGGGCCAGCAAAATGCTGGGTTGCATCCTAAGGGGAATAACGTTGAGGATGGGGAGGTGATTCTGCCACTGTAAGTAGTGAGGGAAAAAATAAATAAACAGAGGAAAGAGTAAGTATTCCAAACAGTGAGGGGGCCAGAAATAAGACATGATGGGAGTGGTACAGTGCAGTGGCTGTGGAGCAACAGTCTTCCGGGAGACATTCTGGAGGATGCGGTGTTGTCCCATCTGCAGGCACCTCTCTGGGCTGGGGAGGAGGTTGTTCATCTCCAGGCTGAGTTGGCCAGGATTTGTGGGACCTCCTCTCCCATCCAGGGACCACCAGGGCCACTGCCGTTGCCTCAGTGGTTGCCAAGAAAGAGGAGGGGTTGGACCATGGTGGGCTCAGGGAGGGTGAGGGTGGTGGAACAGAGGCTCATCCCTCAAGTTGTACCTCTCCACAATTCATATGCTGTTCTGGCAAAGTGTGGTTCCTCTATGAAGGCACCAGCAGTGGAGACCAAGAAGGATGTTGGGAACC
Source organism: Neoceratodus forsteri (assembly GCA_016271365.2). NCBI lineage: Eukaryota > Metazoa > Chordata > Ceratodontiformes > Ceratodontidae > Neoceratodus > Neoceratodus forsteri. The sequence goes on from CM028130.1 coordinate 1,077,166,112, forward strand.
TCCACAAAGGAGAGCCACAGGAGGGTGGCATGGGACCCCACAGGGGAAGGAAACAACTCCTGGTGGGGGACTCCATTATAAGAAAGGTAGAACTGGGGGAGGAAGGGGAGAGGGAGGTAAAGTGCTTGCCTGGCACCATGGCTTGGAGCGACAGGGAGCAAATCCTCAGGATCGCCAGAGCAGCTGCACAGAGGAGGGAGCTGGATGTTATTGTCCACCTAGGGACAAATAACCTGGCTAAGAAAGAGATCAGAGCAGTGCAGGAAGAGTTTGTGGAGTTGGGGAGGGACCTTAGATAAGTAGCACATACGGTAACCTTCTCAGAGGTGCTGCCTGTCTATGGCATAGGTGAGGCTAGGGTGCTCCACACCATGGGATTCAATCAGTGATTGGAAAACTGGTGCAGAGCTCAGGGATTTGGCTTCACTGGGAACTGGGGGTCCACCTGGAGTGATGCAGGCCTATACTGGTGTGATGGTCTGCATCTGTCAAGGAGGGGAACCAGGATCCTAGGTGATTGGTTTAAATGCTTTATTGGCAAGCATTTAAACTAGCCAAGGGGGCAGGCATTGGAAAGGAGCAGGGAAATCCTAGCCCCCCCCCCAAAAAAAAATCAGGGTAGTAAGTGAGGTAAGCACCAAGATAGAAATGTCGATAGAGAAAAGGGCAGGGGTAAATGGAGAAAGTGACAAAGGCAATAAGGACAGGGATGGGGCAAAAAGAGGTAAGGCCATTAGGAAATGGAGGGTAATAAGTACCAATGCCCATAGTCTCGGCAACGAGCTCCCTGAACTGGTGGCCTTGATGGAAGAGGGATGCCTGGATATCATAGCAGTCACAGAAACATGGTACACAGAGAACCATGACTGGGATGTTAACATATCAGGGTACAGAACCTACAGGAGAGACGGGGGGGGAGAAAAGGGGAGGAGTAGCTCTCTATGTAAAGGAAGGGATAAAAGCAACTGAACAAAAGAGTAAACAGGGAGGAGAGTAGGCACTGTGGGTGAACTTAGAGACTGGAAATGGCACCACAGTCCGCACAGGGGTTGTATACAGACCCCCCTGTCGGGGGAGGGAATGGACAAGGATATGACAGAAGGCATCTTTAGGATGGCAGAGAAAGGGGAGATACTATTGATGGGAGACCTGAATATGCCAGATGTTAACTGGAGCACATTTGCTACAGCCACATCCAAGAGCAGGGCCATTCTCAATGCCTTACAGGTGGCATGCCTCAGACAGCTAGTTTTGGAACCCACTCACGAGGGAGCAATCTTAGACCTCGTAATCTCAAATGGGGACAGTGAGAGGATCTCAGATCTAGAAGTGGGTAGCCATCTGGGAAACAAGTGACCACTAAACAGTGTGGTTCACGATAAATTCAGCTACAGAGTCAAGCCATACAAAAGTGAGGGTACTGGACTTCAGAAGGGCTGACTTTGGCAAGATGGGAGAGTGCCTTAGAAAAGCATTAGCAAACAGGCTAGAAGGAGGGGTGGAGCAACAATGGAAAAACATCAAAACTGCCATCACAGAGGCAATGAGCCTTTGTGTGAAGCAAATAAATCAAAATGGTAGAAAAAGCCACTATGGTTCTCAAAAGAGGTGATGGGGAAGGTCAGGGAGAAAAAGACAGCATTCAGGAAGTATAATAAAGGAGTTTATTACAGACTTCCTTGAAAAAATCAATAAGGAAGATAGATCCCAGCACGGGTTTAGAAAAGGGAGATCATGCCAGACAAATTTACTAGAATTTTCTAATAAGGTGAGCAAGTCCATCGATACGGGTATCCCAGTTGATGTCATCTATCTTGGCTTTGCAAAGGCCTTTGATAAGGTTCCTCATGAGGAGCTAGTTAAAGTTATCCTACAGCTGGAACTTCCAAATTGGATTGCAATATGGATTAGGACTTGGTTGGCAAATAGAAGCCAGAAGGTATGCATGAGGGGAGAATTCTCAGCCAATTCCTGTGTGACTAGTGGTGTTCCCCAGGGATCTGTGCTGGGACCCTGCCTTTTTAATCTCTATATATCAACAATGCAGGCTGACAAGGAGGTTTGGTTAGCCAAATTTGCTGACGACACTAGGCTAGGGGGTCCAGTGAATAGTATGGCAGAATACAATATCTTGCAATCAGCCCTAAATAACCTGGAAATCTGGGCATCCCAAAAACAATCTGTATTTAATACAGATAATTGCTCTGTTATGCATTTTGGTAATACAAATACACTCTTTAAATATAATTTGGGAGGTACAGTTTTAAAGGTCTCAAAAGATGAGAGAGATCTGGGCATTAACATCAGTAATGACATGGATTTCAGTACACACTGTAAAAAGGCCGAAAAAAAATCTAGTGGTATTGTACATTGTATTAAAAAACATATTAATAGTAAAGAAAAGGAAGTTGTAATCCCTTTGTATACTGCACTTGTGAGGCCCCATTTGGAGTATTGTGTGCAGTTTTGGGCACCCTATATAAGACAGGATGTGGGATCGCTGGAAAGAGTTCAGAGGAGGATCACTAAAATGGTTAGAGGATTGGAGGGACAGAGTTATGATCAAAGGTTAAATTCATTGGGGCTGTACTCACTGGAGTACCGAAGGATGAGGGGGGATATGTGTCTGATATATAAGGCCCATACAGATTCCTTTCTTTGGGATAGCATGGGTTTGGAACAAAGGGATCATAGGCATAATACAAGAGCACATAACCATCAATTGGTCAAAGAAAGAACAAATACAAATAAGAGGAGATATTGGATTAATAACAGAGTAACTCCATTATGGAATGCATTGCCCTGTGAGGTGGTTGAAAGTAAAACTATATCTGAATTTAAATTAAAATTGGATCAATATTGTATCGGTAAAGGAATAAAAGGCTATTCGTAGGTTTTAAGTTGCGAGCTCATGGACTTCAGTCTTAAAATGCTCTGTAATGTCAATGAAATGAAATCAGTAAGGAATCAGTGAAGGAACAGGACAGAGAGCTGTACCAGTTAAGGCAGAAGGAAGCAGCAAGGGAAGTCAGAATAGCAAATGCCCAAACTGAGGAAAATATAGCCAACTCGGTTAAGAAGGGGGATTAAACCTTTTATAGGTACATCAGGAAGCATAGAAAGACAAAGGGAGGGATAGTGAGGCTGAATAGACTAGACGGTGGGTGGGCAGATAAGGACAGTGAAAAAGCAGGGATACTGAACGAATACTTCTGCTCAGTATTCACAAAACAGGATGAGGGGGAGGTGCCTAATCCAATTAACAGAAGCACTCTGGATACGGGAGTCGATCCCAGTCCTTTCACAGAAGAAAGATTGCTGAAAGAACTCCTAAAACTGAAGGTGGACAAAGCAATGGGGCCTGACAGAATTCAGCCCAGAATTCTAAAAGGATTAAGGGGAGAACTAGTGAAACCATTGACTACCCTTTTTAAGAAATCATGGGAGGATGGTGTGGTACCTGAGGACTGGAGGAAGACGGATGTGATTCTCCTTCACAAAAGTGGAAGCAAGACAGAGGCAGGAAACTACAGACCTGTCAATTTGACCTCTGTGGTAGGGAAAGTGATGGAATCGCTTCTGAAGGAAAGAATTGTTGAGTACCTAGAGTCCAGTGGGGCACTGGAGTTAAAGTAGCATAGGTTCACAGCGGGAAGGTCATGCCAGACAAATCTAATTGATTTCTTTGACTGGGTGACCAAAGTAGTAGACCAGGGAGTGGCTGTGGACATGGCCTACCTAGACTTTAGCAAGTCATTTGACACAGTCCCACACAAAAGATTAATAGTCAAGTTAACCAGCCTGGGAGTGGGTACCAGGGTGGTAGCCTGGGTAAAACATTGACTGGACAACAGGAAACAGAAGGTAACTGTAAATGGAGTCTACTCTGAAGAAAGAGGGGTTGCTAGTGGGGTACCGCAGGGTTCAGTACTGGGTCCAGTCCTTTTTAATGTCTTTACAAGTGACATTGCAGAGGGACTAGAAGGAAAAGTATGCCTCTTTGCAGATGACACAAAGATCTGCAACAGGGTTGATACATAAGGAGGCGTGGAAAGGATGAGAAGGGACTTGGCAAGGTTGGAGGAATGGTCAGAAGTATGGCAGCTTGGATTCAATGCAAAGAAGTGCAAAACAATGCACCTGGGAAACAAAAACCCAGGGGAAGATTACACAATAGCGGGAGGTAGTAACAACAACAGAAATGGAAAGGGACCTGGGTGTAATCATATCAGATAACCTTAAAGTTAGCAAGCAATGCAAGAAGGCAGTAGGGAGGGCTGGGAAGATACTGGGATATATAGGGAGAGGCATCACAGCAGAAAACAGGAAGTTGTTATCCCTCTGTACAGACAGTTGATGAGACCCCATTTGGAGTACTACGTCCAGTTCTGGAAACCCCATCTCTGCAAAGACATAGACAGGATAGAGGTAGTCCAGAGGAGGGCAACTAAAATGGTGCAGGGTCTGCAAGAGAAGCCATACGAGGAGAGACTAAAGGGGCTTAATATGTATACTCTTGAGGAAAGGAGGGAGAGGGGGGACATGATAGAAATGTTTAAGTACCTCAGTGGAATCAACAAAGTCCAAGAGGGTAGCATCTTTCAGAAAAAGAGATGTGCAAGAACAAGGGAACACAATTTTTTTACAGAGAGGGTGGTGGACGCATGGAACAGCCTTCCTGAGGTGGTTGTGGGGTCTAAAAATGTGAGAGAATTCAAGAATGCATGGGACAGACATAAGGCAGTTTTGTGGGGGGTAGGAAGAAATAGGTTGTTGGTTAACTAGGATCTGCAGCTTATCCTGTAAGTAGGGAAATGGGCAGACTAGGTGGACAAAGCAGTCCTCATCTGCTGTCAAAGTCTATGTTTATATGATTCAGTATAGATCATTAGGTAGTCCTCATCTTGAATACTGTATGCAGTACTGGCGCCCGTGCCTGAAAAGGGACATTAAATTACTGGAAGGGGTGCAGTGCAGTGCAACTAAGATGATCCAGAGACTGGGGGACTTATCATATGAGGTTAGGCTATAGGAGTTGAACATGTTCTTGCTGGAGGAGAGGAGGGACAGAGGGGGATATGACTGAGGCATTCAAGTACATGAGTGGGATTAACAAGACTGGTATGGAGGGGCTATTCAGGAAAAGAGTGGGGAGGGACACTCGAGGCCATGACATGAGATTAGAGGGGGGAAGGCTCAGGAGAGAAATGAGGAGACACTTTTTTATGAGTTACCAGCAGAGGTGGTAGCCTTTAAAACAGTGGGATGCTTCAAAAGGGACTGGGACAGGGCAAGAGGGGGGTGAGGAGGGAGGGGCAGCTGCAGAATAGGGCTGCTAGCTGTACAATCGAGCAGACTCATTAGACTAAATGGTCTTTTTCTGCTGGCAAATTTTTTATGTTAATATGTTCATTTCTAAATTATTGGATACTAGGATACCCAGATCCTTCTCCTTAGTTTTTCTAAGTTCCTTGCCTGCTGATGGCACAGATAAGACATATAGTTTAAACAAATAGGGTCCCAATACTGAGCCCTGTGGTACCCCACTCCTAACCTCTGTCCATACTGAAATATATCCTCTTATACCCATTTTGTGTTTTCTGTTCCAGAGCCATGATTTAACCCATTTGACCAGTCTGCCATCTAAAGCTATGTCCAATAAGACCTACAGTACGAGAGTTGGTCATAAGGAACCTTGTCAAAGACCTTACTTAGATCAAGGAAAAACAGATCCACAGCCTTACCCCCATCCAAAGCCTTACCAACCTCATAGAATTCCAACATGTTTGTTTGTGTTGATCTTCCTTCAGTGAAGCCATGCTGGGTTATATCTACCAACCCCTGACTAGATACAGAAGTCCTGCTAATGCAAGCCATTTCTGGAGAAGCATTCAGCTGTGGTCCCCCCTCCCCATGGACAGTTACCATCAGCATACCCGTAGACCCCAGGGAGGCGGTGGGCTACACCAAATTGTTTTGCAACGTTCAAGAAACTACAGTCCAATGCTGGTAACAGATTCCTTGTCCCAAGGTACAAACTGAACTCAGTTCAACTTGCTTTTAGCTACAGACTCCCTCAGGTATGGAAAAACCTTGTCCTGGGTAATAGCTCACCCCCCAGCATTGCCTTTGCTAAATTATTTCTCAAAAATGTAATTGTGTCCTACTGTGACTGTGATTTACTAGCTAGCATTGTGTATATCTGTCCTCTCACTGCTGAACATGTCTGTGAATGTTGCAACCTACACAGATTTTACATAGTATGATATTGGATATTTTTCATATATTTAGTTTTTGCTGTTACTTGTCCCTCTCCCCCTTCCCCAGGTTATACTGTAAATGAGATTGTTTACATATCTCTGTAGGTCTACCTGATGAGACACTTTAAATAAATAAATAAGAGCCCAGACTAGCCCCCTTGTGGAAGTGAAAAGAAGAAGAGGTGGTAACCCTGAGTGCCTCAGCCTTACATTGGCGACTACATTGTGAAGAAAATCCTTCAGCCAAAAAACGTCTCCTTAAAATATAAAATTATTCATTCTCATTTCAGTCAGCATTACACACACTCAGAAGACAAACTAATAGATCTGCCTCATGCAGCTGGCATCAGAAATGTAGAGTTGTAAATTTTGTGTTTGACATGATCATGTAGGGTGGTGTTTGAGTGGATGCCAGGCTGCACTCTGAACTGATGGGGCGAGGGTTTGTGTTTATAAAACAGGCTTTCAACATGCTGCTACTACCATGCCATAATAGAGATGATCAACCTGAGTTTTTACACAAAGTGGATACCCTTAGGAAGTATAATGCCTCTTCAGAGTCTGTAACGACATTGTCAACAAAATTTACAATTCCAATGTAAGCAATGGAAAGGAAAATAATGTGATTTTATATAATGCCTTTTACACAAACTGTCTCCCAAAGTGCTTTATAATCCAGTAAAAGGAGATTATTTGGGGGGGGGGCTAATGTTGCTGCCATTTCAGGTTCACAGGGAGAGTTAAACAACACAATGATAGACTACAGATAAATTAGAGTGAAGTTAAACTACCACAAGCATGTTATTTGACCTGCTCTGGATCACACAGTGAATAAGTGGTGTTTGTGAGATTTAGACATGGGACCACTAGGCCAAACTGCCTCCCAGTTATACAGCTTGGTAGTAATATCATTGTGGACTGGGTGGACACAGTCATTCTAAAGGAGTAGTCCTTTAGGGTGTGCCATTGCGACAGCGAATCTCCCACCACAAAGGCCATCACAGCGACAGGAATCGGGCAAAAACCTCACATCGCTGTGATGGTTTCTGCTGGCCCCAGGACTGCCTTGCAGGGTGTTTCGCACCCTCCCCCAAGACAACTCTGACTCAGAGTTGTATCCTTAGAGAGTGGGGGGGTGGGGGCAGAGCCCTCCACATGGGGGGTTCAGGGGGCATTGCCCTCCGATAGACACATGGAGGCATCTCCGACAGTGCAATGCCGACACTCGGCACGACGGCTGTCAGGGATGTCTCCATCTAGGATGTTGCAGCAGCATAGTAAAACCCTCCTTTAGCTTGTAGGCAACATGGTAAGTAAAATATTACACTTTTTGAAATGTTAATGCACTGTTTAATTTCTGTGTGCACAAAACAACCTAAGGTTATGAAGGGTCCTCATCATGGTTAGTTACTGGATGTAGTATTGCTCAGATAGTGCTTTTGTGGATAGTGCTGGTATTCTACCTAGGATCCTACCACAAATTCTACCAAAGACAGATGTAGGATCCAGGGTCAGATAGTGGTCGATCCTAGTTAGGATCCAGGGATCCTAGGTCAGATTCAGGGATCCTGGGTTAGATAGTTAGGATCTGGGGTCAGATAGCAATGGATCCTATTTAGGATCCATAATTCCTAGATCAGTTCCAGGGATCCTAGGTCAGATAGTTAGGATCTGGGGTCAGATAGCTATGAATCCTAGGTCAGATCCAGGGATCCTAAATCAGATAGTTAGGATATGAGCTGGATCTGTTGCTAGGATCCACAACATTGTAACTGGGATCCACAGGATCCACAACGCCTGTGGAATCCATGCACTGGATCCTAGAGGGTAGGATCCATGGTCAGAAAGCACTGCTATTCTACCACAGCAACTATCTGTCCAAATGAGAGGTATCTGTTGGTATCCTAGTTTCTAGAACTAATTGGTTGCTACCTAACAACTCTAACCCTTTGCCTCAAAGAGGTCTCATGGTATAAAAAATACCATGGCCCAGATATTCAAAAGGGTTGCTCCATGCGCAACAGGGTTGCGCATGCGCAAGTCCTACATTGCGCCATTCTGCGATATTCAGCAGGAGGCAGTTGCTCCACTGGCAACAGGTTGCGCAAAAGAGCAATGCAAATGAATGCATGCTCAACAGGAGGGGGAGGAACCATGCATAACCTGCGCAACCCGATATTCAGTCGGGTTGTGCAGAGTTGTGCATGCGCAACCCCCAACCTGCGCCTGCACAACCTTGAGCCAAAAAAAAAAGGATCATGTTGAGGGCCACCCACAGGTGAGCTGCTGTATTGCAGGGTGCAACACAGCAGCTGCCACCCCTGGCTGGCCCCCAACTCGGTCCCTGTGCCCCCCCACCAGCCCGATCGCGGGCATAGAGTAACACATACCTCTCAACTGTCCCTGATTTTCAGGGATGTCCCTGATTTTGCGACAGAATTTTCCTCTGTCTCTCGTAAAATTCGTGTTTCTGTGACAGAACAGTGGGGACTGTAAGCATAAAATAATATCAAACATTAAAAATACAGACTAGTTCTTCTTCAGAAATGCATCTTATACAAATCCCCTTATTCTATCAGATTTCTGAGTGAATATTACCAATTGTTAAGATGTGTCCCTGATTTGGCATCTTTGTCCCTGATTTTTTCAAGCCTTGTCCCTGATGCATGACACAAGAGGTTGAGAGGTATGGAGTAACATGAACCCCCCCCACACATCTCCCACAGCCCGATCGCGGGCATCACAGTTACAGAAACCCCCCACACATATCCCGAAGCCCGATCGCGGGCATCACAGTCCATGAAACCCCCACACATCTCCCACAGCCCGATCGTGGGCAGAGCGATGTGAACCCCCAATGCCCTATCGCGGGCAGAATGTAACCCTCCCCAACCGAATATCTCCCTGGTGGTCCAGTGGACCGTAAAAGCCCGATCAGCAGGGCAGAATGTCACATCACAACCCCCCAAACATCTCCCTGGTGTCTGGTAGTCCCCCCCACCCACGAGCCCCTCCACCCGCTCCCCCCGCGGCCCGGCGACAGCATCCACCGCCTGCGCCCCCACCGCCCGCCGACTGACTGTTGGTGGGGCTGCGCCAGATGGTGCAGAGCTACAGCCAATGGGCATGTACATCGGCGGGCGGGGCGGCAGGTGGGTGATGCTGTCACCCACCGCCGCGGGGGAGCGGGTGAGGGGCTTCGTGGGTGGGGACACTAGACACCAGGGAGATGTTTGGGGGTTTGTGATGATTCTGCCCGCGATCGGGCTTTACAGTCTACTGCACCACCAGGGAGATATTTGGGTTGGGGGTTGCATTCTGCCCGCGATCAGGCACTGGGGGTTCATACACGCTATGCCCGCGATCGGGCTTCGGATATGGGGGTGTTACATGTACCTGTACTGCCCGCGATCGGGCTGTGGGAGATGTGGGCGGGGAGTCGGTTACACTATGCCCCGATCGGGCTGGTGGGGGCACAGGAAAGAGCTGGGGCCAGCCAGGGGTGGCAGTTGCTGTGTTGTGCCCTGCAATGCAGCAGCTCACCTGTGGGTGGCCCTCAACTTAAGCCTTTTTTGGGCTCAAGGTTGTGCAGGCGCAGGTTGGAGGTTGCGTATGCACAACTCTGCACAACCCGACTGAATATCGGGTTGCGCAGGTTATGCATGGATCCTCCCCCTCCTGTTGAGCATGCATTCATTTGCATTGCTCTCTTGCGCAACCTGATGCCAGTGGCGTAACTGCCTCCTGCTGAATATCGCAGAATGACGTGATTTTGGACTCTGCGGCGATGCAGAACCTGTTGCGCAGATGAGCAACCCTTTGAATATCCAGGCCTATGTTTTTAGTTTGGACCTGCTTTTACATATTATTGCCCAAGATGTACAGATTCTTGGCATTGTTTCCCCTCATAGTACCCTTGAGGCCAAAATTTCAGCTTATGTGGATGATGTCTGTGTTTTTGTTGCTGATCTGCTCTCTGGAGAAAAGGTGTTGCATCATTTTTCTAATTTTTCGGATGTTGCGGGTGCCTCCCTTAATAAATTGAAGAGTTTTTTATTTCCACTGCATACTGACATTCCTGAGGTTATGGAGTTGCAAGGAATTCCTGTTATACTGGGCCTGGTCCAAATTTTAGGCATTGATTTTGGTAAGGTTGATAATGCGTTACTTAATTGGTCTGCCAAAATTGATGCAGTACAGTCTAGAATTAAATTATGGAAATCATGGCAACAAACTAAAAAGAAAAAGGTTGTAATTACCAAAACTTTGCTTCTCCCTCATTTTTCATACCTTAGTGCGATGTACCCCATTCCTTCTGTTTTGGAAGCCACTTTATTGGGTCTTTTTTTTTCAAGTTATTTGGGGGAGTCACCTAAATCCCATTAAAAGAGATGTGTTGTATCTTCCAATTGCACAGGATGGTTTGAATTGTGTGAATCCAGTTACTTTTTACTACAGTACTTTTTTTCATTGGAATTTAATAGACCTTAGTCGTCCACAAACTATATTATGGGTGATTTATGCATATGATTGGTTACCTAGATTATCCTCAGAGTGGCTTAGATTGAGCCAGAAAAATATCGACACTTCTAACTACCCGATTTATATCAGACCTGTGATATTGAAGCTTAATAGATGGAAGTTGCTTCCGGCTCAAGTGTATTGCAAACCTCGCAAATATATTTATGGTGTCCTGCAATCTAAAGCACATTCCATGGTCCCCTTTTTTAAGGATATTCCAGATGGTTATGTGGATAATCGCCTTAAAAGTTTGGTAGATAAACAGATTCCACCTAGATCATGGGATATCTTCTGGCTTAGTTGTCATGGATGGCTCAGTGTTAGGGAGAATTTAAAGCATAAGATGGTTACTGAAAGAACTTGTCCGAGAGATACTTGCATAAATCAGGAGGAAATAATGTCCCATTTTTTTATTTGCTGTCCCTTTGTGCAAGAATTCTGGTCGACCCTTTCTGCTCGTTGGAACCAGCCTTTATGGCGGGCTGTTACATATCCGGAAGTTGTGGGGAGTTTTTTGCTTCATTCTACTTTGTTGGATACAGGTGTATTACGGCTACTATTTGCCATGTTTAAGTTTCATTTATGGCAAGACAGATGTCAGCTTACTCTATGACAGTTATATCACTCACCACTTGATGTTCTTCAACATATTGAACATGATTTGTTGTTACAATGTGATTCTGAATGCAAATATTTGCCCAATAATGTCTGGCTTATGAGGTGGAAAGAGGTTCCTTTTTTGAAAGACAAAATAGGTTGAATCATTATTCTCTCTGTTGAGTAATTGATTATTACTGATATGTCCTTTTGTTATGTTTTCTTATTTCATATTTTATTGTACAAAGGTTGTATTACTGTTTCCTGATTTATCGTTTTGTTTATTGATAAAAACCTTCCCCTACTCTTTTCAATAAGTGCCATGGGATTTTTAACATCCACCTAAACTACCACCAATCCAGGCAGATGGGACCTCGGTTTAATGTCTCATCCGAAAGACAGAAATATAATATAGATATAAAGAGGAGAGTGGAGTATCTTGAATACAGCAGGTTGTAAGACACAAGGCTGCACAGATTCGGGGGGGGGGGGTGTCATGTCATACAAACCTCATAGATTTCTTTAACTGGGTGACCAGGGAAATAGATCAGAGAGGGGTGGCAGATGTGGTCTACCTAGACTTCAGCAAGTCTTTGACTCTATACCATAAATGAGATTGATAAGGAAAATGGGTGGCTTAAGAGTTGGTCCAAAGGTGGTTGAGTAAGAAATTGCTTAATGGATAGGAGGCAGAGGGTAGTGAAAAACAGAACACACATGGGGGAAGGGAGGGTGACCAGCGGGGTACTTCAGGGCTCAGTACTGGGACCAGTCCTTTTTAATGTCTTCATAAGTGACACTGCAGATGAGCTGGAAAGGAAGGTATATCTGTTCAAGATGCCTATTTTTCCATTCCCCATAGTCAGAACTCTGCTTTGTTTAAATGTTTGGTTGCTGCCAAGCTACTCTATGGTTGAAAATGAAATGGAAAGTTTAAAGAAATCAGCATCACGACAACACAGGAAGTTGAAAGTTCAACCAAGACAGAGTGAATAAGTTCAATGTCAGAATGAACAACAGCTAATTGTAAAGTTAAATAAATTGTTTGTCATCATAAATGTGGTCAAGGATTTTATGGAGAATTTTTTGTCAGTTTATGCAATGAGTGTGATAGATTGTATTTTGAAACTGACATAGAAAAATCATTGCTTTAAATTGTAAATATTGATGTATTCATTTTGGCTATGCGCTAGTATGTTGATCATATTAGGTAATAACTTTCTTACTTGTTTTTGAGGTAAAGTGAATATTTATGCACTTTAATAATGTTGACAGTTGCTTAATATGAAACTATTTTTATATCAATGGAGTCATGCATATTTATTAACTGCTGCTATTAAGTGATATTGGGAACATGCTATTAACATGCTCTGATGCTATGTAATTTTCTGTCATTCTGTTTAGAATTGGATAAATTGTTTAGTAATTCTATTTGACTATAGGAGCTGTGATAATTGTTCAGCTATTTATCAATTTAATTGTATGTGCACTTTTGGTATAAATTACACCTTAGGGTACCAGAAACATGCCCCCTGAGGAAAGCTTGTGGGGTTAGTGTTGCTGGCTGTTGGACTAGGGTAAGTGTGCTTATGTTTGTTATCTATTTGCCATCTTGCAATAAAGATGTGATTTTTTTTTTAAGATTTCCCGAGAGAGTCTTTTGGTGGCTAACACCTACCCTATTGCTCACCTTTTTATGCATAGCACAAATGTCATTTAAGGTATATCTCTTTGCAGATTACACCAAAATCTGCAGTAGGGTGTATACTCCAGAGGGGTTGGAGAGAATGTGCAGAGACCTGAGAAAACTCAGGGATTGGTCATGGGTATGGCAGCTGGGCTTCAGTGAGAAAAAGTGCAAAACCATACACCTAGTGCACTAAAGCTGAGAGGCGGAGTATAAAATGGGGCAAGGGGTATTGACTGTCACCAAACAAGAAAGAGACCTTGGAGTAATCATATTTGATGACCTCAAGGTGATGAGGCAGTGTGACAGGGCACTGGTTAGGGCCAGTGGGATGTTGGGATGATGGAGAGGGGCATCGCTAATAGATGGAGGGAGGTGGGGTTGCCACTGTATAGATAGTTGATGAGATCTCACCTGGAATACTGTGTCAAGTTCTGGAGACCACATCTCAAGAAGGACATGCACAGGGTGAAGGCTGTCCAGAAATGGGCAACTAAAATGGTGCAGGAGCTGCATCAGATGCCCTATGAGGAGATACTGAGGGACTTCATTATACTGTATATACCCTGGAGGATAGGAAGGATATGGGAACATGACAGAGGCCTATAAATAACTCATGGGGTTGAACAAGGTACAGGAGGGGAGTATTTTTCAAGTGAAAATACATGAAAGCAAGGGACATGCAATAAGGCTGGAAGGGAGAAAATTTAGGAGAGATGTGAGGAAGTACTTCTTCACTGAAAGAGTAGTGGATGCCTAGAACAGTCTTCCAGCAGAGGTAGTGGGGGCAATAACAGTGGTGGGCTTCAAGCATGCATGGGACAGGCACAAGGAAATCTTAGCTGGGAAGTATGGGGAGAGGGAGCTGAAGATTGAGTAGGATTTGTAGTGACAGTACATGCAGAGACAAATGGGCAGACTAGTTGGGCCAAGCAGTCCATATCTACCTTCAAATGCTATGTTTCTACATGCAGATTTATTTAGTAGCTGTTTAGGTGTATTTCTTTTATATTTCTCACTTTGATTTGTTCAATTTTTCTTCCTTTTAGTGTTTTTTTTTCTAATTAACATGAGTGAGGCTGGCAAGGAAGAGACTGGGAGGACTGGGACTGGAAGCAGTCATAGCGAGACAAGGGGATGCTGTCCATGGATAGGACACACCATCCCATCCATCTGAAGAGGACATTTTTGGCACCAGAAGCACCTGGAACAGTCAGCACCTGCCACCCCCCCCCCAAAAAGCCACCCCTCCAAAAAAAGCGCAGCAGCAATATGAAGGGGCACCATATCCCACTGACCCTGCTCCAGTATCTCCTGTACCAGCAACACCTGCCATTGTGGCCCCTGTGGTTGTGCCACCTGAGCCCCATTGGGATGGGCAGACCCACCTGAAACCATCTAGCTCTTCCTCTTGACAGCAGTATTAGTCTCCATTTTGGGACTTCTTTGAGATTGACCCTGCTGACAATGGTGTGGTGACATGCACCTTATGTCACACCATTGTTTGGCACCTGAAACAGGGCAGACATTTGGGCACTGATGGACAGCACACCCACCTTAAGATGAGGCCCTACCAAGAGTGGGAGAAGCATGTGAGGTGTCAGACTAAGACAGCTGAGAGTGGGGGAGGCAGTGACACCCCTAGTGGTCCTTCTGTGCTGCAGGGTGGGCAGTGCAAGAAGAGGCATTATGGGTCATCAAATGGTGTACAGGTGCTGGAAGGGGACATGGAGGGGACTAGGAGTGGGACCTGCAGCTGGACTTGGGTGATACATGGACCACTTGAGAGTCTGGCCTCAGATCCCCCTCCTCCCACATCCATCTCTACTGAATTGATGCAGCTCAGCAGGGAGATGGGGAGCATTCCTGCCAAGCTGAGGCCATTAAAGAAACATTGGAGCTGTTTTTCCAAAACCAGCAGAGTATTCTCGAGGGGCTTGCAGAACTCTGTTGTGGCAGTGCACCCTTTGTCCCCAGACCATAGCCCTACCCACTCTGCACTCCTGTCATCATGCCTTGTTTTATCTGTCTTACTGTCTCCTCTAGTCCTCACCTATTCTAAAATAAATTTAAAAAGTTAAAAAATTAAAAAGAGCAAAAACATTTTGTATACCTTAATTTCTCTCTGTCCTGATTTCTGCTGTTGGTTATCCTCCACTTGTTTAATGGAAAAAAAAAACATTCTGATCCCCTCTCTATTGTTCTCTTTCTTGTGCAACTGTGCAGTCCTTACACTGTCACTGTCTTCTTCTCTCAGTAATATTTTGGTCGTAAAGCATTGTGCTAAAGCACAATGGCCCAGATATTCAAAAGGGTTGCGCATGGTGCAACAGTGTTGCATCATTCGCAACCCACTGATGCGCCCCGGTGCAATATTCAAAAGGGAAAAGTGCGCCGCACAAATCCTGATGTGCCGGAGCGCATCAGTAATGTATGCAGGCACAGGTGAGGGGGTGTTCCCATGCATAACCTGCACAGCCCGATATTCAGCCCAGGATGTGCAGAGCCATGCATGCGCAACCCCTACTTGCGCCAGCACAAAGTTAAGCCCCCAAAAAAGGAACAACTGATGGCCACCCACAGGTGAGCTGCTGCATTGCAGGGTGCAACATGGCAGCTGCCACCTGTTGGTGGTCACCCGAGTTCCAGCTGCACCTGGCGGCGCCGCCCATGCCCGATCGCGGGCATTCGTAAAATAAAAAAACCTCCTATATCCCTGGTGGTCCAGTGGACTGATTTCCGCCCAATCGCGGGAATCTTTTTTAATAAGGAAAACCCCCTGTCGTATATCCCTGGTGGTCCAGTGAACCGCACTCTGCCCGAACACGGGCATCTGTTGTAAGAAGACACCCACCTCCAAGATCTCGCTGACTGCACGATTGCGGGCATCTGTTGTAAGAAGAGACCCCCCCCAAGATCCCACTGACTGCCTGATCGTGGGCATCTGTTGTAAGAAGACCTCCCAAGATCCTGCTGACTGCCCGATCGTGGGCATCTGTTGTAAGAAGAGACACCCTCCAAGATCCCGCTGTCTGCCCGATCGCAGGCATATGTTGTAAGAAGAACCCCCGTCCAATATCCCTGGTGGTCTAGTGGTACCCCTCCCCACCCAGCCACTGAGCCCCCACCACCTCGCTCCCCGGTCGGCGGGGCGGGCGGCAGCATCACACCCACCTGCCACCCCGCCACCCGCCAACTGACAACTCGGTATCTCACAGCGTGAGCCAATGGGCATGCAGCCCATACTGTACTACACATTCCAGATATGCGACAGATATGCCTTTTCTTTCCTTTTTATTTGTTTCTTAAGTTTGCTTGTCATCCATTGTGGTATTATGCCTTTATTGTTGCTAATTATTTTGTTAAAAACATACCAATATTCTCTATAACTGATCAGATTACAAATAGTATTCCAGCAGTCATAAAGACAATTGTGTATGAAAAGCACAATATAATGAAATTCTGTATTCCCAGAATTTTTCTCAGCTGCCAGAATAAATATGACATGCTGCTATACAGGTTTGCACTGTGTGCCAGTCCCACAGTTCCTACACCACAGCCATTCTTGTAATGCACTTAAATTGTGCAAAACACACAATATACAGCAATTCTGTACTCCCACATTTTTCTCTACTACTAGAAGAAATATGCTGATATATGCTGCTACATGGTGCTGTGTGGTATGTCAGTCCCCCACTCCCATGCCACAGCCATTCTTGTAATGCACCTTAGTGAAAATTGTGCATAAAGCACAATATACAGTAATTCTGTGTCCCCAGAATGTTTCTCTACTACCAGAAGAAATATGTCATGACGATATACGCTACTACATGGTGTTGTGAGGTGTGTCATTTTCCCTACTCCCATGCCACAGCCATTATTGTAATGCACTTTAGTGAAAATTGTGTGCAAAAAGCACAATATAAAAAAATTCTGTACTCCCAGATTTTTTTCAACTACCATAATAAATATGTCATGCTGCTACATAGTGCTGCACTGTGTGCCAGTCACCTGCCACAGTCTTTGTAACACACTTTAAATGAAAACTGTGTGTGAAAAGACCAATATATAGGAATTATGTATTCCTAGAATCTTTCTTAACTACCAGAATAAATATGCCAGGCTGCTATGTGCTGCTACATGATGCTGTGTTGTGTGCTAGTTGCCTCCCGCAACAATTCTTGTAATGCACTTTAGTGAAAATTGTGTAAAAAGCACAATATACAGAAATGCTGTACTCCTAGAATTTTTCACAACTACCAGAATAAATATGATAGGCTGCAAATGCTGCTACATGGTGCTGTGCTGTGTATCTGTACCCCGCCACAGACACTGTAACACACTTTAAAGGGTAACAGTCCGCACAAAGGGCCCCCATACCCAAGTGTGGATCTGGTCTCAATGTGCACTTTGTGTGCAAAGACATTTTGATTTACTTACTGTTTACTGTAGTACAGTAGATTGTTTCAGACTAATTTTGCTTTGTTCTAGGCTGACATTTTATGTTACTGCAAACCACAGAATCCCCTGCAGCCGATATTAGAGCAGTAGGCAGCAGTGGGAGATTCAATAGCCTGCAGTGATGAGGTAGAAGGGATCCCCCTGCATGGTCGTTCTTATAAAAGTGCTTTATTTGCAGATAACATGTTAGTAATGTTAACCTTCCTGGAGACCTCCATCAGGCAAGTCTGGCCCCTTACACAGGAATTTGGTTCCCTCTGATTTTAAATTAACAATGCTTAAAACTGAATGTTTGGCCTTTAATTTCATCCCATCTCCAGAACTGAAAGTTCAAGTCCTGATACTCTGGAATGGGGGGCCTAGAAATATTTAGGAGTTGTTTTTCCCCAAAATCTATCCCACCTGGAGATTTTTAATTATCAGCCCATAACCCAAGAGATACAGTAAATTTACAGCACTGGGTACCCCTCCAATTCCCTTCTTAGCCAGGACAGAGGCGGTTAGACAGAATATCTTGCTCAGAATGCTGTACTTTCTACAAACTGCCAATAATATTGGGACACTGTTATCTCTAGATTTCTTGGGGGGGGTGCCCTGTATTGGATATTCTGTACTTCAGCTACCTATTAAGAAAGCAGGAGGATTGGACAATGTTCCATCTAAATTATTGAAATATGCATCTCCATATATAGCCTACCTCTTAGCATATATTTTTAACCTTTCTCTTTCTACTAGTGAGTTTCTAAAGGCATGGAAATCTGCAAAAATAATACCAATTTTTAAGGAAGGATCTAGACACGATATAAATAATAATTGTCCAATCTCACTCCTTCCTGTAGTCTCCAAGATCTTTGAGAAACTGGTATCTAGGCAACTAAAGAATTTTGGGGAATCAAAATGGTGAATGAGTATCAGTCAGGCTTTAGATCAAAACATAGTACCCATTTAACCTTGATGAAATTTGTTGGCGATATACAGCAGAGTCTGGACAGGAGAATGTCTGTGGGTGCCTTATTTGTGGATGTATCTAAGGCTTTTGATACCTTGCACCACAGCATTCTCCTATCCAGATTCCATGAAATGGGAGTACAGAATGGGGAACTTGGCTGGTCCAAATCTACTTAACAGGACAAGATCAAAGGGTGGAGCTAGGCCATTATAAATCCACAACAGCTGTTCTTAGATCTGGTGTCCCACAGGGGTCAGTATTGGGCCCCCTCCTGTTCAATATTTACATTAATAATTTGCTATTTAATGATTCTAGAATTATCATAGTTATGCAGATGACACAAAGATCTACAGTACAAGAGGTAAAATTAATAGGTGATATTCAAAGCAGATTACAGGAGGCCTTTTCCTATTTTCAAAATTTTTTTAGAACACATAAGTTATGTTTACATATGAAAAGATGCAGTCAGTATTGTTTATGCGTGTTGATAAAAGTGGTGCCCCCTAGTTATCCAGTCTTTGGACGGAGTGCAAATGCAGCAAGTGATAAAATATAAGTACCTAGGAGTTTGGCTGGATGCTAAGTTAAATTGGGATGTGCATCTTGAGGCCCTACTGAAAAGTGTGGGCAAAAAGTTGAGAGTATTGTATACACTGAAATATTATATGACCCCTGAAATATACTTTAAAATTATCAATGCTGTGGTGCTCCCTGTATTGGATTATGGGGACATTGCCTATGCTGGGGCATTGAGGATGGGGCTAGCCAAGTTGGATGTAATGTATAATAAGATGTCTCGCTTCATCCTCGATGCCCCCAGAGGGATGCACCTCTGTGACCTATCTAGAGTCCTAAACTGGCTGAGGCTTGAGGAAAGAAGACATTGGCATCTTCTGACTTATATGTTTAAATTACAAAAGGAGGACTTGCCCTGGTACATCTTGGATACTTTTAACATCAGAAGTTCCAGGGAGTCTCTGAGATCTGAAGTTTGGAATATACAGTTCCAAAATGTAATCTAGGAATTTCGTCAATATGGTTCAGGGTATCTGTATTGTGGAACTCTATGGCTATTAGTCTATGAGGCGTGAATTCAACTATTCACTTGGGCCCTTTAAAACGTTGGTTTTATGATAGGGCTATGGCACCATTACAATGCTGTCCTGAGGATATAACCTAAAGGAGGAAGATTGGAAAATGCCATGCTTTCCATGCACTTTGTTCAATGTTTTGTGATGATATTGTAGTATGCTGCTGTAATATAGTGGTGTATTGTATTATTGCGAATATATTTATTTATAGTTCTTTGTATAGGCAACCATATTTTAATTTGTAAAGGATCTTCTTGGAAATGAGCACTGCTCAATGGAGTTGTAGCATCTATCCTGTTCATAATTTTATGAATACAATTTATTACTACCTCTACTACTACTAAAGAGACTGAGGTGGCATTCATTTGTCCCACTTATATAGTTATGCCTTGGCCACCCAAATGAGTAATATTTGTTGCTGGGTCAACCTGTATTACTATGCATACTGGAATACCACTGAATTAATCTTGGATGATTTAAATAATACTGACAAATACTTATTCTCCTACCCACTGATAGAAATACTGTTAGTTAATTTTACTACTTACAGTATATTCCTGCCCCCTTGAAATACAGTACTGAAGGCAATGCTGTCAAAAATACTTACCTAAGACAGAGGGAGTATGGTTTAGGGCAATAGCTTATGATGCTGCTTTCCCATCCAATACCATAGATACTGGTTTGCAACAATGGAGGGCCAGAGGTTTGAAATACACATACCAACATTTCACCATGCAAGGCATTTGTCCCTTTTCTGAATTACAACATGAATTCTCCTTTCCCAGATCAGCTCACATCTGCTACTTGCAACTCAAGTCTTACTTTATGGGGAAGGGGCCATTGTTCAAGACCCTCCCTGATACCCATTCTATCTTATTCACCCCTTCCCCCCCACTCCATTTCTGCCCATCACTGCTTTTCTCGCAGTTACCTCCTGGCCCTTCTCCCCTCTGTCCCTTCCTTTTACTCCCTGGACTCTTCACCCGTTCCATTCCTCCCCACTGTTATGACTTCCTTCACCTTCCCTCCAGACTTTCCCTATTTTACTCCTTACGTCCTATACTCTATTCCTATCAATCGTACTCCCCACCCCCAGCAACCCACATCATAATCCTCTGTTATTCCATTCTCTGTTCTGCTGTCTCTACCCTCCTGTCTTCACTTTATCCTTCATACCCTTCCTTACCAGGGTCAATATTATCCAACGCACTTACTACCAAGCTGTATTTAAAAGTTGTAATTTGATTGTTTTTCCCTGATGCGTCTTGTTACTATATATGCACTGTATTGGCACATGTTCTTGTATTTACATTGTATTTGTTCATCTCCCGAATGTATTGCCTTACAAATCCTATTGCTGTCATTTACCAACCCTTGTTGTTTCATTCTCTTTATTTACACCGCATCTTAATTCCTTGTTTTCCATTCAATGTTTTGTTATTTGTATTGTACATGTTTCCGCTTCATGTTCAGGACCTCCTTGTGAATGAGCCTGCTCAATGGAGTATTCCTGCAATAAACTTGAATTGAATTTATTGACTCACAACAGGGGTTGAATTTGTTCCATGTAATAGGATTTCTGTACAGAGCATTTGTAGAAGTGTTTCTAGAATATATGGAAGTGATTTTAGACAAATGGAATGCAGAACTGCTGTCTTCCCACAATCTATGCCCCTGGTTGAAATATTCAGCACCTAGTTATAGGATAACAACCTTGACTCAGTGACAAGAGTTCACCTGAAAATGCAAGGTTTACTATTTCTGTATACCTGCCATACAGGCCTCCTGTGTGGGTGCTCAGGCAGGAGTATGCTGGAGGCAATGCAGGGAAAGTAAGGCAAAGTGCACCCATAGTTTTTGTTTGCGTGCTCTTATGAGGGATTTTTGGGACACATTAAATTCAGATCTATTATTTTATTTTATTTGGATTTTGGTAACCGGATAAACCCACTGAGACCAGAAGTCCCTTTTTCAGGGGCAACCCGGAATTAATTACAGAAAAGACACACAAAAAAGCATTATTTACAATGATTACAATAGTTTCACAGACTTACAATAGCAACAGTTTACAGGTTTGCATTCAGAGGTGACCCGGGATTAATTACAGAGAAAAGACACATAAAAGCATTATTTACAGTAATTACAATAGTTTCACAGATTTACAATCACAACAGTTTGCAGGGGAACAACAGGTTCGCATTCAGGCTCTATGTGCAATACAAGATGTCAAGTTGCACCCCAGATTGAAGGGAAAAGAGACAACAACAGTAAGTGACATCCTTATTTAGGAGATTCATCAGGGACGAAGGTGGGTTTAGCAGGGTGACGGCAACGGGACCTGGGCTAGAGAGCTAACAGTTGCAGCCACAGAGGCTCAGTTCGAGGAGATGTACTTCGAGTCCAGTCTTAAACTGGTTAAGGGAGGGTGAGTCAGTCAAGCTAGCTGGAAGGGAGTTCCATAGGTAGGAGGCAGCATAACTGAATGAGCGCTTACCTTGGTTTGAGCGGATCCGAGGGATGTCTAGGGGGTGATTGGCAGAGGATCGCAGGGTTCGATTTTGTACTTTGTGGGAGAGAAGTCCACTAAGGTGGGGAGGGGGACCAAGGGTGGAGAATTTGTAGGCAAGACAGGCAGTAGGGTAGGCTAGTTTGTGCCGCCGAGTGGGCCAGTTCAGTGCCTTAAGTGCTTTGCAGTGATGCCTTCTAGGGGAGGAGTTAGTGGCGAAGCGAGCCACTCGGTTGTAGAGAACTAATCTAAATTAAGATCTAAGTAATATTATTTTTTGTCAAAACGTTCTGACCTTTCTTTGGCTCTTTTGGCTGTCCCGAGGACACGGATCAGTGGAAGCACTTTAACATTACCTTTAATATTGGTACTAGCAACTAAAAAGTTATTGTCTGTCTCTGGTTAACTGATAAACCCCTGACCAAGGAGGCTTGGTATAAGACACTTAACGCTATTTATCAAATGAAATGTTTTATATTTAGGCTGCAAGGTCTTCAGGAGAAAGGGGAAGAATTCTGGTGTAGATTTTTTTTTTCAGTCAGGGGGCAACCCAGATTTTATTCCTTGAATGTACTTCATTAAACTCTGGTATAATACAGTAACATGCAATAGTACAAAAAGTCATTATGTTTTTGATAAACTTGATATAGTCCTATACTCAATGTACTCGTCGTGTACTGATGATCTGTATAGCTTTGTAAAGTGAATTCACTAATTGGTGACATCTCTGTTCTTTTTAAATGAAAATAATTTTAATAAAAACTTATTTTAAAAATAAAAACTTGCAGTGTATGTTAGAGCTTTTACAATCTCCAATCAGATGTGTTCTGGGTCTGCTTTTCTCCAAAGGGGCTAAGTACAGTTCTCTGTGACTGTACTTGGCTCAGGGAGGACAGCAGGATAAGCACACAAAAGTTCAGAGCTCATATAAACTCTAAGATGTACTGCAAGCTGTTGTATCTTCCACTGTTGCCTACTGCTCTGCTGTCAGCTGTAGAGGATTCTGGGATTTTTAGTAACAGAAGAGGTCACCCTAGAACTAAACAAAATTAGTCTGGTACAATCTACTATATTACAATAAACAACAAGTAACCCAAAATGTTTTTGCACACAAAGTGCACATTGGGACCTGCCCCACACTTGAGTGTGAGGGCCCTTTTGTGCTGACTGTTGCCACAAAAAGTGCAATATACAGAAATTCAGTCAGGCTGCTACATGCAATGATATGCTGCTGTACTGTGTGGGTCTCCCATCACAACACCTTCCATGATGCACTTTAGTGGCCAGAAATTCTCATTCTAATAAATTCTCATGTCTGGAAATTTCACTTGAGGTCCCAAAATGAGATGAGCTCCCAGAATGTATATGCTGCTGTGGTGCTGTGTGAGTTTCCCACCACAGCACCTGTCGTGATGCACTTTATTGCTCAGAAACATAGAAACATAGACTGACGGCAGATAAGGATTGCTTGGCCCACCTAGTCTGCCCATTTCCCTACCTATTGGATAAGCTACAGATGCTAGTTAACCAACAGTCTACTTCTTTCTACCCCCACAAGAATTGCCTTGTGTCCATCCCATGCATTCTTAGTCTAATAAAATTTCATGCCTGTAAGTTTTCACATGAAGCCCAAAAATAAGATGGGCTCCCAGATTTATATTCTGCTGCTGCTACTACACTGTGTGAGTCTCCCAGCATAGCACCTGTCATGATGCACTTTAATACCCCGAAATTCTCAGTCTAATAAATTCTGATGCTGGAAATTTCACACGAATGGATAATGCCAGTTTGGGGTCCAGATCCAGATGATCCTCCTCGAGTATCACAGCATTTCCTGCCAGGAAATGTAAGTATTTTTTTTTTACTTTTCTGCTGGGGGCGGGGGTGGTGGAAAGAGGGTCTTTCTAACCATCTGTGTTCCTGTTTCTCTCTTTTCAGCTGATAAAATCCTGTTGTTCCATAAGTACAGCCTGGATCTAGTTAATTAATGTATATGCCAAGATACTGTATGAGAAGAACGGTTGTATGGCCAAAGAAATACCAAATGATGAACACTGAACAGAGAAGGTAAGTAATGTTTTTTTTTTTAATTCTTGCATTTTATTCTGTTTTTTGCTCCTGTTTCTCTTGTTTCAGATATTTTTCAGCTGGGTGAGAATGGAGGATCAGGAAGAAGCATCAAGTTGATGGCTGGTATTTATGCTGGATACAGAGAATGGGGTTGACTTTAATAAGACCACACACACACTGTGGTGGTTAAGTTGGAGGAGGAGGTCCGGGCTTGAGGCAGCAGAATCTGTTATTTTTCATTAGAAAATGGCAGAGAAAATTTCTGGCAGCTGATTGGCTGGCAACACTCCACAACTGGGCATTTATTTTTTAATAGATGCCCTGTTAAAAACTAGTGCCAACTGAATGCCCCAAACAGACATGCAATATCCTTGTGCGCAAAAAATCAAAACAAAGTAACAGCCATTTTTTTACCACTCAGTAGCAGAACGAATGACGCAGACAGCCCCCACCCCCGAGAGAGAGAGAGAATTGAAAGGCTTTGCCTGTAGTTTGGTGACCAAGCAGCCAGCCACTCCCACTTCCTGAGCTATTTAAGCAGTTCCTCTCAGCCTCACTGTGAAGCATTTTGTCTTTGCAGCTGAAGGCTATGTTGGTTTGTCCTCTGAGCTGGCTGGGGCCTAACCCCCCAGCCTGCTGTTTCTGTGTGTCTCTGCTGGACTTCAGTGTTTGTTTTCTTGCTTCTGGTTTGTATCTTTCCTCCGGCTGTGTGCTTCCCTGTGTTTCGTTTCTTGTTTTTTGGGGGGCCTTTCCCTGTTTTCTGTTTTGCTGTGTTTTGGTTTCCTCTTTTGGGGGGGGGGCTTTTATTTTAAAAACTCCTAGCATACTACTACTACAGAGCTCATTCTGCTTGCTTTCAGTTACAACCCTCAATTTACTGCATTGCGACTGCAAACCTACTCAGAGCTCATGCTACTGCTTTCAGCTTCCTACAACTTCAGCCACTGCTGCTGACTGTTTACTTTAATTACTATTGTACCCAGTGCTTGTATTTTAACACTGTACTTATTTAACTACTGCTGTACAGGCTCACTTGCTTCCTGCTGCTGCATTGTTTACACCCATTCCTATTCTACCTTGTTTACTCTGAGGTTAGCTGAAGCTCCTGCTGAGGCTATTAAACTAGCTTTTATATCTGCATGTGGTTCTCGGCCTTTCATCACTTCCTTGTTTGTCCTACGGCAGGGACTGGGAGGTGTTTGGGGAGTCGTGGCCTATGTGATTAATTCATTTTGTTCTAAATCCTGTCTTCGCCGACGAAAATCCTCAGCGTTTGTCACCTTGATTTGGCTATTCATGTCTGGCTAGCTTGCCCCTAACTCAGTGCTGTTTACTTGCTATACGATTGTTATGCAGGTCTACCTATTACTACTACTACTGCTTACTGACCTATCAGGTCCCTACTTGCTTACGCAACCGTTGCTTCTTACTTACGCAAACCATTGCTTTATGCCTAGTGCCATCCCCTTGGCTTCGCCTGGGATTCTACTGCTCTCAATCTGCATCCAACCTTGCAAGGTCTCAGCACTCAATGCTCCTTGCGATCTCAGCACACTATGCTCATTCAGCTCACCAGCTTTACAGCTCTCAATCAATTCTGGGGCATGCCAGCCATTCTAATCTGGTGCAGGTTCCTGCAGCCGATGGTCTCGCTCTGCATCTAGTCCACATCATCAAGCGTGTCCAACTTGGGGTGGAATCCTTCTCACCTGGCCCATAGCTGGGAATGTCCTCACCCCAGGCTTGGCTTTAGCTGCCTGCTATGCAACAGCAGCTCCTGGTGTAGAATTTGAGACTAGCGGTGAAGGATGGTTACAACGATCTCCTTTGGCTCTAGTGTTCCACTATAACGGTTGGCCATTGACTTTAGTGGTTTCCCTAGCAAGGCACCTTCACTGCATTCTCCCCACAACTGCCTCTGGTTCACCTGGTTTGATTTAGGGTGGGTAGACCAGGTGAGTGCCTCAGCAGTTGCTGCTCTCCTCCTGCACCTTGGATGCTCGTATTGTTGCAGAGTTTTCTCGCAACCTTCCACGACGTTCCCGCTAGAGGGTTTGAGTGAAAGCCTTCCTCCAAATTGGAATATTTTCCACCCCCCTTTAGTTGGGTTTTCCAAATTGCAGCTGCAGAGATGTCACTAAATACATTTTCCCAAGCCTGGAGGGAAGGCGAACTAGGCCTTGGATCCCCAGAGATTTCCTCCTCATAGGGTTTTTTTTCTCTCCTCCATTGCCTCATGTCATAACACTTAGTTAACACAGTTGTTTCCCTTAGTTTCCTTAGGTAGGTTCCGTTGTTGGATGGAGGTGGAGGATGTCCTGCCATTCCCTCTCTCCTTAGGGGATCCCCTTCTCTCAATACAAGCCATCACTATTCTTCCCTACTACTATGTTCCAGTTCCTGCTTCTACGTCACAGTTACTGCTTGCTCATAAGCTTCATGTTGCCTCCTTTGGGGATGCTACTACATTTCTTTTGGGGATTCCTACGGTACCTTTTAGCCACGGAACCATCCTGGTACCACTAGGGAGGGAACCTCTCCGAGGTTCCTTGCTGTGACTTCTACAGGGTGGTAATTCCTCTGAATAGAGAGGGAATGGCCACAACTAAACTAATACAGTTACACAAGCATAACACTATACTGGCTGCGAGGTCAGTGAATTGAAAGGCTTTGCCTGTAGTTCGGTGACCAAGCAGCCAGCCACTCCCACTTCCTGAGCTATATAAGCAGTTCATCTCAGCCTCACTGTGAAGCATTTTGTCTTTGCCCCACCATCCTCCCCTTCTCCTCCAGCAGCAGTGCTCTCTCCTTAGAGGGATTCCTAAGGTACCTTTAGCCACGGGAGCCGTCCCGTGTCACCTCTAGGGGCAGAATCCTCTCCGAGTATTCCTTGCTTTCATGCCCTTACAGGGTGGTGATTCCTCTGGAATAGACAGTGCAAATGGCCACAACCAAACTAATATAGTTACATAAGCATAACACTATACTGGCTGCGAAGGTCAGTGAATTCACCTCCGCACACCCTGTAGAGTCAAACCATGCATTTACAACTAAAACAATGTCCTTAACATACCATAAAAGTTCTTAAGCCACAGCACAGTTTAAAAACTGGACACAAGTACTTGCAGCTCCCGCTCGCTTAAAAGCTGACGCCTGTAGTTCTTCATGAAACCGGCAAGCAGCCCACATCTCTGGGGCATCAAAACTAGTCAAGTCTGCCTTTGTTCCTTAGTCCCATTCTCCCAATCCTGTAACATCCCCGATAACCCTCACCCAGTTGGGTACATTTCCTTACCTGCTTCATAGACTTTTGCTTTCTTACTTATTTTTCTTTTACTCTATTTTTAAAAGCCGTGCCTGACTGTCACTGCCAGGATACACAACGATGTACACCCCACTAGCTTTCGGTACAGGTGCACATAATTTCACATTTCTCCCATTCCCCCCCCAAAAAACATAGAAATATCCTTCTCAGTCCTGAGTGTGCTGATACTCCCAAGTGTAGCCTTGCATCCCTTCCCAATTTTTCACATAGGACTACAAGTCCCATAAACCCGTGGGGCAACTATGCAGTCAGTAAAATAGCATCTCCTAAACAGAAGCGCCCTCTACTGCCAAGGACTGCACAATACAGGAACTACTTTACAAGAGAAATGCATTTTACTCTTTTTTTAAAAACATTTATTGCACTTGCTAAAAACGTTTTTTTAATTTATAAAAAAAAATATATTATGGGCCATTTTCTAAGTGCAATAATACCCTCCAGGGTGGGCGGTATTGGGAAATACCGGACCTTCCAGGGGCTATAAGGCCCTCCACTGCATCAGGCCTCTTACGCCCCTGGGTGGTCCAGTATCTCCCAATACCGCCCACCCTGCTGGGTATTATTGCTTACATGATATTTACGCTGGAATCAGAGGATGGGTTGATTTTAATAAGTCCACACACAGTGAGGGAGAAGCTGGAGGAGGAATTCCAAAGATAAGACGACAGAATCTTGGTTCGGTTTCAATGGTATTTACACTGGATACATAGGACAGATTGAATTTAATAAGGCCACACTGTCATGCTTGTAATGCACTTTAGTGAAAATTGCGTGAAAAGCAAGATATACTGAAATTTGGCACTCCAAAAATTTTTCTCAGCTACAAGGATGAATATGTAACATTGCCAGCTGGTACTGCACTGTGTGCCATCCCCCAACCCCCAACAGTTCTTGTAATGCACTTTAGTGAAAATTGCATGCGAAAGAACAATATACTGAAATTCATAAATCCCAGATGTGTTCTCAAGGCAAAGAAAATATATGTCTGGTTGCAGCCAGGTTGAG
This sequence comes from Neoceratodus forsteri, assembly GCA_016271365.2. Classification (NCBI taxonomy): domain Eukaryota; kingdom Metazoa; phylum Chordata; order Ceratodontiformes; family Ceratodontidae; genus Neoceratodus; species Neoceratodus forsteri. The sequence goes on from CM028130.1 coordinate 1,077,194,584, forward strand.
GACTCAGAGGTCATTGCATGCAGTGGCAGGTAGTAATAATCTAACTGGCAGAGGCAGGTGGCAGATGAGTAGGTAGTATTATTAACTGTGGTAGTAGTGTTTTGCTGAAGTGTCTGCTGCAATACTGACACCATCCAAAATCCAGTGGAGAAGATGTTAATGGCTCACTTGCTGGAAGAGGAGGAGGTATTCATGTCCAGATGGAAAGAGACCTGTGAATAAAAGAGAAATTATTTAGACTCTAGTACACTTCCTGTCATGTTGTGCCTGTGAAAGGAAAACAAAAAAAAGGAAAGAACTTTTGGAATGGATGCTTACCGTCACAATGATGATGGCCATGCCATGAAATGGTATAAAGGTGCCCCAGACAGTGGAGGCAGAGAAGTCTTGCTTGCTGGAGGAGGAGGCAACAGGACAGGAGACCTGTGAAGACAAGAGAAAATTATTTAGACTCTACTCAAGTAGTCACTGTGGTGACCACTTGGCACATCCATTCATTGTCCACTTCCACTCCCAGTCTTACTATTCTGTCACCTGTGAAGAAAAAAAGAGACATAATTTTGCCTTAGTTGTCCACTGTGTCCTTAGGTACCTGTTAAATGACTGTGCACCTGTGAAAGGAAAATTTAAAATTAAAAATTAATAAAAGAAAAAATTAATGTAATGATACCATCAAATTAGTGAGAGCCATGCCGTGTACTGGCACAATGGTGCAACAGAGAGAAGTGGTGGAAGAGGTAACTAACGTCTGTGCCTAGAGGGACATCTGGCATTGCGACTGGCTTGCCAGTCATCCCTATGAATGGATAAACCTGCAGTGAGAGGGAGAAAAAAGAATGAAAGAAAGAAAGAAAGAAAGAAAGAAAGAAAGAAAGAAAGAAAGAAAGAAAGAAAGAAACACATTTTAATGTCTTGCAAGCAATAAGGTGGAAGCCCTCCTGTGTGAGAAGTCACTACCACCAGTGATGATCAGGAGTGTGAACAACAGTGAATCCCTCCATCACAGCAGACAAAGGTAAGCCTTGCTGGGCTTGAGGTCTTGTTGCTTTGATGGGCTGGCTAGATGGCCAGCTTGAGGGCAGACTAGTTAGCTGACTGACTGGAGGCCTACCTGACAATGGCATTTATGTTGGATTAAGAGTATGTGATTATTAGCCATTTGGATGCATGTGGTGGAGGTGGTGGCCCATGTCGCTTGTGGATGTGTAAGACTGGCAGTATAGCCTAGAGGTTAGAGGAATGAGGTGTGAACGAGCTTGATACATCCAGCAGACCAGACCTGAGTTTGATTCTCACAACCTCCACTTGCATACTGTGTGACTCTGAGCAAGTCACTTAACCTCCCAGTGCTCCCAGGTTGCCCCTGAAAACAGGCACTTGTGCCTAGTGGTCCTTACCCGGTTACCAAAGACTAAAATAAATAAATAAATAAAATAAGACCCAAGCAGGCAAGAGGAGGAGGAGTTGGCATTGTCTTCCTTGCTGCCTGGCTGGCAATCACATTTTTACTGGATTAAGAATCTGGATTTGCCCATCTGGATGCATGCCATGGGGAGCGGTGGCCCATGTTGTTTGTGGAATTGGAAGACCCAAGCAGGCCAGAGGTGGAGGAGGAGGTGGTATCTTGTTTGCTGGAGGAGGCATTGTCTAGCTAGCTGGCAGTCACATTTACACCGGATTAAGAGTCTGGTTTCTCAGTCTGGATGCATGTGGCGGAGGTGGTGGCCCATGTTGTTTGCAGATATGCTGGACACAAGCAGAACAGAGGCAGAGGAGAAGGGGGTGTCTTGCTTGTTGAAAGAGGCATGATCTGCTTGGCTGGCAAAGGGATTTATGATGGATTAAGAGTCTGGATTTGTTTCTGGATGCATGCAGTGGAGGCAGCAAAGGCCCATGTCATTGTCTGCATTTAATTATGCAGTGTTCAGTGATTTTCTACTTTATCTGTAGACATCACATCAGAGAGGGCAGAGGTAAGGTAATCAGATGGATGCAGGGACCAGCAGCACAACTTGGCAAAAAGTAAAATTGCATAGAAAAAAAGGGACTCATAAAAAGAAGGATTCAACTGTGAAGAGGAAAGGATGAACAGAATACATAGCTTTTCATGCTGCATTCTCATTAAGTAAGCAGCCCTTACAGTCTTCCAGACAAGAGGTGTCCCTACATGGGAATAAATTCTCCATCTGTGCTTCATCTACCTCAGTGGAAGGCAATTTGTCAGTGCCAACAACCTCATGCTCTTCAAGTTCATCTTCACCATCACTGCCACCTTCATGTAGTAGGAACGCCATCATGACTGAGTTGCATGGAATGTGCCCCACATTCATTTTAACAACTGTTATCATCTCAACATTTCTAGGTGACAGACTGGCACGCCTGTCCCACACAATGGCCCCTGCCAAACAGAATATCCGCTCCACACTGACACCATGGTGGACAGCTCAGATATTTGATTGCTACTAAGATCAGTGCTGGCCAGTCAGTGAGCTTGCTACTCCAGTATAGCAATCCATGATGGTAAGGTGCCTGGTGTCTGCCAAATATGCATCCACTATGCACTGCATTGTCACAATCCTGCTGCCTCATCAGCTTCCTCCTCCTTTTCCTCCACGTCTTCAAGTCTTATCTGGTACAAAATATTCCAAAGTGGATTTATTGAGATTTTCTCTTTTACTTTGCATGTTTTCTCAGCCTGTTTACCGTGCAAGGTGGTAGCAACACCTGGTCTCTGTTAAGTTTCATGATGTGCCTTAGATAACTGTCACTTTAGCATCTTTTCCTCATGTGATATCAAGATATGATAGAAACTTCTGCACAAGATTAAGACAATGCGTCAAGCATGGCAACCTGAACACCCCCCTCCCTCCCCATCACTGATGTGTTTCACCATGCTTTAGCCAGTCATTATCACTCACAATAAAATGCACTTTAAGTGAATGGGGGTGCAGCCACTCATAAGTCTTGGTCAGGAGCAATTCTAGCATTTTCTGCAATGTCTGTGGTCCAGTTACACTTTTCACTGCCAGCATGGCATGCTGGCAAATACCCAAAGTGTTGCTACCACTGCAATTGGGCTTAGTACAATTTTTAACCCCAGTCAGAGTTAAATACTACCCTGGGTACCTGTTTGCAATGTGCTGTAATGCACTGATAGGAGCTACCAGCTGTTTGGCCACTTGTCCACATATCCATACAGAGATGTATGCATGGTGATGCTGAATGCAGCAGGACATGGATTACTGCATGTGACATCGTCGTATATGGTTTAGGAAAGGCATGTGTACAGAAATATGTTACTAAAGGAATCTGCCATTTGGGACAAGCATGGGTCATCAACTGTTTAAATCTCATGTTCTCCACAAAAAAGAATGGCAATAGATGGTTCTATGTAATAACAGCGACTGCCAAAGGGTGATTGTCATTATGGCAAAGTCAAAGCACTGAAAATCAGTTTCAGCGTCTGATTCCCCAGCGCACAACAAAACGGCACTGGGGACTTGTATTTTTTACCCATCTACTAAAGGATTCTCAACTCTAGGGGGGTACATGTGGGGTGGGGCAAAATGTAAAAAAAAAAAAATGAATTTGGGCCAGGCAGCAAAAACAAACCCGCGCCTGGACCTGAACCTAGCACCCTAACCACCAAAGTCGTGAGCTGACCCGCTACACCATGGGTCCAGCTCAGCAGTCTACTGTAGCGCCACCCCTCAATCCCTCCCACCCCTCACCATGCCTGCTCACTCCCACTCACCCCCACGCATGTGTACATGTAGCGATTTCCTGTCGCTACAGGTTGCCCACCCCCCATCCGGTTGCTCTCCCTCATCGGTAGCCACTGTGACAGGCGCCACAATTGAGTCACCCTTTCGTGGGTCACTCAGTTGCAGTAACCCACATCACAGGCTACCCAATAGATCAACTGCCAGCATTTCAGCTTTTTGCTACATTTATTTCACATGCAATAGCATGGTTGGGTGAATATTTGGACTGACGCTCAAACATGCTATGCAACGTAGGCTGGACCTTTCTGGGAGCTGGGCTACCAAACAACTGGGTTTGTCATGGGGATTCACAGGTTGATAAGGTAATATTTGACTCATGGGGATTCCAGGTGCTGCTCAAATGAAAACAGTGATTTTGGGTGTTTTCTGCAATGTTGTTTCTGTGGTTTGGTGCCTCTAGGTTGTACTACTGACCTCCCACTGCTGCTATGACCACTACTAGACAGTCCCACAGACTCCTTCTCCTCATTTCTGTAGTGGTCCTGCTCACTCACCTCTCCCTCCACTACTTCCCTGCCACTTCTGGATGCCTTGGCAAATGATGATAATGAGGGAGAGGGACCCCCCTGCACCATTTTCCTTCTGGTGTTAAGTCCGGCATAACAGGTGTCTGGACTTAAGGTGTACGTGTTGCCCACCTGTATCTAGGTGGCTGCTCTTTTTTCCCCTACTAATTCATGCTTGACTCAGCTGACAGAAAGCAACTGTTTCATCAGCTGATCCAGCATATAAAAATCATAAACTAGGGATCTGGTACCCCTTGATTACACATGGCAGTGGGAGTGGAAAAGGGGAGGGGAAGGGGTGGAAAGTGGAAACTAGTGTTTTTTGGGATGTTATGAACTTCAGCTCTAGGTGGCTGACATGTAATGGCCTAATCAGCAAGAGGAACAACTAGTGTAGTATTAGTGTGGGGGGGGGGGGACACTGGTAGTTGTATGAGATAGTGGTGGACAAACCCCCTGTATCTTCATCAACACCACCCTTCCTCTTTCTCTCTTCTGTCTCCCATAAGGGATACAAATCATCATCCCTAGAGCCACTGATATCCTCCTCTTCCTCCTGAGTCCTGTCCTTATCACTTTCCACAGGGTCTCTCTCAGAATCATCATGAGTCTGACACACGTGTTTCAATGTCATCATTTCTGTCTGTGCAACGGTCAGATCTCCCACTTCAGGGTCTGACTCTTGCTCAAGCTCCACACTCTCATTTGGGAAGGGAAACTATTATCAAGATCAGGCTTAGCAACACCACCACCAAGAGTCACAGGGACACCAACAACCTCCTCCTCCTCCTCGACGACTGTAGCCCCTCTCCAGCACCGTCCTGGAGAGGGCCACTGCCCCTGCCGTGCAGGCCTGACCACGGGCATAGGGCCTGGGTTCCCATAGCTGACCTACAGGGTCCTTTCCCAAATGTTTAAACAAAATGGTGGTGCCTCCACCCAGAGTACATTTTCAGTGGGTCTGATTACTAGCAGTACAACCCCCTGGGATGTTGTACCTCCCCACCTCCCCAACAGCTACCCAGGCATAGACTTACCAGGTTCGAACCTCCCCACATTCAGTTACACATTCACCTTTTTCTAGTTCATCCAATACACAGGCTCACTAAAATTAGGTTCTGGATTCATTTTCTGCTGCAAACAATAACTCTGTGGTTTATTTATGGGGAAGGTTTAGGATGAGGGTAAGTGGAATAGAATTCAAGTAAGCCTTTCAATTTGCATTTCCCAAATCACATTTCCCTTTTTCAATTTCAATCCCGTGTTTCAATAAATGCAGCCATCATCTCTGTCTAACTAGCTAACTGCTGCTGGTGCCCAAACCCAGACTCGCAGGTCCCAGTCCATTAAAACCCCACAGTCCTGTCACTGGGTACCCAGATTTTAGTTTCAGGCCTGAGGTGCAGCTGGTATCCAGTGTCGGCACACTTACTTGAACTGAGCTTTAACTTTTTACATTTTCCCTTGGCTTTTCCTCCAGCCCTAAGGAGCATTACTAAGTTATGTACAGACCCCAGGTGCAGAGTAATTCCTGTGATTCACTCATTGTTCTGCAGAATCAGTCCTTGGATGATACAGTTCTCTGAAGTCCTGGGAGTGGATGGATCACAGCAGAACCAGGCTCAATGCTTGAAAACAGGGGGCACAGAGGCTGCAGCTTGCTCTCTCTATCTTCTTGCTCACAGACCTTGCAGCTTGTCCCCTTCAGCCCGTTACAGGCCCCATTGCAGAGCACATGCACAAGGCCTGCCAACTACAGAGGACCCAGATCGGAGAGTGGCCCCATGGCCTGGCTCCCTCCGATCAGAGTGCCCTAGCACTCGGGTGCAAGACCTGTGACCCCATACAGTGGCAGACCCCATTTGATGGGGGTTAGCAAGTTCCCCACCTGGCCCTGGGAGTTAGCAGAAACACTTCAGCCCATTCTGTTCTGCTTCTCCTTGTTCTTCCTATCTCTTTCCAGCAACGGTGTGCAGCCACAGCAATCCCTTTCTCTCTTTGCTGTATCTTAGGAGCAGACAATAGGTACTCGAACCAGAAAGCACCTGTCCATCCTTCTGCTTTCACACTCACTCAACCTGACACAGCCACCTTTTCACTCTGACTCACACAGATATCACCTGCACGCTCACAGTCCAGTTTGTCTCCATGCAGGTACTTAGCATTTCTCTGGCTCAAAGAGGCTCACTCTTCCTTTTCTCTTTAATCATTCCATTTATATTCCTCATCATCTGTATCCCATCTTTCCCCAGGCTTAGATGCAACCTTCATTCTTTTTCCAGGCTTAGAACGAAACCTTGGTCTTTTTCTAGGCTTAGACCCAACCTTTGTCCTTTTATTCTGGCTTAGGACACAACCTTTCCTTTCTGCTTCTTTGCCACACCACTGTGGTGCAAATTCAGAACAATGCAGACAATTCAGTAACCTGCAGCTTTCCCTTTTCTCTTCCAAGCTGCTTCTTTCTTTTCCTGATGGGGCAGGCACTTCCTGACCTGGGGGACAAATTGGAAGCCCTCAGGCAGTCCCATCTCATACCCCATTCTCTCCAGAGGCAGGAGCCCCCCTTCCCTCAGGAGGAGCTCCCACCAAACTGACTCCAAGCCCAACTGTCCCTGCTTTATTTGGAGCCCTTTCCTCACTCCCCATTGGCTGGCGCCACTGTCCTTCAGAAAAAATGGATATGTATGAGGCTCCCTCGATGCCTCATTGATACAGGTGCCTAAACATTCCCCGGTATTTTTCCCCAAGAGTCCTTTCAATTAGTCCCAGAGTCCCTCTCAAGAATTCTGGCTCAGTGGTTGGCTGGCTGGTGTCACATGGCTGCCCAACATGGTGGCTGTGAGTAAATAGTGTCCACACTTTTACACAATGTCCCAGGTTTTATCATTTCCTGTAGCCAAATCATTTACTTTTATTTTATCATTCCCCCACCATTTGATAGCCACCCCGTTCCCTGTAAAGCGACTGCATTTCTTAACTCATTTATTTATCCCTTACTCAGTCGCTGCTGCCATTTCCTAATGTCCCTAGGCAGCACACACCTACAGCTCCACTTCATTTACTGGTTGCAGTCTGTGGGATCCTTTATATCTATTTACCCATCACAGACTGCCAGCCTCTTCTCTTTCCTTGCACATCATATCTTTATTTGTTGTTTTACTTTCACTTTTTCCCCTGTCCTAGTGCTTTCTCTATACATTGCCTCCAGCACTAGACAGGACTCTCGCTCTTCAAATGTGCCACCTCATGAATATTGATGAGGCAGCTCCCGGATTCTGTTGCAGGACTGGCACATTTAAAACTGGCTTCTGCCGCTTCCCCTCCACCTCTCTGGCTCTCAACATCTCCGGTCCCTCTCTCATTATTCAATGGGACTGGGACCACTGGAGAGGCACACTGAAAGGCTGCCAAAATGGCCGCACAAAAAAGCGCATCTGCGCATGCATGGAGCTTACACGCACTGCAGTGCACATTCCAACTCCAACAGCTCCATGCTACAGCTCCTCCAGTCCCACACTCTCTCTCTGAAATCATAGTGGGGGCTGGCAGGAGAGGAGAAAACACAGGGGCAAGCCAGGAAACAGGACCCGGGCACAAAAAAAAAGGTGAGGGGTGGAAGCAAATCCCAGGGAAATTAGCCTTTTTGAGGGGCTCACAGGTAAACCCCCAATGGGGGGGTACACAACTATTGTGCCTCAGCCAGAGATTTTGCTAGCTTTTGTACTGCTCCTCTTGTCACCACCTCCACCAACCCCCACCAGCATGGATGCCACAGATGTGGCAGCAAAACACTTGGCCACACTTCACCCAGCACCACTGCCACTGCCGCCACCTACTCCTTCACTATGACTACTGGCCCTGGAGCTCACAGAAGACGATGCTACAGAGGTTTTTTTTTTTTTGCTGCAACAACCCTTTTGCCCCACAGAACTCCTGCACTTCTTTGCTACCTTCCTGGCACCTCTACCTTCAGTAAAGCATCTTTTTCCAGTCACTTTTTTATATTTAGATTAATAAAATTTAAAGAAAGCCTGCACTACAACTAACTAGCAGCAGCTGACAACATCTCCCCCAAGAGATTAGCAGTTTGACCTCAGAAATAGGAAATAAGAAAATTAAGTTCACTGAGCTAAAAGTAGTTAGTAAAACCACCCCCCAGATATGTTTTTTTAATGTATTTATTTATTTTTTAATATGACGGGATTTAACACAACACACACGACAGGGTAATTAACAAATTAGTATAACAAAGTGACTGAACACCGTCACTTTAAAAGGACACCATCAGGTTTTCAATTCAATATCTGGTTATTAGTGACCAGTTTGCCTCTAGGCAGAGACTTGACAAACTAAATCAGTGGTATACCCTAATATTTAAAATAATTCATCATCATTATCTTTTGAGCTATTTTTGTTATCATGTTTGGACCGAGCAGTCAATGCAAATTCAGCCGCTGCCCGGAAGCATAACCCCACTGTGAACGCATATCTGGCCACAGCTCAGTCATAAAGCCTGAACATTTTTTCCAGGTGTATTGAACGAAGGATATAATCTAATAGAGTATGTGATGCTGAATAAGAGTTTTTTTCTTTTCTATGTAAAACGAGCCCTGATAGTGCTAAAAACAAGTTTGATAAGCAGAGCTGAAATCCTGCATATGTGCATCAGTGTGTATGCAGATGTGCCTGTGCGGGATCTCAGCTCTGTTTTTTCAAACGTGTTTATTAGAACTATCAGCGCACGTTTTACTTAGAGCACAAAAAAACTCTTAATCAGCGTCCCATACTCTGTTGGATTATATCCTTCATTCAATACACCTGGAAAAACATGTTCAAGCTTGATGCACAAGTTGTGACCAGATGTGCGTTCATGGTGGTGATATGCTTCTGGGCAGCAGCTGAATTTGCATGAACCGCTTGGCCCGAACATGATAACAAAAAAATGCCTCAAAAGGTAATAATGACGAATTATTTTATATATATTGGGGCATTCCACAGACTTACAGTAGTTTGTTAAGGCTGTGTCTAGAGGCAAGCTGGACACTAATGACCAGAAATTGAAATGCAAGCCTGACAATATTCCTTTTAAGAGCTAAATACCTAAAACTACTATAGAAAGATATTGACAAAATACTTCACTTCAACACACCAAACTAAACTACAGAAATAATCAGCACGAAAAACTGAGGAAAAATATGAAAAATCTCCTGCTGCTAACAGGCTAGTGCGCCATCAAAAAGGCCTCTGAACTTTCTGGGCTGTCTTGCCAACTGACTACACCTCGCCTGCCCCAGAGCAGTTCTTCACTAAAGACAAAACAAAACCACTATTTTATATAATAATGCTTCTGAATGTGGGAGAGGACACCGATCGCATAGGGCGTAATGAGGCCCGACGTTGCAGGCGGAGGGCCTTATAGCCCTTGGTCGGTCCGTATTGCCCATACTGCCCACTCTGGAGGGCATTATTATGCTTAGGAAATGGGCACTGCAAAAGAAAAAGTTTCATTAAAAAAAAAAAATTGTTTAACTAAAGTTTTGTAGTCATTTTTAGTAAAGTAGTTCCTCCTCCAGTATGGATTTTGTCCCATTGCAGATTCCATGGGGGTTGTGCAGTTTGTGACGGGAGTCTACGTTGTTGCGATATCGGGAGTAAAGAGGAAGCTTGGAGAGTCCATGGGGGTTGGTGTGCAGTTTGTGTCGGGGCTCTGCTGGTGTGGTTGCGACACCGGGACCGGGACTGAGGAAGCTAAGAAGACGGCGAGGCGGAGAGTCAGCAGTGCGATGAGTTCCGTAATGTTAGATTTTTTTTTTATTTTAAAATGGAAGAGTTTTTCTGTTGGCATGCGGAAGAGGCAGCTTTATGTAGTGGCGTGCGCTGCAGTTTTGAATTACTCGTTGGGGACTGCGGTGATGTGGAGACGGACAGCTTGAGTTTTATTTAAAAAAATTTCTTTTTTTTAATTGTGATACTTTCTGGATGTGGCCAGGTCTGGGTTCATGTGGCAGGTGGCACTGAATTGGGGAGGGTAGGGCAGGATGTCTCGCTAAGCGAGTGAAAAAAATGGCGTTAATTTGAAATGGAAATGAAGTATTTTGGCCAATTAGGAGCCGAGGTGGGTACTAGGATACTAGAGTGGTTAAGGGGCAGTATAGGCTGGTACTTCTTACTTGCTGGTCATCTATTGAAACTTAATGTACCCCTATCTTGAGGGTACTGACCAATCAGATTGCAGCAAGTAAGAAGCCCATTTTCTAAAACTAAATAATCAGCAAAAACAGAAACAACTCAAATCTAGCATCATAGGGTGCTCTAGTACAATTTGTGAGTAACTGGTTTCAAAAGGCTCTGTTTTCAGACGGATTTTAAAGTTATTTTTGGTCAGACAAGCAGGGGCAGACTTCTCTTCTACTCTCTCGCATTGAAGACAGCCTTGTCATGGCATGCAGCTCTTTCAGTACTATGTGATGACCAGTCCAATATCAATTGAGAACTTTGCCTGTGGGCCCCACATAGCCAGTGAAGTTTCTGAATTTGCAATTCGCAACTTATTCCTATACTGTGAATTGGCACTTTGCAAGGCAGATTAACTTTGTCAACTGCAGAGAATTTGCGAATTAATTCACAAAGTGAATTTTTCCAACTAGTGATTAGCCATACTACTCCGAAGGTGAGAAGGAAGAGCTACACCACCAGGTGCCACACCTCCACCAATGGACCACACCCCACCCCACCAAGAGACCTTGTGTGTCACAAAGCAGTCTGCTTTACTTTTCACTCACTGACTGGCTGGCTCATAGACACAGGCAAAAAATAAAGAGATAGATTTCTGTACTCTGCTGCACCCCCAGTATTCTGTTAAAGAAAAGTCAAATACATTCTTTTAAAATCTCCCCTGCACTTTTCCCAGTCTGCTAAATTCACTCTGCCCTTCTTCTGGTGCAAGGGGGAAAATAATAAATAAATATGTATTTCTGTAACTAGTAGTGCTTAGATAGTACTATGTGATCTCAATGGATAGTTTTGCTACCTGTCTTCAGGATCTGACTTCCACCCAACCAAGTCAGGATTTCAGATCCCCAGTCAGTTTGGGGGATGTGTCAGACGTCCAGATCCAGGGTCAAAATTTTGGATGTGACCCTTGGATTGTTGAGATCCAATGGAATCCAACCGTCAGATGCTTCAGATCCAATCCAATCCTATGGTTGCAATTGGATCCATGCATGGAATCCAAGGAGACTGAATACATGTTCGGCTGCCATCAATATCGGATGACATCTAAACATCCAGCTGTAATGGTGATATCTGTCGGTGTCCAAATCAGTAGATACTATCCACGCACCACAACTCTACACCATCACCACTCAGTTAAAAAAAAATTGTTAAATAAATCTTTAAAAACTCCCCCCTTCATCTTTCCTAGTCTTCTAAATTCCCTCTGTCCTCTTCCTGCTGCAGGGCCTGCAGCTGCCAAAGTAGGGCAGTAGACTCACATTGTGCACTGTTTCCTCTGCAGCATATTTTTACTGGCTCCTCTGCCTGAAACTACTGAAGAGAGTTAGCTAACTGGAATGATAATGTACAATTCTCTGATGATTTCTCAATGTTTTTTGATAAAAAGTCACTTTTTTCACATAAGAGGATCTCCTTCCCTGACAGTGTGTGTGTGTGTGTGTGTGTGTGTGTGTGTGTGTGTGTGTGTGTGTGTGTGTGTAAAGGAAGAGGGGAGAGAAAGAGAGAGAGAAATGGCATTGAGATGTATGCAGCATGAGGAGAGCTCAATCTCTAGTGTTGCTGATTGGCTGTTGCAGGTCATGTGGCTTGCCAACAACCTGGGCATGCTTAGTCTGTGCTCCCTGTTAGAAATGCTAAATAAACAAGCATTTTTCAGTGCCGAATGTTGCTTGCATGTATGTGCTGTTTAGGTATTTGGAAGTCATTGGAGTGCAAATATTGAGAATTCGCGAACTAACGCACTTGCGTAGGAACTGAGCAACGCACGCTCGTAAAACAGTAATCTTTAGGAATTTTTTCACCAAATTTTCAACATAGCCATTTTAAGACCTCTGCTCATGAACAGTGTCACTGTGATTTTCTTAATGTGTCCCATACATGGATTTCGCACACCGACTGCGCCATTGTGCGCTACATGGGTGGAACACGTTTTGGGCAAGATGTGAAAAATGACAGCTGTACTGCTCATAAAAAGATGTGGTAAAATGGCAATTTTGGAAATCTGGAGTGAAAATGTTGAAAATTCACAAAACTTACGAGTGTGCGTAGGAACTGCGCAATGCACACTCGTAAAACAGTCATTTTTAAGAATTTTTTCACCAAATTTTCAACATAGCCATTTTAAGATGTTCCTCATGAACAGTGTCACTGTTATTTTCCTAATGTGTCCCATACATTGATTTCGCACACCAACTGCGCCATTGTGCGCTACATGGGAGGAAACATGTTTTGGGCAGGATGTGAAAAATAACAGCTATACTGCTCATAAGGAGGTGTGGTAAAATGGCAATGTTGAAAATCTGGAGTGAAAATATTGAAAATTCATGAACTTATGAGCGGAGTAGGAACTGCGAATGTGTGCTCGTAAACCGTCTATTTTTAGGAATTTTTCACCAAATTTTCAACATAGGCTTTTGAGAGCCCACCTTATGAACATTGGCAGTGTCATTTCATTAATCAGCCCTGAAAGGTGATTTCATGCAGTGATGGCGAAATCACCCTTCGGGCCCGATTAACACCATGACAGTGCAAGAATTCATGAGGAGGTATCCCAAAAGCCCCATGTTGAAAATGTGGGCCCAAAATTCCCAAAAATGCCTGAGATATGCAACAAAGTTGAAAAAACCCTATTTATTCCATTATACAGCTCACCGGCATTTCCTCAGTTCGCGGTCGGCTTTGAAGAGTGCAGACGTGTTCCCGGTCCACCTATGATCATCGCGACGAGCTCCAGAGGTAAGTATGGGGTGAGGGGGGTGGGAGGCAGGTGTGCAGTGGGTGGGTGCGGATGGGGGCAGTGAGACTGCGAGGGACCGTTTTTTTATTTACAGGTTTTTTGTTTTTTTTTAAATTAAGACGACGCGGGACATTTGCCACGCTGGGGCGGGCTACCAGAGTGGCAGCTGGAAAGGCTGTTTGGGGGAGCTGGAGCTGATGGGGATTGGGCACCCCCGTCGGCCATAACAAGATTTGCCACGCTGGGATGGGCTCCCAGCGTGGCACCTGGAAAGGTTTTGGGGGTGTGTGCAGCCGTGGAGCCAACGGGGGATTGGGCACCCCCGTTGGCTATAACATTTTTTGCCACGCTGGGGTGGCCCTCAGCATGGTACCTGGACAGCTTTTTTGGGCGTGGAGCCAACGGGGATTAGGCATCCCCGTCGGCCATACAGTGTGTGGGAGGAGGGAGCACATCAGCACGCAATATGCGTGCTTGCGTGCGTGTGTGTCGGGGGGGGAGCTCTGCTTACTGAAGCGGAGCTCTCCCTTTCAACTGTGTGCCACTGCATTTTCGACTGCTGTCATAGACAGCTGCAGCAGTCATTGGAGGAACTGCGGCCGCGTCTGCAAACTCAGTGACTGAATTGGAAGACGGGGTGCCACACCTCCGAAAACTCGGATGATGGCACTATGTTTTTTGCGCATGCGTGCAAGCAACATAAAAAGGAAAACTGAGTTCCTTTGAACCTGCTTCATGAGTATCTAAAATATAGGATTTATGTACATTTGGCATTGGCTCTTCCTTACCTGTGATTCTTATGCCACTGGGCTGGCCTAGCTGAAGCACCAGCACAGGCAGGCAGGCACACCCATTAGTCCTCGGGTGATGCCCCAGAACCGTCCCTGTTCAGGGGTTGCCCTTCAGGGGAGGAATCCCTAACAGCAAACATTTCTATTTGTTCCTGGATTCTGGGTTTTAAAGTGGGGCAGGGCTAGATAGTCTGTATTTTGATGCCCAACAAATAATGCTTGAGCAATAGTGCAGCACATAGACTACCTATAAACTGTGGAAGTGCATACATATTTACAACAAGGTTCAAGGACCCTATTCATTCTAGCACAGCAACTCAGTAGCATCACATCAGGTCTACTTTGGTGAGAGTGGCTCCACTAGCTCTGCTCCCCATAACAGCACCAGGTTTAAGGCTACTCTAGCCTTGGTAATATTTGTCTGTGGGGCACCTTGCTCAGACAAGTGAGACCCAGGGATGAGAATACATGATAACCCTGTCTTGTTCTTGGTTTACTTATGCCGAATTGACAACATCATTGTAGAAGTTCAGCATAACGAGATCCCCAATGTCGACAGGCGAAATTTCAACTGTCCGACATTGAAGTGTTTCTCTCGGGGGGGGCTGTGCCCCCTGAACCTCCCCATGCGGGGGGCTGTGCCCCCCACTATCCCACTTCAAAAGATTATCAACTCCAAGTCAGAGTTGATTTGAAGGGGGGAGCAACACATGGTGAAAGGGCGAAATGTCACCCTGAGGTCCCCTACAGTGATAATTTCGAAACCTGTCAAAATTGTCGCTGTGGGGGATTTCGTCGTAAAAGTTTAATTGTTCAGTCAGCACACCCTTGTTCTCGGCCTCCACACATCACTCTCATAATCAACATTAGTGTCTCTTGACTACTGACCTTCAGGCTGTCACTCTGTTCTTTTCAGCCTGTAACTCAGATTGAGGGAATCTATTATTTCTTAGAGTTGTCCCCTTAAGGCTTTAAGCTGTGAAAGTCAGAGTCTGTTGGGAACAGGATGCTCAGTGCACTGGAAGTGGG
Organism: Neoceratodus forsteri; assembly: GCA_016271365.2. Taxonomy (NCBI): domain Eukaryota; kingdom Metazoa; phylum Chordata; order Ceratodontiformes; family Ceratodontidae; genus Neoceratodus; species Neoceratodus forsteri. Next base: position 1,077,209,666 of record CM028130.1, read on the forward strand.
TTATAGAGTCTTTCACCTTTAGGTCACTGGCTCCAATCCAGCACAGGTCAGTAGTGGACAAAAGCCATTATCACCTAAGAGCTGTTCAGTGGCCTATATGAAATAAGTTGTGGTGGTCTCAGTCTGGTTCCCAGTGGGCAGGTGTCCACGTCACAAAACCACTAAGGCAATTTGCTTTAGTTGGCTGCCTTGTTGGTAGTGTCACATGAAAGGCAAAGGATTGAATGGGCATGGAATCTGTGCTATCCTCTCACTTACATGGTGGTCCCTCCATGGCAGGGTTGAGCAACATTGACAGAGCAGTGTGGGGAAGCTTGCATTGTGATTGTCCATGCTGTACTGGTCATGTGAATAAACAAAGGACTTCAGGTTCCAATGCTGTTAATTCAGCACCTTTCTGGAGCACAATTGCATACTTATTTGGTATTATAAGTCTAATTATTAATGAGCTGAACTAGCTCACTGATTGGCTGCTGTGCCGGTCTAAAATTGCTTACAAATGACCGGCACAGTAGCGGCATTCGGGCTCACATGCTGTACGCCGACAGCAGCGGCACATAAACAAAACTGTTTTCGGTGCTCAAAACCAGAAAAAAAATCATTATTGTGATTAGACTAATAATCACAGAATTTACCTCAGACCCAGTCATTTCCTTTCAATTAATGACCAGCTGGGTGGGGGTGGCCTGAGGCACCCCCCCAGCCGGTCATTAATCTCTAGGAAATGACCGGCTCTGAGGTCATTATTGCTTAATTCCAATGTGAATCATTAGGAACCATGTTGATCCACTAGCAACAGCATAACTCCCAGCTCTCCGCAAGTGCTCCTTATTTAGACCAAAAACTTTAGTGTGACCCTAAAAATCAAGCATCACATTAAATTCTTCTTTAAACTCTGCAGTTTAACATTAATTGCTTTAGGATGAATTATAGACATACAGGTTTTCTAAAACACATCTAGGCCCCCCCATATTCAAATAGTTAGTGCGACACTAACTGGGTTAGTGCCATGCTAACTGTGAATAGTGCTGGCAGTCAGGTGGGACCATATTTAGAGGCCCTGAACTGCAGTGCTAACCCAGTTGTTTACACAGTACTCGCAATCAAGCTCATTGACTGTCAGATGGTAGCTTGTCGAGGAGGTCAGCGGAGGGCTGTGCAGGTCACCTGTTTGTTGCAGTAAAACTGATGACAGGGTGAGGGATGGAGGTGGGGGGTCCACAGCGGGTGGGCAGCTGCAGGGATGAAACTTGGTTGGGGGGGGGTCCACTAGTCTATCAGGGAACTAGAGAATGTGTTAAAACATGGGTAATCGGGTGGGATGGGGGTCCACTAGACTACTAGAGAACTAATGAATGTGTTACGACATGGGCAATTAGTGGATGGGGGGTCAGTAGACTACTAGGGAACAAGAGAATGTGTTAAAACATGAGTGACTGGGGGTCCACCAGACTACTGGGGAAATAGTGAATGTGTTAAAACACGGGCAATCTGGAGAGAGGGTTCACTAGACTACCAGAGAACTAGTAAATGTGTTAAAACATGGGGGATTGGGGTGATGGGGCCCACCAGACTACAAGGAAATTAGTGAATGTGTTAAAACATAGCTGGTCAGGGGAGGGGGGTACACTAGACTACCAGGGAACTAGTGAATGTGTTAAAACATAGGCGATCGGGGGGGAGAGGGGATCCACTAGACACCAGGAAATGGTGTTTTAAGCTACAGTATGAGTGCTTAGGGGAGGGAGGACCACTAGACACCAGAGAATCCATGTTGTCTACATCCTAGTATGGGTGCTAAAGGGCTGTGTGACGTGCCAATGAGCCCATAATGGGTATGCATATTGCCCCCAGTTTTTACACCAATGAGTTAATTTGCATGCTAGGGGTTGAAAATGGCCTACAGGCTGCGCTGGTGCAATCCTATTTTGGGCAGCACTGTCTCCAGTGGGCTCCCCTGTGGACCATATTCAGCTTTGGGCCATGTCAGTGCATGGTCAAGTTTGCACTGTTCTGGCATGCCCCACATTCAGACAGTTAGCACGCTATGTCAGAGCATGCTAACTATCTAAATATTTCTCAGAGCCAACCATGCACTATTTGCCATGCAGTGCTACAGGCTGCCTGAAGCTTTTGGCCAGCACTAAATATGGGGGCCCCAGAGATTTGGAGATAGCCAACTCTGACATTGGGCCATATTTTCAAAAACAAGAACCCACACTACATCTATGGACAATTTTCAAAAGGGCCGCATTGGCCAGATGTCCCTGCTCACGCATGGGTGTAGGGGCACTGGCTGCAAACAGCAATGTATCCATCATTGGGCACGGGCGGCCTAGGGTCTAAGCAAGCAATAATACCTGACAGGGTGGGCAGTATTGGGCTATACCCATAAATCCAAAGTCAAAACTGTGAATATCTAGAGTGGTGCAAGTGCAGATAAATGGCTTGCCAAAGCCCAAAGTACACTGTCCAAAAAGATCGCACACTGAGTGGTAGAATAAATGGGACAACCACAAACAAATAAGTGAAATTAACTGCTTTATTGCAAATTCACTAGTGGAGGTCCAGTGAGGAGTAGACACCCACACAAGCCCCTTGATCTACTCCTCACAGTGGACCTCCACTAGTGAATTTGCAATACAGAAGATCATTTAATTTATTTGTTCATGGTTGTCCTATTTGTTCTCAGTGTGCGATATATTTGGACATTGGGCTATACCCACCCACTCAGGGATGTAGTGAGGCCCGGCACTGCAAGTGGAGGGCATTACAGTGCTTGGAAGGGTGGGTATAGCCCATACCACCCACCCTGGAAGGGAAATACCCACCCACCCAGGGGCATAATGAGGCCTGATGCTGCAGGCAAATAGTCCCTAGAAGGGTGGGTAAAGCCCATACCAGCCACCCTGGAGGGTATTATTGTGCTAAGAAAATTGATTTTGGGTTACATTTTAAATAAAATATTTCAAAATCTTTAAAGAACATGTAAACTATAAATATAAAAGAATAAAAGAACATTATAGTTAAAGTAGTCCCTCCACCAACGGAACTGCAAGCAGAGGGTGCTAGCATGTTTTGCTGTGAGTGCTACTGCTACTGCAAGTACTATGAGTACCGCGAGCCCTCCCCTCCCCCACACACACACACACACACACCCTGCAGTAGGGAGTAATACAGGCTTTTGTTTGTACTTTTCAGTTCCGATCTGGGAGCTGCTGCAGTTGCAATCAGGATAGGAATAGAGCAAAAGAGAGTGTGAGCGCAGTCAGCAGTGGGAGCACAGTCGGGCAGCGTGGTCTGGTAGATGAGTCCATGAAATGTTTAGATTGCAGCTCTGACTATAATGACACAGTTTGTTTGTATTTAAATAAAATAATGGTTATTGGGGCTACAGTATGAGGTGAGGGCAATGAAGGGTGAGCCGGTGAATGGACAAAAAAACATAGCATCAGTTTTGTTTTTCAAAATTTTATTTGGCACAGGGATAATGGGCTCTATGCACTAAGCCTATGCGCTGCATATGTGAGATATGTAGGCGACCCTAAGTGAAAACACCGTGCAGCGGGGGTCCAGCAGGCCCCTGTCAGTATTTAAAATTGGTGTGCCAGCCAGTTGCACACTGGATCCCCCAGCTGTCTGGGAGCTACGCAGCATGGGCAGTCCAGGGGGAGTGGCGAGGCATGCCTGCACTATGCACCATACAAAAAGGCATGTAGTGCTGGGCACGGGGGGGGGGGCGCAGGATACGGCAATGGGACACTGTTGTATCCAGTGCACACCCCCATAGATGACACCCACCAGCAGCAACAGGATTGGGAGTCGACCCTCCATAATGCCCCAGCCCACTAGGAAGATGGGGAGGGCTGAGGGCAGTCATTTGGGTGAGTGCCCCTACCATCTACAATACCAGATCCACACCCTCCTACACTCCCCTGCTCTCACGGCACAAGGGATCCACTCTGGGACCCAGAACGGGCATCCGATTGGATGCCTGCATGGGTCTACTACCTGCACCCATCCACCCCACGATCCTTTGCACAGGGTGGGAGGGTGGGCTGTGGTCAGGTGCCCTGTGGGTGCTTTCAGACATGAATATCATGAACCCTGCGCCTGTTCGAGGCCCGTGTAGCTACACAGGCAGTATATGCACCTTTGGTATGTATAACTCACACTTTCATGCATAGAGTCCATCCTTTGTAAAAAGGCAGGCTGCAATGCCACTTGTTATTTGCCAGTCTCTGTTAACTGACACCAGCCTGGGTGCAAGGTGCTGTCAGCCAGTCAGGTTTGAGGATTTTCCTAGCCAATTTTCTAAGTACGATTTGGCCATATTTATATGGTCTAAGCACTTTTAGAATAAAAATCAACAACTTCACCCAAAGTTGGACACATGCTGCCCAAAAACACTGCTGATTGTTGTAAATCAGCTGCAGTTTTGAAAATAGCACCCATTAAGTCTAAGTGAGGATAGATGCAGATGGTGGTGCAGGATACTTTTACAGTATAGAACTGTCATGAAATACCAGTACATCATGCTATGTGCTACTGTCAGACACTACCGTTTACTTAGTTTGTTCATTAGTTAATTAGTCAGTTAGTTAGTTAGTTAATTAGTTAGAATTTTACACACCAAGATAGCCTTGTTTAGGTGAAATACCTATTTTTATAAAGGATGCAATGGGACTGATACAGCAGCAATGTCAATGCTTTACAGTTCCAGAGAGCAAGGTTGCATGCAATTATATTGCAACTGCATTGCAGTTACAGTGTAGTTAACTGACAAAGTGTAACCAGCATAGTTAATATCTAACATTAGTTAACAGATGTTTACAAGTCATAGAACACTATATAAAGATGTAGAAAGGTTCCGGATGGATGGATGAAGGATCTAGGTGGGGGGGGGGGGTGCATAAGAATGCAAAAAAAGAGTCTAGCAGTCACATGGGCTTTGTAGAGTACCAAACATGGCTCTATTGAAGAATCTTTGGTTTTTGGCTTCTTTTATTGTATCAGGTAGTGAATTCCAGGTTTTTGGGGCTGCTATGGTGAAGGCCTTTAGCCAAAGGATTTGTACATCTTTTGTAAGTGCAGGAGATCATTACTTGGGGAGTACAGATGATATTTTGTGATGGAGTTTGACTAGACGTCTGCTTAGATAGGCTGGAAGGATGTCGTGTTCTTTTGAATGCTCTAATTGTCCATTTGAGCTGTCTTCTTTTTTCAAGGCAAAGAAGTCCTAGGCTGTTGTACATTTGCCAGTGGTGTGTTCTTTCATCACAGCTTAATGCAGATCTGCACATGCTATTGCAAGCAATGGAAATTTTGCATAAAGCTATGGCATTAGCTGTTTCGTAGATTGTGCTCCCGTATTCCAGTGATGGTAAGAGTGATTGTTTTATAGTGCTGAAGTTAATGCAGCTCTTGTTGTAATAAAGGAGCCCTAACATTTGGTACGCATTTATGACAGACCTATTAAAGTGTTCTGTGTAGTAAAGTTTAGTACTGAGCCTGAAACCCAGATATTTAAAATAATAAACAATTTTCCAGTAGTGTTCCTGTTGAGGGTATAACTTGTAGTAAGTTGGAGTGGACTGTCCTTCCACTGAACAACATGGATTTAATTTTTGAATTGTTTAATAGCAGGTACTATGTATTCATTCAGGTCTGAGTTTCAGGGAATACATTTTGCAGAATGCTGTTCAGTGCACAGGCTGACTTGGCTTTGTTATATATTACTGTATCATCTGTGTAAATTTGGATATCGCTGCTTGGATTTGTGCAGATGCTTGACAAGTCATTTACTAAAAGGTTAAAGAGAAGTGGACCAAGGATGGACCTGAGTGGAACATCAAGGCTGACTGTATTTGAAGTGAAAGTTGCTCAAATGACTTGAATGACCTGATACTAGTTTGAGAGGTAATTCTTCTTTTTTTTTTTTTTCTCGCAGTTAATCTTTTTTATTGATATTCTTGCAGGAACTTAACAACAATATAATCATTGAAACATGTTACAACCTATGCAGTGAGTCGTTTCTACATTTGTTTTAAAACACCATTGGTATTTTATCTTGTTATGTTACACTAATTAACATCCTCAATTGTACTTGGCTCAGGCTCAGTCTCAGTTTTTGGGCCCCAGTTAGCAGTCTTATCCAGAATTTTCTGTCTTATACATTTGGGGGTGGGGAGAGCCATAGCCGGGGGAGGGGTGTTCTTTCCCATCTCATGGAATCGGGAGGTGCAGGAGGGAGGGACATGAGGGGAGTTTAAACCCAAAGGGGGGGGACTGTGTCATGGGGGATGCTTAGCTAGGTCTGGGCAAAGATCAAAGAGGTAGCATGCCTAGGGGAGAGTATAGGGGAGAGGGGAGGAGTGAGAGCAGCCTACCCACCCTCTCTTTCTCTATCCCCCTCTCTGTTGTGGGGGGGTACCTTACTTACCTTATGGAGGCTTCAGGAGATCCTTTTTCCAGCCCAGGGTGGCAACCAATGTTTGATTCAGGACATACTGAAGATAACATCCCCATACCAGGTGATGCTTATGAGGAGTCTGCAAAGAGAAGTGCAGTAACGTAGATTTATTGTCTAGTTCCTCCATTGCTTTATACCATTCGACAGTGGTGCGTGGAGTCGCTGTTCTCCATTTTACCAAAATTAACCTCTTTGCTTCCACCGAGGCCTGTAATAACCACTGCAGCCGCATGCTGTTTAATTGAGAATCAACAGGTTTGACCCTGAGAAGCATCAGAGATGAGGACATGGCTTCTTTTACCTGCAAGTTGTCTGAACATGCAGCTTCCATCAATGATCAGAAGGGCTTGACTATATGACAGTCCCATAATATATAAAACAGATCAGCACCCATGTTACCGCATATCTCCAACATTTATCCTCTGACAATAACCCCATTTTACAAAGTATCATGGGGGTGGGGTACCAGAGATGCATGATCTTGTTTTGAATTAGGATAGTTTTTTTTGATCCTTGCACATCTTGTTTGCAAGTCTCCAACAACCCCTCCACTCTTCATCTGTGATGACAGTATTTAACAGGCCCTGCCAGCTATGCTTCGCCTTGCCTCATGCCCCAGTGTAAGCGGAACGGGTCTGACAAGACATTATTTGGATAAGAGCCTAGCTGTAGGTGCTTGGTATAGGGTTTGGACCCATGAGCAAAAGTGTGCACCAAAATTGCCCCTTTCCAGAACAGAATGCAGATATTCCCACTCTATCAAGTCGAAGGCTTTTTCAAAATCCACTGTTATGGCTGCTTCTGGAGTGGGGAGGTCAGCAGCTGCTTGGAACAGGGGCAATACTGGCCTGCTATGGTCAGAACTAGCTCTGCCCTTCACAAATCCTACCTGCGCTAGATGAATGATGCTGGGCAATATGTGGTCTAAGCGGGCAGAGAGCATCTTTGCCAACATCTTTGCTTCCACATTAATCAATGAAACGGGTCGATAACTAGCTGGTTTAGTTAAATCCTTCCCTTCCTTTGGTAGCACCGTAAATATAGCTTCTTGCAGCATGTCCGGGATCGACCCTTGAATGCGGGTGTTTTCTATCATATTTAACAACGGGATTTCTATTACCTCTACCACTATCTGGTATGCATCTATTGGAAAACCATCACTTCCCGGGGATTTGTGTGGGCCATTGCTTTAATTGCTCATCGAATTTTCTCTCCTGAGAAGGGGGCCTCTAATTGTTCTTTCTGTTCTTCAGACAATTTAGGGATAGGGAGCCTCTTTATAAATTCCTCAAAAGCATGCTTATCCCAAGTAATATGGGTCTCATATAGTTTCTTATAAAAGGAGGCCATCAGTCTATTTGTGTCCTTAGGTGACATGTACGGTTTACCTTTTTTGTCCATTAATTGAGTGATGTGTCTTTCTGCCTGTTATTATTTTATAAGCCTGTAGGTGAGAAGTTTGCTGTTTTTCACCCCAAGCCCAGAATTTACATTTCGTTCTTTGAAGCTGTAATTCGGCTTTCTTGGTGGCTAGATTATTTAGTTTTATTCTTAGGTTAGTTAGTTCAAAGGGCAAATTGGGGTCTCTGAGTCTTGTGGGATCTTTCTGATATTTTGCCTCCTTGTCTACTAGCTCCCTCTCCAGATCAGCTACCTCTTGTTCCCTCTGCTTTCTTCAGTATGTGGCATAACTGATGATTTTCCCTCTAAGCGTGGCTTTATATGCCTCCCATATACCAGTTGGAATCGCACTTCCTGGGGAGTTGTCCCTAAAGTAGAGCTGGAACTCTTTTTTTTTAGCCAGACCCAGAAGTCCTCCTCCTGCAGTAACAGGGGGTCTAATTGTCAATGGGAGGCTTTAGGTTTAGGTTGCTCCACTGGGAAGGCCAATACTACTGGGTCATGGTTAGGCATATAGATTGGGGCCACTGTGTATGGTAACACTTTGCATCCCTGCTGAAATTCCTTGGGAAGTTAGCCAGTAGTTGAGTCTGCTGGCCATGGCTCTGGCCACCAAGAAATATGTGTAATCCCTCCTCGATGGGTGTGTGGCCCTCCAGATATCAGTTAACCTGTGAAGAGACATGGGATCTTTTAGTGCCCCTAGGGATCTAACATGTAGCTCCAGCTTTGAGTTTGGTCTGTCCAGCAGGTGATCCGGGTTGAGGTTGCAGTCCCCCCAAAGATCACCTCGGGGTTGTCATATGCCATGTCAGTTATCCCCTGGGATACACTGGCCATAAAGCCTGGGCTGTCTTCATTGGGCACATAAACGTTTGCCAGAATGAGTGGTCCCTGCTGCGTAGTCACTTTAGCCATCACCCACCTCTCCTGGATGTCTGCTTTAGTTTCCAAAATTTTCCATTTAAGGTTCTTGTGCCCCAGTATGGATACCCCTCTCTTGGCAGATGCTGCTACGCTGTGTACCTCCCACTACACCCCACTTTCTCTTTAACTTTTGAGCTTCCCCTATTGATAACTTAGTTTCCTGAATGAAGGCTATCTGGGTTCCCTGTTTTTTTAAGATGGGCCAACACTCTTCCACTTTATAGGGTGATTCAGGCCCCTCACATTCAATGAGGTGGCTACAATGTTGTTATTCTTAGCCATAGTAAAGTACTTTTATTTTAATACCCCTATCTAAATGTATGCCCATCTTTAAAGTCTCCCCTCCTTCCAGTCCATAACTCATCCTATACCGTTATGTCCCCCCCCCCATCTCCCTGGTGGCCCATCCTCATCAATTAAATGCCTGAGCCTCTTGTCCCTGACTTCACTGCATTTCCTGTGTTCCTCAAAACTCATTTTCCTCCTTCTTTCCCTCATTCAACATGTACTGTGCTGCTGACATGCACCTAGTTTCTCCCTTTGTAGGGAACCTTGAAACATCACACCCTTCAGATGCATACCTGGGTAACTTTCAATTGATGTACCTTGATATCTTAACAATTTGTTACCTTAAGTAGCATAAAACACACAACATATACAGTATTAAACCTTTAAATTTTAATCAAGAGGCCTATCAGTTTCTGCCCGGCCACCTGTACTCAGGCGGCCAACTGGCCCTTATAGGCCTCTTTGGGGCACTTGGAGCTAACTCTCCTTTGGACCACTTGGTTGCTTTTGACTTCCTCTCAGTGGGCTGTCTCACACTCACTTCACTATCAGGAGGGAGCATCTTGAGACAAACCCCTTGTAGGATGCCCTAGTTTCAGACCTGTGGAGTATGCTGCCCATGTTTCCTCCATTTGTGTCGGGAGGGGGGGCCTCTGCGTTACCACCCACTGCCCTCCCTTTTGGAACCACCATATCTAGGCTAGGCTAAGCACCTTCTGTACCCTTTCAGGTGACCTACTCACCCCCAATATCTTATGCTGTTTCAGTAGCTGCAAGAGGGTTGCCGAACACCTAGTGCTCCCCCGTTCTCCTTCCTCTGTGGTTCCTGGTGTCATTCGTCCTCCCTTCCCCATGTTTAGCTGGGGGGGAGTGAGATATGATTGCCTGAGTAAAGGGGAGTGGATGGAGGGGGGTGGGAGCCCAGCTCCTTCCACTGAGGTTACCCCCTGCAGGACATGGTTATCTATGGCTGATGGCTCCCCTTCCCCTTCCATGTCTCATTTGCTTGGCGCTTATACCATTCTGAATGCTCGGGGAAGGGGGGATTATACCCTTCCCAAAACTTACCACCTGTCTCCCTGAAAAAGGGGCTGCTCCATATCTCCAGTTGTCAGCTACCTGTGTTGTCCTGGGGTACGTACTTAAATACTAACAGTAACCTAACTGCATCCTGTCACACTAGGCACGCCTTCTACCAGCACTTGTCTCTTGTTAATCCCCTCCCTTGCCAGAACAGCAGCCCAGAGGAACCTTAGGTTCTTGCTTACATTAGAGTTAGCACCAGTACTGTAAATTAAATCAACATAGTCATTGTCCGTGATCTCCAGTGGCGCTATCCATGCTGCATCAGAGCCTTGATTTCCCCAAGGCAGCAGCCCGTGCTCAGCATCTCACCCAGCTGTGCAAAGTTTCCTCCCCTGCCCAGAGGAGCTGCCACAGGCTCTTCAAATGCCTTAATCCAGGTGAAAATTAACCAAGTCTCCCCTGATTAGAATTCCAGGGAGCCCAACTGTTCATCATGCATCGCGGGAGAAATGGATCTGCTGTGCAGCAGTCATCAGCGGCCCACACCACAAGGAGGTTTAATCAACTCTCTCTGGTCTCAGAGTTAGCATGGTGCGGGCGGCCCAGAGCCAATTGTCAAGCATGTTGAAATTAACAGTAACCCCCGAAGTACCTTATTTAACAACTGCTTCCCCTCAAAGCTTCCTCCTGGCAGTTGGCATCTAGCAGCTGTAAATCCTCCAGTGTGGCGGGCAGGTGATTGTCAGTTTCTTCGAGTAAAGCACAGTTGGCCCACGTTTGACAGTTTGGTGCCCAGTCCTTGCAGATTTCTGCCACCGAGACTTCTTCCGACTGGCTCACCCCTTCAGCGGCTGACAGGTCCAGTGCTCCTGGAATTAGATCCCTTAGTGGCTCGTATTTATTGAAGGTTTTAATCAGCGTTACCTCTGTGGACTCTCCGCTTGGGATAAGACAGCTGTTGGTAGCCTTGTCTCAGTGCTCCCAGATCAGGCAAAGCATTTTCCTGTAGTGCACCCTAATTTTGCCTGTATTTTACCTGTAAAACTGGGATGAAATTCCTGTAGATGTTCCTGTATGCACAAATCAATGTAGGTACACAATTGGTGTCATTATGCCAGTCAATAAAATCACTAGGACAAATGTTCAGGTTGTTTTATGTGTTCTTATTTATTTTAAATATAAAAAATCACCTACAACGTATCATATAACTACTCTACAACTATAAGAACTTTATATGTAACAATATAATACCATCTTGAGGTTCTGGGGACATGTTGGAATGTATAAAGCTCAGTTCTCAAGGTTCACATGTCTCCAGAACCTCCTGAAGGTATTATAACCTTGTAATAATACATTCCCTTATACAGTATTCTATTTATAGTATGAAATGCCTTAACTTCAAATTTACCCCTTAATCACAGACTGATAGATTTTGTGTTCTGCTCACAATGCATGAAAGGGGCATAGGGATGCACAAAATGTGCATACCCCACCCTTGCCCCTGCACCCCACGGACAGGTGCACCCATACTGGCATTCACCAATGCGAACCACCTATCCACGGCTCCTCCCCCAATGCACAGGACTCTGCAGGGTGGCCGGGGGAAGAGTTGTCCCAGGCAGACATCCAATGGGATGCCCCCCTGGGACCCATAGTGGATCTCACACATAGGGTGGCATGGGTCTGGGGCTATGCATGCTGATAGCATGCACCCGGACCAGCGTGGCACCCTCCAGTCCCAGTGCTGCCTCACATAAACTTTCTGGGTGCTCACCCATCCAACTGCCCCTGCCGCCTCCTGCTGCCCAGCAGTCGGGAGCGGCAGTGTGCTCTGTCTTGGTCCCCCAGTGACCGAATACCTGTGTTCATGGGGGCATGCTGTGGGTTATGGCAGGGTCTCCCTGGTGTACCCTGCACCACCCTCTGCACCCATGCAGCCAGCACTATGCGGGTTAGTGAATACACGTAGTGCTGGCACACCACCGGAATGTCCCCACTGCGGAGCTGTCTGCAGACATGAGGGATCAGGTGTGGTGGGTCTGCATGTGCCCCCTTCGTGCATGCCATGCGGGGGCCACAGGTGGTGTGGAGTAGCTACTCACCCCAGATATGCGTGCATAGTCACTGCACACCAATCATGCACTGGGCCTACAGCTCTGTGTACCTGTAGTGATCCATTAATAAACATTGTTTCAGTGTATTGTTGTGTTTTTCATTGGCATGCTTAAGCACCCCCCCTACACACACACACAGCTTTATGCACTGAACTCTCAAAGGTAAAAACAAATATTCCTTTTTTTTTTCATTTATTTTACTAACCTTAGGCCAGACCAGGGTCTATGGGACCCTTCTGATCTTACACATATAATTCATAACTCCTGCTTATCTTGATGAAGACACCCCCATACCTTTCCCAGGCTCACAATTAAATAGAAACACTGTCTAGTTTTTTTTCAAATAACCTCAACCTCTAGGCTGGTCAGAAGAAGTGCTGCCTTAGTGATCTTTTTAAAAACACAACTCTGCTCTGTGCACCAAACAAGCCAAGTAGCACTTAAGCACTCTTTGTGCCCCCGTCACCCTTTAAAGCCCACCATCAATCGAGTCTCTTGTCTGGCTCACTTTTTGCACTTCATGTGTTTAAAATAGACAAATTTGCAAAACAGAAGGTTTTTTGCCTTGGTGGTTTGGGGGCACTGCTTCCCTCAAGCAACACTTCAGCACTTTTTCTTGCACCCCCCCCCCCCAAATCATATCATCATCAAGTGGTCAGTGTTTTGTCTGACTCATTTTGCACTTAAAATGAGTTAAAATAGACTAACCTGAGGCTACCCACAAGAAGGCTAGTTTACCTTCAGTGGCTTAGGCTCTGCCAGTCCAGAGCAGTGGCATTTGAGATGCAGCTCGGCTGACTCAATGGTGTTGCTGTTTTGAGTGGGGCCACTAGGCAGGTGTTTGGATCATGCAACAGCTCACTGGTTCTTGATCAGAAAATCTGAATTCATCCTCAGAAAGATGCACTGCCAACATATTTTATTTATTTATTTATTTAGTTTTTGTTTACCGGGTAGGTGCACTAGTCATAGCAAATGACTATTTTCAGGCACGACCCGGGAGGGTACAGAGCAAACAACAGGAAACAAATTACAGTTCATACAAACTGCAGTACATAGTAGACAATAACATATCAAATGAGCAGTGTCAGCAGGCGTAAACAACAAGGCTGGGTAAATACATAACAGAGTGAAGGTACAGCAAAAATACTAGTAGATAGACATTAAATCGTAACTATTGCAGACATATTAACATATCATATGAGCAGTGTCAACAGGCGTAAACTACAAGGCAGGGTAAATACATAACAGTGTGAAGGTGCAGCAAAAATACTAGTAGCTATACATTAAATCATAACTATTGCAGAAAATAGGGGAGGAAGAATACAATGATGGCTATAATCTATAAAGTAGCCAATATCAGGTAGGTGTAGCAGAGGAAATATAAGGCAGGGAAGGTAGAGGGTGCGATAGGGTAGAGCTAGGAACAAGATAAGAGGGAGAGTTTAGTTGATGTAAGGGCAGTAAGAGAAAGTAGGAGCAAGTGCAGAGAGTTAAGAGGGGCTAACAGAGATGGCCTGGGTGGTGAAGGTTAGAAGAGTTACGTAGGCTAAGGCGGTTTGAAACAGGAGCACAAGTTGGAAGTGGTGAGATGGTTACGTAGCTCCATTTTGAATGTGGCATGGGAAGAGGCCTGGCATAATTTTAGAGGGAAGGAGTTCCTGTACTGGGGGGCATGACAGGCAAATGCACTCGCACCTTTGGAGGTACTGTGTTTGGAGATATGGACAAGGGCATTTTCCATCGATCGTAAGCCATAGCAGGAAGTGTGGTTTCGGAAGAGAGTTGCCAATGGCTTAGGTATCTGTGATCTTATAATGTTGTCAATGATGTTGCCATATGCATAGTACCATGATGCTTGTGGTGAGAGCTACCCCAGATCAGAGTAAAGGAGGCAGTGATGTTTCAGCCAGTGAGAGGAGGACGCATAACCACAGACGTTGTAGGTAACATCCCATTTCTTAAGGTATGATTTGCCCACAGAGGCATATGTTGCAACTGCATAAGTGAGGGTTGGTAGGAGTACGCCTCGTGCTATGGCAAGTCTAGCTGAGGGGGTAAGGACGTAGCTGGTTCAGTAAGCAATACTGAGTTTCACGTTGTCCAGCTTGCAGGTCTGTTGTATGTGGATATCGAAGTTAAGTAGCGGGTTAAGTGTTACGCCTAGGTATTTAAATGAGTCTACCACCCCAACTGATGTACCATTAGAGAAGGAGACTCTGAATTTAGGTTGGGAGTTTTTGAGCTTCATAATGGACCCAAATATCATGGCATGGGTCTTAGATTCATTCAGGACAAGTTTATGACTCAGCAGCCACTGTTGTATTAGTTGGAAATCTTGGGAGAGACTTTGGTTGATCTCTTCAACAGTTTTCGCACTCCTGTATAGGACGATGTCATCTGCATATAACAGGGAAGTGGTCTGCAGGAGTTTAGAGGTGATATTGTTGATAAAGATGGTAAAGAGCAGCAGTCCTAAAACAGACCCTTGTGGCACACCAATGTTTATGGTTATTTTATTTGAGAGGGTGGAATTACATTTAACCACTTGTGTCCTATCGGATATGTAGCTGTCAAACCACTTTACTACACTGGGCAAAAAGCCTAAAGATGTGAGGGTGGCTAAGAGGATGGGGTGGTCGACTAGGTCAAAAGCCTTAGTCATGTCGATAAAGATGGCTCCTGTAAGGTGACCAGAGTCCATGGCTGCAAGGGCATCCGATGTAAATTTGAGAAGGGCAGAGGTGGTACTGTGACCCTTGCAGAAACCATGCTGTGCAGATATTAGAAGATTATGTTTATGGAGGAATTCAATAGTTTGGGTAGCTACAAGCTTTTCGAGGAGTTTGCTGAGAACTGACAAAATGGCTATGTGTCTGTAGTTTGGGAGATCCTTACAGTCTCCCTTTTTAAAAACAGGGGTAATTCTAGCAATCTTCAAGATGTCAGGGACAAAACCCTGGCATAAGCAGAGGGTAAAAATCCTAGCTAGAGGAGCGGCAATGTAAGGAGCAGCCAGTTTCAATAGTTTAGGTTCCAGATTGTCAGATCCTACTGCAGTGAAATCAGAGATGTTGATCAATAATCTTAGTACTTCATGGTTAGAGATCCTTTTGAAGAAAAATTTAGGGCCTGTATAGCCAGGCAGGGTGCTTGAGTGAGATCGGGAGGTAAAAGAGGAGGTGTATTTGGTTAGGTTTGAAAAATGAGAGTTAAAGAAGTTTGCAATGGTTAGGGGATTGACGCAGTGGACCCCATTTAGCAGCATGTCATTAGGGGTAGGGGCTGGATTTGCACCCAGGAGGAACTTTATATGGGACCAGAATTTTTTGGAGTCACCATAGGAGGTAGTTAGTAGATCTTTGCAGTAGTTGCTTTTGGCCCATTTGATTTCCTTTTTACAGGATATTCACAGTGCCCTATAGGTATTTAGGTCAGGCATTTGCTCAGTACTTTTATACTGGAGCCAGCTTTTGTCCCTCCACCTAAGTTTAGAAAGCAAGTCAGAATTTAGCCAACAGGTATGCCTATTTTATACCCTACGTGTAGTGAGGTGGCAGTGTTTATCCTGAAGCGCAAGAAATTTGGTTATGAAGTGATCTAGTGCTGCTGGAGCATTGTTGGTAAGAAAAAGGGGGGACCAATCAATAGTACCAATGTCAAGAAGAAAGGCCTGAGAGTCGAAGTTTGCATAGTTGCGGAAGGTGATAAAACGTGGTTTTGACGGAGATGGTCTGCTTTTGCCCCAGATACAGAAGGCAGGGGAGTGGTCAGTGATGGCATCGGCTAGTACCCCTGAGGTGATTATATGTTCAGGGTGATTAGTCATTATCCAATCCAGTAAAATACTAGTATTCGAGCGCAGAGCCATTCTGGTGGGTTCACAGATAAGCTGGTGCAGGTTATGGTTTTGTAGTCTGGATAGAGATGTGCATTGTGAGTTGCCCAACCAGTTGATATTTAAGTCCCCAAGTATAAGTACCTCGTTTCTCCCAGAAAGAAATGAAGTTTGATCCAGCAGCTTATCTAACCCTTTAAAGCTGCTGGTAGGGGGATTGTATGCACATACGATGTGTAGTTTTTTTGGTACCAAGAGTGAGGAGGGCATGTAGCACTTAACAGTGGGTTAGAGGTGGTGAGGAGATGGAGGTGAGTTGAAGGTGGCCTTTGAAATAGATAGCTGTACCACCCCCCCTTTTAGGTGCAGGTCTGTCATATCGCAGGAGACTGAAACATGGGATGGAGCAAAAGGAGTTAGGGGTAGAGAGTCTGAGCCATGTTTCAGTTATGCATATTATATCTGGCTTGTAAAGCAAGGTCCAGGATTCCAACTCGGCAAAGTTGTGTTCAAGACTCCTTATGTTGTGGTGAGCCACAATTAGACCTTTGGCATCCATAAAAGGACTGGGTGTAGCATTTACTGGACCAGGGTTGAGGTGTACAACACCTGAAAGCAATATGGCCAGTAGGAGGAGATACCATAATTTGTGGCACAGGAAGCGGCACAGAGCATTTATATGCAGGTAACAGTTTTTTAAGGAGTATGCTGCCATGTTGATCCAAGTCCTATTTAAAAGTAGTGGAGTGGAGTCATATCAGATAGCGGGCATGAGAAGAAGGTTTGAGTAGAGGTAATCATTGGGTGGGAAGAATGGCTTAGCTGAGACAGCTCTGAATACTGTGGGCAAGGATAGGTGGAATAGAGGTAGCAAGAATGCAAGAAATGATAGTAGTACATATTGGTTCATGGTAGGAATATCCTAAGGACAGAAAGATTTGCCAGAGAAGAATCAGTAGACACCCGGAGGATTAGGGATTAGGGATTACCTTACTACCCCAGAGAAACACAGGCTGCAAATGGACCAACAGAATTGCTTAGTGTAGCAAAGTCAGCAAACTGAGCACCAATTGGAGGGGTCTGACTGGATCTTGGCAGCCATGAGATTCATAGTGTGCATTTTCCCGTAGTATTTGTCCATTTCCCCTGATATTTTAAAAAATAAAAGATTTCCTTCCCTTCCCTTATCCTGTTTTTGTAATAAAAATCCCTTAAAATACAGGAATCCCTGTAGATCTGGGAGCACTGTTGTCTACTTCTGGAGTGGGCCGGGCCTCTCGTGGGTTGTGGCTTTGGCATGTTCGAATACTTCTGGGCACTTGGGTTTCTATTCTTTTTCTTTTGATAACCTCCGATTACCTGATGCCATGAATCTTCTGGTGTCATGTCTCTCCACCCTTCCAAACCCGAAGTCAGTGTCTCAATTGGGGTATTTAGTTGAACTGGCCCCATCACCTCACAGGTTGTGCAGGCTTGAATGGGGGCTGTGGATTGCTGTGCTTAATGTGCCCTGAAACAGCTGTACCTCCTCCGGGTTGTTAAATGTCAGGATCTCTCCTTGATGTTGGATTCGCAGCAATGCGTGGTATCGCAAGCAAGCAGGTATGTTTAGTTTGTATAACTCTTGCTTGACCCCCGAATATGTCCTTCATCACCTGGATAAGTCCTGGGAGTAATCCTGGAATAGTAGTATTTAATGGCCTTCCCATTGTAGTGCTTTCCGCTTCCTCGCTGTCCTGAGATAAAGATCCCAGAGGATGGGGTGGGGCGCTCTCCTTCTCTTGGTTTGGGGGCTAGCATCCTATGGGCCCTCTCCAGCTCCAGAGGGGGCATATTATTCAGCTTGAGTGCTGCCTGCAGAACACCTTATAGAAACGCTATGGGATCTCTTCCCTCTGCCCACTCTGGAACCCCAACAATCCTCGTTGTTACACAACCTATTCTCCAGGTCATCCACTTTATTTAACAGGTACTGCAGTCTATTGTGGTGGTCTCGAATGTGGATTTGATGCGAGTGCAGGAACTCTTCATGGGAAGTGACAGTTATCTCTGTCCCTGCAACTCTGTTCATGACAGTTTGCATTTCGATAATGGTATTTGAGGCAGTGTTCCTTAGCTCTGCCATGTCATTTAAAATCCTGTTAAGCAGAACTGTTAATTTGCCTCCTGCTGTATACTTGTGCCGTTATTTTTTTTTCTTGGTCCCTTCTTATTTGGCAGTCAGATCTCTGTCCCCATGGTCGGATGGAACCTCATGGATAATGGCCTTGCCCTGGTGCACTGTTGCAAAGCACCAGTTAGATCACCATAGTTAATATCTTCACTTTCTTGGCAGCTAGCGACCTCAGAATAGATTTTCCCAATTGTTCAAGTTCCGCTGAATCGGAGGATGTGCCACTCTCGCTCCAACACTTCCACAGGTCTTCAGATTAATTTATAAGGATTCCCTGAGGTTCCTTCTGATCAATTTTTTTGCCACCATTTTGAATGGCAAGTTCTGCCCCCCTGAGAGGTCGTTTTTGATCCAGGACTGTGGCATGTGAGTTAAACTCAAGTCATATAGCTTTGCAAGAAGCAAGAAGAAGAAACCTTCAAGTACATGACAGGGATAAACAAGTCTTATACGGAGGGGCTTTTCAAACTAAGTGAAGGGAGGGACACCCGAGGCTATGATACAAGACTGGAAGGGGAGAAGGTTCAGGAGGGAGATAAGAAGACACTTTTTTACAGAGAGGGTGGTGGTCAGGTGGAACGCACTGCCGGCAGAGGTGGTATCCAGTAGAACAGTAGGGGGCTTCAAGAGGTGATGGGACAGAGTAAGAGGGAGGGTCAAGGGCAAGGGGGCAAGGGAGGGAGGGAGAGGCAGCTGCAAAATAAGGGCTGCTAGCTGCACAACCGAGCAGACTTGGTAGACCAGAAGGCCTTTTTCTGCTGGCGATTTTTGTATGTTCATATGTAAGGTCATGATTCACTGTATCAAAGGCCTTGGTGAGGTCAATGTATAGTAGTGCCCCTCAACTGCAGACACTGTTGGTGTGGCAGAGGGCTCTCTGCCTGGCTGACAAAGGATATGGAGCAAGCTCCTGTGGTGGAGGGTGGCTCCAAGGGTCCAAAATACTCATTACTGACATGGATCATGGCAAGAACTCCTGCTTACAATATGGAACTCGATATGAGAGCATACACCGTGGCCAGCACACAACTTCTCAGCCTTCATTAGTAGGTCCAGGGAAGGCCAATACTACAGGCAACAGAACACAATGTCTTTGCCTGCAGTAGTAGGTCTGCGGAGGGCCAGTACTACAGACTGCAGCATACCATTTCTCTGCTTTCAGTAGCAGGTTCAGGGAGGGACAACACCACAGACAACAGCACACTATTTCTCTGCCTGCAGTAGTTGATCCTAGGAGGGCCAATACTACAAGCATTAGCAAACCTTTTCTCTGCCTACAGTAGTAGGTTAACGGAGGGTCAGTACCACAGGCTGCAGCACACTATTTCTCTGCCTGCAGTAGGAGGTCCAGAGAGGGCCAATATGACAGGCAACGGCACACCATTGTCTGCTTACGGTAGTAGGTTCGGAAAGGGGCAATACCATAGGCAACAGCACACCATTTATCTGTCTGCAATAGTACAGTAGGTTCAGGTAACAGCACACAATTTCTCTGCCTGCAGTAATAGGCTCAGGGAGGGCCAATGCCACAGGCAACAGCACACCACTTCTCTGCCTGTGGTAGAATATCCAAGGAGGGCCAGTACCACAGGAGGTAGCACAGCTTTTCTCTGCCTGCAGCAGCAGCTCCAGAAAGGGCCAGTACCTCAGGTAACAGCACACCATTTATTTGTCTGCATTAAAGTGCCCCTGAAAGGCCAGCACCACAGCTGGATCCCAGCTTCTCCTCCCATGGAATTGGACTCTGACAGAGATGGTCCACAAAATTCCTACTACTTCTATACCCATAGTAACCCAATATAAGAGAGCTGGTAGCACAACTGCTACATCATTTCTCCATTCAACTTAAAAATGTTACACTGTTTCCTGAAGTAGCAGTGAATGTATTATTGCAAAACAATGAGATTATCCATGGCTTAAAGAGCACCTTTCATGGTCCTTTTGACTTTCATGCATAAATTACCCCTTCTTGCATTGATTCTGGAACCGTATTTCATAACTGTCTGCTGCAGTTAGTTTTTACATTCTGAGCTGCTAAAAACTGCAGGGTGAACCAGAGCTGCTATAGCAAGCCTGGTGCTGCTGTGGGCCCAGGGTTGTACTGCTGGCATCACTATATGGCAATCAATTTAACAAAACAAAACCAAAAAACATACTGATAAGGCATTTGGATTTTGGCAGAATGCATTGCTAACAGGGAGTCTTGGGGAAGGGGAACACAGTATGTACACTGAGTACTGGTAGTTTTGCCTTGCAACAATGTTGCAACTGCACAGTGCAAGTCACTCGTCTGCCCTATAGTGATGTCATCAGGAGCCAGCAGCTCAGCAGCTGAACAGCAAAGGCAAGAGCAGCAGGACTCCAAATCCAAATTATGGAAAGCAGAGTAAACCTTGGCCAAAAATAACAAATGCACACACCCTTTCAGGGCTAGTACTTCATATAATGACTACAAGCTGTAACTTTTTGGACCATCATGAAAGGTGCTCTTTAAGTATATTGGTCAACTGATATCAGTTTACAGGAATAAACATTTGGCATTTTGAAAGCCTTGGTGAGTGTGTCAGTTTGTCCAGACCAAGGTTGTTGGTATACCATTTCTCCACCCCAGAAGAGTTTGTGCTGCTACTGGCAGAGTGGGTGTCCACCTGATCCAGTGCATCCAGTGAGAGTAAGCACTACCTTAGCAAAGCTTGGTACCTATGGACACCTTTTAATAAATCTTGAAAGGCTTTTACTGCATGGCGTTTTTATATTATCTGAAATACTCAATTTCCTCAAACTGTTGCTTGTTTTGTGTGTTTTACAGATTACTCTTTTGCACCCTCTGAGTAAGTACAGCAAGAAGAGCTAACTATAAACAACAATTAAGTTGACTTACACGCCTTGGATGCAAGTACTGCATAAGCTCTTCTTTTCACTATGAATTTCAATTACAACAGACTCATTGCTGGGAAATATATGGACTTCCTGCCCGTGTGCCAAGGGGGTGCTTTTGTAGTGCATGCACCATATCATTAATTCTAGGGTGTCAGGACAGGGTTAAACAAATTAATACTTCAGTGTGAGCTACTTACTTGTCCTAGCTGGCCATAGACTGCTACATAAAAATACATAAAGAGTGTCCTAGTAGGCAGTGATCAGTCTCAAAGTAGACATTGCGTGGGCAGGAATAAAAGTATATCCTCGCCCTGTTCTATTCACCAGCATCAGCAGACTGAATTGGTTTTAGCTTATAATGTTTTTAATACCTTGTGGTAAGTGGATAGAGGCTGTTACCCAAAGGATGGATTTATAGTACTGAATGGAAATACCCATAGTGGGGTACTGTACATGTTAGATTTGGCATCATGGATGCAGTTGGTATCTTGGAGGCAGTGGCCCACATTTTGAAAAGAGATGGAGTGTGCATCTTTGGAAAAACATAGATGAGCCACCCATCTCAAAAGTTGCTCCAAACACCCCTATTTTGAATTTTTATTTTTTTATTTTAGTCTTTGGTAACCGGGTAAGGCCCGCTAGACACAACTGCCTGTTTTCAGGGGTGACCTGGGAGCACTGGGTGGTTAAGTGACTTGCTCAGAGTCACACAGTATGCAAGTGGAGGTTGTGAGAATCAAACCAAGGTCTGGTCTTCTGGATGTACCAAGCTTGTTCGTAGCTTGTTACTCTAAACTCTAGGCTATACTGCCAGCCCCATATTCAAATGAGGGAGATGCACAGCCCAAATCGAGAAGTGCCACGGCCCAAAGTTAATGTATGCAGCACAAGTTGAGGGGGTGTGCCCATGACTATCCCACACAATGGGATATTCAGAGAAGATGGACTGCCCAAGTACTGGAGATGAGCAGCGCAAGGTTAAGCATGGAAAAAGCATGCCTAACTTGGGCTGGCCACCCACAGGCAGGCTGCGGCAGTGCACATAAGTGCATAGCAACCTGCCAGTCCCAGCAGCCTTTTGGCACCCTCCAAGCCCCATTCCCTGATTTCCATGGAAGGCAATGTAAGCCACCCCCCCCTTGCACATAGTGTAGGATACCCCCCAACCCATCCCAATCCCTGTCCCTGTATGGGAACTGTCAAGTTCCCATGTAGTAACCTGCTGTGAATGAGCTTGGTACGGCCAGCTGACCTAGGTATGAGTCCCACAACCACCACTTAGCACACTGTGTGACTCTGAGCAAGTCACTTAACCAGCCCAAAGCTCCCATGTTGTCCCTGAAAACAGGCACATGTGCCTAGAGAGCCTGACCTGGTTAACAAAGCAGTACCAAGTGAAGAAAGAAAAAATAAATACTGTAGGTTATTCCCCTCCCTGCCCAGTCCCCAAACCATTCACTGTCAGAGGTCCTCCCCCAGTTTTCCATAGTGTAGTGAACACCCCCACATGAATCCACATCCCCGTAGAAGGATCGTACGGTCCCCATGTCCATATCATAGGGACCCCACCCCAAAACTGCAGCAGATTCCCCTATCACATCTAATCCCATGGTGCATATTTTTCCATAATGTTGTGGCCCCCACCCCAGTGGGCATGACCCCCTCCCTGCACCACCCCTGCACCACCCATGCCGGCAACTGGCATAGCCCTCCACACCCTGCTACAGCCAGCCACCAACTGTTCTGCTCACAATCACTGTACTGTACAGAGCATGGGCCCAGTGATGACAGCCAATGGGCTCACACTCTGTACAGTACAGTGATCATGAGCAGAGCTGTCGTGGCTGGCCATAGCAGGGTGTGGAGGGCTATGCCAGTTGCCAGCATAGGTGGTGCAGAGGAATGTGAGGTGGGAGTCATGCCCACCAGATTTGGGGGTTTGGGGCCACTACACTATGGAAAATAATCAACAGGTGTCTTTTAGTCACACAGGAGGCTGGATCAGATATGGGGTGGGAGGAATCTACACTTTGGAGCAGATATGGGTGGGACTGTTGTGTGAAGGGGGATTGGGGTACCAGAGTGAGGGGATATTTCACTATGGGACAGGGGCTTTGAGGTCTGTGGATACACAGTCTGGGATTGGGCAGGGAGGGGGGTACACTACACTATGGAAACAGGGGGATTCTCTATTACATTATGGTGATGGGCACTGGGCAGGGAGGGGGGTTCCCTAATGGTCATGGGGTTGCTACTGCCCATTCATGGGCAACAGTGACTGGGGCTGGAGGGGTGCAGGCTGGCCCAGCGCAACCATGTTAACTAGATGCAAATGGGGCCATAATGGGCATGCAAATGGCCTGTCTGCACCTTGTATGCCTGATGGCCCCATTTGCATATTCAGGCTGAATATCAGAAATTTGGAACCACCGCATCTTGGGATGCACCGCATATCCCTATTCCTGGTATTCAGCCCATCCCTGGGATGCGCCGGTGTGTTGTTGGCCGGCTCCATTTGCACCGCCCGTGCATGTTGCTATATTCAGACATGATATGCAATCTGTTGGGATGGTGCATCTTGTTTGAATATACCATTTGTTTGTGCCAGCACAACATTTTGGGCAGCGCATCTAGATGCGCTGCGCATCCCATCCCTTCTGAATATGTGGGCCAGTGCTCTTCTGGTTAGAGCACCGCCTCGAACCTAAAAAAAGATAATGGGTTAAACCTATCAGAGCTAAAAATCTCACCGTGACACTAGGCGATTTACTTAACCTCTCAGTGCTCCAGCGCACCCAGCTCCGGAAATGGATAAAAGCAGGATTCCACTGAAAACGACATGTTACATCTCAGCTGGGCTATACTAGATACATAAATTGCAAAACAAATCTCTTTCTTATCCACTTTAACAATCATAAAACTCCCTTCTAGTTTACTAATGCAGTTTGACAGTACTATCTAAAGGGATTTTGCAGTAAAGAATTATTTGCTACCCCCTTTCTTTTTCCCATTGAAGATACTAACAGCAATGGATTTACAGTATATCTGAGCATTTTCAGAGCTTCAGAGAAGGAACAGAATACAAGCGTAAAGAAGAAAGAGCAAATCTTTCCTTTGCTACAGGCCTTCATTTTTGGGGGTTGGGAGACTTATTAGGCCATTTTACACTTGAACTGGTTTGACATGATTTTCAAAGGTCATTAAAAATCTTGGCAGCTTTGACACATTTCCTACAGCTTGTAAGAGTTTTATAGTCATAGTTTCTCTGACAAATGTGGCCAATTTTTAAAGAACTAGCACACTTGCTCAGAGTCACACAGTATGCAAGTGGAGGTTGTGAGAATCAAACCAAGGTCTGACCTGCTGGATGCACCAACCTTGTTCACAGCTTGTTACTCTAAACTCTAGGCTATACTGCCATCCCCATATTCAAAGGAGGGAGATGCGCAGCCCAAATCGAGATGGGCCATGGCCCAAAGTTAATGTTTGCAGCACAAGTTGAGGGGGCGTGCCCATGACTATCCCGCACAATGGGATATTCAGAGAAGATGGACTGCCCAAGTGCTGGAGATGAGCAGCGCATAGTTAAGCATGGAAAAAGCATGCCTAACTTGGCTGGCCACCCACAGGCAGGCTGCGGCAGTGCACATAAGTGCACAGCAGCCTGCCAGCCCCCACAGCCCATTGGCACCCTCCCAGCCCCATTCCCTGATTTCCATGGAAGGCAATGTAAGTCACCCCCCTTTCACATAGTGATCCCCGTCCCTGTATGGGAACTGTCAAGTTCCCATGATAACCTGCTGTGAACGAGCTTGGTACAGCTAGCTGACCTAGGTATGAGTCCCACAACCACCACTTAGCACACTGTGTGACTCTGAGCAAGTCACTTAACCAGCCCAAAGCTCCCATGTTGCTCCCTGAAAACAGGCACATGTGCCTAGAGAGCCTGACCTGGTTAACAAAGCAGTACCAAGTGAAGAAAGAAAAATAAATACTGTAGGTTACCCACTCCCTGCCCAATCCCCAAACCATTCACTGTCAGAGGTCCTCCCCAGTTTTCCATAGTGTAGGGACCCCCCCATGAATACACATCCTTGTAGAAGAATAGTACGGTCCTCATGTCTATATCATAGGGACTCCACCCCAAAAATTGCAGCAGATTCCCCTAGCATGTTTAGTCCAATAGCGCATATTTTTCCATAATGTAGTGTCCCCCCAACCCAGTGGGCATGACCCCCTCCCTGTACCACCCACGCATCACCCATGCCAGCGACTGGCATAGCCCTCCACACCCTACCACAGCCAGCCACTGACTGTCCTGCTCACAGTCACTGTACTGTACAGAGCACGGGCCCAGTGGTGACAGCCAAAGGGCTTGCACTCTGTACAGTACAGTGATCATGAGCAGGGCAGTCAGTGACTGGCCATAGCAGGGTGTGGAGGGATATGCCAGTTGCTGCATAGGAGATGCAGGGTGTGAGGTGAGTCATGTCCACTGGATTGGGGGTGATGGAGGGCCACTCACACTATGGAAAAATAATCGACGGGCATCTTTAGTCACACAGGAGGCTGGATCAGGTATGGGGTGGGAGGAATTCACACTTTGGAGCAGATACGGGTAGAATTGTTGTGCAAAGGAGGATCGGTACCGGAGTGGGGAAAACTTCACTATGGGACAGGGGCTTTAGAGGTCTGTGGATACATGGTTGGGGACTGGGCATGGAAGGGGGTACACTCACTATGGAAATGGGGAATTCTCTATTACATTATGGTGATGGGCACTGGGCAGGAGGGGTTCCCTAATGGTCATGAGGTTGCTGCTGCCCTTACATGGGCATCGGTGACTGGGGCTGAGGAGTTGCAGGCTGGCCCAGCGCAACTTGCCAGACACAGCCATGTTAACTAGATGCAATGGGCCATAATGGGCATGCAAATGGCCTGTTTGCACCCTGCATGCTTGATGGTACCATTTGCATATTCAGGCTGAATATCAAAAACTTGGGACCTCCGCATTTTGGGATGCACCACACATCCCCATTCCTGGTATTCATCCCATCTCCGGGATGTGCCGGCACGTTGTTGGCTGCCTCCATTTGCACCGCCCGCACATGTTGCTGTATTCAGACATGATGCGTGATCTGTTGGGATCATGCATCTTGTTTGAATATACCATTTGTTTGCACCAGCGCTCTTCTGGTTAGAGCACTGGCCTGGGAACCAAAAGATAATGGGTTTAAACCCTATCAGAGCTAAAAAAAAAAAAGCTCACAGTGTGACACTAGGTGATTTACTTAACCTCTCAGTGCTCCAGTCCACCCAGCTGCAGAAATGGATAAAAGCAGGATTCCACTGAAAATGACATGTTACATCTCAGCTGGGCTATACTAGATACATAAATTGCAAAAAAAAATCTCTTTCATATCCACTTTAACAATCATAAAACTCCCTTCTAGTTTACTAATGCAGTTTGACAGTACTATCTAAAGAGATTTTGCAGTAAAGAATTATTTGCTACTCCCTTTCTTTTTCCCATTGATGATACTAACAGCAATGGATTTACAATATATCTGAGCATTTTCAGAGCTTCAGAGAAGGAACAGAATGCAAGCGTAAAGAAGAAAGCAAATCTTTCCTTTGCTACAGGCCCTCATTTTTGGGGGGTTGGGAGACTTATTAGGCCATTTTACACTTGAACAGGTTGACATGATTTTCAAAGGTCATTAAAAATCTTGGCAGCTTTGACACATTTCCTACAGCTTGTAAGAGTTTTATAGTCATAGTTTCTCTGCCAAATGTGGCCAATTTTTAAAGAACTAGCACACTTGCTCAGAGTCACACAGTATGCAAGTGGAGGTTGTGAGAATCAAACCAAGGTCTGACCTGCTGGATGCACCAACCTTGTTCACAGCTTGTTACTCTAAACTCTAGGCTATACTGCCATCCCCATATTCAAAGGAGGGAGATGCGCAGCCCAAATCGAGATGGGCCATGGCCCAAAGTTAATGTTTGCAGCACAAGTTGAGGGGGCGTGCCCATGACTATCCCGCACAATGGGATATTCAGAGAAGATGGACTGCCCAAGTGCTGGAGATGAGCAGCGCATGGTTAAGCATGGAAAAAGCATGCCTAACTTGGCTGGCCACCCACAGGCAGGCTGCGGCAGTGCACATAAGTGTACAGCAGCCTGCCAGCCCCCACAGCCCATTGGCACCCTCCCAGCCCCATTCCCTGATTTCCATGGAAGGCAATGTAAGTCACCCCCCTTTCACATAGTGATCCCCGTCCCTGTATGGGAACTGTCAAGTTCCCATGTAGTAACCTGCTGTGAACGAGCTTGGTACAGCCAGCTGACCTAGGTATGAGTCCCACAACCACCACTTAGCACACTGTGTGACTCTGAGCAAGTCACTTAACCAGCCCAAAGCTCCCATGTTGCCCTTGAAAACAGGCACATGTGCCTAGAGAGCCTGACCTGGTTAACAAAGCAGTACCAAGTGAAGAAAGAAAAAATAAATACTGTAGGTTACTCCACTCCCTGCCCAATCCCCAAACCATTCACTGTCAGAGGTCCTCCCCCAGTTTTCCATAGTGTAGGGACCCCCCCATGAATACACATCCTTGTAGAAGAATAGTACGGTCCTCATGTCTATATCATAGGGACTCCACCCCAAAAATTGCAGCAGATTCCCCTAGCATGTTTAGTCCAATAGCGCATATTTTTCCATAATGTAGTGTCCCCCCAACCCAGTGGGCATGACCCCCTCCCTGTACCACCCACGCATCACCCATGCCAGCGACTGGCATAGCCCTCCACACCCTACCACAGCCAGCCACTGACTGTCCTGCTCACAGTCACTGTACTGTACAGAGCACGGGCCCAGTGGTGACAGCCAAAGGGCTTGCACTCTGTACAGTACAGTGATCATGAGCAGGGCAGTCAGTGACTGGCCATAGCAGGGTGTGGAGGGATATGCCAGTTGCTGGCATAGGAGATGCAGGGGGGTGTGAGGTGGGAGTCATGCCCACTGGATTGGGGGTGATGGAGGGCCACTACACTATGGAAAATAATCGACGGGCATCTTTTAGTCACACAGGAGGCTGGATCAGGTATGGGGTGGGAGGAATCTACACTTTGGAGCAGATACGGGGTAGAATTGTTGTGCAAAGGAGGATCGGGGTACCGGAGTGGGGGAAAACTTCACTATGGGACAGGGGCTTTGAGGTCTGTGGATACATGGTTGGGGACTGGGCATGGAAGGGGGGTACACTACACTATGGAAATGGGGGAATTCTCTATTACATTATGGTGATGGGCACTGGGCAGGGAGGGGGTTCCCTAATGGTCATGAGGTTGCTGCTGCCCTTACATGGGCATCGGTGACTGGGGCTGAGGAGTTGCAGGCTGGCCCAGCACAACTTGCCAGACACAGCCATGTTAACTAGATGCAAATGGGGCCATAATGGGCATGCAAATGGCCTGTTTGCACCCTGCATGCTTGATGGTACCATTTGCATATTCAGGCTGAATATCAAAAACTTGGGACCTCCGCATTTTGGGATACACCACACATCCCCATTCCTGGTATTCATCCCATCTCCGGGATGTGCCGGCATGTTGTTGGCTGCCTCCATTTGCACCGCCCGCACATGTTGCTGTATTCAGACATGATGCGTGATCTGTTGGGATCATGCATCTTGTTTGAATATACCATTTGTTTGCACCAGCGCTCTTCTGGTTAGAGCACTGGCCTGGGAACCAAAAGATAATGGGTTTAAACCCTATCAGAGCTAAAAATCTCACCGTGTGACACTAGGCGATTTACTTAACCTCTCAGTGCTCCAGCGCACCCAGCTGCGGAAATGGATAAAAGCAGGATTCCACTGAAAACGACATGTTACATCTCAGCTGGGCTATACTAGATACATAAATTGCAAAACAAATCTCTTTCTTATCCACTTTAACAATCATAAAACTCCCTTCTAGTTTACTAATGCAGTTTGACAGTACTATCTAAAGAGATTTTGCAGTAAAGAATTATTTGCTACTCCCTTTCTTTTTCCCATTGATGATACTAACAGCAATGGATTTACAATATATCTGAGCATTTTCAGAGCTTCAGAGAAGGAACAGAATGCAAGCGTAAAGAAGAAAGAGCAAATCTTTCCTTTGCTACAGGCCCTCATTTTTGGGGGGTTGGGAGACTTATTAGGCCATTTTACACTTGAACAGGTTGACATGATTTTCAAAGGTCGTTAAAAGTCTTTGCAGCTTTGACAAATTTCCTACAGCTTGTAAGAGTTTTATAGTCACAGTTTATCTGCTGAATGTGGCCAACTTTTAAAGAACCAGCACACGTGGAATTCTGCTGGACATTTTATTGCCGCTTGCTGAGAGAATCTTTTGCATCTGACAGAGAGTCAAAGTCTTTGTCAGTCTTAGCTCTGGTGCAAAGTTTGCACCAGAACTGTAATTTAACCTGACTATACATGTGAAGGTAGCCCAAAAGGACAACATATACAGTGTTGTGAAAATTTGTTTCAGTGTGCATAATTCTTTTGAAAATCCTGTCTTACATTGACAAGCAGTATTTCCACACATAGTTTTTGTCAACAGAAATATCATTAATATGTGAGATGTTAGCTTTGCAACATATTGTTATCTTCCATTGCATTCACAGGCAAATGCAAGGAACAGGTTAAAACTAGCACAGATCCTGAAAAAGTTCACTGAAGTAGAAACAAAAATCTACAATATTTTAAAAAAGTGGTTCTAAAATGTTTGTTTTTTTTAAATCATGTGCTTTTATGTACTGATATAATGTGTTTGATGTTTTCTGGCTGTGTGTCACAACACAACAATTGTATCAATAATACATTCAAGGTGTAGCTTCAAATTCACGGGTATTTGGGAAAAAATTTTCTCCGGCCCTAAAATTTTTTTTTAAATTGACAAACCTACCCAAAGTTTTGGCACCAAGCAGTGAGGCACCTGCTTGGTATGCTGGTAACCAAGGTTCACACCCCACACCTGTGATGATGGTTCTATGTAAAAATCGTGACTGCAAAATCGCAATCATTAATAACGCGCCTGTATAACGGCGACTCAATTCTTAGCGACTGCACAGTGTAGCATTTGTAATGTTTGGTGCTGCATCATAATAGCGATTGTGTTAGTGTGACATGAGATTGCTACTCACTTCCTTTCTGTCAATATCCACTTCCTTGTTACCAACAATGTCCAATGGCAGAACTCCATGTTGCTACATGATACTATCACTGGGTCTATGTTCTGCACCTGCATAGTCACACTTGCACTAGTGCTCTAGTTACATCGACTGTCAGGATGGAGTTCGAGCTAATAAACAGCCAGAAAGGTAAATTATACAATGTGGTAAATCCAATGTCCCAAATCCTGCATTCTGATTGGTTGGCTGGCACAATTACCACCGTGATAAATCCTCCAGTGTACGCACTGGAAAATGTGCCAGCCAACCTTATATCATGCTAATCTGGTCGCTATCACTTCAAATGAAACTGCCGCAATTTGTCCTGTCGCCGCTTCGCTAAAACACCGCAGTAAATTGTTTACAAAATTACACCCTCTTTCGAAGTGTAGGGACCTCAGTGAGTTACAAATAGTTAAAAAAACATTAAAGAAACAACATTTGCCATTGTATAATATAAATGTATCCCTCCAGGGTGTGGGTACACTGGAGGACTTAACTACGACTGGTGTGGTTGGTCCTTTCCGCTTACCGTGACCGAATCACACCAAATCGTGGTAAATCCTCCAGTGTACCCACACCCTGGAGGGATAAATTGCTAAAATAAAGGATAGTTACCAACAAGATGGATTCAATCACAACTTGTGATTGTTTTTTTTTTTCAACTCCAGAGTCACGATTCTGACGTCTTATGTTGTTAGGAAGGTGTACGACACTTGCATGTTTTGGCATGGAGGTGGATTGGATAGTATTTGGGCAGTGGTATGGTATTTGTATTGTTATATTATTTTTGCATTTGGCACTATTTTGTGCATGTCATTATTTTGTATATAGCTTCCGCAGGCAGTGGCACTGTTGATGTTGACTTGCTATTTTGTACACATCGCGGTTGTTTGAATCACTATAATGCAGTAGCCTATTTGTTGTGATCGCTGAAATGTAGTCGCGATCATTACGGATTACTGTGATGACTGGAACAGAGACCAGCGGGGAGGCTAACGAGAATCCACACAGACACTCTCCTCCCTGGGAGGGACAGAATGGCTTGCACCACTCCTTGAGTGACTCCTGGTGGTAGGCCAGCAGAGGTGCCTGGCAGCTGCAGACTAAGGTACTGCCATGCATCCTTCTCAGGATGCCGACATGCTGCCATGACAAGGGGGGGCAGAGGGAAAGGGAGTGTAACAGGTTGCTATGTGTGCCTGTTACTGTACTGTTTTCTATATTATTCAATTCTTCTGAATGTGTATCAGAATTTAGCAGCTGAGGAGACAAAGTTGACATTCCTGGCAAATGGCAAGATTGTTATGAGGGACAGACCAACTGGCTCTGAGAGTAATTACTATCTGTGCTGTCTTGTATCATGGCCGGACCCCTGGGCAATTTATGGGAGATACTAGAAAGAGTCTTTTCATGTCAGGAAGCTGCTAGTTAAACCAAACATTCCTGCTGTATGAGACAAGACATGGGACAAAAAACAGATGCATTTGTATATACAATGTCCAAAATCCAGACAAGACCAGTTTTCCAAGTGGATCCAGCTCTCAAGACATGAAGAATGCTGAATCTATGATGTCAGAGTGACATACTGGATGACGTGCCATGGGGGCAGCTGGATGGTATTGAGGAGTGGTAGAAACTGAAAGAGACAGTCAGGTTTGCGACTATGAACAGCTAACATCTAAAGTTCAGGTCTGCCCCAATTCACAAAAGTGTCTATTGTGGTTAAAACTCTGTACTTTGGAAAAATTAGAAAGTGTAGAAAGATTTTTCTGTGTGTTTTTTTCTACTGTGTGTAAAACCATTTTCATGCTATTTCTCTAGAATTGCTGTTCCCCATAGACTTTCAATAGTATCCTGTAATATTTGTGGAAATATGTTAAAGTATTAAAACATTATTAGTTTAGATACTTCATGTTTTCTGTGACCGAGTCCTTTGAGGTACAGCTAAATGATTTAAAATTCACAAAAACTGTATTGCTGCCTCTGACGAGAAGGCTACCATTACCACAAATTGTTTCTAATATAAGGTGTTTTCTGCCATGACAGAGAGGGTTGTGTCATTTCCCCCTGAGCAAGGAGCACTGTACTGTGTAAGCAGTGGCTCTGGAGAAATTTAGACCTTGAGATACCCCGAAAGAGTGCCTATGCTGAGTGATGGCAGCTAATGAGGACCCCTGCAGGCATCTGAAGGGTTTAAGAACACTGGTAACAGTCACAGGCTGACTCTTGGAGAAACATGTTTGCCACAAACTGGAGGCAGCGGTTGGGATCTAAAACCATTTTGTCAGTATAAAAGTTATCTGTCCAGTCACAGAACAGGGTGCACAAAAGGGGGACTGTAGATTCTACTACTTTTATTTTGTTAAGTAAGAGTAGGTGGATTACATTACGTCTGGGCCATATGAGAGGTGCACACTGCTACAGCTGCAGGAGCTGTACTGAAAGAAAGAATTGAGCCATAAGGAAGGCCAAACAAGGGTGGAACTCATAGCCATCCTCAAGAAAAGTGACCAGGAAAGCCATACGAAAGTGGTCACTGCTAGCTAACATTGTGAGACAGAGGCTAGGGAAATGCAGATGAGCCAGGGCCTGTGACTGGGGCAGCTGCACAAGCAGAATAGGTACAAATGTTGGAGCTGGAACTTGCCCTGATTAAGGCGAAGGCAAAAAATGAGATCCAGAAGATGAAGTTGGAAGCAGACGAGCAAGACAAGCAGTGCCAGCATGAGCAAGGGGAGCAAGAAAGGCAGTGCCAGCACAAAATCCAGATGAAGAAGCTTGAGTGTGACAATCAGATGAAGATTCTGCACCAGAGGACATCACCACAAACTGTAAATAATGGCATGAGGAGTTCGACCCTGGAAGCCAAAATGAATTCTAAAATGTTTCCCAGCTATCAGGAGGAGGATGGTCTTGATTTGTTTTTAAGATATTTCAGGACAGTCTATGGGCAATTTGAATTGGGCAGGACTTCTTCGGTGACTCACCTATTGCCACTGCTTACAGGCAAGGCATTAGAAGCTTTTGCCAGAATGACTAATGAGGACTGTATAGACTATGATAAAGTGACAAATGCCTCGCTAAAGCATTTTGAGTTAATCTCCTAAGCCTATAGACAAATATTTAGAGGGTTAAGAAAGGCACCAAGGGACAGCTATGTTGAAATGTGTGTGCAGCTAAGTAACTTGTTAGAACACTGGGTAGAGGGTGCAAAAGCTCACACTGTAGAATAGATAAAAGATTTATTGCTTCTGCAACAGTTTCTAAAGACTGTACCTGAGGATTTGAGAATATGATTGCTGGCTAGAATTCTGAGGTCCACAAGGGAGTCAGCCAAGATGGCTGATCCGTTTGTATCCAGGCAACCATCCTCTCATCACAAAGGTAATGGGGGAGGGACATCAGGTGACTTTAGGGGAAACCTGGCTGAATGGAAGCCTAAAGGAAGCCAGCTTGTGCTTGAACAAAAAAAGAAGCCTCCTGGTCTCAACAGCACAAAGATGGCTAAACGCATGTGCTATATCTGCCAGAAACTGGGGCACTTGTCTTATGACTGTCCAAAATATGTGAAAAAAGGGATTAGTGCAGCAGGAGGGGATAACTCAGGTAGTCCACAACAGATAGTGGACTGTACACTGAGAGCAGTACCCTCTAACACACATATGCACCCAGTGGTGGTGAATGGAATGATAGCTCAGGGACTGAGGGACACTGGGGCCTCCATTTCTATGGTGAGGCAGGATCTGATTCAGGAGGAAGAGATCCTGCCTGGCCAGTTTTCTAGGATTAGAATGATATGTCCTGCAGTCTCAGTGCCAATGGGCTGGATATTTCTAAGCTGGGAAGGTGGCTAGGGCATATGGGAGGTGGAAGTTGTACCAGACCTGCCCGTGGATATAATCATGGATAATGACTTCGATAGTAGGGCCAATATTTTGTGTCACTGCCTGTAGCAAGGTGAGGGAAATGCTCCTGGAAACACAGAGAGGGCAGTGCACATGGAAGCAACCCCTGCTTCAGTAGCAGAAGAAATTGTAGCTGAAGAACAAACTGGGAGCAGCAGTTCTGAGCCACAGCTACAGACTGAGGACAGTCCAGCCGTGGATGGCTCTCCCACAGTAAAGTGTGTTTTGGGAAAGGTCAGGCATACAGAGCTAGTGAAAGCTCAGCAAGCTGACCTCTCCCTACAAAAATTAAAGGAGTTAGCCACCAGTGTGGAAGGTGACTCTCAGAGTTCTGGGAAAAGAAAGGTGTACCAGGAGAATGGGCTCTTGTACCATGAGTGGGTTCCTAAGGGAGGACTGGAGGAAGGGGTACTTAGGTAGATAGTGGGTCCTATTGAGTAAAAGAAGCAACTTCTGGCCTTATCCCATGACATACTCTTTTTGGGACATCTAGGGTTCAGCCATACTAAAAGGAATCTGACTAACAATTTTTACTGGCCAAGTATTTTTAAAGACATGGCAAACTACTGCCAGACTTGTCCACAATGCCAGAGGATGGGAAAGGTTGGGGACAAGGCTAAGGCAGCTTTGTTTATCCTACCTGCTATTGAAGACTCATTTTGGGGAGTTGCCTTGGACATTGTGGGGCTACTTAGCACCCCAAGGTGCACTAGCAAGTGGTACATTTTGGTGGTCATAGATTATGCCACAAGGTACCCAGAGACAGTGCACTTGTCCTCCATCAAGGCTGGAAAGATGGCTAACAAAATGCTGGGGATACTGGGTTCCCCCAGGAGATTCTGTCAGACCAGTGCACCAGCTTAGTGTCTGATATTATGGTTAATCTTTAGAAAAGGTGTGGGGTAAGGCAGCTCAGGGCCTCACCATACCACCACCAGAGTAACAGTGTGGTCGAGCAATTCAGCGAGTCTCTTAAGACCACATAAAAGGCATTCACTGACCAGCATGTGGGACAGTGGGACAAGTATGTACCCCATCTCTTATTCGCATATAGGGAACCCCCCCCCAGGAGTCCTCAGGGTTCTCACCCTTCAAGCTCCTGTTTGGCCACATAGGGTAAGAGGCCCCCTTGATTTGGTAAGGGATGAGTGGGAGGATCAGCTTATTCCCCAAAGGGAATCTGTTGTGGAGCATGTCCTGACTTTCAGGTCATGGCTCAAGGAGCTCATGGGGTTTCCCAGGAGCACCAAGCCACTGTACAACAGAGGCAGAAGACATGGTACAACCATGGGGCCAGAGCCTGGGAATACAAAGTTGGGCAACAGGTGATGGTGCTCATCCCTGTCTGGCAGAACAAATTACAGGCAGTTTGGGAAGGGCCTTACTTGATGGTCAGGATGGTGAATGATGTTAATTATGTGGAGGAGCTATCAGACAGGAGGTGCAAACTGTGATTATACAATGGCAATAAAAAATCCAGGAACCTGATTGGCTGTCTGCCCTTGGCAGCAGTGAGGTTATCTGAGCACAACCTCGCTGCATTGATTTGTCATTGCCTTACTGCATTGTTCTCATCTTCCCTTAAGAAACAAAGATATATTGCCACATTAAAAATCTACTAAAAATATTTTTTTTAATTTTTTTATTTTGTATAACAACGAGTCATTGTATAATAGCAATAATGCACTCCAGGGTGTGGGTTGTGCTGGCATAACCTCATTTCTGGGACATTGAATGCACTCAGCCTGCAGCCTCATGCCCAACCACCCAGACGTGAGGCTATCCCAGCATGACCCACACCCTGTCATGCATTACTGCTTAAGTTCACCATGTAAACATAATGAAACCCTACCATGACAGGGATGAGATTGTCCTGGCTGTTTGCAGCTATCCAGAGGAAGGGGCAGAAGCCGTCCTGATGGTGAATCTCCTAGGTGAGGTTCAGGAAAATCCTCAGTTGATGCTGTTACCCTCCTGGAGTGGCTGACACCAGCCCAAGCTGCTGAAATGTGTGGGGTTTTCTGTACATTTGGTGAAATAAATCATGAGGAAACCGAGATAAACCACACTAGTAGAGCACCTCATGGATGCCGGGTCCCAAGCCCTGCTGAGACAGCCACCATACAGAGTCCCAGAACGTGTAAGACATGCCATAGATGGGAAGATCAAGGAGATGCTGGCTCTCCAGGTGATTCTTAGGGTCCAGTAGTCCTTGGGACTCCCTAGTGGTACTGATCCTCACAAAGCACAGGACCACAATGTTCTGCATCAACTACCACAAACTCAACAGCTGCACAGAGTCAGAGGCATACCCCATGCCTAACACAGATGAGGTTCTAGAGAGGTTAGGGGAAGTTCTTTACCTGTTCACCAGAGACCTGACAAAAGGCTACTGGCAGGACTCCCAAAGCCAGACAAAGGTTCGCCTTCATCACATCATTTGGATTACTCAAGTTCAGGGTAATACTGTTCTGGATGAAGAATCCACAAGCCACCTTTCAATGGCTTGTGGACCCCATTCTGAATGGGAAAGGAGACTCCACTCTGGCATACATAGATGACATCACCATCTATAGCCAAACTTGGGAGGATCACATCAAGCACATGACCGAGGTGTTCCTTGACCACAGGCCACTGGATTGACAGTCAAGGCAGAGAAGTGCCTGATAGGAATGGCAGAAATGTCATACCTTGGACACAGGGTGGGGAGTGGGTAGATCTGACTTAAGCTAGTGAAAATTGAGGCCATCAAGGAATGGGCCACATTGGTGACCAAGATGAAAGTACAGGCCTTCCTAGGGACATCAGGGTACTACCATAAGTTTGTACTGAATTTCAGCAGCATCGCAAAACCCCTGTCCAATCACACCAGGAAGAAAATGCCATAAAAGATTCAGTGGATGGAACCCTGCAATACCACATTCCACCAGCTGCAGGAAGCATTGTGTCGGGCACCTGTGCTCGCCAGCCCAGACTATTCTCTAAGGTTTATTGTGCACAGAGATGCATCTTCCCATAGGCTACGCATGGTTATTTATTTATTTATTGAAATGTTTCACCAAGAAAGACACACTGTACAACAAGTTGCTCATTTCAGTGTGTCCTGGGGGAAGGGTAGTGGAAATACATACATGCATACAACAGCAAACATTATTACAGCAATATTGGCAGTGGTGAATAGCAAATAACTGAAAGAACATATTAAGTGCAACATATGAGTACAATTGTATACAGAGGTCACAATGGACAGGCCAAGTGCATTACATTAGGATAACACATTAAATTCATGATGATGATGATACCATTTAGCCCAAAAGGAAGGGGTGGATAGGGAGTAACAGCAGAAGTGGAAAGGTAGCAAGGCTGGGAGGGGAGCAGATGAAAAGGAATCAAGGTTATAGATATATTGATAGTTGTGGATTGATAGGAATCTAAAGTTATAGTTATATTGGTAGTTATAGATAACCCGAAGGAATGGCCAGGTAGGGATCTCTGCAGTGAAAGAAAGTAGTGGGGATGGATGGGAGCTGTAATTCAGAATAGTTACTTAATATATTGATAGAGGTTGTGGAGCAGGTCAGGAATACCAGGTAGGCTAATTGCAGGTACAATTTACAGAGAGGAAATTATGTAGGGCTGAAGTAATAGAGGAGGGGGAGGAGGAGTGGCAAATCTGGTGAGGAAGTGAATTCCACAGTTTTGGGAAACAATACGAGAAATCAGCCTGGCCTACAATGGTAGACCAGTGAGGGACAACCAAGGAACAGGAGTTGTAAGATCTAAGTGAGTGGGCAGAGGAAGGGAGGAATGATAGAGAGGAAGTGAGATAGGATGGGAGCATATCCAAACCAGAATTTAGAGACAAATTTAGCACAATGATGGAGGCGTCTATTTTCTAGAGAGGGAAATACCAGGGAGTGGTAGAGTTGACAGTGGTGGGTGAGACGAGGAGAGTCCACAGCAAAGCAACTGAAGGAGTTGAAGAGGGTATCCAATCTGGATAAGGAGGTCTTGGGAGTAGCACCGTAGACTACATCACAGTAGTCGAAAATAGGAAGGATCATCTTTTGGACAAGTTCACACCTAGCCGGGAGAGGGAGGCAGTTCCGGTTCCTGTATAGAGCACCAAGCTTGAGGCACAGCTTTTTGAGGATGGCATCCACATGACTAGAGAAGGTGAGATGTTGATCAAGCCAAACACCCAGATATCTGAATGAGGAAGTGTCCTCAAGGACTGTCCCGTCAAGGGTTTGGAAGGAGGGCAGGGAGGGGAGCCTAGAGAGTGCCTAGTGTGAAGGTCATGGAGACTGTCTTCTCAACATTTAGAAAAAGTTGATGAGAGCAAAACCATTGCTGAACATTATTGAAGTCCTGCTGAAGTCTGTTTGCAACATCAGTGGGGGACTGTCCGGAGGTGTAGAGGACCGTGTCATCTGCGTACGGGTGTATTGAGGTTGATGTACAGATAGATGGTAGGTCATTAAGAAATATGGAGAAAGGAATAGGGCCTAACACGGACCCTTGAGGGACACCAGTGTTGACGGGGGGGATGTGGAGTCAACAATTCTGACTGAATGGGTCCGATCTATAAGGTGGCACTGAACCAGTTACTGGCTGAGTCAGTCAGACTTGCTGAGGAAAGAGTTTAGTAGTAGGGTGTGGGAAACCATGTTGAAATCCTTGGCTAGGCCGACCAAAACGCCGGATGTTATTTGACCACTGTCCATCCCTGAGACTATGGAGTCAGTAAGCCTAATCAGGGAGGTGGTGGTGGTGGAGTGTTTTTTTCCAAAACCAGATTGGAAGGGAGTGAAAAAGTTGAAGTTAGAGAGATAAGAAGAGAGTTGGTCAAGAACCAAGTGTTCTTGCAGTTTGGCAAGGGTGGGAAGGAGGGATATGGGTCAGTAGTTCCCCGGTAAGGAAGGATCACCACCCTTAGGTAGGGGAAGAACAATGACATGCTTCCAAACAGGTGGGATGGCTGCCATTTTGAACAAGAGGTTGAAGAGGTCAAACAGTGGGGCAGAGATAGCCGTAGCTGAGAGATATAGCAGCTTGGGATCCAAGCCATCAGGTGAACTGCCTTTGGATGGGTTTAAGGTGTGCAAGGCATCCTAGGTATCAGAAGGGGCAATTTTAGTGAAAGAGAAACAAATAGACTGGGACAGTGTGCGTGGTGAGGTGGAGGGGTACCTGGCCTAGTAGACAGTAAGAAGGATAGGAGAGCAGAGGCACAAGAGGTGAATTATGAATTAAATTCAGTTGCAACACTGGGGTGATCAGCAATAAGGACGTTGTATATATTGAGGAGGGGGAGGGAGGAGTGGAAGGGGGGAGAAGAGTGAGTGGATGACTTTCCAGATGTTAGAAGGATTGTTTATGTTGGATTGAAAGGTTGAGCTAAAGTAGTCTGCCTTAGCCAAACAAGTGGCTTTTGTGCACTTGTTTCGAAGATATGTGTCATAGCCTTTAGGGAACTTTGAGGCTTTATGTAGCTTCCAAGCTTAGTCCTGCGCTCTTTGGCAAGCTGTGAGTTCAGGTGAGATCCATGGAAGGTGGCTCCCATGGACTCTGATGCATCGAAGTGGGGCGTACTAATTCCAAATGTCAAGAAATTTATCTTTAAAGTATTCTGCGGCTTCATCTATCCAGTTCACTGAGGCTATAGGGGTCCAGTTTATGTGAGCTAGATCATGGAGGAGGGGAGCGAGGTTCAGAGATTTATATGAGTGAGTCATTAAAGTTTTATGAGGGGCCTTGATTCTGTGAATTTTGCGTACCAGAAAGGTCATGAGGCAGTCACTTAGGGCATCTGATAATATACCAGATTTAATTACCTTATGTGGGTGTGAGGTGAGGGCCCAGTCGATTAAGGAGTGGTTACTCATTTATGGTTCATCCAACTTGGATCAAGGAGGAGCTGGGATAAGTTATGGGCATCAATTTCATTTCGTACTTTGTTCATGGTTGGGGATAACCAGTTTAAGTTGATGTCACCCATAATATAAACTTCACCCGAGGAGGCGTGGGATCCTATGGAACTGATGAGGTCTGTAACAACAGAAGAGTGGAGGCCTGGGTGACAACAGGCACCTGCCACAAATATAGGGATGGAGAAAATGAGAGATAGCTGTAAGATAAGCACCTCATATGCTTTTGGACAGAGGCAGAAAGAATGGTGGTGAATTGGATACATGTGGAGACACAGATAGCCACTCCTCCACCCCTCCCTGACTGGGCTTGTCAAAAGATATAGTAGCCAGGGATGGAAAGAGAAGGGTACCTAATTTATTGTTAAGCCAGGTTTCAGACAGGATGATAATATCAGGACCAAGCGAAGCAGCCAGAGGCTGAAGTAAATTGACTTTAGGGAGAAGACTGTGTATGTTTAGGTGGAGAATTTTTAGTCTACAGGGAAGGACAGTGAGGCTTGATGGGGAAGTTCCTGGAGCAGTGGATGGGGCACCGAGGCGCTCAGAAGGCAAGGTCCAGGGTTGGGATTTATGTCTCCGGAAGATAGAAGCAGGAGTGCAATGATAATGTAGTGAAGCTTTAAACTCATACCAAGGTACAGAGCAGACTCGACTGGAGATAAGGGGGATGTGGAGAGAAGGAGAAGGCTGGAAACATAGAATATGTAATAGTGTGTAGTAAATAGGAATTGCTAAGAGTGAGGCACTAGGGCGGAAGGGGTAGTGTTCCCAGGTCTGAAGAGAGGGAGATGGGGCAACAGCATAATTGAAGACAAGAGAGTGTAGTGTGGCAGAAAGGGGGAGACAGAGGACAAAGAGGATAGGGAGAAGTAGTTTGAGTTCTGAGTCAGGTCACACATTCATGTACCTGAGCAGGAAACTGCTGCCCAGACAGGAGACTGCCACAATAGAGAAGGAGTGTCTAGGGATTGTCTGAGGTTTGCAGACGATGCAAGCTTATTTGTATGTGAGGGAGTTCACCCTGGTTACTGATCACAACCCCCTTACATGGCTGCATAGGATCAGTAGACAGAACTCAAAATTGCAAAGGTGGAGCCAGGTGTTGCAGTTCTACAATATGAACATTAAGCATCACAGTGGCTCACAGTATGGCAGTGCAGATGGGCTGTTTAGACAATAGCTACTGCTACTGTTTTTTTGTTTTTTTTTTAAGTAAGGAAGATGCTAGGAGAAACTAATGTGGGTTTACCCAGAGAGTGAACTGAGGGCATAGCACTGAGAGTCAGCCAGCTCACGTGAGAAATCAATATCAATTACGGATGCTAAAAGATTTGTTTTGTTTTTTCTCGGGGGGGGGATTAACAAGTTGCTCTGTATACCTGTTCTTATATTTCTTTTTAATTTTATTCAATTCTTCTGCATAGATATCAGAATTTAGGTTTCAGCATGGCTCAGTTGGTAGCACATCTGCCTCTGGGCCGGAAGGTCATGGATTCTAGTCCCACACTGGGATTGGGCTCATACCTAAAAATGTTGGCACCAGAATGCAGTATTAGGGGATACTGTACTGTCAGGGTGTGCCATCCTTCAGATGAGACATTAAACCAAGGTCCCTTCTACCCATCCTGGTGTTGGTGCTGACCTGTTGGGTGTCCAGGTGGAAGTAAAAGAACCCAAGGCATTTTTCACAACAGAGTAGGGGAGTTTTTATTGATAAATCACATATTGCATACAGTATTACATAAAATGACATATGAGAAGAAAAGGGTAAACAATAAATCAATAAGAAAAAGAACAAGTGGCAAAGGGAGGTATAACAAACCAGTACAACACTGCACATAAATGATAATGAATTTTCATCTCAACAAAACTGTGTTCTTAAGATCTGAACTAAAAATAATACCCTCTCAATCATAAAGAAAAACTGTAATGAGGAAGTAAAATTATTCATTTTAGATAAAGAATAACCAACATAAAATAATATCTTGTCATAATAATCTTTCTATTATTTATATTTTATAAAGATTTGAAAACCCTTCCACCATTTAAAAATGTATCTCTAGGGTATAATAATAAATCTTTGGTACACACTTTCCCCGTAGCTTGGGAAACTAAATGACTAAATACAGTGTAAGGCATCTTCTTCTGGTGAATCACCCATCAACACCTAGCCTGCCATAAATAAAACCTCAAACAACAAAGAAAAAGCATATAAGTGTCTTGATATAACTGATCATGCCCATAAGGAAGATTTCCTATTACTAAGATTTCATAAGTCAAGCTCTGTAACCATCTCATGTTCCATCTAGTACCTAAGAATTGCCATAAATGTTTCAAATAGGAGCAAAAACATAAGAAGTGTTCCATGGATTCCTCTTTATCAATACAGTCTGGGTAGGGACAATTCCTCTCTGCCAATCCTTTATGCTTTGCATTACCTCTAATATTCAATCTGCCATACACCGTGAGCCACAAAATCTCCCACATCTGGTGAAGAACTCTACTATTAGTAAGTTGTTTTAAAATTAACGAAGAAGAGCCAGAAGGGCAATTCTTAAAACAAGGCTCAGTGGGATACACCTCGGCCAGAACATTTTGATAGAAATTTTCCCTAGTACCTTGCAAAATGGAAACTGTGGTGATATTCCTTTTAAAGAGTTGTTGGGCTGCTGGCCGAAAATAATCCGGAATATGCAAATGTGTATGCAATTTGGGGGCCATATTATGCCACGCAGCCAGATATTGTTCCAGTGTAAGTTTCGCTAGTCCCTGAGCCCCAGTGGTTATGGGGGAGATACCGTATTTTACTGTGTGGAAAAAATACAGCGAATGCAAAAACACTATAGGTTCTATCATGCCCAAACCACTTGTTTCTTTATTTAAATAAGTATGACACAATTTAATGGGTTGAGTTTATTGCCCCATAACATTTGGGGAAAAAAAAAACATATAGTTGTGTTTTGAGATGAACTGGAGGTGAGAAAATGTTAGCTATATATTGCAACTGGGAAATAATGAATTGCTTCAATATCTGTATTCTTTCTAGTTTCAATAATCTCCAGTGCTTCCACCTCTGTATCTTGCACTCTACTTTATTCAGGGAAATCTCCCAATTATCTAAGGGAAGGTTTTGTGGGCCAAATAAAATGCTAAAATTTTAATAGGAGCTGCGGTCAAGGTTATACCCTGAATCTGACAAAAAGTGGGGCACCCAGCACCCACTAACAATCCCTTACTTTTAGATAAATTTATTTTAGAGTTAGATAAATGTGCATATAAATTTAATTCTTGTAAAAAAAGGGGGACTTGGTAGTAATTGGCAAAAAAACCCACAGATGTAATCCGCATATGCTTGCAGCAAAAAAGGTTGCTGACTTCCTGACCCCAGTAAACCTACCCATTTAGGCCTAGTAATCAAATGTTTTAATAAAGGGTCTAAAGAAAAAATATATAGAAGGGGACTCAGAGGGCACCCCTGTCTAACCCCAGTGAGAATTGGAAATCACTCTGATATTTGTCCTTTTATAAGAGCACGAACACAAACTTCAGAATAAAGCAATGTATTTGCATAATAACTACTGAAGGTGCCCCATATGCCCTGAGAGTAGCAAACAAAAAGGAGTGACCAACTTGATCAAATGCCTTTTCTTGGTCAACCAAGAGTATGCAGCCTGTTAATCCTGAAAGGGTTATGTATTCTACTAAATCCCTAATAATTATAAGTGCATCTTGAATTTTCCTAATTGCTGTGGACAAAGTACTAAATTAGCATACTGCTTTAATCTATTATTCAGGATATGTGTAAGAATTTTATAATCAGTGTTCAATAAAATAATGGGTCTCCAGTTTTGTATTTTAGCCCTATCCCCTGATTTGAAGAGATATACCAATAAACCTTCAATGAAGGAAAGGGGAATATTATCAGAGTGAAAAAAAAAACGGTATACTTGTTCCAAACATATTGCTATTTCAGAAACAAAAGTTCTATAAAA
Source organism: Neoceratodus forsteri (assembly GCA_016271365.2). Taxonomy (NCBI): domain Eukaryota; kingdom Metazoa; phylum Chordata; order Ceratodontiformes; family Ceratodontidae; genus Neoceratodus; species Neoceratodus forsteri. The sequence goes on from CM028130.1 coordinate 1,077,253,842, forward strand.
CTGATTTGGAAGACCATACAGGCCAGGTGAAGTATTAGCCTGTAATGCTTCTATTGCTCCTTCTATTTCCTCAACTGTAATTTTATTTTGAAAGAGAAGTGCCTCTGCAGGGAAAGCCAGAACATGTATGCCCTGCAAATAATCCTGAATGCTGTGTTCCATAGGGAATCAGATGGAAGCAGATTGATAATGTTTTTTCATAATGTTTTCTATACCACTAACAGCCTCAATCTTTTCTCCATCTGAATCAGTCAGATATTCTATGGTCATGGTATAATGCAGTTTTTTGCATGCTTCAAATGGGTCCCCCACCGGTGTTTTCTGGGTTACTCCATAAAGCATTGCCAGTATCGATTTAGCTCTATCGTACTGATAAGTCTGCATGTCCTGCTTTAGTTGTGAAATTTGGTCAGTGTTGTCCTGTGTAGAAAAATAAGAAATTGTATGAAGATGTTGCAATTGTTTACGTAGAGATAAATATTTCAAGAACTTATAATTTCTGGACTTTCTCCCATAATTAATAAACCAGGTTTTTTAAATCTGTCTTAGTATCTGTCCACCATTCTCCAGTATCAGAGTACAAAAATAGTACTGATAGTCTAGCTTTTAAAAGGGACAAGATATGCTTTTTAACATGAAATTCTGTTAACACTGATGTGTTCAACTTCCATCTGTTCTTGATTTTAGGGCCACCACAACCAGCTGTTAGAGTCAAGACCAACATCAAGTGGTCCGAAAATTCTATAGGGACTACACTGAAAGTCCCTTTAGGCAAATGACGGGAAATAAACATATGGTCTATCATGGTTTTAAACTTATTCCAGGTATATGTAAATCGAGGGCCTTCATTATATACACTACAATCATGTCAGCCTGCAGTGTCTATAACCTTAGTTAGCATGTTGGAGTCACAATAGATTTTTTTTCTCTTCCCATTAGATTTATGCACCCACTGAATGTCACAATTAAAATCCCCTCAAAAAAAATGTCTGAAGAAGTAACTAAATACGGCTGAATGGTTTGTAAAAGTGCAACTCTGTCAGCTATTAATTGTGGACAATATGTAGTAATAAAGCCACAAGCCATGGTTTTCCAATTACCATCTATCAGGAGAACTCTACCAGGAATAAGGTCCAGTAGTTTATTCAAAGAAAAATTATAAGAACCAAACAAAATTCCCACCCCATCAGCACAGTCAGGGCCAAAGGACCAATATGAGGGACCCCATAGCCATTCTCTTTTAAAAGTCATAACCTGTTCCCTAGAACACATCCAGGTTTCTTGAAGAAAAAAACATCAAAATTATGATCATGAACATAAGAAAAAAACAGCCTGTCACTTTATACTATTTAGTAAACTATGGATGTTTAAAGACCCAATGGAAAAGGAAACCATCAGTAAGAATGAAAAAGTAATGGACCAATTATACATTCTTCTTTCATTTTTTCTTCTTTCCTTTATAGTCTCCATGTTCTGTCCTCCATAGGAGGTTGATCTAGCCCCACAGCTTGAGAGTCACACTCACCCTGCTCCATCTCAGAGTCACCCTCATTTAAAAACAATGCTGCATAAGTATTATCATACTCTAAGGATACTGGGGAAGGGAGTGATTTTGGTTTTAAATTCCTTGCAGATCATCTTCTAGGTAAAGGCGGTACAAAAATAGGGTTCAAAGAACCTCCTTCTATGTTATCAGGTTCTTTATAACAGACAAGAACCAGTAACACAGAGTTAGCTAAGTCGCTAGGCACATGGTCCTCCTGAAGGGGGGCTTGAGGCAGGTCATCAGAGATAACTACAATTTCTGTCCCATCTGGGACTGGAGGAGGGGGAGGTGGGAGAGAAGATACTAAGGTAAAAGAGGAAAAGGAAGAGGATACCATTATGGTTTTCCAAAGAGGTAGCGAAGAAAGTGAAAGCCAAAAAGATTGCATTCAGGCAATACAAAAAGACACAGGCAGAAAGGGGTAGGGAGAAGTACCAGGAGAAGCAAAGGGAGGCAGGGAGGTCAGTAAGGGAAGCCAAAGCTCAGACAGAAGAACACATTGCAAAATCAGTGGGTAGAGGGGACAAAACCTTTTACAGGTACATAAGTGAAAAAAGAAAGGCAAAGGGAGGGTAGTGAGACTGAAGGGGGAGGATGGAGGCCGCATGGAAGATGACAACAGTAAAGCTGACAGATTGAACAGGTATTTCTGCTCAGTCTTTACTGAAGAAGAGGAGGGTAATGGGTCTGAAGGGAGTACAAGGGGTGAGAATGGTGCAGAAATGGACACAAGTCCCTTTACTCGAGAAAGGGTCCTGAAGGAACTGGAAGTAATAAGAGTTGATAAAGCAATGGGGCTAGATGGGGTGCACCCCAGGGTCCTTAAAGAACTAAGAGAGGTGATGGCAAACCTCTGGCTATCCTGTTTAGCCAATCACTGGAAACAGGGGAGGTACCCAAAGACTGGAGGACAGCAGATGTAGTCCCCTTGCACAAAAGTGGGAAAAAAGAGAAAGTGGGAAACTACAGACCAGTCAGCCTCACCTCGGTAGTGGGGAAGATCATGGAAGCACTACTGAAGGAGAGACTGGTGGAACATCTATTTGTCAATGGACTACAGGACCCAAGGCAGCATGGTTTCACCAGGGGGAGGTCATGTCAGACCAACCTCGTTGAATTTTTTGACTTGGTGACTGGGGAGGTGGATCAGGGGAGGGCAGTGGACATGGCCTATCTGGACTTCAGCAAGGCCTTTGACACTGTGCCACACAGAAGACTATTACACAAACCTGGGAATATGGGGGTGGGCAGGACAATAGTGTGGTGGGTAGGTAACTGGCTGGGCGGCAGGACACAGAGGGTGGTGGTAAATGGCTGTCACCCACAGAGAGGAAGAGTGACCATGGGTACCACAGGGATCAGTGCTGGGACCGGTCCTATTCAACATCTTCATCAGTGACATTGCGCAGGACCTAGAAGGCAGAATTTCACTGTTCACTGATGACACAAAGCTCTGTAACAGAGTAGATACACCAGAGGGTGTAGACAGAATGAGAAGGGACCTGCAGAAACTTGAAGAAGGGTCAGGAGTTTGGCAGTTGAAATTCAATGCAAAGAAGTGCAAGATAATGCATATGGGGCACAAAAACCCTGGCACAATATATCAGTTGGGGGGTGAGGATATAGCATGCACCAAGCAGGAAAGAGATCTTGGGGTTATCATCTCTGATGACCTCAAAGTAGGGAAACAGTGTGACAAGGCAGCAGGTAAAGCAAATAGGATGCTGGGATGCATAGGCAGGGGCATCACCAGCAGGAAAAGGGAGGTCATAATTCCACTATACAAGACACTAGTGAGGCCCCACCTGGAATACAGTGTACAGTTCTGGAGACCTTACCTACGTAAGGACATAGACAGGATAGAGAAGTTTCAGAGGAGGGCAACAAAGATGGTACATGGATTGCATCACAAGTCCTATGAGGACAGGTTGAAGGAACTGAATATGTACTCCCTGGAGGAGAGGAGGGAGAGAGGGGCTATGATAGAGACATACAAGTATCTTACAGGAAGGAACAGGGTGCAGGAATACACTATTTTTAAGCGAAAAAGATGTTCCAGGACTACAGGGCATGGGATGAAGTTGGAGGGAGGACGATTCAGAGGAAATGTGAGGAAGAATTTCTTCACAGAACGGGTGGACAAGTGGAACACCCTGCCAGAGGAAGTGGTGGGGGCTGAAACAATCACAGGATTTAAGAATGCATGGGATAGACATAAAGGAATTCTGGAGGTCAGGGGTAAGGGGCAACAGACTTCTAGGAAAACATAAACTGACCTTACAAGCTCAAATGGGCAGACTGGGTGGGCCACAGGCCCTTACCTGCCGACACTGTCTATGTATCTATGTATCTATGTAGCAGAAGGTTTTGGCTGAGGTAAGAAAGCTGAAGCAGAGTCCTGAGCATGCTGAATCAAAAGCTTGGGGTTAATACAAGAAGATTTACTTCTTGCAGGCCAAGGACATTCTCCAAAAACATGACCATACTCCTCACACAGGTCACACCTGGTGTGGTTAGCGCACTGCATGGTGATGTGGTCTAACTCCCCACAATTATCACAATGAGCCTTGTCACAAGTGCTAGATAAGTGGGTCCTGGAGCCACATTTATAATAGGCTCGGGGCTGTCTGGCATAAAAACACACACCCCCAATCCCTACCCAGCATAAAAGAATTAGGGATATGCTCCATGCCGGCATCAGTTTGCCGCAGCTTAACCTTGTACTTCCATCCCCCGATCAAAAACATTTCCATATCCAATATGGCTTCTGGCACATTTAAGATGTCACACCTTTGGGACAACCAATACATGATGTCTTCCACATGGACCCCCTCATTCCGAAACATTATTGTAACATATTTTATGATAGGTTTGGTTAAAGGAATCACCAAAAAGGGGATCCATGTGGGAGAAAACTTTACCCGGGAATAATGCTCCCAAAATAATTCCAAGGTATAAGCATTTCTAAAACTGACATCATAGTTGTCCTCCCCTGAAATATTAATAAAAGCATAAACCTCTCTCAGTGAAAAATGCAAAGAATCTTTTAACAAGTTTTTCCCCCACAAATAACCTATCAGATCTATCAGCTAGCCCTCCTTTACAACGGATGCAATCTGCATTCCACCTAGGAGCTGCCTCTTTTTTTACTTTAGAAAACAAGTCATAAAGAAGAGGCTTTTGTGTTGGTAGGCCTTCAGGTGGTGCCTCTTGTAAGGCAGACAAAGGTTCTTTGGCAGCAATAGCCCATTCAGGCTGCTGAGGCATTTTCTCATGTTACTGGCCTACTTCTTTTGGGCCCAGAGGCAGTTCTGGCGTGACTTGTTCTACTCCCCCCATGATGGTATAAATGGCAGGAGGTTTGGGCCCAGAAGATCCTGAGATACTATGTTCTGGGACCTGTGGCTTTGATTCAGGGGAGAGACAGTATAGCACAGTGGTTTAAGACTCTGAGCTGTAAATCTGGTGACATCCAGCAGACCAGACCTGGGTTTGAATCCCACAGCTTCCACTTGCATACTGTGTGACCCTGAGCAAGTCACTTAACTTCCCTGTGCTCCCAGGTCACTCCTGTAAAAAAACTGTCAGCTTAGTGTGCTACTCCTAGTTAAACAACTAAAAAAAAAAAATTCAGGAGAAGTTTGTGGAAAATTCTAAGTGGGGTCCCAGTCCAGATTAGTTAACCAGTTTCCTTTGGGCGTCTGCAACCAGCCTGCATTTTGCAAAGCTTTCTGAGGGGACCAAGTATCACTAAAGATAATAGGCAGAGGGTGGTTTACTGCAGACTCTGCTGCTACACCCTGCTGATCTTCAGCTATGTGCAAAACCTGCCCGAAGTCAGAGTCAGTCCCAATATTTCTGTTAGCCAGAGTGATGGCAGCACATTTCCCTTTCAAATCTTCAGATTTCCATGTTTTAAGTATAGGAGTTTTAGCAGAAAAGGAAAAAGTAGTTACCCCCTTCTGAAAATCCTTCTTAGATTGGTAAAAAATCATCTGAGCTGTGGATAAGGGGTTCTCGACCCCCATAAGGCTTGTGGGCTGTTTGAAAACAAAGCCAGTTGCCCGCATCATATGCTCTGTATTTTTAACCTCCACTCCTTGTTGCAAAGATTTAGAGACTCCCAGCCCTGTCTGAAGGTCAGCGGGGGGAGTCAGACAATACATTAGCAGTAAGCAGTACTTGACAAGGAGAGTCCGAGTTAGAAACTTCAGGCTCTAGGCACACACCTGTTGTGACGTTTGAACTGCCAGCCCGAGAAACACTCACAGAGTCATGCACATCAGTTTCAGAATATATTTCAGAAAATAATTCAGGCTGTTGGCAGGTGCTTTTAGCAGTGCTCAAAATGCCAGCCTGTAAATCAGCCAAAGGAACAGTAGCATTTGAAGAAATAACATTCTGACAAGATGACTCACCCGGCCCAGGCAGGGCCTTTGAAGTGACTGCATCAGTCTCGAGTTTGACAGGTGGAGTGGGAGCTCTAAACTCCATAACAGAAGTAGGGAATTTACACTGGGCAACTTGCGCTTTCAGTTAGCCTTGCATTTTTAAATGCCTTTCTTCTTCTTCATAAAGTTGTTGCATTACTTGATTAATTGCTGCTGTATCTTCCGTAACAACAGGCAAATGGATCTCCATGGTCAAATCCTCTGTAGATACATTGAAATCATTAATTTATCCTTCAGTTTCAAGTATTTCAGGCACATCCATTGAAATGCTGTCAGTCTCTTGTGTACAGAAGGGAGGAACGACCTACCCTACCTCCACAATGTCCATTCCATCTAGAGTCTCACTCCGAGTGGCCATCTTCCAGCCCGTGAGTCCCCTTTCTGGCGAGTAGGGGAGTTTTTTATTCAAAACTTCAAAACAAAAATATACAGGAAAGTACCACAGCATACAAGAGCATAAAAGAAATCAAGAAGAAAAATTAAAACCATAAATAAGTACTGCAATATATAGGAATGTTAAATAAAAACAAATCATATTACTGGACCCCCACCCCCAAATGAATATGGGAGTTTATAAAGAGAACAAAACACCAAAACATAACAAAAATCATACAGCAAACAAAACAGAAAAAGTATGAAAACCATCAGTGAACATATGAAATCCTAAGAAAAGGTAACTGGGAATAAATCATCCAATCTTGTCTTTCAGGAAAGGAATAACATTCCACCGAAGTTTCCAAACAGAATCAGAATACAGATGATTATCACACATACACTGCACACATAAGTCATTGTCAATCTGTTGAATCATCTGGAGTGGGGTGGGGACCAATTGCTAAAAAATAAACTTACATCTGCTTTGCCAGAACGTAAATTTAATGCAGGTAAAAATAAGTCATATTGTACCCCCATCATAGTCAGGAAACTGAAAAGAAAACCCTCCCATCAACTCCTGGTATGTCACTCGTAGCCAACGAGTGTCACCCCATGTTTAACACAACAACTGCCAAAAATCACAGGCAAATGGACAAGAAATATAAAAATGTTCCATGGTTTCCAGCTGTGCAGTACAAGTAGGTCTAGGACAGGTCCTGTCTTGAACACTTTTATGCTTCGCATTACCCTTAACAGGGAGCTTTCCATGGCAACATAACCACAGAACGTACAACATCCTGGGGGGGTTCTAACATCAAGTAAAGTACAAAGAATATCAGGATGATATTGTCTGCCCAACCCACCAAAAGTAGGGGAAACAGCAAAATGAAGGTCTTGAATAGATTGATATAAATGTTTTCTTGGTTTACCAAGAACCTGTAAGGGGGTCAGTTTCCATTTCCATAATTTAGTAAGGACAGGTTTAAAAAATTGGAGAACAATGTGAAAAGAATTAGGGACAATATTTTTCTCAGTCCAACAGAAAAAAAAAGGCCTATACCAGCGAACTGCCAGTAATGTCCACAAACCAGGATTCGGGGCAGATAAGTTCCAAATATTATAGTGAAAAAAAATGGTAAAATAATGCCCAATGGGATTCAGAAGAGCCAGACCACCTTTAGCAACTGGACGATACAATATATCATGTTTAATGGGATTCAAATGACTACCTCATATAGTCTAGAATATTAAACTCAACAATACCACTTCTAATGAGGCAGGAATAGGATATTCCACACTAATATATAAAAACAATGGAAAAGAAATGTTTTTAGCATCATCACTTTTTTCCTTTTAGATTGTTGCCAAGATTTCCATAGCATGACTTTACATTTACCAATGTCCAACTTAACAGTCCAATTTAACAACGAGTTGTCACCCCTTCCAAAAACAACACCCAATATGGTTAAATTATCAGAAGAAACTGATAAACCCAAAATATCATGCACTATCCTCATAGAGGGACTAAGCAGATATCCCTTACTTTTGGACGTATTTAAAGAAGCCCCTGCCACCACTGCATAAGCATTAAGCAATTCAAAGGCATGCAGAGCAGAAGTATAGTTACGTTCCACAAGGCAAATGTCATCTGCATAGGCCAGGACTTTAATTTCCATATTAACATGCTGAGGACGGACTCCCATAAAGAGAGGTACTGACTGCAAACTCCGGAGAAGTGGGTCAAGACAAAAAACATGAAGGAGGGGGCTCAGTGGACAACCCTGTTGCACTCCTCTTCAGACAGGGATATAGGAACCCAAGTGTCCATTAACCAGGAGAATCACAGAGGCAGCGGTATAAACCAAAGACAACCAATTACAGAAGCTCTCAGGAATGCCATAATGAAGTAAAACGTGAAACAAAAAAACATGCAATACCTTATCAAATGCTTTTTCCTGATCGAGGGAAAGGAGATAGCCGTGTAGCAAATATTCTTTCCACTGTTCAATCAATTCCAGAATAAGTAGTAAATTGTCGGAAATACAACAACCCGGGACAGAACACGTCTGTATTTGTGTTATCAGAAATGAGGAGACAGAAGCCAATCTAGATGTAAATCAACATTAAGGAGGCTAAGGGGTCTTCAATTAGCAGTATCACCTTTCTCACATTTCTTATACAAACAAATCTGTAAGGGAACACCAAAGTGAGGATTAAATGATTCAGAGGATAACATCCAATTAAAAACAACAAAGAGAACATCCATCAAAATGTCAAGCAGTGCCTTATAAAATTCTACAGTAAGGCCGTCGAGGCCAGGGGTCGTATTAACTCTCAAAGACTTAATGGCCGTTGCAATGTCCTGTTTGGAAATAGGGGCTACCAGGGAATCCAATTTGTCCAGGGGACATACAGAGAAGGGTACGGTAGCTAAATAACGCTAAATATCCTGATCTGATGAGTCGGAAACAGTATGAAAAGCACACAAATAATGTTGCACAAGGCCTTAAATGTTCTCAGAACCAGACACAACAGTACCATCAGGGGCCTTCAAAGTTGTCATAACATGGTTAACTGACCCAGTTCTACAACTAGAAAACACATCACCACAGGAGGCTTTCCCAGGGGTGCATATCCTATGTTCATACAGCATGGAAGAAGCTCTAGTATATTGGAGCCCACTCAGTTCTTTCTTCAGGTTAGACAACTGCCTGGGGTCCACATGCTGACCTTCATTAACAAAAGAAAATAGCTTCGCTAATTGATTTCTAAGGGTCAAATGTCTATGGTATTGTGAAATATGCTTAGTAGAAGCATGTTTCCGTATTAAAGTTTGAATTTGTGACTTAGTCTCCACCCACCAAAGACCAAGATCAGGTTGTAAACACAGGGTTTTAAATAATTGATTAGCAGTTTTTTCCTTAGGACAATGCTAACTGTACAGAAAGTATTTATATAGGTTTTCTAGAAGTGTTATGTTTGTTAAACACAATGAGGCAAGTGCTATGCATTTTCACAATGTTTTAGCACTTTTATGAGCAAAACGCTAATCAATTTTTGGAGTTAAATAAAACCCTGTAAACATGCCATGGACATCCGAGCCTTCAACAAATCTTGTACATTATCACAGACAAGGATTAAATCCAATAAAGTTTTGTTTAATTTCCAATAACCCCGACCAATAGGAACTAGTTCCTCCAGACAAATACCAAGAGAAACAATAGCGTGATCAGTAGTTTCTAAAGGTAGGTGTTGCGCAGTATGGATTTTAATAAATTTTCGACAGAAATACAAAATCCACGTGGGATGAGAGAACACCTTTCTGAAAGGTGCGCCCTCCAGTGGGGTGAATGAAATGATATGCATCTAAGAGGCCTGCATTCTGAACATTGGATTTAAGGCAGTTGGTATCACAAAATTCCTTCAGAGTCTTTGCCCCTCTATCCTGAAGTTCCAGAACACAAAGTCTGCAGCCCAGATAACGTGCTTTGTTGTAAATAAATACGGTTGAAAAGCAGTAAAAAGCAGAACCCTATCCTTCTTTTTATGAGGTGCATGTACCACTATCAACTTCCAATAAGCATTGTCAAAAGATATATCTAACAGCAGTGCCCTTCCAGGAACAATATCCAGGAGTCGAGTAGCACAAAATCTATCTCCACAAAACAAAATACCCACCCCATCACAGACCTCAGTACCATAGCAGAAATAGGAAGGGCCCCAGCACCACAATCTACGTGCAGCTGCAATAAGGGTATCCTGTAGGAAAATTACATCAAAACTAGGTCATAAAGGGTAGAAAAGGATAGAAGTCTCCTTTTAGCATTTTTCACACTGTTAACATTCACAGTGGCAATACACAAGGAAGAAGAAGACAGAAAAAAGGAGGAAAATAAAAAATCAGGAACAATCAAGACACCTTACCACATCTGGAGCTTTTACGAGTAGATTTACCCCGAGTAACTATTTGTTCAGGAGGTGCAGGAAGGGGAGTCAGTGCTCCCTCAGAGTCACAGGAGAGAACCTGTTGGGAGGAGACAGCAGAAGAGGATTCAGAATCATCCCCAAAATCTGAGTCAGACAATAAGTTAGTAAGGGGGGGGCAAACTTATTCTGAGTGGAAAGGCTAGTGGGAGAAGCAACAAATTTGGCAATTGTAGATTTGAGTCTGTTCTGCTTCAGGGTTCTTTTACGAGTAGTCACAACAGAAGCCAGGGAGGAGGCATCAACACAACAGGGTCTGTAACAGTGAGAGAAGGGTCAGACAGTGGTAAGGGAGAAACTGTGGGGAGGACAGGGTTATGCGTTAAAAGGATCAGAGCAGGTGAAACCAGAGAAATAGCTGAGTCCTTGTGGACAACAGGTAGAAGATCAGGATCAGGAGGAATGTCCATCCCCTCAGAAGGAATCAGTGGCTGAGATGATGAAGAGATTTGGACAGCAGTAGCAGGGGGAGGAGGAAGGTGCTGAACTTCATGTGATGCCATGCTTATTTTCTGTGCATCAATAATAATGGAATCCTGACAGGTCTGGTTAGACCTATTATGGGACGCCCAAGTACAGGAGCGATAGGTGTGCCCCCTTCTTCACACAAGTTGCACATCACAGGATTCTGACAAGAAGAACTAGAGTGTCCAAACTCCTAACACAAATTACAGTGAAGTCTGTCACAGGTGGAACTGAGATGAAGGGAAGAGCCACATTTGAAACACATTTTAGGTTGGCCAGGGTAGAAAGAGTGACCTCTATCTCTACCTAAAAAGAAACTACTAGGGAGATGTTGGGGACCAGTATTACTAGATCTAAGCTTAACTTTATACTTCTGCCCCCAGTCCAAATATGTTCAGCATCCATAATGGGTTGTTGGGAGCTCAAAAGGTCACAACGCTGACCCAACCAATGAGAAATATCATGCACAGCAACACTTTCATGTTGGAAAAGGACAGTAACAAACTTAATGGCAGGTTTAGTAAGGGGAATCACCCAAAAAGGTAACCATAAAGCAGAATGTTTTAGCTTTTCTTATTTAGTCCAAAACCTATCCAGCCCCTGAGAAGTCTTAAAGTTCACGTCATACAAAATGTCACCAGACGCATGAATCAAGGCATACAATTCATTGGAAAAAAAACCTGAAGATTCCTTGAGCAATTTTCATCCCACATATAGTCTATCCAGTGGAACATCCAGGCCCCCTAAATATTGTAAATGCACAGCATTACGATGCAGTGCAGGTAGGGGTTGTTGTGCAAAGTGGTCCAATTTTCTAAAAGAAGCCCAGGTATTCTTAGCAATGCCAGCTGCAGATTCTGTAGGGACAGGTAAATCAGTATCCATGCAGTCTCCCCAATAAGTAGGCCTCCTACTCGGACCTTCATCCCCAGATTCAAGCAAAGACTCAATGGCAGTCTGGAACAGTAATGCAAGAGGGGGTTCAGGATGTTGAACATCCTCTGCATGCAAGTCGAGGTCAGAATCTGTAACAAAGGGAACAGGAAGAGAACCCGGCTGATGTGGAGTTAAACCCTGCTGCATTGCGCTTCCCATTCAGGAGAGCCAGGTATGGGGTTATGAGAAGGATTAGGAAGCAATTTCCCTTGCGGCATTTTCAACTAACCAGCCTGCAACAAGGAAAGCTCAAGTGCCTTAGGTAGGTTCAGGAGGGTGGAAAACGATGAAGGCTGGGAATCCACCCCCCAGGCTGTAAGCCCAATACAGTCCCCGCATCAGGAGTAACATCAGCAGTTTCAGTCAAATTACTCATGGGCAGCGAAGTCAGATCCAAAGAAGTGGTAGGACTAAGGGCAGAAACAGCACAACCAGCAGGAGAAACTGCGCTTGTAAATGAGGCAGACTGTGGAGGAACTCCAGTCAGACAGGACTCCACGGCAACAGCAGCAGCATCAGAACTCCCAGGGAGCTTGTCAAAAGATGTAGGCACAGCAGGAAAACAATCCGGTGCAGAACTCGGCAAAAGGGGTTGTAGCGTGGCCCCCACAGACTCAGGTTGCAACAAAGAAAGAACATACCGTGGATTACTTCTACAAACAGAATGCAACCACACTTCTCCCAGGGTTGTAGCAGACTGGAGAATTGCAGAGTTGTCGGCAGATGCATCCGGACAAGACACAGACATGTGAAGAGGTAAGCCACTCTCCACAGCAGCAAGATCAGGAACTCCGATCTCCTTAGCTGGACCAACAGGGAGGGAGATCAGTTCACCTGTTGGTACACCAGCAGACTGACTACCATCTGAGACAGAGGCCATGGGTACAGCAGCTCTCCCTACCAAGAGTAGGGGAATTTTCCTGGTGTCCTGGCTAATATTCCCCTTCCCATAAAAAAAATGGTTCATGCAATTATCCAAGGCTGCATGGGGGTGTTGATGTGCAAAATGGCTGCCACTATGGATTCAGTCACTTCACTACCAGTCTAGCACTGTGTGTAAAACACTTTGGGATATAATGTGTATGAAAAGTGCTATATACTGTAAATGCTGATTCTTCTTCCAGAATTCAGCAGCTAAGGGGACAAAGCTGACACTCCTGGGAAAAGGCAAGATTGTTATCAGGGACAGAACAAATGGCTCTGAGAGTAATTACTATATGTGCTGTCCTGTATCATGGCAGGACCCCTGTGCAATTTATGGGACAGCATAGAAAGTGTCTTATCATGTCAGGAAGCTGCTAGCTAAACCAAACATTCCTGCTGTGCAACACAGGACTTAGGACAAAAAAAGATACATTTGTATATCCAAAGTCTAAAATCCAGAAAAGACTGATTTTCCAAGTGGACCCAGCTCTCATGACACAAACAAACATTGAATTTATGATGTCAGAGTGACATACTGGAGGATGTGTCATGGTGGGGCAGCTGGAGGGTACTGAGGTCTGGCAGAGCCTGAAAGAGACAGTCAGGTTTGGGACTATAGACAGCTGACATCTAAGGTTCAAGTCTTATTGATTGATTGATTGATTTAAAAGTTTAACTAGGAAATACATACTGAGCTTATTACAGCTCATTTCCAGATGTGTCCTGGGGGAGAGGGGAGAAGGAGTTAGCTAAACAATATACTAAAAAAAATACAAGAAGTCAAATACAATGATATAGAAATACAAGCAGAATCATAAATATTAGAGGCAATTTAGTAATGAATGCAATTAGAAAAATATAACAATCATCTACAAGTAAAGAAGGGGAAAAAGTAATCAAACAGCATGAACAGGGCAAAACTAGAAAAGGGGAGTAAGACTACTAGTAGCTAGCAATAAGAGAGTAAAAGAGGAAGGGGTCATAGAGAGTTAGAAGGATAACAAAAGGTATAAAGAAGAGACTTTAGGAAGGAAGGAAATGAGACAGAATGAATAGAAAGGGGAAGGGAGGGCCAAAGTATAGGTTAGAAAAAGTAGATTGACCAACAGTAGATTTTCTAAAAGGAACAGACAGAGTGAATGGGAAATAATGTTACAGAGAGGGTAGGAGAAAGAAGGAGTAGGGGATAGTAGGGATCTGAGATAAGAGGGAAAGGTGCCGAACCAGAATTTGGATAAAAAAGAGACACAATGGGAAAGGCACCTAGCATCAAGAGAAGGAAAATAAAGGGCTGAGTAAAGAGAGCAGTGGTGAGTACGAGGTGCTCAACCTAAAGCAAAATGACAGAAATAATTAAAAAGGGGGTCCAGTCTAGCAAGGGGGATTTAGGAGCACTACGGTAGACTAAGTCACCATAGTCAAAGATTGGAAGGATCATTTTTAACATAATTTCTCAGTGGACAGGGAGTGGAATATTCACATTATTCCTGTACAAAGCACCTAGCTTAGGGTGAAGGCTATGGTGAACTGCATCAATACTGTATGCACTGAGACATCAAGAAGCTGGTCAAGGCAGACCCAAGGTACTTGAGGGAGGAAGCATCTTTAATCTTAGCACCATCAAGGGTATTAAATAGTGGGACAGAAGTAAGTTTGGCAAGCCTCTGATGGGTGCCAAAAGTCATAGAGACTGCACAGTCTGCCCTAATTCACCAAAGTGTCCTGTGTGGGTAAGTCTCTATACTTTGTGAAAATTAGAAAGTCTATCAAGATTTTTCTGTGTGTTTCTTTCTGCTGTGTGTAAAATCATTTTCTTTCTGTTTCTGCAGAATTACTGTTCCCCATAGTCTTTGAGTAGTATCCTGTATGATATGTAAATATCTTGAAGTATTAGAATATTATTTGTTTATATACTTCATATTATCTGTGGCTGGGTCCTTTGAGGTACAGCTAACTGATTTATAATTGACAAAAATGGTTTCTGCCTCTAAAGAGACGGCTACCATTACCATAATTTGTTTCTACTGTAAGTTGTTCTCAGCTGTGACTGCGAGGGGTGGGTTGTTTGCTCATGAGCAAGGAGCACTGTACTATATGAGCAGTGGCTCTGGAGAGATTCAGAAATTGAGATACCCCCGGAGAGTGTCTATACTGAGTAGATAGGTGTGTGAAGGGTTTGAGACTGCTGGTAACAGTCATGGGCTGAGTCTTGGAGAGATTAGTTTGCCACGAGGAGAAAAACAGGAAAATGGCATGCCCTGGAGTGCTGGATGACATCCCACTGTGTGTACCCCCATGCCACCCAGCCACCCAGCACACCATCCTTACCCCCTGACCGTCACCCCCAATGTCAGAAATGCTTCCTCCCTCGTGGCAGCAGGGGGATCTCTAGCAGGGATGAGCTGTAACTAAGGGGTGTCAGAGGATCACACAGAGCCTACAGGTAAGTGACAGCAGTGGAGGTTGAGTCCAGTGGGCAAAGGGGAAATGCATGAGGAACCTGAAGGAGAGGGTCTCTGGGGAGGCCTGGGAAGAGCAAAATAAAATCTAAAAACAGCTTCTTCTCCTCCCCAGACTACCATGATTATTGACAGTCATGAACACAAGCCTGCTGGGGTCAGTAATGTGAGTGGGGGTGCACCTCACAAAGCAGCTAACTTTGAATACAGACAAGGCAAACAAGAATTAGAGAGCACAACCAAAGGAGGGGATTAGTGGTGTCCTCTAAATGTTTCTGTAAGTACCACTGTTAGGATATTTTTCATGGGTTGTATTCAATACATTTTTGCAAGATTTTATGCCTACTTTTATGTGATATATTCCTTCTCTATACTCCTGTTTTAGTTCTGCCCTCTAATTCTTGCTTGTTTTACCAAGGTTAGTCCTCTGGCTAATTTTTCCCACCCCAGCCATTTCCCACCCTCTGCCCCAACTCCATATACTTTTTTTTAATGCAAAATCCCAACATTCTGCCAGCATACTCTTTTATTATGCATTCCTCCCTAATTTGATTGTATTCCAAAACAGTTTTGCTCAGCAGTGACACCCCCTTACCTGTAATCTATTGGGAGTAAAGAGTGTCCAAATTCCAGTTAATGCAGTTGTCCTACCTTCCTAACCCAAAGTGTACCTGCTCCCTACTCATTACAGTCATCTAACTGTATCAGTGAGAGTAAAGGGTGCAACTGGGAAAAGGAGCAATCTGTGTTATTGCTGATGCTAGGCAGCTGGCAGACCAGTCTATCAATCAATCAAAACTTTATTTGTAAAAGGCGCCTTTCTAGAACCAAGGCGCCTGTACATCACATGATAAAAACAGTATTACTAAAACAATACAATTTATCCAAACCTAATAACATTTAAAAATCATTGTACACATGTTTAAAAAGATATGTTTTAAGCGCTCCATTAAAAGTTTGGACAGTCAGGCAGTCTCGTACCTGACGAGGTAGAGAATTCCACAGGGTCGGGGCCATAAAGCTAAAGGATCTGGCCCCAGAGGTCTTTAAACGGACCCTGGGAATCTCTAGCAATCCCTCATCAGTGGATCGGAGAGAGCAGGAGGGACAGTAGGGACGAAGGAGATCTTTCAGGTAGCCAGGTCCCTGATCATGTAGGGCCTTATAGGTCAGCAAACCGACCTTGAAGGTGATATGCCAGCATATTGGCAGCCAATGCAGTCCTCGGAGCACAGGCGTCATATGACTGGACCTGGAGGAACCAGTCAATAGCCTGGCTGCCGCATTCTGCACTAGCTGCAAGCGCCGAATATCAACCCCCGGTAGCCCAAGATAAAGGGAATTGCAGTAGTCAAGACGGGAGATAATGAAGGCGTGGACCAGAGTAGGAAGATCATCAGGACGCACCAGGTGCTTCACCCGGGCGATGTTCCTCAGGTGGTAAAAAGAGGCTTTGACAACTGCCGACACCTGTGATTTAAGTGTTAAACAGTTATCAAATACAACGCCCAGATTCTGCACCCGGTCTGAGGTAGTTAGCTGGACACCCCAAGCCATAAGCCCGAGGGAGATCCCACCAACAAGCCCACCTCCCGGCGACCTGGGTCCATGACCAGCACCTCAGTTTTTTCCGGATTCAACCGCAGCCAACTCACATTCATCCAGTCCTATATTTCGGCAAGACAGTTGTTAAAAATCAAAAAGGCAGCATCTTGGCCAGGTACAAAGGACATGTACTGTTGAGTATCGTCTGCATAGCAGTGAAAACTCAAACCGTACCGCCTAATGATCATTCCCAATGGCAGCATGTACACCGCAAACAACATGGGTGCCAAAATGGAGCCCTGTGGCACCCCACAGGATAGGTGAATGATGTCGAGGAAAAAATCCCAGACACCACCCTCTGGGTCCTACCCTCGAGGAAGGATCGAAACCAACTGAGGACTGTACCAGACAGCCCACGGATAAACCGCAGGCGCTCCAATAGCACACCATGGTCCATGGTGTCAAATGCCGAAGAGAGATCAAGAAGGACCAAGATAGAACAGGTCCTTCGATCTCTCGCTGTTAGGAGGTCATTTAGTACCCAGACCAGAGCTGTCTTGGTACTATGTCTCTTCCTAAATCCAGACTGGAGAGAATCATAGACATCGTGGCTGGTTAAATGATCATCTAACTGCGACGTGACCACCTTCTCAATAACCTTTCCCACAAAGGGCAGGTTAGAGATGGGTCTGTAGTTAGCCAGACAGTCTGGGTCCAAGGAGGGCTTCTTAAGAAGGGGCTGAACCATAGCCTCCTTCAGAGGATTTGGGAAAATCCCCCTCTCCAAAGACCTCCAGACTATCTCAGCCAGGACCGGGCCTATTTTATCTACACAGTCCACTAGGAGACGCGTAGGGCCCGGGTCCAAACCACAGCTGGTCGGACACAATAATCGGATTACCATCACAATGTCATTGATTGTGGGAAGGCTGAAGTCGGACCACACAAAACGGGTGTCCAATGTCTCCTGTCGACCATCACAACTCCCACTAGAGAGGGTCAAGCGGACGTCGGACCTGATTGTGGAAACCTTATCCGAAAAGAACTGAGCAAGCTCCTCACACCATTCTTGAGAAAAGGCTTTTCTGGGCTGAAGACAGATTGGATTGCACAATCTGTACACAGTCTGGAAAAGCTGAGCTGGTCTATTCTGTGCAGCAGCAATCTCTCTGGACAGGAATTCTGCCTTCTTACAAGAGATTGCTGATTGATAGACCAAATAATGGGCCATCAAACTAAGTTTATCACAATCCAGGCCCGACCTCCACCAGCGTCTCTCTAATCTTCATCCAGCTCTCCTCAACTCCCTTAGAGTCTCATCAAACCAAGGAGACCTAGGGCGAAGAGTGACGGGACGAACACGAACAGGAGCAATGGAATCCAGGGCCCCTGCTATCGCCTTATTATAGGCAAGTACCAAGTCCCCTGGGTCCATGCAATCACTCGGTAAACCCGATAGGTCCAGCGCCACTATCAGGCCATCTGGGGAAATACCCCTCAAAGGGCAGTACTGGACCATCTCCATAGGGGCTGGCCTACTAGGGGTGGCCCCAAAACTGAACCCAATGGAATGATGGTCAGACCATCTGACTGGTTCCACCACCAGATCGGATATCTCCATCCCCAGTAGGAACACCAAATCCAATGAATGACCACCAATATGGGTCGGGGAGGAAATAACCTGTGTGAAACCCAGTGAAGTCATTAACTGGCGGAAGTCTTGACCAAACTGCGAGAGTTCATCATTGACCCCGCCATTGAAATCCCCCAGAACCAACCATCTGGGGGATCCCAATGTCAGGTCGACAATGAAGTCTGCGACTTCCTGCAGAAAAACATTCCCATCACCTGGGGGACGGTAAACGAGAAGAATCCTGCGCCCCACACCCTCGCCCATGATACATTCAAAGGAGTTGGTAGTTCCCACTGGTACTTCCACTAGGCCCAGTTCTGATCTAAAAATGGCAACACCCCCGCTCCTACGATCCATCCTAGGGCGATGTATCACCGAGTACCCAGCTGGAATTGCTGAAGCCAAAACTGGGCCAGCATTTTCATCCAGCCAGGTCTCGGTGATGCATGCCAGATCTGATGTTCCAACAAAATCCGCTATAATAGCAGTCTTGTTTTTAATGAACCTGGCATTGCATAACACCACCCGAGTAGGATGAGCATCCGAGGATGACCGTGCTATCTGCTGACTACCAGCAGAACCCTTGGGTATGGGAACCAGCCAGGGAGGACCCCTTTCCTGGACCCATTTCGCCCCAGGGCATCTCCTTGTCCCCACTATCCCTATCCGCCCGCTTTTTTTCCTCGTCCCTCCAGGCCCAACTCTCGTCTCCCTCCCTTTTCCTAGTAATTCCCAGAGCCTCAAATGCCTATGCACCTCTGGTGATAGGGAGACAAAGAATGGACAGAGGTCTCTGAGCCTGGAGGGGAGTACTACCCCATCGTCCTAATACCATCCCAAATACATATTTGCTGTGCTAACCAAATTCCAATAAATAAACAATCCTGAACTACAAATTTAGCCCATATCCAAACCCAGACATACAATAATCAACTATTTCAAAAACCATAAAATCAAATAAATACCCCCGATCACCCACCCTCACAAAAGAAAAGATATAAATAATCAAATTCGAACAAAATTTTGACTATAACTTTAGTCCAAAAATATAAAGTTTATGATGAAAAATATAAAAATTAAAAACTATTCTTCAGGCGCCGAAGGCCCTCTCACAGCCTAGGGAGGTCAATAGAGCACAGGTACTCTCACTTCCTGAGCCCAAGAACTTTTTATTTTTAATTTATCATTCAATCCCCCGAGCACTCTCACTACCAGGGGAACCAAAGAGGCACTCTCACTGCCATTCAGATGAAAGCAAAAGAAAAATAAAATTATTTCCTTCGTCTTGAAGTTTGGTGGGGCTGTTTAAAAGGACTGGTCTCAGTACAAGTTAATGGGAGGAAGCAGACAGAGCCTGAAGATGGGCCAGGAATGTACACAAGCAGACCAGCAGAGAATGAGGACTCCCCCCCCCACACCCCCAAACCGCCTCATCAGGCTCTATCACACCACCCAAGACCCATAGCCACAGATACCCAGAGGCCAGACTAATAAGGCCAACCTCGGAATAACCTAAGAGTACCCCAAAAAACTAGCTCCCCAAGGGCAAAGTGAGGCAACTCTTGCTCGGTCCTGGGCAGCATAGTCCACGATCACCAGGCACAAAGGGGGGGGTAGGAGCCTCCCTCAACCACTACACCACACAGGGCCTGCTTCCCCTAATTCAATGCTGGACACTCCAAATTAGAAAATATAGTCAAAAGTAAAATCCCAAAAAGGAGGGCAACTGATCTAACTAAAACCATCAATGATGTCAATCATGCCACACACGTCTCGCTCCCAGTTACACCTCACATCACACTAATACTGTTAAATGACTATAATGAATGGATAGCAGGTGCTCTTTGGGTTAGGGAGGTAGGATAACCGAACTAGCCAGGATATGAATACTACTGCCCCCCTCCAAGTCAGGGATGTAGAGTTAGAAGGTGGTCCCACAGCTGAGTAATGTGATTTTAGGGACTTGGGTGGTCAGCTATAGGTTGCATTTAAAGATGATGTTGATTCCTGGCAGAGTGCCAGAAGCCAATATTTTTTTTTTAAAAGAGAATGGGGAGGGGTGAAGGGTGACGAATGACTGGGTTGAGAAGGGTGATTTGGAACATTAAAAGGCATTGGTTATTTTGAAAAAATGTAAGAGGGGATTTTGAACCAGTGCTGCTACTTAAAAGGCTTGGGTGATACTGGACCCCACCCTCTGAGCAAGATCACATGGGTGATTGAAGTGCTGGGACAGTCTAGAGTGAATATTATCCAAAGTGATGATATGTTAAATAAGTCAATAATAAACCATTACAGGGTGTGCATTATAGGATTTTAATGCAACCCTAAGGGGTGTAGGAACGCACAAGGCCGAAGGCTGAGTGTCCTTACGCACCTGGGAAGTGCATTAAAATCCTATGATGCATGCCCTGGAGGGGTTTATTACACTTATAAAATGGTTTTAAATAGGTTTTTCTGTGGAGGAAAATTAGATTTGGCACCTGACCATGCATTAGTGAGACTTAATGCACAGTCATTTGATATCTCTCAGCCAATGAAATTTCTACATTTTTTTATTACTATTTTATAAAACTATGTAATACAGTAAGTTTGATATTCATGTCTCTTGTTTGCACCTCTGTTTGGATTTGTTCATGAATATTAAGGGCAGCCACCCTTTCTGAGGCTTGTACTGCTGCACACTAGTGTGCTGGCCATGTCCTTTGTTGTTTGCCTGTTATTTCAATTTACATCCAGAGTCAGTTCTGTAGTGGAAAACCCCACCGGCCTGGTCTGGGAGTTAGGCTCAAGACTGGAATCTGGCCTTCACCCAAGTAGAGTAACACACTTCCCCCAGTGCCACTGGACCAGGCTGTAGTGCCTTTTTTAAAAAGAATTACATTAGTATAAACACACTTTGTTACAGAGGTGCAACAGGGTATAAAAGCTCATAAATGTTCAGGCACAGTAGAGATATAAAAATTAGGCAGTAGGTAACTGTAGAAAAAGTAGGCATTACCATAACCCCGTGGAACTTTGGCAGGAGCTTTGGGCAAGAACAACAGCTGAGGTAGACAATACTCACAGAAATCTTAAAACTATCTAAAAACTATCTGGACTTGTTTTTAAGTTCAGTAAAAAATAATAAAGATATCAGCAAGTCAGCATGACGAGGAGGATTAAAAATGCTTACTGCATACAGTACCAGCATGAATCTGACCCCCCCACCCCTCCTTAGGCTGGTCCTCTATTATACTACAAAATCTCAGTGGTCCCCTTGGCAACCTCTCACTGCCTAGTACTCTAACTGTCCACCCACTAGCATACCATCAGAATGTATTAGTCAATACGACCATACTAATATGAATCATTAAAAGGGTCAAAGTTCTTAAATGAAAATTGCACTTAAACAGCCTGTAAGCCTGATTTGTTTTCAAAGATGCTGATTTTCAAATATTGGTTTACAGTCTGTTGTTGTCCCATCTATACTGACCTTTTAGTACTGTAAACACAGTGGCTGTTTCTGATTTACACACAGCTGGTAAGGAACCTCTTGGAACTGTATGGTGTAGTTTATGTCCCTGCTTGGCACTTCCAGTTTTGGTACAATGTATCTGTGTTCTCCACCACTGAAAAGGCTATAAACAGTAGTACATCAGACAATTCTAAAATGGATCTTACCTCCGTAGTGTAGATCTGAAACATTTCTTAGCTTAACTAAGGACATCTGCATGAAAACATTCACTTGCTCTTCCTCTGTTCCTGCTGAGTGTCTACAATTTAAACCAAGGTCCCTTCTGCCCAGCTCTGGTCACTGTCCAGGAGGAAGTAAAAGATTCTATGGCACTTATCAAAGAGTTGCAGGGAAGTTTTTCTGGTGTAATGGCCTGAATTCCCCATGTCAATAACATGCCCCCCCCAACCCCACCCGATGTAGTGTGTCTTTCCTGCTCATAAACAGTGTAGTTGCCATATTGGTTCTAGTAAGAACAGACCCAGAAGCAAATGGTTTGATTATCTTTTACTGGACCAACATAGATGTTACAAGGAAAGAACAAAGTGCGCTATCTTTCGGATCAGCCAAGTCCTTCTTCAGAAGCTTTATAGTTATTTAGTCCCATACTATTAACACCCAGATAATGCATAAAAAACAGAAATAATTCTCATTGGTTTAGCATACTCATTCAAAACATAACAGAAGTTTACGTCAGAGAAGCTAATTAATACCAGTATGCTTTTAGCTGAAAAGCCATTGAAGGTCAAGGGTTATCAGAAGCTAGCAACAAACAGAGAGTTTTCCTCACATAAATTTTAAAATGTCTCAGTATGTTTCAAGAAAACAGTCTAATGAAAACAAAACCTTAGGATACTATTCTCCCTAATTACATGTAAGATGAGGAGCTTACAACTTTAATTGCAAGTGTCCTTTTGTATTAAAGAACTGGATCTGTTCTTTCCTGCTCATACTAATTTTATGTACACCTATGGTGTTGGATGCTACATAAACCCTAAGAGCAAAGGTTGAGGGGTTCATACAAGTATCCAACACCAAGGGTGCACATGAAATTAGAGTTTTACACACTTCTCTATGTCTTGTTTTATATAATTGCTGTGTAGCATTTTCTTGCCTTGAAAACACTATTCCGCAATTATAGAAAACAATGGTTCTGGTAGCACAATCAGGCTGGAGTGTGGTTTTATTTTTACTTTTTTTTTTTTTCACGTGACTGCCCTGAAACTTAACATACAGAAACTGAACAGCAACTAAATTTTTGAACAAGCCTGAGAAAATACTTACTACGAGTCTGTTTGCTGTACACCAATCAAAGAGTATGCATGAAAGAGGCAGTGTGCACATGCATGGAGCGAGGGAATTCTAGCATGTGTTTGCTGTTATAACCAGCTTGTTATAACAGCAAATTATAACCAGGTTTCCCTAATGAAGAAAATGCTGTCCGGTTATTATAAATAAATATGACATCATAATCATTTCTACAGCACCCAGCTTTGATGTCACAAGCAGAGAATTATGAGGGCACTTGTGAAAAAGTAGTCAGAGTAGACAAAGACCAAGTGACAGAGATCCTGTTTTCATGCAAATATCCTTAGTAATAAAGTATGAGAGGAAGGTGAGTATTTGAAATACAAGGTGAATTGTCAGTTTTAGTATTTTTTTCAGAGTATCTATGTGGTATTGGAAGCTCTTTGTAATGCAAGAGAAAAGCCAAAGTGTCAAGAAATAACTATTGTGCATGTATTCAGTAGTAAATAATATCATGTTAGGTAAAGAGCGGTGTGAGCCCTTGAAAGTTAACATTTTCAAACTTCAAATGTCGAACCTAAAAATTCCGAAATGCTTGGCTTGGGTCCGGCCCTCTGGTGGAGCATTTTCACTTCCACCCTCCATGCCAGCATCCAATGTTTGGGAATGGACAGGGTCACTCAGTGGGCCAGCAGGTTGGGGGAGGATCAAGCACCCAACAGCAGCTCTCCTCCCTCAGGAAAAGGGTACCTCAGTTCCCACTGCAGAGACTGCCAGTTTCCAGAGGCCAAGCAGCAGTCCAGTGAGACAACACACAGAGGAGAAAAGCTGGAGCATGACATGCTGGTGCACACATCCATGTGCTCCAAGTTCGGGGAGGAAAAACAGAGGAAACATGACCAGGCTGGTACATGCCAGCACCCTGACAGGCTCTTGTACACCAAAGAGGCAGGCCATCCACCACATTTTATTCCTAGGTTAGTGCTGAACAACCGGTAAATACATGAGAAGGTTGGTGACGGCTGGGGAGGGGGGTGTATCAGGCAGACCCAGGAACAGGAGCTTAAAATACTGATTTAAAAAAAACTGCTTGGCTTGGTTTGACTAGATTGACCCCCCAAAAAAAAAGTCTAGGTTGACACAAAAAAAGGTCAAACCACTTTTTATTTCACAGTGTTATGTATTACATTTGTATTTATTAAAGTTTGCTTTCAAAACACTGCACAGAACCCCATGATCCAGTATTTCAGACTGAGTGGGTTATTCACACGTCAGATGTTTTATTTATTGAAATGTTTCATCAGGAAGCCACTCTGAGAGACAAATCGCTCATCTCCCAGTGCGATCTGGGGGGAAGGGGTACAACAGGAATGAGACATTAAACTTTCAAGTTACAAGATCAACATTAACATACAATTGTAAGGCAGGTGTTACAAACAGTGTTACAACAGTGTTGCACATAATAGGTAGAAAGAGTGGACAATAATAAGTACTGGGTTAATAAGTAAATAAGTGCTTAAGTGAAATAAATGGGGGAAAGGAAAGGGAGAGGTGAGGTGGGGGGAAGGGGAAGAGTCGTGTCCCTGGAGACCCCTTCAGGATGTGCCTGGGGAACCCTGCAAGGGGTCTGTGGAGCTAGATAGAAAGGGGGATAAGGCTATAGGGATTTAAAGAGGGAGGAGAGCGAGAAGGAGGAGGTGTGACTTAACACTAGAAGGGGGAATAGGACCTAAGCCAAGAGAGGACCCTTCAGGATGCGGGGTACCCTGCACGGGGGTTGGGGAAGGTCAGTAGATAAGGATTAAGAGAGTGATAGAAGAGGGAGGGAGGGGGAATTGAACCCTTGAGGGGAAGAGAATTTGCACCTTTGGAGGGGATGGGGCCTAATCAATAGTCCATCAGGATGCATTGGACCCTGCTAGTAGTCATGGAAAGCCAATATAGTGGCTAGATAGACTAGGGAAGATATGCTTAAGCTCAGTTTGACCCCTTTAGAATGCTAAGAACCCTGCAAGGGACTGCGATGGCCAGGGAGAAAGGTAGATGGGGGGAGAAGGAGAGGAGACAGGACTAGGCACAGTAAGACCCACTCAGGATGCTGAGAACCCTGCAAGGGGGACTGTGAAGACTAGGGAGAAAGGTAGATGGGGGAAGGGAAGAAGAGGAGACAAGCCTAGGCCCAGTAGGACCCCTTCAGGATGCTAAGAACCCTGCAAGAGGATTGCGTGGGCTAGGGAGAAAAGGTAGAATGAGGAGGGGAAGGAGAGGAGACATGCCTAGGCACAGTAGGGCTCCTTCAGGATGCTGTAGGGCCCTGTAGCTCTAGACAGGGTTGATTCTGAGGCAGTGAAAAACTTCTTCTATTTAAAGCAATGCATTTTACTAATGCTAGTGGGATTTCTAAATCTCAACCCATCATAGAAGGCACGGCATCCTACACTGTAGGCCACTCCCCAATGGTTCTAGAAATTATGTCCATGTGGCATCTGGCAATATATTTCTGCCAGCTGGATGAACTACAGAAGACAGCACAGTTCAAAAACTGATGCCCATGTGGTATGTTATAGCAATAACTGGAGGCATCAGCAGGTATCAAGGGAATAATGGGACAGGGCGCCATAATCCAAGGGCCAAGGTCACTATCTGTGGAGCTCAGTGCCATTGTTCCAGAGGACTGGCTATCTGATGCCTTCAATTATGGCTATTATATTAAGGTCAACAAATGTACTTTGTTAGGTCTTGCTGGCTGTAGGAACCACAACAGTGAAGCCATTTCTATTTCAAAGCTGGGTTTCTGGCAGAACATTCAGGAGGTGACCACTAGATCATAAAGTGGTTTGAATGTTTGGAATGCCCTACTGCTCATTTACATGTTCAAAATGCCTCTGATGCCTATTTGCATATTACAAGGCACTGAATGCCTAATCTGCATGTTCCAAATGCCTTAAGATTATGCTCATGTGGCAGGGAAAAGGGGGGTGGGTGGTAGGTAAAGAATGCGGGAAAAAGAAATAAACAAACTTAACGCATGGATACAGGACAGGTGACAAGCAAACAGGCACCACTTCATGGACAACTGGCAGAACTTCTGGGAAAGAAGTTCTTCAACTATGTCGACCTCCATCTGACCAAGGAGGGGATTAGGGCTCTTGGTCAGAAGTTTGACGTCTACGTGGGATGTTTAAACTAGGAACGGGGGAGATGATGACAGCACCTGAAATAACGTACAGGGAATCGGTTGTCTCTCCTGCAACAGGTTGCAGTGCACTTCTTGGACAAAATAGCAGGAGCGACATCAAAGAGCTAAAGCATCTAAATCCAATTGGGTCGAGCATGGCGAGCATGAGGAGAAAAAAGGGAAATAAGGTGGAACAGGGTAATCCCATCAACAAAGGGGAGAGCCAGGTTTGGAAGGGAATGTGCTTCAATGCGCACAGTCTGGCAAATAAGATCATGGATCTCACAGCCACAATGGCAGAATCAGAACTTGACTGGGTTGCTATGACTGAGATATGGTTTAATGAAAACCATGATTGGGATATAGCTATCCCAGGGTATAATCTATTCAGACAGGACTGGAAAGGGAGGAAGAGGGGTGGAGTGGTGGTTTATGTAAAAGAAGGAATAACGGCTATGAAGCATCAGGTGATCCATGGGGTGGCTAAGGCTCTGTGGATCACACTCAGGACTGGAAATAAGACAGCCATCTGTGTAGGAGTTATCTACAGACCATCAGCACAGGATGAGGAGAGAGACAAGGAATTTTTGGAAACTGTACAAAGGATGTCCGACAAAGGGGAGGTTCTATTGGTGAGGGACTTCAAGTTGCCTGATGTAAATTGGAGTACTTTCACGGCTGCCTCGACTAGAAGTATGGATTTTCTGGAAGTCCTGTGGGAGCAGGCCTGGATCAGTTGGTGAAAATATCTACATGAGAAGAAACTGTCCTGGACCGTGTACTTACAAATAGTAACAGGGTCACGGATGTTGAAGTGGGGAGCCATCCTGGATCTAATGACCATTACACTGTATGGTTTAAAGTTAATACAATGGAGGACTGCAGTCACTCCAAATTAAAGGTCCTTGACTTCAAAAAGGCAGACTGCAAAAATGAAAATCTGTCTAAAAAACATCCTGGATTGTGGGTCACAGGGAGGAATGGAGGAGTGCTGGGCCAGGCTAAAGGAAGCAATAACCTCAGTCACAGCACAATGCACCAAACAGGTTAGTAAATTGAGGAAAAAAAGAATCCCAATTTGGTTCACCAAGGAGGTTGCAAGCAACCAAGGTGAAGGAAAAGAGAAAAGCATTCAGAAAATACAAAGAGACGGGATGTGACACTGACAAAGATACTTACAAAGAAAAACTGAAATAGGCAGGGAAAGAAATGCAGATGGCAAAGGCCCAGATGGAGGAAAGGAGAACAAAAGGTATCAAGAGGGGTGATAAAACCTTCTATAGATACATCACGGAAAAGAGAAAAAATAAAGGGTGTATTGTTAGACAGGTAAAGCAGGGTGGGTACCATGCAGATGGGGACAGGGAAAAAGTGAAGATCCTGAACGAGTACTTCAGCTCAGTCTTCACAAAGGAAGAGGAAGGCAATGGGCCTGAACTGCAAAATAAGGAAGACCTTGTAGAAGGAGTGGACACAAGTCCCTTCACTGAGAAGAGAGTCCTAGAGGAGCTAAATAAACTAAAGGTAGAGAAAGGCATGGGACCGGACGAAATTCACCCAAGAATACTGAAGGAACTTGGAAAGAAACTGTCAGCACCCCTGGCAGAACTCTTCAACAAGTCGCTGGAAAAGGGGGAAGTTCCAGAGGACTGGAAAAGGGCCACAGTCATTCCACTCCATAAGAACGGAAGTAGGCAGGAAACTATTGTCCAGTAAGCTTCACCTGTGGGAAAGTTAATGGAAACTCTAATAAAGGAGAGGATTTTAGCATTCCTAGAAGCAAGTGATCAACTGGACCCAAAACAGCATGACTTAATGGCAGGCAGGTCTTGCCAAACAAACTTGGTGGAATTTTTTGACTGGGTTACTAGAATAGTGGACCAGGGAGGTGTGGTAGATGTGGTATACCTGGACTTCAGTAAGGCCCTCAATTTTGTCCCTTAGAGAAGGCTAATTAACAAACTTGAACACGTGGGGGTTGGCTTAGGGTAGTAAACTGGGAGAAAAACTAGTTAAATGAGAGAACACAGAGGGAAATGGTAAATGGTACATTGTCAGACGAGACGGAGGTGACTAATGGTGTGCCACAGGGATTGGTGTTGGGACCAGTACTCTTCAATGTGTTCATTAAAGACATTACCGAGGGACTGGGAGGGAAGGTGTGCCTATTTGCAGATGACACAAAGTTCTGCAATAGGGTGAATACACCGGAAAGGGTTGGCAGCATGGTGGCTGACTGTGGAGGCTGGAAAAGTGGTCAAGAAACTGGCAGCTAAAATGCAATACGAAGAAGTGCCAGGTTATGCATTTGGGAAGAGGGAACCCAGCGGAAGACTGCCGCCTGATGTAGTGGGGTGTAGGATTAGGATAACACAATCACTAGGCAGACCACAAGTCAGGTGCATAAAAAACTCACAAGTGCGTTTGTCATTTATTCCAAATAAATAATAAAATGAATACAGAAAGTAAAAGAATATGATTAGTGTAAACAAATCAAAATCAGACAACTGCTTCACTCCAACAGTGTCTAAGGCTTTGCTTCAGCCTAGAATGAATCGAACAGTGTGAAACTACACACTTCCAAAGTCTTTCACCTTCCACAGCCAGTATCCAGCTGACCTTCCTATCCAAAAAGCTAGCCCCTGTGGTGGGCCTTTTATATTCTTTCAGGGGTGACCTCACAGTCAGGTGATCAATCATTATTCTAAAGCCCCACATTACTATCTCAAACTCCTCTGTGGTTCATTCCACATCTTGCACAATTCTGCAGTCTAATATACTGTACAAATATATTTCACATAAAACAGAAGTACCTTGCTTTAAAGCCTGCTAATCTCCTAATTATAGTACCTCAGCTCATAATGAGGCTAAACCTCTCCCCTTTTTGGAGTGACATCACATGTTGGAATCAACATAAATACAGTCAGACTTGAGGGCTTCCAGCCCTATAGCAGGTCATAGTAACTCTCCAGGTCTACAGGTGCTCATTTTATTTTATAAATATTCAAAAAGTTTTTCACTCTGAGCAGTCTCTGGGTTGGCAAGGGAAATGGGTGAATGAGGGCATGCTCCTCTTCTCCCTTCTCCTGCCAACTCAGTAAACCTCTTATCATAAGGTTACATATTTATTTATTACCTCAGCATTTCATACACATTTCATACATATTCACTTATTTGCTCTTAATTCACTGTGGCACATATCTACTTGGGTACTGGATGTTTATGTACTTCACTGACCACTCCTAGTAACATCTTCTGCACTCTGACGGCTGCAGTTGGAAGCCGACAGTACACATTTCATTTCGGCCTATTTTTGTTTTTTTTATTTCAGCCCTTTACGTTATTTAAACATTAACAGAGGGCAATAGTAACATAAAAATATATACTAGGGATATGCTTGTCTCCTGATTTCTTTTTTATTTTGTAAGAGCGGGGCGGCTTTCTGTAAGAAAGTGAAAGTTACTGCCGCCCTACTAAAACTGTGCCACTGCATATGTGTAGAGAGAGAGTGCAAGAGTGAGGCACAAGCACACTCCTCTGTTCTTTTAATTTTATGAAATGGGCATCATAAAATAGGAGCTGTGATTGGCTAGTAGGGATGTGATATTCATTCTGATGCACAGGAAAAAGGACCAGCAGTGCCCTGTGGGCATTGATCTAGGTGATGCTGCCCACTCAAAACCTTAAGAAAACAAAATGCAGCCATCTTGTTTATGCCAGAAGTGGTGCCAGCCTAACTGTAAAAAATAAAATGAGTACCTCTGACCTCCTGTTCACTTCGCCTCAGTCCTTCAAACTTTCTCTGTTTTAAATCCATCTGTATGTCTCCTCGTGGATGCAGCGTGTATTAAATGAAAAAAAAAGGAACAGCTACGATCTCTCTCTCTCTCTCTCTCTCTCTCTCTCTCTCCCAGCCCACCCGCTCGCTCTTGAATGTTTCTGTTTTAATTCCATCTGCCTAGATCCTTGTGGGTGCAGGCTTGCAGCATGTAGTAAATGGGGAAAAAAAAAGAAACGAACAGCCGTGATCTCTTTCCCAGCTCGCCCGCTTGTTCAGAATCTACTTCTTGGGGACAAAAAAAAAAAAGAACAGCCGCAATCTGTCTCCCAGCCCACCCGCTCATTCAGAATCCACTTCTTTGCGAGGTCCCAACCTACCCACTCGTTCAAAATCAACTTCTGTTACAAATACTTAAAAAAAAAATGTTTTCATCTTAGTTGTCTCCACACAGCATTGGGGGGGGGTGAATAATGCCATGACAACCAGACCTAAACTACAGAAGCCTTTGTAGGACAAAATTCCTTCACTCAAAAAAAAAACAACATGTAACACACTTAAGCGGAGGAACTATTTTATTAAAAGTGACACAAACATATATGTTTTTGCCTACTTAAAATTGGGAATTTTAGCTACAAAATGCAGTTGCACTACAGATGGCCATTTCATAAGTGCAATAAGGCACTCCAGTGTGTGTGTTAGACACTTTAACAAACAGCTTGGAGGCTGGAAGCACTCAGCCGATGGTCTTGTGCCTCACTACACCTCCTAGCCATGTGTTAAAGTGTCTAACGCACACCCTGTCGTGGCTTATTGCTTACTTATACTGTAACTCTGACTCTTCTGACCATTTGTTTCTATGTGACCCCGAAGGGTCTTTTCTCCAAAGGAAAATGGGGAGACAAGAAAACACATGGAGTGGCTGGTAAGGCAAAGTGAAAACATTGCCGCGCCGTGTCACCATCCTGAATCACTGCAGGATTTGTCCTTTTCTACAGAGGAGTTTTTCAGCAGAAAAAAGTACATTTCTGCTGCTCCAGTTGACTCCTGGACTGGCTGGATTTGTTTACTTTTCTTAAGCCAGTTACTCAGGAGTGTTCTGTTCTAACTATATTTCTTATCAGCTGTTGGCCAAATCACTTATTTAATTATTTTTCTGCCGCTTAAAACAACCTGCGTGTTCGGCTTTTCTGGAGCAGGCAACTACCTAGGCATGCACTGTGCACACTGCACACACACATCTCTCCGGAGCGCGTTCTGCTTCTCTATGCTGCAATATGCGGCATCTTTCTCAGACCCTTTTCTTTCCACGGCAGCACTTCATACACCGCAAAACATATAGTGCACGGGATGGGAGCATTTACTAACGGGTCTGTTTCTTAACATCCTCCCCTTTTTTTGCCTTTCTCAGGTGCATACTGTACAGTGCCAAAAGAAAACAAACAAGGGCACTGTTTCCTCTAGGCCAATAAAAGTAAGCACGTTTTTATTTATCTTAATCTCAAGACAATTTTAGCTATAATAAAAATGGATAGCACAGTGGTAAGATGGTGCTGCGGGTGGCCTGCCCAACAGTGAAAAATTAGCTAGAGAGAGAAGATTAAGAGACAGAAGGTTGGGGGTGGGGATTCAGCCTCCATACCAGGGTATTTCTCTAAGACAGGGTTCACCCTCTTACACATCCCCCTGCATGAGAGGGCAATCATCCTATGGTTGACCAACACCCTACCAGCACCCTGGAAGGGTTGGAACTTCTGCCCACCCACACCAGAAGCTCTGCCCCAGGGTCCGTTTAATAAGTATACATACTGTCAACAGTACATATCTAAACAGCAATACTCACAATTCAATACCGTAGGGCTAACACATCACTAGGAATTACCATTGTCACTACATACCTAGTCAGCTATTTCATAACTGTACCTCAACACTTGTACATGCAAAAGAAGGAAATATGAACTGCAATTTTATGCTGTTTTCTGGCTTTCTCAAAATAATATATCAGGGCAGCCGTACAGTTCTGCACCAAGACTTTCTCTGGTGGTAAGTAATACCCTGCTCCAACCCCAACAGACACACTGGACCTATGCATGTGCCCCATACCTGGAACCATCAGGACCCTAATTCATACATTTCCACTTCATATTACATTTTATACATTCTGACCCCCCAGAGGTTTTGACCCTCTAACCTCTGGTCATCCCATCCCAGGTGAGTTTCAAACCTAGAGAAAGCCAAGGAACCTCCCAGGATGAACACCTTGCACTCAAACAACCAGTTCCTAAATCCAAAAACTGCTGGGGTTACATTCAAAACATCATTAAAATTAATGTACCATGGTCAGTCGTTCATTACCACTGTGTACCTTGTGCCCTGTGTGGAAGTCTCCCCTTTTTCCAAGGGTGCCATTTCTTGCCCTCCAACCTTTGGGTCACTCCTCCCACACTTCTTCCAGGTACCTCTACCTGTTTGCCCATAGAATCAGTCTTTAGATATGCGGCCACCTGCCTGTACATGCCTGGCCAATAAAAGTATGGGGTAATTCAAGCCAAATCCTCCCCTTGGCTCAGATGCTTTAAAGTGACTGGAATGTGTATCTTCCATCACCTTTCACCTATGTGCCTCGATCACCACTATCTGGGCATCTACTTGCTTTGTCCAGGGTAGGGCCTCATATGGTATAGGCTTCTTTCCTAAGTTCATACCACCATAACTGATGGGTCCCCACTCCACTGTTAACCCGCCTACCCTCCTGAATTTTAACATAATGACCTAACTGGGTAACATCAGGATCTCCAGCCTGCAATTTCCCCCAGTCAGTATGCTGAATACTGTCAATAGTATCCGTTGCAACAGAACAAGTTCCTTCAGACTTTACTGCCTCTTCTATCTTGATTGGAGTCTTCACCCCGGTATCAAAGTGCCAATCACAGTCCTACCTGAGGTCTCATCTTCCTGTTCACCATTCTCCACCAAGTAACAGCCTGGAAAAATAGGCAACATAGGGATCTCTGAAAATGTCAGCCACAAATGCTCCATCAGGGGGTCCTTCTTCTCTAGAGCCCATGGATCCTGCTCCACCGGTTCCTCCTCCAAATCCTCCAGTTGGGACCTTTCAAGTGGCACCTGGCATCGGTGCTCCAACTCCCTCCGGCGTCAGTCCACCTCCAGCCATTGCCCACTCATCCAGCATATGAGCCGCATCAGGTTCTCCAACTGGCCATCGGAGTTGCCTCAAAACATCCTTGGTCCTTCTTCCCTGTCCTCACCTCCAGCAGCCACAGTCCTCATCTCATCTGGTGCCATGCACCTCTGCCTGTTATCCTTGTTACCAGGTCTGGCACCAACTGACTGGACTCCCCGTTTCCGTGGACATCCTGAAAGATCCCATGGCTAACACCAGTGTAACGGAGTGTGGGATTGGGATAACACAATCACTAAGCAGACCACAGGTCAGGTGCATAGAAAAAAACATACAAGTGCGTCTGTCATTTTATTCCAAACTCCAAATAAATAATAAAATGAATACAGAAATTAAAAGAAAATGGTTAGTCTAAACAAATCAAAATCAGACAACAGCTTCGCTTCAACAATGTCTAAGGCTTTGCTTCAGCCTAGGATGAATCGAATAGTGTGAAACTGCACACTCTCAAAGGTCTTTCACCTTCCACAGCCAGTATCCAACTGATTTCCCAATCCAAAAAGCTAGCCCCTAGTGGTGGGAATTTTATATTCTTTCAGGGGTGACCTCACAGTCCGGTGATAAATCATTATTCTAAAGCCCCACATTACTATCTCAAACTCCTCTGTGGTTCATTCCACATCTTGCACAATTCTACAGACTAATATACTGTACAAATACATTCCACATAAAACAGAAGTACCTTGCTTTAAAGCCTTCTAATCTCCTAATCAGTCTGCTCCCTCCAGTCCTCCTCTAGGGGCCTGCTCCCTCCGGTCCTCCTCTAGGGGCCTCCTGGCGATTCCCAGGATGAGGCTCAAAACTGCAGGCGACAGAGCATTTAGTGTCACTGGCCCCATCCTGTGGAATTAGCTTCCTCCACCAATTCAGGAGGCCCCTTCAGTTGAGGTTTTTAAGGCCCACCTCAAGGCCTTCCTGTTTAATCAGGCCATCCTGGACCTCATGTATTAGTCCTCCTTAGGTACCCTGCTTTTCTGTCTGAGTTTCAGTTTTCATAGAGATATTTATTAATTATATGTATTCATGCTGATATTGTATTGTCTTTTTAAATTGATTTGTATTACTGTACTGATTGTGTGCATTTACTGTTCGGGGCCCAGAGCCTCCGGGATCGGGCACCAGAAAAATTAAATTTGCCTTGCCTTGCCCAATTATAGTACCTCATCTCACAATGGGGCTAAGCCCCTCCCCTTTTTAAGTGACATCACATGTTGGAATCACCATAAATTTAGACAGCTTGAGGGCTGCCAGCCCTATAGCAGGTCATGGTTCAAGTATATTGCAGGAAAGACTCCGTTGAGCAAGCTCATTCACAAGGAGGTCCTGAGGCACATACACATACAGTTCGCAGTTACATAGACAGGAGATATAAAATATAGAACAACAAAAAAAAAATATATAATACAAGAGGTATACACAATAGAAGTCCTTATGCTATATATGCAGTACACTCCAGCTTTAACCTTGCCCTAAATTATGCAACAGATTTCAGCTTAATAAGTAGAGGGCCAGTTGGTACCTAGGAAGTTGACTTGGCATTGGGGGCCTAGTAGCACCTACATATGTCTTTTAATTTAGAGATAGCTAGTGTTTTGTAGGAGTTAATTGATACGATGCTGGTTAGCTTCAGCATGGCTTGTATTTGGTTCCAAATGTTTGGGAGGGCGTATGAGATAGCTCTTTGGCCAGCTGTGGTACGTGTCCTGGGAACATCTAGTAGGATTAAGGTCGGATTTCCTTAGGAAGTAGGCGCTATGCAAGATGTGTATGAGAGACGTTAAATAGACAGGCAGTTTGTGGAGTAGTAATTTGAGGGTCCAAATGTCAACATGCAGGAGGCATCTGGTGGCAAGAGAGGTCCACCCAACTGCTGCATAAAGATCACAGTGGTGGATCCTGTACGCAGAGTTAGTAATGAAGCGAAGATCACGGTGATAGAGTATGTCCAGTTTAGATAGGCTCAAGGTTGGGGAGGAGATAAAGAGAATGTCTCCGTAGTCAAGCAAGGGAAGGAATGTTGCTTGGACAAGTCTTTTGCGGGTCACAAGAGAAAAGAGGGTCCTATTTTTAAAGAAGAAACCCAAGCATGCTTTAAGCCTCTTTGATAGATCCTCAATGTGGTCATTGAAGGAAAGCTTGCTGTCTATCCACATACCTAGATATTTAAATTTAGGTACTACTTCCAAGGGTTCACCTAGGGAGGTAACTATGAAGTTTTTAGGTGGGGTAGGTAGGGCACTAGACAAAGCAACTATGGTTACTCTCCAGGTCTGCAGGTACTCATTTTATTTTATAAATATTCTAGAAGTTTTTCACTCTGAAGAGTCTCTTGGTTGGCAAGGGGAATGGGTGAATGAGGGCGTGCTCCTCTTCTCCCTTCTCCTGCCAACTCAGTAAACCTCTTATCATGAGGTTACAAATGTATTTATTTTTTCAGCATTTCATACACGTTTCATACATATTCACTTATTTGCTCTTAATTAACTGTGGCACATATCTACTTGGGTACTGGATGTTTATGTACTGCACTGAACCCTCCTAGTAACATCTTCTGCAATCCGATGGCTGCAATTGCAAGCCATCAGTAAACATTTCATTCCGGCCTATTTTTTTTTATTTTGGCCCTTTATGTTATTTAAACATTAACAGAGGGCAATAGTAACATAAAATACATACTAGAGATGTGCCTGTCTCCTTTGTGTTCCCAGTTTACATGGTTTGTTTTTTATTTCGTAAGAGCGGGGCGGCTTTCTGTAAGAAAGTGAAAGTTACTGCCACCCTGATAAAACTGTGCACTGCATACGTGGAGAGAGAGTGCGAGAGTGAGGAGCAAGTCCGTTCCTCTGTTCTTTTAATTTTATACTGTAACTCTGACTCTTCTGACCATTTGTTTCTATGTGACCCCAAAGGGTCTTTTTCCCAAAGGAAAATGGGGAGACAAGAAAACACATGGAACGGCTGGTAAGGCAAAGTGAAAACCTTGCCACTCCATATCACCATCCTGAATCATTGCAGGATGTCGTTTTCTACGGAGGAGTTTTTCGGCAGAACAAAGTATGTTTCTGCTGCTCAGTTTGACTCCTGGACTGACTGAATTTGTTTACTTTTTAAGCCAGTTAATCAGGAGTCTTTTGTTTTAACTATATTTCTTATCAGCTGTCGGCCGAATCACTTATTTAATTATTTTTCAGCCGCTTAAAACAACCTGTGCTTGCAGCTTTTCTGGGGCAGGCAACTACCTATGCATGCAACATCTCTCTGGAGCACGTTCTGCTTCTCTGTGCCGCAATATGCGGCATCTTTCTCGGCCCCTTTTCTCTCCACAAGAACATGTCATTCACCGCATAATATACAGTGCACTTGGCGGGAGCATTTACTAATGGGTCCATTTCTTAACATCCTCCCCTTTCTTTGCCTTTCTCAGGAGCATACTGTACAGTGCCAAAAGAAAACAAACAAAGACACTGTTTCCTCTAGACCAATAAATGTAAACCAGTTTTTATTTATCCTAATATCGAGACATTTTTATCTATACTAAAAAGGGATAGCACAGTGGTAAGATGGTGCTGTGTGTGGCGAGCCCAACAGCAAAAAATTAGCTAGAGAGAAAAGATCAAGAGATAGAAGGTTCAGAGGGGGAGAGAAAAAAAAATTCAGCCTCCATACCAGGGTGTTTTTCTAAGACGGGGTCACCCTGTCACACCTGGGTGGCAAGTAGCTGGTGGCCACAAAGCAGGAACGCAATCTAGAAGTTATAATTTCAGATGACCTAAAAGTGGGCAAGCAATGTGAGAAGACAGCACTAAAGGCCAGTGGAATTCTGGGATGTATAGGGAGGGGCATTACAAGTAAAAGGAGGGAGGTGGTTCTGCCACGGTATAGATCCCTGGTGAGATCCCATCTGGAATACGGTGTCCAGTTCTGAAGACCACACCTCTGGAGGAACATAGATAGGTTGGTGACAATACTGAGGAGGGCAACAAAGATGATACATGGCATGCATCAGAAGGCATATGAGGAGAGATTGAAAGAGCTAAACTTATACTCCCTCGAACAATGTAGAGAGAGGTGGGATATGATAGAAATATCTCAAGGGGATAAACAAAGTACAGATAAAGAACCTCTTTCAGATAAATACCAGGACTAGGGGACATGACATGCGTGTGAGGGGAGGTAGGTTCAGGGGCAATATGAGGAAATTCTACTTCATGGAGAGGATTGTGGATTCATGGAACACCTACCCCCGGGGGTCATGGGGGCAAAACCTGTACACGATTTTAAACCAGCATGGGATAAACATTGTGGAATAACTAAACCAGACAACTGAACATGAGGGAGGGTAGTATACAAGGGCAGACTAGATGGATCATACGGTCTACATCTGCCATCATGTTCTATGTTTCTATGTTTAAATTGTAGCATATCTGTATTATACATTCCTTTATCCCCTTTCACTGGTGCTGCCCTTCTTATCCTTGTCACCTTCCAGCCCTGTCCTTCCCTTCTTTGTTAATTGCATCCCTTTCAGGTGGGGCTCTTAAAGCAGACACATCACCCAATGATGGATTCTGTTGAGGGGGAGCTGAACACACACACACACACAGACATACAGACACACAGACACACAGACACACACACACACACACACACACACACATCTGTTGAATATGGGAAGGCAATAGATGGTAGGGTTAGCAAGGCACAAGACTTGCAGCTCCCTGCTCCATGTAGTGGGGTTTTTCCACCATAGTTTCTCCAAGCCCTCATAGGATGTCATTGACAAGGACTCTAAAGTGTACATGAGCATTGAGAGCATGCTTGTGCACCAGTGTCAGGCAGTGTGCTCCCTCCCAAAAGTGGCTCCAGCTACACTTCCACCTGTGGCCTGCCAGGTGGCAGTATTGCAGTGGAGCTCACACATGCTTCTACCACTGCCTGATACCCCCCCCCCACCCCCGCCAGGTCATAGGGTTGTAGCATATATCGCGTTTGGCTGGATAAGGTACATGGGATATGCAGTAGCCCACAAGGTAGGCCACTGACCAACAGTAATAAACGTGCACATATGGCATATTGCAGAACATTTTTTCTGTCTGAATTAGTTAGGCAACAGGCACAGCTGCCCATAGGTTGCAAACACAGTATGAAAGTACTATCATTGGTTTATAGTCAGGGTTCTACAGCCACATCGAACAGCAAAATGCACAAAAAGGCACACATGGGCAATATTAGTGGAAAATCTTAATTTATTTTATGCAAGGCCCCTAGAATTCTGCGGCCACAGAATTTTGCGCAGAACTTGCAATCTACTGCAGAACTTCTGCAGTGCCGCAGAATTCACTCTTCTTGGTGATTTTTTATTAATATTTCTGTTTATACATAGAATCTGGTTCCCTTCCCCTCTTTTTATATTCTAAACCCCCCATATGTTCAGAATGTGATGTTATCATTGCTATAACATCATACATTAGCTAGTGAAATGGCTGCATTCTGCAACAGAAATGAACAGTCACTTATCTACCACAGCTCCCACTACCAGAGACGGTAGCACAGCACATCATGCATGGTGATATTTGCTCAACCTGCACTACAGCCTAATACAATTTTCAGTCTTACATTGCTGCACTAGGGCCAGCTTAAACAAAACCTTGTCAATAGCACAGACCTGTTAAGTCCATACCTCACTTTGTACAAACCTTTTCGTGCCTTTAAGGTATAGAGATGCTATCTGAAATGAATAACTGGTAAAATTAATTTAATGTCTAAATTTTTAAGAAAAATAAAGTAATTATGCCCAGAAAAGTGAAATATAATAATGTGTACACCTATTGAAAGAGTAGACCTGTTCAGTAAATAATTGCACTATATGCATTTTTGCCAGGGTTATTGATTGCATATTGTCATTGGTTGATAGAATCACCTAAAAGTTATGGAGAAATATTGTGTGCAGGGTCAGCTGTTGGGCCAGAGGGTAGCATGCCGTGTTTCTGTGCTGGCAACTCAGGTTCAGGGATTAGCTCTGGGAGCTGGCTAGGCAGCACAAGGATTGATGGAACACATCATTGCTCGGAGCCTGGGAAGGTATGGTGCAGTGTTCTGTCACATGGTGGACACATTGTGATGGGCCGGAGAGCTGTATCTCACAATTGGTTCACATGCATGTCATGGCCTGATAGAGTTACGCTGTGTGTCAGGGAAAGCAGGCCGACATGAAAAAAGAGTTTTGCAATAACTCCTCTATTCCATTTCCAATGGGACCTGTATGAATGAGCATGCAAGTTCATGGAAATTAAAAAAAAATATATATATATAGTAAGTAAGTAAGTAAGTAAATTTTATTTTTTAAGCGCTTTTCAAAGCCAAAGTGCTGCACAGTTTAGCAAACATTAAAATTTACAGATTATGACAAGAAATAAATAACAATAAAATCACAGTAAAATCACAAAATCACAGTAAAATCACTCTCCGTATGCTTTTTGGAATAAATAGGTTTTTAACTCCGACTTAAAACTCTCGACGGTCAGGCAGCTACGTATCTGACGAGGTAGAGAATGCCACAGGGTCGGGCGGCGTAAGAAAATGCACATGCCCCAGATGTTTTTAACGCTACTGGGAATTCTAGTAATCCCTCATCGGCGGATCGGAGTGAGCGAGAGGGACAGTAGGGAATGAGGAGATCTTGCAGGTACCGCGGTCCCTGTTCATGTAGGGCTTTATAGGCCAGTAAGCCGACCTTGAAGGTGATCTGCCACTGAACTGGCAGCCAGTGCAGTCCATGCAGCATAGGCGTAATATGACTGTTTCTAGATGTCCCGGTCAAAAGCCTGGCTGCTGCATTCTGCACCAGCTGCAAGAGGCGGATATCAACCCCCGGTAGCCCTAGGTACAAGGCATTGCAGTAATCAAGGCGAGAGGTCACAAAGGCATGGACCAGTATAGGAAGGTCAGCCAGAGGAACTAGTTGTTTCACCCGGGCGATATTTCTAAGATGGTAAAAGGAAGATTTGACAACGGATGACACCTGCAATTTTAGGGTCAAACCGTCGTCAATAATAATGCCCAGATTATGCACCCGGTCTGAGGTTGAGAGCTGGGCACCATCAATCCATATGCCCGAAGGAAGCCCAGCCCTACAACCCGCCTCAAGGCGACCTGGGTCCACCGCCAACACCTCAGTCTTATCCGGGTTTAACCTCAGCCAGCTAGCACTCATCCGGTCCTTGATCTCGGATAGACAGCTGTTAAGTATAGAGACTGCATCTTCCTGTCCGGGACTAAAGGACAAATACAGCTGGGTATCATCTGCATAGCAGTGAAAACCCAGACTGTATTGCCTAATAATGTCTCCCAATGGCAGCATATAAACAGCAAACAACATGGGTGCCAAAATGGAACCCTGCGGTACCCCACAGGACAGGAAGATGGTATCAGAGGAATAAATTCCGGTGATAACCCTCTGTCTCCGACCCGTGCCATATACATATATATATATATATATATATATATATATACACACACACATATAGTGTCTCTGTCACCACACATACACACACACAAATATATTTGTATGTATGTTACAGAGTGCATATAAATATATAAGTGATACACAGTGGGAACCTAATGAGTAATGTAGAAAGCGTATACAAATATATAAGTGATAGACAGTGGAAACCTCATTAGTGGGATAGATAGCATGCATATAGAAATACCTTATTTATCACATAAGATCCCCTCTGCATATGTCATTTATGCAACAGGCTAGGACCTTAAGGGAGAGACATTTGTTTTGCTTTTTTAGGCATAACATTATTTTTATAAGTCTGTTATTTTTTGAACTAGTGTTACTGTGCTTTCCATCTTCATGATTGCTATAGCCACTGCCATGAAAGTGAAGTCAGGATGTCAAACTGACACTGTGATGTGGTAGTTTGTTAGTGCCGCAGAACTTCCGCAGAAATTACAAACCACCGCCATAGAAGTTCTGCGGCAAATGGTAGTCTTGCCGCAGAACTTGGTCCCACTGTGCCGCAGAAAAGTAGTGGCCCTGATTTTACGTCATCACTGTGCACTCTAGACAACATTCAAGGACCTGCCACTTCATGCCAACAAATGCTTTGTCAGGGGGCATGTCCAATGCTGAATGTTTATTACTTATATGTCCTTCATTTAAAGAGATACTACCCTCTCACTTAAACAGCACAGTTAAAGCAATGGAAAATGTTAATTCAAACAGTTTCAAAACCCCAAATAAAGTGTATACAACAGTGATCACAAAAACTCACTATTACCCAGTTTGATGTTCCATTTATTTATTGATTGTTTATTTCAAATTTTTTACCAGGAAAAAGCAGGAACAGCTCATTTCCAGATGTGTCCAGGGTAAAACAGACTGGTAGTGTGCAGCAATAAGTTACATCAAATAAGTTACAAAATACAAAGATACAAACTTTGTATCAACAAAATAAACAAATTGTGCAAGGCAGATAATCTAATGAGTGACAGTGTAGAAGGTGGCAATTAGTAGAGTGAACAAGGCAATGCTGAGGTCAGCTGGGGAGAATGGCTAAAACCTGCGGGGGGGGCATATTGGGCCTTACGCACGATGCCAATGTGCAGCAGCAAACTGAGTTAATTGGTATCATTACACGTGAATGCCACAGAGTAGGTACCATGAGGCATTTACCAAAGGGGTGCGTAACAGATACATGCCCAATCCCCCGGCCATGCAGAAAGCAATGACCAGAGGTGGGCAGGGGGCATGCCAGCATGATGCACAATTCACGAAGGCATGTATTGCTGGCTGCAGGGGGAGCAGAGAACTGAGCAGGTTATGGCAGTCAGGACCCTGCCATAACTCACTGCGTGCCTCCATGGACATGACCCGCCAGTCATGGCAGACCCTGGATTCCCACAGCCATGCTGACCCAGCCTCTAAGCCACTGGTAAGAGCTGGGGCTGCTGTAGGGGTGAGTGCCCGGATGTTATGGTGCCGTGACCCAGTGGTGCAAGTCACCCCCCCACCTGACAGCCCCAACCACATAGTCAGTAATGCAGCCCTCTCCCACACCATCCCCGAATCCATAGTAGTGTCAGCACCTCCCCAACATGGTGGCCCCATCCCTGATACACTGACACCCCCCAATTCCACATGCCAATGCCTCAGTGCCCGACGTCCAGCAGCACTGCCCTCCTCAGACTGCCTTGGCTGCTGGCCATCCAAGTGATACTGAGAGTGCACTGCTATATATATGTGGTGCACTCCCAGTATCAGTTGGGGCCAGCGGCTGAGGAGGTGTGCAGAGGACTGTGCCACTGGCCATCCAGAGCCTCAGCACTGACTGGCGGGTACAGGGTGGGAGTTGTCGGTGCTGTGGGTGGGTGGGTGGGGTGGGGCCACTGGCCAGCTTGACATTTGCTGGGGTAGCGGGTGGGTCGGGATTCTGCAGACCAGGGCATGTGGGAGGGGGTAGGACTGCCATTACAGGTAGGGGCTCTGCTGTGTGGTGGGAGAGGGGCATCCATCCGATGGCCTGACACTGGGGCATGGGCGCACGGGTCCGGGTGCCTGCAGTAGGCATTCATGCACCTGGACCCGCACCTCATCGCACAAGGGATCCACATTTGGCCCAGGATGGGCATCCAATTGGATACCTGCATGGGACCACAACTCCACCCCCCCATTACCCTGCGGAGTCCTGCACACTGTGGGGGCCGAGCTGTAGACAGTTGCCCACCGGTCATGAATACCGGCATGTGCGCACCTGGCCGCAGGTACAGACCTATGTGAGCAGGATATGCGCCTCTGGTGTGTAATTCCCGCCTGATAGTGCATATTGAGCGGAACTGTATTTTGCCATATGCAGCAAGTGGAGAGAGGGAGTGAGAAGTGAAGAGTAATAAATTATTGAAGTGATTCATAGCGTAGATGGACTATAAAAACAAAAAGCCACACTATAATTATTGCTATGTTGGATCAATATTATAATTGAAATAGATATGAAGAAAAAAATTCCCTAACAAAAATAGCACCTCCTTAAACATTGTCCAAGTATGAGAGTCAATATCAAGGCAATTCTAACACCAAAATTCAATGCGAAGGGTCTTAAATAAGGGTCCTGCAAAGGAGCCAACTACAAAGTATGCTCATAGCAAATGCTGGCGAAACTAATAACCTGGCAAATGTAAAAGGTCTAAATACCTGCATCGAATATATCCCTACTATAAATAGGTAGAAACGTATGAAATTGCCAGGGCAAGAAGGCCATATGGTCTATCAAGTCTGCTCATTGTGGAGTTGTAATTTATGTTTCATGGCACTTCCCCAATATTCTTACCCTCTCCTTGACTCTGCCACACCCCTTTCAAATCCCCAACATTTTTTGGTTGACAGCTTCCTCTGGTAGGCCATTCCACCCTGCCACCACTCTCTCCATGAAGTAGTGCCTCCTGGCAACTTACCTGAACCTTTCACCCACCAATGTGCAGCTCTACCCCTCCTGTTCTTAATTTTACTGAATCTAAAAATGTGTGCTAACAATAAGCAGGGTTGAGCAAATACAGGTTATTCATCCTCATTAAACAGAACAAAGCTCCATAAGACTGAAAAAGGAGCTTAAGAAAGATCACTTTAATGTCATCAATATTTAGATAAGGGATTAGAGGACTGACTCTTGAAAGTTCAAGTGCTTGACTTATACTGTATGATTTGGCAAAATTAATTTGTGCACAGTACTGTCGGTCCAGGGACCTTAATTCATCTGTAGACAATCAGCATTGGTACATTCTCATACTCATACTCAATCTCAGGGTCTCATACAGGCTCCCTCAGGGTTGAACTACAGTACTGTATCTCAGCCTTCTGCTGGAATGAATGTTAACAGTATCC
Source organism: Neoceratodus forsteri (assembly GCA_016271365.2). Lineage (NCBI taxonomy): Eukaryota > Metazoa > Chordata > Ceratodontiformes > Ceratodontidae > Neoceratodus > Neoceratodus forsteri. The sequence goes on from CM028130.1 coordinate 1,077,297,947, forward strand.
CATCAACAACAGTTTACATTCTTTGCCATGACACTTTTTTCCGCTGCAACATGACAAGATGCATCACAGCCAGCCTCTCCACAGCTGCAAGATCATGGCTCTGCCAAGAAATTCTGTATTCCCCTTCTGTTTTGTCTCCAGCTTAACTTGCCATAAATTCAGTTTCCTTGAAGCAGGGCTCTGCCTCACCATCTCCATCACTTTGCAGTTTCCAGCATGCTGACTGGATGTACATTTCTCTCAGTGTGAGCTCCTTAGGCAGAGGACACCATGAGGTGTTGGCACTTTCCTCACCCAGGCCCTCTGACCTTCCTACAGCTGGATCACAGACATGACCCAACCGATCACATCCCACACACAGCCATGTTTTCCACCTGGTGGACCCTTCGATTCACCTGCTCCGATCACTTCCTGACTGGGTCAGACCACAGGCACCACCCAATAAGAGATTCCTTCCCCCTTCTGCCTGGAAAGGGATCTCCTACTTTATCATGTTGCAGCTGAATTCCATATCAGCTCTCACCTGCTGCCTCCTGGTGTGAATATTCAGCACAGGACAGTCTGTTGGGTTGCCACACCCCAGGATCTCCCCTGATTTCTTTGAGAGAACCTCCCACCAGTCTGAAAGTCATGGGGGAAGGTCTGTGGACCTATGGGTCATGGTTGGCCCATACTTGATTTGTTAATTTTCATACAGGCCAACTAAGGCTTAATTTAAATTGCTATGTGAATGAATAATATGCTATTTTTTTTCTCTGCCCTTGTAATGTCCCAATTCTTATCTATGCTGAAGGGACAAAAGTATTTTTATTTATACGCAAGTTATGTTAGTGACTACCATGGTACCTAATCTGCAGTCCTTGTTCACTGTTTAGCAAATAACTGATAAAAAGTGTTTAATTGTACATAAACAGGTGTATCAATAATGCATTGCATGAGTTCCCTCTAGTGGTCATATTATGAAGTCAATGTGTTAAAATGTTGACAAATGTATTTTATTTATAGCATGGATTGCAGAAAATGTGCAACCCAATTGGTGGAGTTGCTCTGCATGGCCATGCATTAAATTCCCTTTTCAATGCACTGTTTCGCAAAGCGACTCTGTAAAACTGGTGTCGGGACTCGTTCCGCCCTGAAATCTGAAGGATAGCCATTTAAAAGTCTGTGAAAGTGAGAGAGCCCCATGTTGTGCTGATTGCTGGAGAGAGTCTTTCTGTTGGCCCTCCTGTCCCTTTGCAAAGCAGTGTAGTAAGCCATTCAGCAGTGCTGATCCCTCTGTCACTAATTGCTGTTTTTACTGCAAGCCTCATGTTTTAACGGAGCGTACTGTCACTTAAGACCTCTTGCAAAGGTAGACACCAGTGAAGTACACATTGCAGACCATGACAGAGAGAGAGAGAGAGAAAGAGAGAGACACAGTGACAGCGACCGAGGGAGGGGGACCTTACATTCTGAAATCTTCCAGTTTCCTGTCTCTGTGTCTGTGCGGTCCTGTCCTGCATGCAAATGGTCATACTCCCTGGCCCCTTCCTCCCCCCCCGAGTCAATCTGCAGCACATCTGGAATTGTGCCGACTCATTGTATCCACTCCAAAACAGTGTCCCGCAACTGTGTTGGTAAAGGGTGCCGTAGCTACAGAGAGTGAGAGACAGAAAGGCAGCAGACTGGGTGGTACAGAGACAGAGATACAGAAGGTGTACTGTGTTTGTGATGCTGCTTAGGTCATCCGGTGTTCCCATTCCTGGCACACACCCCCCCTCCCCAGCACAGCAGAAGCATATATGCAACAAGAGTGAGAGGTGGAGTGGAGAGACAGAGCCTGAGAGAGAGTCACAGGACAGAAAGAGACGGTGAGAGAGTGAGGTTGTTTAACAGTATCCCCCTTCCTGACAGTTGTCCTCCACAGTGTTTCTGCAATGAGAGAGACCAAGGTCTAGAGACACCACAGAGAGACACACACACAGACAAGGCACAGTTCCCCCCAATCAGCACATACTTCAGCAAACTGTACATACATACATGAAGTAAACAAATCTCTCTCTCTCTCCTCTCCTCTCTCTCTCTCCTCTCTCCTCTCTCTCTCCCTCTCCTCTCTCCTCTCTCTCTCTCTCTCTCTCTCTCTCTCAGAGATGAGCTGCCATCCTGTAATGAATGGGTGAAACAGAGTGGTCACACAGACACAGTGGCAGGGAGATCGTTCTGTGTCTATTTGTATGTTAAAAATTCTCCAGTTCACTGCTGCAGTCCCCCCCCCCAACCAAACATGAAAAGATGGTGGAGAGAAAGAGACACAAGCACATACAGACACACACACACAGATATACACACACACACACAGATATACACACACACACACACACAGATATACACACACACACACAGATATACACACACACACACACACAGAGTGGCAGGGAGATTGGGACATGCACTGCTGAAATCCTGCAGTGCTCTGTGTGTGTTTCTTGAACTGTTGTGTCTCTCTTTCTACAGTATTAGGAACACATACACATGCAGTCAGAATGAGTGGTGGTGGTGGGGGGGCCTCGGGAACGCCTGGTTGACACAGTGAAATGCATTGTGACAGACAGTAAATGTGACACATCACATCAGTAGTCTATGTGTGACATTTTGCTGTGTATAGCGGGCATCCAGTATCATTTTCTTCTGAGGGACTACTTTGGGAGGCAGCAGTATATAGTCCCATTTTGAGTCTTTCCACAGGTTAAAGCCCCTTTCTGCCCCCTTTTCTGTTTTTTGGTTTTTTTATAATCCATGTTATATAAGTGCAATTACCCTCTCCAGGGTGTGGATTTATAGGCATGTAATGCATGCCTGGGGTGCTGAGAGGACACTTAGCTTGCAGCCTCGTGCCTCACAACGCACCCCGGGCAAGCATTAAGTACCTATGAACCCATACACTGTCGTGGGTTATTGCTCACATAATGTATGATTTGCACCTTGTGAAACAACTGAGGTGTGATTTTGTAACATCTGTGTGACTTCAAAGCTCTGTTAATATTTTGTTAGTATAATGCTCTTGTTAAATGTATACCATTAACTTTCTAATTGAAAGTATTGAAAGCTCTCAGAAGCTGGAGCACAGTTCAGATTCCATTGTGCGGAATTTGCAAAAACATCTTTATCAAATGTTTTCTTGGTGGAATCTCAACAAAGTATATATAGTCACTCCTCAGTCTGATGACTTAGGAAGAGGGATGCTGCTCCATGGACAATGTATTGTATAATATATGAACATTTTGTAAAAAAATAAGAGGAAACCAGGACACCAGGGTATGTGCATGTGTGTGTGCCATTTCATCAAATGATATTTTCAACATCTAGCAATACCATAACTCCAAACCACAGCTGGTGGAAGGAAGAAAGGAACATCCAGTCTTCATACATCTTCCCATGCACCTAACATCAGGAGCCCACTTACAGTGAAGAACCACCAGGAGCAGTTCACCTCATGTTTGCCTGATGATGCTGGAATCCAGAGCTGGAGCCAGTTAACAAAACTGTTTTAAAACTGTGAGCCCTTGCCAAACAATACTCTCTCAAGCTAATAGCCTATGAAATGTCTTGTTAGGTGACAGCGATATAGACCTGTTGGCAAAACACAATGCAGAACCCCGGGTATCGCAGAAGAAAGTTTATTCCCAAAACATGTAGAAAACAGCGTACCTGTTGGAAGTTCAGGGATTTCCCGCAATGTTGTCATGCAAACTCGGCAAGCAGCAGGCTCACATGAACTATTATACTAAGAGATAAGAGAGTGTGTTACTAAGTAAAGGGCTTTCATAAAAGGCAGAAGAGCAAACTACAGCAGTTCCATTGGTGGAAACTGGTGGGCATCTCATACCTAGTACAGTTAAGTTTTGCACGTACAGAGTGATAAGCGGTATGCTGACTAAGGCTGCTTTTCGGTTACAGTACAATGACTCATAAAATATGCTGATGACAGCATCATGACAAATGGCTGTAGGTGGCGCACAAGCACCACAAAATAATCGTGCTGAATGCAGTTCCTAAGCACATCATAGCAAGTATGAGTAAGTGCAAGTGCACCTCATGTTGCAGTCGCATGTGTGTGTGCACCTACATGGGGGTCCATATGGCATGCAGGGCTACATATTTCGCGCCCTTGTTTTCTGACAAAGAGGCAACACTAAAGGGACAGTAGTGTTGGGCTAAAGCTTAGCTGTGTGGGTAGCATATAGAAAGTGTCACTGCACACGGTGTTGGTGAAGAGTGCAATGTATAGCAGCATAAAGTAATAAGGAAAATTATCAAGAAAACTTGGATGACAACAAAACCTTTAAAGGTGAGTTCCAACCTTGTGTTGAATAATGCAGTACTTAAATTACCGTCATGAAATAAGTAATTGAGATAATTGCCTGCTTTAGTGATATTATTACTAATTTGAATGAGCTGTGTCTTTCCTGTTTAAGAGGGAGCGAAGATTCAGAGTGAGTGGATCAATATGCACATTAAACACTGGTAAATACTGTTCGATAGCATTCAGATAGTCAGGGTCACTATCGATGTAATCACATTCTGGGGTGGGAACAGGGGTGATAACTGTATGGTCAATGATAGTGTACTCATGTGGTACAAAACAGAAGTTGGGCATGTCAATGCCACAGGTGAGAGGTCCATAGAAGAAAGTGTTATAGTTGATCACAATGCAGTATTGTCCGTCGCTGTTGTAGGTAACTTGAACTTTAAGAAGGTGCCACTTCATGAGTTGGACAGGGCAGGTGATGGAAGCATTCGTCATTTGGCTGATGAGGCACTGCATGGCTTCCCGTGAGACATAAGTAACCTTTTGCTTTTGGAAGAGAGATGTAACATTAGCAGTGTCAATGGCAAAGAGGTCATTATAAAATGTATATGACTTGTCCATAAAATTCGGAAAGTAACCACAGACAGGTGTAGTTACATCAGAGACATCACATCTGCACAAATAGTGGTAGCCCCGTTTGGCACAGCAGTCCATATGGGGGGGAAGGGCTACCCTGGCATCCAGCTGAAGATAAAAAATCAGCAAAGGAGGCAAGTTGATCCATTCTCAATAGATGCTGCCCTCTACCTGACCCACAGAGTGGACTTTTGCCAGTTTGTCAAAGACTGAAGAATCCTTGTTGAAGATTGGCAGAGACACGGTGAAGGTAACGTACATAGTGTCCCTGAGAGTACATTGACTTGTAGCATAGCACGGTCCTTGATTCAGGTGTGGCGTGACATAACCCAAGTTCTGAGCTGTAGCCAAGATGAAGGACACAGTCCTGGCCATGCACTCTGAAGTACATGTCAGGGTCTTACAATAGGGGCAGTACCACTTAGCCATATGTCTATCATGGATTAAATCTGGAAACCTACCTGACTCCAGATCCCAGAAGAGATTAGTGATAGTGGTTATAGCAAAACAGCAATAAGTGGAACAAAAGATTTCCATGCCTATGTGTTGCTCTCCAGCTTCTTTATTGTTGTAAAGGATCAATTCATTGATTTTGTTTTGGGTCTCATTAAATAAATGTGCAATATTGTGCATGTTCTACACCGTGATCTCTCCTCCTGGGATAAACCGGTAATAATATGTATCATGGGCTGTAGCACATCCTGACCTAGTTTGCTGTTAAAATATTTGACATGTCATTGAATTTTTGCCAAACCACCTCTGTTCCAAATTGACAGTCCTGACCCAAACTTACCTGTAACAGTACTTGCTATGCTTGTTACGTCAGAAAATCCCAAACTCCTCTTAAACCGTCTGAGCCTGAATACCCCTCGGTGTTCAGTAGTGTGTTGCTCAGCTATAGGGTCATGTGCGCATGCCAGCTGCAATGAAATACAATGACATAACAGCATGAAATTTAGAAACATTCATATTCACACAATGACTGAATTTGGTCATATTCCAGTGCGTCAAATTTAAAACAACAGGAATGTGCATAAACCGAACATCATTAATCAAAGTCCCAGAAATGGAAGTTGGTGCCAGTCTGCTTGATGAGTCTGGCTCCATGAGTGGACATTGTAAGGGTTCGTTGGATGAGGCTGGTATGACTGTAAGGAAAAGAGCAGCAGTTGCAATGGATTGTAATAAGCAGTTCTGGCACATGGTGGTGTTAGGAAATTGTCCACAAAAGTCTGGTCCCAACATTGCTGTGACATTGTATGGTGCTGTATGATGTTGGGTGACTTGGCATATGGACAAAGTTCCATTTGGACAAATGTGTGTGTTGGTCCCATATACCATTGTAACAATGATGCTGTTACAATGAATTCCCCACAGTGATTCAACCTGTTCGACACCCAGTGTTGAACAGGTTGTGGGAGCGATGAATGGACTCATCGACTCCCAGGTTAGGCCACTCTCCCCCTACATCTGCCCACCCCCTGGAGTTGGGAATTGAAAAGTCCGGGGGATGCAGGGACAGAGAAGCCTCCCACAAGCAATAAATGACTGCAGCCACTGCTGGGTCTGTCAGCACTTTGCCACGGTGATGTGATCGCTGTCAGCAAAGTGCTGTCACTGTAAAGTCCTTCAACAAATTTCTTGGTGAAGGGACTTAGAGGAACCTGTGGGCCAACCTTGGAAAGTTCCTTTAGCAAGGCTGACCACTGATAGGCCCTGTTGAGTAGAGTTACCAGTTCTCCATTCAATTTGGATAGCATAGTTGTTTGGGGTTACCACCATGGTATTAAGATAGGCATCTCTCTGACTGGCCCGATGGTGCTGAGCACTGAGATGCTGGTGCCCTTACCTCATGCTATGCTGGCGACTTGTGTTCGGGAATGAGCATGGGCTGCTAGGGGTCAGCAGGGCAGGAGAGGGATCAAGCATCCGTAGGATGGCTCTCCTTCTCCCGGGAAGGGAGACACCAGCACTTGGTGTGCGACTGGCCCCTGGCAGAGGCTACGGGGGGGGGGAGATGAGGCAGATGCTCAGGGAGCACATACAGAAGCATGCATGATCCCTCCTTGTGGCATCATTGCATGCCTCAGCTCAGGGTCCAAGCAACAATAGGAGGAAAAGGGGTACTGGCGCGCAATAATGAAGGTCGATCCCCACAGGCACCGTCCCGCAATGGGCAGTAACCTTCCAGCACCGGATCCGGAGTTAGGCGGGTTGAGGGATCCCCGCTGCCCCACCACAGGGGACAAGCCGTGGGGCTGCTGGAAAGGTAGACTGCGAGCGGGGGACAGTGCTGCATGATCCGACAAAGATGTATGCTACCAGGGACCAGCAGGATAAACCAATTAACTATAAAAAAAGACAGGCATTTCTCCCTTTGGGTATTGGGTACAGTCACACTGGCAGATGATAGGCAAATAACCATGCCCCCCCATTTGAAGACCCGGACACAGGGCCCTCCGTAGGTGGTGGGTTTAAGAAATGAATAAGTGCCTCGAGGCTTAACGGGCCTGCATCCATGGTGCGTTCGATGATACTCGGCATAAGGTAGGTTCTGATTGGGATCATCCTACAAGACAAAATACAGAAAGGTAAACATACAGATCTCCCTTCCCCATCTAATTACCCTTCTATAGTTTCAGTTGATTGGCATGGTACCATTTGTCCAAGGGTTTCCTGTGGCCCATCAACCATACTTGGTAGAAGATGGGGCTCAATTTATTGATGATGCCATAGGGACCGGCCACATACTTGTCAGAGGGCAGGCTGATGTGGTGAATTTCCGTACCATGACCTGGTCACCGTCCTGCCAGTCTACTTCCTTGACATTCTTGTCAAAGTACATTTGGGACTGCTTCTGGGTCTTGCCCAGGTTGTGAGCAGCAAAGAGATGGGTTTGGACTAGATTGTCCTTCTGCTGTGTGACATAAGTGTCCGCCGACACTCTGTCCATCATTGGAGTGTTGAAATCTAGCCACAAGTGTTACAGCAATCTTATCTGCTGGCCTGTTATCATCTCAAAGGGTGTGCACTTGGTTGCTGCAGCGTGGGTGGCCCTGATTACCATTACGAGTAAGGGAAATAGGGTATCACATTTGTTGGCGTTTTCATTTGCGAACTTACACAAAATCAATTTGATCTGTCTATTAACTCTCTCTACCTATCCAGAAGACTGAGGGTGCTAAACTATGTGGAATCTATGGCTGATGCCTGACAGTTGCAAGCATTCCTGCATTAATGCCCCGTAAATCTTGCTCCTCTGTCAGAGTCTATCTTAAAAGGTAGGTCCCATCTGGTAAATACTTCTTCAACCAGAATCTTGGCAGTGGCTTTTGCCATATTTGTTTTGCATGGAAAAGCATTCACCCATTTCGAGAAGAGGTCGGTGATCACAGGGGCATATTTGTTGTTCCTGCTAGTATGGGGCAAGGGTCCAATTGAACAGATCTGTAGCGCATTCCAGGGTCCCGACTGCCACTGTGGAAGCAGTTTGGCATTTTTGTTACCTGGAATAGGGATTATTTTGTGCACAGGTAATACAGTTATCCACATAATGCTGGCCATCAGTTGTTTGACCAGGCCACCATTCTACAGTTCTCAATTTCTGTAGGGTCTTGTCTACATCTTGGTGTCCACCTGTAGGTGTATCATGGACCTGATGAATGAACTCCGTCTGGAGCTCTTTTTTAATTACCCATAGTTTCTTTTCCCCAGCTTGATATAAGACTAACTTCTGGTCTGGGGAGAGCCAGAGATTATCAGAATATTTTCTGAATAGATTAGTCTGTGACATTTCCTTCTCTATTTCCTTAGGGAGGTATTTGAACACCTCTTTCAGCTCAATATCTGTTACTTGTACTGCAGTCAAATCTAGTGGGACCACTTTGGCCCTGTTATTGGCTGTCACTGTATGGGCCTCGGTGGGTTGACAGGGTGGCATGGTCCATACCTCCCCCCCTCGAGCACCATCCTTGGCCAAGGTGTCTGCTTGATCGTTGTATTCATGATACCGTTCAGTCTTTGAGAGAGCCTTGACCTTATGCATGTAAAATCTGAAACCAAAGTGTTTAGCTAGGCTAACAAGGTACTGAAACAGATCTCTGTATTTAACAGAGGTACCCTCTCAAGAAGCATTATCATAGGTTCTCCAGAAGAGGAGGAACTCCATTAGGGAGTTACACACCCAAGATGAATCAGAAAAGACGATGGTGTCTTCCTCCTCCTCCTTGTTATGGATGATTTCCAAAGCACAGGCAACCGCTGCCAGTTCTGCATACTGTGAGGATTTGATGGCACATTGTTTGGACACTTCTAGGGTGTCCCCTGTTGGACAGAAGACCAAGACCCTGAATCCTGCACTCTGCTCTCCTTCCTGATAACAGGAAGAGCCATCCGTGAAAATGTGTCAAAGTGCAAGGATCTCCTAGGGTGTGTTTAGTGGTGGGTAAGAAGGGGCCTGGTTCTAGCAGTGTGGGTGGTTCAAGGCCACACTCATGGGGGGTCTCCTTGATAAAGGAGCCAGTGTGTCAAAATTGAAGGCATTTTCTTTTTTTTTTTTTATCTCCACTATTTTTTCTCACCTTCTGCGGCGGTTACCAGTGGGGGCATCCAGCCACTGGCCCTGCCTACCGGGAGAGCAGCAGACTCACTCACATGATGGGGGATCTGGTATGGCCATCTGCCAACCCACTGGAGGGCCTCCATGTACCCTGCCAAGCCAGGCAGGCCCCAGACCCCCCCAGTGTGATTCCATGATAGTCCCCTCCGGCAGTGCAGGGTGCTGCCATCAAGCTGCACGGTCATGCCCAGCCATTTTCCTCCTTGCAGCTCCTGGAGTGTGGACGTGCAATGATGTCGCATGGCACAACGTGCTGATGTCTGCCACACTCCACCCCTACGTTGCACCAGCCCTGTAGCTCCCCCCCGATCATCACCAGAGGGGCGCTGCAGAGCGGTTGAAGCCCTCAACCCTCCCCTGAATAGGACAGCAGTCCTCTGGATGCTCAATTCTATCCCATCCCTGCCAACCCCTGATGACCCGGGCATGTTTCCGAACCCGGTTCGCCAGCATGGTGCAAGGTGTGGCATCCAGCACCCCAACCCACAGTGCCACTGGGCTGGCTAAATTGAAGCCATTTTCACTGGAAGCACAGTACTGTCTCTGTCTTGTAGGAGGAGAGATTAATGAGTGAGTCTCATGTTGGTGATATTTCCATCTTTGATTCAGCCTGTTAACAGGAAAGTAGTAGGGGTATGGTTGGTGTGCAGCACAATGAGAGAAAAAAACTACAATGCAGGTAAAGTGTTTGACAGCCCAGAAAGTGGCTAAGAGATTTCTCTCACACAGAGAGTACTTTTATTCCATTGGAGACAGCACTTGGGAGGCATAAGCTATAGGCCTATGGGTACCATATACCTTCTGTGCCAGTACCACAGACATGGCAGTATCAGAGGTGGCTGTTTCTAGATGGAATGGCAGTTGTGGGTTAGGGTTAACCAGAGCTGGGACTGAGGCCAAGGCACGTTTCAGTGATGTAGCAGCAGCTGTATGCTCTGGGCCCCATTGCCATGGGACATCCTTTTTCAGTAGCTCGTGAAGAGGTGCAGCCTTTTGTGCAAAATCACAAATGAAATCTCTTGAGTAGTTGATCGTCCCTGGAAATGCCTTAATGTAGAGACACAGGTGGGTAGGGGGAGATCCTGGATGCCCTAGACCTTGTCAAAGGTGGGGCTCCTGCCTTTGCTGGTAATGCGTAGGCCTAAAAAGGAGACTTCAGGGAGGTAAAAAGTTGTACTTTCACAGGGCTGCACTTGAGGCCTGCTTTTGTAGGAGTGTCAGAAGCTCCTCTAGAAACTGTAAGAGTTTCTTGAGGTCTGCTGTTGCCAAGAGAAGGTCATCCATATACTGCAGGATGCCGTCAGGAGAGGAGAAACCTTATATGGCATCCCTCGTGTGGATGTTGAACAGGGAGGAGCTATTGTGGAACCCTTGTGGGAGGTAGTTCCACATGTACTGACATCCTTCAAATGTGAAGGCAAACTTGTATTGGCTCTCGATGGCCAATGGTAGTAACCAAAACCCATTGGAAATGTCCAGCATGCTGAGCCACTTGTGATGTGGTTTGAGGAGTTTTAGCACATCCGGGGCAGATGCTACTGTGTGGGTGCAACTCTTTGCAACTTGGTGAGCCTTCTGTAGTCTATGGTCAGTCTCCAATTATTATTGGACTTCTTCACTGGTCATATGGATAGCTGACTGTGGAGACACAGGCCCTAATGACCCCTTGTTTCAGAAGGGACTCTACTGTGGCCCTTAGAGAGGGGATGGCCTCAAGCAGAAAAAGGTAGTCTTTGGCGTGGTAGATCTGCACCAGTGACTTGTATGAGAGTGTCCATTTTGCCACAGTCATGTTTGTTCTTGGCGAAGGCATCTCTGTGCCTCTCCAAAATGGGCCTCAATTGAGGGAATAAGGCATGTTGCTGGAACATGAGGATAACGTCATATTTGAGTCATTGACTTTCAAGGCTGCCACAATGTGTGAATCAAAAATAAGAAGCAAATGGGTAAGGCTGGGCACCTGGAGTAGTAACTGGGTGGCTCCCACGCCATCTTAAAGCACAATACCAAACCTGCCTACTTTTGAAAAAAGTGCTTCTTGGGCTTCCTCCCCCTGCACTGGGCTGCCTCTTTACACCGGCAGTTCCCACGAAATCAACAAGAAGCACAGCTACAGACATGTTGGTGATTCCCTTCAAAAGGACAAAACTTGCCCAGAACTCCATCTTGTACCAAGAACCAAAATGGTACAATGAGTTACTTGCTAACCTTACAGAATCACCCAAGATCAGTACCTTAAAATCTGGGCTCAGATCCTTTCTTGACACAAAAAAAAATTGTGCTTGCCTGCACTAATATGGCAAAATTTCAGCCACCCAACCTTTCACTCCCCCTTTTTTATCTCATCAACCCCCATCCAGAACAAGGCCCACTTGGCTGACAAACCACTTCCTCCACGACAACGCCATGCCTGGCTGACCCCTTACCTCCTTAGGCTAGACTGACCAACTACAGTGCCTTCAGAAAGTATTCACCCCCCCTTGGATTTTGTCACATTTTGTTGTGTTGCTACCAGAATTTTTAATGCATTGCAGTGATTGTTTTCCCCTTGATTCACACAGCATACTCAACAATTTAAAGGGGCAAAAATATTTTTATTGTGTAACATTTATGAAACATTAAAAACTGAAATATCATGTTTATTTAAGTATTCACCCCCCTGAGTCAATATTTTATAGAAGCACCTTTGGCAGCAATTACAGCTTTGAGTCTTCTTGGGTATGTCTGTATCAGCTTTGCACATCTGGATGTGGGGATTTTCGCCCATTCTTCCTTGCAGATTTGCTCAAGCTCTGTCAAGTTGGATGGAGAGCGTCGGTGAACTGCAATCTTTAAGACTTTCCACAGATTCTCAATGGGATTCAAGTCTGGGCCTCAGCTGGGCCACTCAAGGACATTCACCTTCTTGTTCTGAAGCCACTCCAGTATTGCTTTGGCTGTATGCTTGGGGTCATTGTCCTGTTGGAACATAAATCTTCACCCCAGTCCAAGGTCTATTGCAGACTGATGCAGGTTCTCGTCAACGATGTGTCTGTATTTGGCTCCATTCATTGGTCCCTCTATCCTGACAAGTGCCCCAGTCCCTGCCACTGAAAAGCATCCCCATAACATGATGCTGCCACCACCATGCTTCATAGTAGGGATAGTGTTACACGGGTGACGAGCTGTGTTCGGTTTGCGCCAGGCATAGCGCTTTGCATTCAGGCCAAAGAGTTCAATTTTTGTTTCATCAGACCAGAGAATCTTTTGCCACATGGTCTCAGAGTCTGCCACGTGCCTTCTTACAAACTCCAGGCATGCTGTTATGTGGCCTTTTCTCAGGAGTGGCTTCCATCTAGCCACTCTCCCATAGAGGCTACATCTGTGAAGTGCTGCAGAGATTGTTGTCCTCTGGACAGGTTCTCCCATCTCAGCCATGGAACTCTGTAGTTCTATCAGAGTGGTCATTGGGTTCTTGGTCACTTCCCTGACCAAGGTCCTTCTTGCCCGATTGCTCAGTTTGGGAGGACGGCCTGCTCTAGGAAGAGTCTGGGTGGTTCTGTAATCTTTCCATTTCCTAATGATAGACTTGACTGTGCTCCTGGGAACTTTCAACACCCTAGAAATGTTTTTATACCCCTCCCCAGATCTATGCCTCCTCACAATTCTATCACGGAGTTCTACGGACAGCTCCTTGGTCTTCATGGTAGAGTTTCTGCTCTGACATGCACTGTCAACAGTGGGACCTTATACAGACAGGTGTATTTCCTCTGAAATCATGTCAACCATTTGAACTGACCACAGGTGGACTCCATTCAAGTTTTAGAGTGATCTCACCAGGAAATTGGATGCACCTGAGCTCAATTTGGAGTGTCATAGCAAAGGGGGTGAATACTTATCAAATCAAGACATTTCAGGTTTTTATTTTAAATTACATGTACAAAAAATTCCAGAAATTTCATTCCACTTTGACATTATAGAGTAATTTGTGTAGATATGTGACAAAAATCCCATATAAATGTATTTTAATTTGAGTTTGCAACATCACAAAATGTGACAAAATCCAAGGGGGGTGAATACTTTCTGAAGGCACTGTAAATAGTGAACTACAAGGCTGAACCCTATTTACCCTATCCTCTTCAGCCTTTAGTTGGATATATACAATTTCTTTGGTATTTAAATATCTGTGTGACTGTTTTCTGAAACATAGAAACATAGACTTTGACGGCAGATAAGGACCACTTGGTCTACCCAGTCTGCCCATTTCCCTTCCTATTGGATAAGCTGCAGATTCTAGTTAACCAACAGCCTACTTCCTGCAACCCCCCACTAAAATTGCCTTATGTCTGTCCCATGCATGTTTGAAATCCCCCACTGTTTTAGACCCAACAACCTCCCCAGAAAGGCAGTTCCATGCATCCACCACTCTCTCCATGAAGAAAAATGTCCTCACATTACCCCTGAGCCGTCCCCCCTCTATCTTTAAATTGTTCCCCCTTGTTCTTACACATCTCTTTTTCTGAAATATGCTACACTCCTGGACTTTGTTGATTCCCTTGAGGTACTTGAAAGTTTCTATCATGTCCTCCTGTCCCTCCTTTCATCAAGGGTATACATATTAAGCTCTCTCAGTCTCTCGTCCTATGGTTTCTGTTGCAGATCCTGCACCATTTCTGTTCTCTGTAAACACTGTTATAATTGTAATGTTTGTTCAACAATGACCTGGAACCTCTGAAAATGAGTTCTGGACTCAAAGGTATTAATCCTAAACTGAAATATATAAATAAATAAATACAGTAGTAGCCTGTTGGCTAGGTCCACCACGCACCCGTACCAAGAGTGGAAGTCTATCCCATGGATGCTTTGGTGATGACGTAAGACCATGAGGTCAAAATAATGCTTCACTTTTAAGTTACCAGTGATGACAGGTACCAGTTTAGCCCAGTAGGCTGTGATAATGGTCCCCTCGAAGGTCTGGGTGGAAGTTGGCTTCCCCATGGACCAACAAGAGTTCTGTGGATCATCCTGGTGCAACACAGAAACAACGGCGCCCGTGTCCAGAAGTAATTCAAGCTGGTGGCCCCAAACCAACGCATCTACATGTGGGCGTCCGAGTCATTGGTAACTAAAGTAGTGAGGATTTGAACTGGGGCCTGACACCATCAGTCCAATCCATTTAGCTCTTGCAAGGTGCCATAAAGGGTGGGGCCTACCTCTCGGCACATCTTTACAGCCGTAGCGTATGGGGATTCTGACCGCCCATGCCAACTGGAATCCTCCTCCAAAGGGGGAGTGGAAGGAATGGCTGCCATGACTTTCTCGGGAGTGTGGGCAGTAAGGGATTGAACCTTGGTCTGAAAATCCCGAAGTTGTGCGTTTTCCTCCTTTAATGCTTTATACATGGGCTCGGACCATTGTTTTTGTCCTTCATTGCCTTTTGTATTTCGCTGGTGCAACTTCTGTCAATATTTCTGCTTCTTGTTGTATCCACTTCAGTTATGAAGACTTGTCTTGCTGGGAATCCTTAGGCTTCCCTTCCACCACGTACTGGGTGGATGAATCTGTGCTGCCCTGCATCGTGGCCACTTTGGGCTTAGGACCCGGGCCAAGGTCTCTTACATAGACCTCGTAAACATGGTCCACCTTCTCCATGATGTCCTGAAAATATTCCCGTCTGGAGAATACGGCCGCTTCCACCTTTTTGCAGAAGGACAGTTAGAGGTTTTTCAAAGACAGGCATTTGTGTTCGATTGACTCCCTGTCTGGATGTTCATCAGCCAAATCCATGCCTGCACTGTAGGTGAGCCACAAGCGGCTTTCATACTGGGCCAGGGTCTCTTTGATATGCTGTTTCACCTGGGTC
The DNA here is from genome assembly GCA_016271365.2 of Neoceratodus forsteri. Taxonomy (NCBI): domain Eukaryota; kingdom Metazoa; phylum Chordata; order Ceratodontiformes; family Ceratodontidae; genus Neoceratodus; species Neoceratodus forsteri. The sequence continues at coordinate 1,077,313,331 of CM028130.1, forward strand.
ACCAGCATCAAGCCAACCATGTTAGGGTCGTGAATCACCAAGAGGTGGGGTGCAACTCTGTCAAATGGGGCTCTGATGTCATTACGTATGCTTTCTGGCAACTTGCCCCACACCATAGGGTCCATAGTCTGTTAAAAGACCTGTACTCGATGCTCAGGCACCAGGCTGAGTATTTCATACTGATTCTGCACTTTTTCCAAGTGGTAAGTAAGGTAGTCGCTAGGAGCCAAGTGACCTATTTTTCCACGCTGTTCGGGATGGTCTGTGCAGACTGTAGGGCACTTGGGCTTCCTCCCTGCCCAGTAATAGATTTGGTGACCACCTTAGTGTGGTGGTGGCCACTCCCTGAAGGAGGGTCTGCTTCTCCACCTTCTATTTCAGCATATCGCTGACTTCTTGTTTCAGAACTTTAGCCTGGGAATCGGAAATCACAGCTTTTGCAATCACCCTCTGGATTAAGGCTTCCACTTCATCCTTATCCTTTTTATTTAAGGCGGCTACTGGATGGTGATGCCTCAACCATCTGGCATCCCAAGATCCGCCATCTTGAACATCTTCGGCGTCGCTGTTGTCACTCTCCGATGATGACAGGTAGCTAGGTGGGGCATACAGCATAGTTTTCACATGACCCTTCAGGACTGCCAACTGCTGATGTAATTTTGTCATCTTAATTCTACACATCAAATGATCCACTCTGCCTCTGCACTCTCCCTTACTGATGTGATCCTACAAAACTCTGTACATGGCGCTCATCTCGCGGTTCTCCCTAAGTTCCCTGTCCAGCGCATTCTGGCAATTCTCAAAGTCCTCCTCTAACTCATTATACCCACTTTGCAACATATCATTCATACCTGTGAGTAAGTCATTCAGCTGTAACACATGCCTCTTATCCTGCTGCAACCTTTCACAGTCCTCTTTCAACCTAAAATCTCCCTATCTTTTTCCTGTACCACACTTTCAAGTTCAGTCTGAGTCTCATTCCTAAGCTTTTCAATTTCTTGTTCTGAGTCCCCCTGCCCTGTTGCTTGCCCGCTTCCCTTATTTTGGAGCCCAACTCCTTTTTCAGAGCTAGGACCTCTGTTTCCACTGCTTTCAATGCAGCATATAGGGCAGCAACCATTACACCTTTCTGAGCATGCTTCTTAGCTGTAGGCTTTGCCTCTGAGTACAGTTTATAGACATACTGCCCGGATTAGCCTGCGACTTTACATCCAGCATGAAATCTCCCCAACCTCCGTGGGAGGTGAGAAAGTTTAAGATGTTTAATTTGAGCTCTGTACTAATGGCCATTTTGGAAAACCAAGAGTCTGAGGTGTACCAATTCACCTCAACCTCAGCAGCTAGGCAGTCACACGTTTTTGGGTCGGACATCCTACTGGGCTGTGCTGCAAGTTGAACAAGGGGTGTAGGTTTGAGCACCTTCATTGTTCCCAATCCCGTTTGGGATGCAGGAGTCACTAGTGGCCTTCCAAAAAGAGTTGTAAACAAGGGGTGTAGGTTCAAGCGCTTTCACGATTCCCAATCCCATTCACCTGTGTACCCTTTGGCATACTGGCTCTGATCCTTCCAAACAGGTCCTACCATGGTCGCCAGATTTGTTGGGTGGCAGGGATCTAGACCTGTTGGCAAAACAAGACACAGAAGCCTGAGTATCACAGAAGAAAGTTTGTTCCCAAGACTTGTAGAAAACAGCGTACCTACTGGGAGTTCAGGGATTTCCCGAACACCATGATGTCATCATGTAAACTTGGAGAACAACAGGCTTACATGAATTATTATACTAAGAGAGAAGAGGGTGTGTTACTAAGCAACAGACTCTCGTAAAAGGCAGAAGTACAAAATACAGCAATTCCATTGGCGGAGACTGGTGGCAGCTCACACCTAGTACAGTTAGGTTTTGCGTGTACACAGTGATAAGCATTGTGCTGACTAAGGCTGCTTTTGGGTTACAGTACAGTGATTCATAAAATATGCTGATGACAGCATCATGACAAATGGCTGTAGGTGGCACACAAGCACCACAAAATAATCATGCTGAATGCAGTTCCTAAGCACATCATAGTAAGTATGAGTAAATACAAGTGTACCTTATGTTGCAGTAGCATGTGAGTGAGCCTACATGGGGGTCCATAGGGCATGCAGGTCTACAGTCTTTTTTTTTTACAATTAAGTTTTATTAAACATTTTTCCAGGGCAATCCTATAACAGTATTATGTTTACTTTATATCACACTTCCATAACACTCAGTGCATTACTGTATACATAAGACAGATATTGAGTTTGTTTGAAGTCTTTCAAATCCATAAAACTTTGTTCTTTAATTGTCCTTGCTGTTAATAAAGATTATTTATTGCACCATTTGTTGTATTGTCTTTTCCTCAACTTTTCCCTTTCCAAACTGGTCAGGGTAGTTCTCTGTATATTAATGATCATTATGTCACAATTATATTGCTTCCTCCTAGTATGCAAAATAAATGAAGGATTGAAATCCATATCTAGTCATGCTAATACTGGTTAATGAAAAACAGGTGTGCCTCTAACTTATGAATGATATGATACAGTTAGAAAAGTTATCCTGACTAGAGAGGGGTTTAAAAAGCCATCACAAAAATTTATTGTTGGAGGACATGCATAAAGTCTGGAGCTGAAAGTCTAGGGTGGGGGTAATGTTAGTGGGAAGAGAGAGGAAGGGGCAAGTGATAAGAAGAAGAGGGTTTAAGAAGAAAAAAGGTGGAGGGAGGTACCACCTCTTTTTGATTTAGTGTGTTTAATTCTCTGGTCAGATTTAGGTATGAGGTTAAGGCACAAAATTAGGATAATGATTTAGTTGGTAGGTTACCTAGATCCACCACTGATTATCAACGTTTTTAGTGCTTGAGGTCACTCTAGTTGCCAAGCGCTCCATATTATATATCTTGTAAGTCAATGACCTCCATCTTTCCTTAGTGGGGAGCTTCGGAGTGTACCAAAGCTTTGTTAGTGTTTTCTTTCCTGCTAGTTTGAATAATGTTGTCTGTTTATACAATGCTTTAGTGATTTCTTTTTTATGTACATGCTTTTGGCTTTTTCCCTGTTAGTCCCACTCCCACACGTCCCCAATGTGATGCATGCATGTGGAGGCACACGCACGCTCACCTTGCTGACCCCCAACCTACCAATCACACCATTGCTGCTTGCACCTATCACTGGACCTCCATCTGGTGATGGCCTGACTACAGGCGGGTGACCCCCTTCCTGGGAGAGGCAAGCTTCCCTCAATCCTGCTTCCACCCTCCCCACCAATGCTGGCACCCTGGTGACCCGAGGTAATTCCTGAACCCAGGTCACCAGCACAGCATGAGGTAAGGCATCCAGCACCTCAGCCCTCAGCACCTCCAGGCCATTCCTTGCTTTAATGATTTTGACTTCCCTTGGTAGGGTTTCAGTCAGGCTATAGGTTGGGGTCAGAAGGTCTGGTATTTCATGGATGTTTCTGATCTCTTCCAGAACATTCTTCCAGTACACTGTAAGAAGAGGGCAAGACCAAATAATGTGTAACATGTTTGCTTGTGTTTGACCAGATCCTCTCCAACACAGGCCCTGCCCCTCTCCATCAAATTCTGAAGTGAAGTCAGGGGTTCTAAAAAATCTCATCCTGTTTTTCCAGGCATGTTCTAGCCAGTAGATAGAGGCTGAGAGTTTTTGGGAGGGTAAAGCACTAGTTTCCAAGAGATCTGCCTCGATCTCCTCCCCTAGTTCTCTGGACCACCTGTTCCTAATATAATCTAGGTTATCTTTATAATAGTCTCTGAGGGCTGGATATAGTTTACTGATTAAATGATCCTGTTCATTATCATCTGTGTAGAAAACCAGTAAGGCTACCAGAGAGGAAGGAATTTCAGCAACCTGAGAAAGTGCATCTCTGTGTGGCTGTAAGGTGTTTTTTAACTGGAGATAGTGAGGGAAAGCAAATGTGTGTAGTTTATAGATGTTTTGGAGGGTTGCAAAGGATAGAATGCCAGAGGGGCCTACCAACTGTCTGATATAATATATTTTGTATGGCATCCAGGTTCTAAGTGTGTCCCTCAGTCGGTTTGGGAATAAGGAGTGTTCAGAAACCAAGTGTCTCATGTAGAGCCATTCTGGAGTGGAACATAGAGTGTCCATTGTGCGGAGCCAGTACATGTAGGGCTCTGCTAAGAAAGAGGTGTGTTGATTCAGGGGAAGACAGTAAGGTGGGTTACCAAACATCTGCAGGGCTACTTCTTTAGGGGCCATTAGTTGTTGTTCTAACTGTTTCCAAGGGGACTGATAAGCATTAGATAAATGATAGCGTAGTACTCAAATCTGTGCAGCTGTTGCATACGTAGCTAGATCTGGAACATTTAATCCCCCCCTTCAACTTGGGGAATTGAAGTGAGGTGTATCTGATTCTGGGTGGTTTGCCGCCCCATATAAATCAGAATGTCATTTTATTCCAGGATTGGAAATATATTTTGGAGGGTAAAATTGAGAGTGTCTGTATGAAGAAAGTAATCTAGGGAGTATATTCTGTTGAGTAGTTTCAATGAGGTTTAAAAAGCCTAGAAGTACAGTAGCTGTGTCCATCGTGATAAACCCATATTTATTTGTTGAGTAATGGGCTCATAGCTTACCATTTCCAAATGCAGTAAGTCATAAGGAAGTTGGATTCCGAGATATCTCATTGTGATTCTGTTCCAATGGAATACATAACTATTTTTTATGTTCAGAGAGCTAGTATAAGAAAAGTTCAGGACTTCTGTTTTAGTATCATTTAACTTGTACTTGGCCAATTGTCCATATAATTCTATCTGTCACCAGACAGTGGGTGTGGAATTCTCCAGGTCTGTTAATGCTAACAAAATGTCATCTGCATAAATATTTATTTTATGCTGGGCGCCTCCAATTAGTACTCCTTATACTGATGGGAGGTTCCAAATTGTTATGACTAAAGGCTCAAGGAACAGGGTAAACAATAAGTGGGATAAGGGGCAGCCTTGGCGGGTCCCTTGGGCTAGGGGAAAAGGGTCTGAAAGAGATCCATCCAATTTAAGGTACGTGTGGGGGGATTTGTACAGATTTTTAATTTGTTGGATAAATTTGTCTGGTAGGTAAAGTATCTGAGAGTAGTCCACAGGAACTGCCAACTGACCCCGTCAAATGCCTTTTCAGCATCTAACCCTAAGAGGGTCGGGGTAAGTGGTTTCTACTAGCATATTCTGTCAACAAGGTAACATGGCAGACTACATCATGCGCTTATCTCTTTCTAATAAAGCCCACCTGGTCTCCTACAATGAGGTAAGAGAGTAAGGTATCCATTCTGTGGGCCATTATAGACATAAAAATGTTATAGTCACAATTTACTAAGGTTCATACTGAGGAAGACTTGGAGCTAGTAGGCGATTGCCCATATGTGCTCCTTATATACATCTAATAGTATTTAGGAATAGTCCCATATAACAGATACTGATCCAATCTTGATTTGAATATAGTTTTATTATTACTAATAATTATATTTTCTGGTAAATTATTCCAAGGATTGGCAAATCTCGTTGTATAAAAATATTTTCTTGTTAGTCCGGAACTTTTGACCTTGTATCTGTAATGGGTGTCCTCTAGTATTACAGCCATCTTGTTTAAATGCAAACCCAAGATCACTCAACAATCTGTAATCCTGCATGATACTGTACATAAAGAGAAGATCCGGTCTTATCCTTCTAGTTTCCATGGACATTAAATTCAGCTTTTGTAGTCTTTCTTGATAATCTAATCCACCCATTTTACAATGCATTTAGTAAACTTCCTCTGTTTATGTTCTAGTTTTTGTCTTTCTTGTTTTATTACTGGAAACCAAATTTGTGATGCGTATTCTAATTGTGGGTGCACATATGCTCCCCACACCAGGCACTTGGGTTAATATCCCAGTACTGACACTGTAGTGCAGCATGAGGAGGGTGCTGCACTCCTGAGGTGTCGTCTTTCAGATGAGGCCTTAAACTGAGGTCCCATCTGCCTGTTCTGGTGGTAGTTCAGGTGGATGTTAAAGATCCCATGGCATTTCTCGAAAAGAGCAGGGGAATTTCCCCACTGCATGGCCAAATTTCCTCCATTCATGAAAAATACCACCAACAGCTTAATCTGATTCAAGGTCAGTTGGCATTCATCTGTATCCCCCTTCCCTGGGTCATGCCTGAAAATAGGCAGGATTTGTCTAGTGCACTTACCCAGTCAACAAAAACAAAATAAATAAGTAAAATGAATAAAGGCATCATAATGTTACCTTCCCTACTATTTATATTTCTTTTGATTGCCCAGATAATGTTGTTACATTTTTTAATTGCCTGTTGAGTATGTTCGAAAATATCTAGATTTTCTGATACATAGTAACCCAAGTCCCTCTCAGACAAGCAACAATGTAGGCTATGTCCACATAGTGCATAGCTTGTTCTTCTGTTATGCTTTCCCAAGTGCATAACTTTACACTTTTCCATGTTAAAGTACATACCCCATCTAATGACCCAGTCGGAGACACTATCCAAATTCTGTGGATATATTTTACCTCTTCCTGAGTACTACAAGGCCCACCTATTTTAGTGTCATCTGCATATTTTGTAGCCCAACCATTTAGTCTATCTGTTAAATCAGAAATAAATATCTGGAACAGTGCAGGTCCCAACACAGAACCCTGTGGAACTCCACTTGTCACCAAACTGACATCAGATCGGTGTCCATTTATCTGAACCATCTGCTTTCTATCTATCAACCACTCTTCTATCCAGTGTACTAAATAGGGATTAGCCTTTAATAATTTTAATTTGTCTATTATGGCACCATGTGGTGTCAAATCAAAGGATCTACTAAAATCCAGGAAAATCACATCACATGGGACCCTACTGTCCAAAGATGTACTCACATTTTCAAAGAAGCGCAACAAATTTGTGGTGCAACTTCTACCCTTTTTGAAACCATGCTGTTTAGAATCTATATGATCAATCGAGGAGAATAAAGTATCCCTAACCAGCCCCTCCATTATCTTACACACCAAACAAGTCAGACTTACAGGTCTGTAAGTATTAACATTTGTTTTTTCTCCTTTCTTATAAATGGGAACTACATGGGCCACTTTCCAGTCACTGGGTATCTCTCCGGTACTAACTGATTGCTCAAAAAAAATTTTTAGTGGAAGGGTGATATAATCAATCATTATTTGCAGCATATTGGCTGAAATTCTATCTGGGCCTGGGGATGTATTTGGTTTCAGCTTCTGAATACGCTGCTTTATTTCCAATAAGTCAAACTGTATTGGATCCACTGGTAAAAGTGCAACTGCCTGGGTACTATAAGATTTTGTACCATAAATCTGACAAACGTATTTATTAAAGGCAGTAGCCATTTCCGCATCTGCTGTAACAATTCTATTTTGAACTGTAAGGGGTCCCACAGGATTCTGATTTCATTTTAAGGAGTTAATATAGGCAAAAAAGGCCTTATAATTATCCTTTGTGGCATTCTTTGCAAGCTGTCCCTCTGCATCTTTTTTTGCCATCCTGATTCCTTTTTTACAGATCCATTGTGCCTGTTTTAAGGCAAAGAGTGTCTTTTTGTTCTTATTTTTTGATATCTTTTGTAACACTTATTTTTCTTCCTAATCAGTTTTCTTATGTTTCTATTTAACCACACAGGATTTTTGTGAATGTTTTTATGCTTAACGGTTTGTGGTATGTAAATTTCACTTAAGCTCAAAACAATCCCTTTTGTAGTTTTCCACATCTGTTGTACAGATTTATCACTAAGTACAGATGTCCAGTCTAACTTTTTCAGTTCAGTCTGATTTTCCTTTTCTTTTGTCCTTTTATATAAAAATATGTCTGTTCTACCCTGATGAGCTTCATAATCATAACTGATTTCGAACATTACTGATTCATGGTCACTAGTTCCGATTGGGGGGCCTGTGATACACTCTTGAATCATTAGTTGTTCAGTTCCCAGTACAATATCCAATATATTAAACCCTCGTGTAGGGGAAATTGAATATTGTACCAAATTTCAGTTATGACAACCAGTAACAAAATGTTTGGCACTCGCTCCAATGGCAGTCATTGTTGGCCAGGCAATATTAAGGAAATTTAGGTCACCCATTACACAAAATTCAGCAAGTTCTCCTGCCTCATCAAATTCTTTAATCAGACTGTCAGTAATTTCATTTTAGAAGAGGGACTGCGATAAACTGTACCCAACACAATTGACTGAGATTTCTCTCCGTTTATTCTTATCCATAGGGTTTCTGTGTCTGAATTTTTTTCCCTAATCTTATGTGATATATCTACAGATTTAATTATGTCTTTTACATACATTGTGACACCTCCTACTCTTTTTTCTGTTCTGTTTCTAGTATATAGTGTATAACCTTCCAAGTGTCTATCCCTTGCTTCATCATTATCAGGCCACCAAGTTTCAGTTATGGAAATTACATCATATATCACTGATAATTGATTTTAACTCATCCGATTTTTATTCACGCTCCTAGCATTAAATAACAATATCTCCAGGTGATTCTTGGTGGAATTTCTATTTATTTGATCATGATTATTTTATAATGATAAGAAATTCAGTCTGTTATCATCTCTACTCAGTCACGCTGGACATAATAAGTTCAGAGATGTTTACAGTCTGTTAGCAAGTAATCTAGCCCCATTACTATTCAAATGTAATCCATCTCTTGCATACAGCTCATAATTCCATTGCAATACTGCCCAGTTATTAATAAAAGACAACCCATCTCTAGTACACCAGTTGTTAAGTCTGGTGTTAATCCTTTCAGTGGTCAAGTTTTTTGGGGGGTGGGCTCTGGGGACTGAAATAATACCTGAGATTGCCACTTTATTTCCTTTTCTTTTCATGCAATTCCCCAAGTCAATAAGTTCATAACAAATATGTTTTTCATGCATATGATCTATATTGTTAGTGCCTACATGTAATATAACTGTAGAATTGCATGGAAGCCTAATATTATCTAGAACAGTTTTAACATCATGTATTCGTGCTCCTGGAAGGTACGTGACAGTCATAGTCTCCTTATCATTCTGTCTGATATATTTATCAGTTATTTTAATTATGGAGTCTCCAATCACCATACATTCTGGTGTCGAATTTTCTGCTCTATCAGTTTCTTCATTTGATAAGCCATTAAATCTATTTTGTGTAGAAATCTGTAACTGTTCCTTTTGCTTTACATCTTTCTTTTTTTGATATGTGACTTTTTTCCACTCTAAAACATCCTTTCTTCGCTTTTTATTACAAGTTTCTTGTTCTTTATCCTCTGTGCTGTCCTCTCTATCTCCCCTTAGCCTTTTTCTGCTTGTATTGTCTAAATATTGGAAATGTTCATTTGTAACATCTAACTCTTCTCACCCCCCCTTCCCCACCAAAAAAAAACAACTGCAGAACTTTGATTTGGCACCTGAGAATTTGCAGGGGTTAATGTACTAACAAATGTCTGGATCTTAATAATCTCTTGCACCTGTTTTAATTCATTCTTAAGTGCAGTATTTTCTTCAGTAAGTGTCAATAGTATCTGACATTTAGAGATAGGGCAATATGAGGCTGCGTACCGAGGGTCTTTTGGGGGTTTAGAGATAGCTGCAATCTTGGCATATTGGCAAGAGGGGGGTGGACATCCTTGCTGGATTTCTATAGTGGCTTCTAGCAGGGAAGGGAGAAGTATTTTGTGAACATTTTTATAGAATTCCATGGGGTAGCTGTCCGGGCCAGGGACTTTTAAAGACTTTGACGCAGTAATTGCAGCAAGCACCTCCTCTTTTGTGACAGGGGCTATAAGAGACTGGACTTGTCATTCTGACAATTTAGGAATTGGGAGTTTCGAGAGATAGCTGTCTATTTGTTGGGGTGGAGTTGTAGCATCTTCTGTGTATACGCATTTATAATAGGAGGCCAAATCTTGCCATATTGCTTGAGGGTGGTGCAAAAGGCGCCCAGTAGTGGGGTCAAATAAATGGGTTACCGCTGTGTAAGTCCTGGCACCTCTCAGTCTTCTGGACAGGTTTCTTGCTCCCCGGGTCCCCCCCATAGGAATTAAGCTTGAGGTAAAGTAGGTGCTGCTCTATCTTAAGAGCCATAATTTTGGGGATTTTTTGTTCAATCAACTGCATGATAGACAGTACGGAAGTGTCTCCCATATAGGAGCATTCTTGGAGGGTATTTATTTTTTAAGTTAAGAAGAGTTCATTCTCACAGCCTTTTTTTACGGGATGCAAATTTTATAATCTCCCCCCTTAGTACCATCTTTAGGGTGTCCCATATAATTGTATTGGATGTATCTCCTCCTGCATTTTCAGCAAGGACACATGGTACTGAGGTCTTAATTCTTTGAATTCAGGGTCCTTAAGATACATTAAGTTTAGACACCAAAATGACCTACCTTTGGGTTTGCCTGGATTGAATTTTGTGTAAACCGGTCTGTGGTCGGACAGAAAGGTGGCCCCATAATATATATCGGGTCTAGTATGACTTCCCGACTCAATTCTTACTGATGCTCAATCTCCCGACTCTGAGATCCCATCTAGCAGCTTCCCGCATAGCTTATTGTACCGACAAGATTATTCCCTGGAACACTGTTTACCCGTTTAGCATCATCCCGTCATTTACATTTTTACCTAATTGCAGGGTGTGTTCAGTGAGCGCTCTGTACCTCAGTCCTCTTATAATTATGAAGTAAGTCTCGGAGAAGGCAGGTTATGGGGTGGTGGGTGGGCGATGGGGCATGGCCAATAGGGGCCAGCCATCAGTGGGAGATGAAGTATTGTAAATTAAAAAAACAAGAAAAACAAGTTTTTAATTTTTATTGTTAGTCTCTTTTAACTGAGGGGGGAGGCCAGGAATAACAAGAATAATGAAAACAAAATAGAGATAATGGGATGAAGAGGACAGTTATTCTAACCAGAAGGAACAGAGCAGCTGTGAATGAGTGACTCCCAGTAGAGGCAAGGGAGATGAGGACTGTTCCCCAAACAAGCAAAGCAACACAAGCTGCCACACACCAAGCAACAGAGTGGCATGGTCAAGCTGAGTTTGAGTTCCTTCTTTTCATTTCCATAAGCACATTAGGCAGCCGGCAGCCTGCTGTTTTATTTCGCGGGGGAGTCCATTGCACATGGCTGCCCTCAAGTTCACTGTTGTGAACCTGTTTGCCCTGAGAAAAAGTTAAAGTGGAGGCTAGGTTATTCTCTGACAGTCTGGCTTTCAGTCTGTGATGGGAAAACATTTCTAATGCTGCTTTGTATTTGAGGTTCTAAGGAAAGTGCTTTGCTGTTGTCGAGTGTTTTTTTTTTTTTTTGTCTCTTTTATTTTACAGTTTATTTACCCAGGAGAGCCCAGCTGAGATGTAACATCTCGCTTCCAGGTGGGTCTGACTTCTACCCATTTCTGACACTGGGTGTTTGGCACACCAGTAGTCAATTTAGCAGTCGGAAGGTACTGAGTCCTGAGTCTGATCATGTCGGGGGTTTAGCAGTCAGGAATTGAGTACTGCCGGTAAAATAAATGTCTGCATTAGTAAAGACGGGATGTGTGTGCAGTCGGGAAGTTGGTTGAGGGAAATTTGTAGTCGGGATACTAGGAGTCGAGAAATCGTACGGATCCCTATATATCTTGGACTAACTCCAGATGCTCCATAGAGCTGAAGAGATAGTCCAATCTGGAGAGACTGTGTATTTTTGATGATTGAAAAATAAATGCTTTAATCTTTGGGAAGGAATACCTCCATATATATCAGCAAAACCCAAACTGGGGAGTGTCCTGCATAGGTAGTTTTGTAGAGGGGTTAGTCTACTGTATGTTTAGCCGGGGAGTCCACATCCAGTTCTGGTTGAAGAGTAACATTGAATTCTCCTCCTATGATCACCTGCCCCTGCTGAACAGATAGGAAGTCATCATGGAATTTTTTAACTACTGTGGTTAAGCAGCCAGGGCGTAAATATACTGAAGCCAGGGTCACTGGTATTGAATAGAGCTGCCCTGAAGCTATGATATACCTGCCTTCTTTATCTGCCATCTGTTTGTGCAACAAGTAAGGGACTCCTCAGGGTATTAGAATTGCAGTACCTCTCCTCTGGACATAGCTATGGGAAGAGGACAGCACAACCTGGAATCCAAACTTTTTGAATTTGGCATGCTGCAACTGCGAGAGATGTGTCTCTTGCAGATAAATTAAATCAGGTTTTTCTGTTTTTAAACATTTTATTACCCTTGATCTCTTTATAGGACTGTGAATTCCATGTATGCTTTGTGACAGGATTACAGTTTGGTTAGCCATGATAGTGAGTTAACATAGAGCTGAATAAGACATGCAAGTCCCCCCCCCCCAACCCAGGGGTAGAGATCAGAGATATAGACATTGGCCCAGATATTCAAAAGTGTGCCCAATATGTGCACAATGAAATGTGCAGCACAATGCAGATGCACCACAGGAAACGGATGCCATATTCAAAAGATGCGCCAGTGACCCATGCTGGTGCAAAGCACACTGAATATAGTAAAGATGTGCCACCGCGAAACCAGACGTGCACTGGAGCAACCAGTAATGCACATGAGTATGCAAGTATTCAGATGCCAGTTGGCTGAGCAAGCACAACAGGCACAGGGGAGCACAGGCAGGGCTGCACAAGAGCAGAGTGCCAGGCCAGCAATGGCAGACCCAAACCAAAAGGGCACAGTGGCCAGAGTGGCCAGGACGCACCACAGGGGCATCGGGCCAAGGGTCACACAGGATGCCAGGCTGCCAACACCAACCCATGTCGCAAAGCACACCAACCCACCAGCCCTGATGGCACACCCACAGGCAGACCTATGCCAGTGCACCACCACCACAACCCTAACAGGCAGCACTGTAGTGTACAGTGGCACAGCCATGGTGCCAGGTCACCAGATATGCACAGTGGACAGCAGTAAAGGAGACAGTGATGCACAGGAGAACAAGGGGCAAATGGACCACAAACAGGCAAGGACACAGGGCACAGCACCGCAGTGCACACTGACAATGGCAAGGGCAGCATGGCAGGCAGACAGCAGGGCAGCACAGGCAGACAGGGACAGAAGGTGGTGGACTGCATACAGCGCTGGGGGAGATGCACCGTCCATGGGCATGCAGGACACAGGGACATGGCAAACAAGACCCAGCACACACAGCAGCTCTACTCAAAGGATACAGCAGTGGGACAGGAAGGGACATGCCCAAGGGCACAACCCTACAGCTGCAGCACATTGCAACAGGCTGCCTACAAATGAAACACAGACACAGAAGAGGTAGAAAAATAAAGGTTTACTGAAACAATAACAAACACTGGTATGCCAACAGGGCATGCAGAAACAATAAGAAAGGGGTAAATACAGGGAGAGGCAAAGTGGAACAATAGGGGAAAGGGACTGGGAGGAAGTACAGAGGTGGGGAAGGTGGAACAGTCAAAGTGGAGGAGGGCAGGGGATGTCCATGTAACAACAGGAATGGGGGTCTGAATCAAAGCCGCTGCCAAAGTAGCATGGTCCACAGCCTGTGCACCTCATGGATCAAAGTGTCTGTTGCCACCAGCTGGTGTCGTCTCACCCTCAGCAGCATAGTTGAGCAGCCAATGCTCCTCCGCATTAGCTGGTGGAGCATCAGCCAGCAGGCCCTCCATGAATTGGCCCGGCCTCCATCTTCTGGCCGGTGGTCCAGCCCAACCTAGAAGAAGGGACAGAACAGGCAATAAGTGATGTGCGACAAGGAGGCCATGCCCACCCACGTGTGCACACTGGACAGCTGATGCAGCCCCCAGTGGATGGAACCCACAATGGCACGTGCACAGTGGACAGCAACAGCCAACCCTGTCACACTCCACTGCCAGACCGCCAGGCCACCCCAGGGCGACATGCACCCACACCTCTGCAGTGTAGCCCACAGTGCTGGTGCAAGTCCCCCCTGGGCAGGCTGTAAACACCCAGTAGCAGTCACACACCATAGGGGCCGCGCACATAGACCCACCCTACCAGAGTCAGCTCTGGGGTGCCACCACATAGAGGCCTCGTGCATAGTGCCACCACACACTGCACAACACGGCACTGGCGGTGGAGGCAGGCACCTACCCAAGCAGTGGCCATGCAAGGCGGCAGTGCCCAAGGCTGGATCACAACACCCTACACAGTCCCACACACATGGTACAACATGCTGCACATGTTCAACTGCCCATCCATGCACCAGTGCAGCTGCAGCACCACCATCACACCTCTGTCTATCCTGGACTGCGGCCACCCTGGCCCTCCTGCAGTTCTCCAGTCCTGTGGATGGAACAGAGATAAAGACATGGATATGAGTGATGTGCCATGCACAGCCCCCCCCAACACCAACACCATGCACACCACTAGCACAGCACAGGAAGGTACAACAACTTGGCTGTGGGCGGTGGTGCCTGGCCAACAGCACCATGCAGCACCCACCAGCGCTGGACCCCCCAGGCAGCCACACATGCAGCGCACCTGTCAGCACAGTAAATGAACAATGCAAACATGCGCAGTGCAGTTGGACACCTACCTGGCCATGGCAGAGCCCCTCATTGCACTCTTGCCTGCTGCTGGCATAGGTGCGCTTGATCATGCCATCTCAGGTCCCCATACCGGTGGCGGCACTGCTCCCCCATGTGCAGCACACCTGTATGGCACTCTAGCCCCACCGCCACCCTGACCCACACTGTGGCTCCTGAAGATCATCCACCCCAAACAGCTGGGCAGCCACAGGCTCCACTAGGGCCACCAGGTTGCAGATCTCAACCTCACTCCAGTTGAGAGCATGTTACAAATAGGACCGGACCCTGACATACTGCACAGGTATCAGACACAGCGATAGTGCAACCACTGCAGCCTACAATGCATGCGCATGGAAATGCACAGGTATGACGCGCAATGGGAGCAATGGACCATGGCTGCACAGCATGGGGATGCACGATAGATGTGCACAGTGGAGGCCTATCGCACACTACCGCACATGCGCACCGCAACACGGCAAGGCAGGGGTATAGGGTCACGCCCATGACCCAAGTATGCATCATGCATGACCCTGTGCAACATCATGCAGTATCTGGCAATGCGGGGTCAGTAGCATAGTGCATCTGGCACGGTTACATAATGGGGCCAGGTGGCGCACTGTACCCGAATGCACAACATGCGCACTGTGCCGCATGCGCAACAGGGGAATGTCACACATCGCACACAGCTGAGCGATAGGCCAAAGGATGGGGTGCTGCTGATGGTGCATGTGCACACCATGCAGCAGCGCACGGTGCATGCGCTGGGAATACGCCAGTCAGTTGCTCCAGCACATTCATATTGCGCAAGGTGCAACTTCGCAATATTCATCTGGTATATGCAAATAGCCACACGAGGCAATGTAAGGCACAGTCAGGCTCATTAGCATCGCATTACAATTGTGCTGGAGCATATTTGCATGTGTCGCTCCATAACGGATTCACAATACAGCACAGGTCACTGACAGGTATTGCAGCCACTGAGGTAAAGAGCAACACATGTTGTGAATGTGCTGGCCATGTTGCCAATGCTGCACTGTTACAGGTTGGGTTGCCAAGCCGCTGACGGGCCATTGTCTGACTGTCCACAGGTAGCACCATGTCTGAGATGGAAGGAGGTGAGGAGCAGGGGCCTGCATGGAAGCGCAGGCCCAACTTCACAAAGGATGAGCAGAAGGTCCTGTTCGAGGCCTACCATGACAGTCAGCAACCTGCTGAGTGGTGCCACAGGCACCCCGCAGAACCATGCCACCGGGTGGAAGGAGGTGGCAACCTATGTTAATGCCCACAGGAGGCAAAATAGGAGCGCACAAGAGTGCAAGAAGGAAATGGGGATGAACCATCAATGTATCAAGGAGAAGGTTGGCCGCCGTCAGGGTGTCATGCAGCAGGACAGGCGGGGAACCCGGCACCACCCCTGTACTGATGGCAGGTGAGGAGATGATGTTGGCGACCATCAGTTATGCCGCCATTGAGGGCATCCCAGGAGGAGAATTCCAGATGGGTGGCAGCCCCTCACAGCACTGTGAGTTGGTGGGTGTCATGTGGGTGTGGAGGGGGGTGTGTCACCCGGCACTGTGCAAGCGTGAAGGCTGCTGTGCTGTGTGCCCCTTGTGTGTGCGGCATGCAGCAGCACATGGCGCACATGGGGCCACCATGCATGGCATCGTCCACCTGTGTGCAATGGGACAGCAGCACGGGCACTGTACTGTGACCGAGGCACCAACTCCAGGGTGTGCACGCTGCTGGCCAGACCCACATTGCTGCCTGCCCAGTGCACCAGTGGCATGACACGGTCCACTGGGGCATAGGCTGAAGCATGGCACAACACAGGTGTTGACACCTTGGGGAGGCACTTGCTTGCCAGTCGTGTGTTGCTGTGACACCATGTGCTGCTGCCACCCACCATGGTTGGGCTGGCATGAGCACCGTTGGTGGCATGTCCACCCTGCTGTTCACTGCTGCATGGGCATACACAGTTGCATGTCAGCATGGTGGTGGCACACATGCCCCCATCACACTGACCATGGCTCTGCATGCGCATTGCCATCATCACCACCACTGATAATGTTCTCCTGTCTTCCAGCACCATCACACCTCAGGAGTGAGTTGCAGGATACCACCGATGACGTCGAACCCAAAGAGTAGGAGCCATCCACTTCCATAGGCATCCAGGCCAGGAACCATCAGCATTGAGGCAGTGTGGGGGCTGCTTGATTTCCTGTGCCTGGGTGACGACGACACATTGTCGGACCTCCTGCTCACCGAGGCCCTACCTGTGCTGGTACTAGGGACGCAGGAGGGTGGGGCATCCAACATGGATGATGACATTACACTGATCCTGGATGGCACAGGCCTCAAAATGCCACTGAGGGTACAGGGCTGTACACAGGCAGCGGGTTGCCACCAGTGGTGTTACAGCACCCACACAGCTGCACTCTAACCTTGGCTGCACAGTGCTATGTGGAGCAGCTGCAGTCGCCAGCCATGGGGGGTCACTGCCATGGATGCCAGTGCCATGGGGATGGCCCAGCAGGCAGTTGGGCAGTGGCAGCAGGCTGCAGTGGCCACTATGCAGCACACCACAGCGGCTGCCGATGGGGCACCAGCACAATCTCCATCACCTGCGTGGTCCCTTGTGCAGCGTCCCCAGCCAAGGGATGTTGAACAGCATGCCGCCACACCCACAGCAGGTCGGCATGAGCCCCAGGATGTACAAGGTGCTGACAAGCTAGTTGAGCACACCAGGTTGCTGCGGTCATCCATGGATAACCAGGCGACACTCAGGGCTGAGATACGTGCACTGTGGGTAGAGCTGTGTCAGCTGTCTGATCATGGGGACATTGGATGAGCCCAGCTGATTAGTGAGCTCCAGCAGCTGCAGGAGGCCACAACCTCATTCCTGGACCACACTGCTGGTACCAGTGCCACAGGATTTGCATTGCTGACATCCACTGGGCACAGCAAGGCATGTAGGACTCCCCGTAGTGCCACAACAACACCACAGACCTAGCATTTGGTGACCCCAGCACAGCTGATGCTGGGCTCTGACATGGCCATCCCTGACGCACCTGCGGTACTCTCTTTGCTGGGCTTTACACGCCCACGAGGACCCGGTCACATTCTCAGGCCTCTACCTCTGCGAGTGTGTTGGTTACACCTCCAGTGGCTGTTGAGCAGCCTGTGGCTGCCACACAGCCTGGGCATGGCTGCCCATATGGCTGTGGCAGCTGTGGCACCGCACAGTAGGCCTGCTGGGTGTGCTGTCCCATTCTGCTGCCCGCTGCTGTTGGCCAGTGCCCACATGGCTTGGTGCGCCCATGTGCATGTGGTGGCATGTACAGTATGTGAGGTGAGTGGCATATCCTTCATGTGTGCATGCTGTGCTGCTGGGCCTTGTGGCATGTGCATGATGAGGGCAGCACTGTGCCGGCCTTGCCTGTGTGCCGGTGCATTCACTCTGATCCATGCCACATCCAGCTGCACGTGTGTGTGTGTGTGTGTGTGTGTGTGTGTGTGTGTGTGCGCGCGCGCACGCGTGCACCCCTGCCTGTGCACTGTGTTGTTCCCTGTGCATGCTGAGTGTGTGACGCTGTCACTGCATGCATCCCTGTGTGGCCGTGTGTGTGTGTGTGGTAGTCTGTGCATGCATGGCTGGCATGTGTGGTACTCACCTGTGGTTCCCAAAGTGCTCCTGTATGATTGTGGTCCAGTGCCTCCTTGCCTCTATGGCCATCCTGGGGTCCCTCCTCTGCATCGGTGGCTGCACACCCCCATCCAGCCCATCATCTCCATCTTCATCGATGCTGTTGCCCTCATCCATCTGGACAGCTAGCCCACAGTCAATGGCCATGTTGTGCAGCATGTAGCAAGCCAGGAACAGGCCACAGGTTTTCACAGGGCTGTACTGTAGGGCACCACCGGACCTGTCTAGGCAATGGAACCACATCATGAGCATGACAAAGACTCGCTCAATGATACTGCATGTAGCGATGTGTGCCTCATTGTACCTCTCCTTTGCAGCATTGGATGGGGGTAAGCAGCCAGGGGCTCAGGGGGTAGGCACTGTCACCTGTGTGGGTAAGACATGCAGGTTAGCACATGGCATTGCTTGTTTCCCCCCCTCACCCCTGCCACCTACAGCCTCTCTCTCTCTCTCTTTTTCTCTGCTCCCACTGTGTGTGGCATGAGCCTATGCCCTCTGCACAGCTACCCAAGCACCCCATCCCATGCCGTGCTCACCTAACAGGTGACCCATGGGGATCTCCCCATACTTGAACCTCTGGCACAGGATGGAGCTGTTCCAGATGAATGCGTCATGTGCACTCCCAGGGTGGGTGGCACAGACATTGGTGATGTGCCCCATGGCATTGTACACCACCTGGCCATTGACTGATGGGTACCCCTTCCTATTCATGTAGGTGGCCCCCTCTGGGCCAGGTGGTGTGCGTATGACCACATGGGTGCAGTCTATGGCCCGATCACACCTGGCATGCGTACCACCTTGTGGAAGTCCTGCATGTTTGCTGTACGTTCTCCCTGTGTGCTTGGGAATCGTATGAACTCTGAAGCATGTGGCAGCAGGGCATTGAGGAACTGTGTAAGGAGGCGGGATATGGCCAATTGGGTTAACCCAGTGGTTGCCCCCCGTTGGTTTCTGGAAGGTGCCCATGGTGATCAGGCGCATTGCTGCTGTCACCTTGGTCTCTACTGTCATGGCATGGCTCCTTCTGGTGGGTGCCTGCAACTCATCATGGCACAGCTCACAGAGCTGCCTCAGAATTGCCCTGTTTCAGCCGGTACCGGCCCATGATCTCCACCTCCCCACAGTCCTCAAAGGTGAGATGGGCATGGTACCATCTGTGTTGGGCATACCACCGCCGGGCCCTTCCTCGGATACATTGGTGTTCCTCCCTCCTCCTCACACCCCTCATTACTGCATCCATCACGAATGGCCCTGCATCCATCTCGGTCAGTTTCTCTGGCTTGCACATCTGCTGTGTGTATGTGTTTGAGCCTCCTTTTATACACTCAGTTCTATCTGGCACATTCTGTGTGTTGCTCCTGGCTTGTGCCATGCTTTCTGCTGTATATGGTGTTGCACAGCTTATTCATGGGTACGCCCCCTTGTACTTGCGCTGCACACATTACTGTTGCACATCTGCGCATTGGATTTTGCTCTGCGCATTCACGTTGGTTGAATATGGCTCCAGGGCGCATTTCTGTGGTTGTGCATGTGCAACTCCTCTGAATATCAGGCCTATAGTGTTGGACAGTATTAAGGTATATGTGAGACAGATTTCCTGGGAAATATACAGAGCTAAGATCTGGTGGGGTGGTCTGTTAGGCACATACCCTAATAGTTTTCCTAACATGTTGATGTTATAGAAAAGCATTTCAAGGAATTTAAGGTCTTGAAACCAAATATCTTTGTCTGGGAAGTGCAGTTTAAAGTACAGTAGAAGAACAATCTCCTGGAAATTTTTTTTGCAAACCGAATACACAGAAACCTTAAACTAAGTATGGCCAAAAGGGCCTTAACTGACTTTAACTTTTAAGGCCTATAAAGTCCTTAATTTATAATATGTATACATAGTTTTACAGCACTTGACTTCACAGTCATAAAGCACATTTTGATTAAACAAAAAAGAAGGGGAGCAACTTCAAAGGTGGGGGTGAGAAACAGAGCTCTCCCTAAGGTACCCAACATGTTTAGGGTCCTACCGAAACGTTCAGGAGAGGGGATATGTCCAGGATATTCCTGTTCCTGTGTGCCTTGGGGGTTAAAAAGAACAAACCAAAAGATTATAAACTTGTAAAGTAAAACATTGGGGCTGAAGTTGCAAAAAAAAAGGTAGTGGGTTCGAGTTGTGGCATTCATTCGGGTACATTGTATTTTCTCTCCGGTTCTCCAGAAACTAAGCATGCTTGCATAATCAACCAACTACCTGCACAAATTAATTATTGCTGTTCATACTGGGGGGGAGCACCAGTGGTAAACTTACCAGCGTGTTACCTCCTTTAGGTTCCACCTGAGCAAAAGTTAATTCTGATTTGAAAGAGGTTCTTTTTATGATATCTAGAGTTAGACCCTTTTTTTTTTTTAAATAATACACTAAAGGACTAATAAAATCTTGTTCTTCTAGAATGTCAGGGGGTGATTTTTTTCATCTTGTGTAGCGAGGCCTAGTCTTGTCTCTCCAACTGCAGGTGACACCAATCAGGGGGAGCACATAAGAAGGGGGGTAATTGCAGTTGCGTGACCCAGAGCGACAAGTGGCCTTGTAAACCCAGTTATAGAGGGTGTGATTTTGAAATAATTAAGATGGGCCTAGAGTTGGACTGGCTGCAGCTACCAGGGAGTTGGTTAGTTTCCCTCCCTACCCCCTACCCCTTTTCCCTAGCAGCCTACCTGCAGTAATTGAGTAGGAATAAAGATATCGGTCGGCCGATCCTAGGAGAATGCATATTAAAACCTAGTAAGCACATGTGCAAGAGAACCACCCAGGAGACCAAGAAAGCATTATTCCACATACATGTGAGCCAGATATATTTCAGTGAGCTCTCGTGATAGAAGTATCAGAAATTACTTCTCCTGAGGAAGTGGTGTTGCCACAAAACGTCATTGTTTGGTGGACGATAAAATAAAGGAACATTTTTAAGTACAAAAAAGGTGAACCTTCATTGTTAGCACTTTCTGGATTACATTCTGCTTGGGAGACTTCCTCCAGACTTATTTTGGCTAGTTAGGATATGTGAAGCCAAAGGCATCCTAGTCCTCATACATGTTAGCAAGTTAGCAATAACCCCATATCCTGGAGTGAGTTATTGCACTTATAACATGGGTGATGTGCAAAACAAGGAGAAAACAATATAAAGGGGTTCTCTCACTGTTTAAAAAAACAAAAAAACAGACTGTAGCCTGCCACCTGGAGCAATAGTCCCCAACAAATACTCCAGCTCCAAGTGCGTTTATGCGCGTACAAATGTCAGAAATCTAGTACTGAGATGATTTCTGACATTCGCTGTGCATGACAGCATTTGTTACACTGCCAAGGGGGTGCAAGTTCCACCACAACCCCCACAGATACAGAGACAGAAACAGAGAGAGCGAGAGAGAGAGAGAGAGAGAGAGAATGATGACAAACTGCAGGGAAAGGTACATTTTCTCCCTCTGTCTCTCACTCGCAGTCAGTGCTGTGCAGTTTACTGGCAAAGAGTTGGAAAAAACAGGCATGGAGAGAGACAGACAAAGAGCGCACTAGAGAAATCTGAGATGTATGCATTAATGTAAAGACACAAGCAGTCAAATTTTAAGGAGGTCCTGTGGTGTGCCTCTTATGTTCTGTCCCATGTTATGGGCCATGTCCCTCATTTTTCCATGCAGACCTGCTCCGTGTTGTACATTTGTGCCACAGAGAACTGGAGTGCCGCAGACAGATTTGGTGCACTTTGCATTCCTGATGGGGTTAGAGGGGGGACAAGACTTGGCAGACAGCAAGTCACACTCTCTCTCTCTCTCTCTCTCTCTACAGCGGCTCTCTCTCTATGAGGATTGCTCAGTGCAGATTCAGCAACCCGCAGTGCTGCACGGATAGCCCGCAACTGTCCGGTGGTTGAAAGGGTCACAAGGGTGCTTTTTCAGCAGAGGAGCCCTCCCCAACCCCCATCATCATCTAAAACACAGCGCTGCACGGACAGCCCACAGCAGTTTGGTGGTTGAGAGGGTCGCAAGGGTGCTTTTTCGGCAGAGGAGCCCTCCCCGTCCCCTTCCCAATATTATCTAAAGTGCAGTGCTGCAAGGATAACCCACATCTGTCCGGTGGTCGAGATGGTTGCGAGGGTGCTTTTTCCGCAGAGGAGCCCTCCCTGAACCCCCCATCATCATCTAAAGTGCAGTGCTGCACGGATAGCCCGCAGCTGTCCGGTGGTTGAGAGGGTCGCGAGGGTGCTTTTTCGGCAGAGGAAAAAGTGCAGTGCTGCACGGATAGCCCACAGGTAATCAGCAGTTCCAATGGCTCCAACAGATCAGAGCGATATTTTTGACTCCGCTGGTGCTGTGCACCAGCTGCCCCACCTCCCCCACTACCACCGGCCTTGGTTGACACCGCAATTTATACCTCACGTCACATCATCTGATCTCTGAGCTCAAAAACCAATCAGAGCTTTTTGCCATTTGCAGCTTATCTGAAACCACCACCAGGGACCACTGTTTCAATACCCTACACTTCTCCATCCCTCCACCTCACCTAAAATCACTCTCTGCTCACATACGATCTACTCCCTAAGGAATATGGTTTTCATTTTTTTCCTCTACCTCCTAGCTCCTCCAAACTCTAGGCGTCTTTGCTCAACAGTGACCCAAATTAACGCAAGTCTTTTCCTGCTGGCAACATCTGCATTGTTTGGTCTACTGCTAGCAACAGATTTAACTGCTTCAATTCTTGCTACTGAACAAAAAGTCCTTCATCACTGTACCCCTACTCTCAGTTTGCCCAACATGGCCCCAAAAAAGGACACACCCTTAGCATCATTATTTCTGTCATCCCTATCGAACAAAGAACAAAGAACTAAGAAAACTAGGTTATCTGATTTATTCCGACACCTTCAATAAACGCCACTGGCATCCCTCAACCTGCCCCCTCCTGTGCCTCCTTCTACTAACCCTGCTAGCAGGTGACATTGAAACCAACCCTGTATCTACAAATGCTCACATTGACCACTCTAGTGCCACAGGGGCTGGATGCCATGGTATCGAGATTGCTCACCTAAATGTATGTAGCCTTCCTTCCAAGTTCACAGAGATTGAGGCCTGGGTGACCCTATATAAGCCCCATGTGCTAGGTGTCTCGGAGATCTGGCTAAAACCATACCATGACAATGCCTTGTACCAACTTCAAGGCCATTCCTTCCTCCGGCTAGATAGGCTGGGCAGGAAGAGAGGAGGAGGCGATGCACTGTATGTCCAGAAACATATATCGACTGTCACTGTTGCCTGCTCCACTGCCACCTCAATTAGTGTCAGTGGCTCAGTAGGTAGCACACTCACCTCTGAGGCCGGGAGATCAGAGGGCTGTGGGTTCAGTTCTCACATCTGGCTTTTGAGTTAATATCCCAGTACTGACACTGTAGTGCCGCATGAGAGGGGTGCTGCACTTCTGAGGTGCCATCTTTCGGATGAGACGTTAAACCAAGGTCCCATCTGCGTGGATTGGTGGTAGTTCAGATGGATGTTAAAGATCCCATGGCACTTATCAAAAAGAGTAGGGGAATTTCCCCGGTATCCTGGCAAAATTTCCCTCATTCACTAAAAATACCACCAAGAGCTTAATCTGGTTCAAGGTCAGTTGGCATTCATCTGTAGTATCCCCGGGGCCGTGCCTGAAAATAGGCAGGACTTGTCTAGTGCACTTACCCGGTCAACAAAAACTAAAATAAAAAAATTAGTGAGTGGATTATTACTGAGCTAACCATTAGTTCCTCAAAAAAACTTTATGTTGGCTGTTGTTACAGCCCCCTTCCAGCTACTACCCAGGGACTGTCAAGCTTACTGTCTGGTCTAGCAAGCACCACCCCATCTAGAAATGTCTTCCTACTGGGGGATTTCAATCTCAATTGGACTGCAAACGCAATACCAAACTACGCAGCCCTGCTAAAGCCACAAAACCTAGAGCAAGTAATCTCGACCACAATAAGATTCAACCAACACACACACACACCAAACCACTCTATCCTTGATTGGATTCTAACTAACCAGTCTGACCTACTCTTCCAAACAGGCACCATGTCGGACGCAGTTAGCATTCACTCCCCCACCTACATCGTTCTGAATAACAAGTCAGTTCGCCCACCAGCAAAATTACTGTCCTTCAGAAATTTCAGCAGCCAGAATCATGAACCTGTGACTAGAGAAGCAATGTCCTTAAACTATTCCTCCCTTTACTGGCTTGAAAATGTCTCCTCTTCTGTCCAATACTTCACCAGCACCCTTCTGAAAGTACAGGACCAGTATTTTCCTATCAAAACCAGAAGGATTAGGGGATGCTGCATGCGCTGGATAACAAAAGAACTATTACTGCAAATGAAGGTCAGGGACTCTAAATGGAGAGCGTTCAAAGAATCCCCATCCCCCCAACTATGGGATGCCTACAGTCAACTGCGAAATGCCTGCAAGCAGCTGGCAAAGTCACTAAAAAAGAAATACTTCACAGAGCTCCAAAAAAATACTCTGGGAAATCCTCGTAGTTTCTGGGCCTCAGTTGGGTCCATCCTAATCCCAAAGACCAGTAAGTAGATTACACAACTCACATCCCCATCAATCACCATCGATGACCCTGCTCACATCGCTGACCTCCTCAACACTATGTTTAATGACCTGACCCCTTACCTTAGCAAGCTACCTCCTCACCCCCGACATCCAAAACAGTAACGGTAGCCCCTCCACTCCTACAAACTCTGAAGCCTCCACCCCTCCTTTCTACTTCAGGGCCATTGCACCTAAAATCATTATAAAACTCCTGAAAACCCTCCCTTCTAGTGGCAGCCCTGGAAGTGACAGGCTGTACCCTGCTTTCCTGAGGATCATCATCCCAGCCCTTATCAAACCACTAACACACATATTTAACATCGCCCTGTCTACATCAACAGTCCCTGACACCTGGAAACATGCAAGTGTGGCTCCCATCTTCAAGACGGGAGACCCCCTATGCCCAGAAAACTATAGACCCGTCTCCCTGCTACCACATCTCAGCAAACTACTTGAGAAAGCAGTCCGTTCCCAACTAACTGAAGATCTCAATAAATACAACCTCCTATGTCCCTTTCAACACAGTTTCCACAAACACTGCAGCACCTGCTCTGCCCTGGCAGTCTTTTCAAACCATGTCCTCGGAAATATGGACTTGGATAAGGCCACGGGTGCAGTCTTTGTTGATTTATTGAAGGGGTTTGACCTCGTTGATCATCAACTCCTTCTCTCCACACTTCAACTTTTTGGTTGCGCCCCTGGACCTGCAGCCTGGTTTCATAGTTACCTCACAAACAGGTCCCAGTCTGTGCTTATAGGCAAAGATGCCTCAGCTTCCCTTCCCACCAGCACGGGAGTTCCTCAGGGATCTATCCTTGGCCCCCTTCTTTTCTCCTTGTTTATCAATGCCCTACCAGAAGACAGCCTAAACTGCAACACACTCCTTTATGCAGATGACCTAATCCTATACCACAGCAATAATAATAATAAGCTTTATTTTTAAGGTGCCTTCCAAAACCACCAAAACCAAGGTGCCTAACAAAAGTACAATCATAACATTTCACCACATCATGGTCAACAGACATCTTAAAACAAATAATCATAACATCTTAAAACTTTCCCACAGTTAAAAACTATTTCCATCAAGTACCATATGCCTGACTCCATAGCCAGGTTTTAAGTGCTTGTTTAAAACCCTCCACGGTTGTGTGCTCATGTAACCAATGGGGTAGAGAATTCCAGAGGGTGGGGGCAGCATACATAAATTCCCTAGCCCCAGAAGATTTCAAACGTACCCTTGGAATTTCTAGCAACCCCTCGTTGGCTGAGCAGAGCAATCGCCCAGGGCAGTGAGGGATCAGGAGCTCTTTCAGGTAGTCAGGGCCAAGTCCATGTAGGGCTTTAAAAGTCAGAAGACTGACCTTAAAGGTGATCTGCCACTGAATAGGCAGCCAGTGCAGTCTGCATAGCACCAGTGAAATATGGCAGGACCACAAGGTACCTATCAACAGCCACGCAGTGTTCTGCACTAGCTGCAAGTGGCAGATTTCTACCCCAGATAGCCCTAGGTAAAGGGAGTTGCAAAAGTCCAAGTGTGAAGTCACAAATGTATGGATCAGAGTAGGAAGTTCGCCGGACCGAACAAGGTGTTTAATCCTGGTGATATTCCTCAGATGGTAAAATTAGGATTTGATGACAGCTGACACCTGAGAATGCTGGGTCAGCCCATCATCAAAAATTACCCCCAGGTTCTGCACCTGTTCAGAGGCAGGTAGAGGCTCACCCCCAAGATATATACCTGAGGGTGAACCTCCACCCAACCTCTCTATCCGGCGGCCTGGCTCCACAACCAATACCTCGGTCTTATCAGAGTTCAACTTTAACAAGGTGGTACTCATCCACTCCTGGATTTCAGCAAGGCAGTTATTAAAGACCGAGACAGCTCTATCCTGGTCGGGGGCCAAAGAAAGGTAGAGCTGGGTATCATCTGCATAGCAGTGAAACCTCAGCCCATGCCTTCTTACAATGTCTCGGAGGGGCAGCATGTACACTGCAAACAACATAGGGGACAGCACTGAGCCCTGGGGAATTCCACACAATAAAGGGACCAGAGCCGAGGAAAAAAAAACGGATACCATCCTCTGAGATCTCCCCATGAGGAACGATGTAAACCACTTGAGGACCATACCCGACAGTCCACAAATGAACCTCAGGTGATCAAGCAGCACCCCATGGTCCACAGTGTCAGATGCTGATGGGAGATCAAGGAGAACCAAGATAGAATGGTTCCTCCCATCTCTAGCCATCAGGAGATAATTGAGCACCCGAACCAGCTCTGTCTCAGTACTATGCTTCTTTCGAAATCCGGACTGGAGGAGTTCATAGATGGCATGGATGGTCAAGTGGTCCTCCAGCTGTGTGGCCACTACCTTCTCAATCACCTTCCCCACAAAGGGAAGGTTAGAGATTGGTCTGTAGTTAGCCAGACAATCTGGATCCAGAGAAGCTTTCTTCAAGAGTGGTGTTACAACTGCCTCTTTCAGGGAGCTTGGAAACTCACCTGTCTCCAAGCAGCACCAGGCTATTTGAGCTAGAACTGGGCCAGTGACATCACTACAACCCAAAATTAGGGAAGTAGGTCCCAGATCCAAACTACAGCACGTAGGGTGCACAATCCGCATGATATCCATGAAAGCAAGCCGACCAAAGGTACTCCAGGAAAGACCAAGATATACAAACCTACGTTGGTCCACCACAGTGCCCATAGAGTGTGCTGGCTGGAAAACCGCCCTGATGTCAGCCACCTTATTTGCAAAAAATCGAGCAAGTTCATCACACTCTTCTTGCGAAAAGGCTTTCCGGACTTGTAGACAGGCTGGGTTGCACAGTCTGTCCACAGTTCGGAACAGCTGAGCTGGTTGATTTTGAGAAGCCGCAATCTCCCCAGACAGGAATTCTGCCTTCTTACGGGAGATTTCGGATTGATAGACTTGATAGTGGTCCATCACTCTAAGGCAGTCAGCAACAAGAGCGGACTTCCACCAGCAACGCTCCAACCTTTGTCCAAGTCGTCGCATCTCCCTCAAAGTCCCATCAATCCATGGGGATCGAGGGTGAAGGGAGCGTGGACGAACACAGACAGGAGCAATAATATCCAGAGCTGACATAATGGTAGAATTATAGGCCACCACAAGGGTTTCTGGATCCCTGTTTACCTCCGAGAAGGACGAGAGATCCAGGACCACCACTAGGCCTTGAGAATTTATATCTCACAATAAGTCCTTAGAAGTCATCTCCTCCACTCTCACTGACAGTTATGTTGTGGCTGGCTGTTCACTGGGTCACATCCAGAAAACTCCTTGTAAATGGGAAAAAGACAAAGGCTATGCTCTTCAGATCAAAACCTTTCCTAAACAAGTCAGCCAAGTTAAACTCCTCCCTTACCGTATATACACCTGCAGGACCTCCACTTGAACAGGTCAACTCTTTCAAATATCTCGGCGTTACACTTGACCCATCGCTCACCTACAATGATCACACAACCCTGACGGTAAGTAGGATAAACCAGAAGCTAGGAGCAGCATACCGTGCAAGCCACCTGCTTTCACCTGACGCTCATCTCGCTATTGCACAGGGAAACCTCCTACCACTCCTTCACTACTGCTCCCAGAAAGCAACTTTCCCACCTCAACACGACATACAATGCCATCTGTCACTTTGTTCTCAAAGCCTCCTCATTAACTCATCACTGTACACTCTACCAGTCCCTTGGATGGCTCCCTCTCCCAGCACACTTTGACTATACCACAGGCTGCCTAGTCGATAATGCCCTCAGAAGTAACCAGTGTTGGGTAAGTTACTTTTTCTATTACTTTCTAGTTCTTTTAGAAACTTGATCCAGGAAGTTCTGTGCAGTCACTAGCAAGGATGGAGAAATACTACAAAAAAAGTAATACTCCTGACAGTTAACAGTTACTTATTCCTTTTTATACAAAAACAATACAAAAATAATAAAAAACTATAACAGATGACATTTATTTGAAAGTGATATGTTAGTTACTAGTTACTTTCAAATAAATGTAATCAGTCACAGTTACGTATTACTTTTGTATAAAAAGACATAGGTAATTGTAACTGTAAGGTGTATTACTTTTTACAGTATTTCTACATCCTTGCTAGTGACTGCACAGAGCTTTCTGGAACAAGTTTCCAAAAGTAATAGGAAAAGTAACTTACCCAACACTGGCAGTAACCACCTGTCCCCGTATGCCCCCCTACTCATGAACAGAGCATCCATGAGATCTCTTAGAGCTTCCTCCTTTCGATCCCTGGAAGTTCCTCATGTCTCTACAGCAATGGACAGTAATGCCTTCTCTGTCTCTGCCCCCTCTCTCTGGAATCACTTTCCCATGTTCGTTCATATACCTACATCCCATGCATCTTTCAAGTCTAACTTAAATGCTTGGCTTTTGAAAGGCTCCACCTATACATGCAGACAGGGCAGTGCAGGAGACCGAAAGCCATCATAATCCTACCACTGTTTGGTACCTTTCTGCCCACCCTCCTCTCCCCCCACCACCACATACCTAAAGCACAAACCCACACGCTCGACTCTCATACTGCCTCTCAAACCTACCTGGGAGACCTTCTCCCACTCTACAGTACCTGGTCCAGGCTGTGGCTCAGAGATGCACCAGGACTGGGTAGGGCACATTCACTAACTATCCTGCTCTCCAGTTTACTCAGCCTATACTCCCTCACTGCCCAAACTCAGTGCACTGTCTGGCAGCCATGCTCTACTCTTACCACAAGATCCTCAAGTCAGCCTACCCTCTTTCTCAGGACAGGCGTGTTACCTAGGCTAGATATTGATAAGTCTGTTACGTTCAAACTGCTCCTTGTCAACCTGTGTAATTATGCATGACAATTTCTCTCCTTGTACTGCTGCCAGTATCCCTATGGTTCTTCACTCACCATGTTTGTATACCTTAAGTAAACATTATCTGTTTGTTGTGTATTGGTGCTTGTACAGTATAATCAAATTGTATATTATATCTACTGCTTGTATTTATGTATTGTCACCTTGTGGCCCAGGTCGTGACTGAAAATGGTCCTCTGGATCAGTGCCTGGTGTAGGACAATCTGCTCACTATTGCTGTCTGTCTCACTTGCTCCCAAGTCAAGACACAGTGAGAGACAGAGAGAGAGACAGAGAGAGACACACACACACACACACACACACACAAACACACAGTTCCCAGTTCCATGCAGCACTGTGTGGGTCCTGTCCCAGGGCTGCTACCGCTTCCTTCTCACTGACTCTCTCTGAGTTTGCTTCAGTGATACAAACATTTGCCTACAACTTTGGCTGTTTTACATACCAGTATGTACATAACACAGGATTTCGCCACAGGTGAAATATACAGCTGGTCTGGAAAATGACATTACAGAACATGGGATTTACTTGTGCGACAGGCTCAGATGAAGAGCTATGCCAGTGGTAAATGCGAATACAAATGCAGTGCTACAGGTCTCCATCTCTGTGTCTCCCTCTCTCTCACACATGGCGGGGGGTACTGTCTCTCGCTTCAGGATGTTTTTAATGACTGCCATTCACCTTTTGGTAGTTCAAAGCTAGAACAAGTACCGATAGCACTTTACATGACTCCCTCCATGGAACCATGCATTAAAGAATGACTCTAATGCATGGTCACCTACTGCTGCTGAGCCAATGAGAAGCCTACTTTTTGCCAACCCATGTTATAAAAGTGCAATATCTCACTCCAGGGTATGGGGTCATGGGTATTTAATGCAAGCCTGAGGTGCCATGAGGACACCCAGACCAGCGTGAGGCTGAAGAGGGCAATTAATAGCAATATCCAGTTCATACTGATAGTATTTACAATAACTTCATGGCTGGCCTTCTCAAAGGATTTTAGTACACAGCACCGGGTTTCCACTCTCAGGGGATGTTAACCTGTCCCTTGCCAACACCATACTCAATTGCGTATTAGTCAACATTGTGACTTTTGTTGTTTCAGCAGCCAATCTATAATGTAATAGTGGGAGTTCCACCTGTTCAGCACAATTTGCCTTCTCTGGAGGAGGGGGAGGGGGAGGAGCCTTTGTTTTCTCTCTGTATGTTGTAAACTGTAACAACTTCATTGAATGGTTAAAATGACAACATCTATTACATGCTATGGACACTAAGTTACTCACATTTGTACCTTTCTGTAGAAATGCCAGCACTTCCAGAATGATGCAGTGGACAAAACATTGGTTATGTGTCAAGTGTCAAGTGTTCCACTCTCAGAACCTTCACTATATCGAATGGATTATCTGTCCCTATAAAACCTTGTAAGGTGAGAGTATGTTTGTTGTCAAAAATTCATCAAACTTCCTCTGAAGCATTTGCAGCAGATTTTCATAGGTACACCATCCCTGACCCTGCTCCAAACCAATGCTCCCTGAATCCAGTAGAAACCTCTCACATTGCCCCAAACCAGTCATTCCCTGGGTATCAAGTGGCACCCCCACCTCCCCTAAACCAATCAATCCTTGCTGTTGAGAAGTACCCTCCCTCACCCACCCCTAATGAATTAGTCAGTGGCATCCAGTGATACTTCCCACTTCAGCATACACTTCTGATGGCATGCAGCAAAAAAACTCCACTCCTCACCTTGTCTGGCCAATGGTTGATGAATTTAGTCTATTTCACCTTTCCAGCAGTGGTTAATGTAGTAAAACAGCAGCTGACTCATGAGGGGGTAGAGGGTTTTGTCAACCACCATCTGGGGGATTATTTTGGGGGTACAGTGGGTCTTCCACAGCACCACAGACTGGCTAATGTTGCTAACCTAA
The DNA here is from genome assembly GCA_016271365.2 of Neoceratodus forsteri. Lineage (NCBI taxonomy): Eukaryota > Metazoa > Chordata > Ceratodontiformes > Ceratodontidae > Neoceratodus > Neoceratodus forsteri. The sequence continues at coordinate 1,077,345,008 of CM028130.1, forward strand.
AAGGCTTGGGAGGTGAGTGGATGAAGAAGGGGCAGAAAGTTTTATTTTTCATGGTTTCCAACACTGGGGTTGGACTCTCAGTTTTGGAATGAAGGGGTTCTTTGGTGGTGCTAGGGTTGGGCTTCCGTTGCCAGCCTACAGAATAGCAGGGAGTTGGAGGGGGTGGGGGGACAATAGTGCCACCAGGTTTGGACTCCTGGTGACTAAATAGTCATTTTTAAACCACTAAATACACAATGCACACTACTGATGGACATTAGAGAAGCCTGATGATTTGCAGCAGCTACCACTTGTGGTAAGGAGCAGTAGAAGAAGGAAGGCATGAACCCCAATAAATGGGTGATTAACATAATGTAATCAGTGGTCTGGTTATTGGTCCACATGCCCAACTGTTGTTTTATACAACTGTTGTAGTATATCTCAGTCCATCTATTTCCATTAGGGTCCTGAAATCTTGGTTGGTTATTTTATTTAAAATCTGGTAAATCCATGAGCATAAAGCCCATTTTCATGGGCGACCAGGTATAAAAAGGTAACAAAGGATGTACCTCAGGGATCAGTCCTTGGGCCAGTCCTGCTAAATGTCTTCATTAGTGACATAGCAGAAGGGCTGGCGGGAAAGGTCTGCCTGTTTGCAGATGATACGAAGATCTGCAACAGGGTGGATACTCCAGATGGGGTGGAGAAAATGAGGAAGTACCTGGGGAAGCTTGAGAAATGGTCCGAGGTTTGGAGGCTTAGGTTTAATTTAAAGTGCAAAATAATGCATCTGGGATGTGGGAACCCTGGAGAGAGAGCTACAGGATAGGGGAGGAGACTTGCTGATGATCAGCAAGAAGGAAAAGAATCTAGGGGTTATAATTTCAGATGATCTAAAGATGTCTAAGCAGAGTACAGAGGCTGCAGGGAGGGCCAGTGGCATGCTGGGGTGCATAGACAGAGATATCACTAGCAGAAGGAGACAGGAGGTGATGCCATTGTATAAAACTCTAGTGAGGCCTCACTTAGAGTACTGTGTGCATTTCTGGAGGCCACATCTTTGTAAGGACATTAACAAGGTGGAGGCGGTCCAGAGAAGGGTGACTAAGATGGTACTGGGCTTGCATCAGAAATCATATGAGGAGAGATTAAAGGACCTCAATATGTACTCGCTGGAGGAGGGAAGGGGAGGGATAGGAGTGACATGATAGAAACATTCAAGTACCTTAAAGGCATAAACAAGGTGCGGGGGGGAACATCTTCCAATATAAGAGGCATACCAGGACAAGGGGTGTTATATGAAATTAGAAGGGAGCAAGTTACAGGGAAATGTTAGGAACTTCTTCTTCATTGAAAGGGTGGTGGACACATAGAATAGTCTGCCACCGGAAGTGGTGGGAACTAGCACAGTGGAGGGATTTAAACATGCATGGGACAGGCATAGGGGAACCACAGAAGTGGGATGGAAAGGAAGAAGCCCTTGATCAAGTAGGGTCAGGGTCTGGAAGCAAGGGGAGGGCTAATGGGCAGACTGGATGGGCCTTGTGGTCCTTGTCTGCCATTAATTTCTATATTTCTATGAACATAATAATAAGTAAAAAATAAAAAAAATAAAAATCATAGAATAAAGTACAAAATATACAACAGGTAAGAGAAACAACTATGCTGTACAATGCAGCTAATTAAACAAGTATTTGTCAATGACGAATGTTTGCTTGCTGGCATTAGCAGTGGACGTGCAGGAGTGAGACAGATGCAGTATAGGAATGGCACTGAAGTATTGAACTGACACCAACTCCACCCTCACCCTGCAGAGATGGACAGGCACTGGGGTGTGCCTTTGGGTCGTCGCCCAAGATGGTCACGACATTTCACCTCACCCTACCCTTCAGATAGTGACAAGTGTCAAGGTGTGCCTTGGGGTGTTTGGGCTTTACATTCATCTCATTCCATAAGGAAATATGCTGAAATGGGTGCAGTATAGGAGAATGGGGTGAATTCTGGGGCCAAAAGGTCCAAGGCGCATCTCAATGCCTGTCACTGGCTGCAGGGTGGGGGTGGGGGTGGAATGGCAAGAGCATTACTGTCAACAATCCCAAGTCACATGCCTGACACCTGTCAGGCCCTATATGGCAGGGCGTTATGGTCGAAAACCCAACACCCTGGGCGTTTCTTGGTATTTTACTCCAAGTTTTCAACATGGACTTTTTGTGACCCCACCACCTGAACAGTGACACTATTAGTTTCATTAGGTGAAAGGTGATTTTGCACAGCGACTGCACCATTTGGCGCCACAGGTGCGAAAATACATTTTGAACAGGATGTGAAAAATGACAGCTGTACTGTTCATGAGAAGGTGTAAAAAATAGCATTGTTGAAAATCTCGAGTGAAAATGTAAAAAAACTGGTGCAGTCACGAGCGTGGGTAGAAACTGCGCAACATACACCCATAATGTAATTAGTTTGGGGATTTTTTTACAGCAGATTTGCAACATAGGTATTTGGGGACCTCCACTCATGAACTGTGTCACTGTGATTTTCTTAATCTGTCCCGAAGACTGATTTCCCACAGCGACTGCACTATTCTGCGCTGGAAGTGCGAAAACACATTTCAGCCAGGGTGTGAAAAATGACAACTATACTGTTTATAAGGAGGTGTGGTAAAATGTCAATGTTGAAAATCTGGACTGAAAATATTACAAATTTGTGAACTTGCGAAGGTGCGTGGAGATTGCGCAATGCACACTCGTATCACAGTTATTTTAAGGACTTTTGTCACCAAATTTTCAACATAGCCATTTTAACACCTCTGCTCATGAACAGTGTCATTGTGAATATCTTACTCTGCCCCAAACATTGATTTCGCACACTGACCGTGCCATTGTGTGCTACATGTGCGAAAACACATTTTGGGTGAGATGTAAAAAATGACAGCTGTATTGTTCATAAGGAGGTGTAGTAAAATGGCAATGTTGAAAATCTGGAGTGAAAATATAAAAAATTCTCAAAGTTACAAGCATGCGCAGGAACTACCCAATGCACGCTTGTAAAACAGTCATTTTTGGGAATTTTTTCACCAAATGTTCAACATAGGGTTTTTGGTAGCCCACCTCATGAACTGTGGCACTGTCAGCGCATTAATTGGTCCTGAAAGGTGGTTCCGTGCAGTGACCAAGAAATCACCTTTCGGGACCGAATAACAAAATGACAGTGACTGAGTTCATGAGGTGGGGTAACAAGAACCCCATGTTAAAATTTGGTGAAAAAATTCCCAAAAATGGCCGAGATATGCACCAAAGTTGAAAAAAAAAAAGCATTTATGCCATCATACAGCTTACCGGCATTTCTTCAGTTCGCAGTTGGTTTTGAAGAGTGCAGACATGTTCCCGGTCCACCGAAGATCGTCACACCAGCCTCCAGAGGTAAGTATGGGTTGAGGCGGGGAGGTGGAGTACGCAGAGGGTGGGCGCGGATTGGGGAGGGGGCAAGAGAGTCAACGAGGGACCGTTTTTTCTTATAGGTGTTTGGTTTTTTTAACAAAGATGACACAGGACTTTTGCCACACTGGGGTGGGCTCCCAGCGTGGCAGCTGGAAGTTTGTTTGGGGGACAGTGGAGCCGATGGGGGATTGAGCACCCCCATCAGCTATGCAGACTTTTGCCAAGCTGGGGTGGGCTCCCAATGTCCCAGTGTGGCACCTACAAGTCTGTTTGGGGGGCTAGTGGAGCCGATGGGGGATTGTGCAGCCGATGGGGGATTGTGCACCCCCGTTGGCCATACAGACTTTTGCCATGCTGGGGTGGGCTCCCAGCATGGCACCTGGAAGTCTGTTTGGGGGGCAATGGAGCCGGCAAGGGATTGGACACCCCTGTCGGCCATATAGTGTGTGTGGGGGGGAGCACATGAGCACGCTGGGGTGGGCTCCCAGCGTGCTACATGGGTGTTTGTGGGGGGGGGGTCCAAGAAAAAACAGAGTTGTCTATAACAGCAGTTCCTGTGAAAGTCAGGAAGAAAAAGATAGCATTCCAGAAGTATAAGGAAACACAGAAGGAGCAAGACAGAGAGCTGTACCAGTTAAGGCAGAAGGAAGCAGGGAGGGAAGTCAGAAGAGCAAAGGCCCAAACTGAGGAAAAGATAGCCAACTCAGTTAAGAAGGGGGATAAAACCTTTTATAGGTACATCAGTTAGCGTAGAAAGAGAAAGGGAGGGATAGTGAGGCTGAATAGAATGAACGGTGGGTGGGCAGAGGGGGACAGTGAAAAAGCAGGGATACTGAATGAATATCTCTGCTCAGTATTCACAAAAGAGGAGGGGGAAGTGCCTAATCCAATTAACAGAAGCACTCTTGATAGGGGGGTCGATCACAGTCCTTTCACAGAAGAAAGGGTTCTGCAAGAACTCCTAAAACTGAAGGTGGACAAAGCAATGGGTCCTGATGGAATTCACCCCAGAATTCTAAAAGAATTAAGGGAGGAACTAGTGAAACCACTGGCTACTCTATTTAATAAATCATGGGAGGATGGTGTGGTACCCGAGGACTGGAGGAAGGCGGATGTGATTCCCCTTCACAAAAGTGGGACCAAGACAGAGGCAGGAAACTACAGACCTGTCAGTCTGACCTCTGTGGTAGGGAAAGTGATGGAGTCACTTCTGAAGGAAAGAATAGTTGAGTACCTAGAGGCCAGTGGGGCACAGGACCCAAGACAGCATGGGTTCACAGCAGAAAGGTCATGTCAGACGAATCTAATAGACTTCTTTGACTGGGTGACCAAAGTAGTAGACCAGGGAGGGGCTGTGGACATGGCCTACCTAGACTTTAGCAAGGCATTTGACATAGTCCCACACAAAAGATTAATAGTCAAATTAACCAGCCTGGGAGGGATCCCAGGGTGGTAGCCTGGGTAAAACATTGACTGGACAACAGGACACAGAAGGTAATTGTAAATGGAGTCCATTCTGAAGAAGAGGGGTTACTAGTGGGGTACCACAGGGTTCAGTATTGGGTCCAGTCCTTTTAATGTCTTCATCAGTGATATTGCAGAGGGACTGGAAGGAAAAGTATGCCTTTTGCAGATGACACAAAGATCTGCAACAAGGTTGATACACAAGGCGTGGAAAGGATGAGAAGGGACTTGGCAAGGTTGGAGGAATGGTCAGAAGTATGGCAGCTAGGATTCAATGCAAAGAAGTGCAAAATAATGCACCTGGGAAACAAGAACCCAGGGGAAGAATACACAATGGGGGAGGTAGTAACAACAACAAAGAAGGAAAGGGACCTGGGGGTAATCATATCAGATGACCTTAAGGTTAGCAAGCAATGTGAGAAGGCAGTAGGGAGGGCTGGGGGTATACTGGGATGCATAGGGAGAGGCATCAGCAGCAGAAAACAGGAAGTTGTTATCCTTCTGTACAGACAGTTGGTGAGACCCATCTGAGTACTGCGTCCAGTTCTGGAGACCCCATCTCTGCAAGGACATAGACAGGATAGAAGCAGTCCAGAGGAGGGCAACTAAAATGGTGCAGGGTCTGCAAGAGAAGCCGTATGAGGAGAGACTAAAGGAGCTTAATATGTATACCCTTGAGGAAAGAAGGAAAGGGGACATGATACAAACTTTAAGTACCTCAGTGGAATCAACAAAGTCCAAGAGGGTAGCATCTTTCAAAAAAGAGACGTGCCAGAACAAGGGGATACAATTTAAAGATAGAAGGGGGCGGTTCAGGGGCAATGTGAAGAAGTATTATTTCACAGAGAGGGTAGTGGATGCATGGAACAGCCTTCCTGAGGAGATTGTGGGGTCTAAAACTGTGGGAGAATTCAAGAATGCATGGGACAGACACAAGGCAATTCTTGTTGGGGGTAGGAAGAAATAGGCTGTTGGTTATCTAGGATCTGTGGCCTATCCTGTAGATAGGGAAATGGGCAGACTAGATGGGCCAAGCGGTCCTTATCTGCCGTCAGAGTCTATGTTTCTATGTTTCTATTGAGAAAGGGCATATTCCATTTTGCACATTGTAAAAAACGGTATTGTCACCGGTGTCTGCTAAGACAAAATCCAGTTTTACCGGTGTTTGGTTTTGTGTACTTTAACAATTTTTAACTCTGCTAACATGCATTTTAGCAATTTTGACCTCCACTATTACACATCCTTCCATCCTTGTACCAATTTAAAATTATTTTAGGTACAAGATGTGATGGCAGCAGCAACACTACAGCCTCCATCCCTAAGGTGTGATGGAAGCAGCACTACGGCCCCATCCCTAAGGTGCAATGGCAGCACCAACACAGCACTACGGCCCCCATTCCTCTGGTGTGATGGCAGCAGCAAAAGCACTACAACCTCCCTCCCTCAGGTGTGACAGAAGCAGCAGCACTGTGGCCCCATCCCTTAGGTGTGATGGCAGTAGTACTACATTCACCATTCCTCAGGTGTGATGCCAGTATCAGCACTATGGCCCCCATCCCTCAGGTGGGACGGCAGCAGTACTACATTCCCCATCCACCAGTGGTGATGGCAAACGCACTAAGCCCCACCCCTTGTGTGTGATGGCAGTAGCAACAATGCAGTCCACATCCCTCTGGGTGATGGCAGTAGTGACAGCACTATGATCCCTTTCTTCAACACCCACATCCCACATGCACAAGTTACAAATGACTTGGTCTCTTTGCTTGTTAGAATTCAGATGTGAATTAATCTGAACCATCACCGCTAAGGTGGACTACCTTTGTTTTTTCCTATCTATAATTTAACTGCCTGAATTGGATTTCTGCCTGTGACACCGCTGACCAGGGTTAGGGAACAGACTTGGGTGTTGGAGGACCAGCTGGTGGGTGAAGGCTTGAGTGTCCAACGACCACTCACCTCCTATGAGGGAGAGTGGGTTCACTGCTCAGCATTTGCTGGCCCCTGGTGGAGGCCAGGGGCACGACAACATGTCAGCCCTCACTGCAGGAGGGAGCGTGACGGATGTCGGCTTGTGCCTTGACATCATGTGGCCTGTCACGCTCCCAAGAAAATGGGAAAACACATGCTGACCAACCGAAGGACAACTGTTGGTCCCTCCTTAAGCAGGAAGCCCCAGACATGTGTCCGTTCTGACCCTGCCATGCCCAGGATACACAGGAAGCTCTTTAAGACAATTCTCCTCCTGGTAGCCTCCCCACAGGGGTGAGGGCCCCTCAATGAAGGGTTACTTTGGGTTACCTGGTAGCACAGCAGTAAGGGGCAGTGGATGGTGGTCGGGACTCAGCAGCGGTGGTAGGGGGCCTTGGCAGGCCTGAAGGAGTGAATTGCCAGGGGGTAGGAGGAGCAAAAAAAAACTGCTTGAATTTGCGTCTTTGAAATAAAGTGTCTTCACCTAAAAAACTTACAAGTGATTAGTGGAGGATGTTCAAATGGATTTATGCATCTCCCAGACATGTGGATGCTTTTTTTTTTTTTAACTTGATGTCCATGAAAAAGGTGTCTCCCAGTTTTCATGTTTTTGTTCAGATGTGAATTGAGCACTACTCTGCCCACCAGCATCATACAGACCCTGGGGTCTTACCTTCTGTATGTCATTGAATGTGCTTTCAAAATCCACTGGCCAGACACAAGTACACTTAAATACTTAACATTTGCTTTTTGTTGAAACAGTCTATCAGAAAACTTTCTGTTGTCACAGAGACTGAAACAGCAGGTGGGAGAAAAGGTGCAAATCATCCAATTCACCTAAATGGGGTGCTAACTGTGAAGTCTTTTCATAAGTAGTAAGGCAGTTTCTGCTTTGTGAACATACTTTCATTCAGACTAGTTTTCATTCAAACAACTGAGGATTTTGGATGGCCCTACTGATTATAAACTTGAATAAGCTAGTTGGTAACAGTGATCCTGCATTTAGCAATCTACAACCTAGATGCTAATATGCAAAGAATACAATAAAAACCTGACTAAAATCTAAAAACAAGCTTATAAAACACATAAAATGTATCCGAACACTTATCTTTACCTATACAAAATAATTTCAGCCCAAGTAAATCCCAGGTAAATTACATGGTACCCTGACTACTATTCTATGATGTAGTAAACATATATTGGTATTTTTTTTTATATTCTTGTAAAGCAGGTAAGGCCCACTAGGCAGAACTGTCTGTTTTCAGGAGTGACCTAGAAGCACTGGGGAGGTTAAGTGACTTGCTTGGAGTCACACAGTATGCAAGTGGAGGTTGTGGGAATCAAACCCAAGTCTGCTGGATGTACCCAGTTCATTCACTGTTTGTTACTCTAACCACTAGGCATGGGTGGTTAAACTGAATGGCTAATTACAACAAAGCAGTGCGGGTGATTTCCTTACTGACTCTATATGCAGCAAACCAGAAAGAATGCAAAGCACAGCAGCATTCATTTTAAGATGCAGAAATCTGGGTCAGCCCGCTGGCGCTACGGTAGCACTATTGCTTGCTATGTCAGCGACCCAGGGTCAGAAGTGAACTCGGGTTGCTGGAGGTCTGGCCAGGGAAGTAAGATCGAGCACCTGGGGGACTGCTCTCCTCCTCCTCCGGGGAGGGTGGGATGCAGGTCCTGCTGCTTTACCACCACCTGTGTGACCACAGGTGGTGATGTAATAGTGCTGCAGAGTGATCAGGAGGGGAGGATGCTAGCCAGGATCTGGAGCAGTGACATGTCTCTAAATGACCTACCTCCTTGGATCTCCTCTAGTGCCAGTGCCTCATGGACAGAGACCAGAAAACCAGGAACAATCACCCCACATTGGCCACTGGCAGAAAGGACCCAGGTGCCCCAGACTTCATAACCAGGCTCCATGAGGGACCCACTGAGCCGCCCGACACACACTAAGGGAGTGTGGAGGGGTAACCTGGGGTCTCCTCCCTTCCCACCTGGGGGGGCACAATCCAGGCAGGATAGGGGCAGGACCACAGGAACTCATGAGCGTTACCTGGGGGTGAAGCTAAGGGATACCCAGTCTAGGGATCTCTGAAAAGTGGAGACTGATGTTGTGAGAATAGGACATAGAAAGAGAAAATTAAAACAAATTTAAAAGATGCTGAAATCTTAGAGATTCTGTGCAGTGACATGCAATTTCCGTGAGGCACCGGTACAAGAATTCAAAATCCGCAAACCAAGCAGGATTCCGTGATTGTTACCGGTGTTACCAGTAAAAATGGAAAACCAGGGTCCCTGCTGATGTGTAGGCAGTTTGCATACTGCCGATGGCAGTATGTAAATTGCCTGCCGACAGCAGTATGCAAATTGCCCACATGTTACCACCGCTGATAGTAGCGGTCTTTTACTTTGAAGAGTATGCCACTGCATCTGAACTGCTGTCATAGACAGCTCGGACATTTATTGGTGCGGTGTGGCCATGCCTGCAAAAAGGAGCATGGCATTGGAAGCGTGGATGGCACACCTACGAAAACTTGTGTGGTGGCACTATGTTTCTTGCGCATGCATGCAAGCAAACATAAAAAATAGCATAAAGCTTAATAATCATGTACACTGACAACACTCTGAGGCCAGTAATTATTTTTAAGTACAGATTTGAAGTTGAAGGTACTTGAGGTCACAGTGATAAGCTTCAAGGGCAGAGAATTATAAAAATGCAGTAACTGGTATAACAAAGATCTCTGACCTAAACTTGTTTTAAAAATAGGATTATGAAAATAATGATTTGACGCTACACACGTACAGGCCAAAAGAGTCCAGGGTTGGCAAAAAACAATGACAAACATCAGGTACTTTTTAAAGTACAATTTTCCTGGCTAGAGTACCTAATTAAATCCTAAACCTCTGGGGCTTGATATTCAAAAGATTGCCTGGGCGCAAATCTGAGTTTGCCCGCACAAACCAGGTTTTGCATGGATGCACAATATTGAAAAGCCTGGTTAGCACCCGAGCAATAGTCAGAGAGGAACGCAATGTAAATGAAGGGGTAGGGACCTGAATATTGGCACAGTCCAGTATTCAGAGTATGTGTGTCACGTAAGGCCGGTTTGCACGGTCCCCTTGTGTGGCACACATATTGCTGCACAAAAGCTCGACTTATTCCCACATAATCCTAGTGGTTGGTGGAGGAAGTGTGGCACTCCCCAACACAGTAGTCCCCTGGTGCTGGTGGTACCCCCTTCCCCTTGGCTGATCACTAGCCCATTCATTACAATAGCATATCGCTGGAGCCAATGGTAACCCCCCTCCCACCGATCCAAGCCCTGGCATCATGTACAGTTACATTGGTGCTAGTGGTGCCCTCCCCCAATCACCAGCCCTGCTGTAACAACACCCCCTCCCTGTTGCTCAGTGGTCCCTCACCCTGCTAATCACTGTCCTGAAGTGTACATTGCCCTTATCCCTAGTGCAAGTGCCCCCCACTGATTGCCATTCCAAACTTACCATTGACATTATCCCAGGTGCTAGTTGTCCCCCTCCCACTGATCCCTGTACCAAGAGTAACAATGAAGGATACCCCGGTGTCCAGTGGTCCCTCTCGCCACCCGATCACCAGCCTGACACACAGACTCTGTTGCTCTAGTGACTAGTGTGTCCCCGGCCCATTCCAATCACCAGCATAGAAACAGAAGGATAAACCATTCCCTGGTGTCTAGCAGACCCCCCCCCCATCCCTGATCCCCTCTATTATAAAGTAATCTTTCCCTGGTGTCCAGTAGACCCCTCTCCTTATCCCCGATCCCCTGTATTATAAAGTAATCTTTTCCCTGGTGCCTAGCAGACCCCTCTCCTTATCCCGATCCCTGTATTAAAGTAATCTTTCCCTGGTGGCTAGCAGACCCCTCTCCTTATCCCCGATCCCCCTGTATTATAAAGTAATCTTTCCCTGGTGCCTAGCAAACCCCTCTCCCTATCCCCGATCCCCCTGTATTATAAAGTAATCTTTCCCTGGTGCCTAGCAAACCCCTCTCCCTATCCCCGATCCCCCTGTATTATAAAGTAATCTTTTCCCTGGTGCCTAGCAGACCCCTCTCCTTATCCCCGATCCCCTGTATTATAAAGTAATCTTTCCCTGGTGCCTAGCAGACCCCTCTCCTTATCCCCGATCCCCTGTATTATAAAGTAATCTTTTCCCTGGTGCCTAGCAGACCCCTCTCCTTATCCCCGATCCCCCTGTATTATAAAGTAATCTTTCCCTGGTGCCTAGCAAACCCCTCTCCCTATCCCCGATCCCCCTGTATTATAAAGTAATCTTTTCCTGGTGCCTAGCAGACCCCTCTCCTTATCCCCGATCCCCTGTATTATAAAGTAATCTTTCCCTGGTGCCTAGCAGACCCCTCTCCTTATCCCCGATCCCCTGTATTATAAAGTAATCTTTCCCTGGTGTCTAGCAAACCCCTCTCCCTATCCCCGATCCCCCTGTATTATAAAGTTACATATTTCCCTGGTGGCTAGCAGACCCCTCTCCCTATCCCCGATCCCCCTGTATTATAAAGTAATCTTTCCCTGGTGTCTAGCAAACCCCTCTCCCTATCCCCGATCCCCCTGTATTATAAAGTTACATATTTCCCTGGTGGCTAGCAGACTCCCCCATCCCCAGTCTCCTGTATAACAGACATAAATCCGGTCCACGGTGGCTAGCAGACCACCCCCTCCAGCGGGTAGTATCCCACCACCCTACCCCCCTAGTCCTAACTCCCAACCAGCGACCAGCACAGCCCTCCACTCTCCACCACAGCTGGCGACTGACTGAGCTGTCAATGAGCACGTAGTGTTAGGAGAAGCCTACCTTCACCCATCATTACAGAATTCAAAACTTTGCAGGGCACTGTCATGGAACAAGGAAGGCAAATACTACTCAGGTCACCAGGGAGGTGCAGGGCCAGAAAACTCAGCTGCAGGAAAGCCAGCACTCATCTGTCTGCCAAAGCGAGTGTTTAATCACACCACCACCATAAGCACCATTCATAGAGAGCACACAATGTCCCTGACTGGTTCGTACTGACGTGCGTCTTCAGGGGGATGGTTTCCACCAATCCCAAGTGATCTTTATAAATACAAATATTTAAAGGCACAGTAACACCTAATAAATTACAAACATCAAATTAGCATTTCATATTATAATAATAATTATTTCATTAAATAAGTGCATACTCAAGTAAGATGTATAAAAATACATTGTAAAAGACCCATATCAATTAATCTGCACTATAAACATTTTTATTGTTTTACAAATTGCTGCAATCAAGCACCATTTTTTAGCAGGTATTTTATGCTGTAGGAGTGCATAAATTAACACTTCATCAGGTATCTGTATAGGAATATATAGCACTCTCTCAGAAAAACATTCACATTTATAGTGGGGATCTGAAACCCTCAAACCCCCACAACCACCCCCCACCTTGAATGGTATTTATAAAGATCACTTGTGATTGGTGGAAATCATCCCTCAGAAGATGCACGTCAGTGTGAAACCGGTCAGGGACATTGTGTGTTCTCTGTGAATGGCGCTTGTGGTGGTGTGATTAAACACTCACTTTGGCAGACAGATGAGTGCTGGCTTTTGTTTTTCCTCCACTGTCATAGAACAATTTTCTGATTTTAAATATTTGGGCCTGACTCTGGACAGCACACTCTCCTGTAACTTTCATATTTCTATCCTAGCTAAAACAATTCACCAGCATCTGGGTTCTCTGTGCAGATTACATTTTTTGTTACCTTCCGCAAGGTTACTACTTTCACGAAACATTTTGCTTCCAATCATTGACTACGGTATGTTATTTTATTTTTCTGTTCGGGAGACTGTTCTGTCCAAGGTTAGGGTCCTGTACAATCAAATTGCCAGGTAGCTAGGTTTACTACCCAGTTCCCTGCTCAGGCACATCATTGTATTCTTAACAATACATATCAGTGGCCTTCATTAGATCAGGGGACCGATATTCAAATCTGGGCAAGGCAGAGGGCAAAACCTTGCGCTGCCCCTTATAGTTGCCCAGGTGTTCAAAACTGCTATATTCAGTGGAATATAGCATTGGCACTGTTCAACTGAATAGAGCGCCATTGAGACCCATTGCCAAGCCACCTAGCACTGGGAAGACATGACCCCAGAAATAGGGTAGCACAATGTCTTGCACCCGCACTAAATTTCCTATATTGAAAAGGACCTATGTAAATTAGCCGACTGAGCATGCAAGGCACTAAGGGGCCATTTGCGTGCCCATTATGGCTCATCTGCATGGGGTGTGAGGCTGGACTGCATGGCGCCACCTCCCAATTGCCCGTTCCCTGAGAGCTATCCCTGGTGCTACTGGTCACCCCCCCACCCCCCGGTTGCTGGCTGATGTTTAAATGTAACAATTCTCTAGTGTCTAGTACCCCCCCACTGATCGCCATCCTGAAGTGTACATTGGCATTATCCCTGGTGTTAGTGGTACCCCCTGCCAACCCTCATCCTGAATGCAACGTTGTTATCTCTGGTCCTAGTGCTCCCCCCCATCAATCGCTGTCACGAGGGTAACAATAAAGGATTCCTTGGTGTCCAGTTGTCCTTCTCCACACCCGATCACCCACCCGACACACAGACACCATTGCCCTGGAGTCCAGTGTGTCCCTGCCCTCATCCCGATCCCCATTATAGTAACAGCAAGATAAACCATTCCCTGGTGTCCAGTGTATCCCTGCCCTCATCCCGATCCCCATTATAGTAACAGCAAGATAAACCATTCCCTGGTGTCCAGTGTATCCCTGCCCTCATCCCAATCCCCATTATAGTAACAGCAAGATAAACCATTCCCTGGTGTCCAGTGTGTCCCTGCCCTCATCCCAATCCCCATTATAGTAACAGCAAGATAAACCATTCCCTGGTGTCCAGTGTATCCCTGCCCTCATCCCGATCCCCATTATAGTAACAGCAAGATAAACCATTCCCTGGTGTCCAGTGTATCCCTGCCCTCATCCCAATCCCCATTATAGTAACAGCAAGATAAACCATTCCCTGGTGTCCAGTGTGTCCCTGCCCTCATCCCGATCCCCATTATAGTAACAGCAAGATAAACCATTCCCTGGTGTCCAGTGTATCCCTGCCCTCATCCCGATCCCCATTATAGTAACAGCAAGATAAACCATTCCCTGGTGTCCAGTGTATCCCTGCCCTCATCCCAATCCCCATTATAGTAACAGCAAGATAAACCATTGCCCTGGTATCCAGTGTATCCCTGCCCTCATCCCAATCCCCATTATAGTAACAGCAAGATAAACCATTGCCCTGGTATCCAGTGTATCCCTGCCCTCATCCCAATCCCCATTATAGTAACAGCAAGATAAACCATTCCCTGGTGTCTAGTGGATCCACTCCCTATCCCCAATCCCCTGTATTATAAAGTAATACCGTTCCCTGATGGCTAGTGGACCCCCCATCCCCAATCCCTGTATAACAAACAGAAATCCGGTCCCTGTTGGCTAGTGGACCCCCACCCCGGCAGGTAGTGCCCCTCCAGCCCACTCCCAACCCACAGCCGGCAACCAGCACAGCCCTCCACTCCCCACCATGACTGGCCACCAACTCAGCTGTCGATGAGCATTTACTATATACAGTACACACTCAGTTGACAGCTCTGAGTGCGTTATCAATCAATAAGCATGTACTGTATACACAGTACGTGCTCATTAACAGCTCAGTCAGCAGCAGGCCATGATGGAGAGCAGATGGCTGTGCCGGTTGCTGACTGGGGGTTGGGATGGGGAAGAGTGGGAGGGCACTATCTGCTGGGGTGGGGGGTCTACTTGCCACCAGGAAATGGATTTCTGTTTGTCACACAGGGGATTAGAGATGGGGGGGGTCTGCTAGCCACCAGGGAAAGGTATTACTTTATAATACAGGGGATTGGGGATAGGGAAGGGGGTCTGCTTGACATCAAGGAATGGTTTATCTTTCTGTTACCATAACATAGATTAGGATGAAGGAGGAAATTGTTTAACCAGGTAAGGCACACTAAGCCGGAGCTTGCTTCCAGGTGCGAACTGGGAGCACAAGAAAGTTAAGTGACTTGCTCAGAATCACACAGTATGCACTTGGGGGTTGCAGGATTCAAACCCAGGTCTCCAGGTTTGCAGCTCAGTGCCCTTAACTACTACACTATACTGCTTCAGTATAGGGGTGGGGATATGCTGGACACCAGGGCAATGGTGTCTGCATATCGGGCAGGTTATTGGGTGGGTGGTGGGACTACTGGACACCAGGGAATCCTTCATTCTTAACCTTGGGAAGGCGATCGGCTAAATGGGTGAACCACTAGTAACAGGGCTTATGTCAATGTTACATTCTGGACAGCGACTGGTGGAGGGGGGGACTACTAGCACCATGGATAATGTCAGAGGTAACCTCGGGATGGCGATCGGCAGGGAGGACCTCTAGCACCAGTGATAATGTCAATGTACACTTCGGGATGGCGATCATGGGGGTGGTAGTAGACACCAGGGAATTGTTACATTTAAACATCATTCCTGACCAGCGGGGGTTGAGACCACTAGCAATAGGGATAGCTCTCAGGGAACGGGCAATTGGGGAGCGGCGCCACGCAGTCCAGCCTCACTCCCCATGCAAATAAGCCCATAAGGGGCATGCAGATGGCCCCTAGCATCTTGCATGTCCAATGGCCTCATTTGCACAGGTCCATTTCAATATAGGAAATGTAGCACAGGCACAAGTCATTGTGCCACCATATTTCACAGGCCATGTCTTCCCAGCACAAGGTGGCTTACCGCTGGTCCCAATGGCCCTATATCCAGTCAAATAGCACTGATGCGCTATTCCACTGAATATAGCAGTTTTGGACACCTTGGCAACTGCAGAGGCCGTTCAAGGCTTTGCACTGTGCTGTGCCTAGATTTGAATATCGGGGCTCCTGATCTGATGAAGGTCACTGATATGTACTGTAAAGAATACAATGATGTGCCCAAGCAGGGAGTTGACTAGTAAACCTGGCTACCTGGCTATTTAATTTTACAGGACCATAA
The DNA here is from genome assembly GCA_016271365.2 of Neoceratodus forsteri. Lineage (NCBI taxonomy): Eukaryota > Metazoa > Chordata > Ceratodontiformes > Ceratodontidae > Neoceratodus > Neoceratodus forsteri. Next base: position 1,077,360,943 of record CM028130.1, read on the forward strand.
CCATAGGCAGAACAGATTCACCAGCAGAAAAATAAAATAACATAAAATAGTCAATTATTGGAAGCAAAAAGCTTTGTGAAAGTGATACCCCGCCTAGTGGAAGCTAACAAAAATTCAGTCTGTACAGAGAACTAATTCTCTGATGCACTGCTTTATAGAAGAGTGTGCTGTCCTGAGTGAGGCCCAAATATTTAAAATCAGAAAATGTTTCTATGACAGTGCCCTACAAAGTTTTTAATTCTCTAATGATGGATAAAGGCAGATTTCTCCTAATATTGTGAAAAATCATAGATTCGTTTTGGTAATATTAAGCACCAATTTCTGTGTCAAAAACCATTGTTGACCAGAGTCAAAATCAATTTGTACAGATTCCTTCAGTTCCTGAAAATTAACCCCTCGTGAAGATCACTGCACCTTCTGCATATAACAAAACACTGTTTTTCTTGCAAACCTTTGGAAGAGAGTTTAAAAACAAACGAAATAGAAGGTGTCCCAGGATTTACCACTGGGATAGGCCTCATAGGTATTGTATGAGTCTTGAAGCTTGCTCCATATAGACTCGCCGATGTCTGATGGCTATACCTTTTTCTAGATAGTTATCCAGTGCTACCTTAAAGATTTCCATTGTTGCACTACAAACTATAGATTCTGGCAGTCTGTTCCATAAGCTAACAACCCGATGATTGAACCAATTTCCTCTTTTGGTGATATCATAGTGTTCCCCCAAAAGCTGTTTACTGCATCCCCTCAAGAGTTTACAAGTTTGCTTTCTCTGTAGTCCAAGGCACTCCCAAAGACTTGTATTTCTAAATGCCCTACACACCAGGCACAAGTCTCCCTTATATGCCTATACTCTAATGAAAACAATTTTAACTCATTTAATTTTTCAGAGTATTGAAGATGAGTGATGCCGTCAATATTTCTTGTTGCCTTGGGCTGGATTCTCTCAAACAATGTCCTATCCTGAATGTTACATGGAGCTCAGAACTGGACGCAATGCTCAAGGTACGGTCTGACCAGGGAGCTATACAGTAGGATTATGATTTCTCTTTCCCTACTCTTAATGGCCCCTATGCACTAATGGTGGGAAGTATGCACCCATGGCGTGTATCCCACCCTCGTAGGTTTGCACCTGTGAACAGGTGCATACATGCCGGTATTCACTACCAGCAGCCACTTGTCTGTGCCCCCACCCCCCCCCAACGTGCAGGACTCCGCAGGGTGGCTGGGGTGGAGCTGAGGAACCAGTCAGGCATCCAATTGGATGCCTGAGCTGGGTTGCAGAGTGGATCCCATGCGCAGGTATGTGAGAGGCCTGGTACATGAATTGCAACTACATGTACCCGGCCCTGCACATTATGTCCCATTTGCCAGGACCCCCCTTGCCCATTACCCACACCATGGCCAGGCATACAATGGCCCCCCTATAGAGTCCCAGACCCCTGTGCATGGTACCCACCCCCCCACACACATTCATGCCCCACCACCGGTGACAGCCATATGGACCCCCATCGCATACAGCCCAGTAAATGGCACACCAAAATGTCCATGCCCTGGCTCAGCAGGTACTACCCCCCACACACACGCGCCCACAGCCCCAACATGATACTCAGACCCCACCTTGCTGACCCACACTTTACAATGCCCTCCACCCCGTAGTACAGACAACCCCCCCATCTCCGTACCTTCCAATCAGTTATCTCGTTAGGAATGGCCAATGGCACTGTTCGCTGCACACCTCTCAGCTGCTGGCCATCCACATAATACCGAGCGCACCTCTATAAATAGGTAGCACACTCCCAGCAGTGGTTGGTCAGATGACGGTCGAGGAGGTGTGAGGAGGGCTGCACCACTGGCCATTCCTAGCCGCAGCACCAATGGACAAGTACAGGGTTGGGGGGTTGTCGGAGCCGCAGGGGGTGGAGGGGGACCACCAATATGAGGGAGGGATTATCTGGGGTGGCTCATGGGCTGGCACAGATGGGGCACCTTTGTGTGTGTGTGTGAGGTGGGGGGGTTGAATGGTGCTACCACAGGTCCATTCAGTCCTGCAGCTGTTGGGGGTAGAGGTTATGTCTCCAGCCTATGGAGGTCCCTGCAGTAACATATATTCCACTCTCTCTTCCTCAATAACCTCCTTCTGTTTCTGCTGATACCTGCTCCAGCTTCTCTTCCGCATCCTCTGTACTTAACTTCCCTATGCTTTAACTTTTGATCCTGTTCATCGTATATCTTTAACCAGCCTATGAATGTCTTAGCTTGGTATTAATTATTTTATGATGCAACCTTGCTTGAATCTATTATTGTATGATGTTTTTATGTGACATATGTTTCTTGACAGCACTGTACCTCCTTGTATTTTACCAATGTGGTATTTGTTTTGTACATCATAATGTTGCACTTCCAGGTCACCACTGAAAAAGGGACTGTGATTGTCTCAGTGGACTTACCCGGTTACCAAAATTCAATAAATAAATAAATGTCTGAGGGTGGGGGGTATGGCCTGTGCAGTGTGGTCAGGTCACCCTGCGGTGTGATGGCTGTAATGAAGTGTGGGATGGATAACACAGACACTTAGATGTAAGGCTGAACACACCAGCTAGTATGTCCTTTTATTCAGCAAATATATGTAACCCCTAGATGGCGCTATCCCAGGGGCTACTACCCCTGCCTCATTTGCCCCTAACAGGTTGAGGGGCCTGGATCCGATGGTGGGTGCCTCCACCCAGAGGTCAGGGTTTGCAATAGTTAAACTAACTTGGTCACAGCCCTCTGGGACACTGCAATCCCCCTTTCTTCCCACTAGTGGCCCACACAGTATATCAGAATTACCTTCACAGTATACACTTACCCCCAGGACTGGTTCAGGCACTGGGACCCCCTGTAAAATAAGAAGATACAGTGCAACAATCACAGTACAATACTTTAACATAGACAAATACCTCAGGCAGTATAACTTTGCTGAAACAAGCAGCTCTGATTTATTTAGGGGGATATAACAAGGACAGGGGGAAATCAGGTTAATTAGCTTATCACTTTACTCATCTATCTATGGCTCTGTGCACAGGCCTATCCCTACCAGTTACTATCCCTGGGTACCCAAGCTCTAGTGGCTAGTCCAAACCGTGGCAGCTGGTAGGGGCCCTTTCACACAGAGAAAAGAAAAATTAGTTAAACAGTCAGCAGTACAGTAATTCCATTTGGATTCAATGTGGCAATTCAACAGGGAGTGACCCTGAATTAGTACTCACGACCTCCAAACAAGATAGGGTCCTTCAATGTCAGCAGGGCTACTCTTGAGCTCCACAAGACTCCTCACACATTTATATGACAAACTGCAACAGGCAAAAGTCCTTTAATGGCAGCAGGATTCACTTGAGCTACACAAGCCTCCTCACACATTTATATGGAAAACAGTAACAGGCAAAAGTCCTTTAATGGCAGCAGGATTCACTTGAGCTACACAAGCCTCCTCACACATTTATATGGTAAACAGTAACAGGCAAAAGTCCTTTAATGACAGCAGGATTCACTTGAGCTACACAAGCCTCCTCACACATTTATATGGTAAACAGTAACAGGCAAAAGTCCTTTAATGGCAGCAGGATTCACTTGAGCTACACAAGCCTCCTCACACATTTATATGGTAAACAGTAACAGGCAAAAGTCCTTTAATGGCAGCAGGATTCACTTGAGCTACACAAGCCTCACACATTTATATGGTAAAAAGAAAGTACTATACCAGGCAGGCTGCTTCTATCCCGATCGCAATTACTGCACAATACCCGGGAGAACACACAGCAGATTCAGTTCCTGACAGACCGAGCGCAATTCAGCAATTTCTCCAGTCTTCTACAGGGTGAGCCTGGTTTCTACTCTTCAGATGTCCTTTGATTTTCTTCACAGGACGGATTCAGTCCTAACAAGCAGTTACACAAGCTGCAGACCGGAAACTCGGGGCCTTACATGCGTTTCCCGACTAAAACTGCACACCGAAAAAAGCACAGGGCTCCTTCCCTCTTCACTGCCAGAGCTCAACTGAAACTCCAGCAGACAAAACCGGGCACTTCCTTTGAGTTCCTCCCAGTTCTTGGCTGGATTGGCTGTCACTCACAATAAACTGCCCCTGTTGGTCCAAAAAGGCGCTGAAGTCAAAACTACATCTCCCAGAGTCACTGCCCATACAATCCTCTTGTGGCTGGCTCAGATTACGAGTCCAAGTTCTCATTCGTCCAAGGCACCATTTTAGAGCTACCTTAACCCACATTGATTGGTCCAGTTCAGCAGTTCAAAACTAGAATGGGGAACTAGGCAAACACAGTTCTGACTGCAAAGAAAGCAGGTTAGACAAACTGTATTTTCATTATTACTCTAAATGATTTCTGGCAAACAGTTACATCTTTCAGATAGGTTCCCTTTGCACTCCTAGTGACTGCAAGAATGGAGTGAATTGGCAGCAGCTCGAGTGGTACTCAAGCAGAGAAACACACAGTCCCCCCATACAAACTAATTATGTCTGCAAGCAGACAGCTCTTAAAGAGACAGTACCAGAGGCTCTAAAAACACTCACAGATAAATGGATTAAACGCCAAACACCATTCAGGCTTGGAGCATTCAAGCAAGCTCCTGGAAGTCTTTTGGGAACCCCCATTTGCAGGGGGGTTACATATAGAATGGAAAATAAAAACTTTCAGAAGGCAAAACGAAAAAACTGGATAAGAAAAACAAAATCACAGAGTGGAGTTCATATAGCAGCATATCCTTCCACTATGCTCTGTGAGTTCTTACTGGTACAGCCTCCTAAACTGAACTGAACTCTTAGACCTTGGAAGGGTTCTTTTTATAGGACAATCTGGTCACATGATCCACCCCAGACTAATACCGAGTAAAATACTACACTGTAAAGAAGTGTGGGGGATCAGAAGGACCTTATTAATATAAAACATTTCCAATATTTACAATATTAATGATTATGAGTGTTGATGAAACATAAAAATAGTGAAAAACAAACCAAATTCTGGATAATTGGGCACTAAGCTCCACCCACCTCCTAGTGACTGACAGTGACCATCTCATAAATAGACTGAGAATGAGGCTGCTGACTCCCTAGGACACAGCACCCCACAGACTTCAGAGGAACCACACCTGCTCCTGCACTCTGTTTTAGGTAAGTAGGGGCCTAGCATAAGGGCTAAATTTGGAATTTATTAGAACAAAGAAAATAATGCAATTGCCACAGCAGTTTCAGCAAAGTACACATTTTTTTCTTTCCTCTGGTAATAAGGTGTTCAGCAGCAAAAGCAACCAGCAAAAAGTAAAACAGAAGAAAGAAAACCAGCTCAGAGAGCCCAATATGTGCATGAACTTGCATTATATACAGAAGAAAGGCTTAATGTATTTCTGTAGTTATTTCTGTATTTCTTGTAGGTTTTTCTACTTTTACTTCTGAGAACTATCCTTAAACATAGGGTTAATAGGGAAACACTTTTTGGTTAAACTTTCTCTTTGTAGAACTGACAGACGTCAGTTCAGGGCTTTAAACAAACATGCAAGCGCTTTAAGCATGATACTGATACAAATATAGCTGTACATTTGAATTTTATTCCAGGTCTCTGTGTAAGCACTTGCGTTTCGTATTTGGCACCAAACCAGTAGCTGCTAGGCCATAATATCTCCCTAGTTTCCCTGGTGCTCCATCAAGACAAGCAAAACTGCTGTCACAAGAAATTACAGCTAGTTGGAGCAGTTTAGTCCTATTTCATGCGCTCCGACCAACCTGTCAAACAGATTTGTGACAGAGATCTAAGGTGGTTCGCAAGAGCCGCAAGTGCTTTGCGTTGCTGCAGGGGAGTGTTCTGTGGAATCCAGAAGCGCAGAAGCCAACAGACCCGTAGCAATGCAGCACATCAAGTCATAATGTTTTATGCCTACCAGCACAAATAAATGGGGAATTCTTTCTCATATTTTATTTTAAACCACTCCACCCTCATTTTCTTTTATTCTGTTTTTATGACAGCACAGAAACTACGTGGGGGTGGTAATAATAACATAAGCGCATACAGATGCCCAGGCTCTGTATTTAAAGGTGCAGAACCTTATTTAGGCACAAACAGGTGCCGCAATGTGCAATAGCATTTCAGCAGCCAGACAGGGACTAGAAAATAAAGTGGGAAAGCGCAGAATACAAAGGATACTCGGGTGGGTGGCCAAGTCCACTCAGGTAGAAATGGGAAAAGACAGCACAAGAGAGAAAATATAGAAAGAGCTACTGCAGTAGGGTTTTAGGATTAGAGGGGAGAAGACAGATTTTGTCCGGGTTGCCAAATAGAGAAAACTGGGGTGGTGGGGTGTTTTACTGACACCACCACAGCGGAGTGTGTCACCTGCCATGGGGGGGAGCTGGCATTCAGCTTGGGCGAGTGGCCGGTCATGTCAGGAGAGTCCAACTCCTGCTGGGGCACATGCGGGTAGCCACTGTGTGTGAGGCTGGGTGAGTAGGGTGATTACGGCAGGGTCTCCCCATACATACTTGGTACCCTCCTATGCCCCCTGGTGCATGGCACTACACGCCATAATGCATGCAGCATAGTGCTGGTATGCCCCCTACCGCCACTGGTGTGTTGCTGTCTGTGTGGCTAGAGGATCAAGTGCATAACTGCTGCGTGCCCCATCAGTGAATGCCATGCGGGGTCCATGGCATTCAGTGGTAGTGATGCCAATGCACCCAGTTTACGTGGCACATTGGCATCATGCATAGGGCTCAACATGCTTAAGCATGCAGCCCAAGATCCTATTCCCTTTTGCCGCAACCTGTCTTGTGTGCTCTGTTTACTGGTTACAACTATACCTAGGTCTGTTTCATTTTCACTGACTTTCAGTTCCACATTGTTTAGGTGGTATTTTGCCATCATGTTTTTCTGCCCAAAGTGCATGACCTTGCACTTGTACATATTAAAGTGCAATTTGTGATTATTTGCCCAATTATATAATTTATTTAGATCCTCCTGGGATAGTAGACATGCTGATAGATCATCCACTATGGCACCCAATTTTGTGTCATCCGCAAATTTACACAGCCAGGATCTATTAGATGTTTGAACTGACGACATGTATAGGTTGAACAGGGTCTGGCCCAGCACTGAGCCCTACAGCATGCCACTGCTCACACTTCCCCACTCAGAGGTGAAGCCTCTGATTATTACTCTTTGCCTTCTTCCATTAAACCAGCAGTATATCCACCTAATATTTGGGCATAGTCCAAGACTAGTAATTTCTTTAACCAATTCATCATGAGGCCCCATGTCGAAAGCCTTCGAGTAGTCCAAGTAGACAACATTAACAGGAAATCCATTGTCCAGTGCTTTACTTATAGGCTTGAAGAAATAAAATAAGTTTGTTTGACAGGATCTGGAAGATGTGAAGCCATGTTGTGCTATATCTCCACACCCTAACTGTGTTACCTGGTCTTCAATAATCTCTTTGACAAAACCCTCTAGTAGTTTGCCAGTAATTGATGTAAGGCTTATTGGCCGATAATTTTTTGGATCTTGCCTAGAGCCCTTTTTGTAGATTGGTGTTACATTGGCTTCCTTCCATTCGTGTATGACCTGGCCTCTAGATATGGACTCTGAAAAAAGTTTGGCTATTAAACCTGCTAACTCTATTGTCTGTTCCTTCAAAATCGGAGGGTGTATGTTGTCGGGACCTGGCGATTTGTTTATTTTTATCTTACTTAGTTTCTCTTTTACATCACTTTCTTTCATTACATAGTTTATAAGTTCATCTCCATTTAAATTCAGGTTGACATCCTGACACACATTGGTCCCATCGTCTTTTGGTTGGTATACTCTTAAAAAATAGTTATTGAATGCTGTGGCCATGTCTTATTCTTTTCCATTAGTAGTTGTAGAAGATTTTTGTGGGCCTATTTTGTGTTCACCCCCTCTCAGGCATGAAATATAATTAAAACATTATTTTTTTATTGTCTTTAACCTCAATGGCATGTCTAGTTTCTACATCTTTTTTTTTTTTTGCATTTTTTATAAGTTTTTTACATTTCTTTAGCTTTTGCTTGTATTTGTCCCATGTCTCAGCTGAGGGTCTTTGTTTAAATTTTTTATAAGCGCTACATTTCCTTCTCGTTTCTGTCTTTTTTTGTTGTTAAACCATGTTGGCACCTTCCCTTTTCTGTTATCCCTTTCCTGGAACAAACTGATCAGTACAGTGGTCCAAGTGGCCTTTGATTATATCCCACATCAGAACTAATGACAGTTTATCCAGATCCCTTTTCCAGTCCCATTCTGCCATATAGTTTTTCATCTCCTCATATATAGCTTTATGATAACATTTGACTTCAGTGATTCCCTTTTGTGTATTCCAATTTTCACTGATCACGATCTGTACCATATTGTGGTCATTGTCCATGAGTGGTTCTTTGACCTTACAGCTTATGCTGTCTTTATCAATGCTGGTAATTATAATGTCCAGTACATTATTTCCTCCTGTGTTTTCTTTGACTAACTGATACATGTTATTTACTTAGTATTATGTCTAACAGTCTATTATCTATGGTAGGTGAACCTCTTCCTCTTTCCCAATTAATGTTAGGAAGCTTTAGATCTCCCAATATAATCGTTCTCGGTTTTATGGCCATCTCCTCTACAGTGTGAAGGAATAGTTGGTTTTGCTTTGCTGAAAGTGCTGGGGATCTGTAACACATTCCTAGTTTAATATGTTTCCTATTTGGAATGTTTATTTTGATTCAGAGTTGTTCAACGCTCTCACTAAGGTTTGATGGAATTTCATTTTCGATGGAAAGGAACTCATCCATGACCTATAAAGCTACTGTACTCCCCCCTCCTCTTTTATCTGGTCTATGTTTCTGATATAGATGGTATCCAGGGATTTGTTTACCCCAGCCTTCATTAGTCCATGTTTCTTCTTTTAGTACAAGTTCTAATGCCTCCATTTGATTATTTAGGCTCTTGCATTTAGTGATAGAAGGTTGATATAGCTGTTCCTTTTATTAATATAGATAGTAGGAGCATAGTTAGCTTCTGGTCCCCTGTCTCCCTCCCTCATTAGTTTAAACCATCCTGATCTATTTCTTTTTTGAATATTTCACCAAGTACTTTACTGCTCTTTTTACTGAGATGTAGCCATCTCTGGCAAACAGGTCCCTGTGTCAATTGAATATCTCTCATTTTCTTATACTCTTGACACTGTTTAGTAAGCACCATTTTCTTAGACTATTATTTATTTTGTGAATCTTTTCACTCCACCTATAGTTTGCCCTGGTAACTGGTAATATTTCGGACAACACCACTTGGTAGTTCATATCAATCAGTGTTTTATGTAATGTATGGAAATCTAACAAAATAACACTTTCTGATTTTTTTCCTTATGCCATTTGTTCCAGCATGTATAAGGACTATCTTTTCCTCATTGTTATTTCTTAATATCCTTTGTGACAGTTTTTGAATATCATCCAGCCCTGCACCCAGAAACTAATTGCTAACCACTCTGTCCCTTTGTTTTTAAGTGGTGTATTCATCTGTGTACCTAACTATACAATCTCCCAGTACACAGGCTTTCAACCGTTTAGGTGCTTCATTCCTGCTAGGTCTCTCAGTGCCTTTATTGTGTTCTATTTCCATTTTAATGCTATTGTTTTCTCTGGGGCATTCATTTTGCTCGTTGATTGCACCAAATATTTCAAATGTGCCACTGTTTGTTGGGGCTGGTGTTGTACTACTGATGGCTGTTTGTGTTGATGCTCCAGTTTCATTTCTGTCACCTATTTGGGCCTGTACATGGCCTGAACTTATTTCACTCTGATTATCCTCCATTGTGTTTATTATGTCATCAACTTGCCCATCAATCCTTTCAAGAAGGTTTATAAATGGTGTATACCTATTGGTTCCGTTTCATAATGTCAAGTGAGTGTACAATGCCAAAAATAAATAACGGCGATGTACATTCATGGCGACTACATATCTGCCAATGGGATTAGAAGATATGCTGGTGGCTGTACCACCCGCACCCCCCAATTAAAGATATTCAACTCCAGGGGGGTGCATGTCGGGGGTGTGTAAAACTTACAAAAAATACAAAAAACAGCCACGATGCAAAAAGCAATGCCTGCCCCAGAACAGAACCCGCCACCCTACCCACCACACCACATGGCCAGCTTGGCAGCTAACCACACTACCTCCCACATACTCTCCCTCTCCTTCCACCCCTTGCAGGGCGTGGTCCCTCCCCCTCGCACGCGTGTATATATATCCTGTCACTGTATTCGCCCACCGTGGTATCCTGTCATTACCTTGCCAGGTAGCCCAGAACACAGGCGTAGTGATTGAGTCACCCTTTTTGTAGTCGCTCAATCGCAGTCACCGTGTTCGCAGGACACCTACCTATTTTGTACTGGGACTTGAAAAGTCATGGCCCTTCTACCTTTTTTGCACCTTTACTTAAATCAGTATTCAGCCAATCCTCACTTTCCTCCACCTCTCTGACTCATTTGTTTTTTCCTTCCTTCTTTTGTCTATGGAAGCAGTCTGCTCACCTTCAGCATTTCTATTAATCTGTAGATTCAGGGTCTCATTTTCTAACTCTAACCCCAGTATTTTTACTCCCAAATCTTTCATTTCAAGACATTGTTTACAAACATATGTACTGTACAGAACTTATTTAATGCTGAGATCATAAAGTTATTCCATAGGGAGCATTTGGTCCCCAGTTCTCCAGCTGTTAATTTTACAGTGCACTTCTCCATTTTCAGTACTGTTAACCTAGTACTTTGTGTAGAATCCCCTGGCTACCTGGCCATCCCTGGTTGACACTGGCAGACATGCTTGCCTCCAACCAGTGTAAGCCTCCACTCACTAAGGCGAGTCTTTTATGTTTGCCGGACCAAAAGTGACGTTCTGGTACTTCAGTTCTGTGTTTCATGAATGAAACCTTATATTTTGCAAATTTAGTAGGCTACAAGTATATGACCCTTAAAAGAGCATAATAGAAGTGCCAGAGGATCTCAAAACTGACTCCCAAATTGCAGCTAGGTGCTGCAGCAGCCTTTCAGTCTCGCCTCACACACTCAGTAAGGTCAAAGGTCAAAGCAGTCCCCAAACAATTCAAGCACACATAAAGAATAAAACACCTCTGATGCAAGGTTTGTGGTTTAAAATATATTGCCTGCACCTCAGAAGGGGTTTCCTGTCTCCCCTCTTAAGATATTCCCAATGTAACTAAAGGAGGGGAAGGAAAAACATTTGAAAATTTTAGGGTTTTTTGCGTACGAATGTAAAGATAGTTCCAGCACCAGCCCAGCACATCCCCAGAAAACCTCAGGTCACCTAATGCCCTAAGAAGGAGCTGGTGATTACCCAGGTCGAAGGCCTTGGTGAGATCCATGAAGACAGCCATTGCTAGTAAATGAAAAAGACAATAATTCCATGGCTATAATCTCACCAATGATTTTCATTATTTTCTTAATGGGAAGCTGGTTAGATTTGTATTTCTGTATTCTCTTTTATACACAGAGCTAAGCTGCTTGCCAGATTTGGTTGATATGATGATTGCTTTATACTGGGCTGGGCTGGGGTGGAAGGTGGAAGTGGAGGTGGATGGGACTTCTTGGTAAGGAGGTGTTCCCAGTCAGTGAGGAAAACTTACTCAGGAGGGGAGGCTGAGAAGGCATGCCTAGAAGGGATGCTGATGCTGCTGTCAGTAATCTTTTCCCCAGAGTCACCTCGTGGCATATGCAATAAAAAAAGTTCTGAAAAGTTCTCTGCTATGGCAGAGAGTTTGTTTTGCATAACATTTATTATTGGGGAAATTACTAAAAGCCCTAGAAGAAACATGATTATAGGAGTTTTTCTAAAGTGGCAGCATTTACAGAGTGCCATCTATACCACCTCAACTGTTGTTGTTTTACTTAGCTATTTAGGCCAATATGTCCTGGCTTTTGAAGTGCACCAGACCCTTGAGCCTGCCGATTTTGCACGTTTTGCTCCTTATATTAACCTGCATGCAAAGGAGGATAGCTGCCTTTCTATGCTTTGTCACCCTGCCCTTTCTGGGGGTCCCCTTTCACGGTGCTATCCTGCTCTGTTGTCCTTACTTTGCTGATCCCCGGCGTCTTCTTCACACTCAGTATGCCCTGCACCAGCCTCCTTACCCCAAATCTCTAGCGAATCTCATCTAACTGCCCTTTCCATTCTCCAGACCAGTACCCGCTCCTCTCCCTAACTCAGGTACTGCCCATCTTGGGGTTACAGGTGTCCCTTGCCCTAGAAGGCCCTCCAGGTGGCCTAAAAAGAACTCCTTCTTATGCAAAAGCCCATTAGCCTAGCGTTAGCTTGCCCAGTGTTGCACTGCTGCTCCTCATCAGCCCCCAGAACTGGGAGGATCTCAGAAAAGATCACCCTGGGTATCTTTTCCTTCAGGAAAAGTGATTAAGAATCCTACAGGGCTTTGTCCTGGGCCCCATCTTGTTACTCATATTGCTGAATGAAAAAACTACCAAAAGCCAGCTCCTCCACAAACATTCATGTGTATGTGGATGACACACTGCTCTGCCTCAGTGGATTCTCAGCTCCTAAGCTGGAAGTGGATCTCCAGAGGTACCTTGTTGACATCCAATGCTGGTTCCATTTGAACCAAAGAAACCTGGATGCTATGAAAATGTTCCCCATGATGTTTGGTAGCAGACAGAGGTTGACCAGGATTCCCAATCTCCCCACCCCACCCCACCCCAGTCTTTTGGACTCAGGATAGTGCTTTAGAAGGCAGTGCCCTCCTTCAAATACCTTAGCATCTGGCTAGACCAACACTTTGATTTCCAAATATATAGACACCATGACCCAGATATTCAGACTGCACCGGGCAGTGGCACAAGCCTTGGTGCAGCGCAACTGGGCTGCGTCAGGGCCAGGACCAGGTGATATTAAATGATGATATGCCATGTTACAGCACCACTGAATATAGCAAGGTCAGCACACATACTGCACATGGCACAGTGGCACTGCCCCAGCGCAAGCCACAGATAGGGAGCACGGGGAAGCGCCAGCGCAAACACAGTTGCGCTGGGTGCATCACCGGCAATATTCAGCAGAGGGCATGCAAATGAGGCCATAATCTGTGCAAGTCACAACAGGGGCCATTTGCAAGCCATTATGGCCCCATTTGCATGCCTTGCACCAGCCAGCCCAGCGCAGTGCACCTGGCACCCTGCACAGAATGACCTGTGCACAGTGGGGATCCCGGGGCATCCCCCACCCCCGTAGCCATGATCGTGATACAACAGCAGTACAACACTTCCCTGGTAGTATAGTGGACCCCCTTCCTCCCATGTCCCCAATTGGTGGGTAACATAGATTAAATGAGCCCTGGTAGTCTAGTGGTACCGCCTCCCTCCTGTGTCCCCGACTGGTGGTAAACATTTATTTCATTAAGCCCTGGTAGTCTAGTGGTATCCCCCACCCTTTGCTGCGATCACTCTATAAAACACATCCCTGGTGATCCAATGGCACAACCCACCACAGAACCCCATGCCCACCTCGACTCTCCCCATCATTGGTGGTGCAACCCCGCCAGATACCACCCGGAAGTATCATTAATGACAGGTACAGTATGGGCTTTAGGCATACTGTACCAGATAGTTCAATATATGTGAATGAAGTCATTCACATTTTGGATCTGTCTAGTACAGTGTGCTCTGCAAGCCCATTGGTCCACACTGTGGACCAATGGGCTTGCAGTCCATACTGTACCTGTCATTTGGTGGGCCGCCGGGCGGTATGCGGGCAGGTTGCAGCTGCCCGCCAATGACGGGAGGAGCGAGGTGGGCATGGTGTTCTGTGTGGGTGAGAGGGGTGGGGGGGTGCAGCTGGATCACCAGGGATGTGTTTTACAGAGCTATCACGGCAACGGGCGGGGGTACCACTAGACTACCAGGGTTTAATGAAATCAATGTTTACCATGAATCGGGGACACGGGAGGGAGGGGGGTACCAGTAGACTACTAGGGATCATTAAATCTACTTTACCTACCGATCGGGGACACAAGAGGGAAGGGAGTACCACTAGGCTACCAGAGTATGTGGGTGCTTCATGACAGTGTTCTGGGTGGGTGAGCGGCTGCTGTGTTGTGCCTTGCAATACAGCAGCCCACCTGTGGGTGGCCGGGAGTTGTTCCACTGTTTCACAGGATCAACTTTGAGCCCCTCTATGCGGAGCAATGCAGGGGTGTACTGACATAAGTGCCGCACATCCCAGGCTGAATATCGGGATGTGACACATATGCATGGGCACGCCCCCTCCATCTGCACTGCATACACTTACATTGTGCCCCGGTGCATCAGGATTTGTGCAGCGCAAGGCAGCCTTCTCAATATCCCACCGGGGCGCAATGCAGGGTTGTGCCAACACAACTCTGTTGCGCCAGGCGCAACCCCTTTGAATATCCTGGCCCATATACTCAAAACTCCTCCCAAAATACCTTAACAGGTAGAGAACACATTAAATACCTGCAATTGTGCACTTTTTTATATCATAAAGGACCGCTCAGAAGTTGCCTTCCAAACCCATTGCCTATCTTATTAAAATAATATTTGACTCATTGAAGGGATTGCAGGGTACATGTTTGATTGGAGGCATATACAAGGGATTACAGAAGTTCTTGGGAGACACTATGACCTCTATTTTAAAAACATGAGGTGGGAATCTGAAGATGACTATCTGTTATGATCTCTGGTTAAAATATACTGACCCATCTATTAAAGTGTCATGGGCACCCTATTGGTATGAGTTTTCAGGGAAATGCAGTAATAGATATTTTTATGTCCCTGCTGCACTAGCAAAAATCTAACCACAATTTGGCACTTGCTGGAGACAGTGTGGTGACCATATGGCCACCCACATGCATATTTTCTGGTCCTGTCCACATATAGTTTCCTTCTGGTGTCAAAATCAGAGACAGAACAGCTCAGATTTTGGATTTTGCTGGCACCTTGACACCGTAACTGGTTTTATTAGCCGTTCCTCAGTCGGGCCTGCAAAGGTCTTCTAGTCAATTGCTTAATTTATATATCCTGGCAGCAAAAAAGGCCATTACTCATTTCTGGTGTCAACCAAATCCTCCCACAGTCAAAATGTGGCGTAATATAATAAATATGATTCCTAAAATGGAACAGATCACGGCAACACTGGAGAATCAAGAAACACAATTTGAACTTAAATGGTGCCCATGGGTACTATATGTGTTACTGGTAGTATAAAATAGAGGTTAGAGTAAGGAACTGTGAATAAGCTTGGTACATCCAGCAGACCAGACCTGGGTCTGATTCTCACAACCTCTACTTGCATACTGCATGACTCTGAGCAAGTTACTTAATTGCCCAGTGCTCCCAGGTTGCCCCTGAAAACAAGCACTTTTGCCTAGTGGGCCTTATCTGGTTACCACAGACTAAAATAAATAAATAATTCTAGATTTGTCACATAAGAAAGAGGTTAATGGTCGTCTCCTGGGGACTCTTTCTGAAAAAGTTTCTGGTGCCTTCATTAACTCACTCAGCTCTAGAATGGAATCTTGAGTGAGTGCTGTATTCCTGTGTAAAAATGGCTGTTTTCTTGAGCAGTTAGAATGTTCAGAACTAAAATGGTAACACTCCAACTTGGAGTATAAATAACTAAAAAGTATAACTCATATCACAAAACTTACAGCACGAAGTTTGCTCACAATAAAAAGAATCTTTAAAATGGGGGGTCACACACGTTAGTAGCATTAACTTTTTTTTTTTTTTTTACAGAGCATGTAACGATGAAAATTTACACTTTGTTCTTTTAAAAAAAAACTCCAATAAACACCTTAGAAGTGGCAAATGTCTGCTGTATGATGGTTTTCCATCACACCAACATCTGTGCATTACACTGCAACAGTTTAGAGTATTTCTGAGGTGTTTTACATTATAAAACAGACCATACTCTAAGGCATGTGCCAACACATAATGCCAGTAAACCGACTGAATTCGGAGAAAAGCTCTGCACAACTGCCCACATGACGAACAAACCACGATAACTGAAAAAGTATGCCTCCTAGACCCTAGACACCTGCATGAAACATGTTCACAATAACGAGAGCTTTAAAATGATGGGTCACTCATGTTAGTGGCATTTGCAGATATTTTTATACAGTTCCTGAAATGATAAAAAAACAGCATTTTTTTTAACATTTTGTTCCCAAATGAAAACCTACATCATAAAAAGTACACCTCCTAGACCCCAGACACCAGCATGATAATTGTCCACATTAAAGAGACCTTTCAAATGATGGGTCACACATGTTTCTAGCATTTGCAGGTTTTTTTACAGTACCTGAAACGGAGGAAAATCACATTTTTACACTTTTTTATCCCCCAAAAAACTAAAACAAAAAAGTACACCTAGCTCCCAGACACCAGCATACAAATTTTTCACAATGAAAATAGCTTTCAAATTAGGGATCACACATCTCTAATAATGGTGAAAAATAGTATTTTCTTCACTTTTTAACCCAAATGAAAACCTAAAATAAAAGTAATTTACTCAATTTATCTCAATGGTGACCCCCATCTTAAAGTCAGTATTCTGGTAGGTAGGAATGTTTCCTACCAACCTGCACTTTCCAATAACCTTATCCCTGATTGGTTGATCCAGAAAGTGCATAAGACGTGCAGGACACACATATGCGCTCTGGGGATGAGACGAAGTGAATACCTGACGCACATATGCACTATGGGGACTAGAGGAATTTCCCTGATGGCGCAGATACTCGTCATGGGGATGAGTGAGTTAAGAGGGAATATCTGGTATGGGAAAGAGTTATGCAGTCTGGATCTCTTTCCTTTAATACTATAGGAAACATTAATATGTTCTATATGTATTGACTACATTGGGTTTATTTTCATGTAAACATGCTATGGTACTTGTCTACAGAAAGTATCAATGAGGCCATCTATTAGTATAAGCTGCAGTATTGATAAGGCGTATATCTATGCCTGCATGTCTGTAATCTAATTAATTGATGCCATGTAATTCGGTATAATTGTGATTCAATGGATGTATAATGTGACACTCTATTTTTTTTTAAATAAACATTATAAAAAAAAAACTCCTCCCCAAGCTAGGCACATTGTACACAAACATATTCTGTATTCCCCCTGCCCATCAAGAGATTATCATGCTTTCCGATATTTTGCCTTAAAGGGAAACATCCATCTACGATTCAATTAATCAATATTGTTACCAATGGAGATCTGCTTTACATAAACTATTGACTGAACTTGTAACACTTTTAGGGCCAGAATTATACCCATTCAGTTTCCCCTTCCGTTATAGCTGCAGGCATCCATTTACTAAATCACAGGCACAGGAAATGACATCACATCTGGGGAAACACATATAGTCAATAAATATTTTAACCAGGAGAGGCACACTAAGCTGAAGCTTGAGTCCAGGTGCAACCTATCTACTGTACCAAAAGAGTTCGACAGTCTCACTTTAAAGGTCTCTTTATCATCTGATGAGTCTATACTCACCACAGGTTGATACAGACCCCCATCAGGGGGCCTCGAGTTATCGCATCTTCACAAAATGTTGGAGGCACCTAGTACAGAATCAATCTTTACAGGAGACTTTAACCTTGACTGGAATTCCCCTTGCTCCAAACCCTTAAAAAGAATTATGCGCTGCCTATGGCCTCACTCAGCTTGTTCCTGAGTTTACTCACCCAATACTAAAAATCCTGCTCATAGTACCCTCCTTGATTTAATCTTTATTAACTAACCTCACAAAATTTCACATACCGGGGTATTCCACGATGACATCAGTGATTACAGGGCTATTGCATGTGTGAGGTCTATACCAAAGCTTATATCCACTTCCAGTTTTGTATATGAAAGGAGTTACTGCAAATTCAACTGCACCGATTTTCTAAATGATTTAAGTCAGATAAGGTGGCAAGATTTTTATCTTGCACCTACAGTAACAGAGGCCTATAACCTGTTTCAGAACCTTGTCCTGAAGGTGATCAACAAACACGCACCTTTAGCAAAAATCAGAACAAGGAAAAGGTCCTGTCCTTGGTTTACTAGTGCATTAAAATCAGCCTTGCAGGCCAGAGATGTACTATGGAATAGGGCACATAAAACCATATTAGCAGCCAACTGGGTGGCCTTCAGAGCTGCCAGCAACCAATGCACTAAACTCATAAGGTCTGAAAAAGCAAAGTATTTTCAAACAGCCTTAGATTCCTTCAAAAACAATGCTGCAAAATGCTGGCAAATTCTAAGGGAACTAGAAGGGCATAGCTCATCGTCATCTCTGCCTTCTAAGATTGTTACCTGTGATAATACTTTTACAAGCAAACAATACACCCTAGAAGAGTTAAATAATAATTTTGCCACTGCTGGATTAGCCTTTGACACCTCTCCAGCAAGCAAACTTCTCACCCAGCCCTGCAATTCAGATCTGTCCTGCCCCACCCCTATGGTTTCCCAACAAACAACCAAGTTTAGCTTTAGCCTAATATCCTTCAAGCAGGTTGAGGACCTCTTAATTTCACTGGACACTAAAACAAGCACTGGAGCTGATCAGCTCGAACCCTTCTTTCTAAAGCTAGGACACCACTTTCTGATCTCACCTATCACCCATCTTTTCAACTTGTCCTTTTTCACAAGGGGTTCTTCCCTCTGCCTGGAAAATAGCACATATTAGCCCTCTTTTTAAGTCTGGTGACCCGTGCAACCTTAATAGCTACTGGCCCTTATCACCGCTACCCATCTTATCGAAATTACTTGAAAAGCTGGTTGACTTACAACTAAAAAGAACACCTGGAAACCTCCAACATTCTCAATCCCCTACAATCTGGTTTTAGGCCAAAACATAGTACGGTATCTGCCTTGGCTAAAGTGACAAATTATTGCCAAATTGCACTTGACTCTAAAATCCACGTCAGCGCAGTCTTTTTGGACCTAAGCAAGGCATTCAATACCGTAGACCATGATTTATTATTGTATAAGCTGCGCAACATTGGTCTCAATTTCATTGCCTTGCAATGGTTCTCTGCTACCTCATAGGTAGACAACAGCAGGTCAAAGCCCAAGGTGACCTCTCCCCTCTTAAAACTCTGCAGAGAGGAATTCCACAGGGATCGATCCTGGGGCCTCTTTTATTTGCAATTTATATCAATGATATCAATTCTATAATCAGGACAGCAAATGTCCACCTTTTTGCTGATGACACAGTACTTTATGTTGCTAAGCTTGCCCTCGAGGTTGCATGTTCAGAGCTGCAGCAGGAATTTAACCTGTTACAATAAAACCTTCTTCACCTGAATCTGTTGCTTAATGCAAAAAAAACACTAAAGTCATGTTTCTCTCCCCCCAAGCCCATGTGGTAAACGTAAAGTCCCTGGGCACTAAGCTCCAGATCAAGACCCTTCTGGGGGAACCACTTGAGGTAGTAGATAAATTCAAATATTTGAGATTTTGGCTTGATTGTCGGCTCTCATTTGTTACACATATAAAAGAACTGTCCAAAAAGCTAAGACAAAGGCTAGGTCTGTTCTTCTGAATCAAACATCTGCTTAACCAGGAGGCAAAAATAAGGCTGGTACAGACCACATTTCTCACTCTTGTTGACTATGCAGTCTTTCTCTATAGACATTGTTCCAATGCCGCCTTAGCTAAACTGGATACACTGCACCATAGAGCATTAAAATTCATTACCAATGCCCCATTTAAAACCCACCACTGCTCCCTCTATGCACAACTTAGCTGCCCGTCGCTTCGCATAAGAAGGTTGAAAAATGCCTCCCTTTGGGACTATAGAGTCATCACCAATAAACTCCCTCTCTATATCACTGACCTTCTTAAGTGTACTCCAGGTGTATATTCACTCAAAGACACTCTTATATTCTGCTTGACATACCTAGGATAAGAACTCACTATGGCGCATCATCCCTAAGTCATGCTGTCCCTATCGTGTGGAATACCCCCCAAAGGTCTTTAAAACTCATGCAAATTGTTGAGATGCACACCTTTAAATCCTTGCTGAGCCACTCATTGCAGGAAACTTGCAACTGTTATTCTTAATCTGAACCACAACCTCCCTGAGGAACCTTGTTGTACCACCCTTACAGCACTTATTGTCTTCTCTTAGTCGGTTGTTGTCTTTATTGCACTTATTGTTCCCTCACAGCCTGATGAAGTTCATGAGTTCTTCCTTTCTCCCGTCCCTCCTGTTTCCAAAAACTGCACTTCAGAACTTTAATGTCCTGTCCCACCATACCTGCTCCCTTATCGTGTACCTAGTCTTGCATCGTTAGAAACAATCAATGAATGTATTTGTAATTGTATTGCCATTTTCACTTGCATAAGCGCAATGTCCTTAGTATTGTATATATATTGTAGTATTTGTATTGGCTCATCCTGTTGCATCCTTCCAGGAGCACCTTGTAAATGAGTCCGCTCAATGGTGTTATTCCGAGTAAAATATAAATTGAATTGAATTAAGTGTGCCTATATTGATGTATCTTAGATCCTGATGAAGTAGTGAGATAACTACAAAACGTTGATCAGAGTTTGGTGGATTCAAAATCTCAATAAAAGATATTAAAACACATCCTGGTGAGTGGGTCTATATATCTCCATATGTGGCATATTTTATTTCTGTCACCCACTTTTTTCACTTTGCACTTTTGCCATATTGGTCTACATTTGTTGGCACCTTATTTGTATGTTATTCATTAATTCTATTGTATTTCCTTGATTGCTCTGCCTCCCCCTCCCCCGGGTCTCATCTGGAAGCGAGCTTTGGTTCAGTGTGCCTTTTCTGGATAACAATTTTTCAAATAAATAAATAAAAACTCCAGTTTGTGTGAGTTCTTCATTAATGATGCCCCAGGGTATGCTTAAAGGTGCCATTAGCCCCACTGCCCCAAACCTTAGATGGCAACAGGTACTGGAGAGAGGTACAGATTCTATGGCATAAGACAGGAGCTCCTCTGGATGAGAGATGCCACCTAATAACCCTAGATGCAGGGAGGTGCCAGGCCCTTACACTGACAAACTCATTGACTGATTTTGTTCTAACAGGATGTTCTCTAGGATTTAATCGGATGTTAATAAATTGAGGTAAACTGCTGCCTTCTCTGGATATGTAGTACTCTACATTATACAGCACATTGATACTACAAAGTGAGCAATGAAAATTGACTGTACAGTGTAGTGTCTAGGTCTCAAGTAGGACCAGCCTTTGTTTTCTTATTTATTTAAGACCCATATTGTGAGGGATGACAATTGAAATATGTATAGGCAAGGTAAGACACATTTTATTTCTATGGCACCCTTTCCCAGGGACTCAGGGTGCTGAACAAAATAAACATAAATCAACAAAACACAGAATCCTTAAAATTCAGCAAAAATAACATAATATCCAACTGTTGCAACAAACTCCTTGCTGACTAATTCCTAACTTAAATAAGTATTTTAAATTAGGCCAGGCAGTAAGCAAGACTAGAAATATGATACTTCAGAGTCCCTTTGAAGGTACCCCACCATACTGGAAGATCTAATATGGACAGGCAAAGCATTTGGCAAAACAGGCACAACCACCTTAAATGATCTGTCTCCAGAAAGCTTTAACCTAGACTGCAGAACCACCAACAAGCCAGCACTGGTGGAGCAGAGAGGGCAGACTGTGGTAAGTGGGGTCAGGAGATCTTTTAGATAGTCAGTACCCAAACCTGTGACATGGTTGAATAAGGCCCTGTGCCATTTATTATGCAGACAGAGTTAAATGCAAGGATGTCTTCTATCCTCTCCTTTTCTCTTGTCTGTTTGGTTGCATAACCAAATGTTCTCGTGACACCTAGGAACTGATCACTCTGATGGTCTCGTGATTCTCCACCTCTCGCAATCTCTCTGCTTTCACTTGCTGTTTCTGTCTTTTCTTTCCCCTTGCATATCTGCAGTTATAAAAATATGTGTCAATTTTTGTGTGAAACTGTTTGAGAAACTGGGATCCCTTTGTTTGAAACTGTATATAGTTATACTGTTGAAATGATTGCAAAAAGCTATTTGGAATTTAGGAGGTCAACCTGAGATGCAATTTGAACTCCTCCCAGGCTTGTTTGCAAACTCTTTTGCAGAGTTGTCAGCAGGGGGACAGCTTGGGACATTGTTATATTTGCAAACCTGCTCTGCAAAGAAACTGGCAAGAACATTTTGTGAGAAACAGAAGGTCTCTTAAGGAGTTCCCAGGTAAAGACATAAAAAGAGTAGCAATGCTTTTGCTAGAGAGAGAGTGAGAGACAGTGACTGAGATTTGAAATTGAGAAACCCTCAGATGAAAGACTTTGTTTTTTCTGTTCATATTGCCTTTGTAAATAGTTATACTGAACAATTTTTATTTTTTATTTTACTGTTACTAATGATAATAAAATGCTACTTGTGAATTTTACAACTGCTCCTGGTCTTCCTAGGCTTCCCTCACCTCTGCCTTGACAACAGATGGTGTCAGCCTAAGTGGGATTTACGCTGTGCATTCTCTAAGCTAGGAGTTTTGTGCATGTGTACTAGACCAGGTACCAGGGAAGCACAGAAGAAGGGTATGGATTCTGCAGTAGAAAGTCCAGGAGTGATTACCAGAGGAATGGCAGCCAAACTAGCAGAGACAGAAATCCAAGTTGAGACTGTACAGCCAGCACCAGTCATTGAGAAAAAAGAACAGGCAGTGACAAAACCTGAAAGCCTGACTGCCTTTTTGGTGTGCTATACAACAAAAAGAGATGGAGAAACAGAAGAGAGGAGCTGCAGCACAGAGAAAAAGAGATTCAACGTTTAGAGGTACAGAGAAAAGAAGAAATGCAGCTACTCAAGAAGCCAAGAAAAGAAGAAATGCAGCAACAGGAGCAACAATGGCAGGGTGCCTTGCAAGCTATCAAAACTGGAAGATTTGGCATAGGTCCAGCAGAGCAACAAGACTCAAACAACTTAAAAAACATTAAACTTACGAAGTTGTGCCCCTCAAATGATATTGAAGCATAGGTTCATAGGTAGTTTACAAATTCAGTAGGCAGCGATGCCTTTTATGAGTTCGCCACCACTTACTGGTGGAAGAAATATTTGCTGTAACCCATATATAAATCTAGTTTATTTTTAAACATGTTTAATGAGTTACTACCAACAATATCTTCAGGTAACGCATTCCATATTGATATCACTCTTTGAGAGAACCACTGACTTCTTTTGTTAGTCTTATTTTGCATTCCACTTAATTTTTAATTATGAGATCTTGTGGATGTTATAGATGGGTTCAAGCATAATCCAATAGTTTCAAATATTGTATTGTTATTCAATGCATTATAAACCATTATCAGATTCCCCACCCAATTTCCTATACTGCATAGAAAAAAGTCCCAACTTTTTTAATCTATTGCCATAATCCTGCCCCTTTACTACTTTGATTTTTTTTTTGTTACTCTGCGTTGAACACTCTCAATTAGTTTATTGCTTCTGACCAAGGATGGACCACATAAAGGTGAGCAATACTCAAGATGTGGTCTGACCAGACTAGAAAAAAGAGGGATTATTACCTTTTCACTTCTACTTTTGTTGTTTTTTAGTATGCAACCCAAGATCTGATTACTCTTCTTTACTATATTTGTGGTATGAGTTTCAAAGGATAAATCCCTAGAAAAGGTTACTCCCAAGTCCTTTTCATTATCAGTTGTTTGTAAAATTGTATTATTAAATGTATAAGTAAATGTTTGTTATGTTTCCCGAGATGCATCACATTACATTTTTGTGCATTAAATAATTTATTTTTTGTGGACCATGATTCTAAATATGTGAAATTTTCTTGAAATTTCTGAGCAGAAGTTTGATCAGTTACAATGCCTCCGAGTTTACAGTCATCAGCGTACTTGATCATCCAACAGTGATTATTTACAGGTAACAATGAAGAAACCAGTATGCTAAAAAGTACAGGCCACAACACAGATCCCTGAG
The DNA here is from genome assembly GCA_016271365.2 of Neoceratodus forsteri. Lineage (NCBI taxonomy): Eukaryota > Metazoa > Chordata > Ceratodontiformes > Ceratodontidae > Neoceratodus > Neoceratodus forsteri. The sequence continues at coordinate 1,077,384,995 of CM028130.1, forward strand.
GGATGCCACTAGTCACATTCTCCCATGTGGACAAATAGCCTCTTAAAGACACTTGTTGCTTCCTATCCGTCAACTATGCTTTTATCCAATTTACTATGGAATGATGTATGTTTGCTTGTATTAACTGTTGAATTAATATACCATGGGATACCGAATCAAAAGCTTTAGAAAAATCAAAAAAAAACTATATCCACAGGAAGGCCATTGTCCAGTGTTTCACTTATGGGCTCAAAAGAATTTAAAAGGTTAGTTTGACATGATCGCCCCTTTACAAACCCATGTTGCGTGAAATCGCTCTGACCAGTATCAGATAAATGATCAATTATTCTATTTTTCAAAAGCCTTTCCAGTACTTTATAAAATATTGCAGTAAGGCTTATAGGCCTATAGTTCTGTACCAAATTCCTATTCCCTTTTTTATATAATGGAATAACTGTCACTTGAGTCCACATCATGATAGTTGCACCTGTTGTTACAGAGGTATGAAACATGAATGTCAAAGTTCCCTTAAGTCGATTTACAGTATTTTTTATAAAAAGAGATGGTATTCCATCTGATCCTGCAGAACAATCTGATTTAATATTTTTTATTACATCAATTACTTCCTTTTGGGTAAAAGGTCTAAATGCACCAGGAGACCTGAAACATGGGGAAGCCATTCTGTCCTTTGTATTGAAAACACTTGTAAAGTATTTATTTAATTCAGTTGCCATTTCCACTTCATCAGTGATAACTCCCTTAGTTGTAACTAGGGGTTCTGCAAAAGAACTACTATTTTTTAAGGAACCAATATAATTATAAAAAGTTTTTTTTATTATCCTGAGTAAATAGAGCTAATTATTCTTCGTATTTTTTTTTGTTTTCCTTATTAAACTTTTACCATTATTAACTGCTTTTTTTATAAATGGCCAAGTTTTCAGTTGTTTGGTTCTTTTTACGTCTTCTGTAAAGTTTATTTTTTCTGGTTAAGCTCCGTTTTAAAGTCTTGTTCCACCACATGGGATTTCTTTTGTTATTATTAATTTTGTATTTATACCTATTTGGTACCCATTGTTCTATACAACAATTAATTTTAGATTATCTGATGACTTTTGAAAGGGTTGACACACTCTGCCAGTGGCCAAAGCAGCAATGGGCAATCAGGTTGGTACCTTACCTGACAGGTAAAGCACAACTTGCCTACAGCAATATGGACACTGCACAGTCAGAAAACTATGATCTGATGAAAAGAGAAATCCTGAAAGGATATGACATCTCAGGAGAGAACTATACAGGTGGAAATTCCGGTCTCTGAAGTACAACTCAGTTGACAATCCTCAAGAAACCTTCACCTGACTCAGAAAACTCATTAAATGGCTCCAACCAGAGGGCAAAACAGTCCCACAGATCATCGACACCCCTGCAATGGAGCAGTTCATCAAAATCCTGTCTACAGATGTGCAGCTTTGGGTAAAAGAACACTGACCAGAAAGTGAGAAAAGGACGTTTCTTTGGCTGAAGACTACCAGATGGCCAGACAGACACCACTGCAGCGAGGTAACAGTCAAGCACCAGTAAGACCCTCTTTTTCCTGATTTTAGTCCAGGTCTGATAAGAACTCTGGTGGGGGTAACAGATCTGCACCCAAAGACTTTACTTGCTATAACTGTAATAAATCAGGCCATAGTGCAAGAAACTGCTGTAGTAAGGAGAATAACACTGGATCAGATTTGTCCTTAGCAAACTGGGGCCAGTACATAATTGATGTCAAGGTGGGAGATAAGACTGTGAAGGGACGTACTGATTCGGGAAGCAGATAGACCCTAGTGCATGCTGAAGTGCTGTGAAAACGCTGTGCAAAAGAACCAGGTACTGGTGTTATTTGCATCCACGGGGACACTCGATACTATCCCACCACCCAAGTGACTCTGAATATTAATGGGGTGTCACACCAAATGAAAGTGGGGGTAGTACCAAAGTTACTTGTACCTGTGATTATTGGAAAGGACTTTTCAGGATTTAGTGAGTTAATCACAGAGATGGCAAAACCTGCAGTTTCAGCAGTTGTGATTACAAGAGCACAGACAATAAAAATATCAGATAGTGGGGACACTTTTCCTTTCATTGATTTTGATTTGGAGTTGTTTGAGCATAGTTCCAAGATTCGGAATTCCAGGAAAGAAAAAAAGACACCTGAAGAAATAGTGGCAACAGAAGACTGATGGACATAAGGGGTTACTATATGAAAATGCTGAAACTAAATTGATAACGGAGTGTGATATTTTTTCAGAGCAAGCTAACGATGTTTATCTCCAGGGTTATTTTAAGCAGCTGGGGGTGAAACAGAAACAGGGTGAACCAATGTTTAAAAAATGTAATGAGCAGCTGATCTGGTGGTGCTGAGGGTTCTGGCTCTGGATGCACACCTCGCACCACGCTAATGACCCAGGTTTGGGAACGAGCCTACGTTGTCAGGGGTCGTGGGGGGGAGGCCAGGAGTTGGACTGAGCAGCCATAAGGCAGCTCTCCCCTCCCGGGTGGGGATCCAGCCTTTCCCGCTGCAGGACTGCCACCAGGTGAAGGTCAGGAGGTAGTGCAGTCAGGAGCAAGTAAAGTAGAGAGGGTGCTGCGGGTCACTGTGTGTGTGTGTGTGTGTGTGTGTGTGTGTGTGTGTGCCTCCACACGTGTGTGAGCAACTGTGGCAAGGGCTGGAGAGGAAATTTATAAAATATGGAGCTGGCAGGCTTCATGATGGCCCTGCAATGCCGCACCGGCCCCCTGGAGTCTAGATGTTGGTCTCCGGGGGGGGGGAGGGAAATGTGACATCCTTCACCCTCAGCCGTGCTATAGGGGACAACCTGGGGGGACTGCTGGGAGGGTCGGGCATGGAGAAAGTGGAGGTCCTGAGACTGAGCCCCTCCGGGGGGGGGGCAGCTCCACCATGTAGCCACGTCGACAAGTAGGTGGGAGGTAGCAATGAGGGTCAAACAGCTACATAAAACAAAAAAATTTAATGGGCTACTGTACAGAGTTTTTGTTACTCTTCAGATGCAGGAACAGATAGAACAATTGGATATACCACAAAAGTATAGACCTGAGTTGTTACAGATAGCACATGATAGTCCTGTGGCTGGTCACTCGAGGAGGAGCTGCACCTTTGCCAGATTGCTGTACAGGTTTTACTGGCCTGGAATTTATGAAGATGTTGCTGTCTATTGCAGTTCCTGTGCTGAGTGTCAGAAAGTAGCCCCAGTGACTAAAAAGGACAAGGTGCCCCTGGTGCCCCTATCCTTGATAGATGTGCCTTTTGAAAGAATTGCAATAGATGTGGGTGGCCCCTTAGACAAAAGTAAAAAGGGTAATCAATTCAGTTTGGTAGTATGTGACTATGCTACCCGATACCCAGAGGCAGTTCCTATGCGTATTGTCACAGCCCCAAAAGTGGCAGCAGAGTTAGCCCAAAATTTTCAGTAGTGTGGGCATACCTAAAGAGATTATTACTGATCAGGGTAGTAATTTTGGTGCTGTATTACTGAAGGAGCTGTACTGACTACTAGGCATCACTGCCATAAGAACCTTGCCTTACCACCCTCGGACATACGGTCTTGTTGAGCATTTTAATCAAACTCTAAAACACACGTTAAAAAGTTTTGTAAAAGGGGAAGGGAAAGTTTCGGACCAATACTTACCTTACCTGTTTTTTGCTTACAGATAAGTGCCACAAGCCTCAACGGGTTTTTCACCATTTGAAATACTGTATAGTAAACAACCTAGAGGGCCACTAGATGTAATAAAAGAAACATGAGAAAATAATCTCACTCAGAAAAACTCTATTACATTTTATATGTGTGCCTGAGAAAGAAGCTGGCAAAATATGTTGAAATTGTCCACAGCAATCTGGAAGAGGCCCCAAACCAGCAGAAGACATATTATGACCATGGGGTAAAAGAAAAAGTGCTTGAACCAGGTGAAAAAGTCTTGCTGCTGTTATCCACTACAGAAAATAAACATTGCAGTGGCAAGGGCCTTATAAGGTGCTTACACAGAAACATAGAAAATGATGGCAGATAAGGACCGCAAGGCCCATCCAGTCTGCCCATAACCCTATACTTGGTTATGGCCTCTGGCCCTATCTGGTCAGTGGTTTCTCCTCCCTCCACTCTACTTTCAAGATTCCCTTATGCCTGTCCCAGGAATGCTTAAATCCGCCTACTGTGCTCGCTCCTACCACCCCCTGTGGCAGACTATTCCATGTGTCCACCACCCTCTCTTAGAAGAAAAACTTTCTAACATTCCTCTTAGCCTGCCACCTTCCAATTTCATATCATGCCCCCTTGTTCTCGTACTCCTCCTGTATTGGAAGATGTCTCTCCCCTGCACCTTACTAACGCCCTTAAGGTACTTGAATGTTTCTATCATGTCCCCCCTCTCCCTCCTCTCCTCCATCGACTACATATTGAGGTCCTTTAATCTCCTCATAAGTTTTGTGGTGTAAGCTTTGTACCATTTTAGTCACCTTTCTCTGGACTGCCTCCACCCTGGCAATGTCCTCATGAAGGTTTGACCTCCATAACTGCACACAGTACTCTAGGTGTGGCCTGACTAGTGTTTTATTCAATGGCATCACTACCTCCTGCCTTCTGCTAGTGATACCTCTGCCCATGCAGCCCAGCATGCTGCTGGCCCTCCCTGTAGCCTTGGTACTCTGCTTAGACATCTTTAGGTCATCTGACATAATAACATCCAGGTTCCTTTCCTCCTTGTTGATTGTCAACAACTCCACACCCATCACAAGGTGAACCTCTTTACAGAATGTAAATTCAAAGGGCTGCCCCTGTACCCCAGCAGTCCCAGGAATGTACATACAATCGCTGGAGTACAGGCATTGCCCTGGATCCAATCCAAACCAACCCTAACGTATACACACCCTCGGCCCCCTCTACCTCTGTTAAATATGCATACCACCCCCTCAATGTCCTACCTCCTCCTCCTCCTCCTCCTCACTGCCCTCCCCCCTCTGCTCCATTTTCCTCAATCTGTTTCCCATCCCTCTCCAAAGCTATGAACTGAATTGCTCCTATTTCTGCACTGGCACTCTTCCTAAAAGTTAACCCTGCTCACAGGGACACCACCTCACTACAACATGCATCTTTCATATGTACGTAGCACTCGCTATCCTCCTGTTACACAACACTCCTGCTGTACCCCAGCATCCACTCCTCAGCAATCTCCTTCACAAAAAAGACTTGCAAGCTCTCCCTCAGGGAATTACGCCTGGCCACCCTGCAACTCTTGCTCCTACTCCTGCTACTATCGGGAAATGTTCACCCCAACCCAGGTCTGAAGACAGCAAGGGTTCCCACCCAAACCAAGCAATCAGGCACTCTCTCAATCATATGCCTGAACATTTGTAGTTTACTACCGAAGCTTGACCAACTGCAAGCCTTTGCAAGCATTCACCACCCCGATAATTTGGCAGTGGTAGAAAACTGGCTTACCCCCTCAGTGCCTAATCAAGCAATCTCCCTCCTAGGCTATAATATCTTTAGGCTCAATCGTAAGTCTAAAAGAGGGGGAGGATGTGCACTGTACCTAAAAGACAATCTTCTGGGGTACCCTGTCCACATGGACCCATCGACATTCTCTGCTCAGTTACTACACATCAAAATCCTATTTGGTGCCCAAAATAAAGCTCTCATGATCGTTACCATTTATATCCCACCTAGAAAACAGGGACCTGGCCTCAACGCTGTGCTGGACCTTATCAAAACACTACCACCTGACTCCGAAACCATCCTACTTGATGATTTCAATGTAAACTGGCTGGGAACTGAGGCAGAAACTGTCAGGGATTCTATCACATTGGCAAATCTTACCCAGCTGCTAGACTTCCCAACCAGAATGAACTATAAAACTGGAACCAGCACCCTACTGGACTGGATCCTGACCAGCCACCCCATTTGGTTCACAAACTCCACTGTCCTTCCTGACTCACTCAACAACCACTCCCCCATCAGCTGTACCTGGTCAAACAAATTTTGTAATCCCCCATCAAAGATCATCCTCAGCAGAGTCCCACCTCGGGGTCACCTATCCCACCTAAAATCACACCTACTCCATCAGGACTGGTCTCCCATCCACAGGGCTACTGACATAAATACTGCCCTGGAACAATTCATCCTCATGTTTAATGAAGCCTGTAACACCTACACCCCACTAAAAAAGCACAAAGTTAAATCTTTCTGCAACCCATGGCTATCTGGTGCCCTCATAAAGAAGTTAAAACTTAGGGACCATCTCTGGGAACTGGCTAGATCCACCAGGAAGCAAGCTGACATCCAAAAATATAAAGCGCACAGAATGACTGCACCAAATCCATTCACCAACAGAAATCGGACTACTACAAGAAAGCCCTCACTGACTCATGGGGAAATGGGAAAGCTTTCTGGGATAACATAAAAGATGTCACTGAGAAGCAATCTATATCACCACCGACCGTGTTCCTGGTCAATGGGAGCACTACACTGGACCATAAAATCATTGTTGATACATTCAACAATGTGTTCACTGACCTTAGCAATGTTCTCCCCCCAGATTTTTTCAACGATGGTGACACTCCTCTATCCGCCCATCCCACTCAAACCAACAACCGCCCCCTTTCTACTTCAAAGCGGTAAGTAGAAATTAAGTCCGCAAATACATCTCCAAAGCCATCTGCAACACCAGAACAAGCGCTGATACACTTGACCTCAAGCTTCTGTCTCTCACACTATAGGAAGTCCTGGGGCCTCTCACCAGGATTTGTAATCTCTTCCTCTCACTCAGCCAGTTCCCTGACAAATGGAAGTCTGCTACAGTCACTCCAATCCATAAAAGTGATGATAGGACCACACACAGAAACTTCCGCCCAATCTGTATCCTTCCACCTCTCTCTAAGGCCCTGGAGCGACTAGTAGCTGACCAGCTCACCAACTATCTGGGCAAATATAACATTTTCTGCCGGCAGCAACATGGCTTTAGAAAAGGTCACAGTACTGCCACTGCCCTACTTGAGTTCATGGGTGCCATCCACAACTCTCTGGACAACGGTCTTCTAACTGGAGCAATATTTATAGACCTGACCAAGGCTTTTGATACCATGCATCATTGACTCCTGCTTGGTCAACTACAGAACACTGAGCTCTCCACTGAATCTGTTGCCTGGTTCAAAAGTTACCTGGGAAACCGGTCCCAATGTGTGAAAATTGTGGATGTGCTCTCAGACACCAAAGAGGTCCACTCTGGTGTTCCCCAGGGCTCCATCCTGTGCCCACTACTTTTCAGCTTGTTTTGCAACACACTCCCAGACTCCTGTGCCCAACAAATCATACTGTACACTAATGACGCAGTCATTCTTGCCTCCCATCAGGACCCAAACCACCTACAACTGAACCTTCAGCATGGTTTCACCTCAGTCGAGAAGTGGTTCATAAAACATAAGTTGATCCTTAACCAGAAAAAAAACAAGACCATGGTTTTCAGCAGCTCCCATAACAAACATAAGCATCTCCATCTCTCCATAAACACCAGCCAAGGTGGCCCTCTGGATCAGGTCCAATCCTTCAAATATCTTGGGATCACCCTGGACTCCCACCTGTCCTATGCTGCCCACATAAATAACATTGCCAAAGCTGCAAACTCCAGACTGGGCCTGCTCTACCACCTCCAGCAACACCTAACACAAGAGGCCCTTGCAGCTGCTGTCCAGAGCTCCATCATCTCCTCGATTGACTATGGCCTTGTCATCTATGGCTCTGCCACTGCCACAGCACTCAGATGAGTAACTACCACCCAAAACAAGGCCTGTCAACTCATCACTGGTGCCAAACGTCTCACACACACTTGTGACCTCTATGCTCAAACAAATTGGCTGCAACTGGAAAATAGAATAAAATACCAAACCTGTGTGGTTGCAAAGACAATCCAGATGGGCCTTGCTACACCTGGAGTCTGTACCCTCCTTCAACCAAAAACCAGCAGTTGAACCACCAAGGGATCAAAGCCACTGCTGTCTCAAATTCCTCGCTGCCGCACAACGTAAGGCCAAAGATCCTTTGCTTTTAGGGCCCCCACCTGGCTAAATGGTCTTGCTAGTGACACTACCTCTACCACCTTGCTTGGTGCTTTCAAATCCAGGCTTCGAAACACCCTCATTGCCTCCAGCACCTGTGACTGCCCTGGCTAACAAATCAGCACTCCCCATTACCTGTTGTTCGTTGTTTGGCCCCCTCTCGCACTTGCTCTCCCTGGGCCCCCTTCTCATGCTCTTATCCACCAGACAATGCCACCATGGCAGCTTGACCCACCATCCCCGACCTCATCTCACTATCCCCCCCGTCCTCCCATCACCTCCCTTATCCTATCCCTTGTTTCCTTCTATTAACTGCTACTACCCCCAATTTCCTTTTTCCCTCCCATCCTCTTTCTCCTAATCCCTTGTCCCCTTCCCAGCAGAGTATGGTTTGTGTCTTGTCTCTAAATCAATCCAAATATTTTTATTTTTTTTCCTGTTGCAATTTATGTTGTCTACTGTAACATGAGACGTGGAACCTTTGTAAAAGAGCCTTGGCTCAAAGGTACTTGTAATCCTAGAATCAAATAAATAAATAAAATCCTGTAGCTCTCCCCCAGGTTCCCATGTCTCAGGTGCATAATTTTGCACTTCTTTGAAATAAACCCCAGTTGCCACTCCTCAGACCATTTCCCAAGCTTCTCTAGATCCCTCCTCATTGTCTCCACCTCATCTGGAGTATCCACCCTGTTGCAGATCTTGGTGTCATCTACAAACAGGCAGATCTTTCCCTCAGCCCCTCAGCAATGTCACTAATGAATACATTGAACAGGACTGGCCCAAGGACTGATCCCAGGTGTACCCCGCTGGTCACCCCCTCCCCAGATTGTGTCCCATTTACGACCACCCTCTGCTTTCTGTCCATTAGCCAGTTCCTAACCCAGTCTACCACCTTGTCCCCCATCCCCAGACTACCCATCTTGTTTACCAGCTTCTTGTGTGGGACGGTGTCGAAGGCCTTGCTAAAAACCAGGTACACAACGTCCACCACTTCCCCCCCGATTTACTTCCTTCATCACCCAGTCAAAAAAAATCTATCAGATTAGTCTGACATGACCTCCCCCCCCGTGAATGCATGTTGCCTTGGGTTCTGGGCACTGCTGGATTCCAGATGTCCCACTATTCTCTCTTTAAGTAGTTTCTCCATGATCTTCCCCACTACTGAGGTAAGGCTGACCAGCCTATAGTTCCCCACCTTCTCCCTGCTGCTGGATTTGTGTAGACATACTGGAACAGTTAACTGTGAGATTGAGCCCCCAGACAGGAAAAATCCTAACAAGATTTACCACGCTAACCTCCTCAAGAAATGGGGTGAAAAAACAGTAAAGGCTACTTTGTTAGTTTTACCAGAAACTGATAAAGAAGATATTGATATAACTTATGACAGACTGGAATAAATTGTAACTGCTGATGCTGTAAAGGTGAATGTTTCCTTAACCCCAGAACAAACTGCAGAAATTCATAACTTACTAACGACATTTAACAGTACTTTTACCACAGTGCCAGGCCGAGCTAAAGGCGTTGAGCATGTAATAGTGATAGGGAATGCTTGCCCTATCAGACATAAGACATACAGATTACCAGAGCGGTTAAGAGCAGACGTGGTTCAGAAAATACAAAAAATGAAAGAATTGGGTATCATAGAAGAGTTCAGAAGTGCTTGGTCATCACCAGTGGTGATGACTGTAAATAGAAAAGACGAGGTGTAAGAATCTGTCTTGATTTTAGGAAACTTAATCAAGTGTCAGAAATTGACAGTTATCTTATGCACAGGAGAGATGATTTGGTAGAGAGAGACTGGAGTGTGCCAAGTACATCAGTACCGTTGATTTCACCAAGGGTTACTGGCAAATTCTCCTAGCTAAAGAATCCAGAGACAAAACTGCATTTGCCGCCCCTATTGGATTATATCAGTTCACCACCATGCCATTTGGTTTACATGATGCACCTGCTACATTCCAGTGGTACATGGATGTAATTTTATCCCCTCACACTGGTTACTGTGCTGTGTAGCTGGAAGATGCTGTGGTGTACAGTCCAGACTGGAAAAGCCACTTGGAACCCCTATGAGCAGTTATCCAATCTATCAAAAAGGCAGGTCTAACAATTGTAACAGTTAATCTTACCAAATGTGCATTGGTCATGCAGGAAACCAGATATTTGGGCTATGTTCTGCGAAATGGAGAAGTCAAGCCAGAGATTTCTAAGATAGAAGCTGTAGCTAACAGTCCTGTCCCTAAAACAAAGAAACATGTCAGGTCATTTTTATGGCTGGCTGGTTACTATCAGAGATTTGTTCCCAACTTTGCCCAGCTAGCTACTCCCCTCACTGAACTCACAAAGAAACGATTCCTAATAATGTGAAATGGACCCCAAAGTGTGATAAAGCTTTTCTGGCAATTAAGGCTGCATTACATTTACCCCATTTTAAGAAGTCCAGACTTTGAGAAACAATTTTTGTTACAGACAGATTCATCAGAGGTAGGCCTAGGTACAGTCATGAGTCAGCATATAGATGGGAAGGAACATCCCATTCTATACATCAGTAGGAAATTGCATGACAGAGAGAAAAGGTACTCCACCATTGAAAAGGAATGCCTTGCGGCAAAGTGGGCCATGTAGTCCCTTAAGTTTTATTTACTAGAAGCTGATTTTGTACTTACAGTAGATCATAATCCTCTCTGTTGGCTTAACAAAATGAAGGATAAAAATTCCAAAATCACACGGTGGTGACTGGCACTATGGTCCTTTAAGTTTAAAGTCATGAACAAATCTGGGAAAGAGAATGTCAATGCTAATTTTCTGTCAAGATATGGATCAGGAACTGAGAATTCCGAAGGTTGAAAAAACAAAATCTGTGAGTTTATACTTCTCTGTTTGCTATACTGCATATGCACAGAACTGTAAATGTTATAAGGCAATGCTAGAAGGGAATTAATAGAAAGATTTGGAAACCTGTTTTTTTCAAACAGGTTCCTTCTTAAAGAAGAACATATGAAAACACCGGCAGAAAAAGACCCATAGGTCTATTAAGTCTGCTCGAGTGTGCAGCTCGAGTATATTTTTATTATGCAGAAACAGTTAAACACAAGGATCTGTTCTATCCTCTCCTTTTCTGTCTCTTGTCTGTCTGGTTGCGCAACCAAATGTTCTCATGAGACCTAGGAACTGATCACTCTGATGGTCTTGTGATTCTCCGCCTCTTGCTATCTCTCTGCCTTCACTTGCTGGTTCTATCTTTTCTTCCTCCTTGCATATCTGCAGTTATAAAAATACATGTGAACCTTTGTGTGAAACTGTATGTGAAACTGGGATCCCTTTGTCTGAAACTATATATAGTTAAACTGTTGAAATTATTGCAAAAAGTTATTTGGAATTTAGGGGGTTAACCTGAAATGCAGTTTGAGCTCCTCTCAAGCTTGTTTGCTAACTCTTTTGCAGATCTGTTAGCAGGGGGCCAGCCTGGGACATTGTTCTATTTGCAAGCCTGCTCTGCAAAGAAACTAACAAGAACATTTTGTGAGAAGCAGAATGTTTCTTAAGGAGTTCCCAGGCAAAGACTTATAAAAAGAGCAGCAATGCTGCTGCTAGTGAAAGTGAGAGATGGTGACTGAGATTTGGAATTGAAAAGAACCCCTCAGATGAAGGACTTTGTTTTCTCTGTCTGTACTTCCTTTGTAAATAGTTCTGAACAAATTTTATTTTTTATTTTACTGTCATTGATAATTAAACGCTACTTGTGAATTTTACAACTGCTCCTGGTCTTCCTATGCTTACTGTCCTGTGCCTCGATGAAAAAAAACATGTAGAGTCTTGTATGCCAGCAAGCATATCTTGAAGCTGACACACCACAGAATTGACAGCCAGTGCAGTTAGCGCAACACCAGTGTGATGTGATCTCTACAGGAAGTCCTGAAGATCAAATGGACTTCCACATTCTGGACTAGATGCAGATGGTGCACCAGACTTCCAGATTACCCTTGGTAGAGGGCATTACAGGAATCCAGCTTGGATGTGACATAGGCATGGACTGTCATCACCAGGTTACCAGGTGCTAGAAATGGTTTGATCTGAGCGATGTTTCAAAGATGGAAAAAGCCACTTCGAACAACTGCTGACACCTGGATATCCAAGGTCATCTTGGAGTCCATAATGACTCCCAGATTTCTAACTATATCCACAGCTCGAAGGGCAGCATCATGAAATGACAGCAACCAGGTGTTGTTCCCTGCCATAGCTGACCCTCAGTTGCCTGGTTCGACAGCCAGCACCAAAGTCTTGCTTGGGTTAAAACTTAGCCAACTGGAAGCCATCCAGTCATTGTTATCCTTTAGGCAAAGGCACAGCACCGAGTAACATTTATTCCTTCGGGTGCACACGACAGGTATAGTTGGGTATCATATGCATAGCAGTGGAAATCAAACCCATACTGTCTAGCGACCTCACCCAAATGCAACATGCACATACCAAACAGTGCAGGGGCTAGGATTGAAATTTCATGAAGCTGGAGTTACCCAAGAAGAGTACTTGCAGTGTTCTTTAGGACAAGTAAGACTTAAATGAGCACAAAAGTAGTGCTAGTGAGATCCAGCTATTGCCTCAAGCATTCTAGAAGCACCCCATGGTCAACCGTGTCAAATGCCAATGGAGGCCAAGAAGGACCAGAATGGAATAATGCCCTCTATCTCTCGCCATGAGGAGATCACTGAACACCTTGATGAGTGCTGTCTCAGTGCTGTGAAGAGGCCAAAATCCTGACTGGAGAGGCTCACAGATGTCATACCTTTCCAGATGAGCTTCCCACTGTGATGCCACCACCAAAGCATGAAAACAAGTGTGCAAACCACGAGATTATTAACTGAGTGACTTTTTAACTTACATTTTTCTTCTTTCCTGCTGTTTTTTGCCTTTTGATGTGATAGTTACAGCATAGTTACCATTTAGGAGGAGGTTTGAATACCTTGATTTAGGAATCCCACTAGGGTTGCAACTTTTTCCAGTAATTAGTGAGATTCCTCACTTATATGCTAAAAAAGGGATGGTTGTAGCAGGGTATGAGTGAAAACTGGACTACTGGACCAGAAACAGACCAGATCAGTAAAATCTGGACTGGCCAGCCAGTCCTGCCAGACTTGCCGGACTGGGTGCAAATTGTGCAAATATTGTTGACCCGGCTACTCTAGACAGATAGGCTGGTTTGGCAGTTATCTACCTGGTTTGATTCTGGCCTTCTGGTTTTCACCTCTGCCCAGGATTGGGTGAAAACCAGACCACCAGGATCAGACCAGATAGGTAAAAACTGGACTGGTCCATCCAGCCAAAGTGACCGGACAATAATATTTGCACAGCTTGTGTTCGGTCAGGAGGATTTTTTCACCAAGTTCCACTGTACCATAAGTGTCTCCTTACCTTCATATGTAAGGGATTGACATTTTTAGGCAAGAACAGTGCAAGGAGGTGTTTCTGAAAAGTGTAGGTTTTCATAGAGTGTCTCCACCGAGCTCTACCCCATACCTGCTTATCATTCAGCAGTTCCAGGGAGCACATCCCTCTCAACTATCTCAACTATTCCTGATTACCAGGAATGTCCCTCAGCCATTCTTCATAGACAAAGTACTGCCTACACTGAAAATGTACCGTAAATTCACACAAAGCAGATATTCATAACAATTCTAAAGTGGTAAAACAAAAATACACTTTGTACAAGTAAACACAACAGTTTCCTCAGTTTTCTGAGCACAGTAGAGAATATGCACAGAGACTTGAGGATATTAGAGGTTTGGTCTGGGGAATGGAAATTGGCCTTTAACATACAAAAGTGCAAAATCATGCACTTAGGGAGGGAAAAACCTGAGAGAGACTTACTGTCGGGGGTGGGGGGGGCAGGCCCTAGAAGTAACTGAGGAGGAGAGGGACCTGGAAGTCATTGTTTCGGGGGACCTTAAGCCAACTACACAGTGTAAGAGGGAGGCAGCCAAGGCTAGTGGGATGTTGGGATACATCAGGAGGGGATTCACTAGCAGTAGGAGGGAGGTCACCATCCCACTATACAAGTAGCTGGTTAGACCACATTTGGAATATGGGGTGCAGTTCTGGAGGCCGTTCCATTGGAGGGATGTGGACAGGCTGGAACGTGTCCAGAGGAAGGCAACCAAGATGGTGATAGGGCTTGCCACCTGCAATATGAAGAGCGATTGAGTGACCTGGGCATGTACTCCCTTGAGCAGAGCAGGGATGGGGGGATATGATCGAGACCATTAAGTATGTTAAGGGCATCAACAGTGAGCTGTTAGAGATGCTTTTTAACTTATGGGGGCAGAAGAGGATCAGGGGGCATGCATTACAGATGGGGGCAGGTTCGAGGAAACATCAGGAAGAACTTTTTCACAGAAAGAGTGGTGGAGAAATGGAATAGGCTCCCAGAGGTGGTGGTAGTGGAAGCCACCGTAGGGGGCTTTAAGTGGGACAGACACATGGGTCTGGTATGGGGGGGGGCTGGAAAAGTCCTAGCCATCGACTGCGCACTTTGGGCAGACTGGGTGGGCCAGGTGGTTCTTTTCTGACGTCACGTTTCTATGCCCTTCATTATGAGGGTTGGTGCGTGTCCCTCATTTCAGTGCCAGAAGGTTGAGAAGTACGATTTTCCTTCATCTTGCTGAAGTCCACCCATTTTGAACTGGAGTAATGTGTTCCTACCAACCTACCAACCTGTATTGTTAAGATGTATTTATTAGTCGCCAGTGCTACTTACAGGCATACCTCTCAACTGTCCCTGATTTTGCCTCAAAATGTTACTCTGTCCCTCCTAAAAATTGTCTTTTCATGACCAAACTGTGGGGGTTATGAGCACAAAATAATGTCAAGCATTAAAGTTACAGACTTGTTCTTCCTTAGATAATGCATTTTACACCAAGCCCTTTATTATACCAGCTTCCTGAATGGATATTTCCAATTTTGAAGACGCGTCCCTGATTTTGGTCCTTTGTCCCTGATTTTGTTAAGCCTTGTCCCTGACGAGGCAGGAGGTTGAGAGGTATGCTTACAGGATTGGTTTGGCTAGGAATTACGGCCCCTAAATTAGTAAGCAAACACTACAACTCCCAGAATGCATTTCTCCTTCCAGGTTTAGGTCTGCCCCTTTTTCCTTCGCTCCTGTCTTTTGTCTCGCCAATGACTAATAAGAGGCGCCTGGGGCCCTTGTGACGCCATAGACACTGGGCGGGGCTATGCTTCCTGCCAATCAATATCGTAGTAGCGGGGGCGGGACTCTTCCATTGTGGTCTGTTTGAGGGCTGCCTGTCCGTTGCGCTGTCATTCATCGCCCAGCGCCTACCGTCCGTTCGTCCATCCAACCACCCTCCCGCAGTAGCGCCAAGCCGTGCCGCGCCTCCTGCAATTGCATATCTGTAGGTCCAGCAGCACCGAACTACCAAGGCGGGAACGCAGACCGGCCGTCTCGTACTCCCACCCCGGCAGGAAGGAAGGTAGTAGCCCGCACCAGTGGCGAGGTGCTTGGCCTCTCCCGTGTCAGCAGCACCGCGGAGTTTGGCCCAAACACAATCGTTACTTTCTGTGTGGATCCGATCCGTCTGTTCGAGCAGCATCAGCTAGATCCGCCCTCCCAGGGACAGCGCAGCGCACACGCGGCGGGGAGCCATGATCGAGAGACCAGAGACCGCAGCCTCCAGCCTGGCAGCAGCTGTGAGTACCACTCCATGGATTGGGTGGGGGACCCTTTGGGGGGAGGGGGAGGGGGACAACGGTGAATGCCCCTTTGCTCGGCACCTTGTCCGTCACTCTGTTTATCGCTTGGGTAAATGGTATTTTCTGTCCAAACCCGTTATTGAGCCGTGTAATAATTGTGCAGTTTGATGTGAACACTGGTGTGTGGTAACTGAACTCCCTGGCCTGGAATAACATCAGTGCTTGCCATGCATCCATGCAGTGGCTGACTGATCACTACAGTCGGTTTGCCTACCATCTGGTAGCTTGTGTTTTGTGCTCGTCATGCTGCATTGATCCGAGTTCGGTTGGAAGTGTTGGGGGCTGATGGGCTGCCCCGTGCTGATTCATGCGATTGAGTCCCCTTTCCTTGCTACATCGTTTACACTGGAGTTATACTGTGTGATCTTGGTAGCTTGTATCTGCTCTTGGTCACCTTCAGTTAACAAATAGAAAGGTTTGTAATTTGTCCATATTGAGTTATCTGGGTTTGTTGTGCTGGGACTATATGGATCTTAGCATTTAGCTCCTTCCCCTCCCAATGTTGAGCAATTAGGTGACGCTGGGCTCCTACCTCTTGTGCATACAGATTTATGGATTTCCCATAGCAGTGTGAACTGTTTATGGAGACCAGTCATTCCAGTTGGATAGTCAAAGCTGCCATCAGCCAAATAGCCTTTTGCATACATATGTCAGTAGTAAGCTACAAATCACATTGTTCAAGCAGCCAAATTGAAACTGCTGTTCCACAGACTGCAGATCAGTCCTAAACGTTTGGTTAAGAGTTTTGTCATTTGGCTGAAAACATAAGATGACAATTATACAAACAACAGTTTAAACTTTTTGGGGGGTAAGGGCTTGAAGGCTGTATCACAGCTGTGGCTCTGCTGGGATTAAGTATGCCATTTCCACAGGGATCCCACCCAAACAAGACTAGTATAAACAGAACTGTGGGTTCAGATGTGGAGTACCTTACAAGCTCTCTAAATTTGGGTTGTGCGGTTGGAGCTTGGCAGCTGTATCACAAACATGGCTCTGCAGGGATATATTATAGCATGCCGTTTCCACAGGGCCCCTCCTCACGACATTGTGGACTGTGCTGTGGGTTCAGATGTGAAGCACCTATATAACTTATAAAAGGAGAGAGGGTCTCCACAGAGAAGGGAAACCCTCATGAAAGTCAGGTTTGCAGCACAGGAACAAACGAGCTGGATGTCGGTATGGAATGTTGGTGAACAGTACAGTGGTTCACCCAACACCAGGCATCAGAAGCGTTTTGACTCCAGCAGTTTGTGGCAGAAGTTGAGCTACACAGGGATTATGTGACTGACTCATCCAAAGGAGCCCTTGTCCACAAGCATCTTAGTTTTTGTTGCGACAGGGAAGGAAGAACCCTCTGTGATAAAAGTTGGTCTTCTTACTGGATTTGTGGACCAGTCGTTAAGCTGCCCTGAAGTTGCTCTGACCCCTGCAGTGGAAGAAGTGCCCTAGTTGGTGGATGGCGGTACAAAATTTGCAGAAAGGTGAATCTGTGTAGTGTTATGGGTTTATTTTAAATGGGCCAGTGCTGTTGTGGTTCACCAGTTTATCATAAATTGGGCATTATTTCAGATGCTCTGGTAGATAATTCTGTGAAGAGTTTAGTTGTCCCCCCCCTTCAGATTTTTGAGGGTTGGATGGATATGAAAAAAATGTTTATAGATAGCTAGTTTAAAAAGAATAATGTGGCTTTGGACCTCTGTGATCAAGAGTCTTATGCTAAATTCAAATGCCCTGGGGACCCTTTCTTTAGGGGTAGTGGAAGCAGACTACTTGCTTTGTTTTCCATTTTAGAATTAACAGGAAAGGGCTTCGTTGCATAATGCTCATTTACAAGGAGGTCCTTCTTAGGACAACATATAAAAGGAATTGGTTGGTGAGACCTATTGAAACCTTGTATTTATCAACTGGCTAGATGCAATCGGAGGGTATAAATACACTCACAGTAGGTGTGTTACATTCACCTGGTGATGCATCTTGTGTCTATTAGTAATTTAGAGCTGTAGGAAATCTAACTTAGGGTCACCTTTTTCTGTGAAAATGTGAAAACTGGGCTTAAAACCTTAGTCAGTTTTTTTTTTGTATTAAAAACCTGTTTGTACTATACCCCCCAATACTTTGCGTCACATTTTAGTGCAGAGTATCCAACATGAACTCTGGGATTTTAAGAGTTTGTAAAATGAAATTACCCTTTCTTGAAAAGGAAAAATAGGTGGCTCCACTAGGTCCATCAGGTCTCCCTGTCCCTCCCTTTATAAGCAGTGCAAACATGCTAATTCATTGGGATTCCATACCATACCCACTGCACTTCTCAATGTTTTTTCTTGGTAAGTAGACATTTGCCCGTGCTTACCTTGAAGGACAATACTAACTTCACGTCATCTGTCTCCTTAGTACTTTTTTGTCAAAATGTTAAGTATTTGTTGATAATTGTATACAACAAAAATGAACAGATATTAAAAATCTGTTAAACAATAACCCACCTTATATTCAGTAAAAACAACCAATTGGTTTATACTTTTATATGCATCTATTAACAGCCAGTGGACTGCTGGCTAGGTAATGCTATCATAACTATTCCCAGTATTATGGTTTAATTGTTTGCTATGAGACAGTGTGTGGTCTTTGCTCTCTGCTCTGTTTTGAGCCCGGGATAGGCACCTTTAAAGGAGTAGTCCACCCAAAATTTGTAAAAACATATGCTGTGCAGAGTGTCTTGATTTGTATGTGAAGTTCTAGTGTATCCTTCCCTCTGTCTGCTATTAGGAGTTTTTCTTTAATTAGCCTGCTAGTTTTTTGTGTCAGTTTTACGACTCCTGGGGATCTCCATCTGAGACAGCTTAATTGCATTCCTTGTTCCACAATGCATCCTGTCTCATGTGACAGTGATGTAGCAGAGGCCCAACATTCAGCACACACATGCCAAGCAAACTGAGTATCTTGGAAACTTTACAAGCTGCACAAAAATTACCAGCAGCAAAGTTCTTCAGGACGGTAAGACGTTTATGAAGAGGGTAGTCACTAAGCTGAACTCTATAGATTTTAAAATATAGCCATCTTTACTGTTGTGAACTGATTGTAAAGCAGTGCTTTCTGCTGGATTTAAGGTCTCTGCTACATCACTGTCACATGAGACGGGGTGCATTGTAGGACAAATGAATACAATTAAGCTGTTTCAGATTGAGATCTCCAGGGGTCGTAAAACTACCATAAAGCCAACAGACTAATTTAGAAAAACTCTTAATAGCAGACAGAGGAAAAGACACACTAGAACTTAATATACAAATCAAAACACTCTGCACAACATATGTTTTTTGCAAATTTTGGGTGGACTACTCCTTTAAGAAATCTAGTTCTTGTATGCGATAAGTGGCTGGAGTAAATCCACTTGTCCCACCCCAGAACTTGGTAGTCTGGTGCTACACAGACAGTTTTTAGTAACAGGCATTGCAGTAAGTATTATTCACACTCATACAAGTTGCCCATTTGGCAAGTAAGAAAAATCTGATTAATTAAAATGATTGTCCGGGGTGTAGGGTTGCTGGATTTGTCGATCGTAGCTGGAGGGATCAGCTTTTTTCGATTTTCTTCACTCTGTTCTCTGCCTAGTTTTGACATGTCACAGCAAGTGGTCCGAGACCACCAAATCCACGTCACATGGGAACAGAGCTGATCGCAGAAACTGGGTCTTCAGACATGAAAGAAAAAAAAAAAACACTTACTGTAACCACAGATTTGGCTCTAGTCTGTGAGAAGGCCAGCTTCTGATAATTACAGCTGGTGAAAATAACCCTGTCAGAAAAGAATGAGCCTGGCCTTTATCCCAGGCTTTGAGGGGTCTGTCTTCCCTGTGACCCTGGCCAAAAAAAACTGGTCCCCATCAGCTGTGTTCATTTTGAGGTTTTTCATTTTCTGTCTGTTAAATGGAAGCTTCTTGTTTATTTTTTCTCTCTCTCTTGACGGAAATGGGTTAAAGGCCACTGTCAACCCTCCTGGGCTTGGGAAAGATTTCTTTTTAACCCAGAGCCTGGGATTTGAATTTCCTTTCAGTAAGAAATGCTTTTCTTTGGTGGTTTGTCTAAAAAAGATTCATTGAAGGCCAAGATTTATAAGAAAACATAGGAGCAATCCACCATTCTTGTGGGCTTCCACAAAAACTCAGTGCTGGCATGTTGTTAACCCAAAATACCAGGTTATTTATATCTTCATTTTAAAATATGCTTCCCCAGACAGTGAAAAATGAGATGCGCTGCATAGTAGCATAATAATGATTTAGTGACCCCCAAAAAATAAGAGCCCTCTCTCATTGATAGCACACGTCCAATTAGCATGCTGAGCCCCCTTTTCCTGTACCTTAACATTCTGTGTTTCTGTATCACTCAGTGTTGTCAATGGGGAGTTAAAACTCGCTCACCAGTGTGTGGCAGTGAGCACCCCCACTAGGGTAGTGGTACAGCCTAAGCTGTCAATCAGCATAGAAGTCTGGGCACATGATGATTCTCAGAACAGTAGTTGCCCAGTTTTTGCTGTCCACTGCGGGGTAGGCAGCACAGATAGAGCTTTTTCAGAAAAGTGTCTGTTTCTGCATCCAATTTGTTGTTTTTTTTTTTTTTTCACTTGGATTGTGCAATGGGAAGGCTGGTTGGCACTACCTGGTGACAGGCAGTACCCTCAAATTTAGAAATTGTGCCTGTTAAGCTGTGGCTGTCAAATTGAGTAACCTGCCTAATAGCCCAGTGTAACCTGCATTTGAAAAGACTGTCTGTCGCCATCTTGTGGGCAGCTGTGCCCTTCCCTTGCTTTCCACATGCCAATGTTAAGCCCTCTCCCACTTCAAAGGCTGGGCTAACAAATGTACAGGGTAACTGTGTTCTGATTCATAGGGATTCCTCACCCTCCCTCCTACCCAGGTACTCTGTAATTCCCTTGACAGGCAGAAATATACCCAGGCTTACTTTGAAGTCCTGTTTGTTTATTTACTTATTGAAATATTGGCATTGCAAACCTTTAAATTAGAGGCTCATTTACAAAGGCTTCATGTCGAAAGATTAACAAAGTGTTACAGTGCAAGATTACAAGGGGGATTACAGTGCTAGAATACAATAAAAACATTGCAGGATACAGAATACGTACTAATAGAGAGGCATTGTACAGGGTTATGCAAACAAAGTGCTAAGTAGAACATACCAAATACCAGAAAACAATAGTCAGGAAAGACATGGTGAGGAAGAGAGCAGGACACGAGGGCACAGGTAAGAGGAGAGGCAGTCCATGGGACCTTGTCTAACATAAGGAAGGAGGTAGCAGGTAACTGGGGGGGGCGACTGGGTCAACCTATATGTAGATTGTTGGGAGGAGGAGGGGATACGAGGAAACTGAAGGAGGTAGAGCGGAAGGGGGGAGAGGGAGAGCTGGGAAGTCAAAGAATGAGGAAGGAGATGGGGAGAATGGAGGGTAGGGAGGCAGAGAGTAGGTAGAGGAACAATAATGTCAGAGGAAAGTTAAGCAAGGGAATTAGGGGAGGATACACACAGAGAGAGGGGTAGGGGTGCTGGGAACAGACACAGCTGGAGATGGTAGGTGTTGCTGTAGTTTAAGTTTAATCGGGCCTGTTTTATTTTCAGAGAGAGAACCCTGGGAGGTAGACAAGGCCTGTGCAGTCTTAATGGCTGTACAATCTTAAAGTTCGCTCTCCCTGCTGGTAGGCTGCTGCACAGATGTACTGTACCGTTCTCTGGTAGAAGTGTCTCCTCTAACGTTACTATTAAATTTACCACCTTTGAGCTTCAGGGTGTATATTGCTGGAGGACGCCAGAATAAACATCTCCATCTGTTTGAGCATGCCAGAGCACCCTTCTGTAAGTGGAAGATTGAGACTGTACCCATCCCCCACTAGCATTATTTTCTCCAAGATTAACATGTTAAGGGACTCCAGTTTCTTCTCGGCTTTTTTATCCTCTATACCCCGATCACTTTTGTGGCCCTGCGTTGCACCCTCTTGGCTGCCTCAATACACTTCAGGGTATTAAATAAACCCAAAAAATTGATTAGCAGTTTTACACGTGAAAGCGCTAACCAGCTATAAAAATGCATAGTGCTCAACACAGAGTGGTTAGCAAAGTTTAAAAATATGTATCATTTTATTAATTTTGTCTATTGTGCCATACACTCACCGGGAAAAAAAAATGGTTTAGCAGTCTACTACTATGCCGTTTTGGAAATAGTTAGTATTACCCACTGTTTTGTGTAGTGTTTTGCTATGCTATACCAATTATTTAAAACCCTGCACTTTTCATGGTGGCAGCCCAGAATTACCTGCAGTACAACAGGTGGGATATGAACAAGGCCTTGTAAAGTGTCACGATTACTTCCTGTGCTCTGCTGGTCATCCTCCTTTTGAAGCTGACCAGCATTTTTCTAGTTGACTTGCCATCTGCCCGCACTTTGTGTCAGGCTTTAGTCAAATTGCCTGTCATAACCGTCAGATTCTTTTTTCCCTCCATGGCAGCACGGTGAGCCCCCTCATCCTACCTTTTAGTTTTTCCTAGTCTTCTTGACATCTGCCATTCACTTTGTGCCAGACTTTAGCCCAGTTGCCTAGAATGACTGTTGGATAATTTTCCTGCACCACTGCAGCAAGATAAGCCCCATAGTCCTACTTTTTAGTACTTCTGAGTATAGCACCTTGCATTTCGCTGCGCTGAATCATAAGATTTCAGAAATGTGACCAGTTGTCCAACTCATTCAGGTCCCCCTGAAATGTGTCCTTATCCTGAATAGAGTGCACCACCTTGGACAGCTTAGTGTCATCTATGAACTTAAGCAGCCTAAGATTCCAGATGTTACGTATTTGATAAAAATCTTGGGACAGCGGTGGCCCCAGTCCCAATCTCTGAGGGACGCTACTGAGCACCCCTCTCCACACCCTCTGTTTTCTGACCTCAAGTCATTTAACAACCCTCCTTGTGTATACCGCGAAAGCGTACTTTGACCAGAAGCGTATCATTTACCACAGTGCCAGAGGCTATGCCGAGGTTAAAGCCGACCACATCGGCAGCCTAGTCCTTGTCCATCTCCCTGGGCACCCCCTTGAAGACGATCAGGTTAATTTGGCATGATCTGCCCTCCAAAGCCATGCAGATAATTCCGTTTGAATACTGGGGGAAGGGGATTAATATTTTATATGAATTATGGGTTTTCTGTCACAGCTCATTTGAGCAGATGACATACAAAACATGCAAGGTGAGTTAGACTCTGCAGCCATCTTCCCTGTGGGAGAAACTTGGAAATCATTAGGGGGGCATAACAATTTTCTTCCTTCAGTGGGTGCTGCCACCTGGGAGACTGAGGTCTGTGTGCGAGTCTTGTAACGCCGGGCTGGGGTCCTGACATTTGAGGATTTGAAACACTTCAGTAGAGAGAGCATGGCTGCTTGACATCCCCCTAACCCCGCCGACATGTCCAGGAGCAGTATAAGGCAGCCATAGCAGCTGCAGTCCTCGAGGTGGAGGCCAGTGGGAAACAAAGAAGGGAAAAGAGAACAAAAATAACCATTTCTCTCTCCTAAGCTGGTCTCCAGGCTTCCTTACTCCTGGGCTGTACCTCCTGATGCTGGTTGTAGGCAGGACTAAAGCTCTGCAGCAGGGGGGGTAAGAAGTCCTCCACATCCAGTTGTCTCCAGTTTACTTCCTGCCTTCAGTCTGGCAGGTACTCTGCAAGCAGTGCTCTGTCCTGTTGGCAGAACTGAAGACAGCAGACTGTAAGTCTATCAATTTCATTTATTTTGGGCATTGTAGCTGTTTTTCAGCGCTCCTGCTTGGGCACCAACCTTAGCCTTGCAAGCTCTACAGACTGGCCCCATTTCAGCGCGGTCTCGTTTTTCCCACGATTTTGGACTGGGCCATCTACATCAGGAGCTTGAACCTGCCCCAGTACAGATTTGGGGCTAAAAATCGGCACTGGAATATTTTGGGACAAAAAAATCAACACCAGAGGGCTTATCCAGGACATTCCCTCACAAAGGGCAGCCCCGAGTGTTTCCCGTCGACGGCTGGCGTGTTGGGCTCCTCAGCAGCTTGTCTGCTGTTACCCGCACCTCTTGCAATCATCGGCAGGTGCTTTAGGATCCCTAGCCGATCATCGACAGGGCCTGCTCCCCTAACACAGCTCAGAGGGCAGTTGTTGGTGTTTGGGGGCTCAAAACGGCACTGGAGCACTTATATAGGAGGTGCATAAATAGGCATTTCCCTAATGGGCAGCCCTGATTTTTTTTTTTTTTTTCCGTCAATGGCTGGCACTGGGTCTCTAGCCACTCGTCGACGATCGACTGCTCTGATCGCCTGCTTGCCGCTCGTCTGTTCACTTTCTGGCTTGTCGACGATGAGCACGGCAGTACAGGAGGAGAGCGCTACTTGGAGCAGAGTGCTGCTCGGAGCAGACAACAGAGGTCATGAAGCAAAGAGCGTGCATCTCTCCCAGGAACAGATCTAGCGTACAGGGGGCAATAAACACAATAGCACCAGAGTGTTTTCTTTTCTCTTATACCCCTGGACAAGGGCAGTCCCTGGGTGTTTTCCGTCGAGGGCGGCCATTCTGGTCTCCTCAACCACTCGTCGCCAGTAGGACTGTCCTGCTCACTTAGCCCTCGTGGTCATTCAGTGTATTCTTGGGGAGCTAGCACTGCAGGGTATTAAGACCACTACCTGGGACAAAGGGATCAACGTGGAACAGGCCCTCCCCCAAATGTTTAATAAAGCAGCGAAGGCATACAAAGAGAAAGGGAGCTTGGTATCGTGCCCTTAAGGGGCCAGCAACTTCAACAGGAAACCTCCAGGGGGAGGGGGTGCACTTTAAAAAAGGGGAGTAAGACCATTAGGCTCATGGTCTCAGTCAGTCCTTCTGGGGGTGCACAGGGGGATTCATCCCCACTTCTGTTGGCCTTCCCCGGGTCACGGGGCCTAGTTGCAGATGGCAGCGTCTGCGAATGTCAGGGACCCCAGGAAGGCATAATACCCCTCATAGACTCGGTCCGATAGACGACAGATGGACAGGTCTCAGCAAGCAGTACCCGCCAGCTACAAGAGAGCAGTGGCCTTAAAGACCCAGCAGTCCGCAGTCCAATCTCTGGCCCCAGTCCTACAGTTAACACAGGGCACCTGCTCTGGACCCTGCATGCTTCACACCAGTCCTCATCTGAAAAGTAAGAGTTGTCTCCACATCCTTATGGTCTTAATGAAGATCTCTGAGTGCTAATAAGGGAGAGTGTCACTGCGAGCATTCCCTGGACTCCGTAGGCTCCAGTTCATCTCCCCTAGGAGAGGGGGAACTAGGGGGCTCATCATCAGGCTTGGGCGACTCTGACCTGGAGGGTCTAATCTTTTTCATAACCCAGATCTTAGTTGGGTTTTTCCTTGGCTCTCCCCGGGGTTCCCTCCCAGCCAATACAGGCTTTCACCTGGCAGCTGCCGCCAAACCTGGCCACAGCCTCCCTCTCTTTTCAGGCATAGAGGGCTTGCGATAGGAGGAATGGCAAGGCCCACATCGCACCTACCCAGTGGCCTGGTGGCTATCTAACCTTTTCAAGCGGGCAAGAAGCAATCTACAAAGGGGTTAGACTGCCCCATAATAGACCCAGGGCATAGTAAAGAGGACACCGATCTCAACTAGGCTGTAAAAGCCTCAGCTATGTCTCAAGGTGGCATCCACCACTCTTTTCGGCCAGAGCCACTTCGTCCGGCGGCCCCTGGATTGGCCATCTTAGTTCACTGGACTCAGAACATGCCTAGTTTTCACCAGCTGCAATTAATGGGTGTGGCTTAGGATTGTGCTGTAACTGTACAGGAGAAGGTGTCGAGGAGCGCCACTCAATCAAGTCTTATCAAACCTTGACTAGCTGCAACCTCTGGCTTCAGACCTGGCAAGAACCTCTGGCTTCAGATCTGACAAGCAGGCACCTCTGCGACAAGCCAGTTGGTTAATGCACACTATGATGATATTCCCTAGTCAGTTCAGCCCTTAAGAAGCAGCGGAGGAATCCGGGGAGCTAACAAAGGTGCACACGCACTATCAAGAGATAGGGGCCAATCTCGGTCTTTAGGCCCCAGACGCATTTTTCGTTACCAAATTATAATAAAGGTCAAGACACTAATCAGTGAAAGAACATGCTATCCAGACCAAGCCTCGAGTAGGGGGCAGACTTTTAAAAAAAAAATTCTCTTGAGGAAGAGGTCCAATCCAAGCCGGTCAGAAGGGTCCTAGCCATTATCAGCCAGGGTCGCCTATACAAGCACCCCCCTTCCTCATGTGGTGCCCTCCCCTATCTGTGGCAATCCATATAAAAGACAGGCGACGATACTGCCCATGATAGACCTTCGGCAAGCAGAGGCTGTTTTTTACCCCTCAGAGATCCAAGCGGGGAGGTGTCTACCTATTCTCCATTGTGCCATCTTGCACAGAGAGATTCCGGGCCAGTCCTGGACTTCAGCTTCCTGAATAGATTTGTCCACAGCACATTCTTCAAGGTGGAAACCTTGTCATCAATCATCGGGGGTCACAAAAGGGAGATTTGCCAGCGTCCATCTGCCTGCACCGTTCCTATTTACACATTCAGGAAATACACAGACACGCTCGAGAAAATTATTAAAGGCGGTAGTAGTGGTTATAGTCCACAGAGACCCATTAGCCCAACCAAGCAAGGTTCTTTTACCTGGAAGCCAAATCTTTAGGGCTCTGCCAAAGCTTATCGAGGAGTTTTCACATAGTCCCTCCACTGCCTGCATTTCTCTTTCATGCAGCCAGTGGGGACAGATTAATTGATTGATTGATCTCTCCCTCCCCCGAGGGCCTCAGGACAGAGGCCATGAAAGGTCACAAGTTGGGCCTTCACACCAAACACGAATCATGACCAATGCAAGCCTCAGGAGTCTGGGGGGCTCACAAGCATTGGGGGGCTCACAAGCATTTACTATCAGCCCAAGGCAGGTACTCTGGTTAGAAACAAGGTGCAGCATAAACGTTCTCGAGATGAGAGCAGTATGCCTCGCTCTGAGACTTCTGAAAGAGGAAGAGCAATTCCTCAGTGAGGATGGACTGGTTCCAACCGACAGTCTGACAGCGTGGGTATACATCGACCACCAGGGTGGCACAAGAAGCCCAAAAATGCTAAAAGATTCCCCATCTCTTTTTAGTGGGGTGAGCACTATTGAAAGATGTATATTCCTGGACAGGAAAATGACACAGCAGTCTGGCTCAGTCGCAGGGTTGTTCTTCCAGGGGAATGGGAGCTGGAGGACAGTGCGTTCCACACTCCAACAGAACAGGGGGGCAATCCTCAGATAGATCTTTCGCCTGTGGGCGAAATTCAAAGGTACAGAAATTTTGCTCCCTGGCCAGGGACAAACCAGCGGTGGCTCAGGACGCCTTCTCCCTAAACTGGGATCAGTTCGGCATCCTGTTTGCCACAAGTGGCCTTGGACAGGGCAGTCATGATTCTAGGGGGTCCCTTATGGCCAGTCTGCACATGGGTTTCCGACTGTCATTCATCTTTCGAGGCGACCACCTCTAGCCTTCAATTTCAGCCCAGACCTTCTCCTTTAAGGGCTGGTCTGCATCTCAGTTTGAACAACTTGTCTCTCTGGGCCTGAAGATTGAGCAGGAAAATGGTCAAGGAGCTAGGCTCCACAGCTCCTGTGGTGATGGGAAGGATGTAGAGCCCATGTCTCGCTTCTTCCTCTAAAGGGTATTATAGAATTTGGATGATATCCTGATTTGGGTGTCATACCAACACATACAGAACTCTCTAATATAATTGCCTGTACGTCTGCAGTTCCATGTAAGAGGGGTGCACAAAGGTCTCCAACCAGCCACCTTTACAGTTCAGGTTTCTGTGCTGGGGACACTCTTAGTGATTAAAAGAAAAGATTTAAGGGGAATAGTTGGGCCCATATCCCCATATCTGGAAGTTTCTAAGGACAACAGTACAATTCTCTCCAATCAGGCCATTGGCTCCGCCACTGAATCTTAATCTGGTTCTCCAGGCTGTGAACAAGGCTCCTTTAGAGCATCTACAAGAGACATCACTCGCGTATCTCAGAATGAAGGCCACTTTTTAGGAGACATCCCTCATGTATCTCAGAATGGAGGCCGCCTTTTGTCCCATAACTAGTCAAAAAGCTAGGAGAATTCAGCGAAATGGGTGCATTGAGAACCATACACTGTTTTTTTTTCATCAGGCTTTGCGGTACTCTGTACGGATCCAGGCAGTTGCAAGAACCGTACGGATCCAGGCAGTTGCAAGAAGTTATGTCTCCCTTACATTATAACCAAGGGTTCTTTTCTTGTTTCTTTCTGTCCACTCCCTTAAAAGTGATCAGAAAAGGGAATTTTATCCACGAGACCCAAGAAGAGTGATGAAAATATATAGGAGAATGGAGGCTATTCAGAGCTCCATGTTTGTTAATTTTTAGCTTCGGGCCAAAATTAGGGGCAACAAGGATTCAAAAGACCCTATAACCAGATGGATTCTATCTGGCACCTCCACGGTTTAGGATCAGGCTGGACCTTCTTGCCTGGCCCAGTGAGAACCCATTCCATCACAGCAATGGCCCCTTCGGGGGTGTACTTTAGAGAAGCATCTCCAGCAGCCTTATGCATAGAGGCCACTTGGTCATTCAATCACATTTACAAAATTCTATGGATGTGATGTCCTAGATGGAGACATCCTTGAGCTGCTGAGTGCTTCAGGCGGTGGGGGACCCTTAAGGGCACTTGACATTCTTCCCACCCGGGAAATCTGGAGATGTGCTGGTTTGGTATATCCCAGGAGTAAGGAAGCCCAGAGACCAGCTTAGGAGAGAGAAATCGAAATTTGAACACCTGTAAATTTTATTTCTCTGATGGCTGGTCTCAGGGCTTCGGATCCCTCCCAGAATGTATATAGTTGGCTGGCCTTCACGGCCAATTGTGCCATAACTTTTCTTTGTGTTTTTGTTTCCAAGTTCTCGTAGTATTACCTTAGGGGGACTGCATTGGGAACAACTGGAGACAGCCGGATGTGGAGGGCTTCTTACCCCCCTGCTGCAGAGCTTTAGTCCAGCCTACAACCAGCATTAGGAGGTGCAGCCCAGGAGTAAGGAAGCCCAGAGTCCAGCCGTTGGAGAAAGAAAATTTACAGGTATTCAAATTTCGATGTTCAGGGCACATATATCTGTTTAATCCAGCGCCCGCCAGCACCTTCCAGCTCTGTTTGTTTTTTTTTTTTCTGCCAGCAGCAACTCAGCCATGTAAGCCACTCTTCTCCCTATTGAATCTGGTGGGATCCACAAAGATCAGGGTGCAAGGATGTTGATGACTGTGATTTAGATGACTTGTTGTGCTTATCTTTTCCCGGATTTTCTCCCTAGCCCGTAGTCTGTCCATCCAATGCAGGGTTCCCCACTGTCTGAAAATATAGGGTGGTGGCAGTGGTGCTCGGGTCAAAATGTGCGTTATTTTTGTGGACCTCTTATATGCACTGTACATGTGCATAAGCTGATTTTAAGTGAAATATAGTGTGCTGGTATCAAAACAGGGGTAGTAGTGCAGTAAAGGATGTCAATAAAAAATTTTGGAGGATTTTGTAAAGCAAGCAATCAGCAATGGATAGAAATATAGGGTGGTGGCAAAAAAATAAAGGGTGGTGGTAAAAAAAAAAAAAAATATATATATAGGGTTGTGGCCCACCGTACTAAAACAATGAATGGAGAACACTGCAATGACATTTCTGGGAATTTTTTTCCCTCTAAAGAGTGGTTGCATCAGAGCGTGCATATTTTGCTAGGTTTTAAGTATGCACATGGGGTTTGCATGTTTTGTGTGCATGCTGGCATGCTTCTTGGGTGTGCACTCTGGTATGCTGTCAGTCATCACAGTGATATTTGGAGTGCTTGTCAGTGTGTGCATTTTGGAGTGTGCACGTTGGTGTGCACGCTAGGAGAAGTATGTGTGGATACTGTTATGCATGCTGAGGGATGGAGGGAGGGGATGTATGGAGGCGCTGCAGTGTATCAAGCTGTGTCTGGTGTGAAGGCTGTCATGTGCATGGGTGGGGGGTGCTTGTGCAGTCTGTCGTATGTGCTGGGGATGGTCCAGTAGGCTGTCGTGTGTGCTGGGACTGAAGCTCATGCAGGTTGTCATGTTCACTGGTGCTGCTTGTGTTGTCTTATGCAAGGAACATGTTTGCTTTGTCGTAGTTGTTGGTACAGGAGTGTGAGGTTTTGCCGGCTAATGAATTGATACACACAGTATCTAAATGGTAGAAGAGTATGACATTTCGCCGGATAAGTAGTAGTGTTTATCTTGTTGTTTATTTTGGGATTTGGCTATTTTTTTTCTGAGCTCTGAATCACCAAATTGTGTTGCTCACGGCTGCTGTGTGTCAGTGCAGCAGAACATACAGTGAGGCATTGAAGATGCTGGGTTGTATCATAGAAACAGCATTTGTCAGCAGATAAGGACTGCTTGGCCCACCCAGTCTACCCATTTCTTGCAGCATAGATTATTACTGTAGACCTACCTGATCTCTGGCTCTTTTTCCCTCCCCCTATTCCTGTCCACTAATAATCCCTTATGCCTATCCCATGCATTCTTGAACCCCACCACTGTTTTTGCTCTCACCTTATCGGTTGATAGGCTGTTCCACGAATCCACCACTCTCTCTCCTGAATGAACCCTCTTCCAACTTCATAGTATGATCCCTTGTTTTTGTGCACTTTTTTTCTCTGAAAAAGACTTTCCTCCTCTACCTTATTTACCCCCTTTGAGGTATTTAAACGTCTCCCCCTCTCCCTTCTCTCCTTCAGGGTGTACATATTGAGTTCCCTTAGTCTCTCCTTATAGGACTTTTGATGTAGACCACACAGCATTTTAGTTGCCGTCCTCCTGGACTGTTTCCACTCCTGTATATGTCCTTCCGGAGGTGTGGCCTCCAGAACTGTACATGGTATTCTAGCTGAGGTCTTAACAGCGATCTATGCAGAGGTGTCACCACCTCTCTTCCTCTGCTGGTGATAGCTAGCTCTCCCTATGCACCCCAGAATTCCACTATCCCTCCCAACTGCCGGTTTGCACAGCCTGACCATGTTTAGATCATCAGAGATTATTACCCCCAGGTCTCTCCTGCGTGGTGGTCGTCAATAACACTCCCCCATTTGGTACTCTGCCCTTTTTTTTTTTTTCTGCCCCAAGTGTATTGTTTTGCACTTCACATTGAAACCCAGCTGCCATACCCTTGATCACTTCTTGAGTTTTCACAAGTCTCTGCTCATCTTCCCCCCCCCCCAGAATGGCCACCCTGTTGTAGATTTTGGTGTCATCTACAGAGAGGCTTGCCTTCCCCTCTAGCTCATCTGCAATGTCACTTGCAAAGACATAAAAGAGGACCAGTCCCAGCATTGTCCCCTGAGGCACCCCACTGGTTACTTACTCTCTTCTCCTCTCAATGAACTCTGTTTACCGCCACCCTCTGTCGTCCAATCCCTTAACCAGTTTCTTACCCAGTTTACTTTGTATCGGGAGGGAATTTTACAGTATTAGAAGCAAGGTGTCCCTGGTGAGGCCTTATCTGGAGTATTGTGCCCAGTTCTGAAGACCTCACCTAAGGAAGGACATGAACTGGAGTCAGTACAGTGAAGGGTCACCAAGAAGATGATTGGTCAGCAGGGCAGACCCTGTGAAGAATGGCTGACGGCTGTAAACATTTATTTGCTAGAGGCCAGGTGGTGGTAGTTGTGTGTGTGTGTGTGTGTGTGTGTGTGTGTGTGTGTGTGTGGGCATGATTAAAACGTAGAAGTTTCTCAGGAGTATGAACAAGGTAAGCAGTGAGGACTTATTTGTAAGAAACAGAGATGCATTCACTAGGGAGCATGATGGGAGGTTGGTGGGGGCAAATTTGGGAGAAACTACTTCCCTGAGAGGGTGGTGGAACCATGGAACAGACTGCCAGCAAAAGTGGCGGGGGCAGCTATCCTTAACAGGTTTAAACACGGAACAGGGCAAGGGGTCCCCATGAGGGGCAGCAAAGGTTTGAAGGAGTGGGATGCTGACCACCAGGACAGTAGGTCAGTAGGGTGAGGTAGTATAGCAAGGGCATACTCGATGGGCTTTCTTGCTGTTTCTGCACACACTGTATCCAGCTTGTACAGGGGTGTGAAGTACAGTATATAACCTGCTAAGGAGTTGATGCACATTGTATCCAACGATACAGGACTGTGAAATTTAACCATAGAGATTTGATACACACTGTATCCAAACAGTACAGGGTGATTTGGTGGAGTTCGGATTCCAACAACAGTAACATGTCTTCAGGTGTGATTGCCATATACATTTATTTTTTCATTTAGAGGGATGCATGAAGAGACTGGTTTCTATCTGTGACCTGGGAGAGGAGGGACACCGTGGGAGAGGAAGCACAATAACAAAACAGTCAAACAGGCATACGCTTATTATTACATGAGAAGGGCGAGCAGTTTAAAATTAAGTGGTAGTATGCAGAAGAGACAGAAAAGGCATGCATAATCCAGCTGAGTAAAATTGCCTTGGGATCATGAATGGGGGCGGGGGGGGAGCCATGCCTTGCTGCCCCCAAATCCTGATGTGCGGACTGAACAGCCAATATCTCCTGAATTATTTACTCCACACACATGCTTTACATCGTCATAAAGCAACAGTTTCCAGATTTACAGTGATACACAGCGTTCATGTGAGAGGAAATCTGTCTTCTCACCTTTTACATTTTTCTTTTGCCCCCATTGAAATCGTTGAGATTGAGCTCCCATTCATTTCAGTGGAGTACAAGTTTTCTGAAAGCATGTCAGGATTCCAGTAATGTTTATTGGCCCCAGTATGTCCCTGGACAGAACCCAGGACCCAGTGTCCCTGAGAGCCTTGATCCATCAGTGGGTTAGAATCGACTGCAAGTACCACCGGGACTTAACATAGATATTGTTGGCAGAAAAGGACCTTTAGGTCCATCCAGTCTGTCTATTGCCCCTGCATGATCCATTGCCAGCATGGCAGGAGGCAAGGCAGGGGGACCTGGAGGCCCTGGAAAGATGGTCTAGAAAGTGGAAGCTGAGGTTCAATGCAGGGAAATGCAAGGTACTGCACCTGGGGGCCAGAAACCCGGGCCAAGTGTACACCCTGGGGGGGGGGGATGCTACAAGTCTCGATTGCTGAGAGGTACCTGGGGATGGTGGTGGATGTCAAGATGAACAACTCGGAGACTTGTAGGAGGGCAGCAGCCAAGGCCAACAGGATGCTGGGATGCATCGCTAGGGGGATCACCTCCAGAAGGAGGGAAGTGATACTCCCTCTGTATAACTGCTCGGTGAGGCCACACCTCGAGTACTGCGTGCAGTTTTGGAGGCCACACGTAAAGAGGGACATTAACCTCCTGGAGAGGGTCCAGAGGAAGGTAACCAAAATGATTTGGGGCTTGGGGGACAGGACCTATGGGGAGAGGCTTGAAGAGCTAAATATGTACACATTGGAAGAGAGAAGGGACCGGGGGGACATGATAGAGGTCTTGGTACATGAAGGGGGTAAATAGAGGAGGAGCAGTCAGGGTGCTTCGAAGGAAGGAGGAGGGGGCAACTAGAGGGCATGGTGGACGCTGGAGGGGGGAAGATTCAGGGGAGAAAGGAGGAGGTGCTACTTCACTGAGAGAGTGGTGGAGCCATGGAATGCGCTGCCCGGGGGGCAGGTGGAGGCAGAGACGGTGGAGGGGTTCAAGACGGGATGGCACAGGTACAGGGGAAGGGTTCTGGAATCAAAATCCAGTGCAGCGAGAATATCCGGAACTGGGAAGGGAGAAGCCAGGGAAGGCGAGGGGGGCAGCAAGGTCGGCTCCCATGATGGGGGCTGACCAAACGAGCAGACACGAAAGACCGTTAGGCCTATTCTGCTGGCTTTATTTCTGTATTGTGTGTAGCAAGGGGAGGGCTACCGGCTTTATTTCTGTATTGTGTGTAGCAAGGGGAGGGCTACCGGCTTTATTTCTGTATTGTGTGTAGCAAGGGGAAGGCTACCGGCTTTATTTCTGTATTGTGTGTAGCAAGGGGAAGGCTACCGGCTTTATTTCTGTATTGTGTGTAGCAAGGGGAGGGCTACCGGCTTTATTTCTGTATAGTGTGCTGGCAAGGGGAGGGCTACCGGCTTTATTTCTGTATAGTGTGCTGGCAAGGGGAGGGCTACCGGCTTTATTTCTGTACAGTGTACTGACAAGTGGAGGGATACAGGCTTTATTGCTGTATAGTGTGCTGACAAGGGGAGGGCTACAGGCTTTATTTTTGTATAGTGTGCTGACAAGGGGAGGGCTACAGGCTTTATTTTTGTATAGTGTGCTGGCAAGGGGAGGGCTACAAGCTTTATTTCTGGATAGCAGGGATACACACTTTATTTCTCCCCTTGTCAGCACACTATCCAGAAATAAAGTATGTATCCCAGGACATACATACACCTAAATGGAATCGACGAGTTTGGGCCAAACTGAGTAGGTGGCTGCACAAGGAACTTCTCGCCTCCCTCTGGGCACGTGACAAAAGTTAAAACTGCTACAAAACCTAGGGTCAGCAAAGTGAAAATGACACTTACAGAAAGCAACACAATATGTGCAAAAAAAACAAATCAGGCTTGCCAAAAGTTCATACTGCAAAGGTGTATTGCTGGAAGCTGCTGGGGAACCGAAGAAATTCTGGACACATGTAAAATCCTTCCAGGGCTCAAACCAGTTTCAACACATGAATTGTATGGTCCTCATTGGTATGCTCTGCAATGACCCCACCACCATTGCAAAGTCTTTTAGCAAATACTTTACTGATCTCACCAAATACACTGCCTCTTCCACAGTAATTCGCATCCTGATGCCTGTTACTCACACAAACGTGCCCATACATCCGCCCTTCTATTTTAAGGCTATTCCGAATGCTGATGTTCTAAAACTACTTAACTCAGTCTCCAGTAGTACTAGTGTAGGCTCCAACTACCTAGAGCCTAAACTTCTGAAGCTGGCTGCTCCTTTTATTGCGGCCCCACTGGCTAAAATCTTTACACTGTCTCTCTGTCATGGTCATGTTCTGAACATATGGAAATTAGCAAAAGTTACCCCAGTCTTTAAGAAAGGTGACAAGAAGGACATAGCTAATTATAGGCCCATAGTCATTCTGACAAGTACTAAACAAAATACCCGAGAAATTAGTGACTATACAGGTCACAGAGTTTCTCTCTAAATGTACCCTCCTATCACCTACTCAACATGGTTTCCACAAGGGGCATAGCACCTCTATTGCTCTGATACAATTCACAAATGATGTCCTTACTGCTATGGATCAAGGTCTCATGTCTAGTGCAGTGTTCATTGACCTCTCAAAGGTTTTTGATCTTGTAGATTACCCTCTTCTGCTTGATTGCCTTAGCTTTACTGGTTTCTTGGAGCAAGCCACAAACTGGTTCCAGAGCTACGTAAGCAATAGAAGACAACAGGTAAGATTTAACTCTGCGGTGTCGGACTCTGTGCCTATCAATGTTGGTGTTCCTTAAGGCTCCATCTTGGGGCCTCTTCTCATCTCCATTTTCATAAATGACATATCTTCTAGCACCCCTTGGTGCTCAACAATCTAGTATGCAGATGATCGGGTGCTCTACACCTCCTCTGCAAATGTAGAAGAAATAAACAGCCGACTAACATCAGCATTTCTCATAATGCAAGAATGGATCCACAATAAAAGTCTTGTCCTAAACATAAGTAAAACTCAGGGCATGCTCTTCGGATCTGCAACCAAATTTGGAACAAACCACAACCTTTTCAGCATCTCCTGTGCAAGTGGCTCCCCCCTTACAAAAGTAATCTCGTTCAAGTATTTAGGTGTCCTGCTTGATGAAACTCAGCTTTGAGCAACACATCGACACCTGCAAGTCAGTAAACTCCAAACTCTGAATAGCCTGCAGGACTAGTCGGATGCTTAACCCCTCAGCTAGACTGGCTATTGTTAGGGGTATCCTACTTCCATCCCTTGCGTATGGTGCTGTCACCTGCATAAACGCTTCGAAAACCACCTTAAGGAAGTGGGATACAGCATACGATAGTATCTGTTATTATGCCTCGACTTCCCCACGTTTGAAGCACCATTGTTTGCTATATGCGGACCTTAGATGGCCTTCTCCAACTGCCAGTCGACTCCTTGCCCTTGGTACTCTGCAGGTCATCATCAGAACTAATCTACCCACCTCTCTTGCAGGCATGCCAGTGCCTCTGCCCCCCACCTATGGCCTCCGCTGTACTGAACTCTCTCTACTATACACCCCTAGGTGTAGAACCCTAGAAGGAACCTCGGCTTTCTCCTGCCTGGCCCCAAAATATTGGAATTCCCTACCTCTTGATGTTCGCTCTGCACCTAGTCATACTGCTTTTAAAAAGATGCATAACTCTTTCCTTGTCAAACATGCCCTATGTTCCTGTTCTAAACCCCCATAGGGTGCATGACATCCCCTTCCTCAGCTCTCAAAATGTCAGTGTTGCTCTGACCTCTTGTTACTGTTATGTGTAGCACTTACCATGGATTATGTGTTAAAACTGCACTACGATTTGTATGCTTATTATGTTTTGTACTATTGTGTATTTTCATGCCATTGTTTCTATCATATTAGCAATACCATTTACATCACAAAACAATGTATAGATTTTTCCTTGTATGGTTGATTATCTCTGAACTATACCTGTTATTTGTTTTGTCTGCCAATTTAGTGTTGTAACCTCCTGGGTCGTGTCTGAAAATAGTCATATTTTGTGGCTACGACACCTTACCTGGTGAACAAAAACTAAATACAGTTTCTGTATAGTGTGCTGGCAAAGGGAGAAACATAGAAACATAGAATTTGATGGCAGATAAGGACTGCTTGGCCCACCTAGTCTGCCCATTTCCCTACCTAACAGATAAGCTGTGGATCCTAGTAAACCAACAACCTACTTCCTCCTAGCCCTCCCAGTAGAATTGCCGTATGTCTGTCCCATGCATTCTTGAATTCCCCAACTGTTTCTGACTCTACAACCTCCTCAGGAAGGCCGTTGCATGCATCTACAACCCTCTCTGTGAAGAAATGCTTACTCATATTACCTCTGAGCAGTCTCCCACCATCTTTACATTGTGCCCCCTTGTTCTTGCACATCGTTTTTTTCTGAAAGATGCTACCCTCTTGGACTTTGTTGATTCTCTTGAGGTATTTGAAAGTTTCTATCATGTCCACACTCTCCCTCCTTTCCTCGAGGCTATACATCCTAATCTCCTTTAGTTTTTCTTCATATGTCTTCTGGTGCAGACCCTGCACCATTTTGGTTGCCCTCCTCTGGACAGCCTCCACCCTGTCTGTCTTTGCGGAGATGGGGTCACCAGAACTGTACACAGTACTCCAGATGTGGTCTTGCCAACTGTCTGTACAGAGAGCCAACAACTTCCTGTTTTCTACTGGTGGTGCCTCTCCCTATGCATCCCAGTATCTCCCCAGCTCTCCTTACTGTCTTCTCACACTGCTGGCCCACCTTTAGGTCATCTGATATGACTACCCCAGATCCCTTTCCATTTTTGTTGTCAGTATCTCACCCTCCATTGTGTACTCTTCCCCTGGGTTTTTGTTTCCCAGGTTCATTACTTTGCACTTCTTTGCGTTGAATCTAAGCTGCCATATTTTTGACCATTCCTCCAACCTTGCCAAGTCCCTTTTCATCCTTTCCACCCCACCTTGCGTATCAACCCTGTTGCAGATCTTTGTGTCATCTGCAAAGAGACATACTTTCCCTTCCAGTCCCTCTGCAACGTCACCTATAAAGACATTAAAAAGGACCTGCCACAGTACTGAATCCTGTGGTACCCCACTAGTAACCCCCTTTCTTCACTGTGGACTCCATTTACTATTACCCACTGTGACCTGTTGTCCAGCCAGTGTTTTACCCAGGCTACCACCCTGGGACCCGCTTCCAGGGTGGTTAATTTGTTTATTAATCTTTTGTGCGGGACTGTGTCAAATTCAAATGCCTTGCTAAAGTCTAGGTAGACCATGTCCACAGCCCCTCCCTGGTCTACTGCTTTGGTCACCCAGTCAAAGAAATCAATTAAATATGTCTGACCTGACCTTTCTTCTGTGAATCCATGCTGCCTTGGGTGCCTGTGCCCCACTGGCCTCTAGGTACTCAACAGTTCTTTCCTTCAGAAGTGAGTCCATCATTTTACTGTTATTAGTGTCAGTGGCTCAGTAGGTAGCACACTCGCCTCTGAGGCCGGGAGATCAGAGGGCTGTGGGTTCAGTTCCCACATCTGGCACTTGGGTTAATATCCTAGTACTGACACTGTAGTGCAGCATGAGAGGGGTGCTGCACTTCTGAGGTGCCGTCTTTCGGATGAGACGTTAAACCGAGGTCCCATCTGCCTGGATTGGTGGTAGTTCAGGTGGATGTTAAAGATCCCATGGCACTTATCGAAAAGAGTAGGGAATTTCCCCGGTGTCCTGGCCAGATTTCCCTCATTCACTAAAAAAATACCACCAACAGCTTAATCTGGTTCAAGTTCAGTTGGCATTCATCTGTATCCCCCTCCCCCGGGTCGTGCCTGAAAATAGGCAGGATTTGTCTAGTGCACTTATCCGGTCAACAAAAACTAAATAAATAAATAAAATAAATTTCCCTACCACTGAGGTGAAATTGACAGGTGTGTAGTTTCCTGCCTCTGCCCTGCTCCCACTTTTGTGAAGGGGAATCACATCTGCCCTCCTCCAGTCCTCAGGTACCGCACCATCCTCCTATGATTTATTAAAAAGGGTAGTCAGTGGTGTTACTAGTTCTTCCCTCAGTTCTTTTAGAATTCTGGGGTGAATCCCATCAGGCCCCATTGCTTTATCCACCTTCAGTTTTAAGAGTTCTTTCAGAACCCTTTCTTCTGTGAAAGGACAAATATCAACCCCCTATCCAGAGTGCTTTTATTGACTGGATTAGGTATCTCCTTCTGCTTTTCCATTGTGAATACTTAGCAGAAGTATTCATTCAGTATCCCTGCTTTTTTACTGTCGCTGTCTGCCCCCACCTTCCTCTTTATTCAGCCTCAGTATCCCTGCCTTAGTCTTTCTTTGCTCCCTAATGTACCTGTAGAAGGTTTTATCCCTCTTCTTAACCGAGTTGGCTATCTTTTCCTTGGTTTGGGCCTTTGCTATTCTGACTGCCTTCCCCGCTTCCTTCTGCTTTAACTGGTACAGTTCTCTGTCC
Organism: Neoceratodus forsteri; assembly: GCA_016271365.2. NCBI lineage: Eukaryota > Metazoa > Chordata > Ceratodontiformes > Ceratodontidae > Neoceratodus > Neoceratodus forsteri. The sequence continues at coordinate 1,077,424,126 of CM028130.1, forward strand.
TGCTCCCTCTGTGTTTCCTTATACTTCCTGAATGCTGTCTTTTTCTCCTTTACCTTCCCCGCCACTTCTTTTGAGAACCATAGTGTTTTTTCTTTCATTTTGATTCATTTGCTTCACACAAGGGCTTGTTGCCTCTGTGATGGCGGTTTTGATGTTTCCCCATTGTTGCTCCACCTCACCTTCTTGCCTGTTCGCTAGTGTTTTTCTGAGACACTCTCCCATTTTGGCAAAATCAGCCCTCCTGAAGTCCAGTATCTTCACCTTTGTATGGCTTGACTCTACAGCCAAGTTTATCGTGAACTACACTGTTTGGTGGTTGCTTGTTCCCAGATGGCTGCCCACTTCAAGATCGGAGATCCTCCTTCGTCACCATTTGAGAGTACCAGGTCTAAGATTGCTCCCTCCCGAGTGGGTTCCAAAACTAGCTGTCTGAGGCATGCCCCCTGTAGGGCATTGAGAATGGCCCTGTTCTTGGATGTGGCTGCAGCAAAGGTGCTCCAGTTAACATCTGGCATATTCAGGTCCCCCATCAGCAATGGCTCCCCTTTTTCTGCCATCCCAAGGATGCCTTCTGTCATTTCCTTGTCCATTTCCTCCCCCTGAGACGGGGGTCTGTATACAACCCCTGTGCGGATTATGGTGCCATTTCCAGTCTCCAGTTGACCCACAGTGCCGTCTCTGCTCCCTGTTTACCCTTTAGTTCTGTTGCTTTGATCCCTTCCCTTACATAGAGAGCTACTCCTCCTCTTCTTCCCTCCCTGTCCCTTCTGTAGATTGTGTACCCTGATATGTTGACATCCCAGTCATGGGTCTCTTGTGTACCATGTTTCTGTGACTGCCACGATATCCAGGTATCTCTCCTCCATCAGGGCAACCATTTCCGGGTGCTTTTTACCTATACTACAGGCATTGGTACTCACTACCCTCCATTTTTTTTATTGCTTTATTTCTTTTTGCCCCATCCTTGTCCTTACTGCCTTTGTCTTTCTCCATTTATCCATGCCCTTCTCCCTATCTACTGCTCTGTCTTGGTGTTTACCTCGCTAACTACCCTGATATATATTTATTTTTTTTTTTTTGGGGGGGGTGGCCTAGGATTTCCCTTCTCCTTTTCATTGCCTCCCCACTTGGCTAGTTTAAATGCTTGCCAATGAAGCATTTAAACCTATCATCTAGGATCCTGGTTCCCCTCCTGGATAGATGCAGACCATCGCGCCTGTATATGCCTGCATTCCTCCAGGTGGAGCCCCAGTCCCCAATGAAGCCAAATCCCTGAGCTCTGCACCAGTTTTTCAACCAGTCATTGAATCCCATGGTGCAGAGTACCCTAGCCTCATCCATGCCATGGACAGGTAGCACTTCCGAGAAAGTTACCGTGTGTGCTACTTGTCTCAGGCCCCTCCCCAACTCCATAAACTCCTGTTGCACTGCTCAAATCCCATTCTCAGCCAGCTCATTTTTCCCTAGGTAGATAATGACATCCAGCTCACTCCCCCTTGCAGCTGCTCCCACGATCCTGAGGATTCGTTTCCTGTACCTCCAAGCCATGGCACCAGGCAGGCACCTTACCTCCCTCTCCCCTCCCTGCCCCAGTTCTACCCCCATAAAAACTGAGTCCCCCGCCAGGAGTTGTTTCCTTCCCCTGTGGGGTCCAGTGCCACCCTCCCGTAGGTCTCCATTGTGGAGGTTCCCAGCATCCTCCTTGGTCTCCACTGCGGGTTCCTCCATAGAAGAACCATGCTCCACCAGAGTGGCTAATGAATTGTGGAGAGGCACAACTGGAGGGGATGTGCCTCTGTTCCACCATCCTCACCCTCCCTGAGCCCACCGTGGTCCATCTACTCCTCTTTCTTGGCAACCTCTGAGGTAGTGGTGGTGGCCTGGGTGGTCCCTGCGTGGGGGACCAGGTTTCCCAAATCCTTTCCAGGTCAGCATGGAGATGAACAACCTCTTCCGTCAGATCAGAGAGGTGCCTGCAAATAGGGCAGCAACGCAGTCTCCAGAATGTCTCCCAGAAGACTGCTCCTCCATAGCCAGTGCCTTGCACCACTCCCCACATGTCTGTGTCACTTCTTGTTACAGATGCTTAATGCTTTTTTTTGTGTTTTTTTGTTCTTGTTTTAGTGTGTGCAAGCTTGTGAGTGTCTCTACCCCCTATTCAGTGTGCTGTGCCTTTAAGGATATGAACAGGTATATGTTGTTAGCAGTTTTGGGGAAGTGATGTCAGAACCCCTGCTATAAAGGAAGTTATGCACTTGGGGCAGGTGTGGTGAGGCGCAGGGTGGGTGGGTGTAAACCTATGCCCTCCAGAAACAATCAACTACAACTCTGACCCTCCACCCCAGGGGGTGCGTTCCTTCCTTTCAGACACCTATTTCACAGAGGTTAAGTAACGAGTTTAGTGTCAAATGACTGCAAATATCTCCCAGCTACAGTTCCTCCCTGGCAAATTAAAGTTAAACTAAGAAAAGTCAATCCCCCAAAAAACGGAATCAATACTAATTATTTATACAGGTCTAAAAAGTAATAATTCAGTTCAGTGTAGTCTAGAAAATAACCTCCTTGATTTAAGGAAGCTTTGGCTGCTTTCTCTCTCTCTCTCAGCAGACCGAAACCACAAACCACTCCTGCTACAGGCTTTATTTCTGTATAGTGTGCTGCCAAGGGGAGGGATACAAGCTTTATTTCTGTATCGTGTGCTTTGCAAGGGGAGGACTGCAGGCTTTATTTGTGTATAGTGTGATGGCAAGGAGAGGGATACAGGCTTTATTTCTGGATAGTGTGCTGACAAGGGAGGGATACTGACATACTAAAATGCCAGCAGAGGAGGCCTATTGGTTTTTCGTGTCTGCTCGATAGTCAGCACCCATACTGGGTGCCGATTTTGCTGTCCCCCCCCCCCCCGGTTTCTCTGTCCCCAGTTCAAGATGTTTCCCCTGTATTGTACTTCGGCAGCTTCACCCTCCCCTTATACCTGTCCCAGCCCCTCTTAAATCCCTCCCCACTGTCTCCGCCTCCACCAGTTCCTTGTTAAATGCATTCCATGGTTCCACTATCCTCTCCGTGAAGTAACACCTCCTCCTCTCCCCCTGAGCCTCCCCCCTCTAGCTTCCACCCATGTCCTCTATATGCCACCCTGTTTCCTTTGGAGCACCTCGACTGAGCCTCTCCTATTGATCCCCTTCATGTACTTGAAGACCTCTATCATGTGCCCCATGTCCCTCCTCTCCTCCAGGGTGTACATGTTGAGCTCCCCGAGTCTCTCCCTGTAGGTCCTCTCCCCCAGGCCCCAGATCATTTTGGTTGCCCTCCTTTGTGCCCTCTCCAGGAGTGCAATGTCCCTCCTTAAGTGTGGTCTCCAAAACTGCACACAGTACTCGAGGTGCGGCCTAACCAAGCAGTTATACAGAGGAAGGGTCACTTCTAGAGGTAATCCCCCTAGTGATGCAACCCAGCATCATATTGGCTTTTGCTGCTGCCCTCTTACAATTCTCAGAGTTGTTCATTCTGACATCCACCATCAACCCAGGTCCCTCTCGCCCTCTGAGACTTGTAGTGTGCCCCCGGCCCCCAACCAGGGTATACCATTGGCCCGGATTTCTGGCCCCCAAGTGCAGAACCCTGCACTGAACTTCAGTTTCCACTTTCTCGACCACCTATCCAGAGCCTCCAGGCCCTCCTGCAGGGCCACTCTCCCCTCCTTCCTATCCACCACCGTGCCCAGCTTTGAATCATCCGCCAAGAGACTCATTTCATTCCCGATACCGTTCTTTATGTCTGAGACATGTCTATTAAACAGGAGGGGCCCTAGTACCGTTCTCTGGGGAACCCCACTAATGATCCTCCTTGGAGATGAGAGTAGCCCCCAACTGCTACTCTCTGAGTATGCTCCGAGAGCCAGTTTCCTATCCATCTGATCATCCGCATCCCCACCCCCATTTCCCCCAGCTTAGCCAGCAGACCACCATGGGGTACTGAATCAGACACCTTGCTGAAGTCTATAAAGAGGACGTCCACTGGTCTACCCTGGTCCAGGGACCTCATCACCCAGTCGTAGAACTCCACAAGGTTGGTCTGACACGATCTTCACAGGATGAATCCATGCGGTTTATCGTCCAGGTACCCCATTTTCTCCAGCACCTCACAGCCTTTCCTTGACCATACCCTTCCATCACCTTACCCACCACCGACGTCAGGCTAACGGGCCTGTAGCTCCCCGCCTCTTCTCTTGATCCTCCCTTCTAGATAGGCATTATATGGCCACCCTTCAGTCTTGGGGTGCCCACCCTGTCTTCAGAGAGAGATGTAAATACAGTCTTTAATTCTGGATAGTGTGCTTGGCAAGGGGAGGGATACAGGCCTTATTTCTGGATGGTAGGGATACAGGCCTTATTTCTGGATAGTGTGCTGACAAGAGGAGGGATACATGCTTTATTTTTGTATAGCATGCTGGCAAGTGGAGGGCTACAGGCTTTATTTCTGGATAGTGTGCTGGCAAGGGGAGGGATACAGGCTTTATTTCTGGATAGTGTGCTGGCAAGGGGAGGGATACAGGCTTTATTTCTGGATAGTAGGGATACAGGCTTTATTCCTGGATAATATACTTGACAAGGGAAGGGATACAGGCTTTATTTCTGTATCATGTGCTTGGCATGGGGAGGGCTACAGGCTTTATTTCTGTATCGTGTGCTTGGCAAGGGGAGGGCTGCAGGCTTTATTTGTTTATAGTGTGATGGCAAGGAGAGGGATATAGGCTTTATTTCTGGATAGTGTGCTGACAAAGGGAGGGATACAGGTTTTATTTCTGTGTAGTGTGGCAAGGGGAGGGAAACAGGCTTTATTTCTGGATAGTGTGCATGGCAAGGGGAAGGATACAGGCTTTATTTCTGGAATGTGTGCTGGCAAGGGGGGTACAGGCTTTATTTCTGGATAGTGTGCTGGCAAAGGGAGGGATACAGGTTTTATTTCTGTGTAGTATGGCAAGGGGAGGGATACAGGCTTTATTTCTGGATAGTGTGCTGACAAAGGGAAGTATACAGGCTTTATTTCTGGATAGTGTGCTGGCAAGGGGAGGAATACAGGCTGTATTTCTCTATTGTGTGCTAGCAAGGAGAGGGAAACGGGCTTTATTTCTGGATAATATACTTGGCAAGGGGAGGGATACAGGTGTTATTTCTTTATTGTGTGCTTGGCACGGGGAGGGCTGCAGGCTTTATTTGTGCATAGTGCGATGGCAAGGAGAGGGATGCAGGCTTTATTTGTGTATAGTATGCATGACAAGGGGAGGGATACAGGCTTTATTTCTGGATAGTGTGTGGGCAAGGGAAGGGATACAGACTTTATTTCTGGATAATAGGGATACAGGCTTTATTTCTGGATAGTGTGCTTGGGTAGAAGAGGATACAGGCTTTATTTCTGGATAGTGTATTGGCAAGGGAGGGATACAGGCTTTAATTCTGGATAGTATGCATGGCAAGGGGATTGATACAGGTTTTATTTTTGGACTTTATTTTTGGATAGTAAGGATACAGGTTTTATTTCTGGATAGTGTGCTGACAAGGGGAGGGATACAGACTTTATTTCTGTATTGTGTGCTTGGTAGGGGGAGGGCTGCAGGCTTTGTTTATATTGTGATGGCAAGGAGAGGGATACAGGCTTTATTTCTGGATATTAGGGATACAGGCTTTATTTCTGGGTAGTTTGCTGACAAAGGGAGGGGTATATGCTTTATTTCTGGATAGTGTGCATGGCAAGGGGAAGGATACAGGCTTTATTTCTGGAATGTGTGCTGGCAAGGGGGGGGTACAGGCTTTATTTCTGGATAGTGTGCTGGCAAAGGGAGGGATACAGGCTTTATTTCTGTATCGTGTACTTGGCAAGAGGAGGGATACAGGCTTTAGTTCTGGATAGTAGGGATACAGGCTTTATTTCTGGATACATGGTTTTAAATAAGCTGAGAAAAACTGATTAGCAGTTTGACGCGTGAAAGTGCTAATCCGTTGTGAAAATGCATAGCACTTGGCGCAGATTGATTAGCAGAATTTGTAAAAAAAAAAAAAAAAAAAAAAAAAAATGTTTTATTATTGTGTACGGTGTTGTGGACTCAGTAAAAAAATGGTTAACAGTATACTGTTAAGGATTTGTGAAAATGGTTAGCATTGTTCCCTGTTTTGCTTAGTCTTTTTCTGTGATATCCCAGCTATTTAATACCCTGCGGATAGTGTGCTTGGCAAGGGGAGGGATACAGGCTTTAGTTCTGGATAGTGTGCTGGCAAGGGGGGTACAGGGTTTATTTCTGGACAGTGTGATTGGCAAGGGGAGGGATACAGGCTTTAGTTCTGGATAGTGTGCTTAGCTAGGAGAGTGATGCAGGCTTTATTTCTGGATAGTGTGCATGCAAGGGGATTTATACAGACTTTATTTCTGGATAGTATGCCTGCAAGGGGGATATAGGCTTTATTTCTGGATAGTATGCTGGCAAGGGGAGGGACACAGGCTTTATTGCTGGATAGTGTGATGAGAAGGGGAGGGATACAGGCTTTATTACTGGATAGTGTGCTGGCACAGAGAGGGATACATACTTTATTTCTGGATAGTATGCTAGCAAGGGGAGGGATGCAGACTATTTCTAAATAGTGTGCTAGCAATGGGAGGGATACAGGCTTTATTTCTGTATAGTGTGCTGGCAAGGGGAGGGCTGCAGGCTTTATTTCTGGATGCAGGGTTTTAAATAAGCTGAAACTGATTAGCACTTTCACACGTCAAACTGCTAATCAGTTGTGAAAATGCATAGCACTGGGCACAGATTGATTAGCAAAATTTGTAAAAAAAAAAAACAAAAAAAAATTTGTTTTATTAATGTGTACTGTGTCATGGACTCAGTCAAAAAATGGTTGGCAGTGTACTGCTAAGTATTTGTGAAAATGGTCAGCATTACCCCCTGTTTTGCTGTGAAATACCAGCTATTTAATACCCTGCAGATAGTGTTCCTGGCAAGGGGAGGGCTGCAGGCTTTATTTCTGGATAGTGTGCAGGCAAGGGGGGATACAGGCTTTATTTCTGGATACTGTGCTGGCAATGGGAAGGCTACAGGCTTTATTTCTGGATAGGGTGCTGGTAGGGAGGGGGCTGCAGGCTTTATTTGTGGATAGTGTGCTGGAAAGGGGGTTACAGGTTTTTTTTTTTTCTGGATAGTATGCTGGCAGGAGGAGGGATACAGGCTTTATTTCTGGATAGTGTGCTTGGCAAGAGGAGGGATACAGGCTTTATTCCTAGATAGTGTGTTAGCAAGGGGAGAGATGCATGCTTTTTTTTTTTTCTTTTACTTTTTGGGCTAACTTCCCCAAGATCATAGGCGGGCTTGCCAGGCTCCAGCAGCTGTCCCCTCATACTTGGGCTTACCCCCCCTCCCCGAGTGGGGTCTCCGGTAGGCAAACTCTGGTAGCCAGAGGGGACAGTAACAGAGCCAGCTTATTAGCGGGGCCTGGCATTTTTGTGTACTGTAAACCCTTCGGGGGCGGGGACGTGCAGTGATGACCTGTGTCCTCTCCACCCCTCAAACGTGCAGGTGCCAACCACAGCGGAACTTCCGGCTTCCGCCAGGGATCCGTCTGGTGTCTGCCACTTAACCCACCTCCCCCTGTAGTAGGAGAGCAGTCCACTGGACGCTCAGTCCTGCTCCTTCCCCAGCCGGCCCTTTGGCTTCTGGATCCGTTCCCAAACCTGGGCCGTCGGCGCTGCAGACAGTGATCATGCCTCTGTGCCAGTGGGCCAGCTGTTCAGGGTTTATTTCTGGATAGTATGCTGACAAGGGAAGGGTTACAGTCTTTATTTCTGTATGGTGTGCTGGGAAGGGGAGGGATACAGGCTTTGGGTTGTGGATGCATGGAACGGCCTTCCGGAGGAGGTTGTGGAGTCAAAAACAGTGGTGGAATTCAAGCATGCATGGGACAGTCATAAGGCAATTCTAGGGGGTGGGGGTAGGAAGAAGTAGGCTGCTGGTTAACTAGGATCTGCAGCTTATCCATTAGGTAGGGAAATGGACAGAGTGGGTGGGCCAAGCGGTCCTTATCTGCCGTCAAATTCTATGTTTTATTTCTGTGTAGTGCCCCTGGCAAAGTGAGGTATATAGGCTTTATTTCTATACAGTGCATCTGACATGGGGAGAGATACAGGCTTTAATTCTGTAGAGTGTGCCTGGCATGAGGGATGCAAGCTTTATTTCTGCATAGTATACTTGGTAAGTGGAGGGATAGAAGCTTTATTTATGTATACTGTGCTTATCAAGGAGAGTGGTATGGGCTTTATTATTGTAGATTATAAAATGGGTAAGAGAAATACTGTACTGTGATTGGTGGAATTCAGTCACATGTCCATAGTGTTAAAACAGCAGAGGTCAGAAATGCTTAACTTTCTGAACCTCATTACTGGGCCCTAAAATAAAGAAAATCAGGGAAGCCATTTTATAATTGCAATAAGGCATTCTAGCGTGTGAATAATTGAGGGATAATGGCACTTCTTGGGTGCGTAAAGCCCTCTGCTTTGCCTCGGGCTTCACTTCCTAAGGTGTGCCATTATCCCACAATTACGCACACCCTGTCATGCCTTATTGCTTAAGTGTGCCAGGCAAGGGGAGGGATGCAGGTTTTATTTCTATATAGTGTGCCAGGCAAGGAGAAGTCTGCAGGTTTTATTTCTATATAGTGGGTAGGCAATACCAGGCTTTGGGAGATGTTTGCTATGGATTGCATCAATATGGGCAGGGAAGTCAAGATGGCTGTCAAACTAATTACCCAGGTACTTAAAAGAGGCGGCCACCTCCAGTTGGGATGGAGCCATCTAGAGTTGTGAAGACTTTCAGAGCCTGGAAACCAGCCAGGTGCAGTCATATGCCAGTGGTCATAAATATGGCCATTCTTGGCATTCAGGGTTAGCACACTGGTATGGAAGCAACCAGTGCTGCACTTTGTTAAAATCACACTGGAGCTGTGATATCAGTTCAGGGGAAGTGAGGTCAGATGTGAATAGCACTGTGCCATCTGCATACATGCATATGAACAGGGCCCACAGTTCTCTACGGTACTTCAGTCCTGATTTCTGTGGCAGCATTTGTTCATTTCTGTGGCATGCATTATTCATATCTGTTGTAGAATGCAGTCCTGCCCATTGGCTGAGATGATATGTCAATCAACCAATCAATGAAAATCTTTATTTGTCCAGGCGAACACCATTGAGCATAGCTCATTTACAAGATGGACCTGGTTAGCACAGGGACACAGGATATATAATTTATAACAGTCACAACATAACATCCCAGTAATACTATACAATACAGTAATATAATAGATTAATGGAATCACAAATGGAGAACAGTTGGAGAACCGTAGTACAAATCCTTCATAGTGTAGTAATGTGATATCATTGATGACATAACATGCTTTACATAGAGGAGGGGCTCAGGAAAATCGGGGCGGGCACAGGACCCAGGCACTGTGGAAAAACTGTATGTGTATTTCAATGCAAAATCACCAAACGCATAGAATTCTGCAGCACTGCAGATATTCTGTGACACGATGCAAATTCTGTGGCCATGGAACTGCAGAATTGCACAGGCCTTGTGTATGAGAGGGGAGACTTGGGCTTTAGACAGGTCATTGAAGAAAATCGAGAACAGCATAGGGCTGGGAACAAAACCCTGCTGTATCCCTGGCTTGAGGGGTGGGGGAGAGGGCACCTCTTGCGAAGATAGTATGGTACTTGCCACTCAGGTGTGAACCAAACCATTTGACCACTTGGGATGAAGTTGGGCTACTATGTTGGGGGATGGACTTGACGGAGGTAGCGGCTGCTCAGTAGCGCACCTTAGTTGTGAAGTGGTGGTGTCGAGTTCCGTCCCCACAGTGACACCTACAGCTTGGCCAGGGAGCTTGCCTCTCGCCATGGGAGCTCTGTGATATCAAAGTTGACAGAGGCACTGTTCATGTCACAATAATGGAGGGAGTAATCAAGAGAAAACCAGAGTAATAAGGAGAAAACCAGGATGCAAATCTCTCTGCCATCTCAGTGACGGTTAATAGAGCTGGAACGTGCTATATTCCTGGGAAGACAGCAACGAGGGGGAAAAATGATGCATTAAACAAAAAAATTGTGAATGGACTTTCTTGAGACTGCAGTCTTTTGATATACATATTCTGAATTACTACTGTCCACATAAAGCATGGTATTGCTTGAGAGGGTACCTTGCAGAACCTGTGCTTACTGTGACTTTGTCCTGAATGTCTATACCATCGGTACTCAAATTGTGATTAACGTTCGCTGTACGTAAACTATCATTTATTTACTTATTTCTCTAGAGTGCTGTGTTGTTATAATCTTGCCTTGCACTGTGTTCACTGTGAAAAGTGTTACACAGTTTCTGTGTGCAGCTAACTCCAGGTCACCCCTGAAAAAGGGACTTGCATGTCTCAGTGGGCCTACCAGGTCATCAAAATACAAATAAGTAAATGAATTGCAGGGTACCTTTGAGAGTTTGGATGTTTGGTGGCACTACCAGAATGCCATAAAATGTATTTATTTATTTATTAGAAATTGTTATACCAGGTACACATATAGAGGTGAACAGTAATCTTGTTTACAGATGCAGTGTGAGGTGAGGGAAGGGAGAGTTGCAAGAGAGGGAGGGAGAGCTTGCTGGCATTGGTAGTGCAGGAGTTAGAAATGCATAATGGGAATGACAATGAAATATTGAACTAATACCACTCCCCATGAGAGACTGAAAGGCATTAGGATGTACCTTTAGTTAAATCGGCCCATAATGCCTAAACCATTCCCCTCACCCCTGCAGACAGCAACAGGTGTTGCTGTGCCTTGGGGTCTTCGGTTTCTACGCCACCCCATTCCATAAGGAAATAAGGTGAGATGAGAGCAGTACAGGAGAATAGGGTGAACACTGGGCTGAAAACCCATGGTACACCCTCAATGTCTGTCAGTGGCTGCAGGGTGGGGTGGAATCACGTGAACATTACAGCCAATGAACCTAAGTCACCCCCCAGCAATGTCAGTCTCTACAGGGTAGAATGTTACAGTGAAACCTAACAACCTGGTGTTTGTATGGTGTTTTCAGTCAGATTTTCAACATAAGACATTTGGGACCCCACCTCACGAACAGTGGCACTATCATTTCATTACTCTGTCCCGAAGGTGATTTCACTTACAGCGACTGCACGATTTGGCACCACAGATGCGAAAATACATTTTGGGCAGGATATAAAAAAATGACAGCTATACTGTTCGTGAGGAGGTGTGGAAAAATGGCAGTATTGAAAATCTGGAGTGCAAATGTGAAAAATTGGCGAATTAATTGTTGGAATTTTTTCACAGAATTTTCAACATGGGCATTTGGAACCTACCCTCTTGAACAGTGGCACTGTGATTTTGTTAATCTGTCCTGGAAGTTGATTTCCCACAGCGACTGTGCCATTCTGCGCAACAGGTGTGAAAACACATTTCAGGCAGGATGTGAACCAAGACAGCTGTACTGTTCATAAGGAGGTGTGAAAAAATGGCAATGTTGAACATTTGGAGTGAAAATATAAAAAATTGGTGAAGTTACGAGTGTGCATAGAAACTACACAACGCACTTTCATAACACAGTCATTTTTGGAATTTTTTCACCAAATTTGCAAGATGGGCCTTTGGGACCCCACCATGAATGGTGGCACTGTCATGAAAGACCAGTCCTAAAAGGTGATTCCAATGCAGTGACCGCAGAATCACTTTTTGGGAGTGAGTAATGAAATGGCAGTACCATGTTCACGAGGTGGGGTCCCAAGCACCCTATGTTGAAAATTTGACGTCAAATGGCTGAGATATCAACATACGTTGAAACTCTCATTGACAGCCATTATACATGCTTACCTTTGATTCTTCAGTTTGCTGGTTGGCTTTGAAGAGTGCAGATATGTCCCGCTCCACAGAAGATCACTGCTCTCGACTTTCAGAGACAAGTATGGGGTAGTGGAGGGTGCTTAGTGGGAGGGTGGGGAGGGGCAGTGGGGAGACTAAGAGGGACGCTTTTTTGCAGATGGAAAAAAATGCGGGGATGTTTTTTAAATTTATGGGTTTAAAAAAAAAAAAAAAAAAGTTTGGGCACACTGGGGTGGCTCCAGTGTGCCATATGAGTTTTGTGGGTGGGGGGCATGGTGCTAATGGAGATTGGGCACCCCTCTCGGCAAAGACAGTGAGCTTGGGGATGGGGGGGCCAAATATATATAAAAAAATATATATATATCTGGGCATACTGGGGTGGGATCCCAGTGTGCCACAATGTGGGGAGGAATACATGCCGACTTGGGGATTGGGCACCCCAGTATCAGCTTTCTGAGGAGTGTGTAGCAGGTGGCAGGAGCTGCCAGTGTAGAAAGGTGCACAGGGGCTGATTTATTTATTGAAATGTTTCACCAGGAAAGGCACAGTGAACAAACGAGTTGCTCTCGTAGAGCAAGGCCCGGGGACAAAGTGCACGGCAAGAGCCGATGAGGTTGCGAGAGGGGGCAGGTGCCGCTGCAATGACGTAACTGCCCATGATTGCAGCGGCAGATTCGTTTCAACTCCTTGGCTGTCTCTGAAGCTGCTGTCATCGCCAGCATGCTCACTGATTGGCGGCTGAGGGACGTGCCCACTGAAGCATTCCCTGCATTCGGCACAACACTGACACACCTCTGAAATGTGCTACTACCACAAGGTGTTGCTTGCGCGTGCGTGCAAGCCAACATAATGAAAAGGAAACAAGGTGCAAAATATACAAACAATCAAGTGACGTGCAGCAGTTTACATTTAATCAGGGCTCGAGGGGTAACCAGTCAACTTTCAGCTGCGACTTTCAGTGTCTGTAAAACCATTTGGCTTGCTAGTGGCTCCCCAGGTGACACATGTATTACAGATACTTCTGATAGAATCCTACTATTCAAGGTGTAAATTGTATTTTGGACCAGCTATGCCTGATTTAGATAAATCGGCTATACTGGAAAAAAAACGCACTTATTTCATCTACCTTGTTTAGATGGTACCTGGACATATTGGCTCAGCAGGTAGCACACTCTCCTCTGAGGCCGTGAGATCAGAGGGCTGTGGGTTCAGTTCCCATATCTGGCACTTGGGTTAGTATCCCAGTACTGACACTGTAGTGCAGCATGAGAGGTGTACTGCAATTCTGAGGTGCCGTCTTTCGGATGAGACGTTAAACCAAGGTTCCATCTGCCTGGATTGGTGGTAGTTCAGGTGGATGTAAAAGATCCCATGGCACTTATCGAAAAGTGTAGGAGAATTTCCCCGGTGTCCTGGCCAAATTTCATTCATTCATTCACTTAAAATACCACCAACAGCTTAATCTAGTTCAAGGTCAGTTGGAATTCATCTGCATCCCCCTCCCCTGGGTCATGCCTGAAAATAGGCAGGATTTGTCTAGTGCACTTACCCGGTCAACAAAAACTAAACTAAAATAATAAATAAATAAAATAAATATTACAACTCATGGTAAATGATATAGTGGTGCGATGCGAGTACATGAACTGCACCAGGTATCCAGCATGTGGAAACAGTGGAGTTTGTGCTGGCTCAGCAGTGATGAGATCAGGAGTGTATTCCAGTGAACAAGTCCTACACCCCCTGGCCCACTGCTTTGCCATTCACCCAGCATTCATCACTATAGTCTTTCACTCATGAGTAGCTGTGCCCCTTGGGAGATGATGCAGGAAACATCATGAGATTGACTTCTATGCCCATGTATCTGTTAGAGCCTACCAAATCTACTTCAGGTTTGTTTTCCTGCATCAGAGGCTGGTTGCAGGATGTTCATCTCTGGTCAGAACTTAGTAAATGTTCTTGGATATTGTGGCCAGACTTCGAAGCCCCCAGCCAGTGTTTTGGCTAGGCTCCTGGCTTTGCTTCCACAAGCTCTCCTGACATTGGCCTCCGCAAGCTCCTGAGTTACATCCAGTTTATTTTATTGTTCTCTTTGTAGCTTCTTTGTTGGGCTTACCTCTGCTTGCTTCCTGCTCCATGCATCTTTTAGTTCCTTCATCTCTGATTAACCTTCAGTTCCTGGAAGTGTCTCCTCTGGTTTCCTCTTAAGCTGGGCCGTCACCTAATCAGGGAGAGGAAAATGTCATCCTTCTAGAGTGCCAGTGTCAGCTGTGGGTGGCAGTTTGCAGGCCTTTCATGTTGTATCCAATGAGACGTCTTTTCCCCTGTTTTTGAGCACGCCCACCTTCTGAGGGATGTGCGAGCATGTTTTAGACTACTCCAGGGCTAGGGTGCCAGGCAGATCATTGTCAACCATGCCACCAATGGTACCTCCATCAGGCTACCCATGGGTGTCACTGAGACCTGGGAGGAGAAGGTCCTCAAGGACACTTTGAGCCCTACCTGCTGGTCTCCACTCCTTGTGTCCCAGGCTTGGGGACAAATCTGGGTCATCAGCATGGCAGAGCGGCTTCCTCACTGCCCCGCACCATGGAGCCATCTCTAAATTTAGCTTCTGTAGCAAATCCCTGACCTTTCCTTCCATAGTTAAAAGCTATGCTGATAATCAGTAAGTAATCTTTGTGAATGAGTACCACACATTGGGCACCTTCTGAATCCACCTCTGTATTCGGTTATCTGCACAAGTGTCTAGACTAAATCTGATTCTCACACCACATGACATAGTATGACACTGCATAGCCAGTCAGTAACAGGCATGGCACTAAATACTGCTGCTAACATTGGTTGTTGAGCTTGTAAAAAAGTAGAAATAGAAGTCAGAATCATAAAAATGAACTGAGACATTGGACTACAGGATATGTTGATCCTTGCTTGTCATGCAGACCAGTCTGTATTTGTGATGTTAGCTAAGTGAAGTCAGACATCTGAGGAGAGGCTGTGAATGTGGGCCAGAGTGCAGTAGCCTAGAGATTGGGTACAGGTGGTGTTCAGTGTCTGTTGTTTGCTGTGTGATGTCAAAGATGGGGTTTTTCCATTTTGCCATGTTGTGTCTGGTCCAGTTAAATGACCAAGAAGTTACTTTCGCCATTGCAGCTACCTAGCCCTGACCCCTCCTTATCTGTTTCACGGCCACGATGGAGTGTCGGGGCAGCATCTCAGAGTTTCCAGATCCAGAGCACTTGCGCACTAGAGAGGAGTGGGGCCACGAGTGTTCCGCAGAGACTATCATTCTGCTGCTGCGCCTTCTTGTTTCCTTACATCCCACAAGATGCCTCAACAAGTACATTACGGTGGGTATGTGCATGCCATGCATACCATCCCACCGAAGTCAGGAGGTGTCCTCCCTTCCCCGTGAATGTCCCAGACTACAGTGTCACCTGTGGTCACTCACGTGGCAGTATCGCAGCGAGACATGCAGCCCACCTGTCCCAGAAGAGGAAAGTGTTCACTGGAATGCCCAGTACTCCTCCCCTCCCCCAGCCAGATCTCAACAGCTTAAGCTTGGTCCTGAACTCGGGCTGCTGACGTCACAAGCGGTAGCCCTGCTGCTGCGCCGACAGGCCTATCAGGTGTCGTCTTTATTTGTATTTGTTTTTTTTTGTTGTTGTTGAAGAAAGTTACCCTCTACAAAAATCATTGGGGTTAAAGTTTGATACGTATCAGTGAAAAGCAGTGCATCATAGGAAGTGTATGTTAATAAGGAGTTTAGACACTCTTTAAGCTGTACGCAGACCATATAAGGTGCGTTGGGGTACACCCCTGAAATCCATGGTTTTGTTAAATTTTTTTTTTTTGTAAGCTTTTTGACCTGCATGATTGGTCTTACCAGTTAGTGAATGTAACGGTATAGTAACCTTGAAAAAACGATCCTGGTTATTATATTACGGGATCTGGTTTGGGTTTTCTGGGAGGGACCTTCCACAGTAAATTTTTTGGGGGCAGATGGGGTGATAGTGTTTGAAACTGTATTTTTCGTCGTTTATTACAATATAGGAAAATAGACTCAGTATCAGAATTGCCAGTGAAAATGTTTGTGGTTATTGTGAAACAGTTGTGATATACCTACTGTGAGTCCTCTGACATGTATGTCATTCAGTGATAACCCAGTCCCATCCTCCGCTAACCCACACGTTGTGTCCCTGCGGATCAATGGAACAGAGAGCCAGAGTGTACTGACAGCCATTGTCAATGTTAAAGTGAGGTTTTACTCTCGGTTTTCCTCCGACAGCCATTCACCTTTACAGTGTGGCACCTTGCTACAGCTTGTTGTTGGTCTTGTGAGGAACGGTTTCCCATAGAATTGAAGGGAGAACCTTCCAGATCCCAACCACCGGGGTTGCTAGTGCCGCAGATGTAAAGTGCCTCCTCCCTGATTGAGGATGTGCTACCATGAAAGCACTCCTCAGTCTCGGTTACCCGCTTATGAGTGTCCCAGGCTGATTTGTAACCTGGGTCATCAGCTTGGTAGCAGAGCACGCTGCCACTCAACAATAGGACAGGCCTAAACTGCATGTTATTAATCAACAGAGAGCCAGGGAACTCAAGGAGACTCTCTGGACTACAAATTTTATTTGGTCTTCTAAAGCTAAACCACAAAAACAACATGACTGTACTGACGAGTGCCATCAGACACCAGAAGTGGGTGCAATGCTGTCTTAGGTCCTGTTCTCACTACAGCACGGTAACTAAAATATTTAAAAAAATGGATTAATTACTGTGCTGTAGTGTCCGTGCTGCTACAGCATTCGCACTACCGCCAACATGTTGTAAACCATTCTTAAAAACGGTTTACAACATCTGCAGTACTGCCTTCAGATCAGGTTAACTGGCAACCTGTTCCCATGTGCTGATATTGTGCTGCATGAAAGGGAACCATGCCTGACCATCCGCACTGCAAGTAAGTCCGATTTTTAGCTGCTGAAACATTTTAAAACCCGTGTTTAAGCCCAGGTCTTATCAGGATTTAAGCATGTTTTTTAAAAACAGGCTACAATCCATGGGAATTGTGCTATGGCGCTTTAAAACCATTTAAGTTCCTTAAACCATTTTAAACACCATAGTCTGAACAGGGACTTGGAGAGGCTGACCTGTCAGCAGTATCGCAGACCCAAGAAGGGCTGGCAGTACAAAGGAAATGTACACGTAAATTGAAATGCTTGCTCGTTTGGAGGAAGTACAGACGCTGCATGACTAAAACAAAAAAAAATTCTATTGACAGAATAGGTGATTGGTAATTTTTAAATTAATATTAAGGAACTTCTCATGAGTAGCTGGATTTCGGTGAAATGTCAAGGCGGCAAGTGAATTTGTACAATAAAACTGGCTGACCACGAAGTTCTGGTCCTTTTGGGCTTTCAGTTAGATTCCTAGTTGTGGAATTATGGACGATGTCGAAACCAGAAACAGTCCATTTCCGTAGAAGCGGGGGAGGCCTGGAGCCTAGTGGATCTGGTCTGTTAAAGCTAGAAATGGTTTCCGAAAATGTTGCAGATTGTGTGGAATCAAGAGTTTATTTAATGTATTTGCTATTTGTTTGTTTGTTTGTTTGTTTATTCGCTTAACGGGTAAGCACACTGGAAACAAGTTCCTTTTACAGGTGCGACCCACATATATTGCATACAGACAATACATAATCAATCATACATATACAATGCAGCAAATTGCAGACAAAAATGTCTTTGTTACGTATAAAATTCATAAAAAAAAATTCATAAAAAACAGTTACAATTAAATTGAGATTCGAAATACATCCTTAATGCATCGGCAAACTTTTTGACAGAACACAACCACCTAATATCTTGAGGAATTTCATTCCAAATGAATGGAGCAATATAAGCAAAGGATCTTTGTCCACTTTTAGATTTCATAAAGGAATCTGAAACCTACTGTCTGACCTATGTCTAGAATAATGACCATCAATATATGGTCTCAAAAACTTTGAAATACTATGTGGAATTCCAGAGTCCATAACTTTATATATGAACTTGGCCACACAGTATTGGAAATTTAATGAAACCGGTAACCAGCCCATTTCTTTCAAAATCACACAATGATGAGATGACTTAGAACAATTTAAAGCAAACTTAGCTATCAAGTGAAGTAAAGTGGATTTCTTTGAAATCACTGTGTAGAAAGCAGTGTCAGTAATCATAGCTGCATAGTTCACAATAGGGAAGTAAGCAGTTATTAGAAATAACCAGCCTAGACTCAGGAATAAGAAATGAACGGATTCTGTACAAAGAACCTAATCTACAATGTATTCTTGAGGTAACCCTCAAAAAATGAGATTCATAACTTAGATGAGAATCTAGTAATACCCCAAGATATTGAAATGTATCAACATAGTCAAACAGAAATCCATCAAGAGGATTTAACTTCCAAAGTACCAACCTCAAATCTCAGTCTAGGTGGGGTACCAAAAACCATCGCCTTTGTCTTAGATTTGTTTAAGAGTAATTTACAGGCCATAAGTGAAGACTGAAAATTGCACATTTCCTCTGTTAAAGAAACACCTAGATCTCCAACTGACAAACCCTGCGTATAAATTACTGCGTCGCCAGCGTAAAGTGTTAAAGAAGCATTATTAATCACACTTACTAGTTGATCAAAAAACAAAGAAAACAAAAGTGGCCCCAAAATATTTTATTATTTTACTATTTAACTTATTTCAAGATTTTCTCTGTGGAAAAAAAAAAATGAGCTGAACAGCTTGTTTCCAGGTGTGACATGGGGGAAGGGGATGAGGAGAATGCAATCAGTTACGTAAAAATGCTATCATTGTAATAACAGGTTTTAGATAATAAAATTGCACACTAGACAAGAGGGAGTGCAGTGATTTAAAATAAAAACAATACAGAGGATGCACAGGGAAACTGGTGCCACCAACAAACAACATAACTGACAATATAAAAATAGCAGGACACTCACCACCCATGAAACTCAGAAAATACGCTGTTCCAAGTCTTGTAGTGATAAATGCGCTTCATTTATCACTGCATGACTTGGAGCAGCATTTCGTTTTACTGGTGATGAGTGCCTGACCCTTTTTTTTTTTTTTTTTTGTCACTAGCACAGTAATCAAGTAGTGCAAAATGTAGCATATCAAAAGCAATCAACTGTCAGTAAAATGAGTGCGGGACATGAGATGGGGGAGTACAGTGGTGGCATGTCCAAGGGGATAGAGGACCAGTGAATCGCAGCGGGGTGGGGTGATATTGGGGGTAAGCAGTGAGATTAGCCCAGTATCGGTGGCAACTGCGGGAGTGAGTAGTGAATTCACTGAGGAAGGATTTTGGTTTAAGGCTGTTTGATTTCAGTGTCTTGTGTAAAGCAAGGAATTAGCTTTAGCATCTCGTGAGTTTTTTGAGTCATCATCACTGCTTATAAAAGGACTTTGGAAAACCCACACACGATTGGCTGAAACACGTCACATGACCGTACATTACAGAGCACCTTTCATGCTTTTTGTTACATTCTCCCCACCTTGAACCACAGAATACATTTTACGCCTTTGAAAATTATTGTAAGTAGCTGGTTTTAGGGGTGGAAGTGATCCTTTTTGACCGTGTAACTGAGAGCGTGATCCGTCCCTTCTTCTTGTCGAAGACATGTTCCCCACTCATAAGTTTTGTGATGCAATAATCGGGGGAGTGCAGGGGTGCACTCCATTGACTTGAATGGGGCTTCTTTTTTGATCAGTTTCCAGTATTCTAAATGCCAGATTTTTACAAGTCAAGGTCACTGCTCAATTAAGAAGGTCCTTCTTAGTTGAGAGGGGGCTTTGACGTGTACAAATTGGGCATTTAGACTATTGAAAACACATTTGAAAAGGAAGCCCTGTTCAAGTCAATGGAGCGTTCCCCTGTGCTGTCCTGACTATTGCATCACAAAACATGAGAGCACGGGGAGGGTGTTCATGCAGTAGGAAAGTGGAAGGATTGGGCTCTTGATTCCACAAAGCCAAAATACAATCTTTCCACTCAAAAGCCAGCTATTTTATTTAAAAAAAAAAAATAAAAAAATTCTAATGCAGCCTGCAGCGTGGAGGGGCATAATGGAGATTCTGGGATGCCGTGGCGTGTAGCAGAAATGGTGCTCTTTCAGTAAACTGTAACCTACGACAGGCCATGTGTGTATGAGGGCATTAATGTATGCCTCAGGTATGTTGTGAGGCATGAGGCTGAAGGCCGAATGGCAACCACCCGGGAAGTGCATTAATGCCCACTTACACCCATAGCCCGGAGTGGGTTGTTGCGCTAAATTGTTTTTTTAGTTTGAAAAAATAGTCAGTGGCTTTTTAAATGTATTACATTTTTCTTTGTTTAAATGATATACTTCCTCTTTAAAAAAGCAGTTCTCTTCAGTAAAATTGCTGTTTGACATATTTTGTTGTGTAATTAAAATACATGGGGTTATATGTATTATCTGTTTTTTCTTAATTAAATCTTTATTTTATCCAAAGAAGTCTCTATGCTGTGTAACAAAGAATGACATCACGCATCACTGCAAAAGTAAACTGGAAGCTATTTGAAGCTATTTTTAAAATTTGGACTGTAGCCACAACTGCGTACCACATAAAAAAAAAAAAAAAGTCTTGCACAAAACAGATTCATTTGAAACAAGTCAGACTTTGCAACAACATGGTACAGAGTCTAACTAAGCTCTGTCAACCTTTGATAGTTTTAAAAAAAGTGAACAGGTTTAAAATATTACGCTTGTATGTGAACTCTGCTGTGGCAAATGTTAGCACTGTGGTTCAATGCTGTCTTCATTTGTAATAAGTATTGAAATGCACAGGGCTGTGAATGTTGATGATTTTGAACTGGCCAGAGATACCAGGAAACATATTGAAGGAACTTTCAGGTTTTTTTCCACTGGTTTCTCTGTCTTTGTCTACTTGTGGTGCTTGGTGCTCTGTTGGTATATCCACAGTACTTGTTGAACTGTGCCTTTCACTACTCGCAGCACTTGAGATCGAGCTCCATTTATTTCTGATCAGCAGTTGATGCTGTCCAGTAGTTCTACAAACTGGACTGGCAGTGGTGCCCAGTCACAGCCATTATTTCACGGCTGGGTAGTCTGGTTTCAGAAAGCAAGTGCACTGCTGTGCATCTGAGGCAGTGATTTGAGTTGCGTCATTGATAGTCTTGCTTCCTTTGATATTGAAGACATTAGGTTGCCTAAATACTTTACTCCCATCGGTTGCTTGCTGTACCAAATATTTTGATGGTCCAAGATATATTGTGGCAGATTTTTTTTTTTTTTGGTGCAGATGCAGGGACTCTGCTTCTGGTAGACATTTAGATATGTTTTGTAAAGTTTGCCAGGGCAGTTTGCATTGTTGGGGTCACGATATAAAATCCCTGAAGGCTTTCTTTATTTTGTTCCAGCACTTTTGAATGTTTTTAATTTTTTTCATGGTATGATAGCATTAAGTACTCTATGCAATTGTCTTTTGACTTTATGATGAATGAGTTTTATTTCAGTTTGCCACAATAGAGTGTGCATTATAGGATTTTAATGCATGCCCCAGGGGTGTAGTAAGGCATGAGGCCAAAGGCCAAGTGTCCCTATACCCCTGGGACATGCGCTGAATTCCTATGATGTATACCCTGCAGGGGCTTATTACACTTATAAAATGGCTCTCTTTTGGGGAAGAAAATGAGATTTAGCACATGACCGTGCATTTATAGAGTTTTTTTTTTTTAATTCGATCAACTTTGTTTTATAAAACACCATATACCATTCGAACATTAATGCAGAATATTGAATCGGAAAGATCACTCCCCCGTCCCCCCGATCCCCTCCCCGCGAGTATTCCAGTACTCAATAAATGTTAACATAACCGTGCAAGCCGTATATTACAGTGAGTTGAGGAGGGAATCTGAGGCAGACCAAGGAGGTTATTTCAGGTAAAAGGCAAAAAGCGTCCCCCTTTTCTTGTTGAAAAGGGGGGGGCGGTGTCGTGAGCTAGCAATTAGACGTCCCGTCCTTTTGGGGGGGGGGGAAGAGAGTTCATGCAGCCACTCACAATATGAGATGCATGACTGATCCAACCAGTGTCTAAGAACTAGTTTTTTAACTGTCAGGGAGATAAGTGTTATATGGTACCTACCTTCTCTCCTTGACCAGTATCTGGGAGGGATCATCAATGATGCATATCTCGGGCGTGAAAAGGCCTTCCAGCCCTAGTAGGGGATCCATTTGCTCCTGGATGTGTTCCCATAAAGGAGAGACCAGCTAACATGACCAAAAAAGATACGAACATATGAAATTTGCCAGCAGATAAAGGCCTAGAGGTCTATCAAGTCTGCTTGAATGTGCAGCTAGCACCCCTTATTCTGCAGCTGCCCCTCCCTTCCACCCTTTCCCTTCATTAACCCTCCCCCTTGCCCTGTCCCATCCTCGTTTGAAGCCGTCCACTGTTCTACTGCAAACCACTTCTACAGGTAATGCATTCCACCCAGCCACCACC
This sequence comes from Neoceratodus forsteri, assembly GCA_016271365.2. Taxonomy (NCBI): domain Eukaryota; kingdom Metazoa; phylum Chordata; order Ceratodontiformes; family Ceratodontidae; genus Neoceratodus; species Neoceratodus forsteri. Next base: position 1,077,446,582 of record CM028130.1, read on the forward strand.
CTCTCTGTAAAAAAGTGTCTTCTCATCTCCCTCCTGAACCTTCCTCGCTCTAGTCTCATGTCATGGACCCTGGTGGCCCTCCCCTTCCTTACTTTGAACAGCCCCTCTGTACCTGTCTTGTTTATTCCTTTCATGTATTTAAAGGTTTCAATCATGTCACCCCTGTCTCTCCTCTCCTCCAGTGAGTACATGTTCAACTCCTTTAACCTCCTCTCGTATAAGTCCCCCAGCCCCTTGATCATCTTTGTTGCCCTGCGCTGCACCCTCCAGTAACTTAATGTCCTCTCAGATACGGACACCAGTACTGCACGTAGTACTCCAGGTGTTTTCTAACTAATGACCCATACAGTGGCAGAATCACCTCCCTCCTCGAGGATATACCCTTGCAATACAACCCAGCATTTTGTTGGCCTCTTGCAGCTGCCTTCCACACTGTGCCGAGTTGTTCATTGACCCGTAATGAGCACACCCAGATCCTTTCTCCTCCTCTGTCTGGGCTAGCTGCACTCCCTAGCTGGTAAGTCCTCCTTGGGTTCTTCATCCCAAAATGCAGCACCTTGCACTTTTTGGCATTGAAGCCCAGTTGCTAGGTGTCTGACCAGGTTTCAAGCTTTGCCAGATCATCCTGCAACCCCTGCCACCCCCAGGTCATCCACCACCGCGCCAACCTTGGTATCATCAGCAAATAGACTGATCTTGCTCTTGATGTCCCATGATATGTCTGCAATGAATATCCCAAACAACACTGGTCCCAACACCGAGCCCTGTGGGACACCGCTCGTCACTGCCCTTGGGTGTGAGAGCTCCCCACCCACCACCACCCTCTGTTGCCTTCCCTGCAGCCAGTTTCCTACCCATCTCACCAGCTTTGCACCCACCCCTGTGCCTACTAACTTCCTTCCCAGCCTTCCATGTGGCACGAGTCAATGCCTTACTGAAGTCCAGATACAGGACATCCACTGCATGGCCCTGTCCAGTTGCCTGGTTACCCAGTCATAGAACTCAACCAGGTTGGTTTGGCAGGATCTGCCACGTATGAACCCATGCTGTCTGCTGTCCTGTAGTCCTTTTCTAGGAGGGCCACCAGCCTCTCCTTCAGGATAGTCTCCATTAGCTTACCCACGATGGATGTGAGGCTCACTGGTCTGTAGTTTCCGGTTCATCCTTGGGGCCACTCTTGTGAGGGCACCACATGAGCCATCCTCCAGTCCTGAGGTGCACACCAATGTAGTGAGGCATTAAATAGGTCTGCCAAAGGTTCTGCAAGGACCTCTGCCAGCTCCTTCAGTACCCTGGGGTAGATGCCATCTGGGCCTGGCGCCTTGTCCACCCTCAGTGCCTTCAAACCTCTCGAACTCTGCCCTCCATGATTTTCCCATCTGTCACCCCCCCCCCTGTGTCTGCCATTTCTCCCACCTTGGTTGTCATCCTCCTTCTCTTTAGTAAATACTGACAGAAGTACTCATTTAGTGCTTCCGCATCGCATTCTGCTCCACCCAACCCTCCTTCCTAATCCTTACTATGTGGTCCTTACAGCTCCTTTTCTCCCTGATGTACTTAAAGAAGTCCTTCCCCTTCTTAATGCCTTGTGCCAGCCTGAGTTCCGTAGATGCTTTGGCTCCTTACTGCCTTGTCACCTCCTTGATTCTGTCAAGTACTCCTCTCTGTCCTCCCCCTCCTGTTTTCTTGTACTTCTAAAGGCAGCTCTTTTTCTCCTTACCTTTTCCATGACCTCCTTGCTCAACCAGCTTGGTTTCTTAGCCCTAGCCTTCTTGCTCTGGGCTTTGCAGCAGGTTTTGTTGCCTCCACTATCCCCAGCTTTATGAGCTCCCATCTCTGGTTAGTATCCATACTAGATTGAATTCTGGCCAGGTACCCTTTACCACTTCCCCATCCTCCCAAAGTCGGCCCTCCTGAAGTCCAGCACTCTTGTGCCAGATTCCACTCCTTCCTTGCCCATATCCAGTGTGAGCCATACTGAGTGGTGGTCACTCCTTGACTGCGGTTCCTCCACTGTAAGTTCTTCTCACAAAGTCCCGTTGCTACCAGCACAAGGTCAAGGGGTATTCTAACCTGGTTGGTTCACTGACCATTTGCAGCAGGAAGCTGTCCTGGAAGGCATCCAGCAGTACCTGCTCCTTCTGTTCCTGGTTGTTGGGGTGCTCCAGTCCACTCCTGGCATGTTGAAGTCCCCACAATCACCACACTACCCTTCTCGCAGGTCCTCCTGATCTGTCCCGCTAGTTCCCTGTCTAACTCCTCCATCTGAGATGGTGGCCTGTACACCACTCCCATTCTAAGAATCCTATTCTTGGAATCCTGGATTTGCACCCAAAGTGACTCTGTACTACCCTCCTCCCCTTCCTCCCTTACACACTTCAGTCCTTCCTTCACATATAGTGCCACCCCCCCTCCTTTCCCAGTCACCCTGTCCCTACGAAATAACCTGCCTTACCGGATCTGGTGCAGGATGGGCAAAGGAGGTGACCCATGTTAGCTAGCCTAACTGGAGTATAGTACATGTTATTCAATATCCAGTATTGCATATGTCTTGGATGGTCCTGAGTTACGTAGGTATAAAGGTCCTTCCAGAGGTCTGGCTAACTAGAGGTGAGATCTAGCATCAGACTTTCCCAAATGTTGGAGCCAGTCAGAAGGGGGTTTGGCGAGGTGAACAAAAGCAAATATATGACGGATACACCGTGTGGTTTGAGGACTAGGTCTTGAATCTGTTTAAGGCGGTTGCCCAGAGAAGGGGAGCTTAGGGAGGGCCCAGATGGTTTCACTACTAAATGACATAACTGGTAGATTTTGAAAATGTTTGTTGGGTTTAATTGAATGCTTGCCAATAATTCCGGGGAGGTAAGTAGGGAGCACTGATGGTAGTGATCAGATACTCTTAGCTCCTGAGGTATGGGTAACCAAGCGGAGTTCAGAGGATGTCCACCAATCTGGATGTTTAAGTTGGGCAGAATAGGCTGCGAGCAGGGTATGAAATTAGTGAAAAAAAGTACATGCCCACTTGGGCACGTAATAAGCAAACGTACATGCCCAAGAAACTATTTATATGCTGCCCCTTAGTATTTAGATTTTAGGTAGTCCACAGAATAATTTTATAAAATACTATTTGTTCCTAATTTAGCTATTAGTAGGTAGTTTAGAACACAGCAGTGATGGTTTATAATTACTTTATTTATCTAGTTAGGTAAAATAGCTTTTTTGAGAGATTTCTCAGTCTCCAGCAGGGCTAGCAACTTCTACACTGCTGCGGCCTTCCAACTCTGAGAATGGCACCCTCAACCTTTATTTAGGTACGGTAGGTAGGCGCTATTAAAGTACAATAGCTGAAGTAGCTGAGCTTTGTCTTCAAGCCTTTTTAAAAGAATACTAGTTCTGCTCCAAGTTATAAACAGCTTTTTTATTTGATGGCTGCCTTAGTTAGCTTCCAATACACTGCTTAGTACTTTTTATTGACGTGGGGGGAAAAAAGGAGACAGAAATTTTTCTTTGAAATTGGTTCCATTCCCCAGCAATTTCAGTAAGCAGCTGAATATATACAAAAAAGACTGGTTTAGCCTGAAAGGTGCCTGAGAATGGCCCCCGAGACCCTCTCTGTTGAAGTCTGGCTGCTTTTTAGTAGTACTGTCTCTGCCTGTTGCAGTACAATCCACAAACTGCTATGAAATAAAATATCTTAGGCAGCAGTACTTTTAGTGAAAGCAATTAGTTGTAGTAAAGAAAGAGCTTGCACTCAGTACTTCCCACAAGTCTCTCTCACCCTAACCCCTCATGTAATAGTCACCACCAGTCAGCCACTTCTTGACTACTTTTTACCCTATGGAACTAGAGTAAAGTAAGTGATATGTGTTGCACTTTTTTTTCCACCAAAGTCTGATCCAGATTTTTTCTGTTGCCGATTTCCTGGATGGGAGAGTTCTTTCCTCCATTCTGCAAGCCAGAGACCTTTGCGGTTTCACTTTCAACCTCCTTTCCCACCTAAGTCCCAGACCTCGTTTGCAGACCAACTCTGAAATAATACTATACTGTTAGCTCTCAAAAGAGCTTTTTTTCTTTTTTTTTAACCTGATCACGATCGGTGATCCTGACTGCTGTGGCCACTCCAGCGTTCACAGTACACTCTGTGAAAGCACGGTATGAACTAAATGTGTCCAAAACTTGGAAAAAATGCCGTGCTTTGCAGAGTCCTCCTCAAGTCGCACATGGTATCTGAGCCTGCAACCCCGCCTCCAGCAGTGACGGACGGATCCCTTCTCACTTGTGGATGGATACTGGCTGTGCTGATGAAACCCCCACTTCAGGCTGCTCCTCTCCTCTGCGAACCAGCCAGCCCTGCACCTGTGCTCTTCTCCCATGGCTGTGGCCCCCCACCCCTGGAAAATGACGCGTGACACTTCCGACGCACAATGGGGGAACAAAAATATATCCCAAACGAAACATAAGCCCAGAAAGCATTAAAAAAAAAAAAAAAAAAAAAACTGACCTCTGACTGCAGGAATACCTTAGGTGCCCCATGGGGCAGGCACTACACAGCAGTAGGTGTCTCGAGACAAAAGTGCCTACCCTGAGGCACCTAAGGTATAGGGATATCGCACCCTGGCTGCGAGGCTTCCTTCGTTGGGGATACACTTCAGAAATTACACATTTGTGAAAAAACCTTAAGGGACACATCGATTGGTGAGGAACTCTATGTCACTGGAAGGGACTTCCAGGGGGAAAAAGAGTATAGCTGTGGGAGAGAGACTGTGAGCCATAACCAGGTGAGATTCTGTTTGTAAACAAACAGTGTAAGTGTCCTCTGAGAAAGCCTGCGGTATAGAGAGCCATCTGCCACATTTATTAGGATGGCTGGCTCAGTAATAGAAGAGAAAGTTAGGTAGTCTGAGTCCCCCTGACTCCTTGGGAAGACTTAACTTGAAGTATGACCGTCTGGCTTACTTCCCGGACCAAATAAAGGAGGAGATGAGCGAATGTATGCGTTTAAAGAAGGACAGTGGGAGCCAAATATTGAGCAGATTTGGGGGATAGAAGAGTCTAGGGAGAATGTTCTCCAAATTCTGGTAGCTAAAATCGTCGTTAAGATTTTAGTGTCACAGTTAAGATAGGCCGGTAACTTGTGGGAAGTGAATGGGGGCTTATCTGGTTTAAGTAAAAGAATAATGGTGGCTTCTGGGAGTGTAGGATCCAACACCTCAGAAGAAAACATAAATTGATAAGTCTGAGCAGAAGAGGAGAGATCTTTCCGAAAGAGTTTATAAAAGTTTGAAGGGAAGCCCTTTGGTCCAGGAGCGTTGTCCAGGGCTAGACTATCAATGGCCACCTTCACTTCCACTTCCTCCCGAGTAACAGGGAATGACGGGAGTGCTTGATGCTGGTCCGAAAGTTGGGGTAGCGTAGATGACTCGATATGAGGATATTTCTGCTTTAGTAGGTGGGAGTGAACGCTTGTCATATAGATTAGAGTAGAACTGATGAAAGACTGGCACAATCTCTTGGAAGTGTTTTTCTAGGACCCATCTGGAGCTGGAGATGAGATAACCGGTACAAGTCTCGATGCCTCCAGTTTCCTCAACTGGAGAGCTAAGAGCTGCCCAGTCTTTTCTCCTTGCTCAATGTATTTAGCTTGCATTTTCAGAATGGTGTATTCGGCTTTTTCATGCAGGAGCATTGCATATTTGTTCCTGAGGGAGAGTAACATCTGCAAGGAATCTGGAGGAGAAGCAGCAGAGAGTGACTACTCTAAGGAACAAATTTGGCTAAGCAAGGAGAGAGCTTCCGACTCCCTTTGGTGTTTTCATGAGTCCGCCAGATGGATAAATTCCTCCCTTAGAAAACACTTCAAAGCGCACAGTACGTGATCCATCCTTAAGACGGAGTTCTGATTAGAAGAAATAAAGAACTGAATCAGATCAGATATCCTGGAAATGATATGGTCCTCTTTCAGGAGTTGAGTATTAAGCCTCCATGAGGTGTCCCTCTGCGAGTGGGCCTCAGGGGAAAGTAAAATCCAGGCTACTGCATGATCTGATAGCACTATGGGCTCCAGACCAGCATTACCCAATCCTGGAAGAAGCGAGAGGCTCATAAGGATATAGTCAAGCCTAGTGGAGGTGTGGTATACCATCAAATAGAAGGAAAAGGATTGGGATAGTGGGTTAAGAACCCGTCATGGGTCACATACTCCCTGTGTGTCCATACATTCCCTCAGGGCATGTTGGGCCGGCGAAGAAGGCTTAAAGAGGACAGTTGTATCTGTCTAGGTCTTGAGTAGGGGGAAGATTCCAGTCTCCTCCTATAATCAGGGGCAGGGAAAGGTATGAGGCGAGTTTATCTGCTAGCTCCATAAAAAAGGAAGGGCCGCCCACCCACTGGCCCATAAACACTACCCAGAACCAGTTCTCTGCGTTGCAGGGTATCTTTAACAAAACTGTATCATCCCAAAGGGTCACGTATAGTAAGGTCCACCTGGAAAGGAACATTGTGGTTACCCAGGATAGCAACCCCTCCACTGGAAGATGAATCACCAGAGGCAAACACCTGGCTAATTCCTTGATGATGAAGTTTGGTTGCCTCCTGGGTGAGGAGGTGAGTCTCCTGCAGGAAGATGACCTGAGTACCAAGCAAGGAAATATGCTTTAAAACCTGGTACCTCTAGCTGCTCCCTGACTCCCCTGACATTCCAAGTTGCAAATTTAAGCAGATTATTAGCCATAGCAGTAGCAACCCTACATAAATAACACCAAGACAATATCCGTAAACAGCACTCCATCCCTCCCTCTTCCATCCCCCCACATCACAGTAAGTTCCTTATCAGATCCACAAGAAAAGTTAACACAGTTAATAAAACCAAAAAAGGTGTAAAAACAAGTCACCAGCCATTACATTGGGGTGAACAAGGATGAGTGAGGACTGCATACAGTTTTACTCATCACCCCCCACCCAATACAGACAGTAGAACTATCCCCCCAACCACCCTGCAGTACCAAGAAAGACCCCTCATCTCAACCAGAAAGAAGACACCCAAGTCCCAATAACCAGACTGTATGTAACCTTCTGTGGAGAACCTAATGAGCTGAGCACGATCTAAAACCACAGAAAAACTCAACCCAGTCATCTAACAACAGTAAACTTTGTACAAGGGGCCACCCCGAAGACAGACAGAACAAAAAAAAAAAGGCCCCAGAAATACCCACGACCCCATAAACTCCTGTTGACTAAACAGAACCCTAGCAAGAAAGATAACTAAGATAAAATAGTTTGGGAATTGCAGCAGGACCCCCCCCCCCCCAATGCTTCCAGGATACGATGACCATCGGACTGTTGGTACAGCCCAGCAAATAATAGGAACCCCACCTCCCCCCTGAATGGCAGAAAAGTTAAACAATACGCTTGTCACTGAACAAGCATTGTGGCCAGTTAGAGTGTAGTAGACCTCTAGAAACGAAAGGCCCGTGAGGCAGTGGATGCAGCCCAAAACAGCACCCCATAAAGTATTATCAGGGAATGCCTTTAAAATGGCAAAAGGAGCTGCAGTACAAGGTGAAAACAAGCCAGGCCTCTGGAAAATCTGGGGTAAGCCCAGCCGGGTGGGGGAGGCGCAAGCGGATAAGAGAACTCCGTGAGGTATTAGACTGCACACCTCTCAACCCCTTATGCACATCTGTATAAAGCTCAAAATTAAATCACTGCATGAGATAACAATAAAGGATAACAGACCTTTCGTGGTGGTGGAGAATGTCGCAGGAAGAAGTGTCACCTGCAGAAACTGCCTTCGAGCTCGACACCAGCAGAATGGGCCAGGCCAGGTAGGACCCAGAAACTGGATGGACTGGAATGCAGTACAGCACACCTTCCTTCTCTCTGGAAACCCGCTCCTGACTCCCGAGTTCCGGAAGCCAGGGGGAAATGAAGGCCGGCAGGTGGAACGCCGTAGACCAGGCCGCAGTCAGACGCCAGTAGCCAGGCTCCAGAGATGCTACAGAACAGGGAGGGCGCTAACCACAATCAGCTGGCCAGCTGCTGTACCACAGTATCTCCACTAGGACAAAATAGGAGGGAGCATTAAGGGAAAAAATGCCTTACAACAAATATGCCAGTAAACAAAGCAAAGGGAAACGTAAAACCGAATAAGCAAAGTAACAGTCATGGAGTTTTTTTTTTTTTTTTTTCACTTTCTTTTTATCCCTCCTCCTCGCCCTCAGCGTTCCACTCCTTCAGGCATTGCTCATGCCATCCATGCCTTCTTGACCTTGAGTCTGCCCCCTAGAGTGCCTTGGTAATTCCTTTTTCTCTCCTCCTACCTTTGTGGAGCACCTGCACAATGGGGGTCTGCCCGTGGTTCCTGGACTGGATGGTGTGGAGCAGCAGTCATCTAGGCCCGCTGAGGATTTTTTCTGATTTTTCTCCCCCCCCCCCCGGAGGATGTCTGCTCGGGCAGTGTGTGCTGACACATGCCTGCCAAGTGCCTAACAACGTCCTCTTCTCCCCAACTCCGGCCCTCTGGAGCTGCCAATGCCGCATGAGAGTCTGTGCTCCCACTGGCCACCAGGGACATCGGGTGCATACAGCACCCCTGGTAACCCACCCCGAAGGAGGAGAGCATCCGTTGGGATGCTCAATCCTCCTTCCTCCTGCTGACCCCCGACGACCTGAGTCCATGCCCAAACCCGGGTCACTGGCATGGTGCAAGATGTGGCATCCAGCCCTCAGCGCCACCATTCTGGCTCAGTCATGGAGTTTTGAATAAGTCCGGTAACTGAGCAGTCCAGTGTCTGTTGGCTTGATCAGGGGAGTCGAAGGTGAACCACTGGCCATCAGTCAGGACTTAGTCTTGCCGGATAGAGCATACAAAACTTAAAACCAGCTGTAATCAGTTTAACAGTTGGGTGGAAGGCCGCCCGCTTCTGCCTGGTCTCGCTCGGTAAGTCCTGGGTGATGTGGAGAGGTTTCCCCTTCCACAAAATGGATTGGAGTTCTCTTGCTTTTGATAACACATGCTGGTTCTCCAAAAAACTTAGAGATTTCAGAATAATGGGCCTGGGAGGAGCACCAGCAGGGGGTCTCGGGCGCAGGGATCGATGACCCCTTTCAGTCTGATAAACAGCATTGAAAGGCGAGGGGCCGACCTCCTTGGCAAGAAATTTCTGTATAAAAGCAACAGCTGATGAACCTTCTTCGGCTTCAGGTAGGCCGAAAATAAGAAAATTATTCCTGCGGCTTCACCCTTCCAGGTCTTCAGTTTTTTAGCTGAAGCTTTGAGATCTGTTGCCGCAGCTTAACTATCTCAGGGGCCATTTTCTCTTGCCACCTTTCCAATGAAGACGTGCGGGCTTCGGTGTCACCTGGCTTCCGTCCCAGGTCACTCTCATGTCCGAGCACAATGATTTCATTTCTGAAGAAATATCTGCAAGAGTCTCCTGGAATGGTTGCAATTCTTGCAAAAAGCGGTCCTCCGTAAGTGGTACATTAGGTGCAGGAGAGCCACTTTGCCGAGAAGAGTGTGCAGGTTGAGATTTTGATTTCTTGGATGACTTCTCAGGCGAGGTTGGCAGCAGGAACCGCACTAACATGCACCAAAAGGGCAAAAGTTGCATCCTTTCCAAAACTGACCCCTCTTTCCTTTGCCAGTGGGTCCAAGTTGATGCACCTACTCTATGATAATATCTAAAGGAAGGGAATGTGAACTGTTCAAAATCTGCCACTGATTATATTTTGACCCAGTATGTTCCTCTTTAGACACACATTTTTTACATTAGTGGGTCCAGTTTGACCCATGTTTTAACCCCCAGCGCTGTCACTGGTTGGCGGTGTGTGTTTCGGTTGGGCCTGTTGCATATCCGCATCCATCCTTCCAAAGATGAGTCCAGCCAGTCCAGAAAGCAGCTGGAATGCGGTTTGTAGGTCGACGAGTGATAAAAGAAACGTTTTTATCGGCTCAAGTCTTATTGAAAGGAGATTTAGTTGAAAATAAGGCAGGAGAGGTGGGAGCTCCAAAGCCAGACTATCATACAGCTTCAGGCATCACATGATCTGAGCTAGCTCATCTGTCATTTATAGAGATTTAATGTATGGTCTGGTGACGGCTTTCAGCTAATGACATTGCTAGTTTTTTTTTTTTTTGCTGTTTCATAAAATGTTTTAATGCACAACCTGTTGTGTGTTACTGCTTAATTACTGAAGCTGACATCAGGGCAGGGTTGCAGCAGTGAGAAATTAAATAGCCTGCTGTGCATGTTAAGTTTTTATAATCTCTGATCTTTTGTTTGCTGGCCTCGCTGTCCTCCCTGGGCTAACCGCAGTTACAGAGGACTGTACTTAGCCCCAGGAGAACTGCGGGACTGGCAGATATCTGTTTGGAACTTATAAAAGCTCTAATATGTACTTCAGGCTGTTGAATCTCCCACTGCTACAGCCCTGCTCTGATATCAGCAGCAGTGGATTCTGGGATTTGTGGTTGCAGAAAATGTGAGCTTCCAAGTCAGCAGAATCAGTCTAATACAATCTTCTGTACTCTAGTAAACAACAGTAAAAATGTTTTTGCACACGCAGTGAGTATTGGGACCAGCCCCACACTTGGTCATGGAGCTCTTTGTGCTGTCTGTTTCCACTTGAATTCTTACTCCAAGGCAAGTAAGCCCTTGTCTAGAGTGTTGCCTCATATGTCCTTATGCTGTAAGAACTGCTCACCTTTCCCTCGTGTTCCTCTCACCAAAAGGTCTCATGAGGTGACACTGTAGCCACCCCTCAGCATTGGTATTTACGTTTACTAGAGCACCTGAACGAGTATTGAACTGACTGCACTTGGTCTGTGGAGTGAGAGAGAGAGAGATATTAAACTGAGCTTCATTCATGTTTTGCAGCAGCAGAGGAATCTGGAGGGTTATGTCGGCTTCGTTAATCTCCCCAACCAAGTGTATAGGAAGTCTGTGAAGAGAGGCTTCGAGTTCACCCTGATGGTAGTAGGTGAGTTCACACTGCCTTTCCTTTTATCAGTCTCATGTCATTTGCTGCGGGGTTTCTGTCCTTTTACACAGTAAGCTACCTGCAAAAAGGACTTGGCTAAAAAACTTGTTGTCATGGGTAATATATGCTAATCACTGTAAAGGATTCAAGGCTGGCTAAGCTATGCTGGACTTTACAGGAGTTGACCGTAACTTCTTTTGTTGCATAGATCTGCAGGACAAGTTGAGTCAGAATTGCAGTAGCCTGCAGATTGTTTCATGGCTCCGCAATTATAACTGAGAATTTTGCAAACTTAAGCAGTAAAAAATGCAAGTCAATAAATATTACATGATTATAGCATTTATCTCACTCCTCTATTGCTCTCCACCCCAGCAACAAAAGATATGTTGTGCTTACCCACAGTCTGAACACCCCTCCCCACCCACCCACAGGGTCAGTGTCGTTGCCTCTCTGTCTGCATCCCCCACATGAACCAGACAATCCCAAGGCAGCAGATGTCCAGTCCATGAACCCTGGATCTGCACACAATATAAATGACATCATGATGGGCGTCACCACACTCTTACCCACCGGGGAATGAACAGAGTTGTGCAGAGAAACACTGTATTTCATGGAATAGAAGCCGCAGTCTCAATTAAAATTTTATATTTTGACGTGGGGCTTGTATTTGATGGCAGTGTTTATGTGAGGGTGGCTTGTATTGTAAACTCAGATGCTTAAGTGTGATAACTAAAATATTACACATCCTGAATTTGATCAAGTATATTGTAACTGGTCTTCTTCGTAGCAAAATATGCATAAGAAACATGAAGTAAGTTCATAAATTTAAAAAAGAAACACAGTATTCTAGAGATTCCAACGTATGGTGCTCTATCTGACATGACTTTAACCTAATTAGAACAGCTTCTGTTTGAGGATGGTTTCTGTTGGTGAGCGGCTTCTGTTCCATGAAATACATTGTAACATGGCGTTAATAGAATGAGAGGCAGAAATGTAGATCATTGGTCAAAACACATCACATGAAACAATTAATGCAGTGCATTATTCCCTAGCTATGCCTGGTGGTGTTATCCTGTCAGCAGCCACCAGAAGGACCTATGTGTGAGAAATGTCATCCAGTACTTCTCAGCCAGCTAAGCAATAGAAAGACAGCACATGGGCAAGTACTCGTACCGTGTCACGTAAAAAATAAACAGCGGTGAAGCACCATGCTCGCAACCTTTCCAGTTATGAGCGCAGCACAGAAGCATGAGAAATCATTCCGTAGCGCACCAAAGACATCAGAATGCACATTAATGTTTGAAACAGAAACGTGACGAGGATAGAAATCCGAACATGACAGATGAGCTGTATATGAGGGAATCGTCTCACTCGGGATAGGGAAATGGGAAATCAGTCCACACAACCAAAACAGTCATGTAATGCAAATCGGACGAATAGACATGCCAGTGGTGGGTAAATAGTACTGAAATAGTATGAGGAATGTACAAGCTAAATGCTGTGAAACGCATATTACTGTTCTGCACACTGTAATCGTTGCTGTGACAGACTGACACATCCTGTAATAATATGCAAATTAGCAGCAGATTCCAGAATGCAGCCTACGAAAGGATGTGAAGCCACGACGAAATGAGTTTAAAAAACAAAAAACCAAACAAAAAAAAAATTGCACTGCGTAAAAAAACAAAGAATCAATGGAGCATTAGTAAGTGCCACAGAAATCAAAACACAGTATTATTAAAAACTTTAAAGTAAAGTAGTAGCTATGTAAAAAAAGCGTTGGCTAAAAACGAGATGTCTCTTTGTGTAAAAATGATGGTCTCATATAAACAGAGACTAAAACTATCGGAGGGCTCTCGTTCTATTTCTGTAACAAGTGTGACACACGTGCTGTCATTCTTACCTATGTAGCCATCCATGTTACAAGAGCATTAATCCCCTAGACAGGAGCCATTTCCCAGGAATCAGTGCATGGTTGGGTGGTGGGAAGCCCCCAAACCATGCATTGATTCCTGGGAAATGCCTCCTGTCTCAGTGATTAATGCTTATGTACATGCTCAGCCCCCACCGCTGCAGTTAGAGAACTGCACTGCCGAATTGACTGCATTATGCCAAGTGTGCAGCCAGCAATTCCATGGGGAGGGGGGAGGTCACAACAGTAACTTTATCTGCGGTCATTGAGGACCAGCACTAGTCAAGATGGAACAGGTTTAGCTGCACTAGTTTGGCCCAGTTTGCACCATGCTCTGGACAAGTCAAACAATGTTAAAATCCACCCCTGACTGTATGTAAGGCGCCCAGGTGCTTCAGGCTTTTGCACTGAAATTCTTGTCTTTAAGTTAAAATGAAAAAAAAAAACATTCTAAGGTTTGCCACAAGGAGAGAACTGACCATGTTAGATCATCTGATTCAAATGTTTTATTTACCAAAAACCTACAGCAACACTTCCAAAATGCTGATCGTTTTTGATCTCGCGCTCTTCCTCAAGGCGTAAATGAGAGGCCAAAAAACAGTTATCTTATACCTGTATAAGGCAAACAATTGAGGTAATGTGCTTCAGAATAACATAACATGTAAATAAGTTAATTGGAAATTTTAAACACACACACACACCATTACAATTGCTTCAGTGTATACGTGAAGCAAGTACTCCATAAAGGACATGGTAAAAAGGAAAGGGAGAATAGAAAGGGGGAGGGGGAGATGCAATATAAAAATGGGGTCGTAGTATTTCATAAGTTTGGGGGGGGGGGGTCAATTGGAATTTTTCATTGGGCTCATGTATGTTAATTGCACCAAGTATATATTGCTAGTGGCTCAAGATATTACCCGTGATCCCTTGCTTTATGGCTGAATAGTTTTTTATATGTTTCTTTAAAAACTTGGCTTTACTGACAGTGCACTTTTTTGCATAACCCTGGTTTCTGTGCCTTCGCATTGAGACTCTTGTTGGAGGTCATTGTTCTGCCATTTATATATACTGTACATTTTGTAAGGTGCCCCGTGCCTGCGAAATAAGACGCCAGACAAATTACTCCGTTTACTTACTACTTTTCTTACAAATTAACACCACAGTACATAAAATACATATTTTGTTGTTGGTAGGGTCTTTTTTGCCATGAATATTTTTTTTTTTTTTTTAAGAATACGAAACATTCCCGGTTAAAACATCTAGTGTAAGCAACGCAAGATCCATCTGCATATATTCTTGAATAGTGCAAAAAAAAAAAATGAATGCTGTAATTTCTAAGAAAGGTAACAGGTAAAGTTCACAGCTTCCGTAAGCATCCTATTACTCATACGTCTACCTCGGATGCTAGCTCTTACTTGAAGCACTTCCCCTGCTGACTCTTCTATTTTTCACGTTTTCTGTTCCCTGAGACCCGCACCCATTTATTTATTTCAAGGGTCACAATTGTTGGGTACCTTGCTGTTGTCTTTTATTGGCTAATGTTCTGTTGTCTGTTTTAGTAATTTGTACCATGTAAATGCCGTTCCCTGGCTGCTGTTTGGAAACTTTGTACTTGCTGTTCATTACTTTGCTGTTTCACAGATCTTGTTGCATTTGTTGTTACCTGCTGTTGTACTCTCCCGGGTCGTGCCTGAAAATAGGCATTTTTTGTCTAGCGCAGTAACCTGGTAAACAAAAGCTAAATAAATAAATGTGAACCATAGTTATGTATGCTGTAGCTTATCTGAATGCATTGCGCAGTGCTGTTTGTGCCATGCCGACTATGATTTTAGCACGTGCACAGTGGTTACCTCTCCAGTCCCTGTATGGAATCAGTAGTGTGCACAGCATGAAGCAGCACATTGCCAAAGAGAGGTGGAGTTCTGCACATAGAACCCACTCCATATTGGAAGCCTGGTGAACGTGCTAATAGCCTTTTTAAGCAACGCTACAGTAGTTAGTGCTTTCAGAAAGCCTGTTTTAACAGTGCACGAACAACGTGGACCATTAAAAACCTTACACTAGTGCCCCACAAAAGCCAGTGCTATTGCAGTGGTGCACGTAAGGAATATAGTATGTCATGGAGCTCCCTGCAGTATTGCTGATGGAGGGATTAGTAATTTAATGTGAAACCCGTGACGTCCGTTGAACTAAGCATGATGGTGTACAACTGTTGTGACCCTTGTATCAACACAGTAGCGCAATTAAGCTGGACTCTCTGAACACAGCATTACATTTGTTTTTGCGCCAAAGGTATGCGGAATCCTAATCTTCACACACGTGTCTAGATTGCTCTTTCGTTATCTTCTGCCCACAGCCACTCTCCGCAGCAGGGAGCAGTGTGCGTTTGATACTGGCATGTATATTGGCAGGTACTGATATGGTAAAGATGTTGCAAGGATGTGTTAGTGCTGGCATGTTGAGTAGGGTCATTAGCATGGTATGTGCCAGTATTCTCCACAATATTAGCGCTGCACCGTTGACCGCTCAGTGCCTGGCAAACATACCAGCCTTTCTGCAGAATGACCCCTGTCTGGTGGCTTGTGCAAGTAGTTATCAGTGTGATTTCTGCTCCCACACTGGTTAGTGCTTTGTGCAGTGCTCACAGGGAGTATGTTGGAAACCTGTTATCACTGTAGAAACCTAACTCCTTTTTCAGCATACCTGTCTTGGTCACACACTCACACACACACTAGGGGTAGCACACAGCCCTTTTCTCATTACTTTGTATGTCGTGCGAATATGCTGCCCGCTATGTGTTCTGCTAAAAGAACATTTTATGCTCTAACCTGAATAACTGTACATAAGCACTTTTTTTTGTTGATGGAAGGGGAATCCTTCATGTGTAAAAACTTAAAGAAGAAAAACATAAACTTTCCAACAAGCAGACTTTTTTTTGTTTTTGTTTTTAAGAACGCTGTTCACTGATGGTGGGAATCTGAAGTGGATGGGGCCCACTTACGTTATATTAGTGAGTGTTCTCTGCCAACGTGCATGTATGCATGTCCACTTGGTGGCCTCATCATTGCAAAAGCTTCCTGCATGATCCTGATGCTGGTGGCTTACAGTTCAGTATATTATGGCTCTGTGGAGAGCCTCATGAAAATCTACTGTTTCAGAAAGCAAATACCCCTCTTGTGAACACCCTTCTAAGCAATTGGAGGAATCCCCTGGCTGTGATATTGCAAACAGGAATGTTCCAGCTTGTGAGGAACACTAGAATGCATCTATTAATGATTCCATGATTGTTCCATATGACGATGTGTCAAGATATTCCCCTTTGATGAAAATTTATCATTTTAAAAAAACAGTGCTGCGATTGTTGTTCCGCACAATAAACGATATTATAACATGGGGTCTGATAAAGAAGCAAGGCAATTGGTCAATTAGCGTCACCTGATTGTGCATTAATGCTTAATATATGCACAGTTGGTGTGAGTATTCTTGAGAGAGAATCAATGGGCACTGCGGGACTCGACGGAGGCAAAGTAAATGGCAGCCATTACTGAAGCGAGAGGAGCGAGAGATACTGAATGGTTTGTGCCCTTCTGTTCTGTTATCAGATCTAGTACGTTAGTGAGAGGCAGATAGCTACACCAGCACATGTAACGTCAAGTCCTGCAGTGTCCTGTCTGTGGGTCCCAGTACTTCACCGTCGGCTGTGTGTTGCGGTCGCACTGCCACACAATCCCCAGTATCTCTTCCTGTTTGCAGATTGGATCCACATCCCTGTCAAATAATGGTAGAAATGAGAGCTGAGAGAGCGGGAGACTTGTTGCTGTGCTTGGATTGCCTGTGGTATGTGTCCGCAGCATTCTTGGTTTTGTTGGCTGATGCAGCAGGTGTCCCTGCCATTCCCATTGTCTATTTTTTCCCTCTGGTCCCCTCCTGCACCATTTGTCCCAGCCATGACTGTTGTTGACTCTTCTTTTCCCCGTGGTCCCCTCGTGCACAATTTGTCCCCGCCATGGTCATTGGTGATTTCTGTTTTTTCCCTTTCCCTCCTGCAGCATTTCTGTCCACTGTGACCGCATGCTGCTATTCAGAAGGACATATAATTTAAAATGTCTTGCAGTATGCTGTGTGTCTGATTTTTCTGCATTGTTCATTTTCTATTGCGAGAGATTCTGCATGGTTCACTTTCTGAGAGAGAGAGAGAGAGAGAGAGAGAGACAGAGAGACATCAAAAGCGTAGGCAGCACCATGCTGTACCTATCGAAAGAGACTAAGCAACAGCGGAAGTGGGTGTCATGTATACTGTCATATGTAATTTTATAACAGGAGGTATGCATGTGAGGTGTTTGTCCTGCAGGCTGATTCTTCCCTCCCCCCGACGATCCACATTATCCCCACCTGTGTGCACATGCCATAGAGAGTGACAGAACCTAGAGTTGGAGCGAGAGACTGCCAGAACAGTAATGCTGCACCATTCAGAAAACACACATTCGTGGCGGTCCCACTGGTGCAGTGGTTGGATTTCCGTCTGCGATGCTGGCGACCCGGGTCACTGGAGGGCTGGCTGGGGGGAGAAAGCTTGAGCGTCTGCCGACTGCTCGCCTTCTCCTGGGGAGGGTGGTGCCGTGTCTTTGGCGTTCCACACCCCGGGGAAGAAACTGGAAAATGAGTGGCTCCTCGGCCGGCTAGGTGACAGCTGCTGGTTCCCGTTGTGGCTAAGGAGCCCTGACACTTCAGTCCTGTTGTAGCAGCAGCTCCGGAGGGGCAGATTAGAGTGCACTGGTTGCCCCCGGTGCCTTCCCCTTGGAGGAGGGGGCCCATCCGGTGCAGAGTTCCGCCCGGACTACCCCCTCCGGGACAGCTGCAATATGAGATGGAGTGGGTGGGGTGTAGGAGGTTCTGACTGGGCCTAGGCTCGCCCGAAGGAGAGTTGAGCCGGGGAGCCAAGGAGCAAAAAAAAAAAAAATGAAAGAAAACACACGTGCATGCATATGTTATTTATTTCATTAACATAAAAGTGTCACAAATCATTTCAGAACTCTATTTGTGGCATTTCTATGTTCATAACATAAAGAACACATGCATTACTTTTGGGAACTACTTTTCCAGTCGGCAGGATACTGTCATATTTTCCTTCCTCCAAGCCCCAGAACAACACCTTTTAAACTGATTATTGGTTTGTAATGGTACCCCATATTTTAAGCTCAATAACACACTCCAGGATATGGGGTTAGTGGGGATTGATCAACATCCTGGGTACTGTGAGGGCACTTGGCGTGCGGCCTTGTGCCTCACAACGCACCCGGGGTGTTGATTAATCCCCAATAATCTCATACCCTGTCGTGGGTTATTGCTTACATATACAGTGGTAAACAGTATTGACTTTTGCCTTTGATGATCTGGCAGTGTGTCCCTCTCCAGGTGTGAAAATAACTCCAGATCCCCACTCCCTAATCAGAATTTGTCTTCTAAAACTAGAAGTGCTACAGTATATCATGATAGAAATGTACAGAAATATTAAGATGTATGGGATATGAGATGAGCTGATGTGAGATATCAGAAATATCTTCTAGAGTTGTACTTGACCCCTGACCTCATGAGTGGCAAAGCTACAAGTCAGTTTGCAAGTGGTCAAGTACGATGAAAGACAATATTTCTGATATTGTACATTAGCTCATCTCATATTTGATCTGAACAGGACCTGAAAGTTTCATAAATAAAGCTGTAAACAAGTGATTTTTGTTGTCATTCATTGTTTCTGTGAACATGGGGTCGCTGAAGAATGTGTGATGCAGTGGTTGTCAAGGCAGCATTGTTAGAGGTAATGTGGGATGTCGTGTTGCTATGAAGGTCCCCTAATCCTAGTTTCTTTATACCTGTGTTTGTAGTCATCAACAGTGATTCCCTCTTGCAGCCTCCTAATTTCATCCTAATTTAGATATAATCATTCAGTTCCGTTACATGTCTTGTGAAGTCCCTGTATTCTCTAAAAGCATTTTTTTTTTCTAACTTGGATATACTTTAAACTTCAGAAATAGCAGTGCACTTCTTATGCCCTGAAAAGTTTCATGGCCAGCATAAGACAAGAATGTAGGGACTGCAGAGGCAGCAACAGCACTAACCAATACAGTAGAACTACTGCAGGCTTTAGCACCGAAACATAAAATTCCAGGATGCCTTACTTGGGTCGGGTCATGACCTTTGCAATTGAGTCAAGCAGGTTTTCACACCGGGGTGGAACAGAGTGAAGCACGAGTTGCAGTTTAGGGCCTGTAGTCCCATCATGCACTGTGGGAGAAGGGAGTTCTTGCTGGAGAGACCTACTTGTCTGTGTTTTGATTAGGAGGTGTTGGGACTGTGTTGAAGTTGGCTCCTGCTCTGGATATATATGTGTATCTATGCAGAAGTCCATTCTTCTATTAGGATGTGGTATTTTATGGCTGACTGCAGAAGAAACATGATCTGCATGGCTGATCAGAAGCAGTGTGGAGTCACTATTTAACTTTTTACAAGGGGCCCTTTGTTTGCTGGGACTTGGGTCAGAAAGGGTCTCTGTTTGTCTTGGCTAAAAAGAGGCATGAGCCCTTCCTGGGCTGTCTGTCCTTACAGTGCTGGAACTGAACAGCCTGACTTTTTCAAGGTGGAGGGGGTTTCATGTCCTGATGGGATGAGCAAGGTGGAGGTCGGGGGGGGGGGTTAACATCCTGTTAAAGAAAGAGGCTCTACTGTTAATAGCCCTAATTTCCTTCTAACAAGATAGAAAACTATTATCATGGCTTTTTTTTTTTTTTTTGGAAGTGCAGGCAATTTCTGATCTCGTGAAACAGCTTGGGGATGAGAACTTTTTCCCCAGTAGTAACTTGTACAATATCGGTGTCTGTCAATGTAGCTTATTTCAGACAGAATAGATTGGATTAGTTGCCGTATTGGCCCTTGTAAAAACAGATCCAGAAGCAAATGGTTTGATACTTTTTAGTGGACCAACATAGATATTACAAAAAATGCTCATTTCGGAAGCACTTTCTCTGGCACATCTCAGCAGTTACAAGACAAAGATTCTTAAAAGTGATCAACAATGAAAAATACAAAACTATTTTACATCATTTATTCCAAAGCTAACCATTTATTTAACTTTTACTCCCACTTTCTGCACTGAGCATTTTTAAATTACGTTCCAATATGTATATACAGTATTTCATGTAGGAGGAAAATGGCAACCTGCAGCTGTAAAAGTCTGAAACCCCCAGGGCTGTATTTTTACCATTAGGCGCTGTATATGACATCATTACTACCATTCACATAGCTATTTTGGGTGGTAGTGATGTCATTTGCTGCCCTCTACTGGTAACAGATCTGAATGCAGTTTCAGGGATTTTTATACCAACACTGTCATTACGTATGCAAAATATATGACAAAACATTTGGATCTGTTTAAAAAAAAATTAATAAATAATACAAAAGGTAAGACTTTTTAATTTACGTCATGTTACTTTTTATTACATTTGAGATTGCACCTTTTCTGCTGTCTAATTTATTTATTTATTTATTTATTGGAACATCAGTTTAACAACCTTTGAGCCAGAGGCTCATTTACAAAGGTACCTCGTCACAATGTCACAACTAATGTAATCCCCTTCCCCAGAGCTTGCTGTAACTTTTTTTTTTTTTTGAGACTTAAACTGAAGGAGAGTGCTGTTAGTATTGCTGCCCCCAGGTTTTTATCAATAAGCTGAACTATATGTGGACATCTGTTCTGTAACAGTGCTAACAGCATCTGGACCTTCACGGTTGCTCCTCCCCATAGCAGGTGGAGACAGAGAAACACTAAAATTTTGTCTTTGAGATATCACACCCAGCATGCTTTAGTCTTCCTCTGTTTCAGTCAGTAGGAGAGTAGTTATTCCTGGTGCTTCATGCACTTTTTGCTTCTCCACAGAGGATTTTCACCAGCAGTTCATGATCTGGTAGCCCATCTTGTCATTTTGGCGGGAAAGGCTCCGTTCAGCAGCAGTACCAGTTTTAAGGGAGGAAGTCTTCTGCGTGCCCTGTGCTCTTGGTCCTTTTGGACCACTTGGCACCAACACGTGGCAGACATGGTGCCTGGTTGGAACAGGTGATGTGGAGGAAGGAGACAAGAAATTGGGAGGCAGCTGATCACCAAATGTAGGCAGTGCTACAAGCCGCTATGAGTCTTTATGGTAGGCTCCTTGGTATTAACTGCGATGCCCCATGCCACTTGGTCTCTAAGGCCGTTAGACTCCAGATCCTTCCGCTGGGGACCTGCTGCTTCCTGGCGCCAGTACATTGCAGTGTTGTGATGTACTCTTCAATCCAAGCCATGATTTCCTTTGAGTGGGACTTATGATTCTAGCTATAGTCCCATACTAAGCAAAAGAGGATTTCTGGTTGACAGTTCTTGAACAAAGAAATGGGAATCTGCCCCCTAGAGTAGATGCAGCACTCGCTGCTTTCTCCACTATGAACGCCATCCCAGTTACTGAAGCCATTCGCTTAAGTGATCCCATTAATATGCTACAGGACATCCTTACTACATCATAAGAGCAATCCAGGGTCACCTTAAAAATGCTTGTTGTATTCACATCCTTGGAGCATTAATCCTTTAACTTGAAAAAGCCTCATGGCTTTGTGAAAGTTGGCTGCCTGAACCATGGTGACTTTCATATCTTCCAGGAGAGCCCTGAGGCATTGTTTCTAGTCCTCTAACATGTCCACCTAATAAATCTTCTATTTCGTGGAGACTTCCTATATGGCCAAGAACTTGAGAAGGTTCTCAAGGAGCTTGTGGCTACAAGATAGAACTAACCAGAGCACGCCTGTGGTTGGCTCTTCTGCTAGAAATTCAAAGCTGTCGCCAGCCTGCCAGCACAGTGGTCGGGCTTCCATCTGTGACGCTGATGCCCCAGGTTCGGGAATGGACCCAAGGAGTTGGCGGGCCAGCTGGGGGAGTAGGACTAGGCGTCCTATGGACTGCTCTCCTCCTCTTGGGGGGAGGGTAGTGGAGCAACTGGCGCTTGATTGATCCCTGGCGGAGGCCGGGGGAAGGGAGCAGCGGCCGAGCTGATGGGGAGGCGTGCCGGACATCTGCACTATGGCACCTTGTGTCATTGCATGCCATGCCTCCCGGGTATAAAGCATACAAATGTGCTGGCCCTGTGGTTGATGCCCCTGCTTCTTGGTCCCTGCTATGCCCACTGCGACACTCAATTGGTGACAGAGTTCAGTCCTACAGGTACGGGCCGACCCTGCACCCTTCCCTGGAGTGTAAGCCAGGGAGGAACACCGGCAGGTCGGGGATCTGATGGGAACCTTGATGCCAGTCTCCATTGGTGCGCCTGCTGGACTCTGCCCTGGGGGGGCAAGTCGGGGAGGATCGCCACTGGAGGCAAGTTCCGGGAGTGAGTGGGGACCGGGTGAGCGGGGGCCAAGTTACTAGAGCTTAAGCACCAAAAAGAAGAAAAAAAAAAAAAAGAGAAATTCAAAGCAGTGTTTTTAAGAATGTTCAGCAGTACTGTCCAGTAAAAACAGCGTAACTTCAAGCAAACCACTTCTCATTCTTTACCCAACAAAGATCCTTTCACCCATTTCTTGGCCATCCAAGATGACAATCCTATAAATAATGTAACAGACCATTTCCTTTCCCAGCTTCTAGTGAGATGATGCTGGGCCATCAGGTGATTGCCTGAGTTGGCTCAAGAAAACTGTAAAAAAAAAAAAAATCATTCTAGAGTATTCCATAGAGTTTGATTCCATGCCAGTTTACAACATTGTCTTCCTGACCTCATCTGTGTCGCTCATACCGACTAAGCAGAACTCCTCTGCTGTCAACAAGTCATGCATTCACAGGAATTAATTCCTGACCCAGGGCTCGAGTAGCATTAAGGACTTACTCTGTCTGCTTTGTAATCCTCAAAATGACCATGGACTTTTGAGCCAACTGGAGACTTCCTTTGCTCAATATAAAGGACGTTTTCTAGTACATTTCTTTCAAATCCACTCACCAGAATCACTTTAAGTTCTGTATACTAGGTCACCACATACAGTACTAGGCTCTACCCTTCAGTTTAGCTGCAGCCCACGGGCATTCTTTAACGTGTTAGTGGTTCCGGTGGCCTCCTTAAACCCCAGGACTTCACATAAATCCATACCTCAATGACTGGCTCCTCTAGGTGCACTGTTTCAAGCGAGTGCCCTTGCCTGTGCAGCAAGTCACCCAGTTTCTACAAGACCATTGCATGTTCATCAACACAAGGAAGCGCTAGCTTCAACTATCACAGGGGCTTGAACATTTGAGCCAAGTTTGACACATGGCAAGGGTGGGAGCTCCTTAGCAAGGCTTAGGCCAACATTATCATCCGACAGTGCCACTTGTTACAGAAGAAAGTGGTCACTGCACGTCCATGCATGCAGGTACTGGGGACTTGTAGCCACATGCACAGAACTGTACCAAGGGCCAGGTAGCAAATGTGAGACTGTCAAAACTTACTCTTATAGAAAAAGGGTCTGGAATCTTATTTGCTGTATTTTCAACTGAAACTATTACCCCCACCCCCACCAGTGCTGGTGGATTGCTGTTTCTCTTGGAGGACCAACCAGTCGTACTGATGCAAGACACACCTTTGTTTTACAGAGCTACTCAGGAAAATCAGCAACAGCTGCAAGTCTATGACTGGGGAGCAACCATGGAATTCCATGTGGCTTATGGTCCTTGGTTGCAAAGGGGAATTGGCAGTAGTATGCAATATCCTTAAGATATGAGCAATTTTCCATGCCTTACGAACCTTCTAGAACCTCCTGTAGGGGTGAGTTTTGTTTTGGGGTGGTAGGTTCATAACAAGGGGAGTGTAGGTCACGGTGTCTCATGGCGAGTCCCATCTGCTCCTACTAATACACTTTTCCTCAGTATCTTGTAGTCATGTTATCTGTTGGGAAAGAAGTTGGAGAGGAGTGTGCAGGGTGTGATGTCCCCAGAGAGGAGCATGCAGTCTGTGATGTCCCCCCGAGGCAGAACTTCAGTCTTCCTCTGTGTCCACTTACTTTGGGGAGTAAGTAATGAACCTGAAGGACAGGACGGCTTTCAGAGATGTGAAGCCAGATTAACGCTAAGGAATATATTTCCATTGTAACATCCATTTTCTTGTGGCTATGATGAAATACTGTAGCATGCTACGTGTACTGCTCACTGACCTTATGAGATGGGGGTTGGTGAGTAGGGGCTGCATCAGAACCAACTCCATGCCGCAAAATGAACAGTGTACATAAAATTGAATGCAGCAGCGTATCGATGGATCTGAGGAAAACGAACAGTAAGGATCAACATTAGGGGTGGCAATGGACTGAAAAATGAAGTACATTATATAAAAACATTTTTGCACAATTAACTGCTACTGTAGATATTTATGGGCTTACCTTTAGCTGGTGTCTGCTGAGTGGAAAAACAAGGTTAGAAATGTAGACCAGATGGCAGAGTAAGTCCTAAGGGGAATTCTTGTTTTTGATCAGATCTGGGGAGTCCAAGGATAGGTAGCTTTGGATTTATGGGAACTCGCTCTCAATTTAGCACCTCCCCCCGGAGAATGTTCAAGGATAATTGTGTCTATGCATCTTGCTACACATTCCTCATCTTCTGCTTTAGAGTGTTAATTGCTTTGAAGCTCTCAACTAGAATTGCACAGATCCATTCCGTTTCAAATAGTTCTGATAGGGGGAGCTTTTGCAGCCACTGGGTGCCCAGCTCCGTTGGTTCACGTACACTGCCCACTGTCACAAAACTAGCCCCCCGGCCTTATCCATCCTCTGGCACGCATGACACCCCCCCACATCTATGTTCACCAAAGCTGCCCCCCGCCTCGCACCACCGGCACTGAATTTTTGAGCCCATTATGGGCGACTGGCACAGCCCTCCTCCACCTCGCCACCGCTGTCTTCTGCTTCAGTCCCACACCATCAATTCTCAACCTAATAGAAAACAAATGTATTAAAAAAAAAAAAAAAAAAAAAAAAAAAAAAAACAAACAACTGTGCATGCACAAAATGTAGCTTTTTTAAACAGAGAGAAAAACGCATTTAATCTGGTAAGGCTGAAGGGTCCTCTGCGAAGCAAGCTACAGGTCCTGTGTCCTGCCTGAAGGGTTTGCTGTGGGCCCTACAGGAAGCAAGCTACAGGCCTGGCACTGTACCTGGCGGGTCTGATCCTTCACATATGGTCCACAAGGTACAGTTCCATTGCCATTCCTGACGGGTTCTGCAGTTTTGAATGGTGAAAGTGGTGGGCTTGAAAACCCTAATGTCACATTTCCATACATATGTGACTCCTTAATTTTCATGGATACATTAACATAGTTTTTTGGCCGGTTGATATCTCTGGGTTCTGCTTCATTGAAGTCTTCAACACCACTGATATCATTAGGTTCAAGAACTTCTAAGAAATTAAAAAATGAATATTAGCAGGAAAAAATGTGCATTAATATGGGGCCAAAAAAAAAAAAAAAAAAAAAGGCTAATTTAAAATAAATATAAAACAATATACTTGGGTTATTAATCATGCCTAAACGTACACATATGGTGTATTACAAAATGGATAGGGAATGTCCAGGATCCTGATTCACTGAGAGGTACCCTGGACAATGTTCTTATGAAAATGAGCGCTATAGGCCTGGACACCCATGCACTAGGTTGGTTTGAGAATTACCTCACTGACCGAACCCAGAGGGTCAGGTGGAGGGACAATGTTTCACAGACCGCACCGCTCAAAGAGGGTGTACCACAGGGGTCAATACCGGCCCCTTCTCTTCACCCTGTTCATAAATGACCTGCACTTACACTGTGGAGCAGCAGCGCCATCCAATATCACGGACGAGTGCTGTCATTTACCGAGCCTCCCCTGATGTAAAGTAATTGAAGATTGCCCTCCAAGAGGACATCCTTCAGATGGAGGACTGGCTCACATTGAACAAAATGGTATTAAACACCAGCAAAACCAAGACGATGCTGTTTGGGCCCAGATCCGTGGCATCTGGAGCGCTCGATGCTCCTTCAACTGCAGTCAGAGGGGAGACAACCACAGGTGGTTACCCACACGACGTACCTCGGTCTAACCATTGACCAGGGCTTCTCCACAAAAATCACGTGGACCAACTCACCAAAGCCATCCATGTGAAACTCGGCATCCTCTATAGATTAAAGGACCAGATTATCCCCGTAGCCAGGGTTGCCGTTGCAACCAGCGTCCTACTCCCTAAGCTCACCTATGCAGCCTCCATTCTACATGGTGTGGCCTCTACGGAACTAAGCCGGCTCCAGACCTTATACAACAAGATCGCTTTGTTTGCCACAATGTCCCACCCTAGAACACACCACTGTGAGGCCCAGTCCAGGCTCAGGTGGCCGTCACTGGAAGCCCGCCTCATCTACCCAACTCTTGCCTGGCTTCAAAGTTACTGGGCCCTCTCCTCCCCTAGCCTCAAAGGGCTAATCACGGTCAAGTCCATTCATAGGAGCCTCCGCACCTCAGGACAAACTCTCCTCGTGGTTCCTAAAACAAGGACTAAATGGGTCCAGATCCTTCTGCTTCACAGCCCCTTCCAGCTGGAACAACCTCCCACAGGAGGTAAGTGGAGGCCGGGTCGGGCCCCTGCTTCCGTCCAAACTCAAAGCCCACCTGCTCAACAGGAGTACTTGCCAATGCCTTAGGACCTGACCTCACATCACCCTCTGATCCTCTTAGGAAGGTGATCTGACTCTAGCAATGTAGCTGTTATCCCGCTCTCCCTAGATCTTCTTGTTTATGTGCATGCAACATGTTGTTTTATTTCCTACTCTGAGGTCTCTCTGACTGTATGTTCCAACTCTTCCTACTCTGATTGTAACCCTATGTAATCCAGCTCTGTAACACAATATGTCATCTATCAACTTGTACTGTTCTGTTACTTGTATGTTATTTTTAACCCCGGGTCGCCCCTGAAAAAAGGACCTCCAGGGCCCAGTGGGCCTACCCGGTCAACAAAATTCAATAAATAAATATTATGTCAGCCAGTACCTCTTCAGTCACTCAGGGCACATCACAACATAGATCATTGTGCCACTCTGGATTTCAAAATCTGAAGTGTCAGCCATTTTTTTTTTTAAGGTCTGAAGAGCCCCCTCTCCTCCTCCGCACACACACACACACACACACACACACACACACACACACACACCAGTGTTTTGCAGTAGTAAACTGTCAAAATCCCCCCCAAAATTAAAATTGCGACTTCTACTGCTGTGGAAAAAAAAAATGCGATCCAGCAAATCTCACTGGTGCACTGCCAGCCGTTGTCTTTCACTATTGAAACCCGCTTTTCCATAGTGTCTCTTGCCACACAGTCACTCCATTCAGTCACGTACTGCTAGCTAGTGACTCACACTATTTAAACCCGCTCCTTCTCTAAAAGCATCTCTCGTCCCCACAGCCACTTGGTTCAAAATGTACTTAACTGTGGCTGTGAAGCACAACAGGATACAATGCAAGTGTGTGTAGAATGGTAAGCAAAGAGGGGGAGCCCATTTTATAAGTGCAGTAAGACACCCTGGGTTGTTGTGTAATAAGAGCACTTTCCAGGTGCTAAAGGTGCACTGCACAAGCGCCTTGTACCTCACTACGCACCTGGGGTGTGCTGTTATCACACAGAAGCTCACACCCTGTCGTGTCATATTGCCTACTTAAAACATGTAAACAACAGAATTTATAATAACATGGATACAGTTCATTATCCACACTCTGGCAGTTCTGCTGTAGACAGCTGGGTCATCGGAAATCTTAAAGCT
The DNA here is from genome assembly GCA_016271365.2 of Neoceratodus forsteri. Classification (NCBI taxonomy): domain Eukaryota; kingdom Metazoa; phylum Chordata; order Ceratodontiformes; family Ceratodontidae; genus Neoceratodus; species Neoceratodus forsteri. The sequence goes on from CM028130.1 coordinate 1,077,474,291, forward strand.
CCTTCCAGCACCCTGGTGGTATAGCCTCTGCCTCCGCCCCACAACGTTAAATCTTTCTTGCTGCTAGAAGGGATAGGACTCCTCCTTTGCAGCTCTGTAGTATTGCAGGATTTTGACTTTTCAGAAGTGCTTTCTTTAGGGGAATCTTGTACTGTTTCAGTCTGTATTCAACATTAAAGTTGCTCCTGGGTCTTCTGGCTCTGTTTGGCGATCACATTCGACAGTGGAAGGCAAGAAACCAGATCTTAAATTTTGCACCTGGTGCAGACAGAAAAGGTCAGCCATGGATTTGACGGTCACTTGCTTGTACTGCCTGGGCAATCAATGTGGTGTCTTGGGATGCAGTCTTTGCTTGGTCATTTTGCCAGTGTCTGTTGCAGACCAGAAGGTCAGACTGGTCCTAGGATGGCAAAAGCACCACAAAAAGGCCTTGATGCTGCTTGGTCCTACAGACCTTCGAGGAGAGCCCTTCTCATTGCAGAAGAAGCATAAAAAGCAGTGTGTTGTAGATCATGGGACTGGGAAGAATCACACTCTTCCTGTGCCTTGACTCAGTCAACTGCTTGGTGTTGGTCAAGCTTCCTCCGGTTGAGGGGATGGGTGAGGGCTCCATGGTAACCTCGTTGTGCTTGTCCACTGGTTGTGCCTCTGAAACAAACTGTGGTTACCGTGACAAAGCAGGTGGTTTATACTGACCTTCCAGAGGACTCCTGTGGAATCAGCCTTTAGGTTGCAGTTGAGGTGCTGTTAGCACTCCCGATCTCACTTAGTTGGAAGTTGTCGCCATTGACACTCTTCTACCTCCTCATCCTCGGTTGAGGAGAGGCATCATCATAAGATGTGTCAGTATCACAAAGAGCTCATCTGGCAACAGTAAGCAGTGGCTTGGAGGGGTAGGGAACTGTCCCCTGGATGTTTAGTCCCTTTGCCTTTGCTGGTGATTCCCATGTGAGTCGGCATTCCCCTGTGTCTGCTTCTGCTCCACTTCAAGAGGAGCCACCTCCATTTCAGCCTATGTTAGGGGCCCAGACCAAAGAATCTCCGTCAGCTGCAGACTTACAGGGCCATCACTTCGTGGAGATCACCCAAGATGGGGATACCATGGTGGAAAACAGTCAAGGGCATCAGCCAAGACTCGCACCTTCAACCAGGAATTGGTCAAAGAGCTATCTATTGCCCTTGTGCTAGTGATGTTTTGAGCCCTAATCTGGCTAATGTTAGAATCCATGAAAGTTCCCTTAGAACCAGTCTAGAAATGGGCTGAATACCTGTTTACTGATATACTGGATTGGGGCAATTCCCTGGGTGTTGCCTTTCTTTTTGCTAAGGTTATTGTGTCACTGGCCCCTGTGCTGTAGCATCATCATGCCCAGCAGCCTGTATCCGTATGGTCCGCAAGTATATGGTCCCCACGAGTGCCCTTTCTGGGTTCTCCAGCCTACCTTCTGTGGAGAGTTTGGCTATGGAGAGTGGCTATGGATTCTGCCTTCCATAAATCAGGAGGTCTGGGGGAGGTAGACAGACCTGCAGACAAAGAGTCCAAGAAGATTGACCATGCATCTAAAAAGGTGTATGCTGCCACATCACTGGGTCTCTGTCAGGCCAGTTATTCTATCGTGATGGTGATTGTCGGCCATTCCCTCTTCAGAGTGTTAGGGGAACCCCTTCCTCTGTTTCCAGCTGATAAGCAGCTTCTGTGAAAATCATCAGGGGCCAGGGTCAATCGCTGGCTAAACACCAGCTCCAGACAGCCTTGGACGTGAGCAACTCCTTTGCCCATGCCATTGCTGTGGCCATTGCCGTGCATCACGGGGCCTGGCTGAAGCTCTGCAGCTTCATGGCGGACACTCAGCATAAGCTGGCTGATGCCCCCTTCTGGGCACTGACCTCTTTGGCCAGGGTGGGGAATGACATCTCATGCTTATTGAAAAGTCCAGTGGCTCCCTTGATCTTTGTGGCTTCTTCCCAAATGTCCCAAAAGCCTAAAAAGAATGGATTTCAGTTTTGTTCCTTTCAGCCACAACAGCAGCCCCAGCAAGGGCACTTTCAGCGTTGACATCTGAAACTCAAGTTTGATGGGCATGAGATACAAAAAAAAAAAAAAAAGAGGGGGCAGAGGTGGTGGTGGTGGTGCCTCCACAGCCCCTGTGGCTGGACTTCCCTCCAGGGCTCCACAGTGACTGGTTGTGGGGTGTCGCTCCCAGCTGTCCCAGCTCTCGGCTATAGTCATTTGTGGCACTTCTCTTACCACAGTTGTCCACCATAACTGTGGACAAGTGGATTCTAGAAGTGGTGGGCAGAGGGTTGCCTCTGGATTTTGAGGCTGTCCTGCTGTACCGACTTAAAGCTCCTGGGGAGTCAAGGGTGTTAAAGGGCATGTCGTCCATGCTATGAGCCTACATCACTCAACTCCTAGAGCCTGGGGCAGTATGCCGTGTTCAGATGCCCTGGCCATTCAGGAATATGTGTCCAGATAATTACTGGTTCTGAAATGGAGGGAGTACTGGCACCCCATACTTGATTTGTATGATCTGAGCCAGTTCATGTAGGAGTGTAAGTTCCGGTTGGTCACTCTGAATCAGTTCATACCATCTCTGGAGCAGAGAATGTGGTTCTGCTCCCTAGACCTTTGGGACACGTTCTTCTACATCCCAGTCCATCCACCTCATTGCTGGTACCTTCTGTTCTGGGCAGAGGGTATTCTGTACCAGTTCCAGGATAAGCCCTTCAGCCTCTCATCTGCGCCCAGGTCTTAATCAAGAACATGGCAATAGTGGCAGCTTCCTGAGGCGCAAGGGTGTCAGGGTGTATCCCTGCCTGAATGACTGGCAGATAGCTGGATCGGCCAAGGAGGTCACTTAGAGGTCCAGGAATTTGGCCCTCCAGACCTTTCAGGACTTGGGCCTTCTGATAAGTCAGAGCTGGTCCCCATGCAGGTGACCAAGTTCGTTGGAGCAGAATTAGACTTTCTATGGGCCAGGAGCCACCTCTTGGTGGATCGGCATCAGACCATGCCTCCTTTGCTGGATCATTTCAGGTGAGATGCTCAGGCCCTGCCTGGGACTTCTTGAGGCTACTGTGGTACATGGCATCTTCCACCAGCATGATTTGTTGGGCTCGCTGGAGGATGCTTCACCTGCATTTGGAGTTGGGCTGACAGCGGCTTCAACGCCTAGATTCCTTGAACCAGCCATCTGTGGTGATCCAGCTGATGTGGGATGCCATCCTATGGTGGTTGACTCTACAAAATCTGAAGGACAGAGTCCCATTTGTCTGCAATGTAATGTCCATCACACTCACAACTGACCTGTTTGATAGGATGGGTAGCACACCTGGGAGACTGCAGACTCCACGGGTTCTGGGAGTCCCGATACCACATCAGCCTGCTGGAGCTTCGTGCAGTGCGTGTCTCTTATGGAATTTGCTCTGTTGATTCAGGGTCAGGTCATTTAGGTCCAGATAGACAACATGACCACCATGTTTTACCTGGACAGGTAGGGTGGGACGCATTCCTTTCCCTTATGTTCGGAGGCTTTTTTCACCTGGATACTTGTATGCAGCTAAGAATCAGATCTCTTGACAGTCAGTGCCATGGGGGAGAACAACCAGCTGGCAGATGCTCTCAACTGGGTCAGAGAGATTTGGCATTAGTGGTCCCTGCATCAGGAGGTGGTAGACCACCTGCTCTCCTAGTAGAGCACCCCTCTGGTGGATCTGTTTAATGCATGGGAGACAGAAAGCTGAGGCTGTTTTGTGCCTGTCTCCCCAAAGTCTGAGACACTAATAGAAGATACCTTCACAAATCCTGTACACTTACCCCTCCATTCCCCTTGGTTCACAATGTCTTGATCGAGGCCCAGAAGGACACAGTGCAGATTATGTTGCTATAGCCCCAGACTGGCCCAGGCAGTTCTGGTATTCAGATCGTTTCAGCCTCAGCATCAAGCCTCTCTGAAGGTTGCCTCTGTGCTCTGACCTGCTGAACAGACAACACGGGAAGATCCTGGACCCCAATCTTCAATCCCTGCAACTAGTTCCTGAGCATCTAGAGTTGCAGGCTCTGGGCCTTTCGGAAGACAACTTCCACACTGTGTAGTCATCCCATAAGGAGTCGACTCTTAAATGCTATGCATTTGAGTGGAAGACATTCTCGATCTGGTGCCAGGGTAAGAAGCTTGATTCCCTTACGTGCCCATGGTGAACATCTTCGACTACCTAGGGTTCTGTCTCAGTCAGAACTGCGAGCAGCGACTGTTAAAGATGCGCACCTGGCAGCCGCCTCTGCATACCAGCACAGGCTGAAATGCCGACGGTGGCCCAGCAGAATGTGGTTGGGTGCTTTTTCAAAGGCCCTAATCACTTGTTCCCTCTAGCGCGAACCTCTGCTTCCGTAAGTCCTTCTGCCGGTGTTGTCGGTGATTGCAGACAAGTCATATGATCAGGGGTGTGCAAATTCTGTTGCCACCTGTCCGGGGCAAGTAAATTTTCTTTGAAGGGCAAGTACAAAACGAGAGCTAATTTCATTGTAATGAATAGGCACAAGTGAAAATTCAGCTACAGTCATGGTTGGGCAAGTCCTAAAGAATTTCATTTGAACATCCCTGCATATGAGCCAGTGCAGAAATGTGAGATGTCATATTTGTAGTGGAAGACCGCCTTCTTGATGGCCATCACGTCGGCCAGAAGGATTAGTAAGTTTCAAGCACTCTCAGAGGAGTCTTCTTATCTTGTTCCACAAGGACAAGGTTGTTCTCCAACCCCCACTGAAATTCCTCCCAAATGTCGTATCGGAGTTTCATCTTAACCAGGTGATTGACTTGCAGGTATACTTTACCTGCCAGACCTCTGAGGCTGATCTCAGGCTCCATACTCTGGACCCTTGTCGGGAGCCCTCTTATTTCAAAGAGTGCATGACTGGAGTTCGGGGTGAGGCGTGCCTGCTGTTTCTAACATACCTTTAAGCTGTGCCTGGAAGACTGACAGCAAAGCTGATATGATTTCCAGGTAGATTACATACTACATCAGTTCTATAGGTTGGTTGGTAGGGAGTCACCAAAGGGTCATAGGGCTCATTCCACCAGATATACCACTGTCTCATGGTTGCTTCCATGGATGATCTCTTCAACCTGTCTTTCCACACTGCGACTATCCCTGAAGCCTGGAAACATGCTACAGTTCTCCCAAAGGGAGGCAGTCTCTCATCTCATGGGAATTACTGCCCCATCTCGCTTCTACCCACCCTGGCTAAACTTCAGGAACACCTTGTTCTCTCCCAACTCTCCTCCTTTCTTGACTCCTTCTTCAGTCCCTTCCAGTCTGGTTTTTTGGAAGAATCACTCCACAGCCACTTCCCTACTTAGACTCACTGACTATCTATTCTGCCATGGATAGAGGTCACATTACTTCTGCTGTCTTTGTTGACCTCACCAAGGCTTTCAACACAGTCTCCCACTCCCTCCTCCTTGAAACTCTCTCATCATCTGGCTTGTCTATGTCTGCCTGCAACTGGTTCAGATCCTACCTGGTAGGTAGCACTGTGTGTGTTAAAATAGCTGACTCTACGTTCTCTCCACTACCCATCTCTCCTGGTGTGTCTCAAGGCTCCATACGTGGCTCACTCATATTCTCAATTTTTCTAAATGACCTACCATCAGTGTGCTCCTCATCCTCGATCCATATGTATGCTGACGACACGGTCTTATTCACCTCTGGCCAGTCTCCCTCTGATGTGACTTCCAGACTACAGCTTGACTTTAATAATGTTCAACGCACATCACTGTACCTTATATCATTCTCTAGCTTTCCCCCACCCTTAAGTGCAGGTGTCTCTCACTGTGCCAAGTGCACTTCTAAATTCTGGTTTGGAACTCTCCCCTCTTACTCTCTGCTCCACCTTCCTCCTCCCACTCTCTCAGATCTACTGATGCACACACTCTAGCTATTCCTCGTCTCTCTACCTCCGTAGGCCAGGAAGCTTTCTCCTACTGCTTCCCAGAGCTTTGGAACTCACTGCCACCTCCTATCAGACTTTCCTGTTCCCCATCTTCAATCTCCTTAGCCCTTCAGAATTTCTATTCCCCAAACTGCACTTGTTCTTAGCCCCCTTCAACTCTTCCATCCCTGGCGCATTCTCCTTTAGCCCTATTTTACTTGTATTCTCCTAACTGTACTTGTTACTAGCCCCCTCTTCCCAACACTCTCCACCCTTGTGTACTGTCCCTGACTCCTGTATCCCTGACTTACCTCCTGTCTTCTAACTGAACCCTTCCTCTGATTACTTCCTCACATGCTACCACCTCCTCCGACCCCCTACTGCAACCTACTGTGCCATTTCAACTCTCTACCACCATCTACAACCTACTGTGCTATTTTAATACTCTACTGCTGGCTCCCCCTCTCACTCACTCACTCACTCACACACACACACACACACACACACACACACACACACACCCAACAACTTCCAAATAAGAGAGCACTCATGAAGTAGGAAAGACTACAGACTCTGAAAATTAAGCTTCACAGATTTAATTCAATTTAGGAACTAGAGTGTGGTCCAAGAACGTAATGGAGACCAGAGACCAGAGTGGTCTCCATTACATTCTTGGACCACACTCTGTTTCTAAATCTGTGAAGCTTAATTTTCAGAGTCTGTGGTCTTTCCTGCTTCATGAGTGCTCTCTTGTTTTGAAGTTGTTGGAGTTGATTGGGCTAGCCAGCCCCGGAGGTGCACCACACCACATTCCTTGTGTTTGCATGTTTTTTTGGATTCCCCCCACTAACCCCCCCTCCCACTGATGCTCTCCCTTTTCCCATTCCTAGTTTACCCCTATTTTCTCCAGCCTCCCTATTCCTTATCCCTCTCCTCTCCTCCCCTCGGGTCACCCACCACATTCCACTACTCCTCCCTGCCTCCCTTCTCTCCCCTCCTTTTCTGCCTGGTCCTGTCCCCCTTGCAGGGTTCTCTGTTATCCTGGAAGGTTATAGATCCTGTCTCCCTCTCTTCTACTCCTCTTTCTTTTCCCCCCCTTTCTAATCCTGACCCCTTGCAGGGTCCTCTGCATTCTGGAGGGGTATAGATTGTCTCTTTCCCCCCACTTTAAAGTCCATTGCCTGCCCACCTCCCTACTTCCCTATCCCTCTCCTCCCCTCCTGTTCCTCCGCCCCCTCTTCTCTACCTCCCTGCTCCCATTCTCTCCCCTCCCTTTCTGCCTGGTACTGTCCTCCTTGCAGGGTTCTCAGCATCCTGAAGGGGTTAGATCTTGGCTGTCCCTCTCTCTCCCATCCCCCACCTTCTACCCCTCGCCTGTCCACTTCCCCACTTGTCTTATAACTGCCCTCCCTAGGGGATACAATAGCACTTCAAATCATGTGCTTAACCTACTACTTCTAGCACTGCAAATGTGTTATCTATTCTCTAACCCTTACTCTACTGGATCACCTACTCTTGGGTTGTTGCAACGTACGCTCTATCCGAACATGGTTTTGTTTACCCTGGCCAGTTAGTCTGTGTTATTTCTGCTCTGTAATTGTACTACACTGTTTTGTTTTAGTAATTGTACTTGTATTGCTCTGTTATTGCTATGTGTTTGCCTGTTCTCCCAATTCTTGCACCCCCCCCCCACCCAGGACGCTTCTGGAAACGAGTTGTTTACAGCTCATGTTGTCTTTCCTGGTGAAATATTTTCCAAATAAATATTCTCACCGCTGGAATATGCAGAGCTCAACTGGAGTAAATCACACACCTTCATTTCCCGTTACAGTATTGACATAATGAGCACTCATGATGCAGTTTTTGGGTCCTCGGTCTTTCAGTCTCAAAGAGTGGATTTTGAACTATAGCCACATTGTTAGAAACTTAATTTACTTACCTGTAACTGTAGTTCTACTAGTGATGTACATTTCACATCCACACAACTCACCTGAATTCCCCTGGCACTGTGGCACCCGGATCTCTGCTTCCAGTATGCAAAGACCTGATGTCACGAGGTGTAGGCGGAGGATATACCACTCTGATGGTGGGAGGAGCATAGCTTGAAGACTTACGATGACTCAGCTGTCTCTGGTCAGCAGAACTTGTCAAGAGTGTGTATGTGAACTGCATACACTAGCGGAACTACGATTACAGGTGAGTAATCTATATTTATGTTCCTTTTAAATATTTCTCTAGTACGATGCTATGTAGTATCTTTCTTGGGCTTGCCCCGCTTCCTGTTATAAATATCGTCTTGCCTTTTTCTTCTGATTACAATACTCATGCCATGGAGGAGCAGTCTTATAAACTGCCCTTTAAAAAGGTAGGACAAGGTTAAAGAGCTCTCTTACTTTTAAGGCTGTCTAGCTCATTGCTGCAATGGTGCTCACAATTGAATTGTAAAAATGTTCTTAACGCTGTGCCCCAATTTAACTCATCAGTGTCTTTGCTGGAACATCAACTGGAGCAGAATTTCAGTGTATTGTTTTGTATCCCTTATTATTTTTGTAATACTTGCGTGTTTCCAATGCTTGTACTGTTTGCCAAGTCAGTCTTGTGAACCAGCAGGTTTCTGCTCAAGAGTCAACACAGTTCCCAATGCAACATCTGCTCAAGAATCAACACAGTGAGCTGGCCTGCTGGCGCTGAGGGTTGAGGCACTGGACGCCACACTGGCGACCCGGGTTCGGGAGCGAGCTTGGGCACCGTGGGTCGGCAGTGGAGGGATAAGACTGAACGCCTGGTGGGCTGCTGTCCTGTTCTGGGGGAGGGCATTAGGTAGTCTGGAGCTCTGGCGGCCCCTGGTGGAGACTGGGGGTTGTTGCAGAGCTCGGCTGCACGTCACAGAGTGCCCGATGCTGGCAAGGTTGCCATACGCTAAGCGTCGGGGGTGTGCACACATAGGGATGGGTGGCGAGAAAATGGAAAACACCCAGCTGGAGGGATAGGTGACAGCACCCTTCCTCCATGCCCAGCGCCGGATCTGGCTGGGCAGGACCCTAGTCACTCCTCCGCGTGGCCCTGACCCGTTGCCGGAGTCTGAACTGCAAGGAGCCCAAGTAAGTGGCAGAGCTACCCCTCCTGGGTGGGTTAAACCAGGGTACTGGCAACGGGGAGAGAGGCACAGTCCACAGTGGATCTCAGAGGGTAGTCACAAGGCAGGGATGCCTGCGAGTTCCCCCTAGCTGAGACAGGGAGGAAAATAAAGTTGGAAAAAAAAATTTAAAAGAATCAACACAGTTACCAAATGCAAAATAAAAGTAAAATAATGAACCAGTCAGACAGCATCTTTCATAGCACTGACGACATTACAGTTGCTCTGTACGGCACTGAAGCCAGCAGTTAAAATCAAAGAGAAACAGACAAACAGCAGTTGTAAAAGCAATGACTAGTAAATTAATGCTGTATAAAATGAATGTGCAATGATCTGACTCAAAATATGAAGTCTGTTATCATGTGTGAGTGGCAGGACTTTCAAAACACACTTGTGGTTCTTCCACATGTAAGTTGTGGCCTTGTCCCCTCACACCTGAAGAAATATTTTGCCTCTTTCTTTTTTTTTTTTTTTGTTGACCGGGTAAGTCCTCTGGGCCCAGATGGTCCCTTTTTCAGGGGTGACCCGGGATTATTTGCATAGAAGCCTGTAGGGTGCAGGACACATCAATGGTACAACTCGATGATACAAAGCAACTTTTAAGAACAAACACAGTATTTCCAGATAGTCACAGAAGTTCCATATAGCAGATTTCTAGTTAGGCCATTATGTTTCTCATACATGTCTGGCAGGAACAGTTAAAACTGTGAAGGGTTATGGGGAGAGGTAGGCTGCAATGCTAGTGTGTAGTATTGGAAAGTAAACCAGGACATAATTATACAAATCTTTACGGAGGATGTTTTCTGTTCTACTGCTGTGAGGCGCTGAGGATTTCATCTGACTGCCAGATGGCCAGACCATGTTCCCTGAGGCAGATTCCACTAAATACAGGGACACTGGTGCTCTGAAGACATGGCAGAAAATCACTAATCACGTTTACTGGTCAGGAGGCCACGCATTAGGAACCAGATATATTGGAACCATTCAAAACTGACATAAGAATAAAGCATTAATTTGCTAGTTTTGTAACTTTTAGAGTTGTTGTATAACGTGTTCAGGTTTAAACTAATTTTCAACCCTTGATGTTGTTAACTGCTTTTCATTTCCATGAAAATTTGTTTATATAGCACCACATTTAATTTTGAGTTCCCAGTGTTACACTTTCTGGCCTGGTGTTTGTCCTGATGTCTCCAGTGTCCCGAAAGGTCAGAAGGCAGTTTCTTTTTCATGTTAGTTCACCTCGGTCACAAGAAGAGTGATGGTAAGTGACAACACAGGGCAGGGTGTGGTGTCGCACTCTGATATACGCATGCCTTTGGTGCATTGTGAGGCATGAAGCAAAGCCAGGTGCTTTCAGCCACACCTGAAATGCATACTTTACAGGGCAACTGAACCCCCTGAAATGTGTTATCGCACTTATGAAATTATTAGTTTATTTTTTATTGACTAGGCAAACACACTAGACAAATTCATGATTGTTTTCAGGTACGAGACTGGAGGTTACATAACAAGAGGAACCTAATGAACAGTACAGTAGTTAAGTCACGGACCTCAGCATCAGAGATAAGGTAAAATTAAAAAACCAAAACATATACATAGGATGGAGCAAAAGAAATCAAATACAGTTATATAACTGTGGCTAGTCCAAAGCTGTACAGTAGTTAAGAGCTGAAAGGACACAGCGGTAAAAATGTCAGTAGGATAAAATTAACAGAAAACAAGAAATATATAGAGGGAGCAAAAACGAATGAAAAAGGTGTAGACCTGTGGCTATTAGTTAATAATGCATAGTCGTGTGATGTATTTTCACCAGTGGCAGAGTAGGATTTTCATTACCCATTGCACAAGTAAGCAATAAGACATGATGGAGTGTGCATTAGACCATTCTAACGCATGGCTAGGGGGCATAGTGAGGCACGAGGAAGCAAGCCGAGTGTGTCCAGCCCCCTAGCCGTGCGTTAAAACTGTCTAATGCATACCCCAGAGTGGCTTTTTGTGCTTATGAAATGGCCATCTAAATTTTAGATGCATGTCAAAATTTTAATTATTAGGACCGAGTAGTAAAAAAATTCTATTTTTGTCTTAATTTTAAATAAAAGAGTTCCTTCACAATTAGTTTACTGTGTTTTTATTTTTTTTGCACTTGAGGACTTTTGTGCTAGTAAGGCTTCTGTAGTTGTGGGTTTTCTTTCCAGGTATTGTCATGGCAGTAACCTCCCCCTCCCCCACACACACACACACACCAAGCCATTTCAGTCCCATTGTGAAAATCTGGTATGTAGATATAGTACTAAATATTCTGCCTGCTTGCTTATGTATTTATTTTTTCGTTATTTGTGTATGTTATGGCAGTTGGCAGCGTCAGGGAGGAGACACCAGTACTGTTTTGGTGATATGGGGGAAATGTGCAGAAGTACAGTGGGGAACACAACAGCAGTGTGTTAGGTAAGAATGTGGCCTGGATGTTTAAAAATGAGAAATGCTGTAGAGCTAGGGGACAGAATGTAGGGAGCAGCCGGTAGATTGACTGATGAGGAGGAGAGCGTGCGGGCTGGAAGGGTGTGTGTGTGTGTGTGTGTGTGTGTGTCTCGGAGATCATGGCTGGCTGGCATGATCTTGTTTTTTTTTTTTTTTTTTTTTTTTTTTTAGTGAGCTGCATCCAAATTATTTATTTAGTGACAAAATGAGAATGATGTGTGTAGTGAGGGCAAGGAAGGGAACTAGCCAGCGGCTGGCAGATCGGCGGTTGAGGAAGTCAGCAAGTGGGAGTGTTTCGGCAGTTTGAACTGGAGGTGCAGTCTGCTGTTTTTGTTGATCTTACTTCGAGAGGGTTCCTGCAGTAGGTCATAACATAGAGGACTGCGCCCTCTGGCGTTGGGACCGCACAGCAAACTTTTGCTAGCAATGTCTGGCGTGGGACCCCTCACCCGATGTCACGTAACACACATCAGTGTGACCCTATATAGTGGGCGTTCTCCACGCCCACCTTCCAGTTCTTTCCCGCCGTCGACCTGTGCGAGGACCTCGCGGTGAATGTTGCTCCAGTCAGTCGTCATTTTATATAAGTGTGCTACTTATTTCTTGAATTTACAGTACTGTTTTCGTCAATTTTATGTCTACTTCACTTTCGACTCCGAAGTCCAAGAAGAAGTGCGAAAAGTGCGGCTCATACAGATCCCTCACAAGGATGGCCACCGGCGCTGCCTCTTCTGTCTAGGCCTGGATCATGATACCGAGGCATGTCTGGATTGTAAACCCTTCAACCAGGCCACACGCAAACGCAGGCAGCAAGCCCTGGAAGCCCATCTTCTAAAATCCAGAATGGCCTCCTTGGAAAAAGAAATGCAAAAATTGAGGGAATCCGCGTCTTCTCCTTCTTTGGAGCTCAAGAAGAAAAAGAAAGATAAGGAGAAGCATAGGGAGAGGGAATGTTTGGAGGACGAGGAGCAGGTTTCCTCCAGTAAGGTTGCCGGGCCCAAGACCATGGCTCCCACATCAAGCAAGACTGTTTCCCAACTGCCTTCCCTGGTGATTGTCCAGGCTGCTTCCAAGTCTCCTCCAGGTACATCTTCTTCTTTTAGGCCCATTAAAATGGGCCCCAAACCTGGCACTTCAAATGATAAGTCGCTCGCTGGCTTCTCCAGCGAGTGCCCCGTTATTACCAGTAAGTCGGACTCCGGAGCCATCGACCTTCCTGGCACCAGATCATCTTCCAGGCCCTTTGAGGCTTTCTTTGGATCAAGGCCATCCGTCAGGCTACTGTTCTTATCTGGGTTTTCCGACGTCTGGTTTTCTGCTGTCGGGCCCGACGAAGGCCCCTTCCAGGAGTATCATCCTGGGTATCAAGGCTATACACCACCCTTTTACCAACCACCCGGATGCCCGCTACCTCAGTACCCAGGGATGGGCACCCACTACTATCAGCCTCTTCCTCCTTCACCACAACAGGACTTTCAGTCCATGATTCAGTCCTGGTGACAGGAAGTCAGATCTCAGCTGGTTTCCGACCTGGAAAAAAGGATGCCGGCACCGGTGGCTACCCCCCACTCCTTGTCACCCGTGGGTTCCTTTCAGTCGACCACGATGCTCATATCCGGAGGTGCCACTCAGGAGGTCGGCTTACCAAGTGTTAGAACCTCTGACAAAGAAGAGTCTTCAGACTCAGGAGGATTCTTCTAATTCTTCTTCTGGACTGTCCGGAACCACAGGAGCTAAGGGCAAGGAGTCACCAAAATCGCCTCCCAAAGACCCATCCTTTACAGAACCTCTCAACATCATTCAGCACGCTAATGGATGGAAAGTGAAAGAACAAGACTCCAAAGGTAAGTGTCTAGCTGAACACTTGGATCTAGAAGAGGTATCTCCAATTCCTATTCCTCCATGGACCGCTCCCCGTGAGAATCTCACTTTCACCATTTGGCAGTTGCCCCATTCTATTCCAGTTGTCCTGAAAAAGGCAAACCGGATTTACCATACGCCAGAGGGCGTTTCCTTTCAAGATTCCCATCCCAACGCAGAATCTTCTTTTTTTTAATTTATTTATTTATTTTTTAACTTCAGGTTTATTGTATATCCGAGGCAGATTCCATCGTAATAGCTGCAGCTCACGACCTTACTGCGGCCAAAACACATGAGTATCCCCCACCCCCGGATAAAGAATCTAGGCAGCTAGACCAGTTTGGGCAAAACTGTATGCCTCCTCCACCTGTGCTTTCTTCGCTCACAACTTCATAGCAAAATGGTTTCTTCCAGAAGGCCACAATGGCTAAACTGGAAGCTCGTCTTCAGAATGTGGAGGACTCTGACCTCAAGGTGGAACTTACTAAGGACCTGCTTCGTTTGTCCAAGATACCTTGCAGGCATGCGCTTAGAGCCACTTATGACTCGGTGGATGCAGTGGCTCATTCCTCCGACACGGCCGTATGCCTCCGGCGTCATGCTTGGCTGTGTATCTCCGGGCTTTCCCCAGACATACAGGCAGCCATCCAGGATGCCCCCATTGAAGGTTCAGTCCTCTTCAGAGGGGACATTAAGGACATCATTACGGGTCTTCAGGACAGTGGGGAAGCCATAAGATCTGTAAAATCCTTGTACAAGGTGGGCTTCAAACCAAAACAGCCCTTTCGGCGCCAGAACAAGTGGCAAGGTAAGCAACCCTTTGCCAGAAGTCGGAACAAAAGGAGAGCATCGGGGTCAGCCCTCACCTCTCCCCTCCCTGCCTCCAAAACCCAGAGGACAGCTGGGGGATCCCTCCCCTCCCATCCCGCCACCTTCTGACTTTTTCAGACCTCCCCCTCTTCCAGCATTGTGGAGCAGGTGGGAGGAAGGTTTGCCCTTCACTTAGAGGAATGGCAGGGTGTCGCGTCAGATTCATGGGTCTTGTAACTAGTGTTGAGGCCACATCATCGAGTTTCTGGAAAGACCTCCAGACTCTCCTCCAGGACGATCCTGCTATTCACCGAACCAGGTGTCTCTGGTCAAGGAAGAGATACTGGCCCTACTTCGAAAGTCAGCAATAGAGCCAATCCCTTTGGACTCGGGGAGGGTTTACTCCTTTCTTCCTTGTCTCCAAAAGACGGGTGACCTTATGCCCATCCTGGACCTCAGCCAACTGAACCTTTTCATGGAATACAAAATGTTCCACATGCTGACGATACAGGGCCTTCTGCCCTTGCCTCAGACAGGCCATTGGCTCTGTGCACTGGACATGCAGGATGCTTACCTGCACATCCCAGTGTTCCCCGGCCACCACCGTTTCCTGCTTTTCTTTTTCCGGGGGAGCACTTCTAATTCAAAGCCCTCACCTTTGGCCTTTCCTCGGCACCCAGGGTCTTCACCAAGTGCCTAGCGGTGGTGGCAGCGGCTCTTTGCCATTGGGGCATTGCAGTGTTCCCATATCTGGATGATTGGCTCTTGGCCGTTCCATCTAGGAACAGCCTAGAGGAATCCCTGTCCTTCATCCTGGATCTTTTTACTCCACTAGGGATTACTGTTGACTACCCCAAGTCGTCCCTGATTCCCTCCCAATGCCTCCAGTTCATTAGCGCGGTATTGGACATGGTCCAGGGCAGGGCCTTCTTGCCCTTGGACAGAGGGGATACTCTGCTGGAAAAAGTCAAACTGTTGGTCTCCTCCAGGCATATTTCTGCCAGGGGATTCTTACGCCTTCTTGGCCTGAAGGCAGTGACTATTTCAACGGTCCCCTTGTCTAGGCTACATATGAGGGTCGCCCAATGGACTTTAAGAGTCCAGTGGGATCAGCGTTCCGATGATCTAAATCATCCTGTCCTGGTGTCCAGCGCACTCATGAAAGACACCTTATGGTGGCAGGATCCTCAAAACCTGTCTCAGGGGTTACCTTTCAGCTCCCACTTGCATACTGTGTGACCCTGAGCAAGTCACTAACTTCCTTGTGCTCCCAGGTCGCACCTGTAAACAAGCTTTCAGCTTGGTGTGTGTGTCTCCTGGTTTTAAAAAAAAAAAAAAAAAAAAGGAACACCTCCTCCCTCCTGGACCCTCACCACAGACGCCTCAGATCTGGGTTGGGGGGGCCCACCTGGGGAATCATCAGACACAAGGGATGTAGTCCCAGCTGGAAGCATCTTTCTATATAAACATCCTGGAGATGAGGATGGTTCTTTATGTCCTCCAGGCCTTTCAGCCCCTCCTGTCTGCGGGAACATTGCTAGTACAGACACACAAAATGTCAGTGGTCTGGCACATCACCTGGTCGTATCCCTTTTGCAGGGAGGCGATGCGGGTGTGGTACTGGGCAATCCAGCACGACCTGTTCCTCATGGCCGTGCACGTCCCAGCGTCCACAGTGTCCTGACGGACAGCCTCAGCCAAACAACGATGCTAGCTCATGAATAGGAACTTCATCAGGATGTAGCAGAACTTCTAGTCCATCGTTTGGTACGGCCAGAGATGGATCTTTTCACCTCCCCATCCAACGCAAAACTACCCAGTTTTTGCTCACTTGTTCAAGGGCCTGGTGTTATCTGGCAAGACACGTTGTCTCTCTGCTGGATGAGAAAGTACTTGTACGCTTTTCCTCCCTTACCATTCTACAGCGTGTCCTACTGAAGCTTCAGGCAGAGGGTGCGCAGATGCTCCTGATAGCCCCCTTCTGGCCCAGGCAGATTTAGTTTCCACTCTTACAACAGCTCGCCATGGAACCCCCAGTAACCCTCCCATTCCAACACAATCTGTTGATGCAGGAACAGGACAGACTGGTGCACCCAGGACTCTGGTCCCCTATATCTTCATACGTGGCTCCTTCAGACATAATTGTGTCATGTTTTGGAGTCTCCCAGAGGGTTGCCCAAGTCTTAGTGGAAGCTAGAAAGTCTTCCACTCGGTCTTCCTATGCTGTGAAATGGAAGCGCTTTTTCATTTGGGCGTCCGCCAAAGGTTGGGACCCCTTTTCCTGCTTTGTGTCCCAGGTAGTGGAGCACCTTTTGCAATTGTCTGACTCCGGTCTAAGCTATTCCTCACTGGAAGTCCACCTGTCTGCTATTTCTGCTCATCATACATTGGTGGATGGCAAAACTGTTGCACAACAAGAGATCTCCAAATCCGTTTTGAAAGGGATCCTGCACTTGAAGCCCCTATCCGCAACCCTACCCTGCCTTGGGATTTGAATTTTATTTTAGAAAAGCTTACTTTGCCTCCTTTTGAACCAGCAGGAAGCTGTGACACGCGCTACCTGTCTTGGAAAGTGCTCTTTTTAGTTGCTGTTACTTCTGCTCAAAGGATTTCTTAGCTTCAGGCCCTGATGTGTAAGGAGCCTTATTTAATTTTTCATTGAGACCAGGCGGTCCTGCGAACAAACCCTAAGTTTCTTCCCAAGGTGGTTTCTGAGTTCACCTTGAACCAGATTGTTGAGCTGCCAGTGTACTACCGTATTCATTCAAATGGGGGTGAGGCTCTTCTACATATATTGGATGTACATAGGATTTTGTGTTACTATGTCCACAGGACCAAAGATGTCCGCAGAGCAGAGCAGATCAGTTGTTTGTCTCATTTGCCCCCAGAACCCTGGGGTCGGCAGTTTCTAAGCAGTGCTTGTCCAAATGGTTGGCGAACTGCATCCATTTCTGTTATCAGAAGTACGATAAACTTCTTCTGGGGGAGATCAGAGGTCACTCCACTAGGGCGATGGCTGCTTCTGCAGCCTTCCTGAAAAATGATTCTGCAGCTGATATTTGTGCTGCAGCAACCTGGAGTTCAGTCCACACCTTCATGAAGCATTACAGTTTGGACATTGCCTGTAGGCATAGGGCCGAATTTGGCCTAGCCATTCTGCAGAATCTGCTGTCTTAGACCTGCTCTGGTCGGTCTGTTATCCTTCCTCCTCCCTTGTTTCAGTGAGTCTCACTGAGGGTGACTACTTGGGATTCAGTCCTGTATGTTATGACCTACTGCAGGAACCCTCTCAAAGTAGGATAGTAGTTACATAAGAACTTACTGTAATAGTAGATCTTTGACAGAGGTTCCTGGAGTAGGTCACACTCTCCGTCTGTCCTTCCTCCAGCTTTCTGTATTTTTTTTTTTTTTTTTAAGCTGTTCTGGATTGGGCTCCAGGATTTCCATCCTTTCCCCTGTCGTACCCTTTTGGGGTCTCTGGCGGGAGAACTGGAAGGCGGGTGTGGGGACCATCCACAATATAGGGTCACACTGACATCAGTCACGTGATGTCGGGTGGGCGTTCGCCTGCCAGACATTGCTAGCAAAAGTTTGTCATGCAGTCCTGAAGCCAGGGGGCGCAGTCCTATATGTTATGACCTACTGCAGGAACCTCTTACGAAGATCTACCGTTATGGTAAGTTCTTACATAACTGTACTTTCTGTGGGCTTGTCTTCAGGCTGTAAGAACTACTGCAGGTCTTCTTTTCACACTCCTAAGTCAAAATTGGGTTCTTGAAGGGATGACATTTTGCTGGGTGGCAAGTAAGTGGCTAGTAGAAACAAAGATGGCGTCCCTTTCAGGTGTGAAAGTTCTGAGGGAGCAGGGATACCTGTAGGAATGTCCAGCTGGCGCTTGCTGGACGCATTTCTAGCCATGTGTTAGACACTTTTACTGCATGGCTAGGAACCAATCAAACTGCAGGAAAGTGACTAGCCGTTTTATAATTAAGCAATCATACACAATAGGGTATGGTGTATCATATTGTGGGTCACAAAGTCTCAAAATGATGATATCCCATCATATGACGCACTCTGTAGTGTATTATTGCTATTAAACAATGTAACGAAGAACTTGAAGCAGTTCAGAAAATTTATTTGAGAAAAAAATAATCCCAACTATGACTTTATGTTAACAGGTTAAAAAACATTAAGTTTATAAGTAAATAGTTCCATTTACCTTAGGAACGCCTGGAATGCTGTAATCTTAAGCCACCCAAGGTAAGCTCCTCTGAAGAGTATGACAGTGTAGTGATTTATTGTTTATGAGGTCTGTGACTGCCCAGATGAAAAGCCTTCATCTTTAAATAGTGGTTTGGGTCCAGTCCCTCATACCTATCCCATCTCCTCCTCTTCCTACTTCCTGTACTAAAGAGACCCATGCACATTCTCTCTTCCCCACCCACACTCCTCAGCCAGGAAATCTTCTGTCTCATACTGCCTCAGCCTCCCCTCCCTCTGGAACCAGCTACCCTCCTCCATCCATCTCTCACCCTTGCTGCCCTCCATTAGATACCAGCTAAAACGACCCCCCCCCCCGCTCCTGCCAGTCCTCTTCCTGAACCCATCCTTACCCTCGCCTGACTTATTGAACCACCCTTTACCCCCCCTCTCCCTAACCTCATAGTTATGGCAACCTTGTTGAAGTTTATCAACCTGTTTGACTACTGCTTTCAGCAGCAGCTCAGTCCCCCTTCAGTCTGACACTGTGCACTTTGAGTTTGTCCCGTTTACACAAATGATTTGCATGCTAATTAATTTGTCCTCCATAGTCAGTCAATGATTTGGCCATTTTGTCTGTACTGCACTCAACGTATGCTCTTTATGTCACCCTTATTGTAACCACATCACCTGACTGGCTGCATTTTGTTTGTAATTGTGCTTCCCCTTTCCCCCTGGTCGCACGTGGAAACGAGTCTCAGTTCAGTCTGTCTCTCCCAGTTATCAATTTTTAAATACATAAATAAAGATGATAATGATAATTCATGATGCATCATAAAATTATCAGTTCTGTTCAGTGATCATGTTCAAGCTTCAGAAACCATCATTGTAATCATAATGAACAATAATTAAATATGAACGTTAAATGGCCGTCAATCAAAAATGATAAAGTTATGGAAATGGTGATTGCGATTAATAATGATCTCATATCATCATGATTTGTCATGATTGCAGATGGTCACAGTTACTGTAATGCATGTAAAAAAATGACTAATTTTTTTTCTGTACTTTTGGAATTTATTTTGTATTCTATTTAGACATCTTTATTGGAATTATCAAGTATGATGCATCTTCTACCCAAACACTCTGCTTTCAATCATACTTACTCTGACACATCCCTTCTTACTTGTGTTTATAGAGGCTCAAACTGGGATATATAGCACCATTTAGTGGCTCCTTCTATGTCTGTGGTGAGTTCCTACAAGTACCTGATTTGTGCACAAGAACCTTTCTAGTCTGCAAACTAATGTCAAGGCAGAAATATATTAAAAATTAGAAATCACCATTGTTTTGGTCCATAAACTGTACTTCTGAAATATGCAAATTAGCTATGCAGATATGCATACTGTACCTAAAATTGCATGCACTCTTGTTTCCTAAAGGAATTAAAATTTGTCTTCATGTGATTTACATTTTAATTAATTTGTTTTTTTCTGATAATTACATTGATTTGTTCATAATAGTAACAAATAAAACTCTTAAGTATTACTCATGTGACTTATAGTCTTATAATACAGAATTAATATAATCATCTCAGCACAGATCATTAAAAACCATCATGCTGATTTAAACTTACAAAAATAATCAGTAATCATCTGTTGGTGATTTGCAAGTTGATGTCTGATTTTTAAATCATGATCTAGATGGTGATCTTAGATCGCAATCTCCCTTGATGATCGTATGATGATCCGTTGAGACTGAGCTTCAGAAAACATGATTGATGATTGTACCGATTAACCTAGTTGTAACTTTTTTGAACTGTTTCCATGTCTATGGTTTTATAACGACTGTCGGCCAACGGAGTGTCTTCATTCCTTGAGACCGTTGTATAATAGCTGTTAAGTTACAGCTGAGACTGTTATGGAAAATCTGGGGCAGCAATATTGAATGGAGCTCTCCATTAATTATTTAAAATCTAAAACAATGCTTAAGAAGACCCCCCCCCGATTAGGGAATACAAATATCTTACAAGAGAGCAGAAAGAGTCCTCTAAAAAGGAATAACATGGTATAGGTAAAAAAAAAATGTCTGCAAAAAGTGCAGTGAAAGGCAATTATAGGTGCACAGTAGTTAGGGTTGAGTAGTACTTCCATGGTAAACCCCGATTTTTGTACCTTAATGCAGGCATCCCTGGATGGAATAACCTAATATTTGTCACGTGTGGAGTCTGTGTCTGGATCTTTGAATTTTGTAAAGTTGGTAATGGTTGGTTTTATGGTTGGGAAGTTCTAGAAAGTTAAAAAAGCATAAAAATACAATTAAAAAAATGGTAATTAAAGGGTAACTTAAACAACCAGTGTTGCCAACAGTGATACAAAAATTCAGCTGCAGATGGATATATTTTTCTTAAATTAATTCAAAAGTTACGCTGGCCTGCCTGCTCAGCAGTAGCGCTACCACTTGTGATGCCAAGGACTCTGGTTTGGAAGCGAGCCCAAGGTGTTGTAGAGCCGGCCGGGGGATAGGAGGATCGAGCATCCATGGGACGCTCTCCTCCATTGGGGGTAGGGGTGCGGGTGGGGAAGAGCGGTGTGCTCGATTGGCCCCTGGTAGAAGCCAGGGAAGTGGCAGCCCAGGCTGAAAGAATGGGAGACGTGGTAGATGGCTGCATGTGCACCTTGATGTCATGGCATGCCACATCTCCCGGGGGGAGAAAAGAGGAAAACACCTGGCCATGCAAGATGATGGCTAGCCTCAACAGGCCCTGCATCCGGCGACTCATGCTTCTCCTGAAATCTGGATCTAGTTCTGATGGGCTGAGGGACTCCCCACCACCCTGTCACAGAGGACAAGCCATGGGGCACTGTAGGAGAGGTAAGCCCTGGAGAAAGCTGGGGTGATGGGGCTGGGAGAACCAGCGGGAAGGAGGGCTGGCATGGAGAGGGAGTAAAAAACCAAAATGTTAATAGTTAAAAACTTATAAAAACAAAGTCTGTCTTTTTTTTAGTTGTCACTCTCTCACTTTTATTCACATTTGTGACTGAAATAGTCTCTTAAGTATAGCCAGCTGTGTTGTGGACTTTTTGATTTCTCTAAAGCAGCACTACTCCCTCCTCACACACACACACACACACACACACACACACACACACACACACACACACACACACAATGCATCAGAAGAGCTGATTGAGCACAGCTGTATGGTTTTGTGTAAATTATGTTTTGAACAGATGGACACCCTTATTTCTTGTCCTCAACATCTGTACAGTGTCCAGGATGGTCATGCAGGATAGTGTTGCACTCTTCTTTCATCTGGAGTTTTGGAGAGTAGACCTTTGAAATGTTCTTCTTGATCATTTGCACCTGATATTGACTATACTTACTTGAGAGGCTTCACACTATTGGAAAAGAAGATTATTTTGTATCAGCATTGTATAAAAAGGAAACTTGGGTGGTCTGGATTCAGTGCCACGTTGCTACCAAGTTGGAAATGCACTGGGAGGGAGTCACAAAGCCAAAAACCCAGGTTGTCTGCTTAAACGACAAGAGTTAAGATTTCCTAAGGCTGTTTGGTAGGGTGTGGTGTTTGAGTGTCTGAATGGGTACCCTAAATCAGAAGTTTTCTAGAGTGTTGAAAATTGTACTTTAATGGGTTGACTTTAGCACCAAAAGCCTGGTGGCCATCGGGCCAGCGAGTTAGCTAAAATGAATGGCCTGCATAAAATTTTGGTGGCCTGCCAAGATGATACTACTGCTTTACTCTAATCAAGCTGGCTTGATAACAGGACAAAAGACAAATCTGATAATGCATTAATTTTTGTTTGGGGGGGGGGGGGGATGAGTGTAAGTTTCCGAGTAAATAAATTAAACACAAATGTTCATACCTAGGGGGAAAAAAACTGGTACAGAGACTGGTTTACCAAAGAAATGATCAAGAAGAGCCCAAATTATGACACACTAGATACTTATTACAGTATATTAGTACCTTACTAACAGAGGAACACTCTGACTTTAAAAAGCCTGAGCCTATAGTATTTCATTGGCAAACTTTTTCAAACTTGGTGCCTTTTCCTCTAAGAACCCTGAGGACTCCAGCGACTTACTTTGTTAGTCTCTGGCCCCACACATGTTCTAAGGGAGACCTTGAATCTTAGTTAAATGATTTATAGTGTATGGTGGAACGTCGTTCTCCACCAAAATCCATAGTCGTCGAAACCTTGTAGTCACACACTAGTGACGTTCGCAGTGCAGCATAACGATTTTTTCTACTGCACTGCGAACGTCACGCACTCTGTCCTCGAGCAGCATTTGACAGTTAGGGCTCACTTCATAGACAGGACACGTAAGGAAAGCAGCAATGTTGGCGGTGGTACTAATGTTTAGCGTTAAAACGTTCAAAATGTAAAGTTCTTAAACTGTTAAAATGTCAAGCGTGAAAAGGTTCAAAATGTAAAGTTATTTTTTCCTTCTAGTAACCCAGTAAAAATGTTTTGAAGCAGAAACGTGCTGTAGTGATTTTCCCCAAAAAGCAGCGTTCCACCATACACTATAAAAGAGTGCATGGGAACATTTGCCAACAGGGCATCTTTTCATTCGCTGGCACTATGACAATGGATTACCTCGAGCCGCGCCCTCGAGGTAATCCTCATCATAGTGCCAACTTGGCGAAAGAATAGCCCTGTTGTCAACTGTTCCCCATGCACTATCCTATATATCTCCCCTTCCTGAACCTAATTTGTGCCTAACACAGTTTCTGTCCCTGGACTGCAAAACGGAGACTGTTTGTAATTGTAAACTAATCGTCTGTGCTCCATGGACTTTAAAATGGGCACTGCTTTCCTTTTCTCCTCTGCTCCCTAAGGTCATTTAACTGCTGCATTTAGCTGCTTGCAGAACCAGGAGATTAATTTCTAACTGCTGTATTTTGGCTGCTTTCAATTATTTAAGTAAAATTAAGCTTTAAGCTTAATTTTGTATTTGGCTGCTTTCAGTTAATTTTAAGTAAAATTAAGTCTTAGCATTGCATAAATGGGAGATATGGTACTTGAATGAAGTTAAGCTTTGCTGAAAGTGGAGATCTGCAGCTTATGTAAAATTAAGTTTTAAACTGTGCAGAAGCGAGAGATCTGGAGCTTAAATTAATCTATCCATTCTCTCTGTAGCTGCTTCTCACAGCAGTTTTTTGGCCCACCTTACCACCTGGTGTTCTGACACTCCTTTTAAATAGACTTTCTCATTAGTCCCCTCCCACTCTTCCCTCTCACTGACTGTGTTGAAGGCACATCTATTGCTCTTAAAGGTGCAACACCCCCTCCTCCCTCTCATAGAGTGGTTTTAATATGCAAGCCCCCTCTTATGCCTGTGTTCTCCCCTATCAATCCAAGTAACATGAATCTGTTTTTTGTTAAATAACTACTCCAGCCAGCCCAGTGGTGCAGAGGGTTGAGGCGTGGGCGCTCTACCTCACACCACGCTGGTGACCTGAGTTGAGGCAGTTCGGTGCTGGGGGTGGCTGGGGAAGGGGAGGACTGGCGTCCGTAGGACTGCTCTCCTCCCCTGGGATGGGTTGTGGGTGCATAATCGCTCTAGTGCAGTGGCCCCCGGTGGAGAATGGGAGCACTGCCGAGGGACTGCAATGAGGGAACACCACAGAAAAAAGTGGAAACCACTTTGGAGACTGGCCGGATGTTGGCTGCCAGCCCAGGATACCTCTGAAGACTCCCTAGGAAGCCATGGAAAGCCTCAGCAGCACTCAGGACCGAAAAATAAATAGTGTGCTGGTCTTCTCCCCGCTGGTGCCTTCCCCCTCCGAGGAGAGGGACCTACCCGGTGAAGGGTTACACCAGGCTACCCCAAGGAAGGCTGCAGATTAGACGTAAGGTGGCTAGGGGGAGATAGTAGGAGGAATGTCTGTGGGTCATGGCAGCTCTGGAGCATGGAGGAGGCATAAATAGATAATACAAAAAAAGTAACTACTCCTACTTTGTGCCTCCCTGGCTGGTCTCCGGTCTTTCATCTCGACCTTCACTGGTAGAGCTGCTTAACCCTACCCGGGAAAGGAAGCCCTACCTGCCACCCACCCTAACATGGATACATGACATCACTGTGTTTCCAATAATGGCAGCTACTCCTACTCGAGCCTTGCAAAGCCTCATTTTAACCACCATTATTGCCACCCCAGGCATTTATAGTGGGTCCAACAAATCTTTCCTGACTACTCGGGAGAAGGTAGTCCTAAATGTATATGGAACTACAACCTCAGTGACAATTGAAGATTCCTGCAACCTTCATCAGCTACCATCCATTAGGTCATGGAATGAGTCCCCAACTTATGATCCAGCCAAGGTGCCACTATCCAGCGGTCTTGTAATCCACGTAGAGCGCACAAAAGCCAAAGCGACCAGCAAAAGGCAGCGGCGACTCTATAAAAAAATAATTCAGGAGCATCTCCTCAGTCTACTGATACTACTACTCCTATTGATGTCTGGCAATGTGAATCCTGATCCTGGCCCTACACCCAAGCACTGCGCTTATCCACGGAAAACCTCTGGACTTGTGCTTGCCTCACTAAACGTCTGCAGCTTGCTCCCCAAACTGGACTGCCTGAAGGCCTGGGTCACTCAGCATAACCCAGATGTGTTATCTGTCGTGGACACCTGGCTTTCCTGGAAGATACCTGACATGGCCCTCTCTCTGCCCAGCTACACCCTATACAGACAGGACCAACAATTGAAAAGAGATGGGGGCTGTGTCATCTACACCAAAGCCACCTCCAGGGTCATGTAATACCCTCACCGTGTAGCAGTGGCAACCTACAAGCCCTAGTCATCAAACTGCTACTAGGGTCCCACAACAGAGTACTCACCCTACTCTCAGTTTATATTCCGCCAAAACTATTTCTGTCCGGTGCCAACAACCTGCTGAACTATATCAACACACTGAGCCTAAACACTGAAATAGTACTATTAGGAGACTTTAATATCAACTAGCTCTCACCTGCATCTGCCGCTATCAGAGATACCCTTTCCACGATCTATTTCTCCCAAATGGTGGAGACCCCGACCAGATTCAGCTACAAGACTGGCACCAGCACACTACTCAGCTGGGTCCTCACAAACCGCCCTGCGCATATCTCCAACCTTTATGGAACAACAACTGCTGTAAGCCCCCCACCAAATCATAAAAAAAAGTCTGCTCTTAAAGGGCCACCTGCCACAACTAAAAGCTGAACTCAGACTCCTCAACTGCAAAATTTAACGCTGTCTGCAACAAACATGCCCCTGCCAAAACAAGGAAAGCTAAAGGAGCTCTTAACCCCTGGACACGAGATCAATATTGCTAAAAGATCGATCACAGGGCTCTGTAGCAAACATCCTGCGATATAAAAAGGCACCCAATGACTGTACAAAAGCAATCAGACAGGCAAAGAGTAAATTTTACAAAGAAGCTATCACCAACTCATGGAACAGTAACAAGTCCTTCTGGGCAAACCAGCAGGATATTACTGGGAAAGATCCAAAAACACCCCCTGCTATGCTCACTGTCGAGGGTGTCCTGCCCTTAGACCCCCTACTCATTGACACCGTGGAATTGGGCATTTATTGACCTCAGTAGTGTTTTCCTGGTGGACTTCTTCAATGCCCCCTAACACAAGACACTGCAAGGGCGTCTACACCACCTCCCCTCCGACCACCTTTCCCGTTTCAAGATGGTATCAGAGGCAGATGCAAGAAAATACCTAGAGAAGGTCCTAGGAAAGTCGAGGCATAGTGGGGACTCACTGAACCTCAAATTCATTTGCCTGACACTGGATGAAATAATTGGACCACTAACAAAAATAAACCTCTCCCTCTGCCACTGTCAGTTCCCTCAAAGATGGAAATCTGCCACAGTAACTCCTGTACATAAAAGTGGGAACTGAACTTTACACAACAATTACAGATCAATCTCCATACTCCCACCACTCTCCAAAGCACTGGAGCAAATTGTGGTTGACCAGATGGTGTACTTTCTTAACCAACACAAGCTCCTCTGCCCAGAACAACATGGGTTCCGGGGCGGCCACAGTACCATCACAGCCCTTCTAGAATTCACCGGGTTCATCAGTAATGCCTTGGACCAAGGCCACCTAGTAAGGGCATCCTTCATTGACCTATCAAAGGCTTTTGATACGGTTAGAAACATAGAAACATAGAATTTGATGGCAGATAAGGACCGCTTGGCCCACCCAGTCTGCCCATTTCCCTACCTGATGGATAAGCTGCAGATTCTAGTTAATCAACAGCTTACTTCCTCCTGCCCCCCACTAGAATTGCCTTATGCCTGTCCCATGCATTCTTGAATTCTCCCACTGTTCCTGACTCCACAACCTCCTCAGGAAGGCTGTTCCATGCATCCACAACTCTGTCTGTGAAAAAATACTTTCTAACATTACCTCTGAGCCGTCCCCCCTCTATCTTCAAATTGTGCCCCCTTGTTCTTGTACATCTCTTCTTCTGAAAGATACTACTGTCTTGTACCTTGTTAATTCCCTTGAGATACTTAAAAGTTGCTATCATGTCCCCCCTCTCCCTCCTTTCCTCAAGGGTATACATATTAAGTTGCTTTAGTCTCTCCTCGTATGTCTTCTGGTGCAGACCTTGTACCATTTGGTGCCCTGTTCTGAACAGCCTCCACTCTGTCTTTGCGGAGATGAGGTCTCCAGAATTGCACGCAGTACTCCAGATGGGGTCTCACTAACTGTCTGTAGAGAGGGATAACAACTTGTTTTCTACTGTTGATGCCTCTCCTTTGCATCCCAGTATCCCCCAGCCCTCCTTACTGCCTTCTCGCATTGCTTGCCCACCTTTAGGTCATCTGATATAATTACTCCTAGGTCTCTTTCGATTTTGTTGTTGTTAACTCACCCCCATTGTGTACTGTTCCCCTGGGTTTTTGTTTCCCAGATGCATTACCTTGCACTTCTTTGCATTGAATCTGAGTTGCCACATATTTGACCATTCCTCCAACCTTGCCAAGTCCCTTTTCATTCTTTCCACCCCACCTTGTGTATCAACCCTGTTGCAGATCTTTGTGTCATCTGCAAAGAGGCATACCTTTCCTTCCAGGTGCTCTCCAATGTCACTTATAAAGATATTAAAGAGGACCGGTCCCAGTACTGAACCCTGCGGTACCCCGCTAGTTGCCCTCCTTTCTTCACTGTGGACTCCGTTTACTATTACCTTTTGTGTCCTGTTGTCCAGCCAGTTTTTTATCCAGGCTGCCACCTTGGGACCCACTCCAAGGCTGGCTAACTTGTATATTAATCTTTTGTGTGAGACTGTGTTGAATGCCTTGATAAAATCTAGGTAGGCCATATCCACAGCCCCTCCCTGGTTTACTACTTTGGTCACCTAGTCAAAGAAATCTATTAAGTTCGTCGGACATGACCTTCCTGCTGTGAAACCATGCTGCCTTGGGTCCTGTGTCCCACTGGCCTCTTGGTACTCAACAGTTCTTTTCTTCAGAAGTGATTCCATCATTTTACCTACCACTGAAGTCAAACTAATTGGTCTATAGTTTCCTGCCTCTGCCCTGCTCCCACTTTTGTGAAGCAGAATCATATTTGCCCTCCTCCAGTCCTCAGGTACCACTCCATCCTCCCATGATTTGTTAAAGAGAGTAGTCAGTGGTGTTACTAGTTCTACCCTTAGTTCTTTTAGTATTCTTGGGAGAATCCCATCAGGCCCCATTGCCTTGTCCACCCTCAGTTGCAAGAGTTCTTTCAAAACCCTTTCTTCTGTGAATGGACTGGTATCAACCCCCCTATTCAGAGTTTCTCCCTTGTTTGGTTTAGGCACCTCCCCCTCATCATCTGTTGTGAATACTGAGCAGACATATTCGTTCAGTATCCCTGCTTTTTCACTGTCACCCTCTGCCCACATTTCCTCCCCTTTATTAAGTCTCTGTATCCCTCCCTTGGTCTTTCTTCGCTCCCTAATCTACCTGTAAAAGGTTTTATCCCCCTTCTTAACAGAGTTGGCTATCTTTTCCTCAGTTTGTGCCTTTGCTATTCTGAGTGCCTTCCCTGCCTCCTACTGCTTTAACTGATAAAGTTCTCTGTCCTGCTCCTTCTGTGTTTCCTTATATTTTCTGAATGCTATCCTTTTCTCCTTAACCGTCCCTGCCACCTCCTTTGAGAACCGTAGTGGTTTTTCCTTCATTTGTTTTATTGATTTGCTTCACACAAAGCTTGTTGCCTCTCGATGTGGCTGTTTTGATTATTCCCATTGTTCCTCCACCCTCCTTCTTGCCGGTTTGCTAGTGCTTTTCTAAGGCACTCTCTCATTTTCCCAAAGTCAGCCTTCCTAAAGTCCAATACTCTTGTTTTTGTATGGCTTGACTCTATGGCTGTGTTTATTGTGAACCACACTGTTTGGTGGTCACTTGTTCCCAGATGGCTACCCACTTCTGAATCTGAGATCAAATGGTTCACCATGCACTCCTCCTCAAGCAGCTTTCTGAAATTGGACTTGCAGCAGAAACCGTGGACTGGTTTAGCAGCTACCTGAGCCTCTGCTCCCAACTAGTTAGGGTTGGGCATGTCCTATCCAATAGCCGACCTGTCAGATCCGGTGTACCACAAGGGTCGATACTAGCACCACTGCTATTCAGTGTCTTCTTAAACAACCTACTGGCTGCTTGCCAGTTCTGCATGCTCTTACGCTGATGACGCGGTAATCTTTGCCAGCAACCCATGCCCAGAACTCTTCGAAACAGATCTCCAAAGCGGCTACGCATCAGCCAAAAAATGGTTCACAGAACAAAAGCTGGTCATGAATTACAAAAAGACCAAAGCCATGCTGTACGCAACAGCTCAAAGCAATCTAAAAAACTACCCCTTGGCAATACAGAATGACAGTGGCGGCACCCTGGAACTCGTCCCACACTTCAAATACCTGGGGGTTACAATCAACTCCTCCTTGTTCTTCACACAGCACATTGACAACACTGCTAAAGCCATCAACACCAGAATCGGCATACTCTACCAACACATGCACCACCGTCTCATGCATGAAGTGCTGATTCTGGCAATTAACAGCTCTACTGTATCCTTCATAGATTATGGTCTGGTAATATACGGATCTGTAACTGACTGACATGGCACTCCAGTGCATCGCTGTTGCCCTAAATAAAGCCTGCTGCTTGCTTACAAATACACCTAAACTAACCCATACCTGCAAACTCTATACCTCTGCTGGCTGGCTCCAACTTAATGACAGCATAAGAGATCAAACCTGCCTTCTTGCCAAAAAGGCTATGCTAAATTGGCTTCTTCCTGGAGTTCAGAATCTGCTGTCCCTACCGCTAAACACCAGACAAACCAGGAGCTCCTCCACACAAACCTTCCACGTGTCCAGATGCCGCACATCCATGGCACAACGTGCTTTCTCCTACCGGGGCATCACTCTGGACAAACATGCTACTGCCTGATATCTCTGGCACTACTACTCTTGGATCCTTTAAACTCAGACTGCGCCAACACATTATTGACAGGAGTTTCTGCAAGTACCGCCGCCAGACACCCCACGCACTGACTGACTACGACCAGCAGCACGTCCCAGTCCCTATCCCTTGGGATAGGCAAACCCTGGTACTTAAGCGATCCCCTTCAACCTCTTGTACCCCTATCCTGTCCCAGTCAAACCCCTGCCTCTTTCCCACACTGCTGTGCTTACCCTGCCCCTCTTTCCCCCCCTTCTCCTGCTCCTCCTACTGATGCAGGCATGCTTTGTACAATCCCGCAGCTTACCTGTTCCTGACTGGATTTTATGTACCCATTATGTATACTATTCTCATTATCTGTTTGCTGAACTCTCGTTGTATTATCTGTAAATTGTTCTCAGTCTTTTTTCTTTAGTTTTGCCTTGTTGTTTAATGTGTTTGACGTGGACTCTCTCAGCGATCATCCTCTCACAGGTGTATTCAAGACTTCATTAAATAAAAAAAAATAAACTGTACACTATTGGACTTCAATTAGATTTTTCTGAGGAGAGTTACTGTACACAGCTACAGTTCAAACACTTGGTACACATTTATTTATGGAGAATTTTTGTAGAAAAGAAAACTCAATTTATTTGAGAGGCTACAAACTTGCAGCATTCCCCTCTCCCAGCAAATGTATTAATTCTTTCAATTCTAGTTTTTCCCCACAATGAATTTGAAAAATTCATTGGCTAGAGTTTGTTGTTTAAATTAGTAATTGCATCACGCTCAGGGCAGATTAGCCTGCTGCGCAGTATTGTGTGTTCTTTCGCCTGTCACCAAGGTCAGCTTGAAGCTAGTAAATTACATGATCAGTGTAGGAGCTCCATTGCTGTCATATTTGTCCAACTTGTTGTTCCCACCTGTGATAGGTTGTGCTGTTCGCACCAGAGTGACTCTCACCCTGACTTGACTGCTCCTGGGGTTCCACTATGTTCTGCTGTGTGTGTCTCTTCGCACATGATTGAAGGTCCGGTACATCAGTTCGTGCACAAGCGCATCAGTCTCCACAGCCAGGAAGTTGGAGATTCCTAGCACTGGCAACCCGTCATTCCTTAAAGGTGCAGTGCAATGCAGTATTTACTTTACTTTAAAAAGGTGCTGGCCAATCAGGCCAGCAAAGTAGGACATCCTCTGGCCTGCCTTCAAATTTGCTGGCCTTGGGCCACCGGGCCACTGTTAAAGTCGATCCCTGTGTAATCAGTAGATTAGGACGCCGTGATTTTTAAATCCTGCTTGCAAATTTCAGTTGAGGACTTCCCTTACATTTTTTTACATAGACAGCCTGGGTTTTTAGTTATGGGGGTTTGATGCCAAGTGTGTGTGTGTGTGTGTGTGTGTGTATGTGATCACAGGCTACCGTCACGCTGTGGCTGTGTGCCTCTGTGTTTCCCTTTCTGCATTCGTATTGTGGGGTTTGGTTGAAGCTCACAGCTGTCCCTCACACTA
The DNA here is from genome assembly GCA_016271365.2 of Neoceratodus forsteri. Taxonomy (NCBI): domain Eukaryota; kingdom Metazoa; phylum Chordata; order Ceratodontiformes; family Ceratodontidae; genus Neoceratodus; species Neoceratodus forsteri. The sequence goes on from CM028130.1 coordinate 1,077,505,682, forward strand.
TGTGGGTCACTGGCTTTTGTTAGCTTTTATATGTGGAGTGGGGGGGGGCGCCTTCAATCACAGTGGAGCTTGTGTGTGTGTGTGTCACTACCTTACTTGACGCTATGGCATCTACTTGACAGTCTTTTGAGTTTATTATTGGATCACTTTCTGGGAACTGGGCTCCCCACGCTCCTGACACTTTTAGGCCCTGTCCACACTACACAAGAAAACCCCCTCTGTAACCTTAGAGAGGGTTCAAACCATTACCGTAATGGTTTGCATTCACACTGGTAACGTTACAGAAGGAGTTTTCAAAACCGTTACAGAAACCTCTTATGAGGTGGTTTCAACAACGGTTTTGAAAATGGTTACACCTCTGTAACGTTACCGGCTGTAGTGTGGACATGTGAGCGTGTAGCTCCAGCATTGCCTTCAGTGCAGCACGAACTGCTTTGTGGGATAGGGAGCCAACCGTAATGGTCGCACTTCGCCCGGTGTGTGGACGGACTGTAACGGTTTCTGAAACGGTTCACAGGTAATATAATTGCACTGTAATGTTACCTGTTTGAACCATTTTAGAAACATTACAGATTTTCGGGTGGTAGTATGGACAGGGCCCTAATTACATGCCATTAGGCCATCACCTGAGGCAGGGCCCTGCGTATAAAGGCTTATGTACGAAATCTTGACTTGTTGGTCTAGTAAAAGGTATCATGTCATCCGTATGGTCTATACTAATCATTAGACACTACATTTTCCTCTCAAACACTTGACATAGCTGCTGGACGACAAGCTCACCTGTAGGAACAAACACCTGTAAAACTGGCGTACCATTTTAGTCCTGTTTTATGTATAAATAGAACTGCTTTCCAATACTGTGCTGAGCCAAAACTTTGTGCTGTCATGGTATCATATTTTATTTCATCTTTATTTTCAAGCTAAGTTGTGTGTTTGTTTTGTTTGTTTTTTCTAGTTTCACCAGATGTTATAGATGTAGCACTGCCAGAAATCAACAGCCTATTTACTCTCTTCTCACACTTCCTGCCAAAGAGCCAGGAAATAGGACAGAAAGGACTATGCTTTCTGGAGAGGTCACAGGTGAACATCCTTGTACAGTGGTAGCCAGTAACAAGATACACAATATCCTGTCCTATCACGATATATCACAGGAGTCCACAATCATTTCAAATGGATTTCTGTGATATTTCCTGATATATGTAGATATAAAGTTCATGTTGCCATTAGCTACTATTGTACCATGACAGAGCATTCTGCTGCTCTACTTTTGTTATTTAAAGGTTTCCTTTTGTCTTAAGTTTTTTCTTGATGCATAAAAAGGTCTTGGGGGTATGTAAATCTTCTTGTGTATTAGGGTAGGAATTTGTGAGTCGTTTGGATGATGTTGTTGCGGATGAAAATGAAGAGAGACGGGAATCGTGCTGTGGCTGATTAATTTGATCCAGAGATGGGGAATTATCTCAGCCCTGCAAGTCCCTGGCTTTGCTCCAGCTACTGGGCTGCTTTCCAGAGAAAATGGGCGTTATTCTGGTGGCCAGATTAACGGGTTATTAGGCAGTGATTGCACCGATTACATGGTGACATGCTAAGAGGCTTTTTACTGTGGTATCAACGAACCTGTTGGTAAAGAAGTAAGCCACTTGCTGGGTAGCTAGAAAGGAGGAGATCTCTTTAGGAGATTGTTTGGCTGAAAAGATTCTCAACAACATTGAAAAGGCTTGAGAATAAAGCAGTTCTGGAGCACAGGATTTTATTTGCTGCATGCTTAGATTTTATTTGGCATTATTATGCTGTTTTCGCATATGTAACAGTCTGTTGTATTAGACAGAATAGCAACTTTTTTATTTCTGTCACATATTTTGGGGTAACACAGCCCATTGAACCCCTAAGCCCTGCATACTTTAGCCCTTCTGATGGGGCCCTGTGCAGTAAAGACACACACTTCAGGTTCTGCATGCTGCCCCCGGCCCCCACACACACTCAGTGAAGCAAGGCCTTGAGCCTGGTTCATCTGGCCCTGCCTTTTTGCATCTGTTCACTGAGTGGGAATTTAGAAAATCTTTCAGTTTTATAGCCTGGAGACTTTTCTTTCCACAACACCCTCAGCCATGACCACAAAGTATATTTCATGCCCTGTTAAATGAAATACCACAGAACTCTGCTCACAGAAACTCCCAAATGCTGGGGAAAAACAAATGTTTTTCTAGTAGGCCGTTCCCATTTCACGTACTGTCCTTTCCTATTTTATTACGTGGCAGGCCCAATCAGTGTGTTCTGTACTGAATGTGGAATGTATGACGCATACTGAAAACCTCAAACTGGCCTGTTTTGGATAGATCCTACTTGTTTACAACATTTTCTTTTGGTTCGCTATCTGAAAAGGAGCGAGTGCAAAGTGTATGTTTATTTCAGCACAATCACAACAGTTAAAATAACATGCTTCGGAAATGGGAATTTAATGTGTGTTTTTTTTTTTGTTTGTTTGTTTTGTTTTAATGGCTGTTCTTATTAGAAAAGATGAGAAATCTTTCTTATAAATGCTGTATGTCATCTGTTGCACACCAGCAGCAAGTTTAGTAGAAAGGGTGTTGAGTGGAGCGAGACAGCGGGGTTACTGGAATATTTTGTGAATCACAGTAACATGGAGAGTGTACTGAAGGTAAAGAAAGCTGGGTTACTGGAGCATGTTTGGGTGAGATTAACCCAGTGAGTGTCCTGAGGAGTGAGAGAGCTGGGTTACAACTAGATCTTACTGGAGTAAGATTAGTACAGATGGTATCCTGAAGAGAGAGCAAGAGAGAGATCTGAGTTGCTGGAGTTTGTTGGAGTGAGATTAACAAAGCAGGTATCCTAAGGGTAAGAAGGATGGCTACAGTAGTTGGTTGGGGTATCCCAAAGGGTGAGCAGGATAGATTACTGGGTCTTAGAGTGAGAGTAACATGGAGGGTGGTCCTGAGGGATGAGAGAGCTGGTTACTGGATCTTGTTGGAGGGAGGCTAGTGGCTGGTGAAAATTTCCACCTGTGGTTATCTGTCTTTGTTCTGCTGTAGTCTAAAGTTGACCAGTGAGCAGTCCAGCAGCTGAATAAAGGAGTTCTCCATCTCTGAGGCATGTACTGTGGTAACAGAAAAGGCTGACCCACGTCGTGCAAACAACATTACTTTCTCAGGCTGCATTTTACCATGCCTTGGTGTGTGGGTTGGGAATACTAATGCTGGATTCACCCAGTGTCTGCTTTCTGCTCCAAGATGCAGCAACTGATGCCTACCCTCAGCGGTGCAGTGAGATTACTGTTGGTCGTACTGATTATAAGGTGATCAGAACTTTTTCTTTTGTAGTTTTGGGGGGGATTGTAAGGTACATACAAAGGGATTTTAGTCACCTGCATGCATCTGTGAAGACGTACATACGTTCGTATGCCACATTTATCAAATCCTGCTTAACCATATAATTGAAAGCCGCCTTATTGCCCTATGTTTTTTAACCATTAATGAATGCAGTGTTGCTATAGCATTGGAGTTGATGGAGACTGCATTTTCTCCATAGCCCACTAGCTGTTGCTCACACAGAGTTATTCCCTCTCTTAGCACTCTGATCCTTATTATTATTCTTTGGGCAATCGGCATTCCCAAGATAAATGGCAGGTTTTTGGCTAGGGGGGATGATGATGATGATGATCATAATTCCCACTGACTATTATGTATCGTTGGAAAAAGACAATATTGTGATTATTGTGCAGCTTGATGAGCCACGATACACCGGAGTAAATGTGTTGCTGAGTCTTTGTGTCCCTCTCTGGGTGCAACCATGATTTCCAGAGTTCCTATCTTCCTCCATTCAAATTTGTACTATTGTTCCTAAAATTAGAAATGCGGCTGATTATTGTGATAATCAGTATATTGTGGGTTTTTTTTTTACTAAAAATGTAATATTGTGACATCACTATTTCTGGCATATATAACATCTGCCCTGATACCCTAGTTTTGATTGCACTGGTATTTTCCCTTTGGGTTTGGGTTGAGGCTGGTTTACCTTAGACTGCCCCTCAGGCATACCTTTAAAACCTCCTCCCCAGTGTGTTTTCACAGGAGGTATGGACGGCTGGGTACAAACTGATGAACAGAATCAGCTGATAACCTGGCAGTACTGGGAGTCCTACCCAGTAGCCACACATGCCATTCCGCAGGCACAGTCCATAGAAACAATTCCATTAAACACTTCTTTTGCCTTGTTCTAACACATAGCGTAGTTGAACACACATTTCAGAATAACTCTTCATGGTGCTTTCTTTAAATCTCTTGAGTCTGTGTGACTAGGAAGCAATTCAAAATAAAATATTTGGGAATAACTTTTAACTATAACAGTCGATGGAGTACACCTTGGGAGGCCTCTGAATCTGCTCAGAGAAGGGGAAATAAATGAGAATCAGAGCTTCTATTATAGTTAAGCCAGACACCATTTGACTCTATAATTGGGGTGTGTAAAGCCAAGGTTAGTTCAAAGGATACTAAATCTCTCACAGTATATTTCAGGAGCCCACTTGTTCACTGAGACTGGGATTGGGTCCCTAATTAATAAGTGCCCTGAATTTCAAGTATTGAATACTTTAAATGGAAGAACATATGCTGCTAAAATTATTAGTCAAAGAGGAGCTGGGTCAGGAGTTGAATAGTTTGCCAAAATTCACTTGGTGTGAGGGTTTTTGGTATAATTTGCTGAGTCTTTGGTTAAATCCTGGCAGTGCAGTGAACAGTGAAGCAAGTTCAAACATCTGATAGTGATTTAATTAAAAGCATAGTCAATTGCAAGATCGAAGGCATTGAGAGACAGTTAGACCTGGCAAGAATTAATGTCTCTAGTCTACCAAGTGAATGTAGACTGTTCAAGATGGATAGGAAAAAAGAGAGAGAGAGAGAAACGTTTATCCTTTTGCAAAAATTGGTAATATAGAACTGTGTTATGCCGACTCCGTTCTCAAGTTACTCCAGAGACTTCTTATAATCTTTGCCTTTAACATCCCTATAAATGTTCCTGTGGAACTATTAGCTATCCACCTTTTAAGCATAATGTATGGTAGTGTAAAAGCACATGATTGTTCAGAAAATAAGTGGCATTGTCCTTTAGACCTGGATAAAGGGGAAATTCTTAAGGGGATGTACTCTTGTATAGGTTAATTGCATCTACAGTACAAAAGAAGTTGAGATCTTGTCTCTGATCTGTGTCTTTCTGATGCTTATGTTTTTGTATTTGTTTTTAAATCTGGCAAAACTGTTCAGCAATGCCTTAATAAAGTGAGCTGAACTTTGGGGTTATTTTGAGGTTGGTTTACCTTAGGCTGCCTCCCAGGCATACTTTTAAAACCTCCTTCCATCCCTCCCCCTTGTGTTTTCACTGGATGTTTGGCCTTCTGGACACAGACTGATCAACACTCTTGGCTGTTTCCCTTATGGTTCTGGTAGTCCTACCCAGTAGCCATATGTGCCATTCTTCTGGCCAAAGAAATGGTTCTAGTAAGCACTTTTTTTACCTCATTAGCAGTGACTGCCATATCACACTGTAGTCATCGTTCTAACGTATTGCATAGTTGAACACACATTTCACAACTCTTCCTAGTGCGTTCCAAACACCCCTTCATTTGAGTCTCTATGGTTGGGAGGCAAGTCAAAAAGTATCAATATAATATTTTTCACTTTGAACAGGCTCTGTTGAATGCCTCTAAGACTTTGCCTGCGAGTAATGATGAGAGGTGAGGTGAAGTGCCCAAGAAGTCCTGTCCAGATTACTATAATCCTTCAAAAGACCTTGGAGTCAGAAGGAATAAAGAAAGCATACCTGTTCGCAGATGACACAAAATCTGCAACAGAGTAGACACACCGAGTGGAAAAAATGAGGATGATTTGAAAAAGCTGGAAGAAGGGTCCAGATCCCATTCTCGCATCTGTCCATAAGGCCTGCACTGCCATCACTCCATAATGATATTCATATTTCCAACTGTGCGCTTCCACATGCAAATATGCTAGCATTATGGAGTGATGGCAGTGCAGGGCCCAGAGGGCACTGCGCTGCCACAGGGAAAGAATACAATTACGATCTCTCAAGAATTATGGATGGTTGGGGACCTTGTGCTCCCACAAGCAAACAAGGCTACAATTATACTATCTCAGAGAGTAAGGAAATTCTTCGTCAGTTAAGGTTCCAGCGACAGAAGTTTGGAAATGTGGTGTTAGGGTTTCCAACCCTAACACCTCACCCCCCCTACCCTTCATGCAGCAGCAGCTGTTGGGGGTGTGCTTTGGGGTTGTCAGCCCTAACGCTTACCCCATTATCCTATACTGTACCCATCTCAGCTTATTTATTCATGGAATGGGGTGAGCGTTTTGTTTTTTATTTTTATTTATTTGTATTTCAGATGACACCTTTGAGCCGAGGGCTGTTTTACAAAGGTTCCACATCAAGGCATTAAGGACAATAAGGTACAAAACATAATGTGATCATTACAATGGAATGTACAAAAAAAAAGACAAGGTTAAAATAATAGCAGCCAAAGGCATTGTGTTGCGAGTTAATTATACAGTGCAAGTTATAGGTGGCTCAGTGAAGCTTTGTTAGGAATGGGTTAGTGGGAAAAGAGAAAGAGGAGTGGTGGTGAAGGAGTGATATAGCGAGAGAGAGAGAGAATTAGGCGTTAGGGCTGATAACCCCAAGGCACACCCCCCGACGCCTGTTGGTGCATGCAGGGTGGGGGTGGGGTATTGGGGCTGGAAACCCTAATACCACATTTCCAAACTTTTGTCGCTGGAACTCTTAACTGATGCATTAACAAAGTTTTTTGCAAAGAATATAAGATATACGTACAACAAACAGGGAATTCTCGCTCCTGTTGCTGGTTGCAGGGCTGTTGTTCTACTGGAATCCACCAGCAGACGTAGAAAGAAAATTTACAAGTATTTTAATGTTGTTATACAGAACACACTATGAAAATCAAAATAAACTGGTTTTATGCATAAGGAAATGCAAAAATAGAAAAACACTGAACTAAACTCTGTTTCTCTAACCCACATAGTCTTTGGAATTCCTTCAGTTTCTCACCTCAGAGGTAGAACTTTCTACACAGGACTTGAGAAAGGCCCCTCTTAGTTGAAGGACTGAGCAGAGTTCACACAACACTGTTTAGATACCAGTCCTCACTGACTCTCTAGTGCCCAAACATTCCAGCTAAAGTGTGCTTTGACTCCCAAAATGCCACATGGTTGGGATATAATGTTGGTAGCTAACTTTTTTTTGTTGTTGTTGTTCCCCAGTAACATGCAGTCAGCACCATTCAAACCCTAGCCAGTTGTGACTGGTTCTGGAGTTGTTCCTCCATGAAGTTAACAAGTTATGCCACCCATTCATATGAGAACAAGGGGTGAGCTCACCTAAACAATCTTTTGTCTCAGAGGAGGAGTTTAAAAATCCCTCCATCAGACCTTAACATACTTATTCAGCTTGAGTGAAACTATCTCTCCATCCTCAGTATGTGACCCATTTTTATAATTTAACTGTTTGCTAGTAGTGTGACACAGAGAAACAAATATTTTAGGAATCCATACGAAATAAGAATTTTATATACAGTTAAGGTGTGACGATTGTCACATGGACTAGAACTAATGACCTTCAGATCTTCTGAGGTGGGCATGTAGCCTGCTGTGCCACTGCCCGGTGATCATCACATCTCTGTGCATACGTGCTGCCTTCCTTCTGGAGCGGAAAGAAGCAAGTGGCATGGCTGCTTGGAATATTTCCCTGATGGAAACCAGCCGCAGCCCTGTGTGGGAAATAGCATGGCACTCATCAGTCTGGCTTCTGGTGAGTTATAGCCTGAGAGATGGAGAGCTGTGTTTGGGGGGGGGGGCAGTCTCTGTTGCATATTCCCACAGAATCTTCACAGAAACGTTGTTTTCCTTAAAAATGATGAAAAAAAAATCATTTATTTTCTCACATGAGCTGTTTCTGGAAGCCATTACCACTGGAATGTTATTATTAATAAATGCCATAGCATGCTTTGGGGAATACTCTGCCTTTCAGTTGTAAGGATTCTGATGTCAGTCACTGGCTTAGGTCACAAATTAAATAAACCTGGTGGTCTTAGCACTTGCTAAGCACAGTATTAAATTGACCCGAACTACCCATACAGACTTGGTTTCAAACTCCATTCTGCTAACTTTATTAGCAAGTTGAGCTTAGGGTTCTCAGTACGGTGGCTGAAAGCAGAATCCCAAGATACTGTAACCCCCCCAAAAAAAAAACTAATTATGTAGATTGGTGCTGCACCTGTCAGGTGGTATAAAAAGATGAGCAGGTGATGGGGATTTCAGCTATCCTGTTGCTAACAAAAGTTGTCTTCTGCCCTGGAAGCTAATAGCCATCTAGTTTTTCTCAAATGACTTACTGTATGCCTGCCCTACATTTTTTTTTTTACACTTGCTCTTTATCTGCCATCACACTTGCCAGCTCCTATCTTGATGGCCCCTCCAGCAGTCATCCATCATCCCTGGGCCTTTTTCCTCCACAACTTACCACCTGTGGCATGGATGGAGGGGCTTGCCCTTGCTCCTTTGAAGTGGGATCCAGATATTTCACCAGTTGGTGGTACCATGCTTGCGAGGGGTGGGGGTGGGGAGGAGGAGGCTTCCGATCATTCTGCCATGGCAGAGATGTCTTCCTCCAGTTGTATCCGTTACCTGTGGTGTTGACTTGCAGTGATGCAGATTGTCTGACATCCCACACCCTTCTGGGCCACCCATCTGCCTTGACACCAAGCCTCTGTTAGGTGTTGGGTGGATTATGGGAAGTGCAACCCCCTCACCCTCTTAATTCCCCTCCCTGTGAGTTGAGTTCACTCCTGAACCTGAGTTGTCACATAGGAAGTGGTAGCGTTACTGCCATGACACCAAGCCGGCCTGCCTTAATGTCTTTTCATTATTGTGAATAAACCAGTTTCTTTGCCTCATACAACTGTTCAACAGTGGCATGTAAGTCATCTTCCATTTGATGTTAGAACTGCTTCTGCTTTTGGTAGTTTTAAATCTGAGTGCAAACATCATTTTATTTCTACTTCTGCGACCAGTTGTTTTTGACTGCTTAAACTGTATACGTGTACTGATTATTTGCTTATGTGTCTTTGTTTTGTATTTTACATACCTGAATCATGCCTGAAAATAGGCTGTTTGGTCAAGTGTACTTACCCAACAAAAACTTAAATAAATAAATAGTGTAGATGAACTGGAAGACCATGCTTGTGCTGATATTGTTGGTCTTCCAGGTCCAGAGATACCCAAGCATAGTATACATTTTTAGGCTGTTGTGGATAATAGCAACACACAGCCGCCAGTACAGTGCTTATCTAGAGTAGTGATGATAACCAAATGAAGTTTTCTGGGTTTGGTACAAACTCTTTTCTGATTGGGTACAGATACTCTTCCGATTGGAGAAGTTCAAACACAGTGCACTCTGGGATATTCATTCTGCTCTAAAGGTTTATCTGGCTATGAATGCGCCCGTCTCCACTGGTGAGCAACAGTATTGGGCGGTGGGTGGGTGGGGATCCGAGTACAGAGGTGGTAGTCTTCAGAGGATTTCTATGTGGCATAATTATCACAGAGTTAAAGATGGGTGTTGGGGGCAGAGACTGGGGTAGTTACTGGCAGAGGGAGTTGGGCTGGGTGTTCCTCAGAGGCCATAGTGTACAAAAATGAAAAAAAAATTAAGTATGATGTCACTGAACCCTCCACAGCAGGGAGCGGTGCCCAATGTGGTCCCAGTGTTTGAAAAAGTATCTCTTGTTGACCTCATCCCTACACACAACAGACTCGGTCTGTATGAGGAGATACGAATGCATAGCAATCCACCTTTTATTCCTGTTGTAACCAAATACTGTATATAACAAATTGAATCGATGCACAAATTTTACCAGACCAGCCATCCCCATTCTGTCCTGACTAGATGCATAACCAGGATCATTATTAAGGGATTTACACTTTGCTGATGTCCCCATTTTTCCAGTGATAGATCCAGTGCAACTCATGCATGGGGAAACTCCTGCGAAAGCAAACATACAGATTATCTGATGGTTTGTTTAGCGCCCCCCCCCCCGACAATGAAGGATAGATGAACTGCATCCATCAGGAGCCCCTTAAATTGTGTACTAAACAAAGCAGGGAATCTAGTGTCTCTGTTACAGACAAAGCCAAGATGGCGGACTCTGCTTTATGCACCTGTCTGGGGAACAGTGTGCCTGTCTGCCCAGTTACACTACATTTTGTGGAGTTAGGGTACGTCTCCACTTTTCAATTTGCTTGTTTATAGCATTGTTTAAACTGAGCTCATCCACTCCTTTTACCATATTGTAACCTCCCAGTTCATGCTTGGAAAGAGAGTTTTATTTCTAGTGTACTTACAGCACCTAATAATCAAAAAGTAACAGACCGACTAACAGAGCCTCAAACAATATGAAAGAAGTCAGACTTTGTTTGAGCAGCTTGTTAAACAGTGAGCTGGTGGCCATGTGCGCTTGTTCCTGTGCCTTCAACTAGTTAAATTGTCCCATTCCCTCTCCCCTCATCCTGTGGTGTGCTTCCTCCACTGCCCTGTTACTTTACTGCTATCTCAGCCTCACTTGTATACTCTGCCTCCCCATCCCCCTTACTTTATTGTAACTCAGATCTTCGCATTGTATTTGACTTCCATAACTTTTTATTGTTTCTTTGTTCATTGTTGTATTTCTTTTTTATAAATAGCTCTTTATTAAAAATTTTCAACAAATACAATAAATAATGCCCTTAAGTTAGTAAAATCATAGTAGTAACCTGTCCAGGAGCAAGGCTCCCTTGGATGTATAACACTAAATAGAACAAAATGAAATGCTGACAGAATATGTAGACGTTCAGACTTTGTAGTATTTGATCCTTGTAACTGGCATCGTTACCATTCTGATTTGCTACTGTACTGTTTCTTTTCCTTTGCACCGATTTGTAATTGCACTAACTGTAGTAATTGTTTTAACATTGTATTTTTCCATTTCTGTTTTCTCCCCAGATTTCCTCCATACCTGACCCCCATGGGAGGGTTCAGATTCTGCCACAGCCAAGATTTGCTGTGCATCCCATGATCCAGCTGATGGGGGAGCTCTGGGCTGGGGTTGACAACTCCGCACTCTCCAACTAATGGGGTCCTCAGGCTAGTCTTCAGAAGATGCCAGCAAAACCGAGGGATCCCCTGTGGAATGGCTCCCCCTGGGAACACCAGGGAACAGCTGTTCCATGAGGAGCGGAAGGCTCCCCCATCCCACAGGAGAGAGTGTGCCTTTGGGAGGTCCTCTCTTCCTCTTGTTGCAGTCAACTGGGATTGTGGGTTTAGGGTACAAACCCATGATCTCATAAGTGGAAAGGGGAGCACCTTAATTGCTTCTACTGGAGCAGTCAGTTTCTCAGCTTCAGTTCTGCACATGTTGCGTATTGTCCTCTTTCCCCTTGAAATGAACATCGACTCCGCATACCTACACCACACAACAAATTTAAAAGAAGTAAATAAGATGAATATTTCGATGTTGTTCAACATTGTCACTAGGGTATTTATATACTGCTGGATCTACCATGTATCCCTATAAGGACCCCCCATCCCCCCAAAGCTGTAATATCATCATTGAACCCTGACTCTTCCTCTTCACAGTGACATTTAACTTACTGCCTTCCGATCTTCATTGAGGATATCTCCTCCATTGGGCCACACCTTCTGAACTATAAGACGTCAGTATCAGGACCACTCAGAAACCTTTTGCTAGCTGGCGATCACCCACAATAACATACAGTGCCAATGCATGTGTAATGTTGGTGGCCCCATCACTCCTTAGTTCTTCTTCCTGCCATCAGTCATCCTTGGTGGACCTGCTGAAGGAAATGCTGTTGGCTAAGTCGTTGCCATTTGTTATTTTACATTTTTCATATTTTTCATTTATTGAAAAATAGAATTACTCAGTGTTACAGTAGGTTGGTATAGGTAGCTGTTCAGTTGTCATCCAATTGCAAACATTTTACATCTTTATATAGTCTATTAAAAGAAATTGCTATAATGTTATTTTACTTTTTATTTAATGTTCTGTCATCTCTGTATGCCTCTGAAGGTCAAAGAGCCTTTGTTTTGGTATTGTGAGCGCGGATATAAAATTTTCAAGGAAGACACATATGTGGTTTCTGTGTGCTATCTGGGCCTGTCTCACAGCATGAGGACTTGTGAGATTTGCCAGAGCTTCAACCAGGCTACAAGGTGATGACGTAAGAAAGCAGTAGAAAATTTCCTTGCATTAAAGGCATTGAAATCCATGAAGAAGGGAAAGGGCTCAAAGTCTGCTTCTCCCTCATAGTCAGCTGAAAAACGGTCATCACAGTTTAAGGATAAGGAACAGTCATAGTCTCTGGCCTCCTCGTAATCTGGCAATGAGTATTAACATAGAGGCAAGGACAGGTCTGCTTAGAGAGCAAGGAACTGTCACCATTGAGACAAGGTAAGTTTTTTATCAGTGCCCACTCTGGTGGTGCTGACTACAGCCCCCTCAGCCGTCATTGAGACACCAAGGTTGAGGCTTGGCTTCGGCATTGCCATACGTACTATGGACCGTATGATGCCATAGTTGTCTGGCTATGACCTGTTGATGCAGGTAGCTCCGGCCTCTTTTCAGGGTGCTATTGACTCCCAGGCTGTGCTTGTGTCATTCTCTGAAATGATTCAACGCATTCTGCCAGGGTTGCCAGTGCAGGCGGTTGTTCCACCGATGGGGCGATCTAGTGCTCGGCCCCTGTCAGTGGAATTCTGCTAGCATGCCACATATTCCTGCCTCTGTCGCCCCCAGCATTGCTGGTTCTTTAGGCAGCTCTCATCGTCACTTGTGTGATAACGAAATAGAATGTAGTCCTGACTTCCAAGATTTAAAGGAGGAATATGAGGAAAATAATTATTTGGGGAGGGTCCCCCTCACTGTAGCTCTACCCTTTCATGTTGTAGTGAGGACTTGGTGGTATATGCCCCGAGCTCTGCTCCTGAGGACCTCTTATTCTAAGTCATCATGCAGCAGATACAGTCTGCCATTGGCTTTGATGTCGAACAGGAAGATTCCACTAAAAAGAGTCTAATGGAATTTTTGGATTTGTCCTACTCCTCCTCTATTATAATTCTTCCTGTGTATCCTACATTAAAGGAAGCTACTTTTGCTGCATGATACAGACCAGACTCACTGTGCGCAATCCTTAGAAAGGCTGATTAGCAGTATCTTGCACTATCTGCTAAGTGTTATTATGCTAACCAGCTTGAAAGTCATTCTGTGGTCATCATGGATGCTCATGATAGGTCTAGAGATCCTAGAAATATGAGTACTTTGCCTCCTGATAAGGAATCTAGGAGGCTGGATGTGATGGGCAAACGTATTTATGCCTCTGCATCACTTGGCCTTAGGATTGCAAACTACCGTGCCCATATGATCAGATACCAGAAGAGTTTGTGGAAAGTTACTCATACTGCTTCTCAGGCTTTGCGAAGATTGATTTGCTTAAAACATTGTCTACTGGTGCTGTGGCTGGCAAACATTTCCTGTGCTCGGCTTATGATGTCTCTGATGCTTCTGCTAGGGTACAGCTTCTGGCATTTGCATCAGGAGATATTCTTGGTTTAGAGTCGTTGGCTTTGCCAATGATGTAAGCAGGCAGTTTTGAATACTCCTTTTAAAGGATCAGAATTGTTTGGTTATGATGTTGAAGAGGCCCTACGTGGACTTAAGACATCAAAAATTACTCTAAGGTCTAGGAAGTTCCTGTATCCCACTCCTGCTAGAGGCTGTGGTTGGGGCTCCTAACTTTAGAAATAAATCTGACGATAGAGTGCAGGGGTGAGCGTGACCATGCAGCAGAGTTTGAATTTCGTTTTAAATTCCATAATTTGCATAAAATTCTAACAGCTCTGGGGCTGCTTGTTCCAGGGGAATGATTACACTTGATAGCGTGAGGGATCCCTTTGGAAGAAACAACACTACAACGGTGAGTAATTTTTTTCTTACTGCCAAGCAAACCTCCATCAAGGGTTCCACAAACTCAGTTGTTGGTTGTAAGCATTCATATTGTAGAAATACAGTATTTGCCCATTTTGATGTTTGGAAACCTTTGAGATGGAGGTGCTTTTTCTTACTTCAGGCCACGGTAAGACTGAGACCGGTTTCTCTGAAGAAGTAATGTTGAAGCCAACTGTAAAGGCAGTTATTCCACATAAAAAGGCCCCAGTTCTCTGTCTCTAGACAGATGGCTTCAGCAGTTTTAAGACAGATGAGTCCAGACCACAGCATACATCTTGAGTGTCCGAGATCTTTCACAGGAGTAGGTGATAAAGTTCTTCTGTGTCCTCAAGAGGACATTTCTCCTATCCCCAACATTAGAATTTTTTGGAAATGACAGTCTTGGGACTAGATCTAGGGTTTTCTGCTCCACATAAAATCAGTACAGTAGTTCTGGAATGTAAACCAAAAAATAAAAAAAGAAACGGGAATCCAAATCCGATTTCTTCCTTGTTCTGAAGAAATCTGAGGGTTTCAGGTAGATCATGGACTTAAAGGCCCCAAACCTTTGGGAGTCCATTTGGATTCAAATGGATTCTCTGAGATCAGTTATAAGAGAGGTGTAGCCAGTGTGTAGCTTAACTTACCAATTCATCAGTCACAACAAAGACTTTTAGGGATCGAAATCCAAAGTCAACATTTTCAGTATCAGGTTCTCCCTTTTGGGCTTGCATCGATACCATGGGTGTTTACAAAAATTCTAGTAGATCTTAATCGAGGATATCGCTTGTATCAGACAGCACCTATGGAACTATAGCCACCAGGCATTAGGACCACATTGAAACTATTTTTTGTAGCAAGCAGTCCACTAGGGACTACCCACGACCACGTCAGCTGACCATGTCCTTCCTATATAGGGCTGCCCTGCTTCCTCCTCAGTTCTTTTCCATCGACCATTGCACGTTGGACTGCATGGAGGCAACGCTGCTTCAGTCAGCCACCAAATCTTCGGTTTCTACCGTTATTTTACTTTCTCACTCTAGTTTATTTCTCACTTTATTTTTTTACAGTGATTTTCGCCTTCATCTGTTCTGACCGAACCAGAGGGATTCTGTTTAGATACTGCAGGTATGGTCAGAAGATCTACAATAAAGATGACCATGACACCTGCATCTGCTGTCTCAGTGCTGACCACGACATTAAGTCCTGCAAAGTATGCCATGGATTCAACCAGGCTACCTGGTGGTGTCGTCAGAAGGCCCAAGAGTACTTCCTCCTGTAACAGAAGGTTGTCTGAATGGAGAAGGAGCTCCAGGCAAGAAGCTCCTCCACCTTGCCAGCACCATCCACGGGCTCCCACGCCTTCAAGATCCAGGACAAATCATCTGGTAAACACAAGCACCTGGAGAAGGATAGGCCCAAGGAGAAATCTTCCCTGATGCATCCTCATTCGCTGCTTCGGACGCCAGCCACTGCTGAGTCGTCCATCCCCCTGGTGGTGACCCCCACTGCTGCCCCCACTGTCTCCTCCACAGGGTTGGCTTTGGCAGTGCAGCCTGCTAGTCCTTCCTCGGCCAGCGGTGGCTTGTCAACGTCAAGCCTCCTGATGCCCACGCTGATGTTTCAGCCCCTGCCATTCAGACCCCTTCTTGCTCAGGTGCAACAAACAGGGCATTCTGCCGGACCCCTTTTGGCTGGTAGTGGCATGTCGACACTGGGATTTCTGCCTCCCTCGTTGATGCCTTTGTCCATTTCGTTGATGCCAGGGATTGAGTCTTCCCTGTCGACGCCTGAGGCCATCATGTCGATGTCAAGACCTCAGCCTTTGTCGTCGATGCTTCAGGCTGCACCGCCGATACTCAGCCCCCTCCCCCCCTTCGATGCCGTAAGGTGCTCCAGTGATGCTGATCACCATCGATGTCCAGACTATGTTCTCTTCTTTCTGGGAATTCATGCACTGCATTGCCCCTTCTCTGGGCCCATTGACTGCAGGGCCTGTCAGGCCAGCTCCTGTGCCGACACAGTCTATGTTAACGTGGCCTACTCACGCTCAGTCGCCTAAGTTCTCTGTGCCCTATTCAGAGCCATTTGATGAGGATGAGTATAATCTTGATCTCATCCCACATTAGGAGGAGGAGGATGAGAAAGATGAAGAGCCCAGGAGTCCCTCCCACTCTACCTCCACTGTTTCCTCTGGGGAGAGGACTCCTCCAAATACACTCCAAGGTCCTTACCCCCAATGACCACTCCTTCATGTCAGTGATGAAGCAGATGCAGTCGGCTATGGGGTTTGATGCAGAGGACCAGGATATTACCGGCATATATTTTGCAGAATATTTGGAATGACCTGATTCTCTCCCTCTGATTATTCCTCCTCTGCTGGCTGCATTTGAGGATTTCACCATGGCTGCCTGGTAGTGGTCAGATATGATCCCTGTGATGCCCAGAAAGGCAGACAAATTGTACCAGACTCCCTCAGGGAAGCCTTTCTTCCCAAGACAACTCCAGGCAGATTCAGCGGTAATAAATGCTGCCCATGATAGAGCCAAGAGACCTCGGCACCTCAGCTCTCTTCCCCCAGACAAGGAGTCCAGGAAGCTGGATGTTATGGGCAAGAGGACCTGTGCCTCTGTCATGCTGTCCCTCAGAATTATTCATTACATTGCCATATGGTCAAATTCCAGAACACACTCTGGAAAAAGGCCAGGGCTGCAGCTCAGGCCCTTCCAGAGGGACCTCAGAGGTAGGAGCTACATAAAGCCCTCCAGCCATGGGCAAATGTGGGTAATCACCTTTTGTAGTTTGCTTATGATGTCTCAGATGCCTTTGCTAGAGCAGCTGCAGTTGCCATCTATCTAAGACTGCGTTCTTGGCTCAGGGTGCCTGGCTTTGTTACTGACGTGCAACAGTCCATCATGAATGCTCCCTTCAGAGGCTATAAGCTCTTTGGAGTGGATGTACAGGACAGCCTTTCTGACCTGCAGGCATCAGGGAGGACCCTGCAGTCATCCAGTTGCTTTGCCATACCCAGCCAAGAAGTAGGCAGAAGGTGCCTTTCCGTCAGGCTTCCCACAGACTCAAGGCGGGTACCCAACAGCCAACCAAGCGCAGAGCAGGATCTCCCCTGCCTTCTCCTACCTCCACCACTGGAAAGGCAAACCCTAGAGGTGGGGGTGTGGCCCCAACAGTGGGTTCTACCTCAGCATAACTCCTTGTTAACCCACCACCCTCTAGCACCACAGGGGGTGGTGGTGGTGGGGGTCGCTTATCCCTCCACCTTGACCGATGAAGGGAAATAACCACAGATGCATGGGTCCTGCAGCTCACAGAGCAAGGCCACACTCTAGAACTTCTGGAGTGGCATCCAGATCTACCTTCAGTTCCTTCAAGCTACCCTCCACATCACACTCTGGTGTTGCTGGAGGAAATTTGCACTCTGCTGGAAAAAAGGGTCATAGAGCTAGTTCCTGAAGATCACAGGAACATATAGATCTATTCCCATTTCTTTCTAGTCCCCACATCTACAGGGGATTTGTGGCCCATCATGGACCTGAGAAACCTGAACATCTACATCCAGTATAAGAACTTCAGAATGGTGATCCTCCAAGGCCTGCTGCCTCTACTGCACAAGGGAGACTGGATATGCTCCCTGGACATGCAGGATGCATACCTGCATATCAGGATTTGTGCCAGCTATAGGCAGTACTTCATGTTCCTGTTCCTGGGGAAGCTCTACCAGTTCCAGGCATTTCCCTTTAGCTCGTCTTCTGCACCACTGGTCTTTACCAAATACTTGGTGGTCCATAAAAGTTCACGGGACTGCTGTTTCAGCCTTCCGTGTGCCTGTTGATGGTCCTGCGATAGCACATATGGTGGTTTCCCCTACTTTTTTGAGAGGCATTCTTCATCTGAAGCATCCCGTCCACAATCCAGTCCCACCTTGGGACTTAAATTTTGTGTTAGAGAAACTTACTTTGGCTCCTTTTGAGCTGGTTGTGACATGTGAGCTATGCTTTCTGTCGTGTAAAACATTATTTTTAGTTTCTGTTGCTTCTTCTTGATGGATTTCTGAGCTTCTGGCTCTGATGTGGGAGTCTTCTTCCTGTGTCAGAGTGGCTCTGTTGGTAGCACATCTGCCTCTGGGCCAGAAGGTCATGGGTTCTAGTCCCACACTGGGATTGGGTTCACACCTAAACAATGACACCTGAGTGCAATATAGGGGGTGCTGCACTGCCGGGGTGTGCCGTCCTTCGGATGAGATGTTAAACCAAGGTCCCATCTACCCATCCTGGTGTTGTCCTGGTGGGTGTCCACGCAGAAGTAAAAGAACCTCCAATCCAAAGATACCAGTGCACAACACCCCCCCACACAGACACACAGCATAGCATATTTAAATTTTCCTCTGCCAAAAATGGCTATATTTACCTTAAGCTCAATGTGAGTAGTGGATCCTGTTGGTTTCAGACTGGAATTCCAGTGTAAGTAAGCTAAATCACCACCGTCAAGGTGGGACCCTTGATTTAGTCCCTAACTTTCCAGTGCCTCAATGGCTAATCTGACTAATTGGCTCATTTTATACACTGTGCTCCCATCAAGGAAGTGAAAGAACCCAAGACACTTTTCGCAAGTGTAGAGAACTTTTCCCCAGTGTCCTGGCCAACATTCCCCTTCCCTTAAAACTGGTTCATACAATTGTCCAAGGCTGTGTGTGGGTGTTGAGGTGCGAAATGGCTGCCACTACACATTCAGTACCAACCTAGCATTGCTCGTAAAGTGCTATAATGTGTATGAAAAGCGTTATATGAATGCTGATTCTTCTTCTTCTTCATTTGATTTTCTACAGATAGGGTGTCTTTGCGTACTGATCCTAGGTTCTTACCAGAGGTGATATCTGAGTTTACCCTGAATTTATTTATTTTATTTATTGATTTCTAGGATTAACACCTTTTGAACTAGAGGTTCTTTTACAAAGGTACGGTGTTGACAGAGAAAAAAATCAAACAGGAAATGACATATGTAGGAGAAGACAGTAACAATTGAGTTC
Organism: Neoceratodus forsteri; assembly: GCA_016271365.2. Taxonomy (NCBI): domain Eukaryota; kingdom Metazoa; phylum Chordata; order Ceratodontiformes; family Ceratodontidae; genus Neoceratodus; species Neoceratodus forsteri. The sequence goes on from CM028130.1 coordinate 1,077,524,800, forward strand.
ATAGTTACAAAGAACAATTTTAAATGGAATTACAAGCAGCACAACAGTCAAAGCAGTCTTTGAGAGACTTTATCAGTCGGTGCAAAAACAGGTAAAGTTATAGCAGACTGGGTCAGGTATAGATAGGGAATTAACCTAGAGATGGGAATCAACCCATCCAGCTGCCTATTTATTTTCCGGAGCATGCCAATCCAGGGGAAGTATTGCTCCATACTTTAGATGTACATAGAATACTCAGATATTATGTTCATCGCATGAGGGATCGCAAGGCGTCCTCACAGCTGTTTGTTTCTTTCGGCCCTGTGAAAGAGAGCGTATCAGTTTCTAAACTGTGCCTGTCCAAATGGTTGGCCAACTGTATTATTTTCTGTTACAGGAAGTACGGAAAGAAACTTCCTTGGGTGATGTGTGGCTACTTCACCAGAAGTGCGGCCACATCTGTTGCCTGTTTCAGGAATGTGTCAGTCACTGAAATCTATGCTGCTGCCACTTGGAGTACTGTCCATGTTTTCACTAAGCACTACAGTTTGGACATTGCCTCTAGGAGAAGGCAGGCTTTAACCTGGCTGTGCTTCACGGCCTCCTGTAATAGGCCTGTAGCGTCCAGCCACCCAGACTGTCTCTCTGTAAGTACTGCTTGGGACTCGTTCCATAGGTGTGGCCTGATGCAAGAGATATCCTTGATAAAGATAATACAGTTACGTAAGAACTTACCATGACAGCAGATCTTCGAGAAAATCTCTTGCATCAGGCCATGCTGTCCCACCGTCTGTCCCTCTTCGCTTTTGAGCTTCTCTCCCTTCTTGTGTCTCGCTCTCTTGCTCTCTCGCTCTCGCTCTCTCTCTCTCTCTCTCCAGGACAGTTTACCTTCTGTTTAAATTGCTTAATGGTGGGAACCTCTGACTCTCCCTTGGTTCCACAGGAGTGGATCTTCTGCATTTGGTCTCTGGTGGAGGAACTGAGGTGGGCGCAGGTCTGCCCACGTTTATATAGAAAGAACGTCATTGACCGACGTTGTGGATGGCCTCTAGTGGACTGCTAGCTCTAATGTTTCTTTGTCGTCCTAGTGCCTGGTGGCTATAGTTCCTTAGGTGTGGCCTGATGCAGGAGATTCTCTTGAAGATCTACTGTTATGGTAAGTTCTTACATAACTATACTTTATACGCTTCCGAGGTGGAAAGCTGCGGCCCCACCTCTCAAGGCACCAGCGACGCCTGTTAAAGGTGTGCCTCTGGGCCGAAAGGACTCTCCGGTGCCCCCTGGCAGCACCCAGTCAGTCCCACCACCCAGCGCCCGGTTGAAGGCCGAATGGTGAGGGCTGACCATGGAAGAGCCCGGCGTCCACATCTCCCAAGTCCTCCTCTCCCGGGATTTCAGGAGGCTTTCCTTCGTGGGCAGACGTCCCGGATGCTCCCTTTCCGGGCTGAGCTGCCGAACTCTTCTCAAAGGACAAGCTGCAGGAGTTGTTCTCCTTTTGGTGGGGACAGGTCCAGAAGCGGACCCCCATGTCGCCGGCCCAGGCACCGGTACCAGACTCAGCAGGCAAACCACAGCCGGAAGGTGAGCCTTCCCTGAGGAAGTCTCCAGAGCGACTGCTTACACCTCCTTCCAGGGCTCATTCCCGCGCCTGGTCCAAAGACCGCCGATGCTCCAAGGACTCTGGAGACCATCACCGGTCCAGGTCTTGTACACGCAGCCCTTCTCGTTCTCCTAGACGACAGCGCTACAGACGTCGGTCCTCTGACGGACGTCGGTCTTCACTCCGTTGCCGGTCTCTGGACTGACGTCGGTCCCCCAGTTACCAACGACAGAGGGAGTCTGATCATAAGGAGAGATCAGACTATTCCAGATCTTGTAGTCAATCTTCCTCTTCTTCGTCCTCATCTTCTTCCTCTTTCAGCTTAGAGCGGTCCCCGAGAGAGAAGGACCAGCCTCGCTCGCCTCCCGACGATCCAACCTTTATGGATGTCATGAGGCACATCCTGGCCTTCAATGAGTTGGAAACGGAGGACCTAGATCCGGAACGCCGAAGATTGGCAAAATACCTGAGGCAAAAAGGAGCCGAAAACATTGGTGGTTCCTCCTTTAATGGACACTTTCCAGGACCTGACTTGGACTATCTGGAGGCGTCCGGCTTCCATCCCGGCTGTTCCCAAGAAATCGGACAGGCTGTATAAGGCCCCAAGGGCAGAAGCTTATCTAGCAGAGAACCCTCAGGCAGACTCTTTGGTCATCATGGCTGCTCATGACTAGTCCAAGCAGCCAAAGCACCTTAGCTCGCAGTCTCCCGATCCGGAGTCTCGGTATTTGAACTAGGTGGGCAAGAAAGTCTACTCTGCTTCCACCTGCTCCATCCGGTCCCTTAACTTCCTGATGCATATGGTCCAGTACCAGAATGCTCTGTGGGAGAGGGGACAAGAGCTACTGAAAGCCATGCCAGATTCCGATCAGAAGTCGGAACTTCTGGATATTATGAAATCTGTCTCCGACGTAGGTTCCTATGTCCTGAGAGCCTCGTACGATACTGCAGATACGGCAGCCAGGGCAGCCGCTTCCAGGGTGTGCCTTCAGCGCCACGCCTGGTTGAGAGTTTTGGGTTTCCACCAGGATCTGCAGTCCGGTATCAAGGATTTGCCATTCCAAGGTACCATGTTGTTTGGGCAGGAGACGGAAGCTTTGATTTCTCGTCTACAGGAGTTGGACAAGTCCATCTGGTCGGTCTGCCAAATGTACCGTGGCGACCAGCGATGGCAATGGAAACGGCCATTTGGCAAGCCCTCAGGTGATCAAGGTGGACACGCCCGTGGTAATCAACAGGGTCAAAGAGGAGGCTTTCGTAGGAGAGCCAGTAACCAGCAACCTGCAGGCGCTCCTACCCGTGGGCCCAAGTCCTCCCAGGCCTCTCTGCCTACGCTCGGCTCAGCCCAATGACTCCCTTCCACCCCTTCCAGAGGAAGACTCGGGAGATGGTCGGGGCCGCTTCTCCCTTCATCTCGAAGGGTGGAAGTCGATAACTGCGGACCAGTGGGTCCTGGACATCATCAGGAGAGGACACACACTAGAGTTCACGGAGTTTCCTCCAAATACTCCACCAAAGTGCTCCCGATATCCTCCTTCTCACATCCCACTGATAGGAGAAATTCAGACCCTCTTGCAGAAAAAGGCAATAGAGGTAGTCCCTTTGCATCAGCGGGGAAAGGGGTTTTATTCCCACTTCTTCCTGGTCCCAAAAAAGATGCAGGATCTTTGACCCATTCTGGACCTCAGCTCTCTCAATCTCTTTATAGAGTACAAAAGGTTCAGGATGGTGACCTTTCCAGGTCTACTTCCCCTGCTGCACCAAGGAGACTGGCTGTGCTCCCTAGACATGCAAGATGCATATATGCATATCGGGGTCTACCCTCTCCACAGGAAGTTTCTGAGGTTCCACTTCCAAAGGGAGCACTACCAATTCCGAGTTCTTCCGTTCGGCCTCTCCTCCGCTCCGCGAGTCTTTACAAAATGCTTGGCAGTGGTGGCTACGGCTCTAAGGCGCATGGGGCACTACGTTTTCCCATACCTCGATGATTGATTGGCTTCTTACAGCCCCGTCAAGGTAATGCCTACTTCACGCCCTTGGAGACACCTATACTCTCTTCCGAGAGCTGGGGATCAGCCTGAACCTTCAGAAATCGTCCCCCGAGCCCAGTCAAAGACTCGTCTTCATTGGAGCGGTCCTGGATTCTATCCAGGACATGGCTTTCCTACCCCTGGACAGGGGCGATCGCCTGCAAGAGATTGCCGAATGGATCTCAGTAACTCCTCAAGTTCCAGCGTGAAACTTCCTCAGGCTACTGGGGCAAATGGCGGCCGCCATTCCAGTCACTCCTCTGGCCCGCCACCACATGCGGGTGCCACAGTGGATGCTCAGGGTACAGTGGGACCAGGGCTATGACGATCTAGACTTTATGGTCAGGATCACCAACCCAGTCAGGAGAGCTTTGCTTTGGTGGATAGTCACCTGGAATTTGGACAAAGGGGTCAGGTTTTGTCCGGAGTCACCGGGTCAGACTGTTATGACTGATGCATCGGATCTGGGATGGGGAGCGCACCTGGGTGCTTATCAAATGCAAGGGGTTTGGACACCCGAGGAGCAATCTCTCCATGTCAGTGTTTTGGAGATGCGAGCGGCTCTCTATGCCTTACAGGCCTTTCAAGAGAACCTGGCTCCCAGCTCTCTTCTAATTCAAACAGACAATATGGCGGTCGTCTTCTACATCAACAAGCAAGGGGGTACTCACTCGTATCCCCTTTGCAGGGAGGCGATGAGAGTCTGGCACTGGGCGCTGGAAAGGCACATTCTGTTGTCTGCAGTGCACGTTCCAGGCATCCTGAACAATCTGGCTGACAGCCTAAGCAGGTCTCGTTCCAGAGCACACGAGTGGGAGCAGCTACAGTCCGTAGCAGATCAGCTCTTTGACAGGTGGGGTCATCCAGAGCTGGACCTCTTTGCGTCACCACGCAACGCCAAACTGCCAATTTTTTGCTCGCGAGAGCACGCGCCTGGAGTTTTCTGGCCAGACGCGTTATCCCTTTGTTGGGCAGGGAGGTTTCTCTGTCTTCCTGCCCTTCCCTCTCATTCAGAGAGTACTGCTGAAGTTGCAGGCAGAAGGGGCTGGAATGATTCTAGTAGCCCCCTGATGGCCTCGGCAGATTTGGTTCCCACTCCTGCAGCGGTTATCCATAGAACCTACAACTCCGCTGCCCATATGCTTGCAGTTACTATCCCAGGAACAGGGATCGCTGGTCCATCTGGATCTTCGTTCCTTACATCTGCATGCTTGGCTCCTTCAGATGTAGCTCAACAGAGATACGGGGTTTCCCCGGAAGTGGCAGCAGTCCTAGTGTCAGCGAGGAAACCCTCCACCCGCTCCGCCTATGCTATGAAATGGAAGCGGTTTTGTTTGTGGGCCTCGTCACAGCATTTGGACCCTGTCACCTGTCCAGTGAACTCAGCGTTACAGTACCTCCTCTTCTTGTACCAACATGGCCTGAGTTACTCCTCTATTAAGGTGCACATGTGGGCCGTCTCCACCTATCATGCTCTGATTTTAGACAAGGTGTTAGCACAGTTGGATGTAGTCCGCACCTTTTTGAGAGGAATTTTACATACGAGACCTCCCATTCGGAACCCTATCCCACCCTGGGATCTCCTTTTTGTGTTGGAGAAGCTCACCCTCCCTCCCTTTGAGCCGGCAGCAGATTGTGAGCTGCGCTATGTTTCTTGGAAGGTGTGTTTTTTGGTTGCTATTACCTCAGCTCGAAGAGTTTCCGAGCTTCAGGCTCTGATGTGTAAAGAGCTGTATTTGGTTTTCCACAGGGAAAGGGTTTCCCTTAGAACAAATCCCAAGTTTCTTCCGAAGGTGGTCTCTGAGTTGACCCTCAACCAGTTGGTTGACTTTCCAGTCTATTTACCTTCCCCGTCTAATAGAGGGGAGGCTCTCCTTCACACATTGGATGTCCACAGTACTTTGAGGTATTACCTCAAATGGACTGCTATGCACAGTCAGTCGGAGCAACTCTTTGTGGCCTTTGCACCACAATGCTTGGGCAAACCGGTGACCAAGCAGACAGTTTTGTAGTGGATCATCCACTGCGTATCCTTCTGCTATGAAAAGCACAACAAGACCCTGCCGGGTCTGGTCAGGGGTCACTCCACCAGGGGGGTGTCTGCTTCTTTTGCCGCCTTGAGAAATGTCTCTATCAGGGACATATGTGCGGCCACCACCTGGAATTCGATGCATACCTTTGTCAAGCATTACAGCTTGAATATCGTCTCCAGACGCCGTGCCAGTTTCGGTCTTGCTGTTTGGCAGGGACTTTTGTTCTAGGCCTCTGGAGTCAGCATATTCCACCTCCCGGGGTTGTCTACCCCTTTGGCGTGGGACTGCTTGGTATTCAGTCCTAATTGTTATAACCTGCTGCAAGAGCTCCCACTCGAAGTTAGATAGTACAGTTACGTAAGAACTTACCGTAACAGTAGATCTTCGAGAGGAGCTCTTGCAGCAGGCGTTACTTTCCCACCCACCTTACCCCTCGAAGTGTGAAGATCCATCTTCATCTTCATCACCATCGAGTGCTTCGTCTCCTTCTCTTGTCAGGGCTTGTTCGCGGGCCTTTGCGGGGGAACTGAGGTGGAGCTGGGTCCGCCCCCTTTTGTACCAGGGCTGACGGGGCGGAGCCGATGTTCGGGTGCGGTCCCTGCTGTATCCTGCTGGCTGAAAAGGTTTCTGGAGGGTCCTAGTGACTGGGCATAGTCCTAATTGTTATAGCCTGCTGCAAGAGCTCCTCTCGAAGATCTACTGTTACGGTAAGTTCTTACGTAACTGTACTTTCTTTTAAAACAGCCATAGTCCAAAGGGACTGGATGGAAGTAGGCATCGTCTACATGCACAAGAATGGGGATAAGGGGACCCAGGGACTTAAAGACCAGTTGGCCTGACTTTCATTGTCAGGAAGCTTCTTTAGCCTATAATCAAGGAGCATCGGGTCTGTTTCCTGGAGTCCACTGAATTCCAGGACATCAAGCAGCCTGAGTATGTGTGAAGGGGAGGTCCTGTCAGACTAACCTTCTGGATTTCTTTATCATTGTGTTGTAAGCACTGGATAAGGGCCAACCACTGGAAGCCCTCAAGGTAGAGTTAACAATGCCCTTGACCTCACAAGAGTCTGGTAAAGAAATTGGGGGACTTAGATGTGGTTAGAACTCATGGGGTGGTGCTAAACTGTACATACTCTGGGGTCAGGGGGGTTATGAGTGGTATCTCACAAAGGTCAGTTCTGGGCCCTGTGCTCCTCACTGTGTTCATTTACTACATTGGAGAAGGGATCCAGGACCAGATGTACTGTATGTATTTGTGGATGCAGCGAAGACTGGCAGGGAAGTTAGAAGGGTAGGTGAGAATTGAAAAGAGCTCTGGATAAATTGGTTTGGCAGCTGAAATTATGTGCCATAAAATGCAAAGTTGAGCACTTGGGGGAAGGGGATCCAAGTACCTAATATTAAATGAAGGGGGTACGACTGGAGCAGACCTCAGTGGAGAAGGAGCTGGAGTTATAATTAGTACCAGCCTCAAGACCTCAGTCCTCTGCAAGCAGAACTATTGATCAGCTAGGGGCCTAGCCAGTGCTAGACTGCTGAGGGCTTAGGTAGGAACCGGGCGGACTACATGTACCATATGTCTTTTCTTTCCCTACATATAACTGTATCTGTGTAAATCCCCTCCCCATCCCCGACTGTATTGTTGCTTCATTGTTCCACCTTATCTTGCTTCTTGGGATCTTCCACACTCTCTGTCACCTTGCATGGCCGAAGATGACTCACAGATACTGTCACACTCTGTATTAGTGAATGTGTTCTTAGCAGACCCAGTGATGCGGTAGTGACTACAGAATACCGCTCTGCCACCTGGGAGAGCAGGGTTCCCATGCAATCCGTGTAGTCCCACACTGGACCTAACTCGGAGCAGGACATGCTACGTAAGCAAGGAGCATATCCTACCTGACATTGGTGAGCACACCCTGCTGTCTGACCAAGGAAGGGCATTAACATTGACTGTGACAGCAACCACTTGCCCTGCTGGAGGAAGGGTGCAGCTGTGCTACCGCCAATCAATGGGTTGGGGTCAGAGGGCCAAATAGAATGATGATGGTTGCTATAGAAAAATGTGTATTTGTTAATGGTAGACTGTGGACCGAGAGCATTATAGGAAGTATATAGAGCTAAGTATTGGGTATAATGTGAACAGCAGCAATTATCCACTAAAGATGCAGTAATAGTAGTAGATCTTTTTATTCATAAGACTAAGGAACACTCAATTGAGCAAAGCTCATTTTCAGTGAGGTCCCAAGTGTTACTTCAATTTCAGTTTATAAGTACTATGTAAATATAAGGTACATACATTTAAAACTGTCATACGATTTAGGTATAGAGTACACATACTCTTGTATGCAGGGGATCACCTTTCATGCCATGTGGCAGTTGAATGGTTTGTTTAAATGGTTATATTTAGCTGACTTGAACTGGGCAAGGCTGACTACACATGTGATCTGTCCTTACAATCCAGCTTTTGTGTGCACCACAGTGATCTCTGTGGAGATGTAGGCTGGCTGTCTTTACAGGATGCATGGGATTTTCATGTGGTCCAATTTATGCATAGATGTGTGCAGTCTAAAGTCCCAGGCTATGTTCTAGCTCTGACATCTGTAAGAAAAATCAGGACCAGACCGTAGCTCTTCGTTGCCCATTTCTTTTATTGTACCATGCTTCAAGTTAAAATTTGGTAAACATATCTTTGGTGTGATCTTGCGTGGGATAGAAGACTCTTCAGACAAAATTAGCAGAACGAAAATATTGTGTTTTAATAGAATACAGCGGACTTGAGTACCGACAAAACAATAAAAAACAAAAATTCTTCTTCAAGAACAAATAGTGTTACATTCCAGGAGGTAGAATAGCGCTAACTCAGGTATAGGTGTTGACAGACACACACCTATTCCTACCACTAACTCAATTCCTTTGGGTAAAGTCTTATATAGGAGCTTCCCAAACATGTGACCACAAGACTCCACCTTATTGCAGTGGTTTGAACAAAACCATAGTAATTCCTTTTTATTTCCATTAAAAGAACATACTTTTGTCTGTTGTCTATCTACAAACGCCTGGATTTGAAAACTAAACATATTTTAGTATAGGCAAAAGGTAAAAATACAGTTAGTGTGTCGACCCTGCTTGACACCATAAATGTTTGGAGATTTCAACATGCGGCTCATAATAGGGAGGCAGAAGAAGGGAGGAAGCAATGAGATCCCAACCTGCAAGTCCTTCCAGGTATCCTCGCTATTTCCAGTTCCATATTTCAAATCAAATAATATTAAGGTACAAAGGTACCTGCCTTGGCAACGTAAAGGATTGAGTTTATAAAGTAATTTAAACTACACCTCGCTAATTCCGCTTTAGCAGTCGTCAGCGATAGTGCGAGCATTCATGCGGTAAATCTTACCGTGACTCGGCCACTATAGCGACTGGACTGTTTTCTAAGTCTGGGACTCTGAAGGCGTCTAAAGGGAGAAAAGGGTTAACACACCAGAACAAGAGCACCGCTAATAAAGCTTCACACAGTACCTCTTGAACGGGTTTTGGAGTCAGGGTGCTGAGGACTGGCTTTTACATTTAAAAGCAAGGCAACCATAGGGAATCCTAAGAAGCTTACAGCTTGTATAAGGATTATAAGGACAGGAGATTTTACGTATAATTCATCCTTCCCTTTTCCATTTTTAAGTTTCCTGTTTACCTATCCCTGAAGGCTGTCTTCTATTTCTCTAACAGTTTGAGAAATCTGGGTTCCTATAATTTAAGGAGGACTGAAACTTTTGTTTCGTTTTAACGAAGTCCTTCCATAGAAACACACATTACTATAATATTAAAGGGGAACTGAATTGCACCAAACAGGGAAAGGGTCAACAGCAAGACAGGGGAACAAAATGGGTGGCCAGCCCAACAAACCAACAGACAGACACACAGTCACGAACAGAAACATAAAGGAGACATGTTGGTGCATTCCAGAATAAAAAACCTTAATTAGAAGAAAGAAGGGGGAATCTTATCACATTTGGATTTCTAGGTCTTCGTACTTGGAATCAACTACCTGATGATCTTCTTTTATGTTCCTCATGTGTGTGGATTAAGATGATAAAGCAGTGATTTATCGCACAAGCAAATGCCCCAAACTTTATGTTGTGTGATTTGATAATGATATTGTGTCCTGCACAACTCACCTAACCGTTTTTTGTTGAATTTATACATTTTTATTTTAGGAGATCACATAAGGCATTGCGTCAAGATTATTTTCCAGTGGCATGCCAAATAAAAGGCATACAATTAAGTTAATGATACTTCATCGTTGAGAGTGACGAGTGTTACTGTTGTTATTAAAATGTCTGACATGGTTACAGTTTGGGACCTTTTGTGTCACAGTGGCTTTTTCTTAATCTATGCATATGCCACAGGTTTGGTGGATGGCCTCCGGTGCGAGACTCATGATTTATCCAGTACTGTACTGCTTTGCAATATGCCTGTTAACGTAGGAGCGTAACATCTTCATGCAAGTACCTACTGTATTCTTATTTGATTAAGTTAAAAGACTAACAGTAAAAACCAAATAAATGGATTAACACTATTTTCCTTGGAGTGCCCCAGTTTTCTTTTTTTTTTTTTGCTCTGCATGAGTAATGGCCAGGCTAATGAGCTGGTGGTGTAACTGGCAGGTTGGTTTTTACTAATGCTGTAGACCTCATTAGCCTGCTTTGGAGTGGAGGAAGAGAGATTTAATTAGGGAAAGTTCTCTGGTGTGCAAGTCAGGGCCTTGCTTGTGTCTGTAGTGCATGGTTTTTGAGATGTGACCGTCAAAGGCTAGGCAGGGGTCTGTCTGTACTCCCAGATACGTGAAGTTTTGGACTTGATCCAGGCACTCCCTTTCAGTTCTTTAGATAATAAAGTCTGCCTGGTTTACTCATTTATTTGAGGAGAGCACGACTTTGGTTTTCTTTATGTTTAGTAGTGGTCTTGGTAATCATCCAATGCTATACTTCATCAAAGACATCCTGTAGTTTCTAATTAAGGTCTTTCAGATCTTGAGTTACTGTAGAGATCTGTCCTCCACATACAGGTAGACATTTATGTCTGTGTATAGGGAGGTTATTCACCAATAGTGAGTTCAAAAGTGGTCCCAGGATTGACCCTTATGGGACACCAAGAGTTAATGTTGTGGTGTATAATACATATCAGATATGCAATGGCCTGCTACGGAATATGCCATTTACCTTCTTGAAAGAGGGGGTAGGACCATAACTCATAAGTGATGTCAGTGGTGAGATTATGGAGGCCATGCCCCCTCGCAGATAAAGAGAGACTGGTCATTGTGTGCCCAGTTCATGCCACACATTTTCAAATGTGAAACTTTCAAAATATCTCTTTTTATGTTTGCTTGCAAAGCATGCCAATATATTGCCATGAGTCTGCTATGAAAGGGCTTTTTGGAGTGGGCCCCTTCTCCACCTGTCACTGCTTTAGAATACCAATTCTCTCTAATTCTGCCCACTCTCCACATTTCTTCTCCTTTTCTCTTTGAAGTGCTTGCCTGGTTACAAGGCTTGAAGATGCAAGCTGCAAGGTTCTTGTGCAACTCCTAATTCTGACTGCTTGAAACCTTACCCCTGCTTACTGTTAGACATGTGTGCTACTGTTTACTTATTTCATATGTGATGCAATTTAGTGAGCTATTATTAATGGGTTTAATTTTTTTCTGTGGGAAACCTGTGGCGTAATTTGCCATAATAAAGAAGTGTGTATTACGGCAAACACACCAGGTTTCCCCTCGCTCTGTGCATGCCCAGCCACAAACACTGCTCTTCTGCATCGCCACCAACCAGACCACTGCTCGGATTTGGCGGTAAGCAAAACCTATTTTTTTAAAGTAAACAAATGGCTACACAAATGATTTAAAACTGCATCCTGGCAAACCAGCTTAGCTTTTTCTTTTGCAGCACCCACATCCGACCACTCACCCAGCACAAACCCGGTTGGATTGCGTCTGTGGAGGCGTTTACTGTTTATTTTATATAATTGTTGAGGAAAAAACTAAACTCAATAACAATTACAAATAAATATGGGACGATGTAAACTGACTTACTCTCGTGTTGGATGTTGAGATAAACCCTCGTATGTGGCATCTAGCACCTCGGGGATCTTTGTTACACACACCACCTCATACTTTTTCCTATTTTTTACTCAGGGAATGGTATAGATGTTGTACAACTTACATAGTTTGCATAACCATGATGCAGTGCTTGCAGCTCATGGAATTAATGTATTCTCATTCGTGGTAAAAAGCAAGTAAAACAGATGTTCTAAACTTATAACATGTTCCTACACGCATTGATTGCTTTAGGTAAAGACCTGTGTTTCTCTGCTTAACTGTGTTTTGAACACTAAACAAAAAAATTTAAGCAACTTGGTAATTTCAGCATAAATAAACAAGGCAGCAAACATACACTCTGGAAGCATGGTGAAAATATTTGTATGTTCAGCAAAGGAGTACAGTGGTATCATTTTGAAACATGAGAGGGCTTTTTTTTTTTTTAGAAAGGGGGTTTGTCCCTTATCCCTTCATTTTCCAGAGCTCCTGAATTATAGCCACTATAATTAGGGTTGAGTAAGGGTTTTTTAATGTTAAACCTCAAACTTTGTACTTTTAACAGCTTTGCAACCATTCAGTAGATTTGCACAAGACTTTGCATGTGCATTGGGGGTTGGGGTGGTATCTAATGTGCCATGTTTTGTTCTGGTCAGATATGCTGATTCTGAGATACAGACAGCGAAAAAAGTGAAAAAAACATAGAATTTGACGGCAGATAAGGACCGCTTGGCCCACCCAGTCTGCCCATTTCCCTACCTACTGGATAAGCTGCAGATCCTAGTTAACCAGCAGCCTACTTCTTCTTACCCCACCCCCCAGAATTGCCTTATGACTGTCCCATGCATGCTTGAATTCCACCACTGATTTTGACTCCACAACCTCCTCTGGAAGGCCGCTCCATGCATCCACAACCCTCTCTGTGAAAAATACTTCCTTAAATTACCTCTGAGCCGCCCCCTCTATCTTCAAATTGTGCCTCTTGTTCTTGCACACTCTTTTTGAAAGATGCTACCCTCTTGGACTTTGTTGATTCCCTTGAGGTACTTGAAAGTTTCTATCATGTCCCCCCTCTCCCTCCTTTCCTCGAGGCTATACATATTAAGTTCCTTAAGTCTCTCTTCATATGTTTTCCGGTGCAGACCCTGCACCATTTTAGTTGCCCTCCTCTGGACAGCTTCCATCCTGCCTATGTCTTTGCAGAGATTGGATCTTCAGAACTGCACACAGTACTCCAGATGGGGTCTCACCAGCTGTCTGTACAGAGGGATAATAACCTCCTGTTTTCTACTGGTGATGCCTCTCCCTATGCATCCCAGTATCCCCCCAGCCCTCCTTGCTGCCCTCTCACATTGCTTGCCCACCTTTAGGTCATCTGATATGACTACCCCCAGGTCCCTTTCCATTTTTGTTGTTGTTAGTATCTCACCCCCCATTGTGTACTCTTCCCCTGGGTTTTTGTTTCCCAGGTGCATTACCTTGCACTTCTTAGCACTGAATCTAAGCTGCCATTCATTTGACCATTCCTCTAACCTTGCCAAGTCCCTTCTCATCCTTTCCACCCACCCTGTGCATCAACTCTGTTGCAGATCTTAGTGTCATCTGCAAAGAGACATACTTTTCCTTCCAGTCCTTCCGCAATGTCGCTATAAAGACATTGAAGAGGACCGTCCTAATACTGAACCTCACGGTACCCTAGTAACCCTCCTTTTTCTGAGTGGACTCCATTTACTATTACTCTCTGTGTCCTATTCTCCAGCCAATTCTTTACCCAGGCTGTCATCTTGGGACCCACTCCCAGGCTGGCTAACTTGTATATTAATCTTTTGTGTAGGACTGTGTCAAATGCCTTGCTAAAGTCTAGGTAGGCCATGTCCACAGCCCTCCTGATCTACTACTTTGGTCACCCAGTCAAAGAAATCTATCAGATTTGTCTGGCATGACCTTCCCGCTGTGAATCCATGCTGCCTAGGGTCCTGCGCCCCTCTGGCCTCTAAATACTCGACAGTTCTTTCCTTCAGAAGTGATTCCATCATTTTCCCTATCAATGAGGTTAAACTAATAGGTCTGTAGTTTCCTGCTTCTGCCTTGCTCCCACTTTTGTGAAGGGGAATCACATCTGCCCTCCTCCAGTCCTCGGGTACCACCCCATCCTCCCATGATTTGTTAAAAAGGGTAGTCAGTGGTGTCACTAGTTCTACCCTTAGCTCTTTTAGAATTCTGGGATGAATCACATCAGGCCCCATTGCTTTGTCCACCTTCAGTTTTAAGAGTTCTTTCAGAACCCTTTCTTCTGTAAATGGGCTGGTATCAACTTCTGTATCCAGAGTGTTACTACTGTTTGTTTTAACAAAACATTGCTTGTCATTGCCTAGCGCCTCAACAGTTTTTGGGAATTTTGGTCTGAAATGTTCAGGGTAGAAAGCACTTGGGCCACAATGGTGCCCTTCGCTGGTTTGGTGAACAAATATTATTCTGTTTCAAAGTTAATACATTTTAAAATGTTGGTTCTGAGCATGCTCAATACGGTTTTTGGATAGTTGCTTGGGATGAAAAAGATTTTGGCCCACACAAAAAAATGATCCTTTTTTGTATGGGGGTAATCCTTTTTCTTCAGGAGAAAATCCTTTTTAGAATGGTCGCCATATTGAAAAACAATTTTCAAAACCCACAGAAATTACATCCTGCACACACACCAACACATGCATCTTGCTAATCAGGATCCTGTTACTTGGATTCTATGCTTACTTCTTGGAAAAATGACCCGAAAAGATGTTTTTTTTTTTTTTTTTTCATTTAAAAATGCTTTTTTGTGACTCGGTTTCCTTTTTTCGCATGGCCTTATGAAAAAAGAATTCAACCATATAAAAAAGGATCCCTTCATACGAAAAAACCTGTACTTAAGGTTTTTTTTCTGATTCTATGTTCACATTAAGGGGTCCATTTCCATATGTTTTTTTTTTTTTTTTTCATTCTTATGAAAAAGGATGCCCTCAAACAAAAAAAGATTTTGGACTTGTTTTTTTCATTTAATTTTCATTTTTTATTTTGTTAGTTATACTGGAAAGGCATGTGAGCAAGAACTGACCATTTTCACAAGCGTCCAGTTTATAAAAAAAAAAAAAAGAATAAAAAAATAATTAGGTTACAGCATACAAGTACAAGTAATAAGAATTAAATGGTAGGTGTATATGACAAAAGTGGACAAAATAACATTTCAACCACAAAACAACTGTGAAATGGACAGGGTAAGTGCTACGGAGACAGTGCTATTCAGAAGGACAAGAATAATTTTTTTTTTTTTTTGTTATTATTAAAGATCAGTTTTGTAAGTCAAGAAACCCAAAAGCAAGAGAAGGGGGAGTGTGAACAAGGAGGAGAAGTAGCTTGATGGACAGCGATGTGGAAAGGAGGAAAGAATCAGGCCAGGGTACAGCTGCAGGAGGAGGAGGGGGAAAGTGCATCCTTGTGTTGCGTTTGAAGGAGGAGGTAGAGGCACAGAGTTTGAGTTCAGGGGGAGAGAATTGAAGAGTTTGGGGCCCAGGTAGGAGAGAGTTTTTTGGCTGTGAGAGGTGCGGCAGAAGGGGGCAGTGAGGAGGACCACCTTGTGGTGAGCTGCTGTTTGGAAGAGGGAGCTAATGCTGTCAGGGAGGAGACCACGAGAGAGCCTGTAGAAGAAGGTGGCAGTTTTGCAGTTGTCAGTTCTTGAGGGAGGACCAGCCAGAGATTCTGTAGAGGTCGCAATGGTGTGTAAGTTTGGGAAGGCCAGAGGCAAAACAGATCACAATGTGGTAGGAACTATGCAGCCTAGTGACATTTTTTGAAGAGAGGTGGGGGAAATAGACAAGGGGACCATAGTCAAACAAAGGGAGAAGGAATCTGGTGGCAAGGAGGGACTTGTAATCTTTGTTAAAGAACTACTTCATCCTATGGAGCATGGCAAGCCTTTGATGAGCTTTCTTGATGGTGAGATTGATGTAAGCATTGAAGTTGAGGTGGGAGTTGAGAAGACCGAGGTACCTAAATTCATTAACTCTCTCTGTAGGGTTACAGAGGTGATCGTGAAGGGAGAAGTCTAAATCAAGCGGTCTTTGAGGGCTGGAGAAAATCATGACCTTTGTTCTTTTGGAGTTGAGGGCGAGACCTTTGGACGTGACCAGGTGTGGAGCCACACGAAGTCGACCTGAAGCTTGTTTAGGAGAGCGGAGGGGTCTTTCTCCTTACTGAAGAGGGCAGCGTCATCTGCTTAGAGAATGAGCGCAGTGTTCATGCAGATTTCAGGGAGAGAGTTCACAACTAGAGAAAAAAGAAGAGGACTTTGGATGGACCCTTAGGGAACACCAAACTTAATGGAGTAGGATTCCGAGAGGAACCCACCAATTGTGGTTTGGTGCGATCTGTGTGTGAGATAGTTGTGGAACCAGTGGGTAACTTTGGGGGAGAAGTGGAGACTGGCCAGGGTCTGGAGGAGAACATCATGGTCTATGAGATCAAAAGCTTTTGTGAGGTCCACAAAAACTGATCCAGTGTAGTGTCCTTCATCAATAGTTCTATCTATGAAGTGAGTGAACTTTATGAGGGTGGTCTGCATGTTGTGGCTGGCCCTGAAACCATGTTGTGCCTTTTTTTTTTTTTTTTTAAACCACATTTCAGCTTCAACAAGCCAGAACTCCCTCAATATTTGCAGTTAAGGGACAATCTATACTACAAGAATAACACATAATACACCCCCAACAATTTAGGGTGCATTAAAAAAAAAAAAAAAAAAAAAAAAAATTAAAACATGGCAATTCCCATTGGATAGCACTGGAAGTTGAACAAGCCATACAGCCAAGCAAATAAATTACTTTTTGACAGAAATGGAAGTGCTTCCACACCAGTATGGATGTGTGCATCTATGAAGGGATGGAAGTGCAGGGCCCAGGGGGCCCTGTGCTTCCACAAGCAAATGGATAACATGCAGGTCCCAAAGGGAACTGAATGAGAATATGGTTATACTATCTCAGAAGGTAAGGAAATTAATTGCAAAAAACATTTATTAACGTACCAGTTAGGGTTAAAGTGACAAAAGTAGGGAAATTTGGTGTTAGGGTTCCCAACCTTGACACCCCAACCACACCCTGCAGGCAGCAACAGGAAACAAATAGTATGTTTTCACCTCTCCTGAATCTTAGTAAATCAGGCGTGGGGTGTATCTTGGAGTTGTCAACCCTAATGCTCACCCCATTCTCATATACTGTACACATCTAAGCTTATTTGCTCAAGGAATGGTGTAGGCGTTAGGGTTGACAGCTCCAGGGTACACCCCACGCCTGATTAGTGAAGACTCGGGAGAGGTGAAACTGTAATGTTTTTACCTGTTGTGGCCTGCAGGGTGTGGGTGGGGTGTTAGGGTGGGGAACCCTAACACCACATTTCCCTACTTTTGTCACTTCAACCCTAACTAATGCATTATCAAAGTTTTTTGCAATCAATATTGAATATACTTTCCAGTTCCACTCTCTGCCCTTCTCTTCTTTTTTGAAGACATTGCTCAATCACAAGGCTAGAAAATGCAATTTGAAAGACCAGCACAAAACCTTGTTTGTACCCCCCAACCTGCCAACATTTTCCCTCTATATTAGCACCTCTGCAGCACTTGCTCTCCCCCTGATCGTTGCCCAACCCAGATACTGCCATTTACTGCCATCCAGATTAGCAGCTCTGTGGCACTTGCTCTCTGTTTCAATCCCCCAAGAATCCTTCACTTAATGCTTAACAGCTGCAGTCCTTCACCTGGAAGGAGCTGCCCCAGAGCTTAGAATTTTATGTTAATGGCCGGCTCGGTGGCACTGAGGGTTGAGGTGCTGGACACCACACCTTGCACCACGCCGGCAACCTGGGTTCAGACCACGCCTGGCCTCCGGGTCGCAGGGGAGAGAACGCAGAGGATTAAGTGTCTGGAGGACTGCTCCTCCCTCCTCTGGAGAGGGAGGAAATTGCCGCCCACCCGCCGATCTTGCTCTGGTGGTGGCTGAAGGAGATGCAGTCGGAGGCATGTTGCCAGCATATGCCGTCAGGTGGGGGCAGAAAACAGAGGGAGCAAGCGTAGCTGGCAGGCTCCATGATGGCTCCATGCACCTGTCCCGGCTTCTGTGAGCATCTGGAATTCGCTCCGGGAGTGGGTGTAAGCCGGTGCCCCTTCACCTCAGCCCTGTCATGGGGTGGGAGGGGAACCCATGGGGGATTGTAGGGGAAGTCGGGCAGGGAATGAAGAGCCGGAGACGGTCCTTCCAAGGGAGGGAACGAATTCACCTGCCAGGCTCCCAATAAAACAGATAATAGAAGGAAAAAAAATGTTATGCTAATTAGAGAATCTTAGAATGAAATTCAGAACTGCTATGTGGTCACGTTCACCCCAGCATTCTAATGGCAGAGTTATTTCTCTGCCTGAAGAAAGTAGTCGTCCCAAAATCTTCTCTTCACTTCAACTGATTACGGTTTGTTTTTTGTTTTCTTTAAAAATTCTGCTGCAAGAGCATCCCTCGAACATCTGCTGTTACTGTAAGTTCTTACGTAGCTGTACTTTATATCTCAATAACCCTGCATTAAGATGTTTTTCTTGTGTTTATAGTTATATTTTGTAGCTTCTCCAGATCCACATTGGTTCCTGTGAACCAGAGAAGTCTGTTTTGTGTCACGGGTCCCACCTTCGGGCAACCACTTAAATTTATTTATGCAAGTGTAAAAAGGGTGGTGCTTTGTGGTATTTCGATTTTCTTTTCTTGGTTCCTTTTCTTTTTGAATGGAGATAACTGGACTGTTTTTCCTGTTTGTGCACTTGGTTATAGCGGTTCTTGTCTGAAAACAAACCAAACCGCATTTCTGTATTTTTCTAACCAGTTTCTATTAATTTTTTGTTGTTAAGAAAGCAAGGCAAGAACGTCTTCCTTGAGTTGTCAGCTTTTTGGCATGACTGGCAGGCCCAAAAGGAAGATGGGACCCACAGACTTTAAAAATTGTAAAATCTGTTTTCAACTCCAGGCTAAGGCAGACTATCATGAATTGTGTTTGATGTACCTGGGTCCAGATCACGATTCTGTCAGTTGTGAACTCTATTAAATGTACCCTAAAATGCAAAAAAAAAAAAAAAAAAAGGGCTAAAAAGTTAAAAGACCTTGTGGTATCTCAGTCTGCCTCCATGTCACTTAAAGGCTCAGAGGAGGGTCCAACCCCTCAAAGTAAGCAGTATAACAGAGAAAAGGCGTCCAGAGATGGTTCAGAAATCAGAGTGTCTGAACGGGGGAACTCTGAATCCAGTAAAAATTAAAGTGTCTCTGAGCAGACACCCAAGACGGCGCTTGCTAAGAAAAAACAGCGAAAAACATGTCACTATCCTTCCTCCTGAAGAAGAAAATGAGCCAACAGTAGACACAAATAGAATGCCCTCAGTAGAGGATGTGACAAAGGCACAGCAATTCCTTCAGGCATTCCAGGCTGTAGGGAATTTCATGAATATGCCCCAGCTTCAGATCCATTCCTAGTGTCTGTGGAGGAGGAAGTGGCTGAATTTTACTACAAGGAGGAGTAGAATGAAGGAGAAACCATAGAGCCTAATGGTTCTTCTGAAAAAGAGTTTGGTTCCCCTTCTCACCCACAGGGTGACTGTACCTCACACTGTACTTTTGTGAGGTAGATGGTGAACACCCTTAACATCTCATCGCAGGAGATTGTTGAAGATGAGGGCGAGATGGCATTTATGAATATGGTGGGCTTAACACCCACAAAAAGATAGTTATTGCCCATCCACAAAGAGGCCACTTGTAAAATCATGTAAGCACCCACTGGCATAGATAGGAAAAAGATTGAGAAAAAGTAGTAGGTGGACAAACAGGGCTCTGAATACCTCTGTTCTCACCCTGATCATGAGGGAGTGGATCAGACTGCCACATGTAACAAGGCCAAGGTGTCCTTTTCTTTCCGGCCACCTGAGCAAGACTTCAAGAAACTGGATGGCATGGGTAAAAAAGTTTATATTTCAGCTTCCCTGCTGTTGCGGCAGGCTGCAGACTTGGCCTACACAGCTCAGTACAGAAAAGCCCTCTGGACCTCCATCTGGGCAGTGAGCGAGAAGGCTACTGGTGACCTGGCACAGGGTTTGGCTGACACAACAAAGACAGCCATGGATGCCACTAAGTACCAATTCCACATGGCATTGGACACTAATGACACTACATCCAGGGGTCAAGGCACATGCAGTGTCCCAAAGAAGGTTTGCCTGGCTTATAACCACAAACCTTTCTCCGCACACTCAAACAAAAGCAGTGCATTTTCCTTGTAAGGTAAATTCACTGTTTGATGACAAGACAGAGGCTTATATGAAGAAGGCAGATGAATACAGGACCACACCTACAAAAGCAGCACTGAGAAGGAAAAGGCCTCTACTTCTACAGGCCTTCTAGAAGGGGAGGTAGGGTTAGGGGATATTTCCCCCATGCTTATATTAACTATGACTACCCCCAGCAGAGGGGTTTCTTAAGTGGTAGGGGTAGAAGGAGTGCTAGACGTGCAGATGCAGTGCCAGGCTCAGATTGCCCAATCCTTGCCAGTGGGGGGAAGGCTGATTCAGTTTTTTCAAGAATGGGGAAAAACATAGCCACAGACAAGTGGATCCTGGAAATATTGAGTCAGGATCTGCCCCTGTATTTAAAAAAAATTCTCAGAACTGCAGAGTCACAAAACCTTCCATTCTCACACTCCAACAGAAAGATTCTTGCTGGAGATAGTAGTAAGAAAACCACTACAAGCAAACGCAGTGCAAAAAGTTCCCCCCTCACAGTGGGTTTACTCAAGGTGTTTACTTACTGACAAGAAAAATGGGAAGTGGCGACCCATTTTAGACTTGAGGTACCTGAACAAACCCTTAAAGAAGGAAAAATTCAAGATGGTAATACTGGGATCAGTAATTTCATCATTGCAAAAAGGAGATTGACTGGGGTCTCTGGATCTGAAAGACTCCTACTTTCACATACTAGTCAGACCCAGCCATAGAAAGTACCTCTTATTTAGGGTAGGGAATTACCATTACCATTTCACAGCCCTGCCCTTTGGTTTATCCTCAGCACCAAGAGTGTTCACAAAGTGCCTGCCTAGCCATAGTGGCAGGACATTTGAGGAGGCAAGGGGTGGTGGTTTTTCCCTAACAGGATGACTGACTAATCACAGAAGAGTCACACCAGGAGGCTAAGTTCTTCCTCCTTCTGACACAAGGTACCTTGGAGGACCTGGGCTTCCTTATGGATGTTTAGAAGTCACACACGGAATCCGATCAGTTCTGGACTTTATAGGTATAGAGCTTAGGTATCCTACAAGGGATGGCATTCCTTCCTCGGGAAAGGGTAGCACACCTGATTGCAACTGCAGAATCCTTCCCAAGGCAGGTCAGCCCAGACCTACAAGGGATTTTCTGCATTTATTAGGGCACAGGGTGTCACCCACCGCAGTGGTGCCGCGCTCCATATGAGAGCTTCCAGTACCACCTAGGGAGCTATTGGGCCCAGAGGTGGACTCCATTTTCAAAACTAGTTCCCATCACAAGGTGTCTGCTAAAGGCACTGTAATGGTGGAAGGAAGAATGGAACCTCAGAGATGGGCTTCCCTTTTTTTCAGCAATAGCCTATAGTCATACTCGCGCTACATATGCCTTCCTCCTTGGCTAGGGTGTCCACCTAGAGGACTTCACTGTAAATGGTATGTGGAGCACACAGGAGACTCAGGAACATGTAAACCTTCTGGAGCTCAGGGCAGTGTACCTGGCAATGCAGGCCTGTTCCTCCCACATCAGAGGTCAATCCGTCCAGATCAGGACAAACACTACCACAACTATATAATACATAAATAGGGAGGAACAAGATCTTCAAAACTGTGCACAGAAGCAATACAGATCTGGAACCTAGCATACTCCTTGGATATCCTGCTCTTAGCAGCACACCTGCCAGAGAAGGACAGCGGGCTGGCAGATTCCCTGAGCAGAATCAGCCATGGAAATTATAAGTGGGCCTTGAACCAGCAATTGCTGGCAACAGTTTTAAGAAGGTGGGGAACACCACAGATAGACCTGTTGGCATCCTGGGAAAACAACTAGCTCATAATGGTCTTTTGCAGACCCCCATTGGTGGGTACAGTCCCAGAGAATGCTCTAGTCCTCAGCTGGTCAAGGGAAGTTTCTTTGTCTTCCCGCCTTTCTGACTTTTACTGAGAGTACTGCTAGAACTGAGAAGGGACTTGGGAGTCAGCAACAACGATTCTCATAGCTCCAGAACTGGCCAGGCAGATTTGATACTCCCTGCTCCCATCCCTGTCCGTCAGACATCCTGTCAACCTTCCCCTGAGATACAGTCTGCTAACTTTGTCTCAGGGTGGGATAACATTCCCAGATCGGAGAACTCTGTGTCTCAGACCGTGGTATCTGAAGAGCTGGAGTTCTCTGGACTAAATCTTTCTGGAAAAGTTATGGAAGTGCTTATGTTTTCCAGGAAACCAGCAGCTAGAAAAACACATGCCTCATGGCGAAAAAGATTTTCTGTTTGATGTTCTTCTGGTCAGCTCAGTCCATTGAGGGTGAGTCTGGCTTCAATCCTGGACTGCCTACTTCACCTACAGTCCCTGGGCTTCGGACCCTCAACCCTGAAGATTCATCTGGTAGCAGTGTTGACATACGTCTCAACTGGCAAAGACAGGTCAGTGGCCTCATAACCCAAAAAGTTCTTTAAAGCTCTTAATCATCAGCACCCCCCAGTAAGGGATCCTGTTCCTCCATGGAACCCGCATCTGTACATTGCCTAGCTGATGGAGGCTGCTGTCGAGCCCATGGGAACTGCTACTGTGAAATATATCACCTGGAAAGCAGTTTTCCTGGTGGCACTGACCTCAGCCAGGAGGGTAAGCAAGCTGCCAGCTCTCTGCACGGATCTTAACTACATCATATTAATGACTAACAGAACATTATTTCTTAAAGTGGTGTCTGATTTCCATCTGAATCAGTTAGTTACACTTCCAGTATTTTTTACAGCAAAATCCAGTTCAGGAGACAGAAGCTCCACGTCTAGATGTTGAGAGCTAAGAATTTAAGGTCCACTAACACTCAGTTATTTGTCGCCTATGATGAAGCGGGGAAGGGGAAACCAGGATCCAAGAGAACCATTTCTCATTGGATAGTTTCCTGTGTATAGTTCTGTTATGACAAAACTGGCAAGCTGCCACCTGAAGGCTTTAGGGTTTACTCCACAAGGGGGCACCTGTGCCTCCATGGCAGCATCAAGAGGTGTTTCCCTGCAGGAAATGTGTAAAGCAGCTTCCTGGAAAGCAGACGTACTTTAACAAAGCGCCACTGCCTGGACATAATAGTCAAGAAGGGATGCCAGCCTTGGTACTGTTGTTTTGCAGAACCTTTTCCCTAAATTGGTTCTGTACCCAGCCTCCCAAGGTACCGCAATAGAGTCTGCAGTTGTTTAAGTCTAAGTGAGGGATTCCTGGGGTTTGAAGAAAAAATTACTCACCATAGTAATGTTTCATCCAAAGGGATCCCTCACTATGTGAAAATGATTTCATTTTAACAAAAGCAGACAGTCTTATTGAAAAGCGCCACATCCAACGTGAAAAGTTTTTCATGAATGGGGATAGGACAAATATTCATCTTGTATTTACTTTGAGTATGAATAGTGACACCCCTGCTTCCCCTTCCAGAACCTGGAAAAGGTTCACACAAGAATCAGTTCTTTCTGTTTGCTTGAGTATTACTTGTTATGGTGCCTTACAGTAGATACTCAGTGATCTAGGTTTTCAAATTGTTTTTTGACATTTGTTTGGGTAGCCATTTAGCTAGTTTAATGGTCACTGTTGACTCTAGCTTTAGAAATAAATATTCTATTAGAATGCTGGGGTGAGTGTGACCACACAGCAGAGTTTTGAATTTCATTCTAAGATTCTCTAATTAGCATAAAATTTGAAGCTCCCAGGTGAATGATTGCAGTTGTTAAGCATAGTGAGGGCTTCCTTTGGAAGAAACATTACTGTGGTAATTATTGTTTTCTTCCCTCCCCAATATGTGCCCCCCCCAATGCTGTCTTTGACCCTACATATTAGCCACTCTGCAACACTTATTGACTCCTACCCAGCCTCAAAATGTCTCATCAGTCCAGGTACTACATATTACCTGCTTTTGCTATTTGTTCGCTTTCCTTCCTCACCGAATCTCACCCCCCCCACAACATACTGCCATGATTCTTCGTATATGTGACATGCTGTCTGAATTTATCCCTGTTCTACCTCATTTCTGACCTCCCCAATGTGTCGCCATTCTCTGTATACATTTGCCACTCTGTGGCACTTGCTTTCTCCCCCCTTACCAATCTCTGTCTCCCAAGGTGCTCCATTCCCCTTCATTCACATTACCTGATTTGTTGCACTTGCTCTCTCCCACTCCTCGATTGTTGTCCTTCAAACTGTCGCCATTCACCATAATTCACATTATCTGCTTTGCCACACTTGCTCTATATCCATTTCCTCCCTGATCTCTACCACCTTCACAACATGCCAATGTATTTCCTGTACAGTAGTCACTGTGCCACACTTGCTTCCCCCCCCACCTCCAGAATGCTGCCATTCACTGTCATTCATATTAGCTGCACCTGATCTGCCAACCCCCCAAAAAAATAATGCGGGTATTGTCCTTACACATTAGCCACACTGCCGCACTTACTGTCTTCCTCCTCCCTGATCTCTGCACCCCCCTTCCCCAAACCTGCCACCATTCACTGTCAGTCGCATTAGCCGCTCTGCAGCACTTGGTCTCCACCCCTTCCCAGTTTCTGTCCCCCAACATGCTGGCATTGTCTCTACACATTAGTTGCTCTTTGGCACTTTCTCCCCCAAGACCTCTGCCCCCTAATATGTCACCATTCATCGTCATTCCTATTAGGTGTGTCTATGATCCTCCCTATGGACGCACTTGAAGCTCTCATCAGTATGTGACTGTCACAGACCTCTCTTGAGTACCTTGGTCCCTGCACTGTACTTTGGCATATCATCTCACGTACTTGGCTCCGGCCCTGCTGTTGTTGCCTGCCCGCCTGGGTGTGGCCCTGTGAAAAGTGTGTCAGTCCTGTATATATCTGTATATATTGCTAGGAATATTACTTTAGAAACTCTGTACTGTTTCACATTTGACGATGTCCACTGTTATATCCTCAGCTAATCCTACTATGTGTGCTATGCTTCTCCTGACTTCAGTGTATATGCCTTACGTGCTTCAATTTGTACTCTGTATGTTCTTTAATCTCCTGTACTCTCCCGGGTCGTACTTGAAAATAGGCATATGTTTTGTCTAGTGTACTTACCTGGTTAACAAAAGCTAAATAAAGAAATTAGCCACTCTGAGGCATTTACTCTCTAGCCCTCCTCTCCCCAATTTCTGGCCCCCCAAAATCCCAGTATGCTCCCTATACATTAGCCACTCTGCAGCAGTTCCTTCCCCCCCATTCTCCAGGACTTGGTCTCTCTCCCCCAATCTTTGTCCCAGCAAATCTGCAACCATGCTTCATAATTCACATTAGCCACTCTGGACAGTTTCTCTTTATCATTCCCCTTCCCCGTCTTTGTCCCCCATGCTGCCATTGTCTGTTTACATTGAGTATTACTTTCTGTTGTTTGATACTGTTGCTTGTAATGTTTTTAACACATATCTACTGCTTATGTTCTTTTCTTTCCCCGTACCCTTCCCAATACAGCACTGTCACATTCTTTCTGTCTTTAGGTGCACCTCCTTTAATTTCCATCTACATTTCTAATGCCACCCCAATTCAGTTGTTTTCATTTGGTACATTTGAACTTCAAACTGTCTTCGTGTATTCTATTTAACAGTTCTTTTATGGAACAGTGTACATACCCTCCATTTATTTTATCCTACTGTGAACGCTAAACTAATCTTGCTCATTACTCTGCCTACAACCCAGTCCCTTCCACTATGAAGTTCAGTAAACAAAAAAAAAAAATCAGTAAGAGGTGCATGTATTTCATTTTCATTTCTGTCTGTCACATCTCTCAACTATTCCCCTAGGCTCCTACTCTCTTTATCTTACCTAATGCCTCTTTGTAACAAAGTTTATCTTGAACTTTGCATAAAAGTTGTCCAGTACAAATTTGCAACACAACACCAGTATGCAGGTTCATAAACTTTGCGTTATTTCAGTAATTCAGTCCCCATGCAACTACTTTCATTCTTGGCAAGGGTTGCCCAAAAAGGGCATTGGCAACAAAGCCAGGTTTTCAGGAAATGTAAAATCACATATACCATAAATGCAAAGTGTCATGGCATATATATGCAAATCACAGTGAAAATGTGGGTTTGCTGGCATGTTTTCCCCTGGGGTGAGACACAAACAAGGCAATCATCTGTTACTGATTCCTCAAAAATTCTGAATCGTCAAGTTGCGGCACTTGCGTACGCATACGATTTAGTGTTGTTTTTTTAACTTTCAAAATCCGGTTTACTTCTGAAATTAAAATATTTTGGCTGATTATGTTGAGGGATTCAAACTTAAGAATAATGCTGCCAAGAGTCAGGGTTTGGTGTTTGGCTCTAACCATAATCATAATTCATGGAAGGTGGGGTCTCAGGTCCTTAATACTGTATGTCAGTATACTTATCTGGGCTTAATTTTATCATGGAATGGTAAATGGTCAAATCATTCCAGGAATTGAAGAATAAGGTTAAAACAAACTGAGGGTTCACTTGGATGTTTCAACAGAAAGTATGGAGGAAATAAAATTAGGTCACTTTTTTTGGCAATAAAAGCAAAATATTATGCCCAGGCTTCATTCAATAGTGAAATATGGTCTGTTACTAATGATAACTTACTGAGAGCCAGTTTGGGTCTTAGTAAGTCGGTTCCTGCTTCGATTCTTAGAGCAGAATTTGGTCTGACAAAACTGAGTGCTGTTTATGTAACTAGAAAAGTCAACTACTGGATTAAGCTGTTTCATTGCAATTCCAATCGAATATCCCACTCAGCGTTGTTAGAGAAATATTCATGGTTGAAACTAGGACATTTACAGTTTAATTGGCTTCGGGAAATCGTTCAGATTCTTGAGGCTGATGGTCTAGGTAACTTGAGACTTTATCAGGAGAAGGGTATCAGAATTAGTCTAAATATCAAAAATATGTTTCAAATAAGACAGCGGCCAGGTATAAGGATCTTGATTTGAAGAACATTTCACTGCTTCATGTCTCACCGTGGCTAAGATATAATGATAGAGCCCACTATCTGCGTCCTTATGTCGACATTTTAGATTCTAATAGCAGATTACTGTATATAAAATACAGATAAGAAACATAGAATTTGACAGCAGATAAGGACCGCTTGGCCCACCCAGTCTGCCCATTTCCCTACCTAATGGATAAGCTGCAGATCCTAGTTAACCAGCAGCCTACTTCCTGCAACCCCCACCCCCTAGAATTGCCTTATGACTGTCCCATGCATGTTTGAATTCCACCACTGTTTTTGACTCCACAACCTCCTCCGGAAGGCCATTTCATGCATCCACAACCCTCTCTGTGAAAAAATACTTCCTTACATTACCTCTGAGCTGCCCCCCCATCTTCAGATTGTGCCCCCTTGTTCTTGCACACCTCTTTTTCTGAAAGATGCTACCTTATTGGACTTTGTTGAGTCCCTTGAGGCAGTTGAAAGTTTCTATCATGTACCCCCGTCTCTCTCCTTTCCTCGAGGCTATACATATTAAGCTCCTTAAGTCTCTCTTCGTATGTCTTCCGGTGCATGCCCTGCACCATTTTAGTTGCTTTCTTCTGGACTGCCTCCACCCTGTTTATGTCTCCAGAACTGCACGCAGTACTCCAGATGGGATCTCACCAGCTGTCTGTACAGAGGGACAACAACTTCTTGTTTTCTACTGGTGATGCCTCTCCCTGTGCATCCCAGTATCCCCCCCAGCCCTCCTTACTTCTCTCTCACATTGCTTGCCCACATTTAGGTCATCTGATATGACTACCCCCAGGTCCCTTTCCATTTTTGTTGTTGTTAGTATCTCACCCCTCATTGTGTACTCTTCCCTTGGGTTTTTGTTTCCCAGGTGTATTACCTTGCACTTCTTAGCATTGAATCTAAGCTGCCATAATTTGACCATTCCTCCAACCTTGCCAAGTCCCGTCTTATCCTTTCCACCCCACCTTGTGTATCAACTCTATTGCAGATCTTTGTGTCATCTGCAAAGAGACATACTTTTCCTTCCAGTCCCTCTGCAGTGTCACTTATAAAGACATTGAAGAGGACCGGTCCTAGTACTGAACCCTGCGGTACCCCACTAGTAACCCCCCTTTCTTCAGCGTGGACTCTGTTTACTGTTACCCTCTGTGTCCTCTTCCCAAGCCAGTTCTTTACCCAGGCTACCATCTTCGGACCCACTCCCAGGCTGGCTAACTTGTATGTTAATCTTTTGTGTGGGACTGTGTCAAATGCCTTGCTAAAGTCTAGGTAGCCCATGTCCACAGCCCCTCCCTGAGCTACTACTTTGGTCACTCCAGGGTTTTAAATAATTGATTAGCAGTTCTTTTCGACTATACTAACTGTACAGAAAGTATTTTTATATAGATTTTCTAGAAGTGATGTGTTTGTTAAACACAGTGAGGCAAGAGCTATGCATTTTCACAAAGATTTAGCACTTTTATGAGCAAAACGCTAATCAATTTTTAGAGTTAAATAAATCCCCGCACTCAGTCAAAGAAATCTATTAGATTCGTCTGACATGACCTTCCTGCTGTGAATTCATACTACCTTGGGTCCTGTGCCCCTCTGGCCTCTAGGTACTCGAAAATTCTTTCCTTCAGAAGTGATTTCTTCATTTCTGTAGTTTCCTGCTTCTGCCCTGCTCCCACTTTTGTGAAGTGGAATCACATCTGCCCTCCTCCAGTCCTCAGGTACCACCCCATCCTCCCATGATTTGCTAAAGAGGGTAGTCAGTGGTGTCACTAGTTCTACCCTTAGTTCTTTTAGAATTCTGGGATGAATCCTATCAGGCCCCACTGCTTTGTCCTCCTTCAGTTTTAAGAGTTCTTTCAGAACCCTTTCTTCTGTAAATGGGCTGGTATCAACTCCTGTATTCAGAGTGTTTCTATTGTTTGGTTTAGGCACCTCCCTCTCTTCAATTGTGAATACTGAGCAAAAATATTTGTTTAGTATCTCTGCCTTTTCACAGTCACCCTCTGCCCACCCCCTTCCCTTTATTAAGCCTCACTATCCCTCCCTTGGTCTTTCTTCGCTCGCTGATGTACCTATAAAAGGTTTTATCCCCCTTCTTAACTGAGTTGGCTGTCTTTTCCTCGGTTTTGGGCCTTTGCTGTTCTGACTGCCTTCCCAGCTTCCTTTTGCTTTAACTGATACAATTCTTTGTCCTGCTCCTTCTGTGATTCCTTGTACTTCCTGAATGCTTCCTTTTTCTCTTGAACCTTCCCTGCCACCTCCTTTGAGAACCATAGTGGTTTCTTACATTGTTTTGTTTTATTTGCTTCACACAAAGGCTTGTTGCCTCTGTGATGGCAGTTTTGATTATTCCCCATTGTTCTTCCACCTCTCCTTCCTGCCCATTTGCTAGTGCATTCCTTAGGCACTCACCCTTTTGGCAAAGTCAGCCCTCCTAAAGTCCAGTACTTTTGCCTTTGTATGGCTTGACTCTACTGCTGTGTTTATCGTGAGCCACACTGTTCAATGGTCGTTAGTTCCCAGATGGCTACCCACTTCTACATCTGTGATCCTCTCTCCATCTCCGTTTGAGAGTACCAGGTCTAAGATTGCTCCCTCTCGAGTGGGTTCCAATACTAATTGTCTAAGGCATGCCCCCTGTAGGGCATCTAGAAAAACCCCACTCTTAGAAGTGGCTGCTGCAACTGCACTCCAGTTAACATCTGGCATATTCAGATCCCCCATCAGCAATACCTCCCCTTTTTATCTGCTATTCTAAGTATACTTTCTATCATTTCCTTGTCCATTTCCTTCCCCTGAGATGGGGGTCTGTATACAACCCCTGTGTGGATTGTGGTGCCATTGCCTGTCTCCAGATTGACCCACAGTGCTTCCTCTCCTCCCTGTTTACCATTTTGTTCTGTTGCTTTGATTCCTTCCCTTATGTAGAGAGCTACTCCTCCTCCTCCTCTTTTACCCTCCCTGTCCCTCCTGTAGATAGTGTATCCTGGTATGTTTATGTCCCAGTCATGGTTCTGTGTGTACCATGTTTCTGTGACTGCCATGATATCCAGATGTTCCTCCTCCATCAAGGCCACTAATTCAGGAAGTTTGTTACCCAGACTACGGGCATTGGTACTCATTTGCTCTCCGTTTTTTTGATGGCTCTTGTTGCATCATCCACCACTGACTTTTCTAACTTGGTCTTTTCCTCATTTAGTACCCTGTTTTTTCCAAGTGCAGTGCATACAGTTAGATTTCAAAAGAGTACTGTTATTAGTGATAAATTTTGTCCTTGTACTTTTCAGCAGATTGAAAATTTGTCTCCTGTTATTTTCAGTTGCTCATGGTATTCTGCGTATAAGAATAAATGGCTAAAGCCAATTTTTGATTCAGTTTTGACTAATGAACAGTTGGAATTGTTAAAGATGCTTTTTACTACTAGTGATGAAATTACTGTAATGGCAGTATCCAAATTTATTAATGCAATATATATATAGAGTGAGGACAAGATATGTTAAGATTATGGTCTCTTGAATCTAATACTGTTTTTAGTCGATGTTTATATACTGTGCTAAACTGATTTTAAAATTTGTAAGTCAGGTATCGGTTCTTATTTTTGCTGCTGTGTTGGTTTATATACTGTGATGGTTAAAATTGCAGAATTTGTAATAGTGATGTCACTGTAAAGTTTTTTATGACTCGTGCTGCTTTTTCAATTTTACTGATTGTCTGTTGTGATATAATGTATGTTGTATCTGATTTTATAATGGTCTGATGACCGATCAATAAATACTACTACTACTACTACTACTACTACTACTACTACTACTACTACTACACAAGGGCAGTACACTGATGAGTCATGTGCAAGACAAAACACGTGTCTGTGTTCTTCTGTGCTCACCCTTTGCAGATTGTTTGAGAGGCCCTTTGGCACCAAGTGATCCTGCTTAAAGTAGAACCAGTCTGAATTGTCATGGTGCTTTGTATATCGATATATGTGTGTGTTTATTCATTGCAAAAAAAAAAAAAACTTAACGCATCAGGGTTCTAGTAAAAAAGTTGGGAAGTGTGATATTAGGGTTCCTAGTCCTAACACCCTACCCCCACCCTGCATTGCACCAACAAGCATCGGGGTATGCCTTCGAGTTGTAAGCCCTAACAGTTACCCCATTCCATGAGTAAATAAGCTGACATGGATACAGTATAGGAGAACGGGGTGAGCATTAGGGCTGACAACCCAAAGGCACACCCAACGCTTGTTGGTGCATGCGGGTGGGGGTGGGTGGTATAAAAGTTGGAAACCCTAACACCACATTTCCTAGCTTTTGTTGCTGGAACCCCAACTGATGCATTAACAGAGTTTTTTTGCAATAAATTTCCTTACTTTTTGAGATAGTATAATTGTAGCCTTATTTTCTTGCAGGCCCTGCTCTCCTCTCCATCCATAATTTTTGAGAGATTGTAATTGTATCGTTATTTCCATGTGGAAGCACTGTGCTCCCATCAGTCCATAATGGTACCTGTATTTGCATGTGGGAGTGGAGGGTCCTCTGAGCCCAGTGCTTCCATTCCATAGTGTGCGGTGCCAAAGAAACACCTCATACAGTATTGCAATATTATCCTATAGAAAAGACAGCAACATTTAAAATCTTTACAACTAGATACCAAAATAATATAATTTCAGGAAACCAACAAAAGGCACATCGGTGGGGCAAGCCGGCAGGGAAGGTTAAGGAGAAAAAGGCTGCATTCAAAAAGTATAAGGAATCACAGAGGGAGCACAACAGGGAACTGTATCAATTAAAGCAGAAAGAAGTAGGAAAGGCAGTCAGAATAGCAAAGGCACAAACCGAGGAAAAAATAGCCAACTCTGTCAAAAAGGGGGATAAAACCTTTTTATAGGTACATTAGGGAGCATAGAACGGTTAAGGGAGGTATAGTGAAGATTAATAAAGGAGAGGGGAGGTGGGCAGAGAGAGACAGTGAAAAGGCAGAGATACTGAATGAATACTTTTGCTCAGTTATTCACAAAAGAAGATGAGGAGCAGTTACCTAAACCAGACAATAGAAGCACTCTGGGTAGGGGTTGATACCAGTCCATTCACAGAAGAAAGAGTCTGAAAGAACTCCTAAAACTCAAGGTGGACAAGCAATGGGGCCTGACGGGATTCACCCAGAATCCCTAAAAAGAACTAAGGGGACCTAGTGACACCACTGACCACACTTTTAACAAATCATGGCAGGATGGGGTGGTACCTGAGGACTAGAGGAGGGCAGATGTGATTCTCTTTACAAAAGTGGGAGCAAGGCAGAAGCAGGAAACTACAGACCTGTAAGTTTGACCTCAGTGGTAGGAAAATTATGGAATCACTTCTGAAAGAAAGAATTGTTGAGCACCTAGAGCCAGGGCACGGGACCCAAAGCAACATGGATTCTCGGCAGGAAGGTCATGTCAAACTAATCTAATTGATTTCTTTGACTGGGTGACCAAAGTAATAGGCCAGGAGGGGCTGTGGATATGGCCTACCTAGACTTTAGCAAGGCATTTGACACAGTCCCACACAAAAGATTAATAATCAAGTTAGCCAGCCTGGGAGTGGGTCCCAGGGTGGTAACCTGGAGTATGACTGGCTGCACAACAGGACACAGAAGGTAATGATGAATGGATACATTCCGAAGAAAGGGGTTACTAGTGGAGTACCTCAGGGCTCAGTACTGGGTCCAATCCTCTTTAACATCTTTATAAGTGACATTGCAGAGGGTCTGGAGGGAAAGGTATGCCTCTTTGCAGATGACACAAAGATCTGTAACAGAGTTGATACACAAGAGGGGTAGAAAAGATGAGAAGGGACTTGGCAAGGTTGGAGGAATGGTCAGACATATGGCAACTTAGATTCAATGCAAAGAAGTGCAAAGTAATGCACCTGGGAAACAAAAACCGAGGAGAAGAGTACACAATAGCAGGGGAGGTACTAACAACAACAGAAATGGAAAGGGACCTGGGAGTAGTCATATCAGATGACCTAAAGGTGGGTAAGCAATGTGAAAAGACAGTAAGGAGAGCCGGGGGGATACTGGGATGCATAGGAAGGAGCATCACAAGTAGAAAAAGGGAAGTGATTATCCCTCTATACAGACAGTTGGTGAGACCCCATCTGGAGTACTATGTGCAGTTTTGGAGACCTCATCTACGCAAGGACATAGACAGGATGGAAGCAGTCCAGAGGAGGGCAACTAAAATGGTGCAGGGTCTGCATCAGAAACCATATGAAGAGAGACTGAGAGCTTAATAATTATATACCCTTGATGAAAGGAGGGACAGGGGGGACATGATAGAAACATTCAAGTACCTCAAGGAATCAAAGTCCAGGAGGTAGCATCCTTCAGAAAAGAGATGTGTAAGAACAAGGGGACACAGTTTAAAGATAGAGGCAGCTCCAGAGGTAATGTGAGGAAATTCTTTTTCACGGACAGAGTGGTGGATACATGGAACAGCCTTCCTGAGGAGGTCATTGGGTCTAAAACAGTGGGGGAATTCAAACATGCATGGGACAGACACAAAGCAGTTATAGTGGGGGGTTGCAGGAAGCAGGCTGTTGGTTAACTAGAATCTGCAGCTTATCCAGTAGGTAGGGAAATGGGCAGACTGGGTGGGCCAAGTGGTCCTTTTCTGCTGTCAAAGTCTGTGTTTCTATGTTTAAGCCCTTTCTACCCTGAAAATTTCATAGAAAAATTGCAAACTGTTTCTTCACAGCAGAGTGACAAAGAAACGACTGGGTACACCTCACATTATAATATTATCTTATTGGAAACGAAGCAAAATTTTTACCCAGAGAACTCCAGAACAAAGTAATTTTTTTTCACCAAACCAGAAAAAGGCACATCTGTGGGCAAAGCCCTTGCACCCTGAACATTTCAGGCCAAAATCCTAAACTGTTAACTGTGAAGTGACAAAGAATATGCTGTCTAAAAAATGCTCTTTCGCAAATTGCGAAAAAGGATCCTTGTTTGTACTTCCTTTATAGCAATTTGCGGGAAAGGATGAATTTTCCCCCCTTTTTCATGAAATGCTCTTTTGTGATTTACAAGAAAGGTTTTCGCCACTTTAAAAAAAACACATTTCCAGGCACAAAAATCGAAAAACTTGCCCCAGAATCTAGGTCTATGGGCCCTGATTAGATAAAGACAACTCTTGCCATATTCAAAATCCAAGTTTTTTTTTTTTTTTTTTAAGTTTTTTGACACTACTAACTGAAAACAAGACTGCTGCAACATGGCAAATGCTTCCACATTTGCGGCAAAGGATTTCGTGTTTGCAGTAAAGGATTTTGTATTTGCAATATAGAATCCTTTATCAAGTGTGACATCTGTCTGGTCCCAGAGGAAATGAAGGGAAACTTGAAATTTTACAACTTTTGAGTGGATTACTATTTTTTCACCAAACCTTCAAAAGGTGCCACTGTGACCCAAGACCTATATACCCTAAACGTTTCAGAGTAAAATTTCACATTGTCTTTGTGCAGCGACGTGACAAAGAATTTTAACAATAATGGTCAATTTTGCAGTTTTGACCCCCCCTTCCCTGTATGTCTGCACTCACACTTCCAACTGGAATGAAACTTGCCACATCAAGAGATCTGTGGATCCTGATGGTGCATGCAAAATTTCATGCGAATCGCTTGAATGGTTGTGAAGTTATTAAAGTGCACCACCATATACATTCTTACTGAGCTCTCAATTGTAAAAATGCTATTGGAATTCTCACAAACTACATTTTTACCTTGTTTTTGTTTTTAATATTTCTCCAGTTCCATGTAATCTAGCTCTGTTACCAAAGCTAGTTCAAGCAAAGATTGTACTATGTATTGCATATCGTCCACTCCTAAATGACAATACGATATTCTGCAGTTCTTCATGTTTTTTTTTTTTTTGTTTCGAATATGAATTGACATTGCAGTGCTTTTGATGTTTAAACAAGCTACACCATGTCTCATTTGAATTCACATCCAGGAATGTGTGTGGAAACTCCTGATGCAGCCTACTGTTAAAAATAATGGCGTTTTTTTTTTTTTTTTTTTTAAATTTCATCTTTATTATTTTTCAACTTATTTATAAACATACAATAACAGGATCAAGAAACAGGCAGTTTCATATAAAGAGCTCAATAAGGGTTCGCAGTCATTAGTTAAATTATTAGCTTAATGGTTACAAAAGGGGAATACCAAATTGAGGCAGTTAATTCAAATCCCACGTCAAGTCAATGGGCTTCACCATACCAGAGGGTGATCGCAAATAGACTGTTATAGAGCATTTGCGGTTGCAGTTCTTGCTATCTCAAAAACTTAGCTACTCCCTTCACATACCTCCCTAGTACTCAGGCCTCCTTCCGTCAAGACGACAACTCCCATTCTGGGTTACAATCCAATACCTTTCTCTGGTTCATAATTTCTGAGGGGGAGGGGGAGTGTGGCCCCGTCTTCCCATTGCCTTCTTGAGGGGGAGTAAGCATGCCATGGGTCTCTTAACTGTCCACTACGGGATGAAAGTTTTGTCCTGGAGCATGTAATATATTTGCCAGAGGGACCATCTGGCGGTGAAGGTCTCACGTCTTCTGTTTAAGCGGCGTGTTATCCATTCTAATTGATATAGGTGTTTGGTTATAGCCCACCATTCCCTTATTGTATGTGTCTTGGGAGTCAGCCAGTGTTTAGCTATCGATTTCTTGGCTACTATTAGCAGAAGGCGTAAGAGGTATTTAGTGTCAGGGTCCCTATATGTTTTGGGGATTATCAGGAAGAGGTACATTTCTCTTGTTAGTTGTAGTTGTGGGTCAACAAGCTCCTTTAGGGGTTCCTCTAATTGTAGAAAAAAGGAAGTGAGGGCTGTACATGACCACATGACGTGTGTGTGTGTGTGTGTGTGTGTGTGTGTGGCCGGCCCTTATTTCCCCACATTGTCACCAGCAGTCTGCGGAGTTAGTAAGGGAGAAGTGTCTTGTCACAGCTGGGGTTCAGAAATATCTAATGCGATTTTTCCAGGCAAATTCTCGCCATTAATGTGAGCTGGTGACACGGGCTACATGTTCACATGCTGCCTGCCATTCTTGTTGTGTAAGAGGGGGGAGCCTATCTTGTCCTGCCTTTGCAGGCGTATGTTGTGTATTTTCCCTTGGGAGTTCAGTGCTCAGTAATAGGTTGATATCAGGTGTGCGCTGTCTGGATTCTTATTAAGGTGGAGCTGGGTGCTCAGCAGAGGGGGATATCGTTCAGGGGTCCACACCGCCATTGGCTGTCCCTGGAAAAAAATGCTGTAACTGTAAATATCTATAAAAATTCCAGGGGAAGGGGAGAGATTGAAACACCTCTGAATGGACTCAAAGGTCCAGAGCATCCCCGGCATGGTTATTTGCCACAAGTATCTCAAACCATATCTCTCCCATTCTTGAAAACCATGGTCCAGTCTGTTTGGGAGAAAGCCGTCCAAGTGAGTGATCGGGCAGAGCAGCGCTAAGAAAGGGGTCAGATGTTGTGTTTTTCTAATGGTTTGCCAGATTCTCCTGCCATGTCCAATCTGAGGGTTTGGGGGGGGCTGAGCGCATCTGTCCCAGCTCTGAGCCGTAAAGGGACTGGAAATAGTCCTTATCTGGGGAGAGGGACTTCTCTACTTGTATCCAATGCGGCATGGCTGTCCTATTCTGCCTGGCCATTAAATGGGTCAGATTTGCTGAGAAATAGTATAACTGCAGATCCGGTAGGGACAGTCCTCCTGCCCATCGCGGTAGGGAAAGCACTTTCAGCCGGACCTGGGGTTTCTGACCTGCCCAAATAAACTGCGAGATGAGTCGGTTTCAAGTCCTGAAGGTCGTCTTAGGTATAAAACTGGGAATATTCTGGAATAAATATAGGGCTCTGGGAAGGGTAACCATTCATATTGTCTACCCTCCTGCTGAGGCTCAA
The DNA here is from genome assembly GCA_016271365.2 of Neoceratodus forsteri. Lineage (NCBI taxonomy): Eukaryota > Metazoa > Chordata > Ceratodontiformes > Ceratodontidae > Neoceratodus > Neoceratodus forsteri. Next base: position 1,077,561,727 of record CM028130.1, read on the forward strand.
GGGGGAGGGTAGCCCATGTAGCCAGATCTGCCTTTAATTGTGATAGGAAGGGCCCGTAGCTGTTTTTGTAGGCTGCTTCACTAGTTTGGGATATAAATACACCAAGATATTTTAATTTGGTTAGATTCCACCAACATGGCACGATATTTTGAATATGTGTTGAGGGAGTATAGTGAAAGGAGAGGATCTCCGTTTTCATCAGGTTCAGCTTGTACCCTGAAACCTGGCTAAACATATCCAGACCTTGTTTTATAACTGGAAGAGTTTCTTCAGGGCTTCTGAGGTACAGTAAAACATCGTTGGCATACAGGGCTATTTGATGTTCCATGTCTCCCATCTCCACTCCCAAGTCACCTCGAATTTCTCGTATATGCTGTACTAAGGGCTCAAAATAAGCCGCAAACAGAAGGGGACTCGGAGGACAGCCCTGCCTTGTCCCCCTTTTCCGGGAGAAGTACTCAGAATGATGACCTCCCACTTTAACACATGCCTGAGGGGATGCATAAACATTCTGCAGGACTGATATCAGTGGACCAGTGAAGCCCAGTCTCTCCAAAACTTTGCACAGGAAGGGCCATGCGACCCTGTCAAACGCCTTTTCGGAGTCTAGACTAATCAACACTGATGGGGTGTTCAAGGTCTGCATTTTATGAGTGAGATGTAGGGTACGCGTGATATTATTGGCTGTAGAGCGGCTTCTCACAAAGCCTGTCTGGTCCTGATCAATCAACTGTGGCATGACTTGGTCTAGGCGTTGAGCTAAAATATGCATAAATAGTGTATACTCTGCATTCAAGACCGAAATTGGTCTGTATGAACTGCATAGCTGTGGGTTCTTTCCTGGTTTAAGAATAACCAAAATGATTGCATAGGACCAAGATGGGGAGGGGGGTTGCCCTCTAAGATTGAATTAAACAAGGTGAGGAGTTTAGGGGAAGTCTGCTGTTTCATAACTTTGTAGAACTCGCTCGCGTATCCATCCGGTCCAGGTGCCTTGATTGATTCTGATGCAGAAATCGCAGCTGCAAGCTCTTGTGCAGTTATAGGGGAAGTCAGTTCCTCACCCTGGTCCACTGAGAGTCTAGGCAGAGTAATCCCTTGTAGGTAGTCTGCAATTGACTGTGGGTCTGGTGTATGCTCGGGGGTGTAAAGTGTGGAGTAATATTCGGTGAACGCATCTGTGATGTTGTGCAGATTAGTAAGGGGCTGACCACCAGACGGGTGTCTAAGGGTGGTGACCGTTGAGGCCTTCCTCTGCCTGTGTACCTGGTAAGCCAACAATCTTGTTGATCTAGGTCCCACCTCGTAGTATCTCTGCCTCAGGAAAGTCAAGGCAGTCTCAGTTTACTGTAGCACTAATTGATCAATATCTGCCTTTACCTCCTGAAGCTGAGGCAGGACCGAGGAGTCCCTCGCCTTATACGCCATTTGCAGAAAGTGCTGTGTCTCGTCTAACCTTGCCCTGTGTTCCCTTCGGCTTCGATTCAGCACTGCAGTGTGCTGAATGATGTGGCCTCTAAGCACCGCCTTTATTGTGTCTCAATATATTGCTGGAGATACTTCATCTGGGGGATTAAGTTCCAGAATTTCGGAAATTTTATCCGAAAGAAACTCTCGGAATTGTTCAGAGCATAAATAGTATGGGTTAAGCCTCCATCTTGTATTTTTAATTTGAAGGCCCATCTTCCATGATGATATCAGGGGGGCGTGGTTGGAGAGGGTGATATCACCCAATTGGGCATTAGTTAGCCGACCCAAGTTTTCCATCTGCGTGTATGTTTGGTCTATACGCGAGTATGTCCTATGAACCGTGGAGTAGTGGGAATAATTTCTAGTATGGGGATGTAAATGTCGCCAGATATCGACCCACCCCACCTCGGCCGTGAATTGTTTAAAACATTTTTGTGCTGGTGTTTGTTTCGATCCTCTCGGATTAGAGGAATCCAGAGAGGGGTCCTGCATCAGGTTGAAGTCTCCTGCAAGTAGGAGGACTCCTTTCGTGTTCTGCACCACTCTTTCCAACAGGGCCTTCAGATGTGTGACAGGAAGCACAGAAGGGGCATACATATTGGCTAAGGTGACTTCCACTCCATTTAGTGTGCCTTGGACTAACACCAATCTGCCCTCTGGATCCTCTAGTGTGTGTTCATGTTGAAAAGGGGTCTCTCTTGAAACAATAATAGCAATGCCGTGCCTTCTGCCTCATCCGTGAGAGCTATACAGAGCACCTCGGCACAGTTTAGCCAGCTTGAGGTGCTCTGTCGCATTCAGGTGCGTCTCCTGGAGGTAGATTAGGTCAGCTCTACTCTTCCAGAGATACGATAAAACTCCTGTGCGCTTACTAGGAGAGGTCAACCTATTGACATTTTGGGATAGCAGTTTTACATTGGGGTTAGTCGTATCTGCCCCTGCTAATTACTGCATTCCGGGGAAAAACCCTGTACACACCTCTTTGATTTTTAGCTGATTCCATTAGGAATATGCCTTTCCTGTTTACCAAACAATGGTGAATGCATTGCAAGTAACAAACATAACCATTCAAACACACTACGAACAACAATAAACATAACCTGACCCATGTAGTGCCCAACGGCGCTCTGCACTGGGGTTGTAAAACCTGTACTTCCAAATGTTAGAATCTGATCCAGATGCTGTAGTAAAGAATAATCCTTACTTTGAGGCTTCATCTCCCAATGAGATGCCTCTAGACACTTACAGTGTCAGAAAAGGGGTGGGGATAAGGGTTAGTTGGACGTCTGGTATGGGCCCATCGAGATATCTTGCAATGGTGTAATTACTAGACCGCATGACTGTAGTACTGCATGGCCTACAAATATAGCAGACCTGTGACTAAACTTATATCTGTAAAAGGGCATGAGCAGAGCGAGGAGATCAGGGGAGGCACCGGGGCGCGAGGCGAAGGTCCAGAGGGGAAGAAAACCCCATCAATTCAAACATGTCCCACCAGTCAGACCCCCTTCCCCAGCAGCGTCGTGGGTCACCTCCTCAAGAGCCCATGCAGTCTGAGAGGTCCTAAATATTCAGCGACTGTAAACGAGGGAGGGGATGGGGAAGTGGATAGCCTCCCAAGGTGATAGGCACAGGGCCAGCGGAGACCACAGGATCCCACGATATGGCGTCTTATGAAACGCTTGGTTTCCTCCACCTGCAGCTGTAGAGAAGGGGGTGGAAGGCGGAGTACCAAAGCAGCATCACTGGACTTGCAAGCTGCGGCTCCATGAGGCCATGACAGAAGCCCTGCCTGGCCACCGACTCAGCATTCCGGTCCATGGGTCTCGTCCAGTCAAGGCCAGGCCAGGAGGGGTCCAGGATCTAAATTTATTTTGTCTGGCGTGCATCACGAGAGGGAGAAGTCCCCAGCTAGTCGCCTGTGGGGGAGGCGGAAGAGGCAGGAGAAGAAGTACTCGGCTTAAGGGCCACTACAAAAGGGCTTACGATGTTAGCCCCCACCTCCAAACCACAGTCCAGCCTGAAAAGGCAATGCTTCTAAGGTTAAGAAAATCCCCCCTTCCCCCAACCACACATTACTTGTTCCCCACCAGACCTGAGCCATGCGCTCAGTCATACCCAAAAGTCACTCTCAGGGAAATCTTCCAGAGTTGTCAGCTTTCAGCCATTCGCGCTGTTGCTCTCAGTTTGGCCCTCCTCCACCCACGACCGTCTAGCCTTCATAGCTTCCACGATGTTTTGTATCGCCTCCACACCCTGGCTTCTTTCTGACTGTTATTCCACACTTTTTGAGACAGTTTTGCTGCGATGGTAGTTCCTGGGGGAGGCACTTTTGCGGGACCTCTATCTTCCTGCTTTTCAACTCCTGAAGCGCTCCAGTTGGGTTCTCAAAAGTGATGGGACCCTCCTTAAAGAACACAGTCAGTTTTGCAGGATATGGGGTCCTGAATTTAATCCTCTTCATTTTTAAAGCACGGAGAATTGGAATATAAGCCTTCCGTTTGGCCATTATCTCTGGTGAGTAATCATTCTCAAAAAACAGCCTGTTTCCTGAGTACAGGACCGAGGCTGCTTTCCATGCCGTGTGGAGGACGCAGTCTTTATCTTGATATCTTAGGAATCGCACAAGAATAGTCTGTGGACGTGCTGCCGGGGACGGCCTTGGGCCTAGGGTGTGATGAGCTCTGTCGATCTCCAGAGTTAGGGAGTCTGGTAGGGTTAATATTTCATGAAGCATGGTCTGGATAAATTTCATTATATTTGAACCTGCGGCCCCCTCCGGGAGGCACGATATCTGTATCTTTCGTCGGTTTCTACTTTCAGCGTCCTCCGCTCTGCCTTGTAGGGTTTTAATGGTTTGATGCAGCTATACTATAGCGCGCTCTGTATCTGTGACCCTTTGGTCTGTCTCCTGTGCATGGTCTTCGGCCAATTTCTGGCGCTTCTCTATTTTATTAATGTTGGTGCGGAGCGCTGTCATCGTAGAACTCATCTCTTTGCAAAACTCCTAAGCTCCATTAACATTTGTGTTATCTGTCTTTGCAGGATGTCGGTGGGGATCTGGCTGCACGCTGGAGAGCCAGTTGAGGCCTGCGAACTCTCGCTCTCCGACTCTTCCTCTTGCAATCCTGCTTCATTTTGTAGGTCTGGTGGTCTGCTTTTCCCACGCTCATTTTTTTTTTTTTTTTTTTTTTTTTAGGCATTTTTCTATCTCCTACAGTGGTTTGCTGTTTAGATTTGAATAAAAAAAAGCAGTTTTAGGAGGTTAGTTAGCTGAGTCTCGACGGAGTCTCCTGATTCAGGCTACACTCGGGGGCATGACGTCACCGGAAGTCCTTCGGCGGTGTTGTTAAAGCAGTCATCGGTCTGTTTGGAGTCTTAAGATTGTGGCCTTTACAGTACACGTGGCTGGGAGCTTGAACTCTCACAGGGCTCTTGGTAGTTTTTGCCTCTGGGGAGATGTCTGCAGTTGCAAAATGAAACATTGAGGGTCACAGACTGAATTCTGTAAGTTCAGCAGTGTTCCTTTGGAGCCATTTTTGCTCATCCTGCAACATTGTGGGTGGGCAGCAGATAGCAGCTAGTGCATCCTGAGAAGCCAGCAGTGCATCTTGGGGGCCCTCCACCCAGATAGTCGCATGTCCTGATGGGCTGCCAGAAGGTCCGGGATTCAGGGTGCCTTATCCCTGAGAGCCTTGTCACCAGTAGAACAGAAACATGGGTCTACAGTGTGGTAGTGCATCACACAACGTCATCTCCACTGGGCCAAGCATGGGTAAATTTGTTGTTGGACGGATGTTTCCACAACTTCAAGCCACCTTGCTGGTGCCTTGAAGATTCTTGGAAAATGGGTCGAAAAAAGTACTGTTTTCAGGTAGGCCGACACCCCTACTTAGGGGTGCATTTATGTGCCAACAGAGACAGGGTAAAAACAAGTGCCAGTGCCAGCCAGGATTTTAAAAACCTAAATGGCAGTCATTATTTCTTTTTTTGTTGTCTTGGCGAGTGAGCTCCCCATCCCATCTGCCCTCCTAAACACAACAAACTGAAACCGAACCTGTGCCATAACTGTTTAATTACACCCCTTCTCGCTACACATAAAGCCCTTTTTTTTGTAATTAGCCAAATGGGAAACCTCTTAGCCAGACTGTGCAAAACATAACATTTTGATAATGTTGTTTGTAACTAAATACAGAAATGTTTAGCAAAATGCTGTTTGGCTTGTGGCAGGTTGTGTGTTATATGTTGTCTCACTAAAGTTTGCAGGATTCTTATTCGAGGACTATTTATGTGGGCAGTAACATCACAGCAGGTTTGCATTTGTTAGGAGATACAGGCACTGTACTGGTGTGTGCCGAGGGCTCCTCAAATTATGCAGCACCCTGGAGTGTGTTATTTCACTTATACAATGACTTAGTACTATACATTTTAGCATAGAAAAGTAGCACTGTGCATTTGTGACTACATATAGACATGGCAGGTGACCTGGCTTGTTCAGTTGGAGAGCAATTTTTGTGGCGGTCATCTTGACCCATAAAAAATAGAACAGTGCCCTGCAATGTCACTGAGATGGTTGAGGTGACTTAAAATGATACATTTGTGGAACACCTGCTTGTATGCCCAGGAGTCTCAGACTAAAGGCAGGGCTGTATGGACCCTTAGCAAGAGGTTAGCGGAAGCTCTAAAAAAGTATAGGATGACAGAGTGATAGAAGTGAAACACAGGGGAAGTTGCAGAGAAGATGCAGGAGAGAAAGGCATTGAAGTACTCGGGAAGGGAGTGGGTATAACAGAAAGTGGAGAGAGAGAGAGAGAGAGAGAGAGAGAGAGAGAATTAAGTGATGAGAAAATGGAGAGGAGGAGGACTGCCCTCCCACATGGACGTGGTCTAGCTGAGGCCAGGGGCGTGGCTACAAGGGTGCAGAGGCACCCGGGCCCACAAGGTTTGAGGGGCCCAATTATAATTTTGATGTTTATTTAAAACTGTAGAGGGGCCCTGTTACATCGCCTTGCACCCAGGCCCTCTGGGAATTTGCCACGCTACTCTGTGGGGCTGGTGGATTTTCCCAGTCACTAGCATGGATAGTTTTGAGCCCTTGAACATCCAGAGTAAACATTTTTGTTTAAAGGTCTGATCAGCATGTGAATTTACAGGAAGAAGAACATGGCTATGATGGAAACAGACCCTCTTCAGGGAGTGCTACACATAAAGGAAGTAGTGATTGTAAAAAATAGAAAAGGGTACTGCCACAGCTGTGAAGTATTGGTTGTAAAAATAGAAAAGGAGACTGCTAGATCTCTGAAAAAAAAAATCAAAGTGCTATGTCTGATCAGACAGTTTTTTGTGAGCCTTCATTCAGGATTGTTGGGTTTCATCAGTTGGGCCTTATAGCCTGTCAAGTTGGTCTTCATCTTTCTGAGGGTAGTTACTGCATTTTCCTTAGCAGCAATGGAGATTTCCGGCAGTTTCTGCAGTAACCCAGGCACCCTGCTGGTCATATGTGTGACCTTATATTCACTGAACAGATAATATGGATTGGGTTGATGTAGGGTAGCTAAACCTATCTCCTCTCTGTTTCTTTCTCACTTTTCTTTTGCCCCTCTGCTTATCTGTCTCCGCTGTCCAAGGCACTACCTAGACTGGGAGAAGATCATCTTTCCTGAAAGCAATCTGAAAAAACTCCTTACAGTTTGGGGTTAATGCTTTGATGCTTGATATTTAAACAGTAGCTGACGGAAGACTGCATGACTGAGCTTTGAATTCAGTACAGTAAAAAGCTGATTATAGGGAGCTTTCATATAACATATATCCCACAGTATTATGCAATAGAAAAATATACAGTGGCATCAGGAAAGAAAAAAAATAAAATTATATAAGAGAGAGCAGTAAATAAAAGGGGGCAAGAGAAAGTGAACTCTAAATAATCTGTTCAGTTAGTGCTGCAAATTGTGTGGTAACAGCGAAAACGAATGTTCAAGAATATCTAGATAGTATATTTCTGGCCGTTGTATAGAGAAGTCTCAGTCTATATACCTCAATATATCCTATAGTCCTTCCTATTGTACCAGTCTGACCTAGTCTTGTGCTCTTTCCCAATGGCCAGACTCGAGTCTCGGTGCATATGCAGATGCTCTGAGATATTGTGTGGGGTTCACATGTATTTCTGATCCTTGTGGGTACGTATGCACACATCCATGCATGGGTGGAAACTTATTGAGCTTACACTCTTCAGATCTGCTGCACAGGAGTGGCGTTCTGGAGACCAACCAAATCTACCCTTAAGTTCAGAAGGGCGTCTTAGTGCCCAGTTTAGCCTTTTTTCTGTGGTGGGATGTCACTGATCGTTATGTGGGGCTATTAGTTGTCAGGTCTTGCCTGCTTCTGGTAGTTTAGTTTCTTGTCTTAGGGGCTATTTGTTTTCTCTGCATCTCCCCTATATCAAAAAAAAAAAAAAAAGACGGTGGGAGAAAAGACCTAAGGGAGAGAACGGAGAAAAGGGGGAAAATAAATCTGGTTTCTTCCAGGGACGTGTATATGATGTTCTATACAGACTTTTCAGTGGCTGCTTCCAGAGCCGTCCCCATCCAGGAAATCTGTCAGGCTGCTACATGGAAGTCAGCACACAACTTCATTTCCCACTACCACATCGACCTTGGGTCATGCTGGGATGCTGGTTTTGGGGCCTCAATTCTCCAATCTTTATTTCCCAAGTAGGGGGTATGCGCCTTGCCTCCCTCTTCCCGGAGAACTGCTAGGAGTCTGCCAAGAAGTGTGGATAGAACATCACATCCACACACCTAGAAAAAACAGGTTACTCATCTATAACAGTAGTTCTAGGAGTGGTATATGAGGTTCATCCACATGGACCCACCCGGCCTCCCCTGGCTGTGGTGCACAATACTGTTTTCAGCGGGCAAGAAGTGGCGTCACGGGGCGGTGCTAGGGGAGTTACCTGTCAGGTGGGTGGGAGGAGCCAGCTTGAAGACTGTCCAGCAGATCTTAAAGGGGAAAGGACATCATACACCACTCCTAGAACTACTGTTACAGGTGAGTAAACTGTTTTTGTTTGCAAAAGTCTGGTGTCATAGGATTTAAAAGGCAAACTTCATATAGACCTTCAAGGGGACAGTGAAACAGTCTCCATATACTCATCTTGTCCATTCTGTACCAAGCAAGCAAATGCAATTCTTTCAGCCCCAGGCATATGGCAGCTCGGGGGAGGGCACGTCTGGTGACATAAAGGCAGTGGCAAAATACAGTTACATAGTTTGGTATTGAAAGTTCTTAATGACATTTTCCAGGCTGAAGAACCACAGGCTCCTCCAGCCAAGACACCTGAGATGGATCCAGCACAAGGGGGAACACCACGGGCATGTCCAGATGTACCAGAGCATGAGAAGAATACTCTGTCTGAAAATCAGGCAGATGAAGATCTGATAACTGTAAGCATAAGTTAGAGAAATGGACACTTAATGATGAGGAAGGTCCTGGCCCAGCGAAATCTGCTTAGTTGTCGGACAAAGGCGAGTTTTTCTCTCCTTAGGGAGAGTGAATAATCTGGTGTGGGAGGCAGAATACCAAAAACCTAAATCTGGTGTTCCATCTCAAAGTCTTGTATTCCACCTATCCAGAAGAGCAAGCTATAGATTAAACTGCAGAGTGACTGCATGGAGGAGTGGTATTCCATTCAGAATTTCAGCATAATGAAACTGGTATTCTGCCTTGAAAATTGGTATGCAAAGCAGGGCGAAATACCATTAAATTTGAGCCCTGTACGTGAAAGCATGGGAGGAAATGGGGCATTTTTCCAAAGGACGTTCAATGTAATCCTTGGGCATGCCAAATGTGGGTGAACAGAGCAATGGAGGGAGACAGAGGGGAGGTTATGCAGGTGTTAAGAGGGGTAGTTCATGGCTGGGATATTGATAGAAGGTGGGAGTAATTCATGTTAATTAAAAAGCGTCACGCTGATGGCAGAAAATTATGCAGCTTGTGCTAGCATGCATGACATGTAGTCTGTAACCCTGACCCATGACAGGATCAGGCACAGAAAAACAGCTGAATCACAACTGTATTATAACCTTGTACACTGCAATAAAGCTGAGTTACAAAAAAAATTTGAAAAAAGCCATTCGACATGGCAATGTTGAGATGCTGTCCTTTTCAGGAGGATATGCAAAAAAAAAAAAGTGATCTCTGCGAAGCACAGAAGTTTCGATGGCTAATGTGGTTAAACACACTTTTTTGTAGTTTGTGGAGTGGGAGGATGAAATGGGGTTGGAGAGAGTGGCCCATCCCTGTGCCTAACTGTTTTTTTTTTTATGGGAAGAATGAGCGGTGGAACATACAGAACCAGCAAAGAAAAATGGATCGGTGGTACTATATGAGTTTGAAAAAAGCCTGGTGGCCTGACTCCAGTCTCCCCTTGCAGAATCAGTAAGGGAAACACACAGGTAATGAAGTTGGCCCTTTTGTCTCTCTCAAGATAGTTGACCCGATAAGCAGAGCCCTCTTTCTCCCTGACAACCCGGAGTCAGGACTGGTGAGGGGACTACATGGGCACCAGTTATTTTGTTTTATTTTTAATTAATTTTAAATGGTTCAATGGCAGAATTTCCACTCCATCCAGCAGGAGCCAGGACTAATGAGGGGACGACACATGCACTAAGGTTTTTTGTAAACCAATTGCCTTACGTCCGAGTTTCTCTTTCCCCTCATTGGTAGGAGCTGGGACTAGCATGGGGGACAAATGAGCACCAGAGTTTGGACCGGTGACCGTCAACACTGTACCTGGTCAGCACCGAGAATGCAAACCGCTACAAGCAGTGTTGTACTGTTTTAACAACTTCAGTATGGACAGTGCCGTAATGTCTCAGAAACCCTGGTACTGAAGTTATAACTAGCAAAGGGAGTGAATATAAGGCACAGTTGGTGGCATAATAAAGTAATAAAAATCATATTCTGAATCAGAAATCATCAAAGCGTGCAACAGAATGGATACCATTGAAAGATACAGAGAATGTTTAAAGATATTTAGAGTTGTTTCCTGACAGTTTTAAATATTATTTTGTATCCTCTTTAAGCATAGCAGCTTATCTGTAATCTCTGGAACCCTGGCTTCAGTCTCAAGTGAAACACGTTTGGGGCCTTCAGAGTCTGTAGTGAAACAACTGCAGACATGTTCATATCCTTCAGCACAATCCTCTTGCCCCTCTCAAGCAGCAGACCTTGCCTTTATCTCTGCTCGGCTACTCTGCTGGAATGAACCCTGGGGACTCTGCCTTGTGCTTGCTAGCACTGCAAGAGACTGGTGGGGAACGTGAAGAATGTTGTCTGCAGTGCTGTTAGCCCCTATCTTCCACCAGAACTTTAAGGGGTAAGAAAGTTTGAATTCGGAAAACTCTTTCAAGCAATTGGGTACTAGCAGTCCAGAGATATTTGTACAGAAATCGTTGAAATACATTGGGCTCCTTAGTAGTTGGGATTGTCTGTCTTCATAAAACTAGAATTCTTATTAATTCTTTTTATTAGCAGTTTGAAAAGTAAAGATGAAAACTCACTAGGTTTATTGTAGAAATTCTTAGACCAAGAATCTCCTTCACATAAGCCCTGGTGTATGATTATGTGTGTAGTAAGTGGTGTTTCTTACTGTTTCACAAGTGTGTCTTGCGTTGGTTGGGTGAGAGGACCGCAGAGTGAAGCTGAGCCGTTCTTTTTGTCCAACCAGTGAAAGAGACGCTTGAGAAACAGTAAGAAACACCGCTTACTATTCCCATAATAATAATTTATTGCAATGGATTGCCATTAATATGATTATTGGTTTCTGAAAAGTTTTATATTCTTCATTGAGTCCTGGTAGCCATTTTGGGTCCGGTTCTGTAATGGATAGTTCTGACGCCATATGTGTCTACTATACCCAGTGAGTTTATTTTGCTCACCTGGTGTCGCCACGCTCTGCTACGGTGGTTGCATCTATCATCGTGGATGCGCACAGTGCTGTGTGGCATCCATTGATGTTGTGCGCAGTCATGTGGAGGCTGTAGGATTACTGAGGGGATGGCACAATAGATGGGCGTAGGGAAGTTTATTAAATTTGGTTTTGTGCATGATTTTTTTGTTGGGTACGCATCCATGCAATGTGTTTGTATTTTCTCTTTTCAATCGGTAAATTGTGGTGGTGGCTGTGGGGATGAGTGCATCTGATGCGAGGACACAGATTTACATGGAGTAAGAGGAACAGCTCTTCTCCTCGCTGATTGACTAGAAAGTGTCTGCAACCATATAATCGTAGTCATTCAGCACAGTGGCTTTTTTCTTTGTTGCTTCAACAACCTGGAACTCCCTCCCTAGTGGCATGAAGACTTGTGCTGTTACCCTGAGTTTCAGGCAAGCCACGTGTTCCCATCTTCTTGTTTCTTGCACTGTCAACCCGTAAGCCTGCTCAGGCCCAGTGCACTGACCATGCCCTGTAAACCCCCCACCTTCCATATTCCCCTAGTTTTATCATCTGCACTTTATTCCTTAATTGTGTCAGTGTATTTGCCTTGTTTATTCGTTGTGAAATGTTACACAATTCCCTCCTCCTATTACTGACCCCTGGGGACCCAGCTGAAAAACAATGAGTGTGACTAAATGTGGATTTCCTGGTGTATACAATTCTAATAAAAAAACATGTAATTACTGACAAAAGAATTATTACAACAGTAGAAACTTACTAACACTCAATTACTAAAACAACCAGTTGCCTATTTAGCAGAAGTGAACAGCTGCTCTTTAAGCACAGCTTGTCCAACCGTGGCATCACTTCCTGTCCCAAGTTTCTATGATACGACTGCAGATTTAGATATAAATATCACTGAACTGCTGACACCTACAGGTAAGCCCAGTATCTCATTTTAAGGAACTTTTCATGGGTTTTCAGAATTAAAGAAGTCTTGCAAACTTTACTTCCCCTTTAATTCATCTCAAGTGTGGGGAAGCCTACGCATCACTAACTTGAGAGATTTATTCTCCAGTGCCTTCTTTTAACTCTCTCATGCCCTAAATTGCTAAAAGTAGGAAAGATCAGTTGTTTTTAAATCTGTGGAAGATGGGACTCTTCTCCTGAGTGCAAACAGCAGAGCCATTCTGCTTTGTTCCCTACAGGTCTGTGGACAGAACAGAGTATCTCTGTATCTATAAATAACTGCCTGCCTGGGGCCCTGTGACATGACTTATTAGATCAACATGCCAATACCACAAACATTTCACACACTGTTGTCAGAACGTCACCCTTTTACCGTTGCAGGTTCCAGACTACACAGGCCAGGTCTACATGCAGAACAGAGAAAAATATACACACACACACACACACACACACACACACACACACACACACACACACCCCTTTTCATGCTGGATTCTTGCAATGCCTTTAGCCCCCCGAGACAGGATGCGATTACTGTGGGAGGGGAATGGTAACATCTGGATTGTTTATGGCAGAGCTTTGAAGATGGGAAGAATTTTAAACATTTCAGTTCTTGTTTGTCATGTGAGAGCTGAAAACAGACCCCCTTTCTGTATGGGGTAAAAAAGAAAGAAGAAAGAACAAATACAAAAAGGGACACTACAGCTAGGCTTCTAGACATTCCTAAGTTTAAATATGAAGCTGTTTTTACTGGACAACTCCATGTATAATGAGCGTATCTTCTCATTTATGGAGAGGCCCGGTTGCGGTGCTGGGGATGGAACAACTGTTCTTGAACAGAATCCTACACAGGAACACTTTGAACATGGTTTATCATTTTCAGAGATCCTGTCCCCATATGCAGGTTATTGAGTAATTATTTCTGCAGGGTAACCCTACTACCAGAGGTAGCCTGTCCCCATGTACTGGACATAATTATTAGTATTTCTGATTTACATACATACATATTTAGGGAAGAACAAATTCCTTTTGTCGCAACAGCTTAGTGGGAGTACCCTGTCACCCCTTTTTTTATTCATAGTACTTATCTAGCTTGAGGCAGGGCAATTTTTTTATATGGCATCCAAGCCCAGGGGCTCTGGGCACCTGGCAATGTAGACAGCAAGGCAATACAAAAGACATTTAAGATAAAATCAATATAAATAACAGAAAATATAAAAACTGCAGAAGAGAATTTTAACACAGCAGCAACAGGTCCGAAAGTCAGTTTGGAAAAATGAGTTTTCAGTTGTAACTTGAACATGACCAGTGAAGGAGCACTTCTCTCCTTCGCAAGAAGGCGTTCCAAAGAATCGGGTCAGCCACTCCAAACACCCTATCTCCCAAGGACTTTAAATGAGATCTCAGTAGTGTTGCTCTGATAGTATCCTAGCAATTAGGATACCACCAAATACCTGCCGTTTGGCAGGATAGTGGATCCGGTCAGATAGCAATGCTGTCTGACCATGGATCTGCCCCCTTCCCCGATCCAGGTTGGATCCTGACGTCGATGTTGGCTCCCTGGATTTGACATCGGATAACACGGGATCCAACTTCCAAATCTGGCCGGATCCCAGGTCAGATCGTGCTCTGATAGTACTGCTATCCAGTGGATCATAGTCTGATCCACGGAGGTACTATCCGAGCAACACTAGATCTCAGTACAGATAAGAGGCATGATATGCTCGAATCGAGAGGTCCCAGCAACCAGCCGGGCTGCGAGGTTCTGGAATAGCTTCAAGTGACTCAACAACTTTGCCGATAACTCAAGGTATAGAGTGTTATAGTAATCCAATCTGGACGTGACTAAGGCATGAACCAGTGTTGCTAGGTCAGTCAGTTCAAGAAAGGGCTTAATTCAGGAGTTGTTTCGAAGATGGTAGAAGCCATTATGGGCTACAGCATACACCTGATACTCTAGTGTCAGCTTGAAGTCAACAGTGACCCACAGATTCCTCACCCTATCTGCATCTCCAAGTGTCATGCCATACAAGGAAGGTGGGACGGCACTGCTGCTCATTACTGCTGAGTCGCACTGACCCAGCTCCACTAGTAGCACTACCATCATTGATGGGTTTACTGTAAGCCAGTTGGCTGCCATCCAGCCTTGAATTTCCTGAAGACACTCGCTTAGTTCCAAACATGACACAACTGGGTATCATCGGCATGGCAATGAAAAGCCAAGCTATAGTGTCTAATGATCTCCCAGCGATGGCAAAAGTTACACAGGGAATAGCATGGGAGCTAAAATAAACCCTTGAAGCACACTGCTCGAGATGAAAGAACCAAGTGCCACTACTGCACCCTGCCAGACGAGTAGAACTCAATCCACCTTAACACCATTTCTGCATCCTATAGTGTCACAGATGAGCCAGTAGCACCCCTTGATTGAGTGTGAAAAAAGCCAAAAAAAAAAAATGGTCACACAGGGCAAGGACAGAATGATGCCTGCTGTCCCTTGCTAGAAAGTGATCATGGTGCACACTGACTAGAGCTGTCTCCGTACTGTGGCAAGGACGGAAACCGGCCTGGAAAGTCTGATAGGTGTTATATTTCTCCAGGTGTTCCAATTGCACCACGAGCACCTTCTCGATCTACTTCTCTAGAAAAGGAAGGTTCAAGACAGGTCTGTAATTTGATAGAACTTCAGTATCCAAAGATGTTTTTTAGGAATGGGTTTCACCACCGTCCTTTTCAGGTTGGGCAGGAAAATCCCCTTCCTAATGGAATGCCAATGATCTTCACAAAAATTGGACTGAACAATCTCCAGCACTGTAAAAGAAGCTGGGTTGGCTCAGGGCCCAACATATCATAGGTAGGACACAGTCCAGAAACCACCTGGATGACATTGTCTGCCAGCACTGGCTCAAACCCCACCCACAAGGACGGAATGCCTGTGTCCATCGAAGACTGGACATTGTCAGCCAAAAACAGGATGCTTGAGGATATCCCAGCCTAAACAGAGGAGACCTTATCCTGAAAGAACTATCTGAACTCCTCACATTTATCTGTGGAAAAGGCTGTGCAGTACTGCAGATAGGTTAGATTTAATAGTTTGTCAACAGTACTGAAGAGCTGAGCTAGCTGGTGCTTTCAAGCAGCAATCACCTGTAACAGGAATACTGAGTGATTGCCCGCTGGTACTCATTGTAATGAGCCCTCGGTGCCAGTTTGACCTCCTCCGAGTGGGACTTCTGCCAACAACACTCCAGCCTCTGCCTCTTTGTTTTCAGCCTCCTCAGATTATGATCACCATTGTGACCTACAGTGAGGAAATCAAGGGATGGACACGGAGAGGTACTAGGGAGTTGACAGTGGTTGAAAGAGCTGCATTGTAGCTCTCCACAGCTGTCACAGCTCCCATCGCACAGGCTGCTTCCATGCCCAAAAGTCCATTACCGCCAGGAGACTTTGAGGCTCCTGATTCTAAAAGAGTAGTAACTGACCATCTCCACTGGGGAGGTTAAACAGGGATCCCAACAAAGAAACTGCATGGCATAATCTAACCAGGTGACCAGATCAACCATGACATCAGGAAAACAGGTCCAAGGCATGGCTGTACTGGTGAGTACCAGTGGCAACTGCCTATACAAAGCCTAGAGAAGACACCACCTAGAGGAACTGCATTCCCAAAAGAGATGTTTAATTGTTGACCCAAGTGTTAGTCACCAAAGACCAAAACTCTGGGTGACTCCACCACCAGAACAGCCATTAAATTCTTAAGTTCCTGCAGAAATTTGTGCCCATGTCATGGAGGACAGTATATTAGCACAATCGTGCAGTTTGTAGCCAGACCATCTTACACCACCATGTGTTAAAATGACCTAGATATTCACATGGGGTATGCTGTCATTCACAATGTTGGATCTATGCAGATGGCTACCCTGCTCCACCCCACCCACATGCTCCTGTGTGGAACAGTGCATCATGTAATAACCTGATGGAATGGATGCCTCTAATACAGGGTCCAAGTCATCCCCCAAACAGTTCTCCATAATACACACCAGGTCTCCCAAGGATTCTGCAGTAAAAGCATGTCACAGCCATTTTATTCCTTAGAGATATATTGTTGTAGAGGACTGTCCTAAGGGGAGGATCTGAGTTGACCGGCCCAGTTGCTGCCTTCTGACTGAAAAACTCAGGGGCTTGGGGAATAGGAATCAAGCAAGGAGGGGGGACCTTGCTTGGCAAGGTCTACTCCCCAGGTGCCTTCTAGACACCGTGCTTCTGATTCTGCCCCCCGACTACCCACCGAGCTGGTCTGCATTGTGAACAGCACCCTTGGAGGAATAAAATACCCACCCACTACTAAATGAAACTTTCCCACCACTCCACAGTATTACTCAAAATTAAATAAACTGGCACAGGCATACCATCATTCGCATCATTTACTTATGCAAGCATTAACTGAACTTAAACAGTCACTCACCCCATGCACTAAATTAAATTGTATGATAAAACAAGCTCTAGATGATCAGTATAGAGGCTCCACTACAAATTATTGCTACATTTCAATAATTGATTTAATATATGTTCCAACATAGAGTACAGTCTGAGTTCAGAGATTTCACTGAAAATTTTAAAAATAAAATACAAAGATGCAATGTTCCAAAGTCCTGTAACAAAGTAAGAAGCTGTTTCACCCTTTCTCACAGGGAGAACAGTAATTTACTCACAGAAATTGAGTAATTCAGGAGGCCAAGTCCAGAATTCCAAACACCTGCTTTCACTTAGCCCTGCTTTCACCAGCAGCTAGGGAGACAAGAAGTTATATCCAGATGTAACTTCAGGAAGTCTCACCCTCTCACAGAGAGCCTTTGGCAAATGCAGAAGTAGTTAGTGGAAAGACAGGCGCAGATGCCCAACAGGGGCCAGGCCAGACTGAGTACAGCAGTCGATAGGGACCCAAACACGAGCTCACTGCCCCATAGCCTCAGACCACTAACACCAAATCCTGCAGGGCCACCAACCGGAAAGGTGCCTAGTCAGACCTCACTCCCTCAGGCAAAACCCAACCGGAATACCCACAACCTGCTAGTCTCAGCAAAAGTCTTCTGTATGGACAATGTCGATGAGATTCTCTGGTCAGAAATGCTGGCGGGCCAAGTGCACCAAAAATGACCACAGTGTAAGCAGTCCCACTCCTTCGCAGAGCAGCACCTCTTAGAGCTGAAAACCAGAACAGATGGATTACACTGACCCTAAACCAGGAAGAGCCACAGAAGTCAGAGCCAGCAGGAGAAGTTCATTACTGTATAATTACAGTA
This sequence comes from Neoceratodus forsteri, assembly GCA_016271365.2. Taxonomy (NCBI): domain Eukaryota; kingdom Metazoa; phylum Chordata; order Ceratodontiformes; family Ceratodontidae; genus Neoceratodus; species Neoceratodus forsteri. The sequence continues at coordinate 1,077,579,409 of CM028130.1, forward strand.
TGGCCATTACAATATCAGCTGACACCACATGCTATGGCAATCTGTTCCAAGTGTTCACCCCTTGTTCTGTGAAGTAGTCCTTCCTGATGGTTCCCTTAAATCTTCCTCCATCAGTGAGATTGAGTGTCCCCCTTGTCCTTTCATCCTGGTCCATTTTGATGAACTGCACTTGAATACTGTAATCGTGTCACTTTGAAATCTTCTGCTGTCCTTGAAGAATAGTTCCAGTTCTGGCGCCCCCCCCCAGGAGGAAACCATCCTCTGGGACTCTTGATTTCTCCCCGTCAGCATTATATTCCATGTATTTGAAGTTGAGGCCTCTCCAAGGATCTGTATAAGGGCATTGTAATGTCTCTTGATATGTAATCAAATACATAGCATGATTTTTTTATACCTTGCTAGCTGCTGCCTGGCATACCTGATCCCATTTATTTTTTAATTTGTTCTCTTTCCCAGGGGAGGCTCTTCTCAGGTCTGACTCCCCCCCTCCCCCCGCCCAGTCACCTAACTTCTTATGAGCATACCATCACACCCTGTTCTTCCCCTGTGACTTATCTTCTGTGGTGGGGTAGGCAGATTTCCTTCTCACCCACCATGCAGAGTCTGGTTCTCTGTATGTGCAGTGTTGCCAGTGCTTTAACTGTGAGGGATCAGACCTTTTTTCAGTCTCTCCGGTATTTTACCTATTTTTTTTTTTCCTTCCCTCAATGCTGACGTGAAGGCGCGCACAAACTTAGGCATGCTGAGCGCATCACCATCACCACTCTTCTCCCTTTGAGCTGCTCCAGGTGTGCTATCCACTGTTGTCACCCAGGTGACAGTAGAACTTCCGAGCTGGCTGCCTTCCCTCCTTGGAGGAGGAGAGCGTCCTCTGGGACACTTGATCTATACCCCCCACCCTCCGCAGAGCCTCGAACCCTGGCTGTGGGTGGGAACCTAAGTCAAGGGTTCTAAGCAATAGCTCTGCTACTTTGCCTACAGGCTAGCTGCTGCTCCTGTTAAAATTATACACTGATCAGTACTCCTAGATCTTTTCCTACGTAAGGATACAGTAATCTCTGTGCCATTTCCTAAATGTATCACTTTGCATTTCTCGGCATAAAAACTCATCTACCATTTTGCCACCCATTTCCCAAACATATCCGTATTCTGCTGCATTTCCTTTATCTCCTGTTGTGATGTAATTAGTCTTCTCAGCTTGCTGTCATCTGCAAACCTGGCAGTCTAGCTGGTGGTACCCACCTATAGGGTATCCCTGCCCCTAGTTTACACAACCTGCTCCGCTTGCTGGAGGTAAAGTGTAGTTATTGTAGTGATGCTTGGATAATGCCTTTGTGGATCCGATTGTGATTCATTGAATAGTGGTGGTATCAGACCTAGGATCCGAACTGGGATCCGACCAGAGTAGGAGGTCGGATCCCACATTATCCGAGGTCAGATCCAATGATCCGCAGTCAGATCCAGCATCGGATCCAGGGATCTGACTGCAGATCTGGGGGATTCGACCTGGATCCGGGACAGTCGGATCCACGGTCAGGTAGTGCTGCTATCTGACCGGATCCACTATCTGGCCAAATGTCAGGTATCTGGTGGTATCCTAATTCACAGGATACTATCCGAGCAACACTAAGTTATTGTGAAGACCTGTCTTTAGGACATCCATTTACTACTACTAATTGTATTTTGTGCACTGTCCTTCACATACTGGAAACATAATGCAGTGTGCTTTACAGTTCTAAACTAAAGATGCAGAGCATGGATTTCGGAATACAAAAATAGGAGATATGTAACTACAAGTTAAGTCCCCCAAATTTATTGTTCTTTTTATATATATTTATTGTTTTTTGGCAACCTAATAAGCCTGCTGGCCACTGGGACAGTGTCCTTTCTTCATGGGAGCTAACAGACACCCTTGTTTTACTCCGGATTTTATAAATATTGCTTCTGTCAGTGCTCCATTCGTACTGTATCTGATTTGAGCTGTGGTATTTGAATGTGATAATCTTAATATTGACAATAAATTATTATCTATCTCTAGTTTTTAAAGGCTTTCCCACAGAATATTTATATTTACAGGATCAAAAGCAGACTTTATGTTAATGTAACATATATAAATCTTTCCCTTTTTTCCAATCATATAAACGTCCAATATGTAATTCAAAGTGGACATCAGATTCGGAGTACTATTGTGTTTTTTAAATCCAGATTGATATCTAGACAGTATATTTTCATCAACCCTTACCTGGACTTTTTCCAAGATATTCCTTGTATATATTTTTTTAAATTATTGGTAACAAGGAAATTGAACTGTAACACTTAGGATCTTGTTGATTACCTTTTTTAAATAATGGCACTATTACACGTTTATTCCCCAGAACAGGAAGAATTGAATATGTACTTTTTAGGATAAATATAGGCGCTAGCATACTTGCCCAGAATTCTGGATTATGCTGGTATATTCCAGCAGATATGCCATCTGTGCCAGCCACTTTATTTCTTTTTTGTGCATTTATTGCATAGATCACTTCTAGTTCCAAAATTATATATTCTTTCCTGCTTATAGATTCCATTATATTGTCAATATAATCCAGTGCATTTCCATCATTCGCTTTATAAATAGATTTAAAGTGTTTAACCCAATCATTAGCCACGACTAATCCCTGTAGATTATATCTAAGATCTTTTTATCACATCCAAAGGTGACCATTGTCCAGAAAGTTTGCATATCCTTGTCCAAAAACACTCTTTGTAGTGTTTCCAAGGGACTTTTTATGGTTATTTCTTTTGAGCTATAATAACTTTTAATATTCTGATTTCATATTTTTAATGCCAATGACACAGTGAGTTTTCCTGGAAGTCTGCCTACTTTATTTCTTTTTTTAGTCTTATGCAGTCTTTGTCATAACATGTTTTTTTTCATAGAAACATCAGTTTTCCGATTACTATGGGGTTGGCTAATCAGTTTTATTTCTAATATATTGACGAGTTTAGAAGATTCCAGAATGATGTCGTCTGTATTCGTCAACTCCGTTTTTTAGTTTCTCCAAAAATTCCATATAATCTTTACTAGTAATTAATGTCAGTTATTGTTTCAACATATGGATACCATTTTATTTCCATACTATATACGCATATGTTTGTTTGCTTCATCTTCTACAATTCATTTCTTTTGGTAAACTTTGAAGTCCAGATCCATCTTTACACATATTGGAAAATGATCACTTTCCCACACTTTATATATTTCAAGACAGTCAACTCTTTTATAATCCATGGCATCAATAATACATAGATCTAAAACACTGCCTCCTGTTGGTAGTGGAAATGTTATCTCTCCTAGATCATCATTTTTTGTACGTCTGTTCAATACTCTTAATATATTTTTGTCCAAAAACTTTAGACCCACTTGCCTCTGGAGTGTAATACTTTGTCCTTTGAGTGTCTGAGTGGGATATTTATGGTGTCATCAATACACCATTCTGCAGTTTTTTCTTCTATTTCAGAACCCAACCTAATGTTAAAATCACCAGCTAAGATGGTTATTTATTTATTTAGTTATTTATTTAACTTTTGTTTACTGGGTAAGTGCCATGAGCCAAGGCCCTGTTTCAGGCATGATCCGGGACCAAGGACAGTCATGATGTTAGAATAATACAATAAGTACAAAACGTTATAACAGTACATTACAATACAACACTACACTACAACATCATCTAAAACAGTCCCATTGTGCTTGGTTTATATAATGTTTCTGACATCTTCCAGAAGAATTGTTGGTAAACTGTTCCATTGTTTTTCAGCCATAGCAGAAAATGAGTGGTCCCTCATCTTAGTTTTCATTATAGGAGCCACTAATTTGGCAACTGTAGTTGACTGTAACCTTTTATCTGTCCTAATATGTTCATGTGAATAAGGGGGGCCCAAATATTTATCTCCGAACATTGTTAAACAATTTAAATTATAGATGGTACTTAGACTTGGTGGGAGTTAGCCAGTTTGTTGGTAAAGTAAACAATGATGAGTTTGATAAGATGCTTTTGATACAAGTCTGCATACACTATGGAATTTAGTAGGCAAAGGTGTCAAATCAACCTTAGTGAGATTTGAAAATAGAAAGGAATTATAGTTCATAATTGCTAACAGTACACACCTAGCAATAGATGTATAGTTAAACTACTTTGTAAATTTGAAGAGTACTCCTAGTTTCTGGTTAATCTGTCTGCAGATTTGTTTAATGTGTCCAGAAAAAGTTGAGTTGGTGTCCAGTGTTATACACAAGTATTTGCATTTTGTTACATGTTCCAGTGCTACTCCAGAAGAATCAGATATAGTTAAGAGTGTATTCTTTGCTAATTTTTGTTTTGATCCAAAAAGCATACTTTTTTTTTTGCTGTTAAGTAACAAATGTTGATTTTTTTTAGCTGTAAATCCAGTTCAACGAGATCATTCAGCAGCTGGTTCAAGGTCACTACAGAGGGAGAGCTGCGTTGGACCAGCATAATATTCTGTGGTGATTTGCATATGCAGCCCATGATGCTTTGCATTGTGTGGGCATGTGTGATTTTGTATTTTCTTGAAACTTGGCGTCCCAACCAAATGCCCTTTGGTGTAACCCTTGCCTCAGTGTTTGCACACAGAGGTTCTTTGTCTTTTAAATTTTTTTTATTTTATTGGGTTCACCACAACATATCCAAGACACACTGTCTTAGGGTAGCTGGTCCATTCCACTGGGGCGTCAAACAGACGAGGCATACTGATGAGTCCTGGTAGGACAAAACACGTGTCTATGTCTTCTGTTAGCACCCTTTGCAAACTATGTGAGAGGCCTTTCGGCACCATGCAATTTTGCTTAAAGTTGGACCAGCATAATATTCTGTGGTGATTTGCATATGCAGCCCATGATGCTTTGCATTGCGTGGGCATGTGTGATTTTGTATTTGCTCTATAATATGATGTCATTAGCGTACATCATCACATTTGTATTCTTCATACATAAAGGCAACTCATCCAATAACAGAGAAAACAGAAGTGGCCCCAGGATAGATCCCTGGGGCACACCTACCTCCATGTTTTTACCATCAGTCGACTCCACTATAGCTCACCTGCAGTGGCCTGTCGATTTAAATAACTTCTGAGCCAATCACTTGGAAGTTCAGTTAATCCAAGGTTCTCCAGCCTCCAAGCAGCCGGGAGTGGTTTACCTGGTCAGATGGTCCACGAACACAGCACCTAATTATTTTTGTGAATCTTGCTTTTAATGCCTCTAAGTTATAACCATTCTTACGGAGTATGTCCTGAAAATCTTTCAGTGCAATGGATGGGAGAATATAAATATTGAATAGTGCAAAAAAGTTGTTAACATTTGCAAATACCAAATACAACAGCTTAATCTGGTTCAAGGTCAGTTGGCATTCATCTGTATCCCCCTCCCCCGGGTTGTGCCTGAAAATAGGCAGGATTTGTCTAGTGCACTTAGCTGGTCAACAAAAACTAAATAAATAAATTAACATATAAAATCTATTGTACATACTAGATTCCAAACAACACAGATCTAATGGGCTGCTTGCAAAAATTGCTAAACCACCCTTGTCTCTGCCATATTTATTCTCTTTAAAAGCAGGTAGTAACCAGGGTCTATATATCCTTCTAAAATATCTACAGTACCTCATTATTTCTATACCACGTTTCTTGAAACAGTATTATGGGATAGATTGTTAGCCATTGAAGCCATTTCTAATCTTTTAATTTATTTTTTAATCCTGATATGTTCCAACTGAGAATATTTATGGCCGTACAATCCCTGGTTTTACTTGCTAGCCAGTTAGAGGAATCGGAAAGATTTATAGTACTAATTGAACTTATGTCTTTACATAGTGAGGCCTCATCTGAGTTTGCCGAGTCAAGCTCAGAAGTATTTTCCAGATCTTAGACATCACTATTATTAATGCAAACTCCAATTTGTTTTCTTCCTCTTCTATATCTTTTTTCTGGTTCCTCATCACCTAGGCTGTTTTTTTTTTTTTTTTTGCTCCTGGTAGAGAGGGCGACTCTTGTTTCAAAATACTGCTTGTCCAAATGCTTGGCCAACTGTATTATTTTTTGTTTCAGGATGTATGATAAGGAACTTACTTATTTATTAAAAGTTTTACCAGGAAGGCATACTGAGCAGACTACTGCTCGATTCCAGATGTTTCCTTGGGGGAGGGGAGAATACATGTAGAATATAGTGAACAAGCAGGCAAAACATACAGATATAGTCCAGTCCATTAGGTAGTTGTGTGAGGCACAAACAGTATAGGTTCATAATAACATTACATAATAGCAGACACAAATGGAGAAGCTAGGCCCTAGTGCTAAAACTTATCTTAGTTGCATGTGCGGGTAGAGGAGAAGTGTTCTTTGAGGAGGGGGTTGAGGTGCAGGAATGGGGAGTGTGCCGAATGTCCGTGGGGAGGGAGTTCCACTGTTTAGACATGCAAAATTCAAAGGTTGCCTGGCCTGCGGCACTGGACATGTGTGGAACAGACAAGAGACGTGAGTCGTATTTCCTGAGTGAGTACATGGGAGGGGTTTGGGCTGTTAGGACTGAGGCGAGGTAGGGGGTGCAGGGACTGGTCCAGAACATAGCTGTGATCCTAGTGCAGTGGGACTGTCTCCGATCCTGAAGCGAGAGGATGGGTTATTAAGGGCCATTCCACCAGAGGCATGGCCATTTCAGTTGCCTGTTTCAGAGGCATGTCTGCAGCCAAGATTTGCACTGCTGCCACTTGGAGTACTGTCCACACTTTCTCCAAGCACTACAGTCTTGACATTGCATCCAAAAGAAGGACAGGCTTTGGCCTTGCTGTGCTTCAGGGCCTTCTTTCTTAGGCCTCTGGCCTCTCGCCACCCAGATTATCCTTAATTTCAGCACTGCTTGGGACTTATTCCATAGGTGTGACCTGATGACAGATATATCCCTGAAGAAGACAGAAGATAGAACAGTTATGTAAGAACTTACCATAACAGTAGATCTTCAAGGAAATCTCTATCATCAGGTCATGCCGTTCTTCCCTCCATCCCCCTTTCTCTCTCTCTCTCTCTCTCATAGAAACATAGACTTTGACGGCAAATAAGGACCGCTTGGCCCACCTAGTCTGCCCTTTTCCTACCTATTAGATAAGCTGCAGATCTTAGTTTATTTATTATACTTTTTCTGCCGCCAGCCTTCCAGGAACCTCTGTCCTGTCATGGACCCCCACTTCCACTCCCTTATTGACTGCGGCCTCCGATCCCCAGCTAACCCCCTTAGGGCAGGATTGCGGCGCTGGACCCCTGTAGTGCCGAGACGACTGGATATGTCGAAGGGCCGGCCTGGGAACTAATTAAAGCTGAGGCAGGCTTCGTCTAGGGTGACCAGCAGCATTTTTCCCCCGGGTGTGCGGTGAAGTCCAGCGCCCACCCCGCCCCCACCCTCCTGAGCTATTTGGCATCGGCGTGATAAGTACACCCAACCTCCACTAGGTGTCCGTGATAGTCGAACACTCTACCCTCCCCGGAGAAGGAGAGCAGACATCGGACACTCGAGTCTTCTCCTCCGGCCAGCCCTCCAACGTCCCTGCAGATCCTAGTTAACCAACAACATACCTCTTCCTACCCACCCCACCAGAATTGCCTTATATCTGTCTCATGCATTCTTGAATTCCCCCACTGTTTTTGACCCCATGACCTCCTCAGGAAGGCTGTTCCACGTGTCCACCACCCTCTCTGTGAAAAAATACTTCCTCACGTTGCTGCTGAGCTGTCCCCCTCTATCTTCAAATTGTGTCCCCTTGTTCTTGCACATCTTTTTCTGAAAGATGCTATCCTCTTGGACTTTGTTGATTCCCTTGAGGTATTTGAAAGTTTCTATCCTGTTTTCTCTCTCCCTCCTTTCCTCAAGGGTATACATATTAAGCTCCTTTAGTCTCTCTTCGTATGGCTTCTGTTGCAGACCTTGCACCATTTTAGTTGCCCTCCGCTGGACTGCCTCCATCCTATGTCCTTGAGGAGATGGGGTCTCCAGAACTGCACAGACTACTCCAGATGGGTTTCACTAACTGTCACCAACTATCTTATACAGAAGGATAACAACTTCCTATTTTCTACTGGTGATGCCTCTCCGTGTACATCCCAGTATCCCCGCAGCCCTCCTTACTGCCTTCTCACATTGATTTCCTACCTTTTGGTCATCTGATATGACTACCCCAGGTGCCTTTCCATTTTTGTTGTTATTAATCCCCCCCTCCCCCCATTGTGTACTCTTTCCCTAGGTTTTTGTTTCCCAGGTGCATTACTTTGCACTTCTTTGCATTGAATCTAAGATGCCATACTTCTGACCATTCCTCGAACCTTGTCAAGTCTGTTCTCATCCTTTCCACCTTCCCTTGCGTATCAACCCTGTTGGGCAGATCTTTGTGTTATCTGCAAAGTGGCATACTTTTCCTTCTGGTCCCTTTGCAGTGTCACTTATGACATTAAAAAGGATCAGCATCAGTACTGAACCGTGTGGTACCCCACTAGTAACCCTCGTTTCTTTGTAGTGGACACTGTTTACTATTACCCTCTGTGTCCTGTTGTCCAACCAATTTTTTAGCCAGGCTACCACCCTGGGAACCACTCCTAGGCTGGCTAACTTGTTTAATAATATTTGTGTGGGACTGTGTCAGATGCCTTGCTAAAGTCTAGGTAGGCCATGTCCACAGCCCCTCCCTGGTCTACTACTTTGGTCACCCAGTCAAAGAAGTCTATTAGATTTGTCTGACATGACCTTCCTGCTGTGAATCCATGCTGCCTTGGGTCCTGTGCCCCTCTGGCCTCTAGGTACTCAACAATTCTTTCTTCCAGAAGTGATTTAATCATTTTCCCTACCACTGAGGTCAGGCTAACAGGTCTGTAGTTTCCTGCCCCCACTTTTGTGAAGGAGAATCGCATCCGCCCTCCTCCAGTCCTCTTGTACCACACCATCCTCCCATGATTTGTTAAAAAGGGTAGTCAGCGGTGTCGCTAGTTCTCCCCTTAGTTCTTTTAGAATTCTGGGGTGAATCCCATCAGGACCCATTGCTTTGTCCACCTTCAGTTTTAAGAGTTCTTTCAGAACCCTTTCTTCTGTGAAAGAACTGGTTTTGACTCCCTATCCAGAGTGGTTCTATTGATTGTAGGTACCTCCCTCCTCTTCTTTTGTAGTACTGAGCAGAAGTATCTGTTCAGTAGCCCTGCTTTTCAGTGTCCCTCTCCTCCCACCCCCTCCCTTTACCAAGTCTCACTGTCACTCCCTTGGTCTTTCTTCACTCTCTAATGTACCTATACAAGGTTTTATCTTTCTCCCCAGCTGTGCTGTCCTGTTGCTCAGCCTTTTTGTAGCTGGGCTCCTTTTCTCTCCTCAGTTCCCTGGTAGGACTCCTGTTTCTCATGGCCTCCAGCTAGGGAAAGAACTGAGGAGGGAGTGGGGCCGCCTGTGTTTACATAGGGTGTGTGACGTTGGAGCCTGACATTGGCATGGGCAGTTCCCAGTAGACTGTTGTAGAAAAGCTTCCGTGGGATCCTAGTAGTTGACGGCTTAGTTCCATAGGGGTGACCTGATGACAGAGATTCCCTTGAAGATCTCCTGTTGCGGGAAGTTTTTCCATAACTGATCTTGTTAGAATTTTCCATCATGTGCCCTAAAGCCATTGTCCCAGTTGACCATGTTACATTTTGAGTTAAATTGTTTGATATATTTTATTCCCATGTCCTTCTCTTGTGTGCTTTTGAAGAAAAGGACAGCCAGGAGTGGTCTCATTGAGGGGGAAAGTGCTGTCCTCATGGTGTGCTGATAACCTGGCTTACTTAACGTGTGCTAGTAATGGTTCATCCTGGTTGGCAGTGTTTGCCTTGTTTTCCCTTGTATAGTTTCCATTTTTGCATTTTTTGTACTAATTTAAGTAAATCGGATTACTTGATTGACTAGTAGGATCCATTTATTTTCATTGTGCCGTTCTGTGTTTCGATGGTGGCCTGAGTGTGTATATGGTTGCAGATGTTGTATCTTGTTGCATGATGGTGTTTCTTTCATGTCACCGTCATTTTGATACAGAGGAAGTTACCATGTATTATTATGTTAGAGGGTTGCTCATAGGCAGTGACAGGTGGTTCAGGGAAAATGTCTGTCTGAGTTTTTCAGCTTCAGTCAGCATGGGTTGTGGTTCTTTAATCATTTACTGCAGGGGTATTAGCATGGGGCTGTATGTGGCAACTAGGGTTATATGATCAGCTTGGTTTTTTGCCTGTATTCCAGTAGATTTTCTTGTGGCATTTGTATAGCAGTTCCATGTTTCTGTCTACTCGTGTTGGGGAGTGGCCGTGCTGGATAAAGGAATTACGGAGTGAAGTGAGCTGTCTGTTTCTTCTTATTTCATCTGAGCAGATTGGATGGTATCACATTGCCTGACTGTAGAGCATAGGTTTCCTTTTTTGTGTGCCTTGGATGGACGCTGGAATTGTATAGATATTTGTCTGTCAGTGGGTTTTTCGGATTAAACTCTCTGACAAACACAGATACCTGCACAAATCCAGCTTCCATCCAAGGTACAGAAAAAAAAAACCTGTTCTCTCTGACAGCCTGGTGGTGCTGAGGGATGAGGTGCTGGACAGTACTCCTCACGTCACGCTGGTGACTGACTTTGGAAGCGGACTCTGTTTGTATGGGGTCAGGTGGTATGGGGAGAGGTTGAGCTCCTGAGGGACTGCTCTCCTCTCCCAGAGAGAGAGAGAGAGAGAGGGTTTGCTTGCCCTGACTACCACCACATGGATGCCTGGTGGCAGTGCAGGCTAGGTAGGCTTGGAAGGGAGAGGTTGTGGCCTGGTGATGTGTGCTTGCCTCCACACACAGGCCACATCGGCTGCAGTGGGGAGTGAAGAAGATGAGGAAAAACAGAGAGCTAGGGCTTAATGAAGCCTTTCCCGTCCGACCGTGGACCCGTACTGTTGCTTGCACCACCTTGGTTGGAACTGGATATGTATCTTGTTTGGGGGGGGGGGGATGGCCCTTCCTTCCTCTCCTGACTTCACCATGGGGGTGCCCAACTGATGGATAAGGTTCAGGAGATGCGTGCGTCTGTTCATGGAGACAGGACAGAGCAGACAAAAAGACATCCCGGTCATCCCACTGTGGCCGACTGGCGGAGAAGGATTGAGCTACACAGTTCCAAAGGTGCTGATTGGCAGCTGCAAACTTGGGGTGGTGCCGGGGAACAGGCTGGCCAAATGCCCTTGATGAATCAAACAACAAAACTCCCACAAAAAGTGTTCTCTGAAGTTGCCCCCTGAAGAAGCTTGAGAAGAGCAAAGTGCCGAGGTTTTGGAAGGCAGAGGTGGGTTCCCGGTAACTGAGTTCCCGTGATGTCCTGATATTTGGGGTGCACTGTATCCTCTATGGCTGTTTTTGGAGGATAAAGATTTTGAGTGTAGCCATCTCCTGTTTTAGGTTTGGTGGTAAAAATTATTTCCTTGCACAAATGTACCCCCTGAGGCTTAGAAATGTACTGAGCACTGCCTGGTAATATTATAGCTCAGAGCTTGGAAAGATTTTTAGCATTTTTGTACTTTACTAATTTTGCGCAGTTTATGCACTTTGCTGTATCAACAGTATACTAGCTATAATTGTGATTGCCGAGGCCTGAAGCTTTTTACTTTGGGTGTATTGGTAGTATAGCTAGCAACACATCGGTAATTCTATTTTGACTTAATTCTTATGGATCCGAATACCACAGTTGCAGTATGAATTTAAAAGAAGGTGCTGCTTATGTGAGACTACAGTGGCATGAAATTAAGCACATATAGCTGGCAGGTTGCAGTGAGCTCATTTTTGTGTTTTTTTTTTTCCTGCATTACTCACTAATAGTTTTGTAATTGTTACCGGTAAGGGTGTTTTAGGGTGCAGGGAACACTTTTTCTATGGCACGCCAGCTTACCTCCCCCCCCAGGTGGGGTACGGTATGGAGGGGACATATCCCTGAACATGCAAAATGGTAGGAATCAGGTGAGGAGGTGAGAGCCAGTCTGGACATACCAGGGTCTCCAGAAAACTGACACTAGGGCCACTTTCAGTTTTCTCCCTTCAGTTTTCTCAACTTCAGCGAACACTTTTTGTGGGAGTTTTGTTGTTTGATTTATCAAGGGCATTTGGCCAGCCTGTTCCCCGGCACCACCCCAAGTTTGCAGCTGCCAAACCAGATAATAGAAGCACTCTGGGTAGGGGGGTTGACACCAGTCCATTCACAGAAGAAAGAGTCCTGAAAGAACTCCTAAAACTCAAGGTGGACAAAGCAATGGGGCCTGACGGGATTCACCCCAGAATCCTAAAAGAACTAAGGGAGGACCTAGTGACACCACTGACCACACTTTTTAACAAATCATGGCAGGATGGGGTGGTACCAGAGGACTGGAAGAGGGCAGATGTGATTCCCCTTTACAAAAGTGGGAGCAAGGCTGAAGCAGGAAACTACAGACCTGTAAGTTTGACCTCAGTGGTAGGGAAAATGATGGAATCACTTCTGAAAGAAAAGAATTGTTGAGTACCTAGAGGACAAGGGCACAGGACCCAAAGCAGCATGGATTTACAGCAGGAAGGTCATATCAGACTAATCTAATTGATTTCTTTGACTGGGTGACTAAAGTAATAGACCAGGGAGGGCTGTGGATATGGCCTACCTAGACTTTAGCAAGGCATTTGGACACAGTCCCACACAAAGATTAATAATCAAGTTAGCCAGCCTGGGAGTGGGTCCCAGGGTGGTAGCCTGGATAGCGAACTGGCTGCACAACAGGACACAGAAGGTAATAGTGAATGGAACACATTCCAAAGAAAGGGGGGTTACTAGTGGAGTACCTCAGGGCTCAGTACTGGGTCCAATCCTCTTTAACATCTTTATAAGTGACATTGCAAAGGGTCTGAAGGGAAAGGTATGCCTCTTTGCAGATGACACAAAGATCTGTAACAGAGTTGATACACAGGAGGGGGTAGAAAAGATGAGAAGGGACTTGGCAAGGTTGGAGGAATGGTCAGACATAGGGCAACTTAGATTCAATGCAAAGAAGTGCAAAGTAATGCACCTGGGAAACAGAAACCCAGGAGAAGAGTACACAATAGCAGGGGAGGTACTAACAACAACAAAAATGGAAAGGGACCTGGGGGTAGTCATATCAGATGACCTAAAGGTGGGTAAGCAATGTGAAAAGTTGGTAAGGAGAGCCAGGGGGATACTGGGATGCATAGGAAGGGGCATCACAAGTAGAAAAAGGGAAGTGGTTATCCCTCTATACAGACAGTTGGTGAGACCCCATCTGGAGTACTGTGTGCAGTTTTGGAGACCTCATCTACGCAAGGACATAGACAGGATGGAAGCAGTCCAGAGGAGGGCAACTAAAATGGTGCAGGGTCTACATCAGAAACCATATGAAGAGAGACTGAGAGAGCTTAATATGTATACCCTTGATGAAAGGAGGGACAGGGGACATGATAGAAACCGTTAAGTACCTCAAGGGAATCAACAAAGTCCAGGAGGGTAGCATCTTTCAGAAAAGAGATGTGTAAGAACAAGGGGCACAGTTTAAAGATAGAGGGGGGCGACTCGGGGTAATGTGAGGAAATTCTTTTCATGGAGAGAGTGGTGGATACATGGAACAGCCTTCCTGAAGAGGTCGATGGTCTAAAACAGTGGGGGAATTCAAACATGCATGGGACAGACACAAAGCAATTATAGTGGGGGGTTGCAGGAAGCAGGCTGTTGGTTAACTAGAATCTGCAGCGTATCCCGTAGGTAGGGAAATGGGCAGACTGGGTGGGCCAAGTGGTCCTTATCTGCCGTCAAAGTCTATGTTTCTATGTTTTATTGTGGGAGAAGGACTGAACATACTAGAGGACTCTCTTCTCCATGGAGAGAAGGTTGAAGGTCCTCGTTGTGATACTGCCACGTGGTCGGCCACGGGTGGCAGTGCAGCAGTGGCACTGAGTGGGAAGGGGAAGAGGCTGGCTGTAGACGCACTCCTTGCATGCATTTCCGCACCCTGGAGCATTGATTTCCCCCCACCCACCTAGCCCGACAGTGCCTTCCAGGTGCAGAAGGAAAACTGAAAGTGGCCCTAGTGTCAGTTTTCTGGAGACCCTGGTATGTCCAGACTGGCTCTCACCTCCTCACCTGATTCCTACCATTTTGCATGTTCAGGGATATGTCCCCTCCATACTGTACCCCACCTGGGGGGAGGTAAGCTGGCGTGCCATAGAGGATGGTGAGATGAAGGCAGGTGGGGGGGGGGCAGTGGGTGAGGTGCCAGAGGATTTGAGAGGAACTGGAGGGGGCATAAATTTAAAAAACAAAACAAAAAGAACGGAAAGAAAATGTCTGCCACGGATGGCTGTGTCCCATGTGTGATTTGTCTACGGTCTCAACAAAATGGGGGTATCTGTATCAGGTGTCAGGCTGTGCACCAGTTGTCCCTCAGTGAGTGCAGGTTGGGCTTCCTTCAAGGTAGGCCTCAGGAGTTAGGTAAGATGGCTTAGGTGGCCTCTGGGTGGGCAGCACAACTTAAGGCCGTGGCGGAGGCTGCAGTGATAGCTGGGGTGACCATGGTGTTGGTGCTTTTTCCTTCTCCAAGCAGACAGTTGGGTCAGTCACTCTCTCGTACAGTGCCGAGGTACAGGACTTCTTCGTGTCCATGTTCCCTGGAGCGCTGAACATTGGTAAAAGTCATTCCTGTTGAGGAACTGATTGAGACTCCTGTAGTACCTACCCCCCCCCCCCCACAGAGTTGTCGACTGCGATCGAACCCATACGTCATTATTGACCCAGTCGGCTACAAATCAGAGGAAAAGAAAACCTGTTTCTTACCTGGATACTGTTGCTGCTGGAACCTTGTGCCCTGGAGGGTCAGAATCAACCATGCCACACCATCTAAGCAGGTCATTCCCTCCATTGCAGCTGCTGCCAGTGTCCCCTCTCTAATTTCACGTGTATTGGTACTGGTACCTCAGTAGGTTATGTACTGTACATGGCCCCTTCCACATGCAAGCACTGTTCAGTTTTCTGGTGGAGGTTGAGATCCCACTTCTGGTCTCAGTTTCGAGCTCAGTCTCATTGACTCCACCACATCACCATCGCCAGTTGTTCTTGAACTTGTCATCATATGAGTGCCGTTGAAGTCAACAAATTTGAGGTGGTAGCATGATAACAATGGGCCCTGGTGACTTTCAGCCTTGGTCAGGGCAAACCTATGCTTCCAGCTGGCTCAGCCGTGTCATAGGAACCTCTTTGGATACCGTCTGTGGTATAGCATTAAGCAGTCCTTGCCAACAGTATGGCAGCAACTGATTGTGGTGGTGCCTACCCCTCCACAGTTTTGGGGCAGTACTCCCACTAAGGACTGTAGGCCTCAGTTCAGGTTTCCCAAGCTTCTATCGGTAGTGGTCACACCATCAAAGCAGGTCCTCCACAGCCCTGTTCGAAATGTTGAGACTTTTTTTCCATTTCCTGATTTAGTGACTTCCTCCATGGTATTCTCCCAATGTTGAATGTACATTGACCCATCCTACTGTTGTTCCACTCTGAGTTCCCCAGCTGCTGTTTTTATACTGCAGCAGCACATGTCTGCAACCCTGGATATTCTCTTGAATGAGGTCCAGAAGTGGAAAAAAGTACTCTGATATGGATGTCCTGGAGTAGGCTGCTTCACTGAGGGTGGTATTCCTGGTCACCCAAGGTGTGCTGCTTTCCATGTTGAGCATGTGGCAGCACCTGGCTTTGTCCCAAGCACCTTCACACCGTATGGACCGTAAGTGTGTGGTCCTTTTAGGTGGACTGTCCGAGTTCATGGAACACCTTTTCTTGGAGGGCCTAGTGGCCAGTGCGGTATTCCTTAGGGCCTAGATGTAGGGCACGTCAAACAAACTGCCAGACAGGAATTACAAGAAGCAGGATTCGAGGAGGGGTATTTTTGGGTGAGGAGGGTGGTGATAATCCTGCGGGGTAAGGACGTGAGAAGAGAGAGTCTCCAGAATAGAAAATGGGTTGTGAGTAGATCTCATTACTGTTTAGTGAGAAGAGATGTGACACCAGATGTAAAAGGGGTCTGCTAGAGATTCAAAAATTGTTAAACGGGCAGAACCGATGCATGCAAAGTCTTAAAGGGGAAGTAAGCATTGCCAAGGTCATGCAAACAGTGAAAGCCTTTATAAGATCTTTCAGATGAGGTATTGGGCTCAATTTCCTGAAGGTATTGAGAAATTTGAGGTTGAAAGTATTTGATGTGTACTCAGTCCGCTACTTTGTGGAGGGGTTATGGTGTCCTTTTTTTTTTTTTTTTTGAAATGTGTTTTACAAATGTCCTCAGTGGTTAGACGTAGTTGGTAACTGAGATGGTTACAATTTCCAGTGTATTAACAGATTATTAGTCTGAATTCTGATGTGTATGAGCTTGCTCTGCTAAATCCGTTCGTAGGTTTGGTATACTTTAAACTATTTACAAATTCCACATAGACCTAAAATGTCACCTGTGGTGTCTTAAACTAGGATGAACTTTTAAACTTTATACTCTGAGTGAGTCTATGGGCTGGATTCACAAAAAATTGCAAAGTGCAGAGCAAACGTTTGCATTACACTTTGCGATTGCCCAGACAGACATAGTGTAGGGCGTACAGTACGTGCTCACTAAGAGCTCAGTCGGCGGCCAGCTGTGGAGGTGAGAGGAGGGCTGTGCTGGTCGCTGGCCTGGGATCGGGTTTGGAGGGGGTGTGGGGTAGAGGGGTCAGTGTCTGACAGGGTGGGGAGTTCACTTGACCACCAGGGAACTAGGTATCTGTGTGAAACAAGTGATCATGATGTTTGGGGGAGGGGGATATCACCAGACACCAGTGTAATATGTTAAACATATTGGACGGGTCATCGTGCGTGGGAAGGACCACTAGCCACCAGGGTGGTTCATTATTTTCTGATGGGCCGGTGATCGGAGGACACAGGGAAGGGAACTATACCACCGGTAATGCCTCTCTATCACTGAACTTCATTAGCTGGCGATCAGCGAGTGGGCGTAACGGGACACAATATTACTTTGTTAAACATACAAGATGGCGATTGGAGAACAGGGAGGGAGGAGGGACCACTAGACAACCAGGGAAGGGATATTTTCTTATACAGGACAGTGATCAGAAGCCGGGAAGGGACCACTAGGCTACCAGGGGCACAGTGTTGTGGGTATGGGGGCCGCTGCAGTACCTCCAGCAGCTACTGGGGTTGCGTGGAATACCGCCAGGTCTTGGTCGGCAGTATTTTCTCCATGCAAGGGACCTCCGCAAACTGCCCCTGCGTGGAGAAAGTAGTTTCTGAATGACTCAGTGCTATTGTGCAAGTCTCCTCCCCCTAATTTGAATTGCAGACCCCTGAAGACTTTACATAGTGCACGCCCATTTTGATGGTGCAAACTGGGCTTTTGTGAATAACACTATGGCGCAAAATTCGGTTGCACAGTGCAAACGGGGTTTACGCTGGGATAAAGCTTTGTGAATCTAGCCCTAAGAATCTACTATATGAAGGCTCATTTATTTTTTTTAACAGTGTTGTAAGTTCTTCTTTTTGGAATGTACTCTAAATGAGTAACAGTGGATGAGGAGTGACCTGTTCTAATGTGAAATTGCTTTACTTTGGGCACTACTCCGAACCACATCTTTTTTCAGTTGTATTTTGTACATTGTGAAAATGAATAAAATGTAATAATAAAAACAAACTATGAGCTATGCATATTGAAATCATCTGTCAGTTAAATCAAGGCAGCAGCCGTTTTGTAGATTATTAAAACAGAGAGTTGGGGCACTGGTGTGCACTACACTGAGTGAACATGTCTTCTAATTGCTCTGCACTGGTCAAAAGTGGTTTATTTTTCCTGTGTGAATTGGAGCCGATCTTTTATTACCACCGGGTTCCTGGTGTCACCCTGGAGTGAACGGTTTGGTGCTGAACTTCAGTATGGGGTGCACAAACAAGTGGTCCTAGTGGTGCAAAATCACAGCCACCACTGGAGCACCAGGCCGTTACTTCTACACCGGCTGGTAGTACGGGGAGTCGCCCTGGAAGGCACTGCAATTATCCATGCAGGCCATCGATGTGAAAGTGGAGTCCATACTCCAGCATTTGGGCTAACAGGATTTAAAAATTGAAGCGGCCACAAAGACAGCTAACTCTGCAGAAAGCCAGGCTGTTAAAGCCTTATCGACCATGGTGAAGCTGGTTCAAGAGAATGGACAGCTTTGTTATTGCCTGGAAGCACTGGAAAATGCTAATTGCGCACCTCATGTTAGATTGGTTGGGCTACCAGAGGGGTCCAAGGGTCCGGACCTCCTAACATTTTTGAAGAACTCCCTACCTGCTGCACTGCATGTGGCTTCGGATTTAAGTTCCCATTTTTGTGAAGGCTTACTGAATCTTGCCTCTTTCAGCCTAGGCGCAGAGAGACCTTCTCCGACCTGTTCTTTTGGTCACAGATGGAGTGGTAGTTAAGGAACAGATCCTGCAGGTGGCTGATAGTGTGGAGCAGCTTAACTACGAAGGGCATACCCTACACTTCTTTCTGGACCTTTCGTATGCCACTAGGACTCGCCGCAAGAAGTTCGGGGTTTGGGCCACATTGAAAAGCCTTAGAGTGGCGCACTCTCTTCCACTGCCCGCATGCCTGCAGATCTGTTGTGGGGGCATACTTTTCAGTTTACTGATCCTGTGGAGGCAGGCAAGCGGGTGGAAAAAATTCAAAATGAATTTGAAGCCTCTCAGTCCCGAGCTGGGTTGGATCAGGAGTCCGAAGAGGAAGAAACTTGAGCTGGGTAACCCTGTAGGACTATGCATCTTTCAAATTTGATCTCTTAACTTTGGACTTGAATGGTCTTTTTCAGCCTGTTTTCTGACTGTTGAGATAATACTGTTCGAATTTTAGTTAGTGGGGACTGAAAGTAGTTGTTGAAGCCGGCTTTGAATTTGAGAGGTGGTTTAACTTTCTTCTCCGTTAATGAGAAAGTTCCCACATTTTCATTGTTTGGTAAACTTGATTACCGCTTTATACAGTTATCTGTCTCCAATTCTACAGTATTAAGTTAAACACATAAAGAACAGTTTTCAGTGGGTGATTAATGAGTATTTGGGAGAGCACTAACATTTTGTGATTCCTAACATGTTTGGAAAAGGGGTCTAATCAGCACTGGATGTTGAATTTACATACATACTGACATACTAAAAGCCAGCAGAATAGGCCTGACGGTCTTTCATGTCTGCTCGGTAGCCAGCCCCTGTTGGGCGCTAGCTCCTCTCCCCCGGTCCCCGAGAGGGTCAACCTTGGCTTCAGTACACCCATGCATCTGTCCCACCCCCTCTTGAAGCCCTCCACAGTGCCTTGCTCGACTAGATTATTGGGCAATGCATTCCATGGCTGCACCACCCTCTCCCTGAAGTAATGCCTTCTACATTGTGCCCTATAGGTTCCTCCCTCCAGCTTCCATTCATGCCCTCTGGTTGTGCCCCTTTGCTTTAGCCTGAACATTTCTTTGGTTCTACCCTGTTAATCACTTTCACATATTTGAAAACCTCAGCCATATCCCCACTGTCTCTCCACTCCTCCAGCGAATACAGCCCAAGGGCTTCCAGCCTATCCTCATAGGTCCTATCAGTCACGCCCCGGATCATCCTGGTTGCCCTCCTCTGGACCCTCTCCAACAGTACTGTGTCCTTCTTAAGGTGCGGCCTCCAGAAGTGCACGCAGTACTCAAGATGTGGCCTGACCAAGGCATTGTACAGAGGTAGGATCACCTCACTCCTCCTGGACGTTATTCCCCGGGCTATGCAGCCCAGTATCTTGTTTGCCTTTGCCGCCGTTCTTCTGCAGTTCTCACTATTGTTCATTCTGATGTCTACCACCACTCAGAGGTCCCTTTCACTCGAAGTGGCTTGCAGTGTGACCCCTCCCATGGTGTATACATGCCCTGGGCTTCTGACCCCCAGATGCATCACTGTAAACTTCTCCGGATTAAACCTCAGCCCCAACCTCCTTGACCAACCCTCCAGGGCATCCAGATCCCTCTCTAGGGGAGGAGACAATCCCACTAACCACCAACCCCCTCTGTGTTCTATCTGTAAACCAGTTTTCCACCCATCTAAGCAACTGTCTTCCCACCCCCATCCCCCCCAACTTTGTCAATAACCTGAAGTGGGGTACCGAGTCAAACACCTTACTAAAATCCAGATATAAGATGTCCACTGGTCTCTGTCTGTCCAGGGTCCCTGTCACCTAGTCGTAAAAATCTATGAGGTTGGTCTGGCACGATCTCCCCGGGACGAAACCATACTGTTTGTCATCCATGTGCCCCAGTCTATCCAGTTGCCTCCCGAGCATCCCTTTGATGAAGCCCTCCATTAGTTTGCCTACCACTGACGTTAAGCTGACAGGCCTATAATTTCCCATCTCCTCCCTAGACCCCCCTTTATGGATAGGCACCATGTGAGCCACCCTCCAATCCTGGGGCACCCTTCCTGTCTGGGGAGAGGCATTGAACAGCGCAGCTAGTGGAGTCGCTAGTTCGTCCGCCAGTTCCTTCAGTACCCTTGGATGCAGCCCATACGGTTCTGGTGCCTTGTCAGTTTTCAGCACCCGTAGGGCCTCCCTCATGCTGCCCTCTGTGATTTCACCCTCCCTAGCCTTCCCCCTCTATAAGGCCCCCATCCTCTTCTGGGCCTGGCCCACCTGGTACCCCAGTCTCTTTTGATCCTGTCATCTCCCTCTGCCCTATCCTCTCAGCTGTCCACCCCCCCCACCTTCCGGTTGAATGAAGCCCATGCCACCCTTCCTAAAAACCGAGGCAAAGTACTTGTTCAGTACCTCTGCCTGCTCTCCAGCCTCCTGGGTCCATCCTTCCCCAGTCCTAATCCTGGAGATCTGTGCTCTCCCCTTCCTCTTTTCCCCTATGTATCTATGAAATCCCTTTCCACCCCTATGGATATCCTTAGCCAGGTTGTGCTCCATCCTAGCCTTTGCTCCCCTCACCACCCTTGTGACCCTTCTAGCTGGCAACTCATACTCCCCTCTCTCTTTTCCCCCCCGGAGCTGTTATAACGTGCGTAGGCAGCTTTCATATCGCTTACCGCCTCTTGCACCTCCCTGGTCCACCAGCATGGCTTGCTGGCCCTACCATTTTTACGCCTTACCTTTGCACACAAGCTAGTAGCCTCCTGTACCCCTTTTTTAATGGTCTCCCACAAGCTACGCACATCCATGTCTGGCCTGATCTGGCGCAAGCTCCCCCTCAGTATCCTGCCCATGCCCACGAAGTCTGCCTCCCTGAAATCCATTACCACTGTGTTTGAGCGGTTGTCTTCACCCCCCCAGGCACAGCAGAAACCAGACCATGGCATGGTCTCCTAATGCCAGTGGGCTACACACTTCCAGCCCCTTTATCTGGTTGCTGTCTGCAAGGACAACGTCCAGTATCCTCTCCCCTCCCTAGTTTGTTCCCCCACCTGTTGGACCAGAAAGGCATCTTGAAACACATCCATCAGCCTCTGCTCCCTGGCCACCACTGATGTCATGGTGTCCCAGTCTGCCCCCGGCATATTTAGGTCCCCCATGACCACCACCCTACCCTTTCCGTCACAGTGCCCCTTGAGTTTCTCAACCAATTTTCCCTCCAGCTCCTTATCCATTGCGGGTGGTCTGTATAGCATCCCTACTTTCAATCTTTTTCCTCCCCCCCCCTATTGTAGGGTTATCCAGATCACTTCCACTCCCCCTTCTGCCTCCCTCCACTCCACTCACCAGTATACCATCCTTGACTATCAGTGCTACACCCCCATCCACTTCTCCATCCCTCCTGAATATTTTGTAGCCCTCCAAATTTAGGTCCCAATCATTCTTCTGGGTGGCCCATGTTTCCATAATTGCTGCCACATCCGCTGATCCCTCTGCCAGCATCGCCTGAAGCTCGGGCGTTTTGTTGCCTATACTACTGGCATTGACCAGGACCGTCCTCCACCCCCCCCCCGCACAACTGATTCGGCCCTGCACACTCCCTATTTGTCCTCCCCTGCACAACTCTTGCATTGTTTCCATCTGAGTCCCCTGCCCTTATTTGCCGCCGTAGACCAGGGGCCTCGGTCTGTCCTCCTGTCTCCAGTCCTTCACTAGTCCCTCCCCACTTTACAAGTTTAAACCCCACTTCTTGTTAATGAATTCGGCGAGTTTCAATTTTAAGATTTTCCTTCCCTCTAGGTTAAGTTGTAACCTATCCCTAGCATATAACCCCTTATCATCCTATGTGTCCCCCCAGTCCCCCACCAGTCCAAACCCTTCTGCCCTGCATCAATCCCTGAGCCACTGGTTCACACCTCTTAGTTTGTTCTTGGCCTCCCCAGATGCCCTAGGCACCGGCAGGATTTCCGAGAAGGAAATTGAACTCCCTATAGAATGGCAGACCCTGGCTAGCTCCCGGAACCTCGCCTGGATTTACAGATTGCTGTTCCCTTCCAAATCGTTTGTGCCCAGGTGTACTAGGAAATCAGGGGATCCTCCGCATTCCAAAGCTAAGGAATATAGCTGGAATTTGGCCTTGTGAACAGATAGTCCCAGAATACATTTAGCCCTGACCGGGCTGCTTATACCCTCCCCTACTCCCTCCCACTGGATGCCCCCTTGTCATGGAGTCCCCCAGCAGGATCACCTTCACCCCCCCACTGGCCCTTTTGACCCCTTCTAGGCTCTTCCTTCTATCATCGGCCCCCAGCTTACTCCTCCCACCCCCATTAGTCTGGGGTTCACTAGTCTGTGCATGTCCTACCTTGCTCTTCCTTCTGCATGCGGTTCCCAATTTACTCTCTCCCCCACACCTCCTGGTCGGCACAGCTGATCCCCCGATCCTCCCGGACTCCCTTTTGGACCAGAATCTACAGATCCCCTCCCCTCCCCTTCAACTGCTTTCCTCCCTGCCTCCACCTCCGACCTTGTCTCCCCGGCATAATTCTCCTACCCTACCCCTACCCTCCTCGGCCACCTTCCCACCATCAGCAGATATCTCCCACCCCAACCCTGGCCCTCCCCCAGATTGCCTCTACCACCCTCCTCCCTTGGCTGACTCCCCAGCCTGAGTGGCCTGCTCACTCCCAGTCCCCCGCCTCTTCCCCCCACGCCTCCCACCGCCTCTGGCTTACTGGTCCCACTCTCACTGCCTGCCTGCCTTCCCTCCAGTGTCACTACCCATCCTATTCCCACCCCCAGCAATCTAACCAAATGCTCTCTGACCGCCTGTCTCCCCCAACATCCTCTCTTCCTCCTCCTCTCCTGGGTAGAGCATGGTGTATCTGTTGCTAAGAGTGATGCCTGCCCCTGCATGTTGTCTCCTCCCCCAACCCTCCTTTGCTCCCCTGGCCAGGCCCCTCTCCTGTGAGGTGTTTTACAGCCGTTGCTCGTATTACGCTCTACCTTTCCGGAATCTCCATAGGGCCCGTGCCTACCCTCACCCTGGGGTATGCTGTAGTGTCCTCGCTACCCTCCACGGGACTGTTTCCCCTCCTTCACCCCCCATTCCTTCCAGTTCTCTTCTGATCCCCCTCTACCTTCCCCCCCCTAAGTCCTGCCAGCAGGGAACACACTGGGCACCCTCTGTTCTTCCATGCCCAATTTAGGATTATCGCTGCCCTGCACCCTGTACACCCAGTCACCCTGCTGAAGATTCCCGCTCTGGCCAAACCCGAATCCACCCTCATTCTGATGTGAGCAGGGCCAACCACTTGCAGCCCAATAGTCCTTGCCCACCTTACGTGATCAGACAGTATATACAATCAGCAGATATCACACTTAACAACTGTCAAAACCCCACAGTTCTATACAAATCGGCAGATATCACAGTTCACATCTATCCAATCCCACAGCTGTATATGTAGCTAGTATGCATTCAGTGGTGTCCAAGCAGACCCAGCATACAATTTTGCCTACCCCCCAAAGTTCAGCAGCAGTAAACATTACAGCCCAGAATCCAATCCCACAGCTGTACATGTAGCTAGCATGTATTCAATGGTATCCAAGCAGACCCATCATACGATTTTTGCCTACCCCCCAAAGTTCAGCAGCAGTAAACGGTACAGCCTAGAATCAGGTCACATATATCATATCTCTCAGCTGTATAGTGCTCAACATACAGTCATCTTTTCCTTTACTATCCTCAGTCCTCACCCACTCAGCTTGCTCCTCCCAACAGCAGCAGCAGTCTAGGACACCCGCAGCAGTCCAGACTCCCCACTCACAGCCTTCCCCCCTCCAAGGCTCCACCCCCACCGACTATTTAATAGAGGTCGGGGCTGGGGTGGGTGGTGTGGTACAAACAATCGCAGCAGCAGGTCTTCCCCCTCGTGACTGGGCTAATGGCCTTTATAGCCCAGTCGCAAAGTTAAACTTCGCGCACTTTGCACTGGTTGGCCTGGCGGCGGCTCTCCGAGCACTCCCCTGCCTCCAATGCGGCTTCCTTCGGCCCCTGGGTCTCCTGTGACCACCGATGTGGTTTTTCTTACTCCTGCCACCGATGTGACCCCAAGCAATCACAGCAAGCTCTTCCCCCTCGCAACTGGGCTAATGGCCTTTATAGCCCAGTCACAAAGTTAAACCAGACCAGAATTTGTTGTACTGTTTCCATTTTATTAGATCTACACTGACCATCTCTCTTGTAGAGTGTAGCCATTCATAGCTATGTTTTATTAGCAGCTCTTTTGGATCCCCCTTCATCCGTAATCTGCATACTTAGATTTGTACGTCCTGTACCATTAGATGGCTCCTCCTGTACCTGATGTTAACGTCTGGCACATGATACTTGTATCTATGTGTTTATTTAAGAAGTCAAGAAACATTAAGTTAAAAGAGTGATGCCAATGGGGGACAAACTTATGTTGTTACCGATGGCTGGCAATAGCTGCTGCCTTGATTTCATTTACATATTATTTAGATACTGACATCACAGGTAAGCTCAATACTTCATTTGAGAGATCTTTTCATGGGCTTATTACACAGTGTGAGTGAACCCTGTGTGGTTTACTTCTCCTTGCAGTTTAAGTACAGGAGGCAGCTGGTTTGGGGGGAGACCATCAGTAGCATGCATTGTAGACCAAGAAACACAATCCTGCGCTAATTCCTTATACCAGAAACACAAAACATCAGAAAAGGACAAAGAGCAAAATGTGACTAGTAACAGATAATAATCGTTCAGATGTGGATCATGCTGGCAGAAGATGGTACTGGAATGCCAGTGCCTAAATCCGGGCTATGTTTACACCCTGGGAGGGGTCACACTGCAAGCCACATTGGGTGAACGGGATTTAGGGCTGGTGGTGGACATCAAAATGAATAACACTGAAAATTGTAGAACAACTGCAGCCAAAGCAAACAGAATACTGGGCTGCATAGCCAGGGGAATTACGTCCAGGAGGATTGAGGTGATCCTCCCCCTATATAATGCCTTGGTCAGGCCGCAACTCGAGTATTGTGTACAGTTCTGGAGACCTCATCTGAAGAAGAACATAGCGCTGCTGGAGAGAGTCCAGAGGAGAGCAATCAGGATGATTCAGGGAATGGAGGGGAGGCTGTATGAGGAGAGACTGGAAGAGCTTGGGATGTACACACTGGAGGAGAGGAGGGACAGGGAAGACATGATAGGAGTCTTCTGGTATGTAAAAGGAATAACTGAGAGCAGAACCAAGGAGCTGTTTAGGCTAAAGAAGGGTGGAACAACTAGGGGGCATGAGTGGAAGCTGGAGGGGGAAATTATATGGGGAACGTTGAAGCATTTATTTCACTGAGAGTGTGGTTGGACCGTGGAATGTGCTGCCCGGAAGCTGGTGGAGGAGGGCACAGTGGAGGCATCAGAAGAGTGGGACAGGTACAAGAATTACGCTAAAGAATACCCTCTCGGGGCTGGGGGGGGGGCAGGAAAGCGAGCATCCACTAGGTGGCTGTCTACCGAGCAGAAACGACAGACCACTAGGCCTATTCTGCTGGCTTTTTAGTATGTTAATATGTTATAGTATGTGAATATTGCACTTAATAGCATAAATATTGAAGTTAGTTCTGGACTTGGCAAAAGTAGTAGGGGGCAGAAATATCCAAGCTGACATTTGTTATGGACTTTGGTGTGTGTAGGATGGGTGGCAGTGCTGAAGCAGTCTCACACAATTACAGGTCTCATTGAGTCCAACCTCTGGGTAGTCTAGTGGCATGATGGGAAAGTGTTCACACTTGAAATTGCACAGATGTGAAAATTGGTATACAGTACGAGAATTGTAAAATGTTGACAAATTACAAACACTTGCATTTTGGTAATTTGTATTACCAAATATAAATTATCATCCCATTTGTTACAACTGAAGTACTGCCCCATTCAGATGCTTCCCACTGACCAGGAATTTGTTTTGTGTCTGTACTGGAGACGTGAAAGGCAGATGGCCTGGATTCCCAGCTGTTGGAGGGAGTCTGGGAGTGATTGCACTGTATTGAAGGCTGTCTCTGCTCCCAGCAGTGTAGAGTATGTGACATCAAGCAAATATTCTTGGATAGCCTTGCCTCCCTTCTCTCCCACCTCATTCAGCCATCCTCTAGCAAAATGTAATGTGAACCTGAGGAATCAGCATCCCGCAATCCCACTCCCACCCCCGCTTTTTATGTCTGTATGTCATGGTCATGTGCTCATTTGAGGGTTCTGTAGAGGTTGTCCGTTGCCAGCTGCCATAGTTAAAACAGTCATTTAATTTAATTTTCATTTTACTTGTTTTACCAGGAAAAGTTCAAGTTGAGCAAAACTCATTCGCAAAGAGGTCCTGGATAGGACAGTATAGTACAGTAAAAAAAACAAAAAAAAAACACACAGCAATGATAAGTATACAGAATGAGGAATTAATGTAAAAGTACAGTAGTATATAGTCTGCTAAGTTATAGTAACAGGTAACAGAAGGAGACTAGAGACAAGAAAACATGATTTAAGGCATAAAGATGCTGAAGGAGCAGGGTGGATGCAATTTGTAGAAAAATAAGCAGATACTAACAAATCCTATATTAGGGGCAGGTACAGTTATCAGGGCAGTAGGGGTCAGTCATGTGCTTGAAGGTACATAAATTCACAATGGAGTTCAATTTGAGGTGGGTTTAAAGTTCATTCCAGTATGTTGGGGCAAGCTACCCGAAGGCCATTTTCCCAAATTTAGAAGCAATTCTTAGTGTCTCGAGCCAAATATAGTTGCATGCTGTAGGGTTATGGACACTAGAGACCTTATTGAGCAGGTCAGGGATGTACTGGGGTACGTCATGCATAAGGGATTTATATGTCCACAGGTAAAGGTTTTTGAGGCACCTGGTAGTGGGGGAAGGCCAACCAACTGATGTACAGAGGGTGCAGTGACACATTCCAATGGATTTATCATGTTCTAACCCCAGTAATACTCAGGTATTCATAACTTCTGCAGTGTCCCTTTAATAACCCCAGTAATACTCGGGTAGTCATAACTTCTGCAGTGTCCCTTTAAGGCTGAACTGCCCGGAGAGAATTTGGAATGGTATGCAAATTATGGCATCTTTGCGCATACTATTTTCAAATACTGCCTTAAATTAACTGCCTAGGTTCTAAACCCTCAGATTTCACTCTCCGCCTGTCAAGACCGGAGACCCTCTCCTCATCTGCTTGCCCTGACGCGATAAAACTTGTAAAAATACATAAGTATTTTTCTCCTTTTCATTTGCTGCCTTTTGCTATTTGTTGATATTAGCTAAACTGTTGTTTTTGTATTTAAAATATATTTTTCTCGGTTTCTCCCGGTTAGGTAGAACCGGTGGGGAACCGGGGTTTATTATGTATTTATTGGCATTTCCTGACTAAAGAACTCCGTTAGTTTAGTCTAAATTTGTTTTAAAATATTTATTTTGTGAACCGCTAATTACGGTTCTTGAACCGCTAGCTCTGGTTCATTTTTCTGCTCAGTTCCTGGTTCCGATCGGTTTCTTCTCGGTTCAGGAACCGACTGCAAGCACTAAATAAGTTTTAAAAATCTTTCTTATTTAACGGTTATTAATTTGGGGGATTTTTTTACCCACAGAATGTCTGTAAAACCTAAAAGAAGAACTGGTGAACCTGGTTTCAAACCTTGTACTGATTGTGGTGAGATTTTTGTCAAGGCAGACAAACATAATTTATGTGTTGTCTGCCTAGGCTATGGACATTTAAAAGCAGATTGCGATATTTGCAAAACGTTTCTGGATAAAATTGTTGAGAAACCTCTTGAAAGGCTTAAGAAAAAGCTTTTTGCTCCTAAGGGTCCCCGAGCTCTGACCAGCTGACACCCTCTATTTCTGTGGGGGAAACCACAACAGTAACAGCAGCTGTAACTGCCACTCCTGAGAAGGGTATTCAAGCAGTTCAAAAGAGGCTTGCTGAACTGGCTGACTTTCTGGTTCCCTCTAAAAAAAAAAAAAAAAAAAAAAACCTAAGAAAACAAAGCACACAGTCACAGAACCCCCTGCTGAGCAACTTTTGGGGACTTCTGTGCCTGCAATAAAAATGCCAGCTGCTGATAATATTGCAGAAGCCTTTCCGGTCATTCAGGCTTTACAGGGGCTGACTGCTCCTCTGCCTCAGACTCCTGCCAAGCAGACTGGCTCTTCTTCTCAGTTTTCCCTTTTCCAACAAGAAGAGTATATTGATATTGATGTGGAGGATGACAGGGATCCCATTGAACTGGAGGTTTCACCTGAACAAGACTTTGGTTCTCCTCCTAGGGCATCAGAGGATTTTTCCTCGCACTTTACTTTTGTAAGAAGGATGGTGGGTGCTTTAGACATCCCCACAAGTGAAGTGATTGAGGATGATGAAGAAGAAGCTGAGTACATGGAAATGATGGGGCTGACACCCGCTAAAAAGCTTCTTCCAGTTAACAAGTTCTTTAAGAAGGATGCCTAAAAGATTTTGCAAACACCTAATACTGCCCCCCTCTGGATAAGAGGTTGGATAAAAAGTATCAGTTGGAAAGACAGGGTTCTGAATTCTTGTTCTCACACCCTGACCTCCAAGGGGTGGTGCAAGTGGCAGCCTGTGACAAGGCAAGGGTTCCACTAGCCTCCCACCCCCCAGACAAAGACTCTAGGAAGACTGATAGCATGGCCAAGAAAAGTTACCTTTTGGCTTCCTTGGCCATCAGGCAGGCACTTCCAGGCCTATGCTGCACAATACCAAAAATCTCTTTGGCACTGAGTTCTTGCCATGGCAGACAAGGCACAGTCTCCCCTTTCAGCTGATTTAGCTAAAACAGCCAGGTTTGGTTTGGAAGCAGCCAAATATCTGTTCCAAATGGCTGCTGATTTGAACGACACAGCTGCCAGGTGGATGGCAAACACTGTGGCTCATGGAAGGTTTGCTTGGCTGAGATCCACAAACCTTACCCAGGATACACAAACAAAGGCATTGCATTTCCCATTGGAGGAAAACTCCCTCTTCAGGAAAAAGACAGAGGCTTACTTGAAAAAGGTGGATGAATATAAGGCCACCTACAGAAGCAATTCTGCAAAAGAGACCAAGCTTCCCCGTCCAACAGACCCGATGGAAGGGGAGACGGGCAGATCCTGTCAGAGCAGGCCCTTTTTCTAGGCCATGGCCACGCCTCAGTACCAGCAGTATCCACAGCAGGGATACTTCAGGGGCAGGGGTAGAAGGGGTTCCAGGCGTGGTTCCCAATCTCAGGCCTAGCCTCAAGCAAAGCAGGCACCCTGACGTGTCTGTACAGGCCACCTCCCTACTGCCTGTAGGAGGCAGATTGGCTCACTATTTTCATGCTTGGCAAAAAAATCACCACAGACAAGTGAGTCCTAGAAGTAGTGAGCCAGGGATTGTACTCTAAGCTTCAGATCCTTTTCACCTTTAAGAACCCGAGTTTTCAAGCCATCCACAAATGCAGAGAGAAAACTCCTGGAGGTAGAGGTTCAAAAACTGCTTCTATCACAAACAGTAGAACCAGCACCAGTACAGTTAAAGGGAAAGGGTTTTTTACTCAAGGTACTTCATTACCACAAAGAAAAATGGGGAGTGGCAGGCCACCTTAGACTTCGGGGTTTTAGACAGATTTCTAACAAAACCAACATTCAAAATGGTAACCCTGGCACTAATTTTACCAACCCTCCAGAAAGGGGATTGGTTGGCGTCCCTGGACCTAAAAGATGCCTATTTCCACATCCCCATAAGGGAGTCTCACAGAAAATACCTCGGGTTCAGACTCCCTTCAGGTCATTACCAGTTTTCAGCCCTGCCCTTTGGTCTCACTTCAGCATCAATGGTGTTCACAAAGTGTTTGGCAGTGGTAGTGGCACACCTTTGAAAGCAAGGTGTCACAGTCTTCCCATATCTAGACGACTGGCTGGTGGTGGGAAAATCGCCCCAGCACGTGAGGGAGAAACTGTAATTCTCCCAAGGGCTCTTGGAGTCTCTAGGATTCCTGATAAACCTGAAAAATTGGAGTTCATAGGAGCGGAGTTAAATACTCTGCAGGGCAGGACATACCTGCCTCTGGACAGGGCAAAGAGCATCCTACAGATAGCAGGTTCATTCAGCCTGAACAAACCAAAAACTGCAAGACAGTTCCTACAGCTTCTGGGCTACATGGCAGCTGCCACTGGCACAGTGCTAGGATCCAGATTCCAAATGAGGGTCATCCACTTTCATCTCAGGGCTCTCTGGTGTCAAAGAAGAGACCCTCTTTCAAAGTTGATTCCAGTGACAAGAACTTTGTTACAGGCCCTTGAATGGTGGAAAGAGGAAATCGGCCTGAGAGGAAGGGTTCCTTTTCAATAGGAGCCCCTATCAGTAGTTCTCACAACAGATGCATCACTATTGGGGTGGGGTGCCCACCTGGGAGATCACACCACCCAAGGCATATGGTCAAGTGCAGAGTCACTCCTGCACATCAACCTGCTGGAACTCAGAGCAGGATTGTTGGCACTAAAGGCTTTCACGACACTGCTACAGGGAAAGGTAGTACAGATCAGAACAGACAATACCAACACTATGTACTTCATAAACAAGCAAGGAGGGACAAGGTCAAACCTTCTCTGCACAGAAACCATGAAAATATGGAGTCTGGCGTACTCTTTGGGAGTGTCACTACAGGCCACTCGCCTTCCTGGCAAGGACAATACCTTGGCAGACACCTTGAGTTGGATCAACCAGGCCCATCATGAATGGACTCTGAACAGGCAGGTGGTGGAAGTGATTTTCAGGAGGTGGGGCACTCCACAGGTAGACATGTTCGTGTCCCACCAGAACCACCACCTGCCACAATATTGTTGCAGACCACCAGATGGAACAGTTCCCCTGGATCCTGTGGTTCTGGATTGGTCAGAGAAACATCTGTATGCTTTTCCTCCTTTCCCCCTGGTGTACAGGGTATTGCTTAGCTTCCGGGTCCCAGTCAGCATCCATGATCTTGATAGCACCAGATTGGCCCAGGCAGCTGTGGTGCTGTCTACTGCTCTCCATGTCTGTGGCCGAGCCAGTACACCTTCCCAGGAGGCACAACCTGTTAACCTCCAATCAAGGGAGGTTCCTGTACCCGAACCTCCGATCCCTCAGGCTCAAGGCCTGGCTCTTGAGGACCTAGAATATGCAGGACTAAAAAATTTCTGAAAGTGTCTTGGACATTTTGAGGGGTTACAGGAAGCCCTCCACTAAGAAAACCTATGCTGCAAAAAGGAAAAGGTTTTCTATTTGGTGTTTCACCCAAAGAATTGTGCCAACAGAGGCTGGGGTCCCAGCCATGCTGGACTATCTTACCTATTTGCATTCACTGGGCCTACAGCCCAATATCCTGAAAGTACACCTTGCTGCAGCATCTGCTTACGTTTCAGCCAGGCAAAGGATTTCTCTTGCCTCAGACCCTATCTTCAAAAGATTCTTTAAGGGCATTTCCCGTTTGCACCCCCCTCACAGGGAGCCAGTGCCGGCATGGGACCTCGGTGTATGTACAGCCAAACTCATGGGGTCTCTTTTTGAGCCCATGTCTTCAGCTCATCTAAAATATGTCACATGGAAAAAAGTTTTCCTAGTAGCACAGTGACTTCTGCCAGAAAAATAAGCGAGCTACAGGCTCTCTGCATTGAACAGGACTGCATTTTCTTCCACAAGGACAAAGTGGTCCTGAGAATGAACAGGACATTTCTCCCTAAAGTGGTTTCTGATTTCCACTTAAATCAAACCATTACCCCACCTGTCTTTTTCACTGAGCACTCCACTTCTGGTGAAAGGAGGCTCGACAGTCTGGATGTCAAGAGAGCTCTTTGCTACTACATGACAGCCACTAAGGACCATAGGCAGGACAGAAAACAGCTGTTCCTGACTTATGGGGATGTGGAAAAGGGTAACGCAGAATTTAAAAGGTCAATTTCTCGCTGGACAGTACTGTGTATCCAGTTTTGTTACTCTAAGGTGGGAGCTGCCAGGGATGTTCCATTAGTGGACATCTGTAAAGCAGCTACCTGGAAAACAGTACACACTTTCACAAAGCATTACAGTTTGGACATCCTGTCCAGGAGTGATGCCAGGTTTGGCACAGCAGTCCTGCAGAGTCTGTTCCCAAAGTAGGTTCTGTATCCACCTCCAAAGGTACTGCTTCTTAGTCTGCAGAAGTTATGAATAACAGTATTACTGGAGTCTGAAGAAAAAATTACTTACCATAGTAATCTTGTTTCCTCCCAGTGATACTCTGGTAATCAGAACTTCCCACCCTCCCTCCCTTCATGAACCAGTAGCCTCAGCATTACTGGGAATGTTTTTAACTTTCTTGTTTATACTCCCCCAGTACCGGAGTCCCCGCTCAGTCGGGAGATGCCTAGGCACCCCCCCGCTTCTTCACCTACCTGTATCCCCGGAGGACCCCCATTTAGCCGTGGCTATACCTCCCAGGTGGGTACGAGGTGGGGCCCGAGTACGCCGAGAACTTCTTGTTTCATCTGGTCCCCCAGTCGAGGTCAGGTAGGTGGGAGCAATCAGGGTTTGTACTGGTGCTCCTTCCCTCTGTGCTCCGGTGCTTCTTTCTGCCATTTTCTCTCCTGCATTTGGTGTGCGCCCCGATGTCAAGACACTGCGCGCCGACGTCTACCACACGCCTCGACCTGTCCCTCCTGCGACTGCAGGATGTGACCTACCATATAGGTGCCACAATCAGGCGCTATGGCTTGTTATTTGGGTTCATTTTACTGTTCTTCCCCTTCAGGTGATTCTGACATTCAGGGGTAATGTTATATGTTATGACCTCCAGTTTTTGGGGTCTTTTTCCCCTTTTGGGGGGCATTGGGGTGTTGTTCCATTATTATATTTCTAATTATTGAGGGAATTTACATATAGATGTTTAGTTTTTTTGATACCTGTCTCTCCAGGCTCCAAGAAAATCTGTGAGTTTAGAACCAAGGCAGTTAATTTAAGGCAGCATTTGAAAATAGCACGCACAAAGATTCCTTCATTTGCATACCATTCCAAACTCTCTCCGGGCAGTTCATTCTTAAAGGGACACTGCAGAAGTTCTGAATACCTGAGTATCACTGGGAAGAAACAAGATTACTATGGTAAGTAATTTTTACCTGTGCCTGTATTAAAATGTTGCATCCTAATGTTCTACCTGGTTTTGGATGAAGAGGTTTCAGAACTGCAGTGCTGTAGGTGTAAACTCTTTATAGTGTTCAATAATGCAGACCCTTTTTTGTTCTTCGATGAGTGATTCCTCTCATTTTACCCGTGTTTTTTTCCCCTCTCTGTTGTGAGAGTAGTTTTGCCACAGCACACAGCTTTGCTCCTTCCAGATGTGATTGTTTCCTGTTCTGTATCTAGCACTCTTATACAGGGACAATCACTGACACTGTTCCAGTGGGGCTATAACAACAGTCTGCTGCATGCTTTCCTCACAGTAGTAGCCTACTGTTCGTTTAATCTTGGCTTGTTATGGTACCAAGTTGCAACTCCCCGACACACACACACACACACATCATAGAAATTATGTATTAATTAAACTAAAGACGGCATTGTGTGACAAAAACTGGGACTTACCTGCCACCATATGTAGATGGTCTGTATGATCTCCATGGTGCTGCTCTGCAGATGACTGGAGGGGTAATGTTACCTGATGATCCCTCTAGTCTTTAAAATATATGCGATATGTAACACACACGCGAGATACTCTGTGAGGTTTGACAATGGAATCCAGGTACTTAACTGACTGTGCTAGTAGAAGAACTCACACTGAACTCTGCTCCCCACTCTCCTTTTCATATGAAGGCAGTGTGGTCCAGTGGTCGGAGCTTCACCTTGGGGACCATAAGATCACTGGATAAAGCCCCACTGGACACAAATAGTCAGTGTGTGACCTTGAGCACACAGTGCTCTAGCCTGCCCAGCTGCTGAAATGCATAGAAGCAGGATCCCACTGAAAACCAGATGTTTCCTCTAAGCTGGTCTGTCCTTGGTAAATAAATTATAAAGTACAACTGGGTTTCCCTAGAGACCTCACAAAACTCTCAGCAGAACCTCCTCCACTGAGCGGCAGGACCCACAAGGGAGCCAGAAAAATGTACACTAAATGATGCTTTCAAAGTGTGTGTGTGTGTGTTTGTATTTGGAAGGAAGAGTGGAACATTTGCATTGTATGAAAACCTAGTCTGTGGTATTCGGTCTGCACATTTCTTTTGGCTGGTGGTCACGATCCTGACCAACATTTCTCTGACGTAGATATTCAGTCCTCATATCTGCATGAAGAAGAGCATTTTTCTGTCCTCTGTACAGCTTCTCTTGGTGTGGTCCACTTACAGATGCAACATTCAGCAGTGAATAGTTTAGTAGTGAGTGGGTATATACTGTGTGTGACTTCAGTTTCAGTTCCCAGCTCTTTAAATATTCTGCTTTTAAGAACAAACACAAATTCACAAAATACTGTGTTGTTGAGCACCTTAAGGCTTAGCATTTAGCAGCTGCTTAAAACAGCAAGGTGTTGGGGGAGGAGCTTTGTTTCACTAAGTGGAGTAATTAGTCTCTGCCTAGGAAATCTCTCCACGGTTGTGAGCAGCGGCTGTTCTCAACAGTGCAGGGCGCTTTCGTCTTCTATGTTCTTTTCCTCCAATTCCTCTGGCTCTCACCCGCTGTTTACTAGTCAAATTTCCATCACTGCTTCTTAAATGCATAGAGTCTGGACCAGCGGGCCCTTTCTATCCTGCAGGATGATTCGGGGGAATGCTGTTTAGCAGCACATGGGCCCTCCACGTATACTCCTAAAAAGAGTATGCATCGCCTCAATAACGTGTTCATCCACCACCATCCCAGGGAGTGACAGTCTTCATGTTGAGTCTGGGACCTGTGTCTCCCTGACTACAGTACAACACATGATGCCCCCACTCCACTGGGATTGCTGCATCTGTCTATTTAATTAGAATATCAGTCTCTGTTCGATGATATTGGGGAGGCTGGCCAGCAGTCGTAGAATATCAAGAAGGAGATGGTTTTGAATTGGAAAGGAGTGGGATTGGGGGGATGGATATTGGGTTGGTGGAGCAGGGTGTGTGGAAATGAGGGAAATGCAAGAGTTAAATGAGGGTTGCAGCTACTAGCCAGTAGGGCTAGTGCCTGGGGAAAAATTAATTGCCCCATCTTTCTGCTGGCCCAACTCGTATGCTCATTGAAATGTTACCTTCTACAGTATTAGACAGTAGGGCCAGTTAAAGGAACATTTCACTTGACTGATATAAAATCTTCCAGCATTTGGATGGTGGGCTGGTGCCAGTTTCAACCCTAGAATGGGTGTTGGATTGGTCAGAGGGTGAGATTTAGGAGTGCTGATGGATTGGAAAGGGATGGAATTGAGTTGAATGGTTGTTGGATTAGAAAGGTGTAGAATTGAGGGGGTGGCTTTGAAAGGGGTGGGATTGACTTTGATGGCTTGGGTATTTGATTGGTGAGTTGTGCCGTTGCTTTGAAATGGGTGGATTGACTCTGAGAGCTTGGGTATTTGATTGGTGAGTTGTGCAGTTTTGGGGAATGGGGTTTTGGACTGGAAATGGGGCAGGAGTAAGGCAGATGGTTCAATTGGAAAGGGGAAGGACTGAGATGAATGGTGTTGGGTTGGAGAAGAGTGGGATTGTGGTGACTGGGAGGTGGGATTAGGGGGGATGGGAGTTAGATTGGTAAGGAGTGGGGATTGAGGAAGGTGGTTTTGGATCGGAAATCCAATGAGAGGGGGATAGGTGTTTTATTAGAAAGGGGTTGGTGATTGAGGGTAGCTCTTAGATTTGAGAGGGTGGAATTGAAGGGCTGAGGTCGGATTTATTTATTTGCTTTTGTTAACAGAGTAAGCACACTAGAAAGCCAAGTGCCTATTTTCATTTGCGAAGAGAGGGTATGAGCATTGAACTAGAAAGGGATGGTTTAGGGAGAATGAGTGTTGGAAGTGGTGACTCGAGGGAGACAGTTTTTGGATTGGAAAGTGGTAGGACTGCGGGAGAGATGCTAATGTTGGAGTGGAAGGGAGATAAATTGCTGCCTATAGTATCTGGTACTGTATGAAATTATACCATTGCCCCTGCCTCTTACTGCATTATAGAATTATCACAGTGCACCATCATTTGTACAAGCACAACTCTTGAGTCACACCTTTTGGCATGACAACATATCATGACCTTTGACTAAAAAAATCAGTACTGTTTAGTCAGCAACACTGTCCTGCCTTGAGGGAGAGTATGGCTTATTTTGGGCTATACAATTAGTAGCATGTTTTGAACGCTTGACTCTATTTAGCAGTGTTTCACTTTAATTAGCAAGTTTTCCTGGGTTAATTTATAATTGGACCATGAAAGTCTCGTAGTGTACCTATGGCGGTGAATTATCTCAGCCATATTTAGGTGTCCGAAAATCTTAATTGAAATCTCTAACCCTGGGCTCTGTAATAGTGAATGTAGTCCTGACAGCACTTACTGAATCCTGTTCCTGTGACATGGAATCCTGTTATCTCTGCCTCCTAAGGCCTGTCCTCTTAGTTATATAGTCTGTTGGGCAGTCTGCATTTCCTTTGAGGTAACCAGCCATGTAGTACATAAACAGTGCAGCGCACACCAGGTAGTGTACAAAAAGTAGATTACTTCATTAGATCTGTCGATGTTACAAAGTAATCTATTTTTGTACACTTCCTGGTGTATGCTCTTCTTTTTGTGTACTACTTCAAGCTCCTTGCCATTTGTATAGCAGCACCCCTTTTCCGTGAAGCATGTGGTGGTCTGCTGTCTCTAGGTAACCAGCCATAAAGCTCCCAGTTCTGTGCTTCCCATCTTGCGTTCTTATAGCGTGGTCAGTGAATTCACAGTAGCTTGCTGTGTTGTTCTTGACACATACAGTCACTTTGGAATATTTGCAGCAGTTTCCCAGCTGCAAAGGTTCAGGTAGGCACAGTTGGGCAATGTATTCAGAACATCCTCTCTCTCTTGGACATGTAATTGGACAGTAGATTTGCATCAATGTTTATGAGCTTTTTCCTTTTTACTGCTAGTGCGGAGGAGGAAAGCAGTTTGGAGTATTGCTTGATTAGCCTAGCTTTTAAAAATACTACATAAACAGGAACGGCTGCATCCTCTGGCTAATGACTGCACTGTAGATTCTCAACTATGGTTTATCCCATCAGGTTAGTTTACTCTGTGTATATTAAGGCTGGTGAGAAGAAAGGAATCCTGTCTCACCACTTTCTGCAAACCAAACTGACTTCTTTTGGCTCTGCACTGTGCAACTGTACGTAGGAAATTAGGACCAACTCTGCTAAAATATTAGTACTGAATATGTTTATTAAACAAAAATACCAAATGCCCACCAGACCTGTATAAAAGAGCGCCTGTTTCACCCATACAGCCTTCCTCAGGGTGGCATGTTCTGGATCTGAGCAACTACATTCTCCTGACCATCCAAGGATTATGAAGCAAATTGCATTCCTTACCACTCTTTAATGGATGAGTTTCTGTGATGGCCCCACTTTGAAATGAATAATAAGAGACTGAGCTCTCACTTTTATTTTTAAATACATTTTATCACCTTTCTACACCTTAGCTGCCCCCTTCTGATCGCACCTTCCCCCCCAGCCCCGTCACCCCAGTCTCGTTAGGACCTCCAGAGTTCTGCCCGGTCGCTGGGTGCGGAGCCTGCAGAGGGTCGGTCGTCATCCGCAGCCAGGGAGTGTTTTTCTCCATTTTCTCCACCCATCCCCATTGCTGGGGCGCACATGGAGGGTGTCCGTATGTGGAGGTGAGCACACATCTGCGGACGTCCCGTAGCACCCTTCCTTCCTTGGCGCCCAACAGTCCTGCACTACCTTTGGGCCTTCACCCAGAGGCCTCAGTTCGGTGGGCGCGCCAGTCCTCCCTCATTGGAAAAGGAGAGCAGTCCTTCGGATGCTCAGTCCTCTCCGTCCTCAGCTGACCCCCGGCGGCCAGCTCGCACCGAGAATACAGGTCACTGGCATGGCAGGAGGTAAGGCACAGATGCCTCAGCCCTCCATGCCACTGGGCCAGCTCACTGAGATCTGACTTTGAACATAATTAGAAGAGAGGGATCCATTAGAGTTGTAAGAAATGCAGTTTGATTTGTAGTTCTTGGATGGTCAGGAGAAGGTAGTTGCTGTGGGCTGGAACCTGCTGCTCTGAGAAAAACTTCATGGGTGAAACGTTGACTGTCTTTTATGCAGGTCGGGACATACAATATTCTGTAATAAATATATTTAATATTAAAGGGAATTGTCCACCTGTAATTGGGCCCCACCTCAGTTTGAGACAGGGACTGATTAGCATTTTTGCTAGTTTTTTTTTTATTTACAGCCTTGTTAGTTTAGTTTTCAGCTGGTTGATCCTGCCGTCCTTTCCTCCAGCATTTTGTTTCCAAGCATTCCTAGTGGCGCACCCTCAACCTCCTGCATCCATCCCGAGAATGACATATGAGCCGGGGAGCAGCCGCGGAAGCATGCATAGAGTTCTCGTATAGATGGCGCTATTAATTGCTCCTGTTTGCAGTTTACATGTCCTGGTGCTATACTGAGACCAGGTATAAACTGGCAGTAATTTCCTACCTATAGTGCCTATTGTGTATCTCATTGGAACAGCATTCCTCGCTGTTCGCTTTGTCTTTACAGGCTGGGGTGTGAGTAGGGCTTTGCAGTTACTGCATTGTGCAGCCCCAGATCCTGTCTCTTCTGGCCTTCACCAGCTCTGTAGGGAACATCTGTCCTCCTGCTAAAATACTAGCTGCCTAAATTTCCTCTCTAGGACAAGAGGGCAGAAACCTGGCTCACTGAATTCGATTGAAGGAGGGGAACATAATTACTTTGACACAAATGGGGACAGAGACGTGCTACTCCTCTCAGCACAAGGGTGATACCAGGTGGAGCATAAAAGGCACACACAATTTAACAGAAAGAGAAGGGGAGGTAGGGTGCAACATGTAATATAACCATATCACAGAGAGCTAAACACGTGAAACCGCTGTCTGCAAAGCACAACTTACCAGTGCTTTCTCTAGGGGTTTAACTGCTGCACCTTACCTGAATAAACTACTGTACTTTGCTGGAAGATAATCATCTTGGACTGTTAGTACAGTACTTTGCTTCTACAGTTGTACATCTGTGACATGCTTTTTTGTGCTCTAGGTTCTTTTTTTTGTTTGTTTGTTTATCACCGCTATGCAGAAGATGAGTGAGGTGAGAGGCTGATCTGGTTAACTAGATTTTCAGTCAGTAGCCAGACAGAGAAAACAAAGAGCTGTCTGTGTTCTTGAGTCCAA
The DNA here is from genome assembly GCA_016271365.2 of Neoceratodus forsteri. NCBI lineage: Eukaryota > Metazoa > Chordata > Ceratodontiformes > Ceratodontidae > Neoceratodus > Neoceratodus forsteri. The sequence continues at coordinate 1,077,619,280 of CM028130.1, forward strand.
AGAGGGTGTAAGCCAAATTGGAGGCCGTCTGAGTCCGCAAAGAAGACACGAGTTTGCACATGCAGGCAGATAGTAAATGCATGTAAACAGATTCCTTTACTGGGGTAAGGCAAAGACTGAGCTCAGCAACAAAATGAAGGCAGTCTTTCCTACATTTCGCCCGACACTTGGGCTTCTTCATGGGGTTTGCTACCTTCCTGTGTGTGTAAACTGTTGTTGTTGTAGTAGTAGTCAGACAGAGGCTGATCAACTTATAAAAATACTCTGGGTTTCGCACGGTCTGGGACTATAGGGTGGGCTGTGGTGATTGAGGCCAGTGGCTCATTATTCCTTGAACCTCCTATACTGCATGTACTCTGTATGTGCAGAAGTGGTTTTAAAGTAAGATATAGCGTATCAAAACAGTGGTACTAATGCAGTAAAGGATGGTGGTAAAAGACAATTTTGGAGGATTTTATAAAAACCAAAAAATTATGTCGATGGCCAAAAATATAGGGTGGTGGTAAAAAATATAATGTGGTAGTGTGTTTAGAAAAAAAGGGGTGTGGCCCACTGTGTAAAATAAAGAAAGGGAACACAGAATACTGTTTGAAGTATGTAAGTTTTAGTGTTGCTAGTAGTTCTTTTTTCCCATTAAGTTTCTTTTTTTTTTTTTTTTTTGTTATCTTTCATAGTTGCCACCCTCCTCAGGTGCACCAGTAACCTTTGGGTCCCGGCACTGCCATTACGGTTCCATTATTCCTGTGGGGTGGGGCCAGTTGCCATCATCTAGTTGGTCCTGGGTTGAGCCCCCTCCCACCACCCAGCGGCTCTTGTGTGCTGCCACACTGGCAGCCTTGCTGGCATGCAGTTTCCCCTGTGGAGAAGACAAGCTCCCTGGTCCACACCTGCTGGTCGCTACAGCTGCAGAGTGGCACTCCACCCTTCCTGTTCAGGGAAGCACTGCTGCTGCCAACACTTCTGGGTCATGGAGGCCTGATCATGGAAAATTCAGGCTCGTTTCCAAAACCGGGTTGCCTGCATGGTAATGCGCCATGATACTGCTGGATCATCGGGTAACCGGTGCTATTAGCCCTTTCAGCAATAATACATGACGGGGTGCCCATTAAAGCATTTGTGATGCATGCCCATATTGTGAGGCATGAGGCTGAAGGCCAAGCATCCTTAAACTACTGGGAAGTTCACCGTCTTTTCCTGGGTGAAAAATGAGATCTGGCACTTGACCATGCAGCAGTAATATTTTAATTCATGGTGCGGTGATGTTTTTTAGCCAGTAAGGTCACTGGTAAAACAGAGCAGACTGGATGGACCGATAGGCTTTTTCTGCTAACATTGTCTGTGTTACTATATATTATAGTGGTGTTGTAGCGCTAGTATAGTTAAGGTTGAGCAGGGGTTTCTGTGTTAAACCTCAAACTTTGCACTTTAATATCTTCGCAACTGTTCAATGGATGTGCACAAAATTTTGCATGTGCGGTCTTGGGGAGGTAGATCTCTTGATGTGCTAAGTTTTGTTCCACTCGGATGTGCGGATTCTGAGATGCGGATAGTGGAAAAACTTAAAAAAATTGCTTTTTTTTTTTTTTTTTTTGTCTGTCATCTTTTAGCACTTAGTTTGGAATTTTGGTCAGAAATTTCATGGTGCAAAGGACTTGGCCCATAGATGTGACATTCCCTAGTTTGGTGAAAAAATATTGATGTGTTCCAAAGTTATGAATAGCGAAGTAAGGTAAACTTGAAATAAAGTGTTTCATGGCTACCAAAGGATAACAAATAAATATAGGCCATCTTATTCAGTGCAGACAAAAATGAGTTAAAAAAAATTATATGGGTAGCTTGTTGGCGCAGTGGTAGGACTGCCACCCATGACCGCCGCAAGCTGGGTATGGGAACAAGCTCGGGTCGGAGAATTGGCAAGAGGAGGAGGACTGAATGCCCCAGAAGACTGTCTGCTCCTCCAAGGAGCGAGATTTGCTGTCTTTGCAACACTGCTGCCATTTTGGTGACCATGGGTGGCAGCACAGCAATAGGCAGAGTAGGAGGGAGAACATCAGCCCAGCAAATGGCCCGCACCTTTCTGGGCCCAGCACTGCACTCCTGGCTTGCTGACATTCTAGAGGGTTGTGAGAAATATGGAAAATGGCTCATGCACCCATGACGATAGGCTCTGGTTTATGCGGACTCCACACCACCACCTGAGATGCCTCCTGAAAATATTTTAGACTCGGGGATGAAGTCCCTTACCCTGTCCTCATCTGGGGTGGTACAGCCAAGGCTCCATGGAGGACAGCACTCTGGTAAGGATTCAGAGAGCACAGAGAAAGATTGGACAGAGATTAAGTGACTTGCTCATGGTCCCACACATATTTTGTTTACATCCACACTGGAATACGATTCAGTGTAGAATTATAGTGGAATTGGTGCAGCAATCCTCAGTTAGAAGCTCATGTAAACTTTTTGAGCAAGTGGCAGTTGTGGGGTTCAAACCCAGGTCACCCGGTTTCACTCCTGCGTTCTAACCATTAGGCCAAACTGCCTCACTACAAAGTTACTTTACATTCAGCCTAAATCCGTTGCCATTAAGTCCTACCCCGACAGTATCCCGTGTGGGCCCTTTAAGTCTTTGGTGTCCAAGGGGTCTCCCTAAATTCTGCAGGGTTAGCTAAAATGGACTGCGAATGTTCAAGCAGACTTCTAGTGTGAAAGTAGACTCCCCAAATCATCTGTTAGCCAGTATCTGGGTGACTTTTAGAGAGTAGTCTCTGAAATCCACGTTTGCTAACAAGTAGTTTGTATATCAAGGGGAGCTCCCTACTGTGACAGAACACTGCTGGAGAAGGGTTTTTTATTAAATTTTGCAGGGTCAGTGGCTGGGAAGTCCGACAGGCCCCACAGACATTCCCCTCACCAGTGACAGTGCAGGGAGGGTTAAAACATGGGTCCAATAAGCCCACTAGTGTGAACAGTGTGGGTCAAACTAGAAGCATACTTTGTCACAATATAAATTGAAAGCACACATTTCCACAGCACAGTAGATAACAAGTGTTGGAAAGGTGTTTTTTTATACAGTTCACATTTCTTATCTTTAAATATTGTAACACAGCAGGTGCACGACTCTGAACCCACTGTCCAGGGGAATGGGGATCACTTTTCAGAAGGCTGCTGCAACTTCTGCACTTTGGTGTGAGTTAGCACAGTCCTTTGCCCTCACCAAACTGCTGTATATATTGAAATATTACTTCTAGGGACATGGATATGTTCATCCACACTGTCTGGCAGGTTCCTTGCCGCTTTAAATCTTGTCGGAAGGTCTTCAAGCTGGCTCCTCCCACCCACCCGGCTGGTAAAACTCTCCGCTCCACCCCATGACGTCAGATCTTCCTTACCGCTTGGAAGCTCAGGTTCCCTCCTTAGCGCTCTGCGTTTAAGACTGGATCCTAACTCTTCGGTTCGTCTGAAACTAGTTTTGAAGTTTTCTAAACTTTGGTCTTCTTTATCCCTCGCGGCTGCGATGGACAAATCAATCTCCGGCTTTCGGAGGTGCCCTTTCTGGCAGAAGATGTCCAGGATGGATCCGCACTCCACGTGCGTCTACTGCCTCAACCTAGACCACGATCCGCAGGCCTGCGAGTTGTGTCGCTCCTTTTCGGCCAGCGTCCTGGAGGATCGCCAGCCAGTTACTGGAAGCTCGGGCACCCGAGGCCGCCATTCGCCGGTAAAATCTAAAGAGGCTCGTTGGGCTGTGTCCGTGGCGGCTGGCTCGGCTGAGCAGCTCGAGCAGATGATCGCCCTCGAGGAGGAGGCAGTCCAGGCCGCATCTTCCTCCTCCTCGGTCGCGACATTTATCCCGCTCTCTTTGAGTACCTCTTATTCGGCTTCTTTCAAGGAGCTTTGTCAGTCCCTTTCCACGAAGGGGAGAGGGGCCTTCGGGACATTCCTCTTGGCCCAAGAAGAGGGAGTCAAAGGGTAAGTCCCACCGTCGGCGTTCGTGGGAGCGGGAGAGGTCTCCTTCACCAGACAGCCGACCGTCGACTTCGGTCGAGGTTGCGGCTCAGGCCGCTGGCTTCATGGTGTCCCCGTCAGGCCAGCCTGCTGAGACACCCGTCGACGCAGTCGAGATATTCCTCGACCCGTTGGACGGGTTGTCGACTGGTGAAGCAGACAACCCCTCTTCGCCGGTTCCCCCAGTGGAAACCGAGGATCTGCCTGCGCCTTCGGGGCGGCAGTCCCCAGTTAAAGTGTCCGAGCCGAGGGAAGGGCGGGTGTCCCCCGCCCCTTCCCAGGGCGGCCCTCGGTCTCGGACTTCATCTCGGTCAAGCTGTTCCCGCTGACATCAGCGGTCTCGGCACCGAAGTAAGCGGCGACACCGTTCCTCCTCGTCCTCCTCCTCGGAAGAGGAGAGGCTTTGACGCAAATTGCGTCGGCGTTACGAGGAGCTTATGTAGCAGCAGTTACTGTTGTCTGGGAGTAAATTGACTCCGATTCATCCCCCGGCCATCAAGTGGCTGTCACCCGAATGGCCGAAGCAACCGCTCGCCGCAGTCGAGATGCCCATTTCTGGACCGGTTGTTCGGGCCGAAAACTGCTGCCCCACCGATTGTGGTGGAACCTCTGCCTCCACAACCAAAGTCTGGGGCACCAACCAAAGATTCTCGGTCAGGTCACGGCTTGCTCCACAGGTTGTCGGTCACCCTCACTCCCGACCATCCTCGGCAGGTGAAGGGTGGCTCAGGACCGAGGCTGCTCTTCGCAGACTCTTCGGAGTCCGATGATGACTCCTCCCTGTTCTCCAGGCATGGCAACCTGGAGTCCTCTGGGGACCAGTCTTTGGACGATAGCCCATCGTCCTTCATGGGTCTGCTTTGGCTCATCTCGGAGTCTACCGGGATGCAGCTTGAGCCCATGTCCAAACGGACCAAGTATCCCCTGACGGAGATACTAGACCGAGGGGATTCACCCACGGAAGCCTTCTCTGTGGCTGAGGCCATTGTCGGCCCAGCCTTGGGGCTTCGGCATCGGCCTGCTTCCTGTCCTGCGCCCTCGGCCAGGATGGCCAGGAAGTATGCAGCCCCTACCGGCTCTTTGCCCGGTTTCTCGGAGCACCCCTCTGCCAAGGGGTTAGTCACCGATAGCGTCTTCTGGCATTCCGGAAAAGCTCGGGACGTGGATAAGCCCCCCAACAAAGAGTCCAAGAAGCTGGACTATGCCGGGCGCAAGGTGTACGCTGTGTCCTCCCTCTGCCTCCGACAGGCCAGCTCGGCTGTGCTGATGTCACACTTCTCCCACGCCCTCATGGGCTCCCTGGATGAGGTCCTCCCTCATCTCCCAGCCGACCTGCAGACCACGGTCCGTCAGGTGCGGGACCAGGGTAGGGCGGTGGCGAAGCAGCAGCTTCAGACTGCTCTGGACATAGGTGATTCCTGTGCCAGGTCAGTAGCGGCCACGGTGGCCATGCGCCGCAGGGTGTGGCTGAGGATATCCACCTTCACGGCGGATACCCAGCACAAGTTGGTGGACGTCCCCTTCTTGGGGACTGACATCTTCGGCCCTGGAGTGGAGGGACACCTCCAGCGGATTGAAAAGTCCAACGCCACTCTGGACTCTGTCACCTCTGCCCAGAGGGACAAAGGCCGCCGTTAGCAACAGCATAAGTCCTTTCGTCCTTCGGCCCCTGCAGCATGACAGGCCCAACAGCACCAGCACCAGGACCAGCAGGCTCGCGCTTGGCGTCCCAAACCCAAGCCAGCAGCTTCCTCCAACAGGAAGCAAGGAGGTAAAGGCCCAGGAGGTCCCTCGGCCGGTCCCTCCTCCAAGCCTGCCTAGTGACGGGTTGAGGGGTGTCGCCCCCAACCTCGTCACCCTTCCCTGGGTTCCCCCATGGGGGGACGGCTCCGCCACTTCCTTTCCGCCTGGTCCGCTATCACCATGGACGTTGGGTGTTGGAAGTGGTAGGAAAGGAGCCTGCCTCTGGAGTGAGCAGACCCCCCCTTTCGCCGAGCCGCCGCTCGGGGCCACGGTCCGAAGCCTCACTGTCTGCCTGCCGAGCCGATATTGCCCTGCTCCTTGAAAAGGAGGTGATCAGGAAGGTGGCAGATCCTCCTCCAGACCCGGGGTTTGTGTCCAGGTATTTCCTGATCCCAAAACGGATGGGGGGCTGGCGCCCCATTCTCGACCTGCACGACCTGAACAGGTTCCTAAGGTCTCGGACCTTTAGGATGGTCACTCTGGCTCAGATAATCCCATCCTTGGAACGAGGCGTGTGGTTCTGTTCCCTGGACCTCCAGGATGCATTCTTTCACATCCTGATCCGTTCGTCTCATCTGAGATTCCTCCGCTTCAGAGCGGAGGGATCCCTTTACGAGTTCCGGGCCATGCCCTTCGGCCTCTCTCTAGCTCCCAGAGTCTTCACCAAATGCACGGCAGTGGTGACAGCATTCCTGCGGCACTGAAGGGTCCGAGTGTACCCCTACCTGGACGACTGGCTGATTGCAGCCCCCTCCAGAGCGGAGGTGGAGCGGTCCAGAGATCTGGCCCTCCAGGTTTGCTCTCAGGGTGGCCTCCTCATCAACGAGGTCAAGTCGGAACTCATGCCGAAGCAGGTGATACACTTTGTTGGGGCAGAGCTCGACTCTCTTCAAGCCAGAGCTTGGCTCCCGACGGACAGGGCCGAGGTTCTTTCCTCCTTTGCCCAGTCATTTCCGGTTGGGCAATTGCACCCTGCCCGGGACTTCCTGCACCTCCTGGGCCTTATGGCGGCCTGCACCAGCGTGGTCCGTTGGGCCTGTTGGTACATGCGTCCCCTTCAATGGGGACTGGCCAGCCGGTGGTCACAACGCTATGATCCATTGGATCAGTTGGTGACAGTGACCCAGGAGATGTGGAACGCTCTCCAGTGGTGGACCGTTCTGGCACATCTGCAGGAGAACATCCCGTTTGTCCGCCCTGAGCTGACGGTCTCTCTGTCGACCGACTCATCTCTGATGGGTTGGGGTGCCCATCTGGGGAAACACAGAGCGCACGGCCTCTGGTCCCCTCAGGAGTCCCGATGCCATATCAACCTGCTGGAGCTCCAAGCGGTCCGCCTAGCTCTCACCGCCTTCGCTCCGTTTCTACGGGGTCAAGTGGTTCAGGTCCAGACGGACAATACCACGACCATGTACTACCTAAACCGCCAGGGCGGGACGTGCTCCATGCTGTTATGCAAGGAAGCTCTCCGCATATGGTCTCTCATGCGCAGCCTGGAAGCGGATCTCCTAGCCATTCACATGGCAGGAGCCTTCAACACCCTGGCCGATGCCCTAAGCCGGATAGGGGCCGCGTCTCACGAGTGGTCTCTCCTGCCAGAGGTAGTACAAGATCTCTTCTCCTACTGGGGCATGCCTCAAGCGGACCTGTTTGCCTCCAGGGAGAATGCGAAGCTGAGACTGTTCCATGCCCGCCCCCTCAGCAGGGCTCGCTGCAGGGGGGGATGCCTTCTTGAGGCCGTGGACCCTGGGCCTCTTCTATGCCTTTCCCCCATTTCCCTTGATCCACAAGGTGCTTCTCAAGGCGAGGAGGGACAAGGCGCAGGTGATTCTGGTAGACCCAGACTGGCCCCGCCAGTTCTGGTATCCAGATCTCCTCAGTCTCAGCTCCAGGCTCCCGAGGCGGCTTCCAGCCCGCCCGGACCTGATCTCAGTCAATCAAGGAAGGTATTCCATCCGGACCTTCAATCCCTGCACCTGACGGCCTGGTTCCTGAGCGGCTAGAGTTCCAGGCCTTGGGTCTTTCCGATGAGGTCCTCAACGTCATTGAGGCGTCCCGTAAGGAATCGACCAGAAAATGCTATGCCTTCAAATGGAAGAGATTCTCCATTTGGTGTCAGGGAAAGGGCCTGGATCCTTCCTCCTCTTCCTTGGCTAGCATTCTGGACTACCTGTGGTCCCTTTCTCAGCAAGGGCTTCGGTCGACGACCCTTAAGGTGCACCTGGCAGCCATCTCTGCTTACCGGGCGCGGGCCGGGAAGCAGTCGGTGGCGCAGGAGAAGGTGGTTGGGCGCTTTTTCAAAGGCCTTGATCACATTTCCCCTCCGGTGCGAGAACCTCCACCTTCGTGGGATCTACTGCTGGTATCGGCCAAGCTCATGGGCAAGCCATTCGAACCAATGCACAGGTGCAATATCTCCCATCTGTCGTGGAAGACCGCCTTCTTGATGGCTATCACGTCAGCCAGAAGGATGGGAGAGCTCCAGGCGCTTTCCATCGAGTCTCCTTATCTGGTGTTCCACAGGGACAAGGTTGTCCTGCGCCCTCACCCGAAGTTCCTTCCGAAGGTGGTGTCAGAGTTTCACCTTAACCAGGTGTTGACTCTGCCGGTGTTCTACCCCAATCACACCTCGGAGGCCGAATATAGGCTCCATACTTTGGACCCTAGAAGAGCGCTCGCTTATTATAAGGAGCAGACGGCTGAAGTTCAGGGAGAGGTTCGCCAGCTGTTTGTCACCTACGCTGTAGCTGCACCTGGCAGACCTGCAGCCAAGCGGACGATAAGCAGGTGGGTCACCTCCTGCATAGATCTCTGCTATAGGTTGGCGGGCATGGAGCCTCCCAGAGGGATAAGAGCTTATTCTACCCGCCATACTGCTGCATCGGTAGCTGCTTCCAGGGATGTCCCTATCCAGGATATCTGCAGGGCTGCTACCTGGAAATCGGCACATACCTTCATTACCCACTACCACATCGACCTTGAGTCACACTGGGATGCTGGTTTTGGGGCCTTGGTTCTCCAGTCTTTATTCCCTAAGTAGAGGGTGTGCGCCTTCGCCTCCCTCCTCCCAGAGAACTGCTAGGAGTCTGCCAGACAGTGTGGATGAACAACATATCCATGTCCCTAGAAATACAGGTTACTCACCTGAACCAGGAGTTCTAGGAATGGCATATGTTGTTCATCCACACGACCCACCTGACCTCCCCGGCTCCGGCGCACAACCTGGCTTCCAGCGGGCTAGATCTGGCGTCATGGGGCGGAGCCGAGAGTTTTACCACCCGGGTGGGTGAGAGGAGCCAGCTTGAAGACCTTCCGGCAAGATTTAAAGCAGCAAGGAATCTGCCAGACAGTGTGGATGAACAACATATACCATTCCTAGAACTCCTGTTACAGGTGAGTAACCTGTATATCCCCACATGCAAGTCAAAATCTCTATTTTAAGGAAAATGTTCCAGCATTTGGCGGGTGAGGCTCGGGCCAATTAGTAAAACATCTTTCAAATAAGTAAATTTTGTACCCCATGCTAGAGATCCTTATGGGTTAGCCAGTGAGGGCGTCTGAGAGAGGTGGGAGAAGGAAGTGTCACAAACTTCCTTGTGTAAGCCACATTGAGACTCTGAGTGGAGATGCCTTGAAATCATCATTGTTGGTTTGCTGGGAGTCCAGGAGTCTGAAGTGGCCTATGAAATCCCCATTGTTAATCAGCAAGGAGTCCCTGTAATTCTTGTTCGAAGCAAGCAGGGTGTTTAGGGGTTTGCAGGAATCACCTGAATTCACCCATATTTGTCTACAGGCAGTCGGCGAGTCTTGAGGGGAGTCTTTGAAACTCCTAGTATTGTTGAGCAGATGGGTTAGGGGTATCCGAGAGGACACTGCAGCTTCTTACTGTTTTACTGTTTTTGTCTTGTTCAGATTAATTTTAAATGATGAGATTAATGCTGGTGAAGGGTTATGGAGTTCTAGTACTGCAGGTATTGGACCATTGATCATTTACATGCAGGTATACTGTAGGGCTTCCTTACCTTGTGCTGTATTTAGTTCTGGTGAGAAGTGAGAGATTGACAGCACTGGAGCACTGGACTCTTAATCCACAGGCCAGGTGCAGTCCAGATGGGCAGTGCAGGCTTCCCATCCCTGGTGAATTTAGTGGCTGGGAGGAGGGCTGACAGCACTGGATACGGAAGTCCTCTGCACTGGGCTGGCAGTATATCTTAAAGGTTAGAGCAAGGAGCTCTGAATGAGCTTGGTACTATACATTCAGCAGACCAGGGTTTGATTCCGCAACCTCCGCTTGCTTACTGTGTGACCCTCAGCAAGTCAATTAACTTCCCCGTGCTCCCGGGTTGCCCCTGTAAATGGGCCTTTTGCAGTTATAAAAGAATAAATAATACATAAAAATACCAGGAACAGTGTATGTGCTCAGTATACTGTGCAGGCCTCCCCCACACTGCCTAGCCTGTACACTTCTACTGACCTGGAGGTGCCCTTTCTGCTGAGGATGAAAGCATTGTTCTGCCACCCTGTACTTTCTAACCTGATCTTGCCTTCTGTTAAGGCCGTCTGCAATCTTTTGAAAAGAAACAGACCTGATATGGGAAATACTTTTAAACTCTGTAATTAGAGATAGGCTACAGCCACTAGTTGGGATTCGTAGGCTCCAATTACTCAACATTCCAAAATAAAATTTTATTTCAGGCAATTGTTTTCTTTGGTACTAACCACATCAGTATGTATGATAACGTAACCCTTGTCTTCTAAAGTTAGTGTTTGCCCTGATCATGTTCACGAGGTGAGGACATTCACAGTCCTGTTCTGTTACTGAGGAACTGATTGTGGTGTCACAATCAGAGCTTATGACCTCCGCCTTAGATGCCAGCTGCCTCTAGGCCAGAAGATCGTGGGTTCTAGTCCCACTCTAGGATTGGGCTTGTACCATCAACACTGGCACCTGAATGCAGTACTGGGGTGCGTACTGTACCCCAGCATTCTGTTAGCCCTCTTTTGTACCCTGTTGCACTGAACAGCCTGCTGTAAGTTATTGCTGTTAACCAGTGTGCTCTGTCCTCCTCAGCGCTCTTGACATCCCATCAAGTATAGGACACTGTTATAGGATTTTTTTTACTTCTCTGCATTACCTTACACTTGTTTGGTATTAAATTTCAGCTGCCAAATACTGGGCCGTTTCTCCAGTCTCCTCATGTCCTGTCTCATAATCTTCACTATTGACCCTCTTGTGCAGCTTGGTATCATTGGTGAATAGGAAAACCTTGCCCTGGATCCCCTCTTCTGTGTTACTTATACACATATTAAACAGGAGTGGGCTGGGACTGACCCCTGTGGTACCCCACTAGTCACTGCCCTGTCCGCGGAGAATTTACTGTTGAGAACCATTGTCTGGACTTTCTACATCAGCCAGTTTCTGACCTGTCTAATTAATTCTTACCCATTCCCAGATCGCAAACCTTCTTAACAAGTCTCCTGTGTGGCACTCATAGGGTAGCCACCATTGTATCTCAAAAATAAGGGACAGCTTTCTAAGACCACCCCCCTCCACTTCCCAGGCCGACAGTGCGGAGCGCCAAATGGCCAGGACGTTGGGCATGGTGTCAGTGCTCTAAACTTCACTTTAAATACATTTACCACAGCAGCTCCACAAATACAGCTCGCAATTTAAACTGGCTCATACTTTTATTTCATTAATCCTCCAAAAGGCAACAGTTCAAACAATAAAAGGTCCGGGACAGTATATAGTACATTGCCATTTTCTTGCTAGTGCAGTCAGTGCTAGCAGGCTGAGCTGCTGCCTTTTGGATTAGTGAAATAAAAGTATTAGCAAATTTGAACTGCGAACTGTATTTGTGGAGCTGCTGTGGTAAGCCTATTTAAAGTGAAGTTTACAGAAGAGGTATGTGTGTGGTGTCCCTCTCCAAAGCTCAGTCATCCACTCACTCTATAAGGCGTGACATGTTAAAAAAAAAAGTAGTAAAAAACTAAAATAAATAATAATATAATCATATCAGAACATTTTGTTGCCCTTTGTTAGTGTGGAGTTAATGTGTAATTTTTTTTCTAGTTTGGCAAAGTATGGTTTGACTAGTACACTCCTGTTTTGAGCAGCCTATGTTTCCTTTCAAACACTGATGTCACAGCAAAAAATGTTGACATATCTTTGTGAAAGAGATGAAATAAAACTCACTTGGGACCCCTCCCCCTCGCCCCCCGAATCATTCCAGAATGTATTCACATCACAGATAACTAAGTACCTAGGACTCTATAAAGGATTAACTAACTACTCAAAAACTATATTTTAATTAGCCTTTCTGCTCTCAGGTACTTGTAGCTCCTGCCGTTGAGGACTTTCACATACAGACGGTGGTGCTGGCAGTACTTGGCGTCTCAACTTGCAGCTCAGCCTCAGTCCCGGCAAGGTCGGTGGAAACTAATTTTGTCTTGCAGCCGGACAAATCATAGATTGTTTTTCTTTTGCCTTGCCTGCAACTGCAAATTAGAGCACTTCTGCACTTTATAGTGCAGACACCACCCTCCACGACACAGTTCAACAGATTGAACTAGCTCGGCGCTCTCCTCTCCTTGTTGACAATGCGGCAGCACGCTCGCTCTCATCACCAGGCTTTTCCAGCTTTGATGTGACGTTGTCTCCCATTTCCCTAGCTGGTCCCGCACATGCGCACTATATTGCGGCTAGCTCCAGATGCTAGGGAGACTGGGACTTGGAGTTTTTAATAGCAGGATTAACAGCCAACCTAAAAATAAGGGACAACAGGCATCCCTTGTGGATTTTATAAGGGACAGGCAATTTCACCCAAAAATAAGGGACGTCCCTTAAAATAAGGAACTGTTGGCAATCCTAGGCACTAAGTTGAAGGCTCCAGATATTGTACCCCCATTTCTTGGCCTCTGTCTGCTGTCTGTGCCACTACATTAAAAAAGTCGATCGAGTTGGCCCCTGGTGAACCCCTGCTGCTTCCCATTCATTAAGCCCTTTCCTCTAAGACTACAACTATTTGTCCCTTAACTGTCTCCAGACATTTTCCCACTGTCGATGCCTGGGTTACCAGCCTGTAGTTTCCTAGATTTTCCTTATTGCCTCTACTCTTCAGTCGTCGGGTACTGCATCTTTTGCTACTGATCCTTCAAAGAGGACGACCAGCATCTTCTAGCACCTGCTTTGAAGCACAACATAACTGCAGTCTTTCGTGTCTGGTCCCAGTTTAACTTGCAGACTTTATCTTTACAGATTTCTTCCCCCACTTCAGTCTTCATTCTGCCTTTCTGTCAGGTGGCTTCCACCCTCTTCTTTGGTAGCAGCCCTTCCATTCAGTTCACTAGTTCTTCTTCTCCTGCCTTGCAGTGAGTAGATCAGTTTAGGATTCAGCACTGTCAGACTTTTTATTTTTGTCTTTCTGTGGGCCTTGTTTTTCTGCATTTTGTCCACTCTGGTCAATGGGTCATGTCCACGGTGCATGGTGAGGTAAGCGAGACGTTCAGTGGCAGCTGCGCTGCAGTTTGAAAACAATATTATTGCACTAGAGCATCACACACCCTACTAACTTGGTTTGCTAGCTGCTTTCACAGCAGGCAACCTCAGGTCAGAACTGGTTGTGCTGTCTCAGATTTAGCCTGCACTAGTGTTGGTGTCCTCCGGGATCTATAATTGATCCATTGTTGATCTCCCTCTATCAATAGCCTTCCTTGTGTTAGTACAAACTGTAATACTCTGCTCTGTGCAGACAATCTGGTTTCCTATAGCAGTACTGAATTTCTGCACAGCCTACTGCAACATTTCAGTCCCGACTTCATCAAGGTTCAGTCTTGACTGTACCAGAACAAACTAGTACTAAACTCCAAGAAAATGAAGTCTGTGTTGTTTGGCTGTAAGTCCAAACTCCCCTTAGGTGCTCCCAGTTTTTCTATCACTTGCCTGGATGGCTCCATCGTAGGGGCAGTTGACAATTTAAAAGTATCTGAGGTCAGCTTTGACCTTTGCCTTTGTCCTCCATAGCGCAACTATCTGTAAAACTGTCCGCTCCAAACTGGAGTTAGCCTACTGGGTCAGGCAGAATCTGATGCCTAGTTCCGGCTTTGCCATTACACAGGGTATACTCATGTCCATGTTTACTTATAGTAGCTTGGCCTATTTTAATATCAGCAAAACCAATTAATTCAATGGGATGTGACTTATCTATTGCTTTGTCCAAGCAACCAACTTCCTCACCTGCCACTGTCTGCTTTATATTGGTCTGGGCTTGTTATCCCCCATGGCTAAGTGCCGGTTCATCCAAGGATGATTAATTGATGAGCTTCTCTGTTCTAGCACTTGTGCCACTCTATTTAATGCACTCCAGAGTCCATCCTGTTCCTACTACCTGTCCAGCCACGCCTGCTTGAATCCAAATGCTCCACCAAAATGGGTTAGCAGGCATTCTCCACTATGTCCAAAAATGCTGGAACTCCTTACCTCCAAACATCCAGCACTCATCTGACCACCTGTACTTTAAAATTTATATTAAAGAATACTTTGCTCCAAAGGAATGCTTGTACCTGTTTCTATCATATGGTGTAAGCCTGCTAATTTTATTATTTATTTTATTTTATTTATTTAGCTTTTGTTGACCGGGTTAGTGCACTAGACAGATCCTGCCTATTTTCAGGCACGACCCGGGGGAGGGGGATACAGATGAATGCCAACTGACCTTGAACCACATTAAGCTGTTGGTGGTATTTTTAGTGAATGAGGGTAATTTAACCAGGACACCGGGGAAATTCCCCTACTCTTTTTCGATAAGTGCCATGGCATCTTTAACATCCACCTGAACTACCACCAATCCAGGCAGATGGGACCTCGGTTTAACGTCTCATCCGAAAGACGGCACCTCAGAAGTGCAGCACCCCTCTCATGCTGAACTACAGTGTCAGTACTGGGATATTAACCCAAGTGCCAGATGTGGGAACTGAACCCACAGCCCTCTGATCTCCCGGCCTCAGAGGCGAGTGTGCTACCTACTGAGCCACTGACACTGGTATTTGCAGTGCTGTCCAGTAGGGTGTGTTATGTGATTTGTATTGCAATCTGTTTGCTACTTATGGTGTCTTTCAGTACCTACATACTGCCTGTAACACCTTCATATTGTCAATATTGTTGTTTATTATTTATTGTATGTATCTCCCTGTATCTTTCCAGAGTTGTTTCTTAAAATAGGAATTCATATGCCTAGTGCACTTACCCAGTTAACAAAACTGTACTAAATAAAAAAAAAAAAAAAAAAAAAAAAAATTACAGTAGCTTTGTTGGTGGACATCACTTCAGCGAGACGAGTCAGTGAGCTGCATGATCTGACTATTTTGGAGCTGGAACTCATTTTTCACCATGATAAACTTGTTTTTGGAACTGCTCCATGAGTTCATTCCAAAACATTAACTCACATTTCCATCTTAACCAGGAATTAGGTCCTATCTTATTCCCCTGTGTAAAGTCTGAATTGCAGAGAAAGTTTCATAAACTGTATGTTGACAGAGCAATTATATACTAATACAATTTGTTGGTAAAATCCTACACTGTGATTGGTGGAGAACCATGGTACATGGAGTTTAACCACACACTTTGGTTGGTGTTCCTCAAATGTTTTACACACTGGATGTTGACAAAGCAGTTAAATACTACCTGTCACGATCTGGGTCTTGCATAAAATCTTAGTCTGTTTGTGTGTTTTTACCACAGAAAAAAAGGGCTTGAAAATTTCAAAGTTGACCGTGCCTCACTGGATTATAGATTGCATAGTGGAGGTTTACAGACCTTAAAGGGAGACATAGGTTGACTGTTGGGGTGGGGGGGGGGTGGAGTTCAGTAAACAAAAGCCATGTCAGCATTTTTGGCAGATAGGAGCTTCTTACATGGGTGTCACAACAGCACCCAAGCCACTGTAGGTGGTTACAGGGAATCTGGCTTGCTCACTCAGTCATGCTGCCACTAACCTGGTCATGGCTCACTGAGTACTGCTCCCTTCACATTCCACCACAGACTTCTACGCGCATGGTACAAGGCCAGACTCCTGCTCACACAGTACAAGGCCATTTGGATATAGAAATCCTCAGTGGCTCCAGGTTCATCTTAACCCTGCTCAGTGTCAGACATAGGTTTACTTTTTAATGTGATAGTGCTTCATCAGGTGATGGATCACCAAATAGCCTAGAAAATAGATTACTTAGTAACATACTGCAGTCACAGATGTAGTAAATATGAAATATGTAACATTTACACAAACTTTAAAGACACACATTAAACTAACAGGGAATACTCCCACGCTAGAAAATGTAAACGGGTTTAAAAATAAAAGCACAGAGCAGGAAAATACTACTTAAACTGACTTAAATTCTCTGAGTCATACCCGAAGATCTTAGAAGCCTTTACATGTAGCAAACAGTTCTCTTCTGGTAAAGAATTGGCCTTTCAGTTCTGTTGCACTCAGCAAACAATTTATTCAAGATTTCTCATCTTCTGTTGTATACAGCTGTGCCAGTCTTGTTTCTCTGCACTGGGAAGAGAAAAGAGGACATAATTCTCTTTACTAACTAGTTAAAAAGACACATGCCCATAGCTCTCGGGATGCAGAAGGTGTTATCTCGGGTCATGATGTGCCTTGTCACATCCCTAGGTATGTTAGAACTCTCTGAATCTTTCTCTTTCCCAGAATTCCTGGGTGGCTGCTCCTCTAAAACAGCCATTTGCATTCTAAATTCTATACTGGCTGTTTTGTTTTCCTTTACTTTAACTGCCTCCTTTCCTATTGTGAGAGCTAGCACCAATCACATCAACTCAGACGCTCTACTTAGACTGGGTTTGCTCATCAAAAAGACCCTGGTGAAAAACAATAGACTTACCACAGTCACTGTAACAGCATGTCCTACACAACAGATGCTGTATAACTACAAAAAGAAACTTAAAAGAAATTAAGATACACAGGGTATTAAGCAGCTGGTATTGTATTGCAGTTTGTGATGCGAACCAGCGGCTCCAGTGATTCATTTTGGGCATTGAATAACAAACAAAAATGTGATCCATTTCCTGGCACTATTAAACACCGTCCATCACCCATCTCACCCCTGACACAAGTCTCCATGTACCTTAGAAGATGATCCAGTGCTGTGCAAAGATCTTCATCCGTTCAGTCTCACTGGCCTGAATGCCAGTAAATTCTCCCAGTACCACTTTGTTGTCATGTTTTGGAGAATTGGCTGGCATTCTGGTTCAGTGGTGAGACTGAACAGATGAGGATCTTTGCGCAGCGTTGGACCGTTTGTGAAACTCATTTTCAAACCCCAGGAATCTCCTAGTAGAGCTCATGAGCTGACTGCACATGTCTAATACTGACTGCCCCACAGCTGTGATGTAATGTGGAATGTATGCAAATCATGGAACTTAGAATACTACATTCAAACTGCTGCTGCCTCTAAAAGGACTATGTTCCATCTAACTGCCAGATTCATTTTCTCCGGTCAGACAACAAGACACCTCGAAGAACTTCTCACAGAAACTTCGCTGCAAGATTGTTTACTTCTGTCAAAAAATGGTATTTTACACTATTTAGTTAATTACTCTGCCTCTGGAAGTTTTTTTTTTTTTTATAAAAAGTTAAATCATTTTGGGTTATTTACTCGAGCCTAGCGGTTCCCAGAAACCAAGTGTTTTCAGTTTGAACAACTGTTTTTGCAATTTCACTTTCAACCACTATTTATTCCTACTAAATTTTAGTTTTTATAGCTTATTTTTGCTTATTCTAAAAAGCGTTTACACTGTTTGTAATCAGTTCCTGTTTTAAGTTCGGGACCGACCACGTTTTGTTTAAAGGTAAAGAAATCCTTGTTAAATCGAGGTTCCCTTTCCCTTCAGGGAACCGACTGTGACTTGTGTTTTCCTGTTTTTGGGGAGTTTGTTTTGGTCTGACATTTGACATGTCAGAAAGACCTAAAAAGAGGACATGACTCACAAGTTTTAAAAACGGCTAACTGCCACGATTTATGTTTGGAGTGCCTGGGTCCCAGTCATATTTTTTCTAACTGTGAAGTGTGCAGTACATTTTGTCCTAAAACCATTCAGAAAAGGGCCAAAAGGTTAGAGGAAATGGCTTCTGCTCCCACCTCGATGTCACAGAAGCAACCCGAAGAGGCTTTTTCTTCTTCCCACACTAAAACAAAGGAGAGACCCCCTAAAGATTCTTCAAACCCCAAAAGTACTGAGAAGGGGTCTGAATATACTAAACACAAAAGGGCTATTGAGCAGGCTCCTGAGTCTGTGCCTGCCAAAAAGAAACATAAAGAAAAGCATGTCGCTGCGCCTCCCGCTGAAAAAGCAAGGGAGCTCCCAGCAAACCAAGATAAAGTGCCCTCTGCAGAGGACATTGCCAGATCCCTGCCGGTCATTCAGACCTTACAGACTACAGGTTGGTTCCATCCTGGGTTCACCAGTTCAAGTCCTACCACAGGTTCCCACAGATCAGGGCCAAGAGGTTTACCTTGAAAAGGAAGAGTAGCTCCAGATCTAGGGAAACCCATGGAGTCAGAGGTATCTATATACCTTAGCTGAGCTCTGTACTGAGTATTTCCCATCCTTGATAATCGGACTACTGCTGCTTCTGTCCCACTTGTTAGGTCTGACAGATATATCCTCTATACAGAAAAGAAAATGTTTTCCTTGGGTAGTTGTGCTTTTGGCACCCTTCCTTGTTCTTCATTTGAATGTTCACTCTATGTTTTCCTCTTCTTTTGATGGCCCTGCCTGCTTTGTACATTGTTGAGGGTGTTTGTCTCTTATATTGTATTTTCGTAACAAAGATGCATCATGAAGGCTGAGTTACACGATATTAGTTTAGGCAAGGGTAGGGCCAATAATTTTCCATTTTTAAAAATGGACTGTTGCATTTGACAAAAATGTTAAAATCCAATTTTTTTCTGTTTTTTCTCAAAATTGAGGGCAAATCAGCATGTTTTGCACAAATAATTTGGCTCAAAATGGGCAAGGTTTCACAAAAATCTGGTGCAAAGTGGGGTTGTTTGCATGATAACATGGTGCAGATATTTTTTTTTAGCAAAAATTAAGTCCCAAGAGCCAATTAAAAAATGTTGAATTTCTTTTCTTTTTTATTAGTATTTTATTGTGTTTTGTACCCCCGGTTTTCATCCATCCCCATCTCGGCGCCAGTGTGCATGTGTAGAGGCATGCACGCGTCGTGCTACCAGACCCCCTTCCTTCATGTCACCCCCTCCTGGCAGTGGTGGAACTACGGGGGGCAACAGCCTCCCCAGGAGAGGAGAGCTGTCGTTAGGCTGTTCAATCCTACTCCCTCCCTCACCCTCCTTGTGCCAGCTCCCCAATGATCTGTGGCCGTTCCCAAACCTGGGTCGCCAGCGTGGCGCGAGTTAAGGCGTCCAGTGCCTCAACTTTCTGTGCCAAGGAGTCGACTTATCAAATCTCTTTTTTTTTTTTTTTACTGGTGTTTTCAGTTGAAAATGGAAAATCACTGGCGTCACTAGGTATGTTTTTTGAGTGGGAAACTACGGTGGCTGCCAAAGGACATCACATGAGATGTGATAACTTTAAATTGTCTGCTTAACTCTAGCAAAGAGTGAAGCTGTTGACTTGTTAGGAGTGACATGCTGTATGCATAGCTGTAGAGGGAGGCAGTATGGCGCAGTGGTTTAAGAGCTGCAAATCTGGAGTCCTGGGTTTGAATCCCACAGCCCCCACTTGCATACTGTGTAACCCTGAGCAAGTCACTTAACTTCTCTGTGCTCCCAGGTTGCACCTGTAAACAAGCTTTCAGCTTAGTGTGTCTCACCTGGTTAAACAATTGGAAAAAACAAAGAAAATAAATTACCTAAAGGTAAGACAGTTCCCTTTTTTAAGGAATAGAAGAACTTGAAGTATAATTTTATTTTGGATTGGAACTTGTGTAGTTGGGATCTGCCGATAGAAGCTGATTTTTTTAATTTTTTATTTATTTGTAACTGATGCCTCTTCGTGAGTACTAAGAAGACAGCATTGCCTATGGGCATCTTAAAGGAAAACTACACCCAAAACTTGAAAAAAAATATGTTGTGCAGAGTATTTTAATCTGTATGTGAAGTTCTAGTGTTTCCTTCCCTCTGACTGGTATTAAGAGTTTTTCCCAAATTAGCCTGCTACCTTTATGCTAGTTTTACGACCCCTGGGGATCTTCATACCTGATAGTGTAATTGTATTTCTTGTTCCCACAGTGCATCTTGTCTCATGTGACTGTGATGTAGAAGACCAACATTCACCACACATGCCAAACAAACTAAATATCTTGGAAGCTTTACAAGCTGCACAAAATTACCAGCAGCAAAGTTTTCAGGACAGTAAAACCTTTAGGATGAGGGTGGTCACCAAGCTGAATTCTACAGATTTTAAAATATAGCCATCTCTATTGTTGTGAACTGATTGTAATGCAGTGCTTTCTGCTGGATTTATGGGCTCTGCTACATCACCATTACATGAGACAAGGTGCATTGTAGGACAAAGAAATGCAATAAAACTATTTGATATGGTGATCTTCAGGGGTCGTAAAACTACCCTAAAGCTAGCAGGCTAATTTAGGAAAAACTCCTAATACCAGTCAAAGGGAAGGAAACACTAGAACTTCACATACAAATTAAAACACTCTGTACAGCATATATTTTTTCAAGTTTTGGGTGTAGTTTTCCTTTAAGGCATGTACCAAGTGCCTAACAGATCGATGTTTGAGCTGATGTCTTGCAGCAGCACATACTGTAGTCTCTCACCCCTAGCCTGACATGAACTGATCACTAAAATAGTTTTCCTGGTGTTTGACTCTGTGGATGTGGTTTAAGGCACCTTCTCCTCCTTCTTTGCCAGACTTGACACCCTCACCAGTGCCTTCTGCCATTTTGCTGCTAATGCTCCTTCCCACATTCACGATAGCACCCTTTACATTTCTCTTTCTATCCTTCCCCTTCACTCCCAAATCCTCATGCACTGTGCATCCCTAATTTCAAAGTACTGGTTTTACTCTTGGTCCTACTATCTCTCCTCTCCCCTGTTCCCCCTGCCTCTTATTCTATTCTCTCTCATTACTCTCGCTCTTTCTCCGTTCCGCACTCCAACTCTGCTACTGGCAAATCGGCTTTCTCCTTACTTCTTCCTCCATCTGGAACAATCTCCCATCCAGCTTCTGCCTCTCCTCTCTCCTCCCTCAAATGTCAGCTCAAACTGCTTGCTGCCTCCTCCTGCCCTGGTCATAATTCATTTTGCCATGCTGCTCTCCTGTATTTAAACTTAGTGTTCCTGTACCAGTGCTTTAGTTTTGATAGACCAGCCAGTATACTGTTTACTGTATTGTGTTGTATTTATTGTTTAATTGCTGTATTTTTACTGCATTATTCATCTTTTCTACCAAGTGTACTTTGTATATTTTGACTATACATTATATGTTTTTTCTCCCTATTTCCTCTCCCCTGTGTTGCACCTGGAAACTAGCCTTGGCTCAGTGTGCTTTTCCCAGTTATCCATTTTCAGTAAATCAATCCCTTAATCCATCAGTCAGTAATTAAATAAATAGTGACATGCCCTGAAGCACAAAGGTGGTAAACTCAACAGCAGTGGTATCGTAGTATCATAGTAACGTGTCAGTAGAAAAGGCCCATCCAGTCTGCCCATCTCTCCCTCCCTTACTTGTCACCGGTACACAAGGAGCCTATCTTCTGTCCTCCAACCAACCCCATATGTCTATCCCACTCTCTCTTAAATCCCTCCACCGTTTCTACACCTACGACTTCCTCAGGTAATCTGTTCCAGGGTTCAACCACCCTATCAGTGAAATAACACCCCCTTACATTACCTTTAAATTTTCCTCCTTCCAATCTTAAAGTATGACCTCTTGTTTTAATTCTGACTTTCCTTTTAAATAGAGTTCCTTCCCTCACTTTATTTATCCCCTTCATGTACTTGAATGCTTCTATCATGTCTCCTCTCTTTCTTCTAAACTCCAGCGGATACAGATTTAATTATCTCAATCTTGTCTCATGTGGTTTCCCTTGCATACCCTGCACCATCGTTGTTGCCCTTCTCTGAACCTTTTCTATTACATCTGTATCTTTTCTTAAATGAGGCCTCCAGAACTGTACTCCATACTCCGGATGCAGTGTAACCATAGTCTTATATAATGGCATCAGCACCTCCCTCTTCCTACAAGTTATGCCCCTTCCTACGCACACCATCATTCTATTAGCTTTTCCAACTGCCTTACTACATTGGTCACGTACCCTAAGGTTGTTGGATATTATAATCCCTAGATCCCTTTCCTGTTCTGTTTACTTTATCTGCTTTCCCCCCAGTGAGTACTTGGCCAGTTGATTTTTATGCCTTATATGCATCACCGCACACTTCTTTGTATTGATCTTCATCTGCCATATTTTTGACCATTTCTCTAGTATACGCAGATCCCTCCTCATGGCCTCAACTCCTTCTTCAGTGTCGACCACGTTCCATAACTTTGCATCATCTGCAAACAGACACATTTTCCATTCAGTTCCCTCATATATCACTAATATATATGTTAAAAAGGATTGGTCCTAGTACAGACCCTTGAGGAACCCCGCTCGAAACCTTCCTTACCCCAGAATGTATACCATTTACCACCACCCTCTGATTTCTATCCTTCAGCCAGTTTTCCACCCATGTAGTTATTTTCTGTCCCACCCCCAGGGTCTCTGTCTTATTTACCAGCCTGTGGTGAGGGACAGAGTCAAAGGCTTTACTGTAGTTCAGGTAGGCCTCATCAACTAACTCTCCTTGATCAACCACCTTTGTTTCCCCATCAAAATATGCTATCAGATTTGTCTGGCAAGATCTCCCTCTAGTGAATCCATGTTGCTTTTCGTCTAATAGTTTGTTGTCCGTTAAGTATTTTACCACTCTTTTCATTATTACCACCTCTATCACCTTGCCCACCACTGATGTGAGGCTGACAGGTCTGTAATTCCCTGTCTCCTCCTTGCAGCCTCCCTTGAGCAGTGGTACAACATCTGCTGTCCTGCAGTCACTCGGAACACACCCTGTATCTCGGGACAAGTTAAATAACTTTGCTAAATGTGTTGCCAACTCATCCCTCAACTCCCTAAGAACTCTTGGATGCAAGCCATCCGGCCCTATTGCTTTGTCTGCCTTTAAGTGTCCAAGTTCTTCCTTAACTCTTTCCTCAGTTAATAGACTTTGATCCACCCCACATTCATCTCCTCCTTTTTTCTTTAACACATGTCCCTTTCCATCCCTTTCCACTGTGAATACAGAGCAAAAATAACTATTTAAAACATCAGCTTTCCCAAAGTCCCCCTCAACCTTAGTTCTCCTCTCCCCCCTCAAACTCACAATCCTCTGTCTTTTTCCCCACATATCTAAACAAAGTTTCATCTCCTCATTTGACATGTTTAGCAGTTCTCTCTTCTGTTTCTGCTTTTGCTCTCCTAATCAATTTCCCTGCCTGTCTCTATTTCTCTTATAATGTACTTTATCACACTCTGAGTTTTCTTATATCTTCTTAAAGCTATCCTTCTGTCTCTTATTGCTCTTACAGCCTCCCTATTAAACTAAAGAGGCCGCCTTCTTTTCTTGTTTTTTTTTCTACCCTCCTCATGCATAGTTCAGTTGCTTTTAATAATGCCTCCTTAATACATTTCCACAATTCCTCTACATCCTCTGTCTGGTCACCGCATTTCATTTCCTCCCTGAAAATCTCTTGTCATTCTATTAAAGTTCACTCTTCTGAAGTCCAGAACCTTCGTACTGGTCTGATTTGTTATCTTCCCAATTTGTATCTTGAAACGTACTGTGTTGTGATCACTTGTACCCAGACAGTCTCCGACAGTAACCTCTGCAACACTATCCCTATTTGTGAGTACCACGTCCAAAAAACATCCCCCCCCCCACCGTGGGTTCCTTAACAAGTTGATGTAGATACGATCCCTGCAGTGCTTCAAGTATCTCCCTGCTCCTAGTGGATGTTGCCTTTGGGATTCCCCATTCTGTACCTGGCATATTAAGGTCCCACACTAGTATATACTGTACTCCCATTTGTTTGATACCCTTTGAATCACCTGCATCATTTGCCTGTCTAACTCCTCCCCCTGATTTTGGAGGCCTATATATCACTCCTATTCTTTATACGGCTCCAATTTTTTTTTCTACTGTACACACAGGAATTCTGTCTCACTGTACTCATCCTGTCCTTCAGTTGCTTTAATGGTCTTCTTGACATATAATGCCACCCCTCCCCACTTTCTACCCACCCTGTCCCTTCTGAACAGCCTGTATCCCAGAACACTAACTTCCCAGGAGTGATGCTCCAACCACCAGATCTCTGTTATAGCTACAATGTTGAGGCATTCATCCATCCAGCATCATTGTCTCTAGGTCCACCATTTTATTTCCTAGACGTCTGACATTCACATACAGCCCTCTCCACCCTGAAAATTCTACTTTCTTACTATAGCATATTAACTTACCTACAGTATCACAAGGGGGATTACTGGCTAGGCTATTCCTTGCAGCTCCCCCACTAATCAGTTTAAATTTAACTCTTCCCTTACAAAGTAATATAATGTTTCACTCAGGACCATTGTGCCAGCTCCGCTTAAGTGTAATGCCTATAATTCTGCATTATCCCATATCCTACCCCATCCCCCCACCAATCCAAACCTTTATTCATGTCACCATCACCGTAACCATACATTAAACTCATCAGTTTTAACTTTTCTGTCCATGCTAGCCTTTTGTACTGGAAGTACTTCTGCAAAGAGATTTATTCTCCAGCTTCCAGACTCTTGCCAATTCCACGAATCTGACTTGCATTTCCTCGAGACTGCTATTCATTCACCTTGTCATTTGTGCCCAGATGCAACACAATGTGTATGGTCCCCTTATGTTTCCTGGACAGGAAGTATACAAGACGTGAGGCTTTTGGCGCCATCATCCCAGGCATGCACTCAATCCTAATATTTTGTTCCCTTCACCCAACTTCCCCCATTGAATTCTTCTAATTATAGAATCACCCAGTATTAGTACTCCATCGTCTTCATACTCCGTGTAGCCCCCTAAATCCCCAGCTAGTTGTACTTTGCTCAGTGCTGCTCCTTTTGATCCCTTAATAATATTCTCTTCCTTTAAACTTCCTCCATTCACTCTTGTTTTCTGGTGCAGGTAGTACTTCTCTCAGAGAGTGGCAAACCTATGAAACAGCCTACTAGCAGAGACAATGGATATGAAGACAGCACGGCCATTAGGATAACCCTGGACAGACTTCTGCTTTCCAAGGGAATCACAGGGTACCCTGGGTAATAAAGTGGGTAGGCAATCCTTATAAATTAGTACATGTCTGAACAGCATCCCTGCTTATGAAGTGGGGGGAGGGGCAGACATGATGGACCTAGAGATCCATTCTAATCTTTCATTACTGTGTTACTCTACTGCAGCCATGCTGGAGGAGAACCGGACTATTCTTTGAAAAGCAACCAAGCCTTTAATACCAGCAGGAGTTCGTCATCACCATGGGGAAGAGGACAGCTCAGTTCCATGGGCTGGGCGAAACAGCCTGCTTCTTCCAGAAACTGCTCTGAGCTCATTCTTGACTCACTGGCTATTTTTGGGACTTTGCTTTTTGATGGCTGTTCAAACAGACTTTTCTTGTCGAAAGTAACCAGCTGGCTTCAGCAGCAGCTGGGTTGCATTTCTCTGCCAAACTGTATCTGTTTAACTGAAGAAGTTCGTGGCTGTGGGTTCTGTCCCTCCCTTGGACATACTGGAGCATATGTTGAGTACTGTCATCCAGTCATGGAATGTGTTGGAACTGCTGTACTGTTGCAGGTGACCCTTGCAGCGTTTTGCTTATGGGGGTACTGTGTAAGAACAGAGTATGGCTTTTCCGCATAGAAAGCAGCCTAGCATGGTGCATGCATTGAGAATGCCGTGCTGTTGGAGATAACATATGGTATCATTCAGCACCCTAGTATGGTGTATGTGTGTGGGGAGGGGCACTGTATTTGTCTACCACCAGACCGTATAAGCGGCAAGATACAACAGGATGGGCGGTGTTGGAATATACCCCCTCACCCTGGAGCATAGATGCCACAGTCCCTGAAAGTGGCAGTAAAGCTCAACACCACCCACCCTGGAATATCTTACTGTGCTTAGAAAAGACAGCTTCATTTTGGTTTTTGAAAATATTAAAAATATGTTACAGTCCTTCCACTGCTATAGGTGGCGCTGGGCAGGTGAGCTCGAGGGTGACTTGAAGACTGAAAGCATGAGGTTGACATAACTGGCACTATCATACGTGTGCAGTACCCCACTGAGTTGCATCCCTTTTCCTGTTGGCTCTCTTGCAGTTGCTGTCCTTCTCTTGTTCTCTATTTCTGTCTCTACTACCTGGCTCGAGTTAGTTTCTGCATAGCTCACTTGCATTTCCTAACTCTCTCTCTCTGTCAGTTGTTCACCTGACTTGCAGTAGAGAAAAAAAAAAGCTAATTTATTCAGAACTTCTGAATTCATGCAAATAAATATTCAAGGTAAAGTGGTACCGGGAAATTTTTTTATTTTTTTTTTTTTTTTTTTTTTTTTAGCAGCTGGTGTTGGCACATGTATGTATTGCGTTAGAATGCCATCAACCAATCGGATTCAATGATTTGATTGTTGGAAAACAAATGATCTGCTACCCCAAGGACCCTTTTGTAAACAAGACTCTGTACATCATAAAGGTATCTGTTAAAATTGTCTGCATACCACTAAATCCTGCATGTTGTGCGTGGGTCCTTGTGTTGAGATGCTGTACCACAGTCTTTAATATAGTGCTTAAGTCACAGGCACGTTTAAACTGAAGCTTGAACACAAACAAAAGAAGCTGGTTGACAGCCGATGGTATTACTCTCTGTGTCCGCTGTCAATCACTTATTTTATTTGTGTTCCAAGCCTCAGTTTTTTTTTTTTTTTAAATAATTTTTTATCCCTCCTTACTGCTCGTTTTCCCCCACTCCTTCGGACCTGACCACTCCCAGTGGACCCTTCCCACAGAGTCTGCCCCTAGAGTGTCAGGCACACTACTGTATCTGCCGTACCTTCCTCCTCCTAGAGTGCCTGCACACATTGGAGTCTGCCCGCGGGAGGTGAACTGGGAGATTAGGTAGGTCGTCATCTAGGCAGCTAGCAGGGTATTTCCACATTTACTCCCCTGTTACGTCCCACTACCCCGAGGACGTCGGCACGCAGGACTTAACGTCCAGGCAAGCGGCGTGCTGGCGCATGTTGCTGCTAAGTGCCCACAATGTCCTCCCCTCCCCGATTCCGAAGAACTGCCTTGTGCCCCGATGTCCATGCTTCCACAGACACTGGTGCGTCGGGTGAAGAAAGCACCCCTAGAAACCCACCCCTGGAGAAGGAGAGCATCCGTTGGGACGCTGAATCCTCCTCCGCCTCCGACTCCCAGCAGCCAGAGTCCTGCCCTTAAACTCAATGCCAGCGGCAGCAGTGGGCGTTCCCAGCCTCAACCCTCAGTACTCCACGGGGGCCGCTAAGCCTCAGTTTTTAAACTACCTATGACTAAGGTCTGTTGCCTGTGGGTTACAAACATTGCAGTTTGTATATCTTGCCCGCCTTCAGCTTCAGATATCTGATTGTTCTGAAAGTCTCACTGGAGTTGTCTCCTGTTTCCCTCAGCAGCAGTATAAACAAATTCCCTTTCTCCACTTCTCCCTCCTGTCTTGATTAGGATTGACAGACAGACACCTCCATGGTTATTTTATGGTTGTGTAATGTAGCTATGCATGATGTAATATGTTCAAGAGAGAAAATGGGGAACGTGAAAGTGGAACCGATGCATATCATGTTTAGCATCAGATCCTCTCCACTCTTCCTTTTTCCCCCCCTGCTGCCAGCTGTACCTCTTACCGCATATTAGTGCTGATCACTTCCTGAGGTGGGGCCAGGGTTCTATCTTAACATTATTTTACTGGCCTGGGGCATAGTGCAGATTGCACTGGGCCAGTGTGTCTGCCCTCTAACTTTCCTGCTGAGCTTAGCACAGAATTTCCCCCTTCCCAGTCCCATTCGTGTCAGTGGCTCAGCAGGTAGTACATTCGCCTCTGAGGCTGGGAGATCAGAAGGCTGTGGGTTCTATTCCCACACCAGGCACGTGGGTTAAATCCCAGTACTGACACTGTAGTACAGCATGGGGGGGGGGGCTGCATCCTGAGGTGCCGCTTTTTGGATGAGACGTTAAACCAAGGTCCCATCTGCCCATTCTGGTGGTAGTTCAGGTGGATGTTAAAGATCCCATGGCACTTCTCGAAAAGAGTAGGGGAATTTTACCTGGTGCCCTGGCCAAATTTCCCCCCATTCACTAAAAATACCACCAACAGCTTAATCTGGTTCAAGGTCAGTTGGCATTTATCTGTATCACCCTCACCTGAGTCGCGACTGAAAATAGGCAGAATTTGTCTGGTGCACTTACCCGGTCAACAAAAACTAAATAAATAAAATTAAAAATTTTCCCAGGTGTTCAGTGACACCCTCCCTCCCTCTCCTTGTGAAAGTATTCCCTCATGTACAGTGGCAAACTTTATTGCCTCGTCCCTGTAAACATTTTCTGTGGTGTCCAGTGGTACGTACCCTTTAGGGCACCCTAATCACCCCACCCTTGTCCTTGATGGTGTAGAACACAAACTCTCTGAGTCTGCGTGCCTCTTCAGCTGGCTGCCATTTTATTCACGCGACCTCAGTTTTTTTATTTTAGTTTTTGGTAACCAGGTAAGGCCCACTAGGCACAAGTGCCTGTTTTCAGGGGTGACCTATGAGCAGTATCGATATACTAAGTGGTTTATCGATACAGGAGCTGCAAGATGTCTCCAAAAATCACTGAAGTGCAGTTACCAATAAAGCACTTCCGTGATCTTCAGCGACATCACACAGTATCAACATACTGCTGGTTGACGCAAGAAGTCACCAGCTGTTGGAAATTGGGGGGGTCTTGGTTGGGGCTATGTGTTGTTCCAGCTTCAGTCCCTCACTGAAAGTGCTTCTGGTGTCTAGCGGCCCCACCCTAGTCCTATATCTGATCCACACATCATGTTTATCGTGGTGGCTGAACACAATCACTGTTGCTTCAAGGCATCCACTGCATTGCTAATGTGACCATGCTATTCTGTACTTCTCACCATTACTGTTGGGAACCGGGAACTGCTGAACAGTGTGCCAGATTTCTCTCTGCTGTGGCCTTGAACGGTGGGAGCAGAAGACAGACCACAGAAACCACTGGAACATGCAGGTAAAGTGGAAGATGGACCACAGAGACCACCAGAACATGCATAGAAACAGAAGAAGACGGCAGGTAAGGACCGCAAGGCCCATCCAGTCTGCCCATTTCTTTTTCTACCTTATGGATGTGCCATCGGCCTTTGCTCTGTCAATGGCCCATCTATCCATACTCATCTGTATTGCTCCCTTATGCCTATCCCACGCCTGTTTGAAGCCCTGCACTGTATTCATATCCACCACTTCCTGAGGTAGGCTGTTCCATGAGTCTACCACCTTTTCTGTGAAAGAGAACTTCCTCACATCACCCCTTAATCGGTCTTCCTCTAATCTCATGCTGTGTCCTCTTGTCCTGCTATTTTTCTTATATTGAAACATGTTAGACTCTTTCACCATCTTAATGCCCTTGAGGTATTTGAATATCTCGATCATATCACCTCTCTCCCTCCCTCCTTTGCTCTAGGGTATACATATTGAGCGCCATTAATCTGTCCTCATATGCTTTCTGATGCAGTCCCTGCATCATTTTGGTTGCCCTTCTCTGGACTGCCTCCATTTTTTTAATGCCCTTGTGCAGGTGTGGCCTCCAGTACTGCATGCAGTACTCCAGTTGGGGCCTAACCTGTGTCATGTAAAGAGGGATTATTACCTCCCTCTTACGACTTGTGATACCCCTACTAATACACCCCAACATCCCTTAGCCTTACCTTCTGCTTTAGTGGCCTGCTTGGATGATTTCAGGTCATCGGTGATGATGATGATGCCCTAGTCTTTCTTCCCTATGACTCCCAGCAACTCCCCTCCCAGCCTATAGGTGGTTTCAGGGTTTCTCGTCCCTATGTGCATGATCTTGCACTTCTTTGCGTTTAAACCCCAGTTGCCACTCTTCCGACCATTTTGCTAGTTTATCCAGATCTCTTCTCATTCTGCCCACCCCATCTGGATCATTTACTCTGTTGTAGATCTTGGTGTCACCTGCAAACAGACAAACCTTACCCTGCAATCCATCTGCAATGTCACTGATGAAGATATTGAAGAGGACTGGACCCAGGACTGATCCCTGAGGTACCCCACTTGTGACTTGCATCTCTTGTGACTGTATACCATTTACCACCACTCTCTGTTTTCTGCCTGTCAACTAGTTTGCCGCCCAGTTGACCAACTTCTGACCCACCCCGAGCCTACCCAGCTTATTAATCAATCTTCTATGTGGAACAGTATCGAAAGCTTTGCTGAAGTCAAGGTAGGCAACGTCAGCTGCTCCCCCTTGGTCCACCACTCTGGTTACCCAGTCAAAGAAATCTATAAGATTACAAGGCTAAATTCCACTTATACTCCTTAACACTGGATTGCAAGGGATCCCCGGACTTCCTAATACATCTGGGGACAAATGACTTGGAAGGGAACAGTGAGCTAGAAATGCAGGCTAGATTCCGGGAACTGCCCAGGGTTTGTCACTCTATAGGAAGCAAAATTCCCTTCTCTGAGATTCTGCCAGTACCAAGGGCAACCGGGGAAAACAAGCTAAAACTTAGAGGGGTGAACCAGTGGCTCAGAGACTAGTGCAAGGCAGAGGGATATGGGCTGGTGGGGGATTGGGGATACTTGGGAGGATAAGGGGCTTTATGCCTGGGATAGGTTACACCTCAACCTGGAGGGGAAGGAGATCTTGAAATTAAAACTTGCTGGATTTATAGGAGAGAGGTGGAGTTTAAACTTGTAAAGGGGGGTCAAATAATAAAAAGACCCCAGGGGGGCTGTTTGAGGTCCAGGTCTAGGGCACATGAGGAGTGGGGGGGGACTGTGTTGCAAATTCAAGGAAAACTGGGCAGAAAAGAGACTGCGCAGGGTTGGGGGGACTGGAGAGAGGGGACAAGTCAGGGTGGAGGACAGTTCTGCTCAATGCCAGGAGTATGAGCAATAAAATGCCCGAGCTACAGGTAAACCACCTGGTCTCCAAGTGTGGCACTCCTTTGATGGACCTGTTTTTCTCTTCGGAGAACAGAAAGCAGATTCTATTTTGTGCTCGCCCCTCACAGTCTGGGACACTGTTGGGAGATGCCTTCATGAGGCCCTGCATACCAAGCCTTGTACGCCTTCTCTCCCTTCCCCTTGATCCACAGGGTGGTGGTCAAGGCCTGGAAGGACAAGGCACTGATGATCTTGATAGCTCCAGACTGGTCCATAAAGTTCTGTTACCCAGGTCTCTTCAGCCTCAGCAGAAGGCCTCCGTAGTGGTTGCCTCTTTACCTGGGTCTGCTAACCGGACAACAGGGGAAGGTCCTGCACTCGGACCTTCAGTCCTTGCATCTATGACTCTGGTCCAGAGTGTGACATAGACAGCCAGTTCTGAGTGCTGTATTATATTTTTTTCAATATAAATGTATTGATGTCTCTGCTGAAAATACAAATGCTGTAGGAATGACCTCACTCATTCCCCCAGATTTCAGCTGACAGATGCAGGCCAAGAGAACTATTGACAGCATGTATCACACACTCAGTTTTTAGAGACAATGTGTTACCTGGAAGACTTTAATCAAGGATCCTGTTTCTCTGAGTTAATTACAGAGTTGTAAAAGTTAACATTTGTTAAGAGGGAAAATCATAAAAAAAGGTTTATGACGTTGAATAGAAAACACAGGTTATTACACAGTGGTGAGAGGTCATAAATGCTCATATGAAGCCTGTGTGAGGAGGGTACAGCATGAGATCAAAGAAAGTGTCATTTGAAACTTGAGTTATGCTAAGGTTGCAGAATTAATGCTTTGAAATTACATCCTGTGTTTGTATAGAAATATATATTTTGACAGAGGAGGAGCTGGATGACGTCATCCAAAAGGGGTTGGCAAATACTGCTTGTAAAGATTATTCTTTTACACTACAGAGACACATTTTGACCTGGACTCTGACCACGAAACATCTTGGGAGCACTTAAGCAAGTATTTAGAGACTAAGTACTGTAGTAGGAATCTTCACTGTTTAAACCTTGTTTCTTTTAAAAGATTTGTATGTCTTTTGATATGAGTTCTGTATTTTGTGTTTGACATATTATTATTATATTTTAGTAAAAACTTTAATTTTAGAGAAAACCTGGTTTGTCTTTGAATTGCTTTCTTTTGCTGAGAAATATTTATGGTTATAGCAGAGAGCAGACATAGTTTGTATGGTGGTACCAAACTGGAAAGAGAAGCATTTTAAATCTGAGGTCTTTATTAAAGTTTTAAAGGGTTCATTTCTGCACGCCTGGTTAGGTGCCCGTAGGCAAAGATATCTGGCCCCCCGAAGACAGATATATCTGAGCCTGTGCATTGGGTATGCTAGCAAGAGGTTAACAGTTTGAATCCCTCCAGAACTGAGACCAAAGGTTGATCCGAATTCACAAAAACAGACAAAAGGGTTACCTTGTCTGTTACACTGTTCACAAGACTGCGCTCAGAGGTTGGTACTTTGGGAGTAGAGGGCCTGACCTGCTGAGTGCATCTGTGACACAGAGTAGCTAGAGGTCCAGTCTGTGGGCCTTTTGGACAGCATGCTCCACACTGTGGGGGCATCCTGAAAGGAGTCTACTTTTTCAGTATGGTGTCACAGTGTGGAGATTGATCCCCTTTCTTTCCCTATGGTGAGCATCTTTGATTACCTGTGGTCCCCTTCACAGTCGGACCTGTGAGCGATGACCATTATTGTGGACCTGGCAGCCATCTCTGCTTACCGAGCATGGCTGGTAAGCTGACAGTGGCTGAGGAGAAGGTGGTTGGGTGCTTTTTTTAAAGTACTAAACTATTTGTCTCCTCCAGTGCGCAAGCCTCCAGCACCTTGGGACTTACTGCTAGTGCTAGCCATGCTAATGGGTAAGCCATTTGAATCTACGCACTGGTGTGACATGTCTCACCTGTCATTGAAGACCACCTTCTTGGTGGCTATCACGTCCACCTGAAGGATCAGTGAGCTTCAGGTGCTTTCAGTGGAGGCTGCTTACCTGGTCTTCCACAAGGACAAGGTTGTCCTTCGTCCCCATCTGAAGTTCCTCTTGAAGGTAGTATCGGAGTTTCACCTTAACCAGGTGAATAACTTACCAGTCTGTTTCACCAGCCCCTTCTTTGGAGGCCGACCATAGGCTTCATTCCCTGGACCTGCAGAGAGTGCTTGCATAGTAGAAAGAGCACACAATTGGAGTTCTGGGTGAGGCTCACTAGCTGTTTGATGTACACCAAAACTGTGCCTGGTAAGACTGGCAGTAAAGTGGACGATTGCCAGGTGGATAACATCCTGCATCGTCCCCCTTCTATAGTTTTGCTGGTAGGGAGTCCCCCAAGGGGCATAGGACTCATTCCACCAGACATATCGCTGCCTTGGTGGCTGCTTCTCGGGACATCCCTGTACAGGAGATCTGTCGTGGTGCTACCGGGAACAAAGCACACATCCTCATACCCCATTACAGCATCAACATCATGTCCTATCAGGATGCTGCTTTTTTGGGTCCTCAGTTCTCCAATCTCTGTTCGCCAAATTGAGGTGTACACTTTGCCCCACTCCTCCTGGAGAAATGCTTAGAATCTGCCAAAGCGTGGATAGTGAACTGTATCTACACACTTAGAAATATATGTTCCATAGCTGTAACAGTAGTTATAAGGGTGATATACAGTTGACGTCCACACAACCCACCCGGCCTCTTCTGGCACTGTGGCACCCAGATCCCTACTTCCATCGTGTAAAGATCTGACACCACAGGGCGAATCCGGAGGATATACCGCCCAGGTGATGGGATCCAACGGATCAGCCTGTTCCAGGAAACTGCCAAAGTGTGGATGTGAACTGTGTACCAGCCCTAGAATTATGGTTACAGGTGAGTAACCTATATTTTCTTGCTCTGGCAGTGAACCTACATGAGCATAATTGCAAGTGGGTAATTGTTCTGGCATAATGCAAACAAAAAATATGCCAGTCTACTAAAGCAGCAAGATTATATGCAAAAGTGCAGTTAACCTGAGCTGGTGTGCTAGCTTTTGGTCAGAATAGCTTCTGATAAACCAGATCTAAAAATTAAGTTATAATTTAATTTACAAATTGTGTGCAGCCACGAGACATTTGACTTTTCTGAGGCTCTGTGTAGTTGAATGAAAGCAGCTGGGCACGTAGTCTCTTGGTTTATCACTGTAAGATCTGTTTGAGGAACACTTAGTGTCTCAAGGTTCTGTTTTTCTAAAGACCTTTCCTTTGCCACAGGCAATGAAAGGGAGACACACTTCTGACAATAGGGCTGGTAATGTGACCTTTTTTTTCTTTTTGTGGTATTTTATCTGTTTTAATATTGTCCAGTGCCTTGAGCAATCTGTCTGGAAAAGCCGCTGATCAGAACTGAATGAAATAAAATAAAAATAAACGAATGGCAGGGGATAACTGGGAGATTGCACTGGCCCTAGCATAGGACTAACAGCAGTGGGGGATGGTAAGCAGTTTTATGTTCGAGAAATGATTTGACTGTGGGGGAAGAGTGCCTGTGCCAGTTTTCTCATTTTTTGTTCGGCGCAGAAAAAAAATGCAGAAATACAGTGTTTTTCACTGGTGTAGAATACTGCAACATTCATGAAAAATATGCTTTTAGGGTATTTTAAACAGTGAGTGATGGCAGTAAAGTCAGATACAGCCAGGAAAAAAAGGCCAGGCATGCAACATGGTGAAGTGATCAGAGAGTTCTCATAGTGTTTAGAGCTGTCCCTGTACTTTCCCCATCATCAGTTTTGTTGTTATGGAAACATCTGACATAGCATAAAATAGCTAACGTGAAAAAAGCTATAAAAACTAAAAATAATGCTGCAGAATTTTAGAATACACTATATAAGACACCAAGGTTTAGAATACAGTATATTTCTCAGATTTTGTTTTAATTTACTATTGCTCCATTAGTGCGTTTTGCTAACCGCATCTGGACTCTCAAGGGTTACGTGTTAAACCAAAAGCTCAACCCCTGTTTTTGGCCAGACAATCTTGCGCATAATCCCCCGCATTGGTGCAGGCTGGGGGAGGGACAGGGGACTACCCTCTAGATTTAATTCCACAGTTGCCAGCCTCTTACAAAAGCGAGTCTCCTGATTCATCACCCTGCTCCACTGAGAGGCTTCTTTTTCTTTGCTTCCCTCCCTGTGGAAAATGCAAGGTCAACTTCTGTTCTCCTTTCACTGCAGGCACTCATCTACACCCCCACATGTGGTCCCCTAGGTGTCAGTAGTGCAGCGAGGCCTGGGGCCACCTCCCGAGGAGTAGAGTCTCCTCTGGAATGCTCAGTCGCCCTTCCTCTAGGATGCTTAGTCACCCTTTCTCTGGGATGCTTTGTCGATCTCTCGCCAGTCCTCCAATGACACACCTCTGCCAGGATCGCTTGCAGGAGGGGGCTCTGCCAGGGACAGGGAGTTCTCCTCATCTGCTAGCAAAGAGCTGTTTTTCATTTCTCTGGTCGGTGGCACCGGAGCTCAAGAAGGAGAAGGGGATCAGGAGGCAACCAGAAGGCGCCTTTTGCACGCCCGATGCCTTTCCACCGGCCAGTCAGCGGGATCCAGGAAGAGAGAAGGAGTGAACAGGAGCTTTAAAAAGCCCTTTTATACAGCTCATCAGCACACCGCTGCTAGGATCGTTTGCAGGAGGGGGCTCCTCCAGGGACATGGAGCCCTCCTCATTTGCTAACAAAGAGCTGTTTTTCACTTCTCAGGTCGGCGGCACCGAGGTTCAAGGAGGAGAGAGGGGATCAGGAGGCAGCTAGTAGGTGCTGTCTATACTACCCCCCGCCTTCCCACCAGCCAATCCGCGGGATCCAGGAAGAGAAAGGAGTGGACAACAGGGGCTTTAAAAGCCCTTTTGTACAGCTCATCAGCACACCGCTGCCAGGATTGCTTGTAGGAGGGGGCTCTGTCAGGGACTGGGAGTTCTCTCCTCATCTGCTAACAAAGAGCTGTTTTTCACTTCTCCAGTTGTTGGCACCAGAGCTCAAGAAGGGGAGAGGAGATCAGGAGGCAGCTAATGGGCGCCTTCTAAATGCCCCCTGCCTTCCCACCAGCCAGTTGGCGGGAGCCAGGGCACAACAGGACTGGGTGTTCCTTTGGGTAACGCTCCCTTTTTGGCATCTATTTTGAGGACCAGGCCTCCAAGCGGACTCACGCACAAAGGACCAGCATGCCAAGGACATCGGCATCTGCCCACCTGAGTCAGCCCAATGAGGCAGGTGGCAGCTGGGTATTCTACACATCAGAAGGTAGGCAGAGACCCAGTAGAGGAGTAAACTAGGTGACTGGACAAAGCAGGTGGAGGCAGGAAGGTAAGTTCCTGTTGATCTCTTAACATAGCTCACATATCACAAGGGAGTGAGGAGTGTTAGGGTCACACCAGGAATTGGGTATAGGCGAAACACCCTATCGAGGATAGGAATAAAAAAGAGTTTATAGTAAGCTAAAAGTTTGGGAGTAGGTGTAACACCTTGTCTAGTGTAGGGCTAGAAAAGGGTTTAAAATCAGTGATTGGGAATAGGTGGAGCACCCTATCTAGGGTGGGGGTAGAAAAGGGCTTAGAATAAGCAAATGTATGGGAAAAGGTGAATCACCCTGTCTAGGGTAGAGGGGGAAAATGGCTATAAATTAAACAAAACACAAACGGGCAGGTCAGATAATAGATATGCTGGGAGTGGTGCAATGCAGTGGCTGTGGGGTGGCAGTTTTCAAAGAGGCTTTCTGGAGACTGCAGTGCTGCTCCATCTGCATGCATCTCTCTGGGCTGAGGTGGGAGATTGCTTGTCTCCAGGCCAAGTTGGCTAGGATTTGGGGCCCCACCCCCACCCAGGAACCACCAAGTCCACCACCGCTGCCTCAGAGAGTGCCAAGGAGGATGAGTGGCTGGACTATGGTGGGCTTGGGAAGGGTGAAGGTGGTGGGTCAGAGGCAAATACCCCTACAGTACCACTACAAACTTCTTGTGCTGTCCTGGTAGAGCGGGACTGTCCCATGAAGGCACCCGCAGTAGTGACAAGGGAGGATGGGGGGTTGGATTTCAGTGTTGGAGTCCCCAGGGAGGGTAGCTGAGGACACAGAGGAGAAGGAAGCAAT
The DNA here is from genome assembly GCA_016271365.2 of Neoceratodus forsteri. Taxonomy (NCBI): domain Eukaryota; kingdom Metazoa; phylum Chordata; order Ceratodontiformes; family Ceratodontidae; genus Neoceratodus; species Neoceratodus forsteri. The sequence goes on from CM028130.1 coordinate 1,077,656,462, forward strand.
TCCTGTTGGGGCACTCCATTGTAAGAGGGATAGATCTGGGGGCGGGAAGGGAGGAGGAGAGGGAGGTTAGGTGCCTACCCGGCGCCACAGCTCGGAAGGATGAAAAGTGGATCCTCAGGATCGTTGAGGCAGCAGGACGGGGGGGCTGAGCTGGATGTCATTGTCCACCTAGGGACTAAGGACCTGGCTACATACGAGGTTAGGGTAGTGCAGGAAGAGTTCAGGGAGCTGGGGAGGGGCCTTAAGCAGGTAGCATGCTAACATACTAAAAAGCCAGCAGAATAGGCCTAATGGTCTTTCGTGTCAGCTCGTTTGGTCAGCCCCCACCCTGGGTGCTGACCTTGCTGCCACCCTCGCCTACTCTGGCTTCTCCCTTCCCAGTTCCAGATATTCTTGCTGCATTGGATTTTGCTTCCAGAACCCTTCCCCTGTACCTGTCCCACCCCCTCTTGAACCCCTCCACTGTCTCTGCCTCCACCAGCCCCTAGGCAGCGCATTCCATGGTTCCACCACCCTCTCAGTGAAGTAGCACCTCCTCCTTTCTCCCTGAATCTTCCCTCCAGCTTCCACCCATGCCCTCTAGTGGCCCCCTCCTCCTTCCTTCGAAGCACCCTGACTGTTCCTCCCCTATTTACCCTCTTCATGTACCTGAAGACCTCTATCATGTCCCCCCGGTCCCTTCTCTCTTCCAATGTGTACATATTTAGCTCTTCGAGCCTCTCCTCATAGGTCCTGTCTCCCAAGCCCCAAATCATTTTGGTTGCCCTCCTCTGGACCCTCTCCAGGAGGTTAATGTTCCTCTTTAAGTGTGGCCTCCAAAACTGCATGCAGTACTCAAGGTGCTGCCTCACCAAGCAGTTATACAGAGGGAGTATCACTTCCCTCCTTCTGGAGGTGATTCCCCCTAGCGATGCATCCCAGCATTCTGTTGGCCTTGGCTGCTGCCCTCCTGCAAGTTTCAGAGTTGTTCATCTTGACATCCACCACCACCCCCAGGTCCCTCTCAGCCATCGAGACTTGTAGCATCCCCCAGGGTGTACACTTGGCCTGGGTTTCTGGCCCCCAGGTGCAGTACCTTGCATTTTCCTGCATTGAACCTCAGCTTCCACTTTCTAGACCATCTTTCCAGAGCCTCCAGGTCCCCCTGTGGGCCACCCTCCCCATCTCCCCATCCACCACCGCCCCAGTTTGAGTCATCCATAAAGAGATTCATCTCACTCCTGATTCCTGTCCTTATGTCAGAGGCGTAGGCATTGAACAGAAGGGCCCAGGACTGATCCTGTGGGACCCCACTAATGACCCTCCTTGGGATGAGACTATCCCGCACCTTCGACCCTCTGGGTCCGGGTCCTGGAGCCAATTGCCTATGCATCTGATCATCTGGGTCCCCACCCCCATTTCTGCCAGCTTATCCAACAGGCCCTCGTGAGGAACAGAGTCAAATGCCTTGCTGAAGTCTAGAAAGAGGATGTCCACTGGTCTACCCAGGTCCAAGGCACTCGTCACCCAGTCATAGAACTCCACAAGGTTTGTCTGTCACGATTTCCCCGGGATGAATCCATGCTGTCTATCGTCCAGGCACCCTGACTTATCCAGGTCCCCCCCTAGCCTCTCCTTGACAATGCCCTCCATCACCTTGCCCACCACCGATGTCAGGCTGACAGGCCTGTAGTTCCTACCACCTCCTTGATCCCCCTTGTGGATAGGCACTATGTCGCCACCTTCCAGTCCTGGGGCACCCACCCTGTCCTCAGAGATGGTGGCTCGGCCAGGGTTTCACCAGGACATCCGCAAGTTCCTTCAGCACTCTGGGATGTAATTTATCCGGCCCTGGTGCTTTTTCCGTCTTAAAGGGCGAGGGCTTCCCTCCTCTCTCTCTGCTGTGATTTACTCGTACCTCTTCTCCTGCTTAGCCCTCCCCCTCCTGCCAGTGATGCTCTCTCCCCAGACCCGCTGATCGTAAGGGTCCCCCTCCTCAGTATCTGTCTGCTGCATGCAGCATGCTTAGTGACCTTTTCTGAGGTGTTGCCTGTCTACGACAGGGGGAGGACAGAGTACTGTGCACCAGGAGCTCCAATGCTTGATTGCAGGAGTGGTGCAGAGAGGAGAGGTTTGGCTTCCTTGGGGACTGGGATCCCACCTGGAGGGATGTAGGCCTATGCAGGGGAGATGGCCTGCATCCATCCGGGAGGGGGGACACAAATCCTCAGTGAACAGTTTAAATGCTACATTAGCAAGCATTTAAACTAGCTGAGGGGGTGGTTGAAGGAAGCAGGGAGAATTAAACTGCCCTCCTCTCCGCAAGTCTTAGTGGCCAGTATGGTGAACTCTAAGGGAGGGAAATCCCCAAAGGTACCTAAACCGGGGAAAGCAGGTGGTGGAAAAAAAGAGGGATAGGAATAGAGCAAGGGGGTAAGGAGAGTAGGCAAGAGGGGAAAAGTGGTCTGGCAGAAAGGGTGGTAGCAGAATTTGGAAGGCCATGTGCACTAATGCTCGTTGTCTGGGAAACAAAATCCTGGACCTGGTGGCCATAATGGTAGAGGCTGACCTAGACATTGTCGCTATTACTGAGACATGGTGTAGTGAAAACCATGATTGGGATATATCCATTCCAGGCTATACTCTGTTCAGGAAGGGCAGAGTGAGTAAGAAGGGGGAGGAGTGGCTCTTCAGTGATGGATACCATAAAAGAAACTGAAGTACAAGGAGTACAGGGAGGGGCGGAGGCTCTGTGGGTCACCCTAGAGGCAGGAAATGGAGCCACCATTCACACTGGCATGATCTACAGGCCTCCATAACGGGGGGAGGAGTTGGACAGGGTTCTGGTAGAAGCCATCCATAAAATGGTGGCTAAGGGGGAGGTGCTGCTGGTGGGGGACTTCCATCTGCAAGATGTTGATTGGAGCATCCCAGCTGCAGCTTCAGCTAAGAGCAGGAATGTCCTGGACACCCTGCATGGGTTGTTCCTCAGGCAGTTAGTAAAAGAACCCACTTTGGGGGGGGGGGTGCAGTACTGGACTGTGTACTCACCAACGGGGACATTCTTGCAAACGTCACAGTGAGTGACCACCTGGGGACCAGTAATCACCAAATGGTGTGGTTCAATATAAGAACAGTGGTAGAGTCGAATAACATCAAGGCGGGGTTCCTGGACTTCAGGAGGGCTGACTTTACAAAGTAGTGGGAATGCCTCAGGGAAGCCATTGCGGGTGGAGGGGGGAAGACTTGGATGGTGTAGCGGGCCAGTGGGTGAAACTAAAAGGAGCCATAGTGAAGGCTGCAAACCTCTGCGTTAGGCAAGTAAACAAAAATGAGAGGAAAAAGACCACTGTGGTTCTCAGAAAAGGTGGCCAGGAAGGGAAGGGCAAAAGTTAGCAGCAGGGAAAGTTGTCGGGATCGCAAAGGCACAAACAGCCAAAAATAGCCCAGGCAGTAAAGAAAGGGACAAGAGCTGGCCCGGTGGTGCTGAGGGTTGAAGTGTTGGATGCCACACCTCGGGCCATGCCGGTGACCCGAGTTCAGGAACGAGCCCGGGGTGCAGAGGGTCGGCAGGGAAGAGAGAGGCTCGAGCATCTGCAGGACTGCTCTGCTCTCTCAGGGAGGGAGGGACTGCTGCCCCGCTAGTTGATAGCCCTCTAGCAGTGACTGGAGGGTGATATGGGTCGGGACGCACGTTGCCAACACACAACATTGGCAGGGAGGTGGGAGGGAGAAAACCGAGACGAAAAATGGAGCTGGCAGACTCCATGATGGCCCCACTTGTGCCCGGCCCGCCCACCGAATCTGGATGTTGGTATCTGGAGGAGGAAAATCGACACCTCTTGCCTTGACCCTGTCACGGGGGTAACCCATGGGGGGGGGATCATCGGGAGGGTCGGGTTGGGAACAGTGGGGCCGGAGACTGAGTCAACTGGAGCCGCCTGCGAGGTTCCCAGAGGAAAAAATAAATAGAAAAGAAAAAAAAGGAAGGGGACTAGGCATTCTTCGGGTATATTAATGAAAGGAGAAGACCAGAGGATGGATTGTAAGACTAAGAAAGGAAGGAGGGGAGTGTGTGGAGGGGGACAAGGAAAAAGCAGAAATCCTGGACAAGTATTTTTGTTCAGTATTTACAGAAGAATGGGAAGGTGAGGGACCACAGATAAGCAACAGGAGCATCAATGGAAGGGAAGCAGACACCAATCAATAATGGATGAGTGTCCCAAAGAATCCTTTTTTTTTTTTTTTTTATAAACAAGGAGAGACACACTAAGCTGAAAGCTTGTTTACAAGTGCAACCTGGGAGCACAAGGAAGTTAAGTGACTTGCTTAGGATCACACAGTATGCAAGTGGGGGCTGTGGGATTCAAACCCACGTCTCCAGGTTTGCAGCTCGGAGCCTTAAACCACTGGGCTATACTGCCTCCCCCTTGTAGACTTGAAAGTGGACAAGGCAGTGGGGCCAGGCAGGATACATCCAAGGATATTAAAGGAGCTTAGAGAAGTACTGGCAGCACCACTGACAGTCCTGTTCAACCACTTACTGGAGTCGGGGGTGATTCTGGAGGACTGGAGAAGTGCAGATGTGGTCCCACTTCACAAAAGTGGGAACAGGCAGGAGGCTGGCAGCTATAGGCCAGTCAGCCTAACTTTGGTGGTGGGGAAATTAATGGAGTCCTTATTGAAGGAAAGGTTTGTGGAATATCTTGAATCCAGCAGCTTACAGGACCCAGGGCAGCATGGATTCACAGCGGGGAGGTCATGTCAAATAAATCTGATAGATTTCATTTACTGGGTGACTAGGGAATTAGATCGGGGTGGAACGGTGGATGTGGCCTACCTAGATTTCAGCAAGGCTTTCGACACTGTTCCACGTAGGAGACTGGTAAACAAACTGGGCAGCCTTGTACTCTGTTCTACACTCCCTCATCCCCACCTCTCTTTCTTTGCCATTCCACCCCTACCTCCCCCTTCCTCTTTACTGCCTTCTCTCTCTTTGTGTACACCACCTGGACCCCCTACTACAAAATACCTTCAGTACTCTCTGCCTATCTAAGTGTGTTCTATGAAGAACTGTTTTTTCTGCGGATATCTGAATGCATACTGACATAGCTTGTACTAGCTGAATTTGTCCCCCTCCCCAGTCCTGTTTGTAAATTCCCCATCACTATGTGAATTGATGTTGACGTAGAACCTTTGTAAAGGAGCTCTTAACTCAAAGGTGTATTCCGAATATTGAATAAATAAATAAATACAAAGCCTGGGAGTGGGTCTGAAGGTGGTAAATTGGGTTCGAAATTGGTTGAGGGATAGGAGTCCAAGAGTGGTTCCAAATGGAGTTCACTCCGAGGACGGGAAGGGACCAGCAGGGTGTCACAAGGATCAGTACTGGGGCTGATCCTCTTCAATGTCTTTATTAGTGACATTGCAGAGAGGTTAGAAGGGAAGGTATGCTTTTTTGCAGACGACACACAGATCTGTAACAGGGTTGACATTCTGGGGGAGTGGAAAGAATGAGGAGAGATCTAAGTAAGCTTGAGGAGTGGTTGAGTGTAGCAACTGAGATTCAGTGCAAAGTGCAGAATCACACACTTGGGGCGCAGAAACCCAGGGGCAGATACATGATTGGAGGAGATGTACTGACGACCACCAAACAGGAAAGGGACCAGGGGTGGGGGGTAATCATATTTGATTACCTAAACGTGGCCAAGCAGTGTAACAAGGCAGTTGGGAGAGCCAGTGGGATGCTGGAAGGTATAGGGAAGGGCATCACCAGCAGAAAGGAGGAGGCGGTGATACCACTGTACAGATCATTGGTGAGACCTCATCTAGAGTACTGTGTTCAGTTTTGGAGGCCACATCTCCGGAAGGACATAGAGCAGAGGTGGTACAGAGAAGGGCAACTAAAATGGTGCAGGAAGTGAGTCTTAAGGACCTCAGTATGTACACTTGAGAGGAGAGGCGGGAGAGAGGGGATATGATGGAGACTTTCAAATACCTCACGGGTATAAATGAGGTAGAAGAGGGAAGTAATTTTCAGAAAATGATGCTCAAGAACAAGGGGTCATGATATGAAGCTGGAGTGGGGTAGACTCAGGGGAACGTGAGAAAGTGCTTCTTCATAGAAAGGGTGGTGGATGCATGGAACAGCCTCGAAGTGAAAGTAGTGGGAGCAAAAACGGTAACAGAATTCAAAAATTCATGGGACAGGCATAAGGGAATCTTAATGGTTAGGAAAGGGGGGGCGTAGATCAAGTAAGGTCTGCAGTATTACAGTAGGTAGGGAAAATGGGGCAGACTAGGTGGGCCAAGCGGTCCTTATCTGCTGACAGTTTCTGTGTTTCTTTGTTTCAATGCCGTAAGTTTGCATCATGAGTCCAGGTCACTGGAGTTGTGACCAGCAGTGCTGATGCGACTGTACTTTTATAAACAACAGTGTAGACAACTGACATGTCTGAAAAGAGGCGCATATACCCTAGACTAGTAGTGTTTAATTAAATCTGATCAGTCTGCAGTGTCTGGCAACAGAAATTCTGGCCTTCTTGCTGTGGGTAATGCCTCCTGTTGGTACACCTGACCTGTTAAATTAATGGGAGAGTTGAGGTTTTGGAAGATTTTCCAGTCTCTTTATAAGTCTGCTTGATTTCTCGAAAGCCAGCTAGCCCCAGAGGCTCTCTCCCTCTTCCTTGACAAACTGCCCGTCAGTTCTCTTTCTCCCCTGATATTTGCGATTGATGCAGGTTTTTCAGGATGATCTGTGAATGTATGATAAACTGGGGTTCACAGTAACATCGTTGGAAGTGCACAGCTGGACCACAGTTCATTACTTGTGCATGGGTGCCTAATTTGTCTTTAGCAGTGCTTGCTGTGTGTGAACAAATCAGCATTTCTCCCTAAATTTGCACAGTTTATCGAGATCTGTTTAAAGATCTAAGAAGATCAGAGAATTACATATTCTAAACTTGCACTGCAGAACAAGACAACACTACAAGATGAGTGAAGGGTAGTCGAGGAGGTCAATTCTGACTTTTTTTGGACTAGCCAGCAGGGAAAGCAAGTCAAAAATGTTACCGTTATTATTGTCTTACTTGTGATTGCGACTTTTTTATGCATGCGCAGTAAAGATATTGTCATGAGTAGTGGCCTTCAGCAGCAAGTCACTCTCGCATCCAATGCAGCTGAAGCTGCAGAGGGAGCGATAGTGACAGGCCAGTGATCAGCGAGGCTGATTATGACACTGTTCTGCTGGTTGATGGAGAAAACTTTGAGTATTTGAAAGGAGCCAGCAGCTCCTATCACACAGCGGCTGAATCCTGTTATCTCCATGACACTGCCCAGCAACCAGCTGAGCAGCTTAATCATCAGACAATCCTGTAACGTTCTGCCCTGCCGTTTCATTTCCTTTCTCCCCACCAGCTCTATCCCTCTGCTTAGTACAACCTGCCAAGCCTGTTCTGCCTAGTCTTTCCAGTTCTCTTTCTTTGTTTACACTGGAAAAGCATAAAACTGTCCATCAGTCTTTTGTGGCAAACTCTGACCACCCCCCCCTCACCAAACTTAGCACCCACCATCCCATCCCCTCCCTCACCTAAAAACAGTCCAGGGCTGAAATCTGCTCTGCAAAGAAAACACATCCTTCATCTTCAATGCCAACTGGAACTGAGGAAACATGGAAAGTGCGTGTGATGTATTTCTTATTTTTATTTTTTAAACTTTGTTTATTATTTTATCATAAACAAACATACAGTTTGAGAATTCGAGCATAGACATGTCAGTGCACGTCACTATATATCATGAGGGCACCACTTCTCTTAATATACACACCCAGACCATCTGATGCTTACAGATACGTCCGGGGGGGGGGCGCATAGGAAAACAACGAACAAATGTTCAGACATGCACTTGGCTGTGTACTTGGCCCAGGAGCTACATGGTATAATGTCAACAAAGTCCAGAACAAAATGTCCACGACATCCAAACCCTTCCCCTGCATGTGAGCATGTGATGCATTTCAATGCATTTTTAACTTACAGTCATAACTTTGCCATTTTTTAATATTTTTCACCAAATTTTCAACATGGCCTTTTTTGACCTCACCTCCTGAACAAGGTCAGTGCAATTTTTCAGATCTAGCACAAAGGTCAGTGGCTCAGTAGGTAGCACACTCACCTCTGAGGCCGGGAGATCAGAGGGCTGTGGGTTCAGTTCCCACATCTGACACTAGGGTTAATATCCCAATACTGACACTGTAGTGCAGCATGAGAGGTGTACTGCACTTCTGAGGTGCTGTCTTTGGATGAGACATTAAACGGAGGTCCCGTCTGCCTGGATTGGTGGTAGTTCAAGTGGACGTTAAAGATCCCACGTTACTTATTGAAAAGAGTAGGGGAATTTCCCCAGTGTCCTGACCAAATTTCCCTCATTCACTAAAAATACCAGCAACAGCATAATCTGGTTCAATTTCAGTTGCTTACCATCTGTATCCCCCCTCCCCCGATCAACCCTCGAAAAAGGGATTTCTAGGCCCAGTTGGCTTACCGTGTCAACAAAATTCAACAAACAAGCAAAGGTGATTTTTGTAGTTGCTCAACGAAATCATCTTTAGGTCGAGATTTGAAAAACCTACCAGATTCATGAAGTGAGGTCATAGAAATACTATGCTGAAAATTTGGGGTCAGAATCTTAAAAAACACACCAAAGTTATGAAGGTACGTTTACATTTTTCAGCATTCACGCATAACTTTTATAATTTACAATATTTTGACATCAAATTTTCAACTTTAATTTTTTACACCAACTCATTATTGTGACACTTTTCGTTTTTCAAATCCAGCCAGAAAGGTGATTTCACAGTCACTCCGCAAATCACCTTCCTGTCATGATTTGAAATAATTCACCTACCAGGTTCATGAAGTGGGGCCATAAAAAGACTGTTGAAAATTTGGGTAAAAATCTTAAAAATATACCAAAGTAGTGAAGGTACGCTGTGACTCTGTGTTGTTACACCTACAGAAATGGTTATAGGGGTTGCTGAGGACGCTCTGATGTCTTGACGTCTTTGATGCACTGATGTTCATTTCTGTTGGTTGCTATTCTATGGCTGGTGTAAATGTTTTTGAACAACATGGCGTAGCCTGTTAGTGAGTGTGAGGGCAGGCAGTCTTGACAGTGGCTTAGATTTGTTGTTGGAGCAGTCACGGTTCAGAATATTAATTGAATGCCTCTTTTATTTTTAAACTTATTTCTTGTGGTAGACCATGTGGAGTGAGCAAGCCTGCTCGTCAGGTTTTGACCGTGGCAGAGGAGTAAGAAGTGAGCGCAGATTTATGCAACCCACCCGGTTTACCCCAAGCTGCTCTCCTGAACCTTCTGCCAGTATTGTTAGCAAGACAAAGCTACTGTCTTTTACTGAGCAGCTGCCACCTGGACTGTCCAAACCTGCCATAACCAGACCAACTGGTTGCTCTTCTAATTTCCCAGTCCTGCTGTGGCCCAGAATTCCATCTGTCCACACCACTGCAGGAGGATGATGTTCACTTGTGGCCATTAGACACAGACTTGGTTGAGTCTGGAGTCTCGAAAGAGTCACTGGGTGTGGTGATCAGTGGGAGGCCAAGGTTGCCTTTATTGTGCTGCTGCAGGGCCAACTCCAAGAAGGGACTGAAAAATAATGAAAACTAGTGACAGTGGTTGGTAAGTCTGTCAGCCAGGCCTGTCCGCTCTCCAGCCAGGAAGAACTCCGTGAGCAACCTGCAGCTTTCCTGAGGAGTTGAGCACCGCTGTCTATGCTCAACTACACAGCATATACAAGCAAGCAAACATTTGGCTTTGACCAATGCCTCTTATTATTGTATGGGACTGCAGCACCATAGTTCTGTTCTGGTGCTGTGGCTCACATTTCAGCCCTTCAGCCAGGTGGAATTTGGTGGCTTTCTGTTTGGTGCCATCTGGAAAGGGTATCAAGTTAAAAGAGCTTCAGTTCCAAACTAGTGGAAACATCAAGACTGTAAGAATTTTGTTTTTATGTGAGGTATGCAGGCATCAGTGACTTGGTAGGAATTATAATCTTGTAGAACATTGATTTCTTCGGACAGCCTTCTTGTTCAGAATGCATGCAAGAAACCCTCCAGGGCCTGGATGTCTTGGAGGGTGCATGAGTCACTTCTCTTTGTTTATGAAGCCATGCCTGTGTTTGTTTCACTTTTCTTTCTTTTTTTTTTTTTTTTTTACACATCCTATTGAGATAGACCCACAGATAGTAGTCTGGAGTGTCATTCAGTAATCTCCCATGTTTTCTTCGCAGCACCTCTGATGTCCACTTTAAGTTAAAGCAGCAGTGCATGATAGCAGTGAAAGTTCTGGATTGCCCTCATCTCCTGTCTTGTCTAATATCCCCTGCCCATTTTAAGTTTGGTTTAGTACTTTTTTACATGGGAGATTATAAACTGAGCACTCCTTGTAATATGTCTCTGTCCAGGTTTTTTTTTCCGTGTTCTCGGTTGTTTGTGAACACTCGCTGTTTAACGTCCTTTTCTAGTGACTAAAATGAAGCAGCACGCAGCAGCTCCCTGGCCTTATGGGATAGTAGGCCTTCAGAAATAGCTGAGAATATCGATAAAAACCTGATGAGAGCCATTATAAAGGAGCACTCCTTTTAATATTTTAAATGTGAAAAATTGCTATAACAGACCCAACACATACAAAGATGGGTACCATTACAAGACAAGGGGCAATCTGAAATGGAATAAAGAAGTATAGGTCAGAATTTTGACTGTAAAATGCACCGCTACTTTAAAGTTTTCCTGGGATCTGATTATATACAATTTGTTGGCTTGGGGAGCTTTGCAACCTCTTGTGACTCAGTCAGGATGGAGCTTTGCAGCCCCTATGATTCTGAATAGTGCCATTGAGTACAGCTGAGCGGAATTTAGGGCAGAAAACTCACCATTTTATAGTAAATGGTGTACGGAAATTTGGCTGTTGTGTTCTTGTCGTCTGTATCATTTACCAATAAAGACATTAGGAAAAAATGACAGAAACCCTGTTGTGCTCCAAGTATTATTTTTAATTTTTATTTTATTTAGTTATTGTTGACCGGGTAAGTGCACTAGACAAATTCTTGCCTATTTTCAGGTGGGGGGATACAGATGAATGCTGACTGACCTTGACCCAGATTAAGCTGTTGGTGGTCTTTTTAGTTAATTGCACGGTGGAAGGTGAAGCTGTCAGATTTTCCTGTAAAGGGTGTAAACTGCCCTTCAGAAAATGTGGGCAGTGTGACTACAAGGGTGGTAATATTGGTAGCTAAACTAGGTGCTCTCAGAACTCACTAGCATTCTTCCGTACCATAATCAGGGCCTCTAATTCTTTGTTACACGTTAGCACTTAGCTTAAGCTCTGTGGTATAACTTCTGTTGAAGGATTCAGTACAGTAATATATTGCATTCAACTCCATCTCTGAGCCTGATTTATCCTACCACTTAAAGGGAAATCTCCATCTACCATTAAATTCATCAATATTGTTACCAGTGGAAATATGCTTTACATAAACTATTGACTGAACCTGTAACACTTTTAGGGCCAGAATTATACCCATTCAGGTTCCCCTCCCTTTATAGCGGCAGGCATCCATTTACTAAATCACAGGCACAGGAAATGACATCACATCTGGGGAAATGCATATAGTCAATACATATTTTAACCAGGAGAGGCACACTAAGCTGAAGCTTGAGTCCAGGTACGACCTGAGAGCACAAAAAAGTTAAGTGACTTGCTCAGGATCGTACAGTAATGTAAGTGAGGACTGTGAGATTCAAATGCAGGTCTCCAGGTTTGTAGCACAGAGCCATAATCCACTGCACTGTACTGCCTCTTTCAATGTAAGAGGAAAAGAAGAGTTAGGCCTCTTGATGAGCTGTCACAACCAGATACTTAATACTTTCGTGATTGCACCTGGGAGCATCAGGGAAGTGAAAAGGTGTTGTCTCAAAATAGTAATATGATATAATAATAATAATAATATAATCATACTAATATGAGTAGCCGGAGTCTGTGGCCTGGCAGATGGTCCCGGCGGTAATTGGAAGCAGGGGCCAAAAATACAGAATTGAAGAAAAAAAAAAGAAAAAAATAAATGCGGGAATTAAAAGCGACCTGCCGCTACGCGATAATGTAGAAAAATGTGCATATAGGTTCTCCCGTAGCAGCCTAGTGTGCAGAAAGCTAGGACCCGCTTGTTTTAGGGAAATAAAACTGTTCAGCAGTCGGGTGTGCCGCGAAGCATGGCTGAGTCAGGAAAGTGAAAGTTATCACTTTCCCTGACTAAAAGGGTATAGCGCCATCAATTGTTGACAAATAAATGGGGCTATAAAAAAGCAAAGAACCCTCTTTCTAACCAGAAACGCCCGAGGTGCTTTTATGAAACTCCATCTGTCTATCTTCAGAATGGGGGCTGAGTCTCATCTCATTACAGGACAATCGGTTATATATGCCTGTATAACTGTGCTTGGTGTTTCCTTTTTAAAATAAAAAAAAAAATCTAACAGTATTGTGAATGTTTGTGTGAATATACAGTCATGCTGATCCACCACATGATTGTATTAGAGGAGGAATGTACTTTTATTAGAAAAGGGGCGGATCAGCTGACATGATGATGCTATAGGGATTGGTATAAAAGCAGCTCTGATGCTTAGTTACAGCAGATAAGCCTAGGAGAGTGTCCTGAGAGGTTGTCTGGAGAGAGCACAGAGAATACTGTTATCCAGGTATTCTACTCTGTGGCAGAACTACTGAGGTGGGTTAGTTCTGGAGCTCGAGGAGAGCTGTTATTTTCTGTTATTTTGAAAGTCTGAAAGTTAAGACCAGTTTGATGTTTATTTTGTTGTTTTGATTTATTTTTAATTTTATTTTGAAGTTCGTTGGACAATAAAATTCTCACAAGACCAGTGTGTTTTAAACCTATTCTATTGTGGTGTGTCTCTGTTACCCTACCCACATTACCCGGTCACAAAAAAAAGGTACCCTCTGCCAAAGTTTGACTTCTGTTGCCTCCTTCAACATATTCACACACCCCCCTTTTGTGTAGCGCCCCACACGTTGAACTGTGTGTAAGCCGGCAACATTAGGTTCTTGCTGGACACTTTTCATAGCTGTGGCTGCCCACATTGCTGTATACTCCTGGATTGCCTATATAACATGGGCGACCCCTTTCCATATCCTCTTTTTTGTTTTTGTTTTTTTTACCCGCTGTTGAGTGCATGTTGGGCTGTGGAGACTGTCTTCGATGTTGTTATCCTGGCTAAGTATTGTTTGTCAGCTCTGTTTATTGTTTCTACCTGGCCTTAGTGAAGTTGTCCTCTAGAACTGCCTTCGACTTTGCATGTTGTCAAATCCACTGTCGCTGATCAACTTTTTTTTTTATTATTATTATTAAGAAACTGTTGGCATGGTACACGATGGTCTGTGACAACAGCCATGACCGTTTCATGGACTGCCTCAGAACTGGCCGTAATGTTTGTTGTCTGATATCCCAGGGATTTAACCAAGCTCCAAGGTGATGCAGATTCACTAGAGTCATGTCTCCAGAAGAATAGGGAGGACTGTGCAGTCACAGGTAAGAAGTGACCATTAAGAAATAGCTGACGTTTAAGTCTATAACATCGACTGAATCCCAGCACTGTGCTGTGTAAAAAGAAAAAAGAAAAAAAAAGTGGCAGTGCAGCTGCAGGCTCCACACCTTGGTTATTGCTCACAGAGCAATGCTGCTGTTTACTGAGACTGAGGGCCTGTTTACATGGCCAATGCACCACAAGTTGTACAGTGCTCCCAACTTGCTGCTGCTGCTGGGGACAACCTCATGTTCTGTCCAGACAACCCATCTCAGCATCGGTGCAGGTCGTGCTGGAGAATGGACCACAACACTGTGGGCAAACGGTTAGAATGATGGGAATTTCTTTCTAACATTGGAGCGTGCAGTGCAGCGTGTCCACATGGCTGCTTACACTACTGTCTCCCACCTGTGTCTCCAGGTTTGTAGTGGACTGGCCAAAGCAGTGAGCAACTTACCACACTTCAATAAGTGTCCACGTGACGGCTTTTGCAGTAGAGCAACCTGAGCGCTCTGGTTGCTTAACTGCAAAAGTGGCTGTGTAAATGGCCCTCCAGTTTGCAGTCCTTGCAGCCTATGCAGGAAGACTGGACTGATGGGCATCTGGTGCCAATTCCTAGTTCAACACTGAACAGCAGAACCCAGGGCATAAGGATACTCGGCACCATCAACGATCCCACTACAGCCCTAAAGACCTGTGGCATTGGGATCAGCAACATTAAAGCCACGTTACCCACCACGACTGCATCCATCTGAGTCAACCCTGCAGTATTGCTGTTTGGGCCCAATTGTCCAAGTTGATACAGAAATGGTTGCTTTATTTACGAGGCCTGCCTGTGACGCCACAGTCCGTGACACCTGTTCAGTCCTCTGCCCCTGTAAGGGTTACTGCACCAGTTCAGGAGCTCCCTCATTCTTCCCATGAATAGGAGAAGGCCTATGATCCTGACTTCATGAAAGTGACCTCTGAGGAGAGGAGGACAAAGAAGGGATTCCAGTCAGACACTCTCAGAGTACACCGTGTCCTTGAAGTGCTGACAAGACGTGGTCTGTTACACCCTCAGGTCTCTTCCTTTTAAACTATAATAAGGTTGATCAAGGAGACTTTGCAACTCGCCATAGAGGAAGAAGATTCCTCTAAAAAGAATCTGTGTAATTTCTTTGAGGTCCCATCCACCACTTCTGTTATGTTTCCTCCCATTTTTCAGGCACTAGAAGATGCCAGTATGGTTATATGGCATAGGCGTAGTACCATGCGAACTGTGCCTGGGAAGTGGTGCAAAGATGAGTTGCATGCAGTATACTGCTGATGATTAGCTGGGAGAGATAGCAGACCAGAAGCAAAAAGGTGAGCACCCAGTGTACCAGGCATACAAATGCCTTCACATGAAAAAAGTGCAAACTTTGTGTGCAAAATGGTCAGTGATAAACTGTACTAGGAAGCTGGAGAAAAAGTTGTAGTTGCCACCTCATCCTGGAGGTCCTCATATAGGAGGACCAACATTTAGCTCCAAGTGGCCATCTGAGAAGCCGTGCCTCGAGGGTAATGGGGGAAGGGGTGTTATAGAAGGGTAAGCATTGGGGATGGTCAGGTACGGGGCTGGGTAGTAGCCACCAGATGGGGGAGTGACAAACCCACCCATCCATGCTCCAACCAGCGTCCATCTTGCAGCTGGCTGTCACAGATCTTCACCTATGTCTACCCCTCACCAAGTCCTTGCGCCCACGCTCGACCCTGTGCAGAGGTGATGCACACTGGACACCTGGACCCTCTGAGCCCAGTCACCAGTCCCCCTGGATCTGGCCAAGGTCGACTGCTAGGACCCCAGATGAACTGTGAATGCTGCCTTATCAAACTTCTTACCACTCCTTTCCCTGTATCACGAAGGAATATGTTTTCAGATTGCTTATGCCAGATTTAGCATGTCTATTCAGAATGACAGGTACCCCAGAGATTCACAAACTATACCCTTTTTCTTAAAATGCACCACCAGTTTGTATACTGCGATAAATAATAATTGTTTTGTTTACACAATATATTTATACATTGTCCAAAACAGAACAAAAGTGCTTACAGGGGAAAACATGGACAATTAAATTAGTTAAACCATAAAATGCAAACATAGCTTTCTAATAGCTAGGTCACAACTTACAGATGACCACTTGGAAAATAAATAGTCTCTTGTCTTTGGAGATCTCAAACTTGCAGTGGGATCTCCCCTTTCAATTTTTCAACCAAGGAGCCCTTGCGTATACAACACACTGACCCCTCTTCTCTCTGACCCTGTCTCTCACTGAATGCAGCCTCTTACAGAGAGACCCTCACAGCTTTTGGCCAGGCCACATGCACATAAAAAAAACACTGTGTTTGAAAAAGGATGCTACCCAAGTTTCCGCATTGTCACAGAAAACCAAATACACTTGAACAGTGCCAACTGTGTCACCTTTCAGACTTCCAGGAACAGATAAATCTTGTCTGCCCCCTCCCCCTCATAAACCACTCGATGAACAGCAGGCTCACATGTGTGACTTTTGGAATTTAAGCCGGCTGACTTCACAGAATTTGCTGGAATTCTTCAGTCTGTCAATTAATTGTATGAAAACACATTATGTTGCCATACCGCAGAAGATGTACAGTATGTGTGACAGGTAGGACTTCCTCGCATGTGAACAACAGAAGCCTTTGTTAAACTTTGGAAATCACTAGAGAATCACACATTAGCATTCCAGTTAGCTAACCATATTAAATTATTAGTATGCTACGGGGGGGCATGAACAATAATAAAAAAAAAAAAAAAAGGCATATTAGCCACATTGTATTTTTTATTAGCCATATTTGATTTTTATTAGTTATGGGCTACTGTGAAATCTATAACACTTGCCTAGCCTTCAAATATTACAGTTGACACCACCAAAACAAAAATCTACTAACATTTCCCTCCCCATCCTCCCAAATTGGAATTTTAGGTTAATTCATTGTTTCATCACTGTATTTTTATTAGAAAACTATTGTTTGGGGGGAACTGGATGAATCAGTGGATTGGTAAGGGGCTGACAGTATTGACTGTACAATACTGAAACTTTCAGTCCTGGCCCTTGCGGTCCCAGTTACCAATCTTCTCAATCGCTCCCTATGTTTTGGCTCTTTTCCCAATGCTTAGAAACCTGCCACCATCAAACCGCTATTCAAAGGAGGGTCCATAAATGATTACAGTAACTACCGCCCTATTTCCCTCCTAGCCCCCCTCTCAGAAATCCTCAAGAAGGTCGTGCACTCCCAAATCACTGCCTTCCTTGACACCCACAACCTACTCTACAGTGCCCAGCATGGTTTTAGACCTGGTCACAGCACCGAAACAGCCTTGGTCAGGTTCACCAGGCACATTATTAAGGCAGACGACAAAGGGCAGTATACTGGATCCGTCTTTGTCGACCTTACTAAGGCATTCAACCTCGTCGACCACAACCTCCTTCTCAACACCATCCGAGGTCTGCACCTCTCCAATAATGTTGTAAAATACATTGGTAGCTACCTGTCTGGGAGATCCCATCGCACTTCCATCCAAGGTCATCTTTCCACAACTTATCCAATCAAGTATGGCGTTCTGCAGGGCTCCATCTTGGGCCACCTTCTTTTTCTCACTATTCATCAATAACCTTCCTTCCATTTGCCAAAACACACATCTTGTCCTCTATGCCGATGATGCTGCTGTTTTCTGCAGCCACGAAAACTCAGCCTCCATGCTCCTCAATCTTCAGTCAGAGTTCTAGAAACTTTACTCCTGGTTCTTTGGGAATGGCATGGTCCTAAACTCCAAGAAGACAGAATTCATGATCTTCTGAGGATCTAGGAAAGCCCCTACATTTAGACTGACCCTACTTGACAACTCCAGTACCCTTATCGAACAGGTGACCGAATTCAAATGCCTTGGTCTCCACCTGGACCCCACTTATCCTACAGCCTTCATATAAACAATCTCATTAAGAAGATTCATATCAGGCTTGGTGTCCTGTACAGGATCAGAAAGTTCCTGCTTCCCCTCATCCAGGCTACACCTGGCTACCTCCATTCTTCTGCCCTTTATCAACTATGGTTCCATCATCTACTCTCTGCCTTAATCCTCACTACACTACTCCAAACTCAAAGTTGCATACAACAGTATAGCTTGTTTAGTTTCCGGGCTCCCCTTGAAAACTCACCACTGCACCTTCTACTCATTCCTCTGCTGGCCCACCCTCGAAGGAAGGCTTCACCTAAAAATGCTCTCCTTTCTCCATAAAATCCACCTCAGTCTGCTGCCACCCAGTGTCAACTCCCTCCTTCCTCTCTTGGCACCTGGTCGGTCGACTAGAGGTTCTGCCACTATGGTCTTTGGCACCTATTTCTTTCGTACCAAGCAGGCTCAGACCTTCTTCTATAACGGCACGAAACAGTACAATAATCTTCCTCCCAGAATCCAAGCCTGGAAGTCCATCCACTCTTTCAACTCCTCCCTCAAAGCTCACCTTCTAAATTCCTCTACCTGTTGTTGCCACGTGCTGTCTCTTTGCTAAACCTTAAGGTCTTCACCCCTCCTCCCTCTTCCACCTCCCCAGGACAACTCCCCCTCCTCCCTATTCTCTTTGCACCTTTGCCCCTCTGACCCCGATTCCACCAACACCCTTAGACATGTACTCCCCGCAGCACTTTATGTTTAATGTCCTCATCCCCCTTTCTCCTCCTTCGTATTAGGAGTCTTATTGTCCCCCCTTACATGGTTTTCTCGTATGATCTGTAGTCCTTTATAATGTACCCTCTTGGAACCCTGATTATATTCTGCACAGCCTTTTTATTTTACGGCATTGTAGCCATTGTTAATTATTTGTTTGCTGAACCATGTCATGTTAATGTTACCTGTATGTATGTTGTATCCCACACTGGACGTTTGTGGAAACGGGCATTTTTGCTCACATACTTTCCAGTATATAAATAAAAATTGAATTGAGTTGAATTAAATGGGTAAAGGAGACTTTTAATTATCGGTCGCTAGTTCAAATCCAGCACATGTTAATAATGGCTGAAAGCCATTATTACCTAAGGGCTATTCGTTGTCCTATGTGAAATGAGTTGTGGTCTCAGTCCAGCTCCCAGTGGAAATGTGTCCACATCACAAAACTTCCAATCCAGTTTGCACTAATTGGTACCCTTGTTGGCAGTCTCACACGAGAGGCCAAGCATCAAATGGGCATGGAATCTGAACTGCCCTCTAACCTCAGCAGTATGTGGTGATCCCTTCATGGCAGGGTTGAGGCACATTAGCAGGGCAGTGTGGCGAAGCTTGCACTGTGATTACCCATGCTGTATTTGTCATATGGATAAGCAGAGGACTTCAGATTCCTGTGCTGTCAATTCAGCACCTTTCAGAAGCGCTAAATTTATGAACACACACACACACACACACACACACACACACACGCGTGCTGTATTAAAAAAAAAAAAAAAAATGAATAAAAGAAAACTAATGACTGGGTAGTTCACATTAGACTGAAACTTGTTTTTAGGTGGGACCCAGGGGTAGGGGGTTACAAAGGAGACAGAACAAAAATCCATACAAATACAGGCAAAATTAATCAATATCACAGATGCCAACACAGGGCGAGAAATTAAATGAAAAGTGAAGATACATACGTGCAGGCTATAAAATAAGAGTAATGCTAGTAAATACTTATTTGTAATTTCAGACCTGAAAATGGCACACTGAGCTGTGATGGCCTGTTTCCAGGGGGTATCCTGTTGGTGGTGGTGGATTGCGCGGACCTCTTTTATTTATTTATTTTTTTATTACATTTATGCAAAACAAATGCATAGAATGTATGCATTCTAGAGGCAGCGTTAAGTAGCAGTTGATGGTTCACAGACTACTTAGTAGGAATAGAGCATCATGCCTCTACTTGTAGCCTCAGTGAGGGGAAATACTCAAGGGTTATATACAGTATAATGGCATATCTCAGTGTGGAACTATACTACAGCCAGTGCTCTGTGGAAACTAAGATGAATAAAATAGTACAACTTCACATTGCATGCTCTAGGTTCAGTGGCGCTGAGGGTTGAGGCACTGGATGCCACACCTCGTGCCACACTGGTGACCCGGGTTTGATGACGGACTTGGGGAGCCGGGGGTCGGCAGGGGAAGGAGAGGATGGAACATCCAGAGGACAGCTCTCCTTTCCCTGGGGAGGGATCCAGGGTTGCTCGGTGTCCTGGTGACCCTTGATGGTGATTGTGGGTATTACAGGTACACCAGTGGATGTAAGGGGTGGAGTGCGGCTGACGCCAGCAGGGAAGCCGTGCTCAGGCATCATTGCACACTGCACTCCAAGGGAGAAAAAACAGGAAAAAAAAACACTTTCTGGATAGGCGACTGCATCCTCCAGAACTCCCACCATCACACGCCCAACAGTTGGGCTCAATCCTCTGGCTCTCCCGATCCCTCTGACCTGCCTACGTACGACGATGGTTGCACTCCCGGGTCGACGGATCCGGTAGGAAGGTGGAGTGTCTGTCCCTGATTTCCCAGGGAGGAGAGCTTCAGACAGGGTGGTAGAGGTGAGTGATGAGAGAGGGTAGCTCGAGAGAGTTCCGGATAGTGGGAGATAGAGTTTAAAACAAAATAAAAAAAAATTGCAAGCTCTAAAGGCTGAATTTAACAGTGTTCCGTAGTTCTCATTTATTATAATTAGTACTCCATTATATGAGAGTTCTTGGAGCTCAAAAAGTCATACTAAACCTTCCATCTAAGTCATGCAGTAGCAGAAGTGAACCCTGCGTTATACTGACAGTTAGGAGAAAACAATCCTGATGAGCGAAACGGTGCTCTAGTTGGTAAAACATATTTCTGAACTTACCCCAGCTGCCTTTCCTTTGTTGTATATGAGAATTAATAAGAGCTTGGGCTCCAATTATAAAACTTTTAATGGAATGCTAGCTGATAAACCACTGTGTTACTTGAGTGTAACAGTCGCACCAATCCAGCTGCAGAGAGTCATTTCCACTCCAGGAATGGGTCAGCTGCGCCACACAGCACCACAGGTGGCGTGAAAATGGGTATGACGGAAAGGTCATTTTAATAAAACATGGCCCGCACTCAAGATCGTAGGAATCGATAACAAGTATAGAAAGGCAACAATACGACAGTGGGGTATACAGAACACGTAGCTTCTGTGAGGCTCTGAAACATTATTTAAATTTACAGAACCGCATTCATCCCTTAGCAGACCTATTTAGAGAGGAACCTGCAACTCACTTTAGGAGAGGCAAGGTAACAATTGTTTAAAACACGGTATAAAAGGACCACAAGAAACGGTCTGTAGGGAAACCAAATACCATGCAAGGCGAGCAGGAACATTTAGTCCATTAACAAAAGAAATGTCCCTGCGCTTCACACTGCACCGTCTTCTGCATCCGATTCATCTTCTCCAGGCAGCACGTTAGAGGTGACTGTAGGTAACTTTACGGCACATTACCCCACTGCTTGAGGATCTGTATAACAGTATTGTTTGTCCTGGAATGTGAATTGCAACCTGGCAGGAAAAACAATCTGGTAAGTGACTCCATCTTTCCTCAGTTGTTGCGCCACCCCCTTAAATGTCTTTCTGTGCATTTGGGTGGCATATGAGTAGTCTGGAAAAAAAATAATTTTATGTTCTCCCCCCCCCCAACATGACAGGAGTCTGTTGTTGGCAGCTCGAAGAAGGCACATCCCAGTCCCCCAGAGATGCTAGAGTGAACAAAATGGTACAGGGACCCACAGTGGCCACTATCCCTCTGCACAAAGAAATTCTGTATGCTCGCTTAATGGACACAGTGTGCCCCAGCCCCACAGCCTCTGGTAGTTAACACTTAAGGAAAGTAATTAAATAACCTTCCTCTGTTCATTCTGGCTTAGCTAACACTCTTACGTTAGCTGCCCAGACCTGGTTCTCTAGTTGATCCAAGTGGGTCTTAACAGCATTTAGCTCTTTAACAATGGCCGCAGCCGCTGCCAGCACTTTCTCAGTGACATTGCCTGATTCTTCGACAGAACCTGCCATAGATTCCACTTTGTTCTCCAACAGTACAAGTTGCTCATTTTGCTGATCAAATTTTTATCGAGACGCTGTGCAGATTGTGTAAGAAAGTTGAGTGATCCTTGCAGCGTTTCGAGCATGGCAGGCTGGTTGGGTGGTGAATCCACAGGCTGCAGTGGCGCTGGGAGTTTCGAGGGCCCTTCTCCCTGTTGATCGTTTTTTGCCACATTCTGAGATCGCTCCATAGCTCTAAATTTGGCTGGATTGTAGTCCAAGGGGTGCTCAACTGATCAATGTCTTTTTTGAAAAACGGTTAGATGGAAGGTAAATAAAAGTATAAAAGTCTCTTAACAGTATGGAGCTCAATGAAAACACATCCTTCTCGCTAGGCTTTTTCCCAGATCTCTTTTATTGATGGGGGAATGTTGACTTTGGTACCAGGGAAAACTAACCAAGTTGTCTTTGATAAGGTGTCATGAGATCTTTAACTTCCACCCATCTTTGATCACCTGGACAGCGACCAGAAATAGGCTGAAGTTGGAATGGATTGGGTTTAATGTCTCATCTGAAGGATGGCATCTCAGTAGTGCAGCACCCCCCTTGAACTGAAGTACTGTGTCAGTTATGAGTATTACCCCAAGTACATGACATGGGGTTACTCACAACTCATGACCTTCTGATTGTTCGGCCCCAGAGGCGAGCGTGGTACCTAGTAATACTGACAGATCAACAATACACAGACTACATAAGGTTCAGAAGTAGCAAGACAACAGTCTTATCACTCTGGAGTCAGGTTCAGGTGCAGCAGTGTCCCTTAAGCAAAGTAAAAACAGCTAGTGCAGACTATTTGGAATGGGGGGGGGACCAGGAACGAAAAAGGTTAGCGACGGCGAGGACTTAAGACATAAGCATGTTAGCAGGCTCTTTGCCCATTATAGTTCATCTGTTCCAGCTGCTTTTTCTGCCCTGAAATTATAATCCTCTGCTTGTGACATCAGAATAACTTCCATGGCAACAGGCTATAAATTAACAGAGGATTATTATGTCATGGTATATAAGCAACCCAAACAGATGAAGTTGATGGGGAAAATGCCCAGTTTTAGTAGAAACTTCTGACATTCAAGTTTTTTTTTTTTGGTGGGGGGTTGTGGAACAGCATTCTGCTGTCTCAAGCTGTGAGTTGCTTGCTGTAAAATCTCTTCAGTGCAGAATGGGAGCTCTCAGTCTGACCTTTGAGTCAGTTGAATGTTTGGTTGTGGGGGCTAGGCATTACACTTTTTCTTCACAGAGTCTTTGACCGGCTGTTTTGTCTCTCCCATAGGTGAATCCGGACTGGGGAAATCAACATTGATCAACTCTCTGTTCCTGACAGATCTCTACTCCAAGGAGTACCCAGGTCCGTCTCACAGGGTCAAGAAGACTGTTCAGGTGAGTGGCTGGCAATGGCTGAGACTTGGCTACACTTTGTTGCAGTCACGGGAAGGAGGTTTGCTATTGTTTGTCTTGTGTCTCGATGAAGTTATGTCACCATACTACTTCATGGGAGGGTACTGTGCAAGTAAAACAGTGCGTTTCCATACGATAATTACCATCTAATGGTCTGGTTTATAATTTATACTGAAACCAGTGCAGTGGAGACTAAAGTTTGTCTGCACAGTGCAGGTGGGAAGCAGCTTGCATGGGGGTCCTGACAATCTTCACTCCAGCCTTGCAGTGTACCAACAGTCAAACCTGGCTTTCTAACTGTTGGAAGTAAAAGGACAGTAGCAGCACCATAATCCTTCTACTCTGTACCTGAGGGCTGCTGGCAGACAGATTTCATGGTGACTTGTGCGATGGTAGGGACATCACCGAGATGAGCAAACACATTTTAGTTGTAACTGGAGGTAATTATTCCCACATCCAGCCCTTCAGTGTGCCAAGTACTGGGCACTGAAGCCTGCCGTGGAGGGTGTGGTGCCCAGGAGGTTTAAATCACTTTGAATAAAATATCTGTGGGTGGCAGTGGCGACAGAGCCTGCCGTTACGTTTATATTCTTCATGGTGAGCACAGCCTTTTTTCCATCACAACCATGAAAAATCTGTATGAGCTGAAAAGGTTACTGTCTCGCAGTTCAGGATTTATTATGGAAAACTCTGCCTTTAGATTTCAGTTGACTAGTTTGCTTAAAAAATGTCTGCTACTGCCAAAACTTTCCTCTTAGCTAGAAAGTTTTAAAGGGACGTATTTGCTTTCTGGAACACGTCGGAAGCATTTCCTTCTGCACGGATAGTTTTCTGTTTGTAGGCGAGAACTGTTGATTCGTTAGGAATGGATGACTAGTAAACCATTGCTGGCACCATGTACTGAGAGTTTAACGTGGCACTTTGGATGTTGGATACTGTGTAGCCAATGCCAGAGAAGAGCAGGAATGTTGGGACTGTGGATGCAGCAGCTAAAGCATGTGATGCAGAAATGTGTGATTTCCCAGGTTTATATCCCACTTGAACAGCTGGCGTGCTGCACGTCTATGAGCATTTAGTCACTAGAGCTTCCTGTGCTGTAGTTCATGGTCTTTTCAGCTATAAAACTGGGTAGTTCATTTTAAAAATCTTTTTAATTTTAAAATATTTTGCCATCAAAGGTACACTGAGCCATCACTCATTTCCAGGCTCATCCTAGGAGCACAGAAAGACTTGTTCAGTGTCACATGGTATGCAAGTGATGGTTGTGGGATTCAAACCCAGGTCGGCTGGGTCTCTAGGTTCACTGGGAGGTGCTTTGTATGCTGTACTGCCTTCTAAATGATGGCAGGACTCCACTGAAAACAAGATGTTACTTCCAGCAACATGTCTGTTTGTGATGAT
This sequence comes from Neoceratodus forsteri, assembly GCA_016271365.2. NCBI lineage: Eukaryota > Metazoa > Chordata > Ceratodontiformes > Ceratodontidae > Neoceratodus > Neoceratodus forsteri. The sequence continues at coordinate 1,077,680,940 of CM028130.1, forward strand.
ACACATAGCATCTCAAACCTGGCGTGTTGCCCCTGAGATAGAATTTAGAATGTTAAAAATTCAAACCCTGCAGCGTGATCATGCTCCCCCTTGAGCAAGACCACACTGCAGAGGACAGATATTTCTTCTCATGACAGATTTACTGGAATTTTCCGCTGAAGAGATCAGTCAGTCCAGAGTTCTGTCTTAGTCCCTGTGGCTAAGTGTTCGTAGTTTAAACTGCTGTTTTGTTATTTTGTAAAGTTTGAGTTTATTTGCTATTCTAAGCCAGTTTAGCTTAGTTTGTTAAATTGTATTGGTTGCTTTACTGGTTCCATAGCAGTATCAGATTGGAGAAAATGCTTTTCACTGGTTCCCAGTTTGGGCTTCCACTTTCAAGTAAAACAAAAATAATCCCATTTTTAAAATGGTTGTACTTGTTTCTCAAATAAAACACCTATCACAAATATTTTGTTGCAATAAAATAGTAATTTCTTAGTACTCTCCCACATGGAGACTGGGTCTGTATAAGCAAGCCGGCAAGTTCAAAGGATTGCTCTCTAGAAATAGCTTTGGTAATAACAGTGATTCTGAAATTAATAGAAAGAATCCTGAAACATCATTGGCCGAGAGCTATTTTACCTGAGTGGATGTCGCAGCACACCTGCATAGCTGACGGCTACCAGTCTCAGCTCACACAAAGATCTATCCACTTCTGTGCTTAACTAAAATGCCCACAGTAAATATTGCTGCCTTGGCATTATCTGCCAGGGTCCAACAAGTCATCCCTTTTCCCCCTATAATCTACCCTATATTTCCTCTCATCACTCCCACAAACAGCACCGTTTTTTAATGTCACCTTGATTTTTTTTTTTATTATTTTTTTATTTATAATTTGTTAACCGGGTTGGGACACTGGACGAAGTCCTTTTTCAGGTCTGACCCGAGACATACAACAACAACATCGATAACAAATAATAAATACCAATAATACATTAACTATCACACTTAAATTGCTGCAGTAAAAATAACTTTAACTTGAATTTAAAACTACCAAAAAACAAAGCTTAACGCAAATTGACTGGTAACATATTCCAGAGGGATGGGACTGCAGTGATTACCAATGGATTCTATTCCCAGTACCTTGTAAATGTTGCTTCTTCACTGACCACAGCTCACACCCACTCTTTGATCCTGCTGTTCAGTCACTAACTGCAGCTCTCTTACTGCACCGGATTCCCATATTTGCTGACCACCGTGGCCTTCTGCAGCCAACTGACTGCAGCATGTTAAACACACACCTCTTCTCCTCGAAGGCCTGGTGCCAAACTATGTGACGGTACCACAATAAACTCTTATCAACAAGGCATGTTTACAAGCTGGGCCCGTCGCATGACACTACTGTCTTCGGACATGGCCACATTGTTCAGTGCTGTGTGTTATGCCGCTCTCTCAAAATGCCCCATCTTGTTCTTTAGGTGACGTTGCCACAGCAAACAGTTTTGACCGTACTTTCGTCAGTGTTGCCTGTTTTTTGCTAGGTGAAAAACACAAACACAGAATATAAGCCCCGGGAATTAGGAAACTGATTTAGTGGTGCTAAAGTAATTTGAAGCAATGCAAAAAGAAAAAAGGCAAAGCACCCACCAAAAGTCCTCAGAATCTGATGAAGCCAGGTCTCTCCTGGTGAAACGTCATTCTTTAGCGCTGGTATGTTGTAACAGCTTTTTTTGCTGCTGTGAGTTTTTATGTGCATTTTATCTGATGTAATTAAAGTCTTTTAAACATCAGTTACTTCGTGTGTGACTTTTGGTGGGTGCTTTGCATTTTTTCTTTTTGCATGAAAAAAAACAGCAGCTTATATAGTGCTGGAACCACCTGCTGACAAAATGCCAAACTTACTATGGCTAAATAAGACTTAAAAACCAAACAATTTTGTTACTTATACCAATGGATCCATTTCATAGTCACAGTAAGGCATGCCATGCGGTGCACTGTGGTAGGATAATGACACTACTCTGGTGGCAGAATCACTTGACCTTCGGCCTCATGCTCCAACCCACCTGAGGCGTGCTGTTATCCTACCACAACTTCTCTCTAGCATATCTTATTTTTTAATTATAAAATGGCAGGAAAGAATCTGGAAGCTTTATTGGCCAAAACACATCAGTGATTTAACTACTGATAAATGTGTGGGAAGTTGATGGGGGAGATAGCAGAGGTGGTGGTAAAGGGATCGGATCGGGGGAGGGAGGTCATGAGTGGGTACTGCAGGGGTCAGTCCTGAGACCAGTCCTTTTCAATATGTTTATCAGTGACTTAGGATATGGAGTACAGGGCAAGATGTGTCTCTTCACAGATGACACTAATTTCTGTGGCAGAGTAGACCGCGAAAAGGGGTAAGGGAGTTGCAAAGGGACCTGCAAAGATTAGAGAGGTGGTTTAAGGTCTGGCTGTTGAAATTCAACACCAAGAAGTGCAAGGTGATGCACATAGGTAACAAAAAACCCCAGGAAGGAATACTGATTGGGAGGGTTGAGCTGGCCAGTACTTCAGAGGAAAGGGATCTGGGGGTCATCATAAGCAACTCCTTAAACAAACTAGCAAGGCTGCCAGAATTTTGGGGTGTATTGAAAGATGTTTCAATAGCAGAATGAAAAGTAATACTACCTCTAGATCACGTGTGAGACCGTGAAACCCTATCTGGACTACTGTACCCAGTTCTGGAGTCCTCACCTGAGGAAGGTGATAAACAGGCTAGAGGCAGTGCAGCATAGAGTAACCAGAACGATTCAGGGCCAGCAGGGTACATTCTGTGGGGTCGGCTTAGGGCACTGAACATGTAGATGCTGAAGGCCAGAAAGGGGGGGGGGGGCACGATACAGACCCTCAAGTTCCTGAAAGGAATAAACAAGGTAAATTGCAAGGAACTATTTATCAGGAATGGCAGGTCAGAAACAAGGGGACATGAATGTAAGCTGGTGGTGGGGAGATTCAGGAGGAATGCTAGAAAGTTTTACTTTACAGAGAGAGTGGTAGAGCCATATGTCTACCAGCAGAGATGGTGGATGCAAAAAACAGTAATGGGTTCCAGCATGGCTGGGATAAAGTAAAGGGCTTAATAGTTTCTCTGGAAGGTAGCAGTAAGGCAGGCAGCAGGGTGGATGGGGGAGGAGGGCAAAAACCCCATCTGTACAATAGACCACGGGGTAGAGTATGGTAAAACAGGGCAGACTCGATAGACCAATGGTCTTTTTTTTTTTTTTTTATTTATACTTTATTCAAGTTTCAGTCCACAGTAAATACAATACAACACCTCGGTAATCATGCCAACAGAGATGCCTAGGCGGAGTGAGAACACTCCGTGGAATCAATGCTCCAGATAACTTTTTAGGCCAGGAAGTAAAAACGTCCTAGTTTTTCAAGCTGGTAGTATTTCGGTATGTCAAGTAGTATTTTGTGACGCAGTCACACTGTTCTGGTGAACGACGCAGGACATTCGAGTTTGTGTATTTAAAAAATAGCTAGCTCCCTGGCTGTTAAGCTAAAAATAAAAGCAAATCGTAATCATCTTAATCTGTAGTGAGTCATGTCTGTTTGTATTATTTCATCATTAATTAAGAAATGTATTGTTCATGATAGCCTATGATGAACAATACATTTCTTATTTAAAGATGAAATAATAGGCCAGCCTGTTGGTTACAACTTTTGCCAACAATTTGTAATCGACATTAAGGAGAGAGACCAGGCGATAGCTCCCATATTGATAAGGGTCCTCATCCTTCTTAGGCAGGACTGAGATCACTGCAACACACAGTAGGTGGCAATCCCCCTTGTTTCAAAGGCTGCTTCTACAATATTCGCCAACAAAACACATACCAAATCCCCTATTACTCTATAAAATTCAATGTGGAAAACGTCTGGGCTCAGGCTGTGCCCCCCGCAACTGGCCAAGGGCTGTCTTAAATTTCTCAGGTGTAATGGGGGCCTCCAGAGCCATTTGCTGATCCACCAACGACTTTGGAAGTGAAAGAGAATCTAGAAAAGCCTGTATATCGGAGCCATCCCTTCCTGCCCCCCCCCACCGAAGTGTATTCTTGACAATAAAATTTGTAAAAGGCCCTAGTAATCCCTTCTGTATCCAAAACCAAATCCCCTTTCTGCCTGATGCCCAGAATTAACTTGGAATTCTCCGTCTTCTTAAAGATCATGTGCAACGGTTTTTACATATTTTTTTTATAAAAGCTTGAAAAGCTGAAATTCAAATCCCTATGTTATGACTAGTGTTTCCTGAGCATTTCATGCTGTTTGGTTTTGTGGTTTTCTTTAAATCAGCATTTGTTAATTTGCTCTACAGTGGCTGAGAAGAGTGGAGTTATTTCTGTCCTCTTAGTCAAACTTAAAGTGCAGTGACATCATTTTGGAGTAGCTTGCTGTTTCTGATTCCCAATCAGAGCAGTAGTTTGTAGAGTTAATGATTTGCTGAGCTCTCCAAGTTTCTTACAAACACTGTCTCTGGCTTGTGTTTAGATAGATCAACTTAAAATATAACATTATCTTCTCATAAAAAACTGATCATTTTAATTTCAACGCTGAATTAAAGTAGTGGAAATCTTTCTCTGTAAGAAATTAGCTTGTCTGTATCACAGCTCTCAGTTCTTTCTAATCAAAACTCAGATTGTTTTTCTAACTATATAACACAGGGCTATTAAATGCATATGAAATCTAAATTTTGCTCATTCTCAGAAACAGTTTGTCTTTGATGTGGCCTCCATAAATAGATTTCATGTAAGAACATTTTTTTTTCATGTCAGATTGACAAACAGTACATGTGCTTGAAATATTGTAGCAGAGTGTGACAGGCATCTGTCAGAACTCACAAATTTCAGTTCTTTATTGGTTTCTGTGTGAAAATACATTATGTTATGCACCGTGTCTCTGCCTCACAGCTGAGGCAGCTGCAGCCTACTGCCACCTGCCCCACAAGCCCCCTTCCTTCTGCTCCACATTTGGGGCTGCTGCATCCTGATTTCCACCATCTTCTCCCACACAGTCAAGGACTGTGCACCCTGCTGCCTCCATCCCCTGCCTAAAGAATCAGGGCTGCTTTACCCTGCCTTCCTCTGCCCAAACAATTGGGGTTGCTGAATCCTGCTGCTCTCCCTCCCCCACCCTCACAGTTAGGGAAGCTGAACCTGTTACCCCTTGTTCCTGTCTCCACAGTCAGGGCTGCTGTGCTGTGTTAAGCCCTAGAGTGCCAGGTTCCCTGCCTCCACAGCTGGGGCTGCTGTACCATGCTGCCCTAGCCAACAGAGGTGGGGCTTTTGCTACACCCTGCTATTCACTTCCATTGCCCCAAATGGTCAGGGCTGCTGCACCATGTGTACCCCATCTCACAGTCAGGGCTGCTGTACCCTGATGCCCCCTGTGTTCGGCACCACAGTCAAGGCTTCTGCACTGTGCTGTTCTCTATCCCCTGTCACCAGAGACAGGGCTGCTGCACCCTGCTCCTTTCTACATAGTTGGGGTTGCTATGGCCTGCTGTGCTCTAGAGCCCCATGCCTCTGCAGTTAGGGCTGCTGCACTATGCTGCCACTTGCCACAAGATTCAGGGCATTTGCTGCACCCTGTTGCATGCCTCTGCAGTTGCACCTTGCTGTCCCCCTGTCACCAGAGTCAAATTTTTGCTACACCCTGCTCCCCACATCCCTTGTCCCAAACAGGCATTACTGCTGCACCCTGCCCCACAGTTTGTGCTGCTGTATCCTGTTGCCACCCCTATCTTCTGCCTGAACATTCAGGGCTGCTGCACCTGCTGCCCTTTGTCCCCACACCCACAGTCAGGGCCACGGCCCCCTGTTACCCACTGTTCCTATCTCCACAGTCAGGGCTGCTGTGCTACACCCTTGAGTCTCATGCTGCCTGCATCCACAGTTGGGTCTGCTGAACCCTGCTACTCACCTCCATTGCCCCAAATGGTCTGGGCTGCTGCATAATGGTACCCTGTGCTATTGTCAGGGCTGCTGTACCCTGATGCCCACCTGTGTCCTGCCCACAGTGAGGGCTTCTGCACCATGCTGTCCTTTGTCCCCTGCCACCATTGTGCCCTGCTGCACCATAGAGCTCCTTGCCTCCACAGGCGAGGGACAGGGTGCAGCAAATGCCCTTTCTCTTGTGCTGCACCCTTCCAGAACAACTGGGGTTGCTGCACCCTGCTACTCTCTCTCTCTCTCTCTCTCTCTCTCTCTCTCTCTCTCTCTCACACCCTCACAGTTGGGGACACTGCACATGTTGCCCCTGTTCCTATCTCAGCAGGGTGTAGCAAAGGATCTGACTCTGGTGGCAGGGAGACAGCAGGGTGCAACTACTTCAACTGTAGAGGCATGCAACAGGGTGCAGCAAATGTCCTGAATCTTGTGGCAAGTGGCAGCATGGTGCAGCAGCCCTAACTGCAGAGGCATGGGGCTCTAGGGCACAGCAGGCCACAGCAACCCCAGCTGTGTAGAAAGGAGCAGGGTGCAGCAGCCCTGTCAGTAGTGACGGGATAGAAGACAGCATGGTGCAGAAACCTCAACTGTGGGGCAGGACACATGGAGCATCAGAGTACAGCAGCCCTGACTGTGAGATGGGGTACATGTGGTGCAGCAGCCCTGACCATTTGGGGCAATGGAAGTGGGTAGCAGGGTGCAGCAAAAGCCACACAAATGGTGCTAGGGCAGCATGGTGCAGCAGCCCCAGCTGTGGAGGCAGGGAATCTGGCACTCTAGGGCTTAGCACAGCAGCCCTGACTGTGGAGACAGGAATGGGGCAACAGGTGCAGCATCCCTAACTGTGAGGGTGGGGGAGAGAGGGCAGCAGGGTGCAGCAACCCCAATTGTTTGGGCATGAGACGGCAGGGTGCAATAGTCCTGATTCTTTAGGCAAGGGATGGAGGCAGCAGGGTGCACAATCCCTGACTGTGTGTGAGAAGACAGTGGGCAGCAGGGTGCTGCAGCCTCGAATGTGTAGCAGAAGGCAAGGGGCTTGTGGGGCAGGGGACTAGTGGCAGTAGACTGCAGCTGCCTCAACTGTGGGGCAGAGACATGGTGCATCGGGATGCCACATAGTGGTTTTAGTTATACACATACATGATCTGTTTTCACAGAGAAACCACCAAAGAACTGAAATGTGTGAGTTCTGACAGTACATGTGCCTGAAATACTGTAGCAGAATGTGACAAGCACCTGTTTGTTCATCTGACATGGAAAAAAAATGTTCTTGCATGATTATATTTATGAAGGCTACGTCAAAAACAAACTTTATGTGAATGAACAAAATTTAGATTTCTAGGGACATGGATATGTTGTTCATCCACACTGTCTGGCAGGTTCCTTGCCGCTTTAAATCTTGCTGGAAGGTCTTCAAGCTGGCTCCTCCCTCCCACCCGGGTGGTAAAACTCTCGGCTGCACCCCATGACGCCAGATCTTCCTTACTGCTTGGAGCTTAGGTTCCCTCCTTAATGCTCTCGTGTAGATGGATCCTAATTCTTCAGTTCTCGCCCAACTTATTTTAAAATTTTCAAGACTTTGGTCAAGTTTCTCCTCGCGGCTGTGATGGACAAATCGACTCCCGGTTTGTCGGTGCCCTGTGGGCAGAAGTTGTCCAGGGCGGACCTGCACTCCACGCATCTACTGCCTCTGCCCAGAACGACCCGCAAGAGGCCTGAGAGTTATGCTGCTCGTCAGCCAACCGAAGACCAACTAGCGAAGACACAGTCTGGTTACAGCTTGGCGCCTGAGAAGCGCTACCCGCCAGTTAAGTCAAAGGAGGCCCATTGGGCAGTTACTGCGGTGGCTGGCTCGGCTGAGCAACTCGAGCAGATGATCGCCCTCGAGGAGGAGGCGGCACAGGCCGCATCATCCTCTTTCTCGGTCGCGACATTTATCCCTCTCTCACTGGGTACCTCATATTCAGCTTCTTTCAAGGAGCTTTGCCAATCCCTTTCTATTAAGGGAGAGGGGCCATCGGGACATTCCTCTCGGTCCAAAAAGAAAGACTCAAAGGGTAAGTCCCATCGTCGGCGTTCGTGGGAGCGGAAGAGGTCCCCTTCCCTGGGCAGTCAACACTCTGCTTCGGTCGAGGTTGCGGCTAAGTCCGCTGGCTTCATGGTGTCCCCGTCAGGTCAGCCGGCCAAGACACCCGTCGATGCGGTCAAGATTTTTCTCGACCCGTCGGACGGGCTGTCGACTGGTGAATCCGACAACCCTTCTTCACCGGTTCCCCCGGTGGAGACCAAGGACTTGCCTGCGCCTCCGGTGCCGCAGTCCCCGGTTAAGGCTTCCAAGCCGATGGAAGAGCGGGTGTCCCCCGCCCCTTCCCAGACCCGTCCTCGGAAACGCCGAGGATCTCGGTCTCGGACATCGTCTCAGTCCAGCTGATCCCGCAGACATCGGCGGTCTTGGTCTCGGCACCGAAATAAGCAGCGCCACCGCTTGTCCTTGTCTTCCTCCTCAGAAGAGGAGGGACTTCGGCGCAAGTTGCGTCAACGCTACGAGGACCTGATGCGGCAGCAATTACTTCTGTCTGAGAACAAGCTGACGCTGTTGCCTTCCCCAGCCATCAAGTGGCTGTCACCCGAGCGGCCGAAACAACCCCTCGCTGTAGCCGAGGTGCCCAAGTCTGGGCCTTTTGTTCGGCCGAAACCAGCTGCCCCACCGATTGTGGTGGAACCTCTGCCTCCACAACCGAAATCGGGGGTGCTGACCAAGGACTCTCGGCCATGTCAGGGCCTACCCCACAGGTTGTCGGTTACCCTCACTCCCGACTGTCCTCGGCAGGTGGAGGGTGGCTCAGGCCCCAGGCAGCTCTTTGCGGACTCCTCGGAGTCCGAGCGACGATTTCTCCCTGTTCTCCTGGCCCATTGACCTGGAGTCCTCCGGGGGCCAGTCGATGGATGAAAGCCCATCGTCCTTCATGAGTTTGCTTCAGCTCATCTCGGAGTCCACCGGGATGCAGCTCGAGCCCGTATCCAAGCGGGCCAAGTATCCCCTGACGGAGATACTGGACCGAGGGGATTCACCCACGGAGGCCTTTCCGGTGGCTGAAGCCATTGTTGGCCTAGCCTTAGAGCTCTGGCAGCGGCCTGCTTCCTGTCCTGCGCCTTCGGCCAGGATGGCCAAGAAGTGTGCGGTCCCTACCGGCTCTTTGTCCGGTTTTTCCGAGCACCCCTCTGTGGAGGGGTTAGTCACCGATAGCATTTTCCGGCATTCCGGGAACGCTAGGGATGTGGATAAGCCCCCCCGACAAGGAGTCCAAGAAGCTGGACTATGCCGGGCGCAAGGTGTATGCTGCGTCCTCCCTTGGCCTCCGCCAGGCCAGCTCTGCCATGCTGATGGCACACTTCTCCCACGCCCTCATGGGCTCCCTGGATGAGGTGATCCCTCATCTCCCGGCCGACCTGCAGACCACAGTCAAGCAGGTGCGGGATCAGGGAAGGGCAGTGGTGAAACAGCAGCTCCAAACGGCTCTGGACATTGGAGACTCCTGTGCCAGATCAGTTGTGGCCGCGGTGGCCATGCGCCGCAGAGCATGGCTGAGGATATCCACCTTCACGGCGGATACCCAGCACAAATTGGCGGATGCCCCTTCTTGGGGACCGACCTCTTCGGCCCTGGAGTGGAAGGTCACCTCCAGCAGGTCAAAAAGTCCAATGCCACTCTGGACTCTGTCACCTCCGCCCAGAAGGACAAGGCGCCGACAGCAGCAGCACAAGTCCTTTCATCCTTCTGCGCCGGCGGCACGTCCGGCCCAACAGCAGCAGCACCAGGGCCAGCAGGCTCGCGCTCGGCATCCCAAACCCAAGCCCGCGGCTTCCTCCCAACAGGAAGCAGGGAGGTAAAGCCCAGGAGGTTCCTCGGCGGTCCCTCCTCTAAGCCTGCCCAGTGGCGGGTTGAGGGTTGTCGCCCCAGCCTCACCCCCAGGTTCCCCGTGAGCACGGCTCCGCCACTTCCTTTCCGCCTGGTCCGCTATCACCACGGACGTTGGGTGTGGAGGTGGTGAGGGCGGGGCCTGCCCCTGGAGTTGAACAGGCCCCACCCTTCTGAGCCATCGCCCCTCGGGGGGGCTACGGGGTCCGCAGCCTCTCTGTCGGCTCGCCGAGCCGATATCACCCTGCTCCTCGAAAAAGAGGTGATCAGGAAGTTGGCAGATCCTCCTGCAGACCCGGGGTTTGTGTCCAGGTATTTTCTGGTCCCAAAATGGACAGGGGGCTGGCACCCCATTCTCGACCTGCACAACCTGAACAGGTTCCTAAGGTCTCGGACCTTCAGGATGGTCATTCTGGCTCAGATAATCCCATCCTTGGAACAAGGTATGTGGTTCTGTTCTCTGGCTTCCGGTGGACAGGGCCGAGGTTCTTTCCTCCTTTGCCCAGTCATTTCAGGTTGGGCAATCGCGCCCTGCCCGGGACTTCCTGCTCCTTCTGGGCCTCATGGTGGCCTGCACCAGTGTGGTCCGTTGGGCCCGCTGGTACATGTGTCCCCTTCAATGGGGGCTGGCAATGGTCAATGGTCACAGCACTTCGATCTGCTGGATCAGCTAGTGACAGTGACCCAGGGGATGTGGAATGCTCTCCAGTGGTGGACCGTTCCAGCACATCTGCAGGAGGGCATCCCGTTTGTCCGCCCTGAGCCGACAGTCTCCCTATCGACCGATGCCTCTCTGATGGGTTGGGGTGCCCATTTGGGGGAGCACAAAGCGCATGGCCTCTGGTCCCCTTGGGAGTCCCGATGCCACATCAACCTGCTGGAGCTTGGAGCGGTTTGTCTAGCCCTCACCGCCTTCGCTCCGTTTCTACTGGGTCAAGTGGTTCAGGTCCAGACGGGACGTGCTCCATGCCTCTGTGCAAGGCAGCTCTCCGCATTTGGTCACTCGTACGCAGCCTGGAGGTGGATCTCCTCGCCATTTATGTGGCAGGAGCCTCCAACACCCTGGCCGATGCCCTAAGCCAGATAGGGGCTGCGTCTCACGAGTGGTCTCCTGCCGGAGGTAGTACAAGATCTCTTCTTCCATTGGGGCACGCCTCAGGTGGACCTGTTTGCCTCCAGGGAGAATGCGAAGCTGAGACTGTTTCATGCCCGCCCCCCCAGCAGGGCTCGCTGCAGGGGATGCCTTCTCGGGGCCGTGGACCCCGGGCCTCTTCTACGCCTTTCCCCCATTTCCCTTGATCCACAAGGTGCTTCTCAAGGCGAGGAGGGACAAGGCGCAGGTGATTCTGGTAGCCCCAGACTGGCCCCACCAGTTCTGGTATCCAGATCTCCTCAGTCTCAGCTCCAGGCTCCCAAGGCGGCTTCCAGCCCGCCCGGACCTGATCTCAGTCAGTCAGGGGAAGGTATTCCATCCGGACCTTCAATCCCTGCACCTGACGGCCTGGTTCCTGAGCGGCTAGAGTTCCAGGCCTTGGGTCTTTCCGACGAGGTCCTCAGCGTTGTTGAGGCATCCCGTAAGTCGACCAGAAAATGCTCGCCTTCAAATGGAAGAGATTAGCCATTTGGTGTCAGGCAAGGCCTGGACCCTTCCTCCTGTTCCTTGGCAAGCATTCTGGACTACCTGTGGTCCTTTCTCAGCAAGGGCTTGATCGGCGACCCTTAAGGTGCACCTGGCAGCCATCTCTGCTTACGGAGCGGGCGGGAAGCAGTCGATGGTGCAGGAGAAGGTGGTCAGGCGCTTTTTCAAAGGCCTTGATCACATATCCCCTCCGATGCGAGAACCTCCACCTCCGTGGGATCTACTGCTGGTATTGGCTAAGCTCATGGGCAAGCCCTTCGAACCGATGCATAGGTGTGACATCTCTCACCTGTCGTGGAAGACCGCCTTCTTGGTGGCTATCACATCAGCCAGAAGGATCGGAGAGCTCCAGGTGCTTTCCATCGAGTCTCCTTATGTGGTCTTCCACAGGGACAAGGTTGTCCTGTGCCCCCACCCGAAATTCCTTCCGAAGGTGGTGTCGGAGTTTCACCTTAACCAGGTGTTGACTCTGCTGGTGTTCTACCCCAATCACACCTCGGAGGCCGAATATAGGCTCCATACTTTGGACCGTAGAAGAGCGCTCGCTTATTACAAGGAGCGGACGGCTGAAGTTCGGAGAGAGGTTTGCCAGCTGTTTGTCACCTACGCTGAAGCCGCACCTGGCAGACCTGCAGCCAAGCGGATGATAGGCAGGTGGGTCACCTCCTGCATAGATCTCTGCTATAGGTTGGCGGGCATGGAGCCTCCCAGAGGAATAAGAGCTCATTCTACCCTCCATACCGCTGCATCGGTGGCTGCTTCCAGGGATGTCCCTATCCAGGAAATCTGCAGGGCTGCTACCTGGAAGTCAGCACACACCTTCATCACCCACTACCACATCGACCTTGAGTCACGCCGAGATGCTGGTTTTGGGGCCTCAGTTCTCCAGTCTTTATTTCCCAAGTAGGGGATGTGCGCCTTGCCTCCCTCCTCCCGGAGAACTGCTAGGAGTCTGCCAGACAATGTGGATGAACAACATATCCATGTCCCTAGAAATACAGGTTATTCACCTGTAACAGGAGTTCTAGAAATGGTATGTGTTGTTCATCCACACGACCCACCCGACCTCCCCGGCTTCGACGCACAACCTGGCTTCCAGCGGGCTAGATCTGGCGTCATGGGGCGGAGACGAGAGTTTTACCACCCGGGTGGGTGAGAGGAGCCAACTTGAAGACCTTCCGGCAAGATTTAAAGTGGCAAGGAACCTGCCAGACAGTGCGTATGAACAACATATACCATTGCTAGAACTCCTGTTACAGGTGGGTAACCTGTATTTATTTTATATTTATTAAACAACTCTGTGTTATATAGTCAGAAAAAAAATTGAGGTTTGAATAGAAAGAACAGTGCTGTGATACAGACAAGCTGATTTCTCACAGAAAAAGTTTTACTACTTCAATTTAGCATTGAAACTGAAATGATCAGCTTTTTAAAGGAAGATAATCATATATTTTAAGTTGATCTATCTAAACACAAACCAGAGACTGGGTTTGTAAGAAACCTGGAGAGCTCAGCAAACCATACATTCTACAGAGTGCTGCTCTGATTGGTAATCTGATACAGCAAGCTACTCCAAAATGATGTCATCGCACTCTAAGTTTGACTGAGAGGACAGAAATAACTCCACTGTTTTCAGCCACTACAGAGCAAGTTAAATGCTGATTTAAAGAAAACCACAAAAACAAACAGTGTGAAATTTTCAGGAAACACTAATCATGACTCAAGGACTAAAACTGCAACTTTTTAAGCTTTTCTAAAAAATATGTAAAAACCGTTGCACATGATCTTTAAGCCTGTAGGCTAGAAGCCTTCCACCCTCCCCTCCCCATAGGCCTGCTTCCTCCTATACAAGCCCAGCTCTACCTACTGAGTGTTCAGTATGTTAAGCGGGAAGTGCAAGTCCCTGATACTTCTTAATAACAAAGAGTCAGAAGGATTAGCCTTATGTTGTTTCCCTAGGGCCGCTAGTTGTGACTCCAGGGACCGAATTTGAGCTTGAGGTGCTTTTTTGTGTGCAGCTGAGTAAGAAATCAGTTTGCCCCTTATATATGCTTTCAGTCCCTCCCAAATACATTGTGGTACAATACCATCCACAGTATTAAAGTCCAAATATTCCTTAACCTCCCCCTGAGCCATTCCTGGAAAGAGTGGTCCGACAAAAAAATAGTTACATCCCCAACAAGATGACACTTCACCCCCCTCATCCTTCCTCAAATGGCTAGGTGAGTGGAGCATGATCAGAGATTAATGTGGGTTCTATGGCTACAAGAAGGGTGTGCCTCATAAGATGGTGTGAAGCCTGGTCCTGCCTGTCAGTGCAGCAGTTGGATTTCCACTTGTGACACTGGTGACCCATATTTGGAAATGGACCTGGGTTGTTGGAGGGCCAGCTGGGGGGAGAAGGATGGAGCGTCCCAAGGACCGCTTTCCTTCTCCGGTGGGTGGGGTTGGGAGACTGTCCAGTGCTTGATGGATCCTTGGCGGAGGCCAGGAGTACCGCAGCAACCAGCATTAGAGTGCTTCATGGGGTGGGGCGGATGCAGGACGTCATTGCATGTCCCTGTAACACCCAAGAAAAACAGAGAAAATACTCACTGCCAGCCACCCTTGATGAAGCCCGCCTCGTCTTCGATTAGCCTCCAGGCTGGCCCTCTGACCTAGTCCCGTCATTGCAGCACTGTTGGGGAGTTGGTGCCGCAACCTCACCCTGGGGGGCAAGCCAGGGGGTATTGGAGGGTCTTGGTCATATGTGGAGATGGAAGCTGAGGTCCATGACTGGGCTGAAGTGCTGGGCGGCTGGCAGTAGGGGGCCAAAAGCATAACAAAAAAAAAAAAAAAAAAAAGATTGTGAATTAAGTCGATGCAACTATAAGTCTGGTGTACTGAGGAGTAGAATTAATAATCTCGTGTATCAGGATGGACTAGACACCACACATCACGTAAGCCATGCTCCACTTGCAGCTTGGATAAAGCCCTAGAACCTGGTATAACCAATTGAGCAGGAGAACCACTATGATCGCACACAGGGTCCAGGACTTCATCATTATTGTCCCCACATACAATTAAGGTACCTTCACATTTATCATGTAATATTTGGGAAAGCCCATAAAAGAAGGATGCTTCATCCTTATTAGGACCGTACACCAAGGCCAAGGAATGGCCTTTGCCATCTAGTGTACCGTTTACTAGAATCCATCAACCTCGGGGATCCCTCCATACCTGCTTAGTAACCCAGTTAATCAATACCGTAACCCCTCGCCTCTTTAAGATATGGGAGGTGGCATAAATCTGAGTCCCCAACTTGGTTTGAGATGCTCCACCTCCTTTGTAAGTAAGTGGGTCTCTTGTAGTAAAACGCATTGACCCCCTAACTTCCTAATATGGGTAAGAATACGCTTCCATTTAATTGGGCCATTTATGCCCCGTACATTCCAGGACACGACCCTATAACTCGACATGAGCACTGAAACAATCTCAGACGACCCCCTCCCCCCCAATGCCTCCCCAGCAGCTGGTTCAGAGGGGTGGGGAATTGATACTGATTTTTGGCATTTGGCTGCAGGACCTCAGCATACCCCCACCCCTCCCAACCTGGCAGACACCATGAAGGCAAAGATATAAACAACAAACCCCCTAAAACGTCCCCAAACTATGTACAGAGAATAAGAAAGCACTAACTATGCACTCCATATTATATTCAACCCCCCCCCCCCGGTATTCTCCAAATCACGGTCCCCTTCCCTCATAAATGCCAAAAATCAGTATCAATCCCCACCCTTCTGAACCAAGTCCCCATGAACATCATACTCAAAGATTCAGTCAGCACATAGCCCCCTGCCCCAGTAAACCATTCTAAATATCAAACCAGAGGTAGCTGAGTGTCAACAACTAGGAGAAAGAAGAAAAACATTCAAGACCCCAGTATGGAGCAGGAGAACAAAGGAGAGGCCTGCTGTACACAATACACAGCATAACTAAATGTGAACACCCCGTCTCCTTCATCAAGTGAGTATTGACAGGAGTGTGCAAATCCCTATTGCCCCCTGGCCAGGGCAAGTACAAAAAGAAAGCTAACTTCATTATAATGAAGAGGGGCAAGTGAAAATTCAGCTACAGTTATGACTGGGCAAGTCCTAAAAGTTATGATTTGGACACCCCTGAATATTGAGCTCTTCTATCTGTTGTATAGTTGGGAATCATGGTCCATGAAGGAATGGCTCATCGACCGTAATAGAACCTGCAGGATCTGTACCCCTCCCCCCCTCACACAAGGAGATGGTATGTAAATGACCTGAAACAAAATGTATGCAGCTGAAGAAAACTCTGATAGTCAAATATTCAGTTCAGCTTGCCGATTGAAACAGGAAGTCCACCACACCTTAGACCTTGGTCGCAGTAAAAGAAATTGAACAACGTAGGAAACTCTAATTAGATGTTCGATACAGTCTGGTAGAGACATTCAAAAAGTCCCCTTGTGTAGACCTAGGTTGTACTAAGGAAGGAAAAAACAAAGAAAAAGAAAAACTTGTGCAGCTTGGGGGAACTCTTTAAATTAAAATCTCCATTCAGTCTGCTGCAAAATCAACAAGCCCCTACATATTAAATCTGGGTCGCGATAACACTGCCAGATGCAGTCCCTAAATAATGCACAATCACTTATCCCTCACAACTTAATGAGCTGTTCTAAGGAACAAGAGAGAGAGAAATAACCACCACCACTGTCTTCTAATCAGTCAATCCATGGTGTCTTCTTCCTGGGAATTCTCTGATGCTGCAGCTGCCTGAGAGACCTCCACTGCTGTGCACGACAATCTGGCTTCATTGTCCCCCTTCTGTGGAGGAAGGGGAGTGGGACAGTCTTTTCTAGAACCTCTGAGTGAAATCTCCTGTGCCATATTGCTCCACTCCTAAAGAAACTGCAGTGCCTCAGCTGAAGTAGTGAAAAAGACAGTCTGGTTGTCTGCTACCACCTTCAGAGTAGCTGGCAGAATCAAAAAACAGCGAACCCCTTGCAATCACGCCTGGTCCTGTACTTTGCCGAATACCTTGCGGTAATCCGCCACCCGTTTAAGAAAGTCCTGGTGGAAGAAGAGGCGGGATCCGTTAAAATGGTATCCTGTGATATTGGCAACTGCAAATGAGCGACTGCGTTAATTGTGACTCATTTGCAGCACCTCACATTTGAGCTGCGCTGTAAGGGTAGTGAGGGAAAGGTACAGGTACAGCGATGGTAGGGATGAGCGAGGGAGGGTTACCAGTAGTGTAGGACGGCGACCGGAAGGGGATGGATAGGGAAGAGGGTTTGTGTGGTCCACTGCGGTGTGCTGCTGCTGACCTAGCCGTGTGGTGTGGTGGTGAGGGTGGCTAGCTTTGATGCAACAGGTACAGGGTTGCTGGGAGGGGTATATTTTTTTAGCTTTCACATGTATTTTTTTATTTATTTATTTTTTACTTTCCCCCCTCCCCGACATGCACCCCCTGGAGTTGGTAATCTAAAATTGGTGCTTGTTTTGCTTGTTTGATGTGGTGTTGCTAATGAGTGTACATCGCCGATTTGATTTTTAGCATTGTACACTCGCTGTAATGGCGATCGCTGTTTTGCGATCACTGTTATGACATAGAACCATCAAAACGTATATCTTTAAGTGCCCAGGCATCCCTGAGAATTCGTTCTGGATTCTGAAATCTCAGAAGTTTAAAGACCACTGGACTGGGTTGGGTGGCCGAATCTGAAGGGAGCGGCCCCATCGGGACCCTGTGCGCCCTTTCAGTCTCCACCAGTGTGCTCAAGTCCCAGTATAATCAAACAGGCAGGTGTTTTTGCAGGGATCTAAGCATGTCTGATCCCTCAACTGCCTCTGGCAAACCATATAATCAGATGTTGCTCCTGTGGTTTCTCCATTCCAAATCATCGATCTTTTCTAATAGGGAATGAACCTCTCAGTGAGCCCCATTGCCTCTCCACGGCCTATGGCCCAATCTTTAAGCTGACCAATACGAGATTCAATTGTTTCCATAATGTGTCCTAATGCTTCCACGGACACCCAGATGGCAGTTAGCTGGACCATAATATGGTAAAGGTCGGTCCTGATGCTGCTCATAAAAGTCTTTATTTCATGAAGTTCTCTTGCGACCATATTCGATTCTGACTCCACTCCATGTGTGTTCCTGGAGTCGTTCCGACCACATCATCCGCGGGCGGAGGGGACGCAGATAATTTATACTTTCATACTTTTTCTTAGCTGTGGCCCCGGACTTCTCAGTTTCTGACTTAGCAGACATCTGGACTAAGATTCTCCACCAAGATGACCCACAGTGGATGCCAAAAAGGTGAGGAAAAAACAATTTTGAATACCCAACGGGACGGAGCTAAGCGACCGTGCTGCAGCTAGCTCGGTGGCATCACGTGACATCCAACCAATGGTCTTTCTAACTCCAGGAATCCCTCAGTTAAAGGAGATCTGCACTGCATCTATGTCATTTTTCCCCAGTAGATGGTGTGTTTTTTTTTTAGTTTAAATTATGGTATTGCTTTTGCTAGCCATGCTTTTTAGTAATACTAGTGGATGCTTCTGATTTACATGCTGCTGGTAAGAACCATTTTAGAGCTGTATGATGTAGTTTATGTCCCTGTTCTACTCTTCTGTTGTTGGCACAATGCATCCATGTTCTACTATAGAACTCCGTGTTTGAGAGGGACATAAACTACATCATACAGTTCTAAAACAGTAGTTGCCACCAGACAGTAAAGCAGAAACATCCACTGAGGTTACTAGAAGGCTCATATAGACATAACAATAGCAGAATTTTAAGCAGTACTTAAAAACAGCTTCTATAGGGAAAAATGACTTACAGGATCAGTGCAGTTTTCCTTTAATGGTTACACTCTAAGCATCAATCTCCATAGAGACAGGTACCCTGGAGACAGAACCCTATTCTAATTATCAGAATTCGGAATTTAGAATAATGGTTGGAAGAACTCTGCAGCCACCATCCAGACTGGTGGATGACAGATTTGTTTCTCTGCCTGGAGAGAAAGGTCGCCCTGAGATGAGCTGCGGTACAGCTTATTTCTCCAGTCATTTATTTATTTTAAATAACAGTTTTAAAAAGTGTATAACTATTTTTTTCTATTGTACTCTGCACTAGTTAGGGTATTTTGATTTTAGCATGGGTCCTTCCAGCTCCTGTTTAGATTCCTGGGAACTGGAGACCACATTTTGGTTGCCTTTTTCCATGTTTACTGTTCTTGCTAAATTTATCACTTACTGGTCTCCTTTTTGTAAGTGTTGCTGTGTTTTTGAGCTGTGCTGTACAGAAACAGAAGCACTTTCACTTTCCATTTCTGGCTATGCCCTTTCACCCTAATTAATCGCTGCCTGTCCAGGAGCCGCAATTTGACCTTTGGCACAGTTTTGGGAGGTAAGAGACTTTTTTGTTCGTGGGCTCTGACTCCTGCACTGGTTTTTGCGTTTTTTTTGGGGGGCATATTACAGAGATCTGACAGATCCCTAGGCTGAAATAATTATTACTAAGGTTGGGCCGATATCCGATAAATAAATCCGGTCGGATTTTACATTTTCTGACCCGATCTGATCCGAACGGATACTGCACTATATATCGGGTCAGATATTCAATTTTAAGTCCTGACTAGAGCCTCCTTCTCCTCCTGGCAAAACTTACTTTTGTACAGTTATCCAGAGGGAGAGGGGAGTTGGATATTTTTAATGTATTAATTTAATACATTATACGGAGCAGAAAACACCTCACAAAGCAAGTGGAACCATTATAAAACTTGCACACATCCGCTTAACAACACATCGAAAAATGACGGGGATTGGGGGGGCGCAGCCTTCTATTTTGTACTGACTATCATATCGCGCAAAGTCCTTGACTAAACTTTTGAAGTCGAGCGCACTACAGTTCCTGAAATAGGGATTACTCTTTTGCACACTGAGACTAACCAGACTGTCTACTACATCTTTATAAACTTTCTCGCTATATCCCCGCCCCCGGTCAGAGTGCTCCCCTCCCCAGTCACCGTCTCATCGTAAGAGCATCTACCCACCCTGGTATGTTTTTTTTTTTGTTTTGTTTTGTTTTTTGTTTTTAAATCCTAGCGCTCTGTTCAGGCTCATAACTACATAAAGACACAAAGCTCCACTGGGTGGAAACAACCTTGTGTAGCAGCCACCCGAGACTCTGGTTACTGTGCAACAAATGACATAGACATAAAGACACTTCATTTTAAGCTAAAACTTGTGCGAGTCCATAACGGAATTCTTTATCGGCCTTTTTGTTAACTTAGTCTTAGTGCTGGTTTTGATGGGGAGGGACGCGATCAGACAGATATGGGGTGAGGAATGTTATAATTAAAGGGCGCTTGTACCTCTGCTATCCGACCCGGTCGGACAGCACCTCGTGATTATCCGGATCCGATATCCGACAAATTTTTGCTATCTGCCCACCCCCTAATTATCACAAAGCATTTTTTCAACCTTTGATAATGGCATACCACCAGAAGCTTAGTGTAAATTGCCTGGGATCAGACCACAACTTATTCATTGTGAGTCGTATATTGTTTTTGCCCAAAACCTTTAAAGGACAAATAAATTGAAAGTCATTGTGGCTTTTCAGTCTGCCTTCTTGTCACCAAAAATGAAACGTACAAAAAAAAAGTCTCTGTGCGAGTTCCCAGTGATGGTGGAAAGCTGGCATCAAAAGGTTCCATCTACTCAAGTATCACAGCAGCAATCAAAAAATATAAAAGGTGACGAGAAAAAAAATAAAGCTGCGCAACCATCTGTAAGGCATGGTAAAGATGGATCAGATATCAGGGTGTCCGAAAGGGGGAACACTGAGTCCGTTGATGGCAAAAATATAAATTAAGAGCCTCCAAGCAGGTACTAGAAATGGTGCCTGCTAAAAAGAAATTTAAAGAAAAATATCACTGCCACGCGTCCTGAATGGAGAAAGAAGCAGGCAGATGACAAAGAAACATGCCTCATTTGAGGACATAGCAAAGACGTGGCAATTTCTCCAGGCCATCCAGGCTGTGGGGAATTTCAGTACAGTGCCCCCTTGCTATAACAATCAGAATGGGAGCCATAGCGAGAGTTTGTTGTAGCTCTCTGTTTGTTACATCAAGGGATGCCTGTACGAAGCACTGACTTCAGTTAGCAACAAGAAGAGACTTGACACCTTTGCTGTTATATACATTCACATACAAGTCACGTAAGAAAGATATAATAGATATAATGAAGATTTTTTTTTTTATCAGTTACTTTGTCTTTTACTTATCCTGTACTGTAAAGTCATTTTGCTCACACTCGCCCACCGATACCGCCAAACTGCAGGCTGTGATGATGATGATAACATTTTATTTTTATACAGGAACGAACATTAGAGGAAAAAAAAAATATTTTCAATAAGAATGTCCTGTACTACCAATACACATATGACAAAACAAACATATAGATAAAAAAAAAAAAGTTGCACATTTAAGCAGTATAACTCATGTTCATGTGTAGCAATTACACAATGACCAACTGTGACCTGCTAACACTCACCCGAAGTGACTCCTAACTGTCTACCAATAATGTGGATATTCGCCTCGCTCCCTTATTTCTTTTATAATATAAAGTGCGCTACAGCAGTTTTAAAGCAGACCTGCCATGGCATCTCTCATCCTAATTAAACACAGCACCTCTGTACCACGCTATAGCAGCTCTGTTCCAGCTGGGCCACAGTAACTCTTAGCTGATCAACCCCCCCCCCCATTTCTTTAACAACTGTGGCTCTGTTTTCGGCTATGAGTGTAGATTACCTAAGATTTGTATGGACAACAGATCCCAGGTTTGTTAGGGTTTTATGGGAAGACTGGATGGACCAGCAGTCTTTTTCTGCTATCATTGTCTGTGGTTCTGTGACTTCTATCAGCATTATATCAGATCCCACAGCCTTCAAATGCACACATGTAAATGTTCTACCCCAAACGTTGGATTCCTGCTGCTATTTTCCCATGGAGTTGTGTACTGTGCTATGATGAGTCAGAGCTCAGTGACGTATTAGAAACACTATGATTGGAATTAGCAGTCCTCGTTATCTGTTCTAATGCTGTTAGTTTAAGAAGAGTTGAACCCTGAAATTGGTCAGTTCATAGAAAGGAATTTGTCTAGCTAACAGAAGGCTGGGAGAATGTGAATGCAAAAGTATGCCTGGGAGCCCATGTTACAATGGGGAAATTGTTGATTTTCCCTGATAAGGTTTTAAATTTATTGTGCAGTATTATGATGGTTCTGTGATTTATAATTTTACATGAATGATGTTACAAAAACCTGACAGTTTAGTAGACAGTGATGTGTGGGGAGGCGAGATGCCTCAGTGATGCAGTGTATAGGGTAGTGAAGTACCTTGGGCTATATGTCCGAGAGGCTGGTTGGAGATGTTGGTAGCAATACACTTCCCTGATGCTGTATTCTAGGAGGTGCCAGCTGATCCAGGGTTTTATTTAACTCTAAAAATTGATTAGCGTTTTGCTCATAAAAGTACAAAAACATTGTGAAAATGCGTAGCACTTGCCTCACTGTGTTTAACAGACATAACACTTCTAGAAAACCTATGAAAATACTTTCTGTACAGTTACTATTGTCCCAAGAAAAAAACTGCTAATCAATTATTTAAAACCCTGTGACCCTATGGGCAGGGAGGCACCTCATTGATGCTTTGGGCAGGAAGGTGCCTTGGTGGTGCACTGGGTGGGGAGGCACCTTGCTAATTTTTTTTTTTTTTTTTGCTTCTGATTTTCTCCCCTACCCTGGCCCTGGTTGGCTCTCGTCCGGCCGACGTCCAACGCCTTCATTCCTTCAGGCCCTCACCCCTGTAACCCCACGGCTTACCCCTACCCGCTGACAAGAATCCAGTTTCAGGACGTTACCTCAGGAACGGAGTGAGGCAGGGACGGCCATCAAGTTGCAACGACCAGCCACCAGGGTCTTTTCCTCTTTTCTGTTTTTCCCCTGTGGGAGCCAGGTGTGCAGTGACATCTGCGGTGGGCTTGTGCACGCACCTGCGCACAGCCCTGCCGAGCATCTTCCCACTCCAGCCCCACTAGTGTTTCGACAGCGTAGCGCCGAGCCCCAGCCTCCGCCAGGGGTCAGGCATACGCCAACCGATGATATTCCCCCTCCCCAGAGATGGAGAGCTGTCCGGATGCTCGATCCATCCCCTCCCCAGCGGCCTGCACTCATTCCCGAACGCGTGTTGTGAGGTGTGGTGTCCAGCGCGTCAACCCTCCGCACCACCTGGCTGGCTCACCTTGGTAATGTTCTGAGTAGGGAGTTGCCTTGCGGGCTCTCTGGGTGATGAGGTGCCCTGCTGTGCCCTGGATGAGGAGATGCCTTGCTGATGCTCTGAGTGGGGAGGCACCTTGCTGGCACTCTTGGCAGGAAGGCACCTCGCTGGAGCTGTGGGGGGGCATCTTGCTGGCGCTTAGAACAGAGAGGCAGTTTGCTGGTGATCTGGGCAAGGAGGCACCTCACAGTCGTTCTGGTTGGCAAGGTGTGTTGCAGATGCTCAGAGCCGGGAAACTTCTTGCTGAGGCCTTTGGCTGAGCAGGGCAGTATCTCGCTGATGGTTTGCCTAGGGAGATGCAATGCTGATACTTAAGGGTGGGGAGATGCTCCTGATGATGCTTTGGACAGGCATGCACATACAGTGTGTAGTGAGGTGCCTTGGGGTTACTATAGGTGGTGAGACACATCAGTGATAAGGCGGGTGCTGAAACCTTTCGGTTATGCTATAAGTTGGTTCAACACACTTAGCACATATGAATTAGAATCCCTACACCTACTCTCAAGTTTTGGATGGTTGCATACCATAGTGAGTGTTCCTGATCTCACTGAAATGGACAGGAGAGTCGCTTCTTATGAAGCGGCTGACCTACTGGGCATCTTGGTACCAGTGAGCACTCTTGTCATTTCCTTACACTGGACGGTCTAACCACAGACTCTCCAGCTATCTGAAGCAAGATGCAACTTTCACCAGATCAAATATTCTGGATTAAGGTGCCTAAGTGAAGTCACCCTCAATGAACAAAGATTAACACCAGTAAAGAGCACCAAGTTTAAGCAGCACCTAAATAAATTAACAGAAATCTTACCCCTTGGTAAGGCACCAGACTTTTCATTTATAATTTTAACATCCAGTGTTTTTGGATGGGAAGGGATTGTGGTTGGGTACCGTGGAGCCAGCAGTCCGACTGCATCCTCTTCCCAGTGTGATGGCCCTTCTCCGTTGCTTAGACATATCTCTGATCAAACGCTGAGCCTCAGCCAACACATTATGGCCCTTTGTTTTGCAACTGCTGAGGTCTCGGAAGCCTCTGCAGCACATCAGCTGTCTCTAGTCGATCATATGCTCATCCTTTAGACCCACAGCATCCGTCTCATGATGATACTTGCCACTGCGACTGAAGCCTCTAAGCCACTGCAGTGCATCCACACTCTCTGATCAGTTGTCTGGCCCTGACTTGCATGGACACAAAACAGTAGTGCAACTGCTGAACTGCTGGGAGAATCCCGTGTCGGCTAAGGAATGGACTCAGTGGCTGACAGCAGGCCCTAGACCTGCCGCCAATCCTCAGCCTTGATTCAGCACAATAACACGCACTGCAGTGCATGCAAGAGACATAACTGCTTGCACTAGCCTGTTCCCACTTTCACACAGAACTGGAAAACAAGATTATGTTGGAAGCCTGTCAAATACAGACGTCTCAAAATGTCTAAACGTGGGTGCGGGCTGGCGCTCCAGAATGTGGTCTGCCATCTCCAAGGAGTCAAAATAAGATCCTTTCACTTACAAAGCACTAGATATTACGGTTGTCAGTCAGTGATAATATCTGTTGCATTTTCAGGAGGCCGGTGTTCTGTTCACTTATTTGGGGGCACTTTGTTTGGGTGGGCATAACTACTGAAGCTCTTTACTAGAACTCTCAAAATGCTTCATAGCTGGACAACTTTTAGTTAAAGCATTTTTCCAGTTTCCTGAAAAACATTACCATTAACATCAGCAGGATTCAAATCTTAAAACATTCTCCAGAAGATGAATTTCAGGGCATGCCATTCATTCTTCTTAACGAAAGACTCTTTTGACATCGGAACAGTTTTTATGGCAGCAGTCTGTGATGTAACTTCATGGCAGGTTTAAATAATGTGACAAGATGAAGTCTAAGAGAAACAGATCCTGTTCAAATGATATCTTCAGTAATGGCAAATGGAAGGACCCTTAATGCAACATTTGGAGTGCATTTGCGTATCTGTATTTTGCGAATTCCAAATAGGATTTTTGGTTTTTACTGGAAGTTGGGAAATCTCTTTAAGACAGCCAGGGGCATGGCTTAGCAACCAACAGGAGCTGATATGGGTTGTCTGAGCTCCTGAGAGGAATCCAGTGTTTAAACATATCTCCTTTTTTGTTTCCAGTTGGTGAACTTTGATAAATTTGTTTTGCTTGTGGGCAGCCACTGCATTGAAATGTGGGCAGATTGAAGTGAGTAAATGCTGCAGCCAACCTTTACAAAGCCAGAGTCAGCAGACCAGATGCAAAATAGCAGCAGCAGGTGGCCCTTTCAGGCTCGGGCTTGGGCCAGCCTGGGGAAGTGACTGCAAACACTGAATACAGTGGAGTGTTTGCTCATGTGCACAGTGCAGGACATCGATAAAAAGAGTGATGCATTAACCCCCTTTGTTGGCAGCTCTTGTAATGAGGATGGACGCGAATGAGCAGGCGGTACCCAGGAAGGAGGAATTGGCGCTGACAGTGGCGGACACTAAGGCCACCTTATTTTAAGAGAATAGTCTACTCCGACAAAGATTAGAGACACTTGAAAATCAAGCCAAATCCTGAAGTGTTCATGTGATTGGGTAGACAGAGGGGATGGGAGGAGAAGATCCCCTCCACATTGTTTACCAGATGATTCCCCTGGGCCTGGGTTTTACTGAAGCAGCTTCAGTGCCGAATCTAGAGAAGGCTTACAAGATCACATCCAGGAAGGCTGCAGTCTCAGCGGCATCCCTGAGGACATTTTTGATACTCTGCTCGGGAGTGGGGGACAGGGACGCATTTTGACAACAGCTGTATCTGGACCTCTTGTATAGTATGAGGCAGTGTCACAAAGGTTTCAACAGGGCTGTGGACGGCTCTTCACAGGTTGAAACTTTTAACATCAGCTGCTGTTCTTGGCGAAGTTGCATGTCACCTAGAAAGATCAGGGCAACATATTTAGTGACCCAAAGGAAAATACAAAACTGCTTAAAAAGATTGTGGAATACCAGGGACTGGACAAAGCAGCTGAATCACAGGTTTTAGATGGGGACAACTGAGCTGGCACTTGAATGGTTTGACGGTTTGTACCAGGACAACATTATGTGAACTTGATGTTTTAAATCAGAAGGCTGTTGTTAGTTTTGTAAATAATGATAGTGTAGACCTGGGACTGGCTGACCTGCAAGTTATTGCTCAAACATTTACTGTGCGCCACAGATAAAAATTGGTGGTTTCCTGTTTTAAACTTTTTTTTTTTTTTTTAAATTTAAGTTTATTAGTATTCATCGGGTACAGTTAAAAATGAGCAATCCAGACAAAACCAGATCCATTCACAAACGTACAGTCCATTTAAAAATGTAAACAGTGAGAAATACAGAATATAGGAAGTGACCCACATCAATATATTTCAGATGGTGGGCTGACATGTTCAGGTTCATTGGGGGACAAGCCCCGCTAGGCCCTCAACCCGACGAGGTAGGCCATCCCCTTGGTAGCTGTCCCACATTGAGGTTGCTTTAGGAGGTACTACTATTTAATTTAATTTTATTTTTAATTTTATTTTTAACCCTGGCGGCGCTGGTTCCTGGGCAGGGGCTTAAGGAGGACCGGGCTGGGGGCCCCCTTTCCCCCGCCAAATCTCCCATCTTGTCCACCTCCGAACATAAACCGGCAACCTACAATTTATCTTATAGGTTATCTCCTCCATACCTGCCACCTCCTGCACCACCCCAATCCAATCACCCAGGCCGGGAGGATCTTTTTTCAACCACAGCCTAGTGATTGACTTGTGGGCCGCCGCCAAGAGGAGGGACCAGAGGTACAACGTGTCTGCTCCAGCCAGGTTTTGGGGGGGAT
The DNA here is from genome assembly GCA_016271365.2 of Neoceratodus forsteri. Classification (NCBI taxonomy): domain Eukaryota; kingdom Metazoa; phylum Chordata; order Ceratodontiformes; family Ceratodontidae; genus Neoceratodus; species Neoceratodus forsteri. The sequence goes on from CM028130.1 coordinate 1,077,707,644, forward strand.
CTCCCAGAATGAGATTTGTCCAATCTAGGGGAAAGTCCAGGGCGAACAGTTCCACAAGTGCCTGAGCCACCATTCCCCAGAAGGGCCCCAGCCGAGGACAGGACCAGAGGACGTGCAGGTAGTTCGCCCGAGTCTCCCCACACGTCCTCCAGCAACTCGGATCTCTATCAGGGAGTCTTCTGCTCAGGGTCAAAGGGGAGTGGAAGTAACGTATCCTCACCTTCAACTTAATTCCTGCCAGAAGGAGAACAGGTAGTTCTGGAGGCCAGTTTAAATCACGAGTCCCAGTTGACTCCCCGTGGACCATACTGCCCTCCTCTAACCATCTCCCCTGATCTCAGCCAAAGGATCCTTTCTAAACCCCGTCAGACTCTGTACACAGCGTGGAGATGAGCCCGATGAAATCTCATGAGGTCAATATTTTATGGAGACTTTCTACAAAGGGGCCGCCTTTCACCAGAAGATCCCTCTCGACACTGAAGGTATAATCCCTCGCCTGCAGGTATCTAAAATGGTCTGTGTTGCGCAATCCATATTCTCTGCTTAGGGTTCTAAAGTCCATCACCTCCCTTCATATCATAAACTGTCTGATGTAAATTAAACCACTCTTCTCCCAGGTCCTGAAGGTGTGGTCCAGGAGGGATGGAGTAAAATCAACGTCCCACGATAGCCTATACAGTGGCCAAAGAGAGGTTTTTAGTTTGTATTTCTGCCATGCCCTATGGGTGGCTTTCAGAGTATCCCTTACAGCCATTAGTGAGGGGTGGGTGAGCTCTATCCGTGCTCAACTGTGGCTCGGGGAACCTAACATTGGACCCCGCTCCTCTTCCTCAAGGGTTTCCATCTCCTTCCAGTTGGCTGCATATGTGGGGACAGACCACTGTAAGGCCCTCTTAACCTGTGTGGCGAGGTAGTAATCTTCAAGATCTGGCAAGGATTTACCCCCTTTTATCTTGGGCAGTTGGAGAATCTGGATATTTATTCTAGGTTTTTTGTTATTCCATATAAACCTTGCGATCGTTCTGTGCCAGTCGCGGAACTGGATTCTGGGTATATAGGTCGGGAGACATTGAAACAAATATAGAAACTTAGGTAGAATATTCATAGTGATGGAGTGGATTCTCGAGTAAAAGGGGAGGTTCAGCAAAGACCATCTGTCTAGGTCTCTTTGCACTTGGTTAGAGAGTGGGGCGTGGTTGCCTTGAAAAGATGGAGTTATGCTTAGTCAGGATAGCTCCTAGGTATTTCATCTTTTCAGCTCGCCCAGTTAAGTGGCAGGGTTCCCTCAGTTAAGTGGGAAGGGAAAATAAAAAGCAAAGCACTTGGTCTTGTTCTTATTAAGGACATAGCCCGAGTGCTCGCGAAATTCTGAGAGAATTGACCATACCTGAGGAATTACATCCCCTGGATGTGACAGGCAGAGCAGAACATCATCTGCATACAATCCTGTTTTAAACTTTGAACTGCAGATCAAGACGGTGGTGACACACTATTTTTTGTTGGGACTATCTGCCCACTGGCTCATTTCTTGCAGGTCAGCAATATTCTTTTTAATGTAAATTTGTTGTATTTAACAGTTATCCCTACTCCAGGTCCTGAGCTATAGTGTAGTGGAGAAGCCTTCCTACATTAATATGCGTGTGGTTTTTCATATCTTATTGTGATTTCTTTTTTTTTTTTTTGTTGCTCTTCTGTTTCTTCCCTGCCAGTGGCTCTCGTTCAGGAGTGCGCTTCAGTCCCATCCCTCAGCGTTCACTGGGTCTTGCAAGCCTTCTTCCCCCAGGGCTTGCGTCCCCCCAGCCAGGGTCAGCGGGGGAGAAGGCCAGGCACTCTCCCGAGGCACAGCTCCAGTTCGGGCTGGCAGCCCAGCTGGTCAGGAGCGGGAACTGTGAGTACTTGCCTTCATCTAGTCAGCGCCACTTTTCTTCTCCGTTTTTTCTTCCCACAGAGGAAGGGCGTGCAGTGATGCCAGTGGCGATGCCACGTACGCTCCATGTGTGGCATGCCAGGTGTCTGTCCTGCCTCCACCCTTATTCTGCAGTATTGGTGTGCCAACCCCCAGCCTCTGCTAGAGGCCAGGCTAGCACTGGTTGCTGAGACTGTTTCCTCCCCAGAGAAGAAGAGCAGTCCTGGGATGCTTGATCCTCCTTCTGTCCCTGGCCAATCCCTGGTGGCCTGAGCTGACTCATGGTGGCAGGTGAGGCTGGTACCTTAGCCCTCCGTGCCACTGGCCTGGATTACTGTGATTTCTTACTTAGCAGTAATCTGTATTTTCACAGAGGTCCAGTACTAGACTCTTTTATGAAGTGTTTTGTAAATTTTAAAACTGTACACTTGCTATTTCTATATTGGTGGTGGCAAGTTCAGTAATTGTTCAAGTTATTAACTGGTACTCCTGACAAAATGTTTTTACATATATATAGTATTCCATGCTCTATTCTTCAGAAATGAAGAGTGCAAGTGGATTCTTCTTGGGTGTTTAAAGAGCAGCTGACACCTCCAGGAGAGCACTGAAATATATAACATTTGAACAAAATTTAGCCTATACAGTATGTCACATTAGATCTTCTTTGAGAATATCTCTTTCATCAGGCCACACCTATGGAACTATAGCAATTAGGCAGTAGGACCACATGGAAACTTTTTGCAAGCAATCCACTAGGGGCCACCCATGATGTCCTATGTCGGCACTTCTGTATAAACATAGGCAACCCCTTCCCTCCTCAGTTATTTTCCCGCTGTTGACCATTCTTGTCGACCCTGCTATGGAAATGCGGTTGCATATATCATTTTTTTCCTACTTTAACAGTCATTACTTTTTTTAAAATGATTTTTGGCAGCATGTATGTTGTCTCCAGAGCCATTGGTGTCCAGACTCTTTAGACATTGAGTGTGGCAAGAAAATTTATTCGAATGACTTGCACAACAGCTACTTGTGCTGTCTCAGACTGTACCACAATGTCAAGTTGTACCTGATTTGTAAGGGCATTAATACGGCCACTTGGGGATGCAGAAAGGGCACTTTAAAAAAGTGTTCGTTAAAACAGAGTTTAGCCCAGCTAGAGAGTGAGCTCCACCAGGAAACCCCGGCCACGTCATTGGTCCACTCCTCGGGATCAAAGGGATCCAAGTCCCAGGAGGAGTCTAGGTCTCATCTCCATATGCACAGGGATAGGCCGAAGGAAAAGGCAAGGACCCCCCCTCGTCCACTCTAGGTTGCCCATTCGTTTAGGTATGACCTCCTCTGGATCATCGACCACTCAGGCAGCAATGCAGCCTGTTCCTCTAGCACCTCCAGACCTATCATGGCTGGTGTGCTGCAGTCAACGTTGAGGCCCTTTCCTCCCTCATTGACATCTGCCAGCGTTCTCGTCGACGCAAACATGGGTGCCGGATGTTCAGGCAGTGCTAGCGTCCTTTATGGATATCCTTAAACACCTGTTGCTACCTCCTCCTCCTCCGTCTGAGCTTTCTGTCTATAGGGTCCACACAACAAACCCCTGCAACAACATCTGTCAAGTCGATGCGCCAAATACCTTCCAGGCTTTCGACGGCTTCTTCAGCTCCACCACAGCATCCTCCAGACCACGCCGATAAGGACCCGGAATTTAATCCAGAATTTACTCGGGATGAGGAGGAGGAAGAGGGAGAGGAATTTGTGGACACCTATGAGAGAATCCGTTCCACAGCCTCCCCTGGGAGTGAAGACTCGATGGTTTATACCCCAGGTCTCCCCCTGACGACCCCTCCTTTATTACAGTGATGCAGGAACTGCAGTCTGCAATGCAGTTTGATGCAGTGCAGTAGGATATTACTAAGAATAATTCAGTAGACTTCTTGGAACGCCTGTTTCTCACCAATAGTTATTTCTCACTTCCTGCCAGTCCAAGAAGATGCCACCTTGGCTGCCTGGCACAAGCCTAACATGTAACTTACCATACCAATGAAGACAGATAATCTGTACGAGGCCCCCTCAGGCAAGCCCTTTTTGCAAGCCAGCCCGAGGCGGATTCCATGGCAATCAACATTGCCCATGACACGTCTGAGGTTCCAAAGCACCCTAGTTCCTTTCCTCCTTACAAGGGGTCCAGAAAACTTGATGTCTTGGGCAAAGGGACTTTTGCTTCAGCTTTTCTAGGGTTGAGGGCTACAAATTACCAAGCACACGTGGTAAAATACCATAATACTTTTTGGAGGAAGGCCAAGGCAGCCACCCAGTCCCTCACAGAGAGCACTGCTAAACAGGAGGTACTGAATGCCCTGTCTGCAGGTGCCACCATAGGAAAACATCTTCTATGATCCACCTGTGATATTTCTGTTGCCTCTGCCGCCCTGGCTCTGCTGTTTGTCTCAGAAGGCACTCCTGGCTTAGAGTGGCTAGCTTTGCTAATGATGTTCAGCAGTCCATCCTAAATGCGCCTTTCAGGGAGATACTAGCTGTTTGGCTCAGATGTGCAAGACATTCTCTCCAGTTTGCAGGCTTCGGGTAGAACCCTGAAATCAGTATATTACATGTATCATACCCAGCCTAGCACTAGACAGAGTGTGCCCTTTCATCTAGCCACTACCAGACATAGATCTGCAACCAGACAGCGGGGCAAGGGTAGAGCAGCAGCAACCGTACCCCATTCAGGCCCCATGCCCACTCAAAAGCTTTTAGAGTTGGCACTGCGGATGTAGCAACCAGCTCTGCTTGAGTCCTTAGTATGCCCACCACCACCACCTGTGCCTCCAGGGGTGGTGGTCGGGGGTTGCCTTTCCATCCACCTGGACCAGTGGAGGAAGGTAACTTCAGCTACTTGGATCCTGCAGATAATAGCACAAGGCCATGCTCTGGAGCTTCTGGAACTACCTTCAGACCATCCACCAGTGCCTTCTCAGTACCCTCCAGAACACGTTCAGTTACTCCTGGAGGAAATTCACACGCTGCCTCAAAAAAGGGCAATAGAATCTGTCCCCTTAGAAAAAATGAACACAAGCAGGGTATGAAAGTCAGAAAACAAAATATCTGCCCAGTGGGACACCCAAGTCCGACAAGTACATGCCCATAAACTGATTTACATGCCGCCTCATATTTTTAATGCAGTGCTTCTCTTTCATCATCAGCATTAGCGTCATCATCATTACTAGTCCTCCCAGGGGTCCCAATTCCTTTTTCCGCTCCATAAGATTTTGTACTGGGCCATCTTTTGCATTTTCCTATTTTTGGTGGAGACAGAAAAGTGGTGGTTGAAACCCTGAGCTAATATCAGTAGTTTAAGTTTGTCAAAATGTGTCAGTAAACACACATACGAACAACAACTGAGTGTGGTATGATTATTTCAGAGAGTTGTAATATAGTGGAATCTTCAGTGTTATACTGCCCCCCCCACCCCCCATCCTGCAGTCACTTTCCCCTCCTTATACCTTAAAAGAGTTTGGGGATATTTTGATTTTCTGCTTTGCTGCCCCACCAAGCTCTTAAAAGGACTTACTGATCTGCCCCTGCCTTGCCCTGCCACAGCCAGGTTCGCTCTCCCCTATATGACCCTTTAAAAGGGATTTCAAATTTAATATTTAGATTTTCAATCATTATTCCTTAAAAGGGTTTGGTGATATTTCTGTTTGCTCTGTTGTCCCCATCAAGTCCTTAAGGGACTTACTGATCTGCCCCCTGCCTCAGCCAGGTTCACTCTCACCTCCTAACCCTTATTGCAGTATGAAAAGCCTGTACTGTGGAAAAATGGCCCTTACCGCTTTCTGCTGCTCAAACACTGCTGCTGCTGCCCATCGCGCCTCTAACTCCCACAATCTGTGGTTCTGGCGCGAGCAACAGTTTACGTGGGGGCAGAACCCAGCAGTCAGCAACCCACGACAACAGACTGTGTGGATCATTATGTGACCGCGATCCCATTAGCACACATGTTATGCAGTCACCATAGTCACATAACAGTTGCACTCGGGAAGGGGGGGGACTGGAGCAACGATTGTAGTTTGTTCTCATCTGAAAAGGTGGGGACTGGAGCATACTGGAAAAAAGCAAAAAAAAAATCGGCTTGACTGCTTGAGAATATTAAAAGGTCAGCCACAGCTAGGTACCCCAGAGGGCATGCAGCTACGAGAATTAGGTGTCCCCATTAAAAAATGCCTGCCCTGGGGCACCTAAAGTATAGGAAGTACGCACCCTGAAAACAGGGTTCCATTCTTGGTACTTGCTAGTTCCAAAATGGACGGTTTCAGGGATCTGAACTTTTTTATAGAATACAAAAAGCTCAGAATGGTCACACTACAACGCCTGCTGCTTCTGCACACAGGGGACTGGATTTGCTCCCTAGATATGCAGGATGTTTACCTGCACATCAGGATCTGCAGCTCACAGAGGAAATCTCTAAGATTCTTGTTTCAGAGAGAACACTACCAGCTCATAGTATTGCCCTTTGGCTTATTATCTGCACCACGGGTATTTACCAGATGTTTAGCAGTTGTGGCAGCAGCCTTCCACAGGGCTATACCGTCAAGATTGCAAAGAAGTAGACGAACGATCGAAAACTGCACGGTCAAACCAGTGCTTGTGGTTTGGAGTCAGTTTATTTATATTAGTGTGTTTTTTGACTGCGCACTTTTGGGGTCTACGCGCGGTGCACTTTTTGACTGTGCAGGTTTTCACTGAGCGTTTATCTGAGTAGCCTGTTCTGATACCTGGATGACTGGCTTCTCAAAGCTCACTCCAAGAAGCAGCTTTCCCACACTCTGGACCACACCAGACACCTGTTCAATGCTCTGGAGTTTACTGTCAATGTACTAAAGTCAGTCCTGACTCCTTGCCAATGTCTGCAGTACATAGGGGCAGTCTTAGACACAGCACAAGGCCTAGTTTTCCTGCCTCGGACAGGGCCATGTGTTTGATAACACAAGCCCAGATTGTCTACAACAACAAGTATGTTACAGCAGGGACATTCCTGAGACTACTAGGCTTGATGGCAGCTGCCATTACCACAGCACCACTGGCAAGGTTGCACATGAGGATTCCACAGCGACACTGAGTCCAGTGGGACCAACACACAGACGACCTAGGACAAAAAGTTCTAACAACCTCTCATGTCAGAAAAGTACTTCACTGGTGGATGGAACCCACCCACTTGCTGAAGGGGGTTCCTTCACTGATCCCCCTTCCCTCATCAGATTCTTACCACAGATGCGTTGGGGATGGTCTGGGGGAGGCACATCTAGGGCGTCATCAAACACAGGGCACATGGATGAAAATGGAGAGCACCCTCCACATAAACATCCTAGAAATGAGAGCGGTTTTCTTTGACGTACTGGCCTTCCACTCCCATCTCACCCCGGGTCCTCTGTTAATTCAGATGGACAACGTAAGTGTGATGCACTATGTCAACAAGCAAGGAAGGACTCATTCTTATTCCCTGTGCAGGGAGGCAATGAGAGTTTGATGTTGGGCTCTGGGACATTGTCTAGAACTATCAGCAGTGCATGTCCTGGGGGCCCAAAACGTCTTGTTAGACAGACTAAGTTGGACACAGTCCAGAATGCACGAGTGGGAACTGCTGACCTTGGTTGTAGAAGACCTGTTCAACAGATGGGGTCATCCAGAGTTGGACCTTTTTGCATCCTCACAGAGTGCAAAACTGATGCTTTTCTGCTCGCTTGCTCCAGGGCCTGGAGTTTTTTGGCAAGACGTGTTGTCCCTCTCTTGGAAAGGGATGTTCATGTATGCCTTTCCTCTCTTCCCTCTAATTCAGAGAGTACTAATCAATTTTCAAATAGAGGATCAACTCTAATGCTCATTGCTCCACCGTGGCCTCACCAGGTATGGTTCCCCTTACTGCAACAGTTGACAGTGGAATCTTCAGTACCCTGCCATTATGCCAGGGTCTCCTGCCACAGTATCAGGGAACTCTGGTCCATCCAGACCTCAGGTCACCATCTTCATGCTTGGCTTCTGAAGACTTAGCCATTGCCAGGTTTGGAGTGTCCCAAAAGGTAGCTGATGTCTTGGTTGCTGCTGGAGCCTTCCATCAGAGCCACTTATCCCATGAAGTGGAAGCAGTTTGCTTTGTAGGCCGCTTCTCACCACCTGGACCCCTTTACCTGTCCAGTAAACCAGATTCTAGAGTATTTGCTGTCCTTGTCAGTTCAGTTCAAGTTTATTGCAGGAAAGCTCAGTTGAGCAGGCCCATTCACAAGGAGATCCTGTTTACATAAAGGGAGGTACATACATAAGCAAACATGTGCTTACATAAAGGAAGATACATACATAGTCAAAACCAGTGAATTCGTACAAGTCATTATGTACAGACATTAATAGATCTTAACATTGGAGAAGTGGGGAACGTTTACATAATGCAGAAGTGTAGCAAGTTACAGCAAAATACAGTGAAGGCATGTAATACAGCAGGGAAATTAGCAAAATACATAAAAGGCCAGGGGACAATCATACAGTACAGTAGAGAAGTGCTTGGGGACGAATTGTAGGGGCTGAAAATGCTAACAGATCAGTCATATGCAGAGCTGGGAAGGAGAAAGTGGATAGGGTAGAGAGCCAAGTAGTGGCGATATCATGCAAGCGATATGATAGTTTAAGCTAACAGGAGAAAAATAAGCAAGATGTTATGGAGAGGACAGAGAGAAAATAGAAGCAAAAATAGGTTGGCTAAAGGGGCCAGTAGGCGGCCTAGGAAGATGGAGTGGACATCAGATGCAGGCCTACAATTCTCTTCTGTTAAGGTGCACTTGGCTGCCATGTCAGCCTTCCATGTGACTATTGGTGGTCGTATGGCTGCTCAGCTGGAGGTGGCCCGTACATTTTTGAGCAGCTTTCTGCACTTGAAGTCTCCTATCTGCAGTCCTGTCCAGGCTTGGAACCTGAATTTTGTGTTAGAGAAGCTTACTTTGTCTCCTTTAGAGCCAGCTGCGATTTGCAGCTTATGCTTTCTGTCGTGGAAGACGTTATTTTTGGTTGCTGTTAGTTAGGATGAAAGAATTTCAGAGCTTCAGGCTTTATTGTGTGAGCCTCCGTATTTGATTTTTCACAAAGACGGGTTGTCTTTGCATACCAATTCTAAGTTTCTGCCAAGGGTGGTGGCTGAGTTCACTTTAAATCAAACCATCCACCTGCCAGTTCTATTTTGCAGAGCATGCCAATCCAGGAGAAGCATTGCTCCATACTTTGAATGTACATAGAATACTCAGGTACTATATACACCATACAAATGACTATAGGAAGTCCTTGCAGCTTTTTGTTTCCTTCACCCCTGGGAAAGAGGGCATTCCTGTTTCTAAACATTGTTTGTCCAAATGATTAACCAACTGTATTACTTACTGTTACAGGAAGTATGGCAAGGAACTTCCTGGGGTTGTCCATGGCCACTTGACTAGAGGCATGGCCACTTATGTTACCTGTTTCATGAATGTGTCTGCTGCTGAAATTTGTGCAGCTGCCACCTGAAGTACTGTCCACGCCTTCACTAACCACTATAGTCTTGATATTGCCTCATGGAAAATGGCAGAATTTGGCCTAGCTGTACTTCAGGGCTTTTATTCGTAGGCCTGTTGGCTGTAGCCACCCAGACTGTTTTACTGCCAGTACTGCTTGGTACGCGTTCTATAGGTTGGGCCTGATGAAAGAGATATCTTCAAAGAAGATAGAACAGTTACGTACTTAACCGTAATAGTAAATCTTTGAGAGAATCTCTTTCATCAGGCTATGCTGTCCCACCCTCCATCCCCCATGTTGTAAGGGGCTCCTTCTCCATAGGGCATTGCCAGTGGTTTTCTGCCTTACCTGGTCTTCAGAACCGTAGCTCCTCTGCCGTTTCCCTATAGGGAGGTTCTCCCAGCATGATCTCTGGCAGGGAACTGAGGAGGGAAGGGGCCGCCCAGGTTTATATAGGAAGAGCACACATAGGACATTGTCATGTGCGGCCCCTAGTGTTGACTTGCAAAATGTTTCTACGTGGTCCTATTGCCTGACAGCTGTAGTTCCACAGATGTGACCTGATGAAGGAGATTCTGTCTAAGATCTACTGTTATGGTAAGTATGTAACTGTTCTTTCCATATTTCTTATCCCTCTTACTTATTGCTAAGGTCATATGCATGAAAACTGGATTTCTGTCCCTTCAAAGTACATCATCTCCTATTGCTTATTCTCCACCTGATGCCATAATGCCCTGCTTGTGACATCACAGTTTTTCCCATGACAACAGACTGTGACATCACAACAGTGGAATATGACCTCAAGTTATGAATAAGCTGTAGGGCAGATGCATTCTAAGGCCCTGTACACACTGGGGACAGAAGTAGCATTTTTAAAAATGTTTTCTATATCAGTTCCTAGCACTTTTGTTGGAGCATCCACACTGCACTCCGACAACTGTGCTTGCATGAACTAGTTCCCAAGCATGATTGCAGCACCAGCGCAAAGCATTGTTGGTGCCGCAGTGAATCACAGGATACTCATGACTGGCACTGTAACGAGTTGGAATGGAAATCATATCAGAAATGGGAGTGCATTGGGGGCACAGCCCTGTGTGTGTTTTTTCTTGTTTTTAATGCCGAAGGTGAAACTCTTTAGTTCTGTTTAAACACGGTTGCCTTAACCCGTTTCATAGCACAGATTGCGTCCCAGGGTTTTATTTAACTCTAAAAATTGATTAGCGTTTTGCTCATAAAAGTGCTAAAACATTGTAAAAATGCATACCTCTTGCCTCACTGTGTTTAACAAACACAGCACTTCTAGAAAATCTCTATAAATACTTTCTGAACAGTTAGTATCATCCCAAGAAAAAAACTGCTAATCAATTATTTAAAACCCTGCATCCACACTGCTTTTTACACAGATTAAGGCACCCATGTTTATCTAAAAACGTGCTAAAGACTACTTTCCTAGCAGGGTTTTAGAACGCAGTTGTAACACAGTTTTAACCATGTTAGGCCCTGTACACACTTGTGAAAACAGGTTAAAAACTGTTTTATAACCTGGTTTAAGTCTTACTGTGGTAGAGCATCCACATTGTGATGAAACTGTGTTTAAACATGGTTCTTCAATCCCATTTCTGTCCACACTGGGTAGTTTCTGGTTTTGTGAACCTTACTATACCTACAACTATTCTATGGCACAGACGGCTGTGTATCCTAGCATCCCAAGCTATTCCAATATTGTGCATATCACAACTAGAAGCCCAGCACCAAGCAGCGTGTCCACACTAGAAGGTCAAACCATGTTTAACTTAAACCGTTTTTAAAACCAGACTAGAGACTAGGTACCTAGCAGGGTTCTAGCATGGTTTTTAAAAATGGTTTAAATCATGCTGTAATGTGGCCGCAAACCATGTTAGTGCTTCTTAAACCATTTTAACTTGCTTAAAATGGTTTAAAAAGTCTAGTGTGTACAGGGCCTTGGTGTGTCACAAACCATGTTTGAAGGGCTTGAAACGGAACGGTCTTGAAACCGTGTTTGAGCCTATTGTGCTACTGTGTCCATACATGATTCCAGAAGCTGCAGTTCTGTGTTGTAAACCGTTTTCGACAACTGTGTCATGGCCACATTAATGAATTGTTTGCAAGTTCCAATCCGTGTTTATGTGACCGTGTTCTGTGTGTCGAGACGATGTATCCCACAGTTAAGAGGGGCCCTATAATGCACCACGTTGTTTACAAGGCCGATCGAGTGCATCTGTTAAAAGCAGATGTGTGTGAAGCGCGGTAATAATCACTGTGTGGTAAACGAGGCATCCTTCGTAGTGCAGTGACATTTCAAGTGCCTATGTGGCCATTTGGTGCAATAAACTGTTCCCTTGTCAGCTGATCAGCTATTTGCCTGGTCGATAAACCGTTTGATCAGTAGCTGTATACTGTCACGTGTGCTTGCAATAATACGTTGTATTGTGTTTGTGCTGTGCAATAAGGGATGAGCATTTGTTTCTTACTATTTCTGTCTTTTTGATCATTAATTTCTTGGTGCACATACGCAGAACGGAATCGGCAGTTTGAACTATTTGTATTGATGCACCATATCTATTCTATTCATGTGTATATGATGTCACAATATAGGAATATGTTTACTACAATTCCTTGTGCTTTACCCATCTTGATAGCTGCACAGATGTTACGGACAGCGGAAGTATACATTCTGTGTTCATCCATCACCATTCAACAGGTACATGGTCCATAATTTACTGATGGTAATTAATGCGGTTATGCTGCTGTGGTGGTTCCTTTTTCTGTGTCTGGATTACACAGTTGTAGATGTTTCTGACAGAAGTATTGCATATCAGCACAGGTGTGCCCACAATAAGTCAATCCACAGTTTAGGAAGGCTTGTGAAGTTCGTAATGTATAATTATAGACATACCAGTGATTGCACAGGACATACTGTTTTGAGAACGAATGCATGTGTCATGGTTATCATTTTTATGTAATGCTGATGCATTATTTGTATGACCACCGCACTATAAACATTGATGCATCAGTGCACTACATAGTGCCAGTTGATTTTCCTGAAAGTGTAATGCTGCTACTGTAATGACATGAATTATTTGTTGTCTGTGTTGTTACTAAAAGTAATGAGTGTATGGTCGTCAAGTGTGCATTTGGATGGTTAAAGGGGAGATGGCATTGCCTTCTGAAACTAAATGACTTCCAGATTGACAGTGTTCCTGTGGTTATATCGGCATTCTGTGTGTTACACAATGTTTGTGAGAGAAAGGGAGAACAGTTCAATTCAACATGGATGGAGCTGAATGATCATGACAACAACCGTGTAATGGACCAAGACTTTGCGTTCACTGAGGATATTACACTGGCTGAACAAAATAGGCAAGCAACAATGATCAGAGATGAACTTGTACAACATTTTGCATCACAGGCCTGATGGTGTCATGAAATATGTGTTTGGCAAACAGTGCATACACATAACTATGTCTTTACGTCATTGTTTGCTGTTCTGTTGTGCAGCAGATGCAACCTCATTATGCAACTTGTATGCTGTAAAACTAAAAAGTGGCTGCGTCATCTAGCAATAGTTGCTGTAAATAGTGCACTGACCTTGTAGTGCAGTTTAAATCAAAATTCCCAAACACAAGAATAAGAAGTTCATAAAATTTATTAATTGCCTAACGTAGCAATGCATTCTGGTATTGTAATTTGTGTGTTCAGTAACTAGTCAAATGTTTGTCACAGAACAATGGCATTTAAAACGTTAACCATAACTTCTTGGTTACTTTAGTTCACAAACAAATTTATCAATAGTTTAAAAGATAGGTAAAGTAGCAGTAGACATTGTTTCACATATACTGACAACAGTGACTAGTGAACAGCAATGTGTTGCAGATATGTAAATAAGTTTGAAATGTATAAGTTTAACAGTTGTGCAATTCTTTCATTAGCAACTCATTTAACCTCTGATTAAAAGTTATGCTAAACTCACTCAACAGTTATTTGCAGTAACAAGCACAAGTATGTAACAGTGACTTACTACACTGTATTTGACTGAAATAAATTGTGACATGCACGCTAAAGATTAGTCCATGTCATATTTTCAGACAGAAGCTCTTCAGTCATGCTGCGTGGTTGGCCAGCCACCATGTACCCACTATACTGTGTAGAATTATTAGCCACATTGAAATTATGCTGCTGATGCATGGCAAGATGTGTCGACTGCTGCTGCACTGTTTGCTGCTGATAATGTTGGCTTTGTATGGCACCCTGCTGACACGGCATCTGAGGCGTCATTACTGTCCCAGAATGCATGACATTGGATTGAGGACCCAGAATGTGAAGCAGTGTTTGAAAGAATGCTGCATTCTGTTCTGCTTCATGCTTCCGTACGCTTTCTTCCATTTCTCTATCAGCAGCCGCTCTTTCCCTCTCTAGCTGCAACATCTTATCATACTGCTCAACAGTAAGTTTTCTGGTGGGCTCAATTGCACATTCTATTATTTCTTGTATTCTCGATGATTTCTTTTTCTTTCTAAGATTTGTTAGTGGTTCAGGTGTGCTTCTTTTCTGCCCACGTGGCTGCTCTGCATCTGAAGACACAGAGGCTGATGGGCCAGGTTCCTCTACGTTCTCCGGTGTTACTTTGGCTTCAGCAATGTCATTTAGTGGCTGGTCAATAGATGCAGTTGTATTTGAGGTGTCATTCTCTGCAATTGCAAACATACACCTTTATTTCTATATGTGCAAATCACTACTCTTACAATACATTGTTAAATGCATTGTTTATTGATGTTCACAGATCAGTGCATGTGGCACTGCATGCTGGAACACAGAAATGATCTGTGCCTGGAAATTGTCTCTTTTTACAAAAGTACATTATTGAATATAGCACAGATACTGATGAACACATACTCTGTTCACATGCTTTTCTTAACAGCAAACACTGTGACACGGAATGGGCGCATATTCCTACATGTACTTTGATCATGTTTAATATGAAAGGTCTATGAACCAAAACCATGGCGCAGTCCATGCCAGTAACAACTGGTATATGCATTCTCTCCATATTTGTGTGCTGGTGAGATTGTTTGCATAGTTGTCTGTCTGAGCTGATTTTTGTTTTTTTTATGCTTCTGTGGAGACGGTGTGGTAACATGTTGTTTAGACTGCAATAGTTCTGTGTTGACTGCATTACAGGTGCACATTAGTTTAAATATGCATCTGGCTGCATAATTGAGACAGTCACAGAAAGTCACAAACTGCATTGTTAAGTTGAGGTTTGCACTGATTACAACTTAACAAAGCAGTTTAGACTTTTGACTATCTCAGTTATGCAGCAAGATTCATACTTAACCCAATGCACACCTCTAATGCATTCAACACAGAACATTTCTATACTGCAGTGTGAACACCATGTCACCGCAACATTATACAGACATCAGTTCACACAGCCAACTGTGCACACAAACTCACCATTACATCAACAAGGAGAGAAGGCAAATACAAATGTATAAGATGAGCACTGTAATATTAACAAGGCATTCTCTCTAGACTGTAAGTAGGGAAGAGGCATGTCAGTGAGAGCAATTGTTCAACCGTGCACGTGACATCCATTCGATTTACATCTATGGATAGAGCGTATCAGGGTCACACAGCAGGGAGGCATTGTCATTTCACTGCTTGCAGCTCACTACCTTTAGCCACAGCAACATTCTGCATGTAGGAAAATAACCAGAATGATATCGCGCAACACAGATCATGGCACCATGCGTTGTTGGTGGGGTGTGGGAGTAACAATGCACAATAGTACAATATCTGGGTGGGACTGCTGATTAGGAGACACGGATTATCAATGGTGACAGATATCAACCTGTTATGCTTTGCTATACAAACCAGTGCGCCAGGTACAATAACATTGCCATTGTGCACTTCCTGAGGTTTGGATGTTGTTGTTTGTTTTTGGGGGCAGGGGCTGTGGAGACAACAGTGGCTTTTTGTTGTGCTGAACTTTATGGTATCTCCATCCAGGTATTGGGTGGTAATTACCATCATTGTATAGCATTTCATATGTGACATCTTCGTTGGCATCAATGTCTGCTTCATCTTCACCTTCACCGCTTTGAATAACGACTGGAGACACGGACGTTGGGCGAGTGCCCAGAATCCTATCTAACTAATCAAAAAATGGACATGAAACTCGACCAGCACCCAACCATTTCTGTCTTTCACTTTGTGGTACCTCACTTTTAATTGCTTTATCTTCTCGCGGCACTATTTTGCAGTGCGATCAAAACCATCTGCAACAAGATGAGCAGATATTTGCTTGTAAATTTTCCTATTGTGTTTATAGCTGTTCAGTTCTTCCTGAACAGCCTCCGTGGACCAGTACTCGATCAATGTTTTGGTCGCTCCTTCTGACCAGCTCGCTGCTTTATCCGCCATGTTGCAGCACTTCAACCTATATAAAATTGCCACTTTTTGCACTTCCGCGTTTCTCACTACTTCATGCAGAGGGCTTATGGGATTTCGGAGGAATACACATACCATGCTACAACCTACAATGCATCCATAGAGGAAAACTAAACCGTGCTTAGCATAAAACGTTTTTAAAACCGTGCTCAAGACTACCTTGTCAGGAGGGTTCAAGCACGGTTTTAAAACAAACAAGTATGGCCGCATACTGTGTTACACAACTGTAACATGGTTTAACTTGTTTAACATGTTTTTTAGCACACAAAATTCACCAGTGTGGACAGGGCCTAAGACAGCTGAACTATTTCAAGTTTCCTAGTGTATACAGGGCCTAAGGGATAAGGATCAAGTTTTGTTTTGCTTCAGTAATAAATAGGGGAGAGGAGAAATATATATATAAGATTATGAAATACATGGGGAATTATGTCTACCAATAATTTTGTTTTCCAACATTTTTCCAGAGCTTTCAGAAACTATTAAAAAGTGTTGTGTGGTGATGGTTAATCCCTGGGAGCTAATTTGACCAGGATTGTTAGGATGGTTTAGCTCCATAGAGTTCCTTGGTTGTACGCATTCTTGTAGGATTTTGGAGAGTGTGTACTTCATTTCCCTCTATTTATACTGTGTTTGAATCCAGCCTTAGTAAGTGAATGTAATGGATGTACAGTACACTTCTTATCTTCTTGTGAATCTGTATTTGTAAATTTTCTGCAAAAATGAATAATTAAAAGTTAAACACAGAAGCAAATCCAAGAAAATGCAAAGACAACACTTTCTGGGTGAAATATGTAAATCTTTATCACACAACTGGGTTCTTCCAAGAAACTGCATAGGCTAGCAAAGTCTTATGTATGGAAATAATCTTTGGCCTCTCTTTAAACCAACCCCCAAGAATACCCTGAATAGTTTGGCTGTACAGCAGGAAAAAGTGAAATGCCTTTGAATTAATGACTCTGTTTGGCCACCTGGCATTATTTACGTTCACTTGCCACCTCTTGGTCACACACAACTCTGAAACATAAAATTTACAGAGCTGCTGACAGGATAAAACAGGCAACTCACACCAGCATGCAGCCTGCCTCAGGATCTACGTATACCATCTGAAAACAAGTTCTCATAGTATTTAAAAAGAGTTCAGCAATTTCATGTTTCACATCCCCTGCATCACTCTATACCCCCCAAAACAGCATTCTGATTATTCGGAAGAAGTTCTGCGATGACTGATGGGCTGTTGGCATCGAACAGTAAACAGTCTGTCTTTTTCTTGACAGCGTCTATTACTAAACTGATTGCATGACTTTCAGCTTGCTGATTTTTTTTTTTTTTTGCTTGTCAATTTTCTGTCTTATTTGGAGTTATATAGCCTGTATTTTATAACATACTTATTTCCCTCATCTGTCTGCTGCCATTTTGTATTGACAAAGGGATTTATTGTACGATATTGGTTTGGACTACGGAGTGCCAAGACGCTCTTGTAAAAGTATCGGGTAGATAATTTAGCAGCAGGGATGTCACTTTACATTTTTGTACTATATGACCCAGCAACCTGCAGGTTTATGAACAGAGAAATGAAAAAAAAATTGCATTAATTAACCTTGCAGCACTGATGCAAGGTTAACACTGCAATTGAAAATAGGAGCGCTGTAGATTTCTGCCTGGTTCTGACTGGCGAAGGGGGGTGGGGGAGTAGAAGGCGAGTTGAGGTGTTTATACCCCACCGTCAAACAGGACATAATGGGGCCAGACAGAATACATCTAAGGATATTAGTGGACCGCAGAGAGGTGCTGGCTGCACCTGTGGCACTCCTGTTCAACCACTCACTGGAGACAGGAGTGGCTCCAGAGGACTGGAGGAGGGTAGATGTAGTACCACTTCACAAAAGTGGCAGCAGGGAGGAGGCTGGCAGTTACAGGCCAGTCAGCCTGACTTCGGTGGTGGAGAAATTAATGGAATCACTACTGAAGGAGAGGCTAAAGTCGATGGCCAAGTAGGGTCGATGACCGCTAATATAGGTAGGGTTAAGAGCAGACTGAATGGGCCTAGCGGTCTTTATCTGCTGTCAGTTTCTGTGAAGGAAAGGATTGTGGAATATCTTGAATCCAGTGGCTTACAAGATCCGAGGATGCATGGATTCACTAGGGGGAGGTCATGTCAAACAAATTTGATGGATTTCTTTAACTGGGTGGTTAGGGAATTAGATCAGGGTGGAGCGGTGGATGTGGCTTACCTAGATTTCAGTAAGGGCTTTGACACCGTTCCACATAGGAGACTTGTAAGCAAGCTGGGCAGCCTAGGAGTGGTAAACTGGGTGAGAAATTTGTTGGGGGTAGGCATCAGAGGGTGGTGGTAGGGAGGGTGACCAGCGTGGTGCCCCAAGGGTCGGTACTGGGACCGGTCTTCCTTAATGTCTTTATTAAGCGATATTGCAGAGGGGCTGGAAAAGAAAATATGCTTTTTGCTGCTGACACAAAGATCTGCAATTGGGTATACAGTCCCGGGGTGGGGGTGGAGTTGGAAAAATGAATGAAGAGATCTAAGAAAGCCTGAGAATGGTCAAGAGTGTGGCAACTAAGCGTCAATGTGAAGAAGTGCAAAATCATGCACTTGGGGGCATAGAAACCCAGGGGCAATGTACAGAATGGGGGGAGTGGTACTGATGACCACTAAACAGGAAAGAGACCTGGGGTAATCATATGGATGACCTAAAGGTCGCCAAATTGTGTGACAAAGCAGTGGGGGGGATCTAGTGGGATGCTAGGGTGTATTTGGAGGGGTATCACCAGCAGAAAGAGGGAGGTGGTGATACCGCTGTATAAATCACTGATGAGACCTCACCAATGAGGCAGTATAGCATAGTGGTTAAGGGCACTGTGCTGCAAACTTGGAGACCTGTGTTTGAATATTATCAGCCCCCACTTGCATACTGTGTGACTCTGAGCAAGTCACTTAATTTCCTTGTGCTGCCAGGTCACACCTGGAAACAATCTCCAGCTTAGTGTGTCTTTCCTGGTTAAACAATTTCCCCTTTCTCTTTCCTAGAGTACTGTGTCCAGTTCTAGAGACCACATCTCTGGAAGGACATAGACAGAGTAGAGACGATTCAGAGGAGGGCAACTAAGATGATGCAGAGTCTGCATCAAAAGCTTGATGAGGAAGTTATGCTGGTCCCCTTTGGGGTAACCCTTGCCTCGGTGTTTGCGCACAGAGGTTCTTTGTCTTTTGAATGTTTTTTTGTTTTAATGGGTTCACCACGGTATATCCCAGGCACACTACCTTAGGGGTAGCTGGTCCATTCCACTGGGGTGTCAAACAGACGAGGCATACTGATGAGTCCTGGTAGGATGAAACACGTGTCTATGTTTTCTGTTAGCACCCTTTGCAAACTGTGCGAGAGGCCTTTCGGCACCATGCAATTCTGCTTAAAGTTGGACCAGCATAACATTCTGTGGTGATTTGCATATGCAGCCCATGATGCTTTGCATTGTGGGGGCATGTGTGATTTTGTATTTTCCTGAAACTTGGCTTCCCAGCCAAATGCCCTTTGGGGTAACCCTTGCCTCGGTGTTTGCGCACAGAGGTTCTTTGTCTGTCAAATAGAAAGGTAGCTGAATGGGGGATACTCGACACTTGGGGAGGGCACCTAAGGTTTTTGCAGTGGGGGACTTCTTTAAGGGGGCTGGTGGGGGCATCAGTACTAGCGGTAACTTAAGTACTGGGCTACCCACTGAGCTTAATGTAAAGTCATGCACTGTAGGCAGTCTCCTTGGGATTAAAAAAGAGGCGGTTTGAGCAGAACCAGTATGGGACATTATTGACATCCTGCTGAAACAAGAATTTCAACCCTGGGACCAGGCCACCCATGGCATTATAGGCAGCTAGACAATTGGGTGGCATCCCAGAATCTTCCATGGCTGATGTTGGGTGACCTATACTTAGTTTTGGCGGTTCAGCATGACCAGCAACAAGAGAAAAGCTCATTACTTATTAAAACAAAATGAATCCCCCGTGCCTGCAAACTGCTGCAGATGTCAGGGCTTTGTTGGATACTACTGGAAGAGTGGGGAGTCCGAAGATGGGCTAGCGGGCAGCAGGATCAATCAGATTAAAAATTTAAGCCACATCAAGCAGGTGGAAATCTAGCTGGCCTGTTGGCGCAGTGGTAGGGCTACTGCTCGTGGCACTGATGACCCGGCTTCGGGAGCCATCCTGGGTCATCAGGGGCCGGCTGGGGGGAGAAGGTTCAAGCGTCCCTGAGAACGCTGGCCTGCAGGGAGGGTGGGATGCCTGCTCTGCTACGACACTGCCACCCAGGAGGCAGTGCAGCAGAGCCACCGAAGGGAAGGCAAGTGCTTTCTGGCCCAGATGGAAGCCACTGCCTACTGGGTCCTAGCCCACGAAGCCCACGTGGAGGGGAACAAAGCCAAAAATATCTCCCTGGCCTGCAGCAGAGTGACGCCATCTCTCTCTTTGCAGGCCCCAAATCACTCACTGGGTTCCCGACCACAACCCAGCTGTAATTCCAACCAGGCTTGAGGAACCCAGAAGGCTCCACTACGGGGGTAATCTGTGGGGTTCTGATGTGTCAGAAGGTAAGCCCTGTGGACAGCGTGTAAATAAAAAAAAAAAAAAAAAAAAAAAAAAGCGGGTCAAATCTTATTAAGTACTTAGTGTGATGATGGAAATTCTCACACTAATGCGTAGGGCATTATGCAGCGGTGTTCCCCGTTGACGCCATTTCATTAAACTTTCACTAACGGACAAAATACTTAAATGCTTCCCTGCCAGTCTTGCCCTGATGGTGCAACAAGGTGGATATGAGGTGAAATGGGCTCCTTCCATGACTGTTCATTTCTGCTCTCCTTGGTCGCCTGGCATGCCGGAGTCTCAGTCAGCTTGATATCCTGAGTCTTCATGCTTGTTTCTTTAAAGGGGCACTGTCGTCTTTACCCCTCGTTTTTTGCTAATTTACCATCACTGGGTTGTCATGCACATAATTCTTCTATGATTACTGTAGAATGCATCTAAGTAAAGCACAAATTATTCCGCTTATCAATTTTGGCTAAATGTTTTATTTGTAGTCCTGTCGGCCCGACTGAAAGTCTCTGTGCGACCGGAAGCGAGTTCATGTCAAGCACGTGCCAAGAACGAGCGTTTACCTGTAGCGCTGTCCCAGTGTGCAAATTTTAACATGGCTATTATAGAAAACATAAATTCTATTAGTGCTAGTTTTTCTAAACCTGTCCTGGTATCTCAGGCCAAAAACTGAGGGCGGGATTTGGGCACCAGTTTCAAAAGTATTTTGTGCAAGAACAAGCCCTCAGTTTTTGGTCTCAGATACCAGGACAGGTTTAGAATAACTGGCACTAAGAGAGTTTGTTTTCTACAGTGGCCATGTTAAAATATGCACGATGGGACAGTGCTACAGGTAGACACGTGTTCTCGACAGTAGCCTGGGCATCGGAGGGCCGGGCGGGGAGGAGGACTGAGCATCCCATGGACTGCTCTCTTCGGGGGCGGGGGGACTCCCAGTGCCCGCCTGATTCCTAGTGGAAAGCAGGGTTCTGCTAGCATTTACTGGAGGTGGGGCAGACATTGGCATGCGTGCCTCTGATGTCATTGTAGATCCCACCTGTTCTGCCTCCCAGGGCAGAAAAGTGGAAAACTTGGCCCAAGAAGGTTGCTGCCTGCCTTGTGCTGCAGGTCCTGCACTGCTGACCTGTGGTTCTCCTGGAAACCAAGCTTGGTCATCCGTCAGGAGGAAGGGCCCTTTCCCAAAGGCCCCGCCCTGTGGGGGGGGGAGCCAGGGAGCAACATCGGGCAGGGTAAGTCCCGGGGACAGTGGAGGATGACTGGGCTAGGTGGGGGTTGGTCTGTCAGTGACCATAAAGAACAGCAAATAAAAATAAATAAAGAGCACCAAATAATGAATGAAAGAAGTATTAGTCATGTGAAACAGCAGATCAGGAGGTTAGCCTTTGGGAAGGTGGGTATTTTAATTTGTGGTGTTTTCCTTTAATGATTTAGTACAGGAGCGTCATGGTCAGCACTGACAGTGAACTGCTGGTGGGGGAAGGAGTGCTGTATCCTTGTGCAGGCCTGCACTGCTGGTGCTGTAACTGGCACTGGCAGGGCACCTCTGTGTAGTGAAGGTCTGCGTCACTGAACTGGTCAACATTAATAGTATGATGGCTGGCAATGGCATGACACGTGTGTGGCGAGGGGACAGTATGGCCAGTATCATAGTTACTTGAGCTGATCCACACTGTTGGTTCAATGCTCAACACTGGCAGGACATCATTATCTTGGGGGATTATGGAACACAGAAACAAATAATTTGTCGGCAGACAAGGACTGCTTGGCCCACTCAGTCTGCCCAGTTTTTCCCTGCCTGTAGTATCACTGCTGCTGCAGTGGTTGGCATTGGCAGGAAACCTCTATGGAGTAGTAATCCAATTACCGATTGATGTTGCTGTGGGTGCCAGCATAAAAAGTACTGTCCATAAAAGGGGAAAAGGAGGAGGGACCGAGTTGAGCTGACCATCTGAAAGACTTCAGCAGGCATTTGGGGAAAATGCCATTATTTAGGCTGGCAGAGCTGTAATCCATCTCAGAGCTGCTACTTGATTTTAGCTTTGCTGTTTTGTGGCTGTAAGCCTTAAAGTAGCCTTTAAGGTAAACAGAGTGGTCCCTTGTGCTAAACAGCATCCATTCCTTGCCCCGTCAGGCACGTTGACACACTGTTCCCTGAGGGCAGCTTGACTCCAGCTTACATGCCTGAGTGCAGATGGCTTGGATGTCATCATGTAAGAAGTTACTGCAATATAAACTTCACCAGAGTTCGTAGCAGCTGATGGATAGGGCAGGGCAAGGGTGTGCTGCTGGCTGATGGTCCAGTGTGAGTGAGAGAGAGAGAGAGAGAGAGAGACAGAGAGAGACGACCAGGCTGAGCTCAGCTTGTTCCTCAATCAGTAGAACTCCTTAATGTGTACAGCTGGAACACTGAAGGCAGTTTTGAAAACCTTATCTCTTCCAGGAAGTTCAGGCCTGGGAAAATGACCCCTGCAGAGCCCTGAGTCTCCTCAGCGATCCAAGACAAACTGCTCCACCTCTAGCTTGGCAGCAGACAGCTATGATCGGGGTGTGCAAATCCCATTGCCCCCTGTCCAGGGCAAGTCAATTTCATTGAAGGGCAATTAATAAAACAGAGTTACTTTCATTGTAATTAACAGAGGGGCAAGTGAAAATTTAGCTATAGTCATGGCTGGGCAAGCAATAAAAATTTTGATTTGATCACCCCTGGCTATGATGCGTCTTAACTTTTCATAGGGGTTAAGCTTTCCAAAGTATCCACATTTCTGAAGGCGGTGTATAAGCTGTCACTAGCCAAGAAGTGTTTGTTGGGCAATTCTGTATGTAGCTATAAATACTTATTTGTACTTTCGGACCAGGAAAAGCACAGTGAGCTGTAATTGCTCATTTCCAGGTGCATTCTGGGGGTCATGGGCTACATGTGGGATATGGGTAGCGGTGCTTGGATTTTGTGGCCAGTCCTGCTTCTCTACTTGGTAAATTGGGTTTAGGGGCTGAACGGAGTGAGACCTCTGCCCATGTATCCTCATCATTGCCAGACAGTGCTGTTTTGTCTCGGGGAGACCTTCTGCCCCCAGCAGAGGTGGTTGTGAGAACAGCTGTATCCGCTTTGGAATCAGTGATTAGGCATTCTCGGCAGGGTGCTGGTGGCCCGGACCCAGCACCGTGGAATTTCTCCCTTTTGCAGGGCTGTCTTTTTATGTACCCTCCCCCCATAACTCAGAAACAGTGTTTGCTCCTATAACCATGACTGCCTACAGAGATGTCCTTTTTGTTGGGACTGAGATCTCTGGTATTGGGGGGGGTAGGGCCCACGAGAATTATTGGGGCAGGGGACACGACACTGAGATGGTACATTTAAATTGTCAGATTTATTTGCTGGCCATGTGTGATGTACAAACAGAATTTGTTGACAGAAAAGGACACTTGGCCCACCCAGTCTGCCCAGATGGTCCCCGTCTAATCTGTCTCCGCAGGCCCTAATTGATGTCTGGAGACCGTCATTCCTCCATGCCCATGTCCTAATATTCCCCTATGTCTGTCCTATGCATGAAACCCCCTACTGTTTCCACCACCACTTCCACTGGCAGTCTAGTCCAGGCATTCACCACTGTTTCAGTAAAGTAGTACTTCCTTATATCCCTCCTAACCCCCCCCATCCCCCAGCTTCTTCGCATGCCCTCTGGTTCTGGTGCTCTTCCTCATTTGAAAGCGACTCTCCTCCTGCACTGCGTTTACCCATTTGAGGTACTTGTAGATCTCTATTATGTCCTGTCTTGCCCTCCTGTTTTCCAAGGTGTAAATGTTGAGCTCCTGAAGTCTCTCCTTGTAGGCTTTTGGTGCAGACCCAGCACTATTTTAGTTGCCCTCTTCTGGACTGCTTCCACCCCTTCTGTGTGCTTTCTGAGGGGCGGCCTCCAGAACTGGACACAATACTCTGGGTAGGGTCTCACCAATGAGCGTTGTAGTGACACCACCACCTCATTCCTCCTGCTGGAGATACCTCTAACTTTGCATCCCACTAGCCCTACCCACTGCTTTGTCTCACTGCCCTGCCACTTTGTGGTCATCAGATATGATAACCCCAAGGTCTCTTTCCTGCTTAGTGACTAACAGTACGTTCTCTTCATCCTGTACTCCGTTTTTAGGTTCCTGTGCCATAGGGGCATGATTTTGCACTTTTTGGCATTGAACCCCAGCTGCCATGCTCTTGATCACACCTCATTTCTCAAGACCCCTACATATTTGTTCCATCCCTTCTTTATGGTCCACCCTATAACAGATTTTGATATCATCTGCAAAAAGGCCAACTTTCCCTACCGGTTCATCTGCAGTGTCGCTTATGAAGACACTGAAGGGGACCGGGCCTAGGATTGAGCCCTGCTGCACCCTACTGGCTACTCTCCCATCATTACAGTAAGTGCTGTTAATCAGTTTTCTGTGTGGCATAGCGTCAAAGGTCTTGCTACAGTCCAGATAGGCTACATCCACTGCCCTTCCTGATCTAGTTCCCTTGTCACCTAGTCGAAGAACTCTGATTCGTCTGGTGTGACCCCCCCCGTGAATACATGTTTGCCTTTGGCCTTGCAGCCCATTGGATTCCAAATACTCTAGCAACGTTTCCTTTAACAGTGTGTCCAACAATTTCCTCACCACTGAGGTGAGGCTCGCCGTACTATAATTACTAGCCTCGAGTGTGCTGCCGCCCTTATCTAGAGTGGCCACATCTGCTCTCCTTCAGTCATCTGGAATCGCATCTGATTCCAGTGAGCTGTTGAATGAGGCATCAGGGGGCCAGCCAGCACCTTCCTAAGTTCAGTCAGTACCTTTGGATGTATCCCGTCCAGTCCCATGCCTTGCCGACTATCAGAGCTGCAGTCCCTTCAGGACCCCTTCCTCTGAAAATGGACTTGCATCCACCTGTCCTCCCCTTTTGTTCCTGCTGATCAGTGGTGGTGGTCTGCCCCCCCTCCCCCCACTGAAGACCGAGCAGAAGTACCTGTTCAGGATGTCTTTTTTTTTTCTTGATCCTCTTCTGCGCAGTATCCCTCGGCTGCCTTCCTTATCCTCACTAACCCTCCCCTTGCTTTACTTTTCTCACTTGTGTACCTAAAGAAAGTCTTGGCTCCATTTGCTAGCCCTTTGGCTATTCTTTCCTCTGTTTGCGCCTTTGCTGCCCTTACTGCCTTACCTGCTTCCCTCTGTTTTACCTGGTATACCTGCCTGTTTCCCACCCTCTGGCTTTACTTATACCTCCTGAATGCCACTTTTTTCCCTTCACCACCATAGTCACTTCCCCAGAGTACCATAACTATCTCTTTTTCCTTTTGCTCACTCAACAAACCCGCTCTGCCTGAGATATTTTGGCGGTCTGGACTTGCTGCCTGACAGGTTGTTTGTGGGTTGCTCATTTTTGAAAAACTCCTTAGGGGTTTTGGCTCTGAAACGTATGTGTTCATTTATTTATCAGGCGATGATAACTTTGATCTTCACTTCAAAGCTGCAGCTCTGATTGATCGTTTCTGGGTTAAATCTCAGATTTTAAGGCTGGCACAGTGGCATGGAGCGCTGAGGCATTGAACACGTCACCTCCTGTAATGCTGGCGACCTGTGTTCCGGGAGGAGCATGGGTTGCCACAGAGGGGGTGGGCAAAGGATCGAGCATCTGACCGATTACTCTACTCTACCTGTAACCTTTCGTTAGAAATCCTGTTCTAGCTTGGGACCCACATTTTATTTTGGAAAAGCTTACTTTGGCTGTTTTGAGCCAGCCGTGAGCTGTGGCCTATGCTTACTTTCATGGAAGGCGTTATTTTTAGTTGCAGTTGCTTCTTTTCAAAGGATTTCAGAGCTAAAGGCTCTAGTTTGTGAGCTTGCCTATTTGATTTTCCATAAAGACAGCATGTCTTTATGTACCAATAAGTTCTTATCAAAGGTGGTATCTGAATTTACTTTAAATCAAACCATCCACCTTCCTGCGTACTACCCAGAGTATGCCAAGCCAGGGGAAGCATTACTCCATAATTTAGAGGTGCATAGAATTCTCAGACATTATATCAGTTGCACCGAGCACTGCAGAAAGTCCTCTCAGCTTTTTGTTTCGTTTGCCCTTGGGAAAGAGGGCACCACTGTGTCTAAACAGTGCCTGTCCAAATGGCTGGCACATTGCATTACATTCTGTTACAGGAAGTATGGTAAGGAACTTCTGGCATTGTTCATGGTAATTACACAAGAGGCATGGCCACTTCTGCTGCTTGTTTTCACAATGTTTCTGCTGCTGAGATCTGTGTAGCTGCCACATGGAGCACTGCTCACACCTTAGAAACATAGAAACATAGACTTTGATGGCAGATAAGGGCCACTTGGCCCAGCCAGTCTGCCCATTTCCCTACCTACTGGATAAGCTGCAGATTCTAGTTAACCAACAGCCTACTTCCTGCCACCAAGCGTTATTGTCTGGACACTGTGTCTCGTAGAAGAGCAGGTTTTGGCTTAGCAGTGTTATAGGGCCTGCTCTCATGAGTACATAGGTTCCATCCGCCCAGACTGTTAGATTTTGGTATTGCTTGGGACTCGTTCCAAAGGTGTGGTGTGATGAGAGATATCCTTGAAGAAGATGGAACAGTCATGTACTTACTGTAACAGTAGGTCTTCGAGACAATCTTTTTTCATCAGGCCATGCTGACCCATCCTCCTTCCCTCCATTATGGCCAGGGTACCAGATTTTCCTGCTTTCTTTCGATCCTTAGCTGCCTTTTCTAACTCCCATAGTCATCTGGTATGCTGGGTATGTTGGCTTGATCTCCTGGTTCCCCACAGAGAGATTCTCTGAGTATACTGTCCACTGGGGAACTGAGGAGAGATGGGGCTGCCCACACTTACGTAGATGCTGATGCTTGATGCCTTCATGGGTGGCCATTGGCTTGCAAAAGTTTTCATGTGGTCTTAGCGCTGGTACATGTGTAGTTCCAAAGGTGTGGCCTGATGAAAGAGATTCTCTTGAAGATCTACTGTTACAGTAAATACATAACTGTTCTTTTAAGGTGGAAAGGGACAGGTACAGGGAATAGTGACTGATTCAGAGAGGGTGACAAGGGTAAAAGTGAGTCTGAGTTCACCTCTAAAGGCTCAGAATAAGACGCTAAGCACTGGCTATAGTGGATGTAGGTAGAACAATGCAGACTGAGTGGACTCTCAGGTTTTCTTCTGCCTGCTGAATTTCTGTGCTACTCCCGGCAGAGCCCCCAACCAATGCTAATTAGTCGCAGACAACCCAGGCTGGCTTCTAAACGTCAGCTGCCTGTATCGAAGCCTAACGTGCAACCTCAGGCCAAGCTTACCTGTGTTTTTTTTTTTTGGGGGGGGGTAAGATTTTCCATACAGGCTCTTTTTCTTGTGCTTCTTGGATCACAGCATAATTCAGGCATGAACATGCATCAACAAAACACTTGAGGGTGGACATTCTAATGATGGAAGTCAGCAGCAGTACTAAATTGTGATGTGCAGCCAAGCTTTCTGAACCCAAATTCAACCTAGCCGACACAGAATCAACGTTGTATGGCAGGTGGGTGCCAATATTTGACCCCTGATGTTGACCTAGGGTGCTGCATCATAATTTATTTATATCAAATCTTTTACCAGGAAAGACATACTAAGCTGATAACAGCTTGTTTTCAGATGCGTCCTGGGGAGAATGGGGATAGGGAATCACAATACGAGATGTCAGAGTGACAGTAAAAGTGATGAAGGAACAACAGTGAAAGGAAATAAAATACAATGCAAAAATAAAATAAAATACATTACAGTAAAAAATAAATAGTAAAATACATGACAATTATGCTGTTACAATGTACAGACAGATGGTGCAAACACAAAAGAATGTCAGTCCTGGGTCTGTGAATGGCAGTCGGTGTGTGAAGCGAGTATGCCTGATCCCAGCCCATTTCTGAATGTCCAGTATGGTCTTCTGATTTGGGATATAACCCAGTAAGGTGGGAATGGGATGTAGGGGTATAAAAAATAGGTCTTGACAGCGGTGCAAGTCAGATGGGTAAGGCAGGGTTTTAAATAATTGATTCGCAGTTTTTTTCTTGGGACAATACTAACTGTACAGAAAGCATTTATATAGGGTTTCTAGAAGAGTTATGCTTGTTAAACACAGTGAGGCAAGTGGTATGCATTTTCACAATGTTTTAGAACTTTTATAAGCAAAACGCTAATCAATTTTTAGAGTTAAATAAAGCCCTGGTAAGGCTGATAAATTCTCCATGTCCAGTTTTGTGCCCGGATTTCTGGGAATTCTGCTTCTCATGCATGTTCCATATTTCTACGTTAGATTTTTGCACAAAAGTTGTTGCAACTTAAAATGTGGTTTTCTACTAAAATAAAAATCATAAAACTATTAGATTTACAACATTTAAGTATAACCTTATTGCTTTTAGTTTACTTTTTTTGTTTCAACATTCCTGTTATTGATCCGCTAAATATTTCAGATATAGGGGTATGTGATGTGTGTCCATGAGATACAGAATTTGTCTTCATGAGTGGTCAGTGACCTCTTGACACTCATAAGTGGTGAAGCCATGAGTGAGGGAACAAGAGATCACTGACCATGAATGAATATAAGTAACATATCTCACGGACGTGCATCACATGTCCAGTTTATGCAATATATATTTGTGCTATGAGAAGAGTCTGGAAAATGTAAAACCTTGTGAGGGTTTTAGACAAACAGCAGGAGCTTGCACTGACTCATGGTTTAGAGTAGTGTGGCAGAGCCTGTGGTAGTGACGTACCCCACTAGCAAGATAAATAGAATGACGTACCCTACAAGCAAGATAAAAAAGTTATCTATCTAGCTAGGGTTCTATTTCTCGGATAGTGGTTTTATTATAGTGAAAAAAAAACGCTAACATATGTCATATAAAATGAGTCTAATTCACTGTCCCCCCCCAAAAAAAAACCCATCAAACTATTATCAACTGACCTTACGATTGCTGTTCGTGACATATGTGACATCGCAGTATTGTGTCATGGTGAGTTCTATGACATCATAAACAAAGGCATTCTGAGGTCAGCTGTGGACAAGCAAATGCTTGTTATACAGCTGTATTGGAGAAAGTACCATGATGTGTTGTGAACTCTGGAAAGGAAAAATTAAAATGACAAAAATGTGTTTTCTAGTCTGTTGCAATAGGTGAAACACCGTGTTTATGAAAGTAACTGCTGTAGTGCAGAGCTGCTCTGCAGTGGATCTCTAGATTCCAGTCTCCATGGATTCATTGGAAAACCTGGCTCTGAGCTTTCTCATATCATTCCATTTGAATCCAGACCCAAGACTTCTGAAAGAACATTCAGAAGTAGACGTTCAGGGCTGTGGCTCTTCCTAAAAATCTGGACCGGATCCAAATTCAGCTGTATAAAAAGACATCCATAACTGTGAGTGCACAGCTGGCCCTATAAGGAGATTTGGCCTGCTTCCCAGCAGCCCCAGCTTTTTCAAGAGAAGAGCAAGTCGATAAGTTAGAAGCTGAAACAAAACGGAAAAATGTTTTATTTTAATTGACAAAAGCTGACCGTTCAGCATATAGCTTTTCCGGTTATAGCATTCCATCTGGGTTATGATACTGAATAGAAATGATGTGATTCCTACTGCAGAGCAAGCTGTGTGTTTGAAGCCAGCGTTACTGTGTTTCTGTGGGTGGGTGTCAATCTGTGTGTGTGGGGAGCATGTAGTACTGACAAGTAACCCGGATACAATTAGTTCTTTCTATTGAGAGTAGATCTTATCTGGAATGCTTAAAAGATTTAGTTCCTTCCCTGCATCTTCCAGGCGTACCTTTAGATGATCTATGGATTGCTAGATGACGCACACAAAGCTCTTGTTCTTCTCTCCACCCCCACCCACCCCTTTTCTGTTCGACTTGAAGGGCAGTTTGGCTCCAAATTACTGAGTGAGGACATCAATAGCATTTTGGAGTACTTTGATTTTGGTAAAGTTCTTTTTTGTTTTTTGTTTAATAGCATCCATTTTAGGGAATGGCATCATTTTGTGTGTCTGTGTGTGTATATATATATATATATGTGTGTGTGTGATTTCTGCATTCAGCTACCAGATGTCCTGGAGGGAATATGGCTGTTGAGCAGCCCTGAGAAAGTTGTGCCCTGAAGTTTGACTGCTCTCAAGATCTCTGCAAGGATGCCAGCTGCAATCCCTACAGAGAGATATTGGACGGTCTATCTCTGTTTACTGTTCTGAACTCTTGCAGCTGTAGCCCCCCCCCAACACACACAAACAGACTGGGGCGGGCAGACATATTTAACCCTTTCTAATCTGCACTGACTGGCAAATGTCCTCCCTTTTCCCACAGGAAGTAATAGATCTTGCCGAAATTGTTGAAACTAAGACTAGAAAATACTGTGCCGTTTGTGTTGGAGAGCATAATGAGATAATAGCATACTCATGGGTTGCACTTAGTTACCGTGCCAAGCCTCACAGCACTTAATGGCAGGCCTCTTGGTATTAAAACACCTGGAATGGGAGGGCAGTGCTGGGGAGAAGTAAGAGCTACAACACAGTAACAACAGTTTAATCCCAGGAAGCTTGCATAATTTACTGGCAGTGTTTGTTTCTGAGACCTATGTTACATGTGCGGGGTTGGGGGCGTACGTCTCCTAGTAGAGGTGGTACACATGGCACATCCTTGTAGTATTTCAGCCCCATTAAGCTGATAACCAGAGGCCCGATTCTCAGTCAGATCTAGAGATGGTTCAGGATGGGGGTGTTTCACAACTAGGGATGGTTTTAAATGGGGGCTTTGCTTCTGTTATGTTGTGCCACCACCCAGTTATGTCATAGAAAAAAAAACCTTGCATTTCATGGAGGAAGAGTCTTCTCCTGCGACGAGTATGGTGCAGTGCAAATTGCGGATCCCGTGGTTGGGTGACATTATTAGTGACAGCTGACATCCCAGTGAGGGGATCACAAATACAGCGCCACCTAGCTTTGTGACACACCCAGTGCAAGTTGCAGTGCTAGATGTAGTTCTTTGTATGAGGTATCGCACCTCTCACTGTCCCTGTTTCAGGCACTCCCTGGGCTTCCCTGTCACTCTTTTCCACTTCCTGCCCCATTTGAAGCTGGTGTCCACTGGCAGCCTGTCTTTGATCAGGAGTCAAGAGGAGTTGAGGAAGTGGCAAAAGGCAGGGAGACAGGACAGGAGAGAGCTAATACTGAGGGGAACCAGACTAGATGGACCAGTGTCTTTTTCTGCTGTCACCGTCTGTTTCTGTGTTAATGTCAGTATCTCTAGGCGGTGTAAGCATATGTTTATAGTGCATGTTAGAACATCATTCAAAACAAAAATCAGTGTGAACCAAAATGTGGTTCTGCTGCAGTAGTGATGTCCGTAGTGCAGCAGAACTACATTTCATTCTGCTTCACTACGGACATCACACTGTGTTGTCCGCGAGCGCTAAAATGGCCATGGTGACCAGTTGAAACACAAACCCCAGCCGCTTTTCCCACTAAGCGCAAAAAGCAAATAAAAGGGGTTTGTCTAACTCTCACAACACAAGAATCGGCACTACTTACTCGGTCTGCAACAGGTGTCTGGTATCACAATGGCAGCCATTGTTCATTCATGCTGCAGTTTTGCTCTCGATACCAGTGAGAATGCGTCTGCATGTTGTGATCTCAACGGTTTCCTATTTTTATTGCTTTGTACAACAGTTTGTCAGTTTTTTCAGCAGTAAACTTGTTTTTTCTGATTTACGTCTTGTTCACTTTCTTCGTTTGTTTCCTATTTGGACTTCAACATACACTATAAAGAAAAATGTATGGCTTTACTGTTCACAACAAGGCTAATCTTTACCCTTGTGGTTACTATATTAATGACTGTAAGACCTCTCTAGCTTTGCTATCGAGGTCAACAGTAATCATAGTACCCACTTGGGTATGGAATAGCCTTGTTATGAACGGAAGCCATACACTATCTTATAGATTATGATTGACAGCATACTGTTATCTGGCTGGCACATGCCAGTCTCTGTTTTCTGGGTGGGACAAAAAAAGGTGCAGAAAATACATATTGTTTCATGGGTGGTAAGTACTGCAGAATTCATCATGATACATTTTTTAGGCTGCTCATACAGTAAAGAAGTGGCAGGAATGTCAGATACAACATGGTGGAGGCAAAAGCAATGTAGCAAGGAAATTGTAAAGCTCTCTGATTGTTTGGGGTACTTCAGTACTATTTCACGCGATCCATCTTGTTTTTATGAAACTAGCCAAGCTAAAAATAAACTAGCTGATGTTAAAAAATGTAACATTGAAGAGCACCATTCGTGATACTTGCTTGGTGCTTGCAAGCCTAAACAGGGCACTCTCTTATCTGAATGGGAACTCCTGTGAGCTGCTGAATAATTTTTTTATGTACCCCCTAAAGAAGGGAAGAGAACGTAATTTCCCCCCCGAGGGGCTCGATGCACAATGCCTTTCCACTTCCTCATGGCCTGCACCCTCCTATGCTCCAGTGTTTTATGGTGTTGATATAGGGAATGGAACGTGTTCCTACAAGGTGATTTCCAGATTTTAAATTGTTTTTTGGTACAGATGGATGCCAGGGTTCAAGTAATCAGCAAGAACCGTATTAGTTAAATTATTTCATTAATCTGTGTCAAAACCCAGTTAAAAATTGGGAAATCAACTTGCAAAAAGATTCTTCATTCAAGTGCATGGCATGTGTAAGGGTGGTCAGTATGTGCTTGGCTGGCATTCCCTCACCACCCGATTTACCTTGGGGCCGGCCTGGGTTCCCTCATGTATAGGACACTGACAGGGTACAAAGAAAAGAGGTGCCTCCACCTGAGGCAGGGGTGAATGAAGGCTACTGATGTGGCCCTAACCCCCCCCCCAAGAACAATTAATTTTTTCCCTCCTACACACCTTTAACTACTTCCCACACAATAGAGGTGAACGCAATGCACATACCATGAACACAAATTATAAAATGCATTAACTACCAATTTATGAGAAGGGAAGGGTAGGGAAAGAATAAAGGGGCATAAGGGAAGAAATAGGAGTAAGCAGGGACAACATAGACTAATACCACTAGGCACTTTTTCCACAAACAGGCCCCATCCCATCCTGATGGGTGCACCGCCCCCCCCCCCCAACGGCCATGAGAGAGAGAGATCTGTCAGTTGCGGTAGGTACTTAACCGGGTCGCTGGTAGCTAATCAGTTGTTGTAGGGTTGGTGTACTTGGAGAGATTGTAGAGACAACAATTTGAAACTTTAAAAGAACGACTATTTTAAGGGGTCCTATTTGTATTCCACAAAGGGTGGGCCAGATGGCTTTGCTGATCTTTTGCCTGGGCTTTTCTGGAGGATTACAAAGTCTTCCCCAGGACCTCATCTGCTTCCTAACTAACTGACTTTCAAATGAACTCCTCAGAGGCTGCAGTCCTGAGGTACTCACAGTTGATTTCATGGGGTGCACTTGAGGGATACTGCTTGTCAGTGCCACTCTAAATACAGGAGGCAGTCTTGTTGGACAACAGAAGATACAGCTGAAGGGCCTCAATGCAGAAGTTGTTTTCTTCACCCTTAACGGGCATTTTGTCATCTTCGCCTCTCGGACCTTTCATCATCTTTGCTCCTTGGGCCTTTTCGTTGCCTTAAGCACACAGAGACGGTGCTCTGGACTCCTTGCAAAGCGATCAGACACCCCCACTCTGCTTTCAGGTGAAGGATAGCCACGTCTCCAGAGTGCTGAACCCGACCAGGGCTCCACTCAGGCTAGAGGTTCCCCTGGATGTCTTCCTCGGTCAGCTGGTTCTGCTGAAACTTTGATCGGCATAAGTTTTTGCAGACGAACACTGGACTGGTTGAGTACCTTTCTGGCTTGGAAAACAGGAGATCTGGTTGCCCTGCCATGGCACTTTGGTCTCTGGGGGTGGCTGTCTGCAACACAGCTCCCCTCTGGCTTTGCAGCCCTCCTTATCAGTCTCCACCCCCTTCCTCTTCTCAACTCCATCTGGACTCCTCCTCCAGTCCCTGGGCACAGCCCTTTTTTATCAGTCCCCAGCTCCCAGTAGGATGAGATGTTAAACAGAGGTCCCATCTGCCTGGATTGGTGGTAGTTCAGGTGGATGTTAAAGATCCCATGGCACTTATCGAAAAGAGTAGGGGAATTTCCCTGGTGTCCTGGCCAAATTTCCCTCATTCACTAAAAAAAATACCACCAACAGCTTAATCTGGTTCAAGGTCAGTTGCCATTCATCTGTATCCCCCTCCCCCAGGTCGTGCCTGAAAATAGGCAGGATTTGTCTAGTGCACTTACCCAGTCAACAAAAACTAAATAAATAAATAACTAAATGATTGGCTATCCCACTCCTGGGCAAATGATTCCTGGACTTTGACCCTTCCCAGCAGCCCTTGAGGCTGGGAGATCCCTGGGGGCTACAGTGTTTGTTTACATATGGCAGGCAACCTAGAGCAGCCTTCCACTCCTTATATTAAGCCCTTTTTGGGCTGTTAATTGACTGAACGACCTCACTGCCTGTCCTGGGGCCAGGAAATACCCCACTTTGTACGGGGCTTCAGAAAGACGAGGACGACGTTTGCACCATTCTTCTGGCTGTGGGTGTGCCATGCTACAATTCCCGATCCCATTGCCTGTCCTGGGACCAGGAATGCTCCATTGCTGCACCCGATGGTGCTGGTAGCTTAAATCCCAGCTCTGTTGCCTGCTTTTGAACCAGGAACACATAGACTTCACAGCCGAGCAGGTCAAACAGTTTATGGAGCTACAACTCCTTTAATGGTTGCCACGCATGCACCATAGCACGTCCCTCCACACAACAGCCATCTTTCTTGGATGTAGCCAGCTTCAGATAACTCCCCAGCCGAGTGAAGCCCCCAGGGGTCAGAAAACATGCCACACTCGCCAACTGGTGCAAGACACAGCAAGGCCTGTGCCCCGCTTCCCAGATTGGGGCCGAGGAGCTAAAGAGCTGGTGGCAGCAGCTGTGAACAATTCAAGAGGGAGCCCTAGCCCAGATCCCGTCAGGGCTTCTTGGACAGTCTTTGGAGCCCTCCGGTCCTGCTTTGCTTCAATCCAAGGGACCGGAGGGGGAAGGCAAAGGGCTGTGGCCAAAACAGAGATCTTGGCCCCAAAACAGGTACGCCCTGAAAAGGGACGGGGTGGGGCTTACACATGCGCCTCCACATTCTTACTATGCTGATGTCACAAAAGGGAATGTGGGGGCAGAGCCCACTATGAAGAAGTGGAAAGTGATTATGCGGCAAGCCTCAAAGGCTCAAAAAACTGTTTAAATTGTTTCCAGCTCCTGGCAAAGGCAGACTGCCATGAGCTCTGTTTTAAGTGCCTGGGTCAAGACCAGAACTTCACATTTTGTGATTACTGTAATTTTGTGCCCTAAAACTTTACAGAAAGGGGTATAAAAATAAAATAAATTATGGCTTCTCAGTCTGCCTCCTTGTCACTAAAAAATAATAAAAAAGGCTCTGAGGGAATTCCCAGTAATGGTGGAAAGCATGCATCAGAAGGGCCCTTCTCTCGTAAAGCAGCACCAACTTCAGTAAAAGATGACGAGGGAAAAAAATAAATAAATAAAGCTGCTCAGCCCTCCTAAAGGCATAGTAAAGATGGATCAGATATCAGGGTGTCCGAAAGGGGGAACCTCTGAGTCCGTTGATGGCAAAAATATAAATAAAAGAGCCTCGAGCAGACACACTGGAAACAGTGCATGCTAAAAAGAAACGTACAGGAAAAAAAGTCACTACTGCTCCATCTGAACGGAAAAAGGAGCAGACAGATGATGCACAAAAAAAATGACCACATCTGAGGACATTTCAAAGAACAGTTGGCCACTTTTCCAAGCTATCTAGGCCATGGGAAATTTTAATAATGTGACTGCCACCCCATCTCCCCTGGCAGAACGACAGTATATGCTTAGATTTCAGTGTTGTCCTGACAAGGGAAGAGGAAACTTCAATTACTGTTGCAGAATTTTAGAATATATCCTGTCGAATTTTGACAGTATACTACACATAATTTTTAAAATCTACTGCAGAAAACTGGCAGATGTGCTAAGATACAGCCGTGTGGGCCTGACCTGGGAACAGGACACTTTTCTTTGTTTGGGAATGAAGTACAGTAACAGGATAGATTATCAAAATATTTTGGTTTACTTCTTTTTTTTGTTTGTTTTTGTTTGTTTTCTTCTAGCTCCTTAAAAGATTATTGTAATATTTAGGATAATAAGCTGCTGCTGTAAAGTTCAACAGTCAAACCCAGTCTTGATACAAGAGCATTTCTCTACTTTGTCCTATACCTGGAATGCTTTCCCAGACTCTGTCAAGTGCTTGACAGTGTCATTCTGTTGCCAGTTTCAGACTAATTGTGTATGACTACCCAATGGGAGTACAGTAATGACAAAAATGTTCACTCACACTGTGTTTATAGTATAGTCAACATATGAAGCATTTTTACATACATGCTGTATGTACGTACACACCGTACATAATACACACATACATATCTGCTTTACCACATACTGTACCTTAAAATAGATACTGTATGTATGTACATATGGTAGGTATGTACTACACGTAGGTATATACTTGCTGCAAGTCCATACGTACAGTAGGTGCATATTGCCATACTCTGTGTGTGTGTGTGTATGTATGTATGTATGCAGAGTCACAGTAGTCTGTAGTATTAAGCAGATTTATGGATTAAACTGATTTTATTTAGTGGCTACTCAGGAATCATCATTTTTTTTTCTAGTCCCTTTTTTTGTAGTACATGCAAGGAGGTTGCTAGTCCCAAACATAAGTTACTTCAGAAGGCCATATCCAGACTCACGTCTGCGCCTACTGCAGCTATTGCTACAAAAAGTGAAAGAAAACATCATGCCTACCCTGATCATCAAGGTTTGGTCCAGGCTGCTGCTTATGAAAGAGGAACAGTTTCCCTGTGCACACAGCCCCCTGAAGAGGACTCCGATTTGGATGATGTGGCCAGAAAGATTTATACCTCAGCTGCCCTGCTTATTTGGCACATATAGTGCAGTACCAGAAAGCAATAAGGAACACAATTCTGGCACTTGCTGATCAAGCAGCTAGTGAGCTGGCAGGGACCTTGATTGGCACAGCAAGATCAGCACGAGATGCTACCAGATACCATTTTAACCCTGGCGTTAAAGTGTTTGGGTGTCTATGTGGGCCAGACAAAAGAAATCAAGACCCAAAACACTCTGCCTTTGGTTACCTATGACGAGGCTGGCAAAGGTAAACCAGCAACTGAGAGGTCCATCTGTCAATAGATAGTCTCTTGCATCCAGTCCTGCTATGAAAAAGCATGAGAAATGCTACGCAGAGGCTTAAGGGCACACTCTACAAGACGTACCTCTGCCTCTGTGGCATCCATGAGAGGCATCCCTTTGTTAGACATTTGCAAAACAGCTACCAGGAAAACAGTGTACACTTACACAAATAGGAGGGATGCCAGTTTTGGAACTGTTGTCTCGCAGAACCTTTTTCTAAGTAGCTCCTGGTCCCAGCCTCCCAAGGTACTGGTTCTAAGTCTGCATAGAGTGTAATTACATGCGAGATTCCTGGGGCTAGAAGAAAAAAAATTACTCACTGTAGTAGTGTTGTTTCTTCTCAGGGGATCCCTCACTATGTTTACACTCCCCACCCTGCCGCCTCTTCCAGAACCTGAAAATAGGTTCTCACAAATATATATATACTGTATATATATTTTTTTTTTTCATTGAGGTTGCTTGAGCATTACTATTGCAGTTACTCCACAAATGTAAGTTACTCCGAAACTGTAAAGTTTTGTTTTTTAAGCATTCCGGTGTTTTTTACATTTACGTATCCGCTTCAGTTTGATTGTTGTTTTTCAAAATTTTTGTTAAAATTTGGACTGTTTTTGGTAGCCTTTTATCCAGGTTTACTAGCCGCT
Source organism: Neoceratodus forsteri (assembly GCA_016271365.2). NCBI lineage: Eukaryota > Metazoa > Chordata > Ceratodontiformes > Ceratodontidae > Neoceratodus > Neoceratodus forsteri. Next base: position 1,077,746,140 of record CM028130.1, read on the forward strand.
GCTTCTCTCAGGCTGTAGAAACAAATCTAGTTAAATGTCAGGGTGGAGCTGCAAAATTTGGAACAGGTATTCTAAATTGTATCATTTGAATAGGTTCCATCTCGGGGGGGGGGGGCATGTGTCACTATGGCGATAGATGCCTAGAGTGTAAACATAGTAAGGGATCCTTGAGAAGAAACAACATTACTCCAGTGAGTATTTTTTTTTTTTTTTTTTTATGCTAACCAGGTATGGCCCACTAGGCCACAAGACCTGTTTACAGGGGCAACCCGGGAGCACTGGGCGGTCAAGTGACTTGCTCAAAATTACATGTGTAACCCCCTTACAAATGGGGGTTCCCAAAAGTCTTCCTTGGGTGTGTTTAAATGCCCACTGCCATACTGGTGTTCTGTGTCTTTTCAGGTTTAAAAGTGTTTGCTTTGAGCACCCAGTTGGCCTGTCTCTATAAGAGCTGCCATCTCGTAGTTAATAATTAATCTGGGTGGGGGCCGAGTGTTTCTAGACTCGAGTCCCGCCTGGGCTGCAGTACAGCTGCGTCATTCTGCCATCACCAGTTGTGCAGAGAGAGCCCTACTAGGCTCTGTGATTGTTTGCTGATTATCTGTTTTAATAATAATGATAATGCAGTTTGTCTAACCTGCCTTCCATTGCAGCATGGACATTTCTGTTATGTACCACCATCTTGGTTCTGGACTGCCAATCTGCACCAGTCAGTACCTTTGGGGGCTCTAAAATGGACCCTGCCCCAGGGGTCTCGTGGGAGTAAATTTCTGTAGGAATTGTAGTTTTCTCCCTTTGGCACCTAAATGGACCTGGAGGGGGAGCCCAAGCTGTGACAGACAGATGGACTGACAAACAAAATATTTTGAATCACTAGGAAGCCCCGGTGCTGCCTACAGCAGAAGTCAGAGTGGAGTAAGAGTTGAGAGAGTGAGGAGCTCGAGCAGCTGCTCCTGCATAGTGCGCGGGAAAATCGGCGAGAAGCCCGTGTCTGGCCTGCTTGCTACCATCTTCCTAAAGTGAAGAGACTTAATCCAACCATCAAACTTTACCCAAATTTGCGACCTTCGTTCCAAATTGTGACTAATTTCACCTGAAGGGGACCGAAGACTTGCTTTTGTGCGAGCGGCCTATCAGGACTTTCACCACGACCGCAGAGCATATGGTTTGCACAGGGACACTGTGAATTGCAACCGGACTGTCATCCGAACTGCGGTATTTGTCTACCTTTACTATAAGTGTGCTGAATATGGACAGTGGGTTGTGATTTGATTCCCCACTTTGCTGAATGTGTCACGCTGGCTGGAAGCTGCATCCAGCAACCTTACCGGATTGCATCCAAACTGTTCTCCCAGTCTGGGTCCTGCCATCCTAGCCCAGACACCCGCTCGCACTGCAGAGAAAGATCCGACAAGAGATCCGCCTGGCGATTCAGCTCCCTGATCAACAACACTGAACAAGATCGAGTGGCACATCACATCGTGTGGGCCTTGCTTCTCCTGGCCATCCAGCTCTTCATCTTGAGATCTCTATTCCGTCCATCCTGCATCCAATTTTGGGTAGCGTGAGTAAAACCAGGGTAGCTCCCTGCAACCCAGCTAACAATCACAGTGTGTAATCTGATTTAATTGTTAACCTTTTGTGGACTGAGCCATCCGGCTCCGGATTACAAATTGTGGGTTACAGTGCATGCATGTTTCTTAACATTGCAGGGCCCCAACCAGCTGCAACACCGGCCTACCCTGGGCAATGCTTCAGGCTAGCCTGTAGTTCCAACTGGGCACCCAGAGTGTGTGTGATTGTGCTCCAGGGACCTTTGAGTGCATGCATTATAGCCTGAATTGATCAGAACTAAAATCAGTCACCAGATTACTGCCCCTTCCTTGTTCATATCCCCCCAATAAATCAGATTTGGATCTTTCTGCAGTTAAACCGGTGTGGTGTACCCCTGTATAACTGCATCAACGATATTACAGGTCTTGTTTTCCGGAAGGCGGCTTCAGAGCGTTCCAGCTGATCATAGCCCTGGTGGTAAGTGGTTACAAGGAGGGATTTGCGGTGTGTTGCAAAAGTGTGTTGGTGTGGGGTAGCTGCAAACTTAGCCAGGCCACTAGGGGTAAAGAGGGGGGTATCAGTGTCCCGGCGGGCTGTACCCAGGGCAGTCACATTGCCAACAACTCTGTCCTCGGGGTGGAGGCACCCGTTTCGAGAGCCCAGGCCACTGTGCAGGCAGGGGTAGTAACCCTCAGAGTAGCATCACCTAGGGGTTACATATGGTATGCAAGTAGAGGTTGTGGGAGTTAAATCCAGGTCTGCTGGATATACCAAGGTCATTCATTGCTCGTTACTCTAACCTCTAGGCTAATCTGCACCATAATGAAACAGGATTAAGAGCCCTATAATCTGTGTGCCGAATAAACTGATTTTGGTTGTGTTTACACAGAGTGTTATAATCTGTGCAGATAAAACTGACTTTTTTGCACAATGTTGCACTCTATGTACTGATTAAAAAAATTATGGATACACTGTTTTTATGTTGCAAATTAAAGTGTGTATGCTAATGAAACTGATTTGATTTTTAGTTTTAACATAGAACTTCAAAATTGCAGTCCCATGCGCTGACTAAACTATGGAGTTAAAATAAAGTGCGGTAACCTTTTGCTGGAAATAGAAAGCGTCCCTGTCCACAAAGTAAATGAGAACATTTTTCTACCATGAGCTGCATATGATGCGACAAGGTTGTAATGTAGCCGAGTGCAGCGACGGACTTTGCAAATTGGTGTTGTTTTTTTCTCTGTCTAAAAGTCTGTGGCAGACTTGACAGGATAAACAGTAAGGGAACAGGACACTGCGGAAGTGGTTTGGCTGCTGACCCTGTTATGAAGTGATTTTGTTAGTCAAGGGAGTAGAGGAGCATGGTGACAGTTTGCTGAAACACTCTGGGAGCAAATCCTTCTAAGTGAGGGTTACAACTGCTGGCTAATGTTTGCAGTGTGTGTCTGAGGTTTAGATTTTTTTTCTGTACTTATGGTTTTGGCAGCCTGCCACGTATCCTTCCTGTGTAAACCTTTCTGCAGTACTAGAGATAAAGCAGACAAACTACATCTGCTTACTCGTCAGAATTAAAGGGACCCTTGTCTTGGTGGTCCATCCCTATTGGCAATTATATCAGTGCCTTGAGGTGCTAGGGGTGGCTCCTCCACACTGTTGGTTAATGTGTGGGTCTTTTATTTACTGTCAGAATGGTCACTGTGGCCCTTCGCTCCTAGACTAATGGGTCAGAGCAGAATATTGGCATGACAAATGCAGGAGTGTCTTGTGTTGTAAGACCTGGCCAACTTGATGCTGATTAAGGCATGATACTGACAAAGACCAGTGTTTGTTCGCCAGCACAGCTTATTTGTCTGTGATTCAGGATCTATGTACTGTATGTCCTATTTGGGGACATCAGGAGTGGGATAGCACAGACCATGGTTTGTTACTAGAGTGCGTTAGGTGGCTGCTGCTGTAACCAGACTTAGATATTTGAATCCCAGAGCACCGTTGGGTACATTAGTGTGTTACAATTACATAATACAAGAGATGTATCCCATAGTATTATTGGGACTCTCACAGACCCACCAAACTGGAGTGGGCTCACCTAAGCGAAAAGAAATGGTTACTAGGTGCAATAGTAACTGCAAAAGTATGCTATAAGGAAGCTGGAAAGCGCCCCACACACACACACAAGAGTAGCTGCTTGAAATAGGCAAGACAGCCAGTTATGGAAGGTGATGCATGCCAATCAAAACAGAATGTCGTTATATGCAGATATATGGGGGGCCTACGTCAACTCTGCATATTGCAACATCCCAGAGGGCTGCTTTCTCCCTAACCATCCAGCCTCTACTTCCAGTACCCCCGAAGGGGAGGATACACCCCAAACCACTAGACTTGGTTATTGTCCTCTTCTCAACACCCTGTGCACACGAATGTACCCTTTTGATACAAAACACATTTGGCTGGTATTATGTAACAAACCTGCAATATGCTAGGTAGCTAATTCAGCGTGAACAAGTCTGTACTTAGATAAATATTATACAGGCATACAATGCCTTGGATCAAGATATGTAGTATGTAATGAGTTTATTGGCTTTAATTCAAGAGTGTTTGTAATAGCCCATAAGGCTCTTTACTTGTTAAACACTATATGCCTGTTTTAGAGTTGGAAATCCATGGGGCTTGCCCCGGCCAGGATATTCAAATGTATTTTTATCCTGTTTTCTTTTATTTACTTAGACTCAATAAAATATAAATTAGATATACAAGAAATGTAAAAAAAATTGTGGGACATGGTGTTCTCTTGATACCCAGTTTAAAAGATCATATACTATCTTGCAAATTGAGTATGTCACAATCTCTGTCTTGAAGTTTGGGTATCTCACAGTTGACTTCTGAACCAATCGGAGCGCAGCTTTCACATAGTGGATGACATTGCAGTAGTCCTTTGGAACACTGAAACCAGTTAGAAACTCTTAAATCTTCACACAAGCAGCTATTAGAAACTATTAAATATTCACACAATCAACGCAGCTGATTTAAAAGTTATAATGAGTAATCTAATGTTGTATAAAGTACGTATGACATGGCCTGAGTCTAACTACACAGTTTAAAATCACTTGTGAGTGTTGTGAGTGGGCAGGACTTTTGTAACTCATGACAGGGTGTGCATTATGGTATGATAATTGCACTCACAGGGGTGTAGTTCTTGGCCTCATGCTAAATGCCCCCAGGAGTGCAGTTATCACAGCGTAATAGACATCCCTATAGTGTCTTATTAAGTTGATAAAATGGATAGGGAAATTGAAGAAAACAATTGGAACATTAAACAGTGAAATAAAAAAATGAAACATTGGTAAAAAATAGAGGAGTCATACTTCCTCTACTAGTAGTTGCAACTAGGAGGCACTGTTTAACGGATATTTTTTATTTTTAGTTGGCAGTTTGTCTTCCCACCCTTCGAGATGGATGTTGTGGAAAAAATGACTGGCAACTGCTGATATCCTAAGATCAGTAGAAGCCCAGAAATGCTTTTAAACATTGTTTTCATGTCTGTGTTCACCTAGTGTTGAAGATTGTGCATGCCTGCTTTTACCTGAGATAAAGCACGGTTGGTTCCCATGCACACTGCTGTTAACTCAGGTTATGTCAACTGTGCTGATCTAAAAACATGTTCTGGCAAAAGTTTGGCACACCAGTACAGCGGTAGCGCCATCACTTGCGGTGCTGATGTCCCGAGGTTGTGAGCAAGCTCAGGAGTTGGAAGGTTGGCTGGTGGGGAGGAGAACTGCACATGCGCTGGACTGCTGTTCTTGGGGTTGGATGGTGGTGCAGAGCTCGGCGCTTTCCTGACCCCTTACGGTGGCTGGGGGACAGCAGGGCAAGACCGCTATAATTGGGAGGAGGGACACCTATCTGGCGCGTGACTCATGGCAGTGTGCATCGCACGGCTGTTGACGTCTTGACATGCAACTCCTCAGGAGAGAACGAGTAAAAGGTTGCATCAGCAGCTGGATGACTCCGGCCTCCTGCAGTCCTGTGCACCAAAAGGACCCAGGCATGGTGCCTCTGAGCAGCAGTAAGTCCTGGGGGAAGTCAGGTGAGGGGGCTGGGGTGGCTGGCACAGTGGGAGCTGCAGATGCACTAGAAGGAAACTGGGACTAACTGCAGCAAAAAAATTAAATAAAAAAAAAAAGTTCTAGCCCAACTTCTGAGCAGGATTAGAACATGGTTTTATAATATGGATGGTAACAGTTTTTAGCATCCTGCAATCTGGATGCAAGCCTTTTAAACTGTTTTAACAGACTTCAAGCAGTTTAGAAGGCACAGTGTGTACAGGGCCTAACTCATGTGAAAGAAATCCCTATCAGCTTGGTTAGGTAGCTTAAAGGGTTACTGGTGCTTTGATTGGCCATAACCTGGACAAGACAGTGGTGTCAAATTGTTATGGAGTCGGGGTAACCTGGAGAATCTGTTTGATGGAACATGGAACACCACTGAAGATTTTGCTCTAGTCTGTCTTGTGTGACCCTTGTTTCTAGTCATTTGAACCAAATTTAGATACTGACTTTCAGGTATTGGACTAGTTCAAACAAGGCAGAATTCCACTGCACACAGTCCACTGGTCTAGTTCACCCGAATTGGGTGTGCCACATACGTTTTCCATCCCGGGCGAAGTTGTGGCAGGTGAGCAGCCTTGTTTATTTATCCACCGGCTCATAACTGAGGGAGCTGGAACTAAGCTATTTCCTTTAATATTGAAAATTCTTTTTTTCTTATTAGTCACCTCAGTTTCTGTAGTAGTTGGGAATATAGACAAGTGTTTTAAGCCCTGTTTACACAGCAGCTGCGGTTCCAAAAACTCCGCTGCCTTCTCGCTGCGCTGTGACAAAATCCTGCAGTTTCTCCGTTTACACTTGACCCTAAAGCGCCACAGATCACTCCAATAGGAATGTCCCTGGTCATGCGGTAAAGATTCAAAAAATAAAATCTTCAGCTGACCGATAGGGAACCACAGCGGATCAAGCGCATCAGCTGCTTACACCGCAGGATAATGCGTTAGATCCAGTATGTGTCCCCACTTTTCTGTCTGCTTAGAATCTGGAGTGGTTCCACACTTAGGGCAATGTGGTGAGTGTCCACAAAGCCATCTTTGCAGCGCATCAATTGGAGCGCATGAGTTGATGCGCCGCAAAGACGGTGGTGTAAAACACCACAATAGTTTGCTTTCCCTGTTAGAAGTAGTCTTCTGTAATTCTTCTGGTTGACTCTGCTTTCTAATTGTTTAAATCTTTCTTAATCCTGGGAGCTGCATTAGCAGTGAGAAGAGGATCTGTTGGCACCCATTAGTCCTTACTGTATGCCTGTCTACTGATTTAGAATAACAAAGCAGGTAGCAGCAGTGGTGTGAAATACCCCATTTACCGTCGGTTAGCTTCAGAAAATTCTTAGGAATTGTAGAGCATGATTTTCTTCTGTAAATCACTTTCACTTTGTCTGCGTCTTGAGAATTTTTTTTTTGTTGATCTTTTTTCTCCTGCTGGAGTCCCCACTGGTGCCATCTGACATCCCCCCCCGTGGGCCTACCGGGTATAAGACCCCCTCCCCTTCAGCCCCAATGTATTACCCCTCGTGGCAGGTGGTGGGGAGACCCTCAACACACCAGACCAGATCCAGTTCTGGGGAGGTGCCCTTCCGGCGGTGCTGCGGGGAGGGGGACAATCATCATCCTTCAGAGGTGGACTCCTGTGTTTCCGTTTTCCCTTCCGTGAGTGGGGCGTGCAGTGACGCCAGTGGAGGGAGCGCGCACAAGTCTGCATGCGCTCCTCCAGGTGTCTGCCCCATCTCTGCCCCTCTTCTGCAGCATCAGTGCACTGCCCACCCAGCCTCCGCCAGGGCCAGTGGAGTGCTGATCACTGGTGAAGGAAAGCAGTCCTCGGATGCTTGATTCCCCGGTGGCCCGTGCTTTTCCCAAACATGGGTTGCTGGCATAGCATGAGGTATGGCGTCCAGCGCCTCAGCCCTCAGTGCCACCGGGCCTGCTGTTTCTTGAGAATTTTAAAGTTATTTAGACTTGCAGAGAGTCGCACTGTTGGGCTCTCTTTCCCCTTACTGTCTGCTCTGCCTCTGTTGTTCACTCTCTCAAGTCACTCCTCTGTGACATTTCCACTCATTCCTGCAGCTGCCTGTGATACTGAGTCCTGGGTTGTGCCGGCCACCCTACATTCTCTGCCATGGGCTGTGCCCACCACCCTACATTCTCTGCCATGGGCTGTGCCCACCACCCTACATTCTCTGCCATGGGCTGTGCCCACCACCCTGCATTCTCTGCCATGGGCTGTGCCCACCACCCTGCATTCTCTGCCATGGGCTGTGCCCACCACCCTGCATTCTCTGCCATGGGCTGTGCCCACCACCCTGCATTCTCTGCCATGGGCTGTGCCCACCACCCTGCATTCTCTGCCATGGGCTGTGCCCATCACCCTGCATTCTCTGCCATGGGCTGTGCCCACCGCCCTGCATTCTCTGCCATGGGCTGTGCCCACCGCCCTGCATTCTCTGCTCTCCTTTCTCCCTGCACCCACATTAGTGCAGTCCCTCATTCACCCTCCACTTCTTCAGTCATTGCACCGTAAATCATTTGTTGACTCCTCACCCTTATATTTTGTTTGCCTGTGTAATTTGTAGGCATGAACAATGATTGCCTCTACTGCACCCTGCTAATTTCATCAGGATTTAAATGTAAATGAAGGTACTTAAGTCTGGTAGGGAAATCTGACTTGACTTTGTTGCAAAGTTCATGACTTGACTAATGTAAGGCATCCTGAAATGATTATATTTTGGTACTGAAAGCTGCAGTAGTTATACTGTATTAGTGCTGTTGCTGTTCTCTGTAGCCCCTATGCTACGGTCTTATGCTGGACATGAAACTTTTCAAGGCATAGCAAGTGCCTTGCTATTTTCTACAGTTAAAGTGTATCTGAGTTAGGAAAAAAATGATTTTACAGAACACTTGGACTTAACAAGACATGTAGCGAAGTGAATGAGAGTATAACTTCTGCTGGCCTGTGCATGCATGCATCATTAACTCCCATGTTACTTTGCATGAGGGGGGTCATGACCTTTGTAATAGGGACAAACAGGTTTTCACACCAGGGCAAAACCGAGTGAAGCAACGTGATCAAATTAGGGGGAACGTAAGAGAGGGAATCGTTGTTCATGCCTACAAGCTACACAGGTATATAGAAAATACAGGACTTTCTATTTTTTGTTACTTATTACCTTTTATTTAAATTATTTGTATTGTACTGTATCTGTATTTGTATTTTTGTATGCCGTTCCTTTGTTTCTGCTTGGATCTTCCTCGCCCCAGGATGCATCTGGAAATGAGCTGTTACCAGTTCAGTATGTTTATCCTAGTAAAAAAAAATAGATACACAGTATAAATAGGGTCAGTAACATCTTCTCACTGCTAATGTAAATGCCGCTTCTTGGAACAAACTGAGATTTAAACAATCTGAAGTAAAGGCACCCAGGATAGTTACAAAAGGCTAGTACTAACGGAGTTTGTATTCCCAGCTGCTATAGGAATGGGGAAAGAGAAGGGAAAATTGTTTAACCAGGAAAGGCACGCTAAGCCAGAGCTTGTTTCCAAGTTAATTTTGGGACATAAGGAAGTTGGTGACTTGCCTAGGGTCACACAGTATACAAGGGTGGGGCTGAAGGATTCAAACCCAGGTCTCCAGGTTTGCAGCACAGTGCCCTTAACCACTATGCTGTATCGCCTCCTAATGGGGTTAACTGGTGACAACTAAACTGATAAAATTCACAATAGTTGAGGGTGCAGTACTCCTGTTAATAGCTGGTGCAGCACAGCAAAATGTTATGCAAAAGAGATAATGCTGACCATTTCCAGAGGTGCACAGCAGTAGACTATTTTTTTGAATGAGCTCATGATATAGGAGACTACATAAACAAAACAAAATGTTATTTTTAATTTTGCTAATCAGTCTCTGTCACACGTTAAGCATTTTCACAGTTGATTCACTGTCTTATGTGAAACTGTTTCTACAGCTTATAATAGCCTGTCACTTAACCTCTTTGTAAACTGGCTAATTTATTTCTGCGTTATTTGAATCTTCCTGGATGCCTACTGGCAGCAGTATATTCTGTTATCCTACTCCTGACTTGTAAAGTGCTTTAGGATACAGTCTGCATGAAAGGCACTATTTAAAACCAAATTGCATCCTTTTCTATATGGCTAGCAGTATAGCCTAGAGGTTAGAGTAACAAGCTGTGAATGTGCTTTGTACATCCAGTAGACTGGGGTTTGATTCCCTCAACCTCTGCTTCCATACTGTGTGACTGTGAGCATGTCAGTTAGCCACCCCAAAGTTCCTGGGTTGTAAGTGGGCCTTACTTGATTAACAAAAAATAATAAAAAAAGAAATACGTACACTTGCATAACAGTGTGATCCACTTTGCCCCTCTGGCTTCGCCTTTAGCTTTGCCTACATCTGAAGTTGAGAGAATTAAATGATAACTGTGTTGCAGTACAAAGAAGTTTGATGTCACAAGTCGGTAGGTAATCACCTCAGATGTAGAGATATGAAGCACAGGCTGAACTGTCTAAATATTAAAGTGATTTACAAAGAGTTTGCTTATACACAGTGTTCCCTCACTATAATGAAGGAAATGGGGTCCATCAGCACAGTTCGTTTTAGTGCTTTGTTTGTTACATCGTGGGGATGCCAGTATTGAACACACAGACGCATAGCATAGTACTTTTTGAGTCAGTTTTGGTGTTTCAAAATATCCGATTAAATTCAGGTGCTTTCAAAGTACTTTTGTGCCCCATATTTGGTGCTACAGTTTTTAATAATGAAGTGGGGTGGGGGGGAGCTGTAGCTCAGCCTGTCAGATGTTCTCGCTCACCATCACACCATCCTGATTTGTACTCCCCCTCCCTTTCCTTGTCCGGTAAGAGTAGTACATCTCCTTCTTAGACCTGGTACTCTCAAACGGGGACGGAGAAAGGACCTCGGATTTAGAAGTGGGTAGCCATCTGGGAACAAGCGACCACCAAACAGTGTGATTCACCATAAACACAGCCATAGAGTCAAGCCATACAAAAGCAAGAGTACTGGACTTTAGGAGGGCTGACTTTGAGAAAATGAAAGAGTGCCTCAGAAAAGCACTAGCAAACGGGCAAGAAGGAGGGGTGGGGGAACAATGGGGAATAATCAATACAGCCATCACAGAGGCAGCAAGCCTTCGTGTAAAGCGAATCAATAAAACAAAATGAAGGAAAAAACCACTATGGTTCTCGAGGTGGCAGGGAAGGTTAAGGAGAAATGGATAGCATTCAGGAAATATAAGGAAACACAGAAGGAACAAGACAGAGAACTTTATCAGTTAAAGCAGAAAGAGGCAGGGAAGGCAGTCAGAATAGCAAAGGACCAAACCGAGGAGAAGATAGCCAATTCTGCTACGAAGGGGGATAAAATCTTTCATAGGTACATTAGGGAGCAAAGAAAAACCAAGGGAGGGATACGGAGACTTAATAAAGGGGAGGGAGTGTGGGCAGAGGGTGATAGTGAAAGAGCAGGGATACTGAACAAATATTTCTGCTCAGTTTTCAAAACGGAAGAGGAGGGGGAGGTACCTAAAACAAACAAGAGGATCACTCTGGATAGGGGGGTTGATACCAGTCCATTCACAGAAGAAAGGGTTTTAAAAGAACTCTTGAAACTGAGGATGGACAAAGCAATGGGGCCTGATGGGATTCACCCCAGAATTCTAAAAGAACTAAGGATAGAACTAGTGACACCACTGACTACTCTCTTTAACAAATCGTGGGAGAATGTGGTGGTACCTGAGGATTGGAGGAGGGTGGATGTGATTCCACATAACAAAGGTGGGGGCAGGGCAGCAGCAGGAAACTACAGACCAGTTAGTTTGACCTCAGTGGTAGGGAAAATGATGGAATCACTTCTGAAGGAAAGAATTGTTGAGTACCTAGAGGGCAGTGGGGCACAGGACCCAAGGAAGCATGGATTCACAGCGGTAAGGTCGTGTCAGATGAATCTAATACATTTCTTTGACTGGGTGACCAAAATAGTAGACCAGGGAAGGGCTTTGGATATGGCCTACCTAGAATTTAGCAAGGCATTTGACACAGTCCCACACAAAAGATTAATATACAAGTTAGCCAGCCTTGGTGTGGGTCCCAAGGTGATAGCCTGGATAAAAAAATTGGCTAGACAACTGGACACAGATGGTAATAGTAAAACGGAGTCCACAGTGAAGAAAGGAGGGTAACTAGCGGGGTACCACAGGGTTCAGTACTGGGACCAGTCCTCTTTAATATCTTTTATAAGTGACATTGGAGAGCATCTGGAAGGAAAAGTATGTCTCTTTGCAGATGACACAGAGATCTGCAACAGGGTTGATACACAAGGTGGGGTGGAAAGGATGAAAAGGGACTTGGCACGGTGGAGGAATGGTCAAATGTATGGCAGCTCAGATTCAGTGTAAAGAAGTGCAGGGTAGTGCACCTGGGAAACAAAACCCAGGAGAAGAGTACGCAATGGGAGAGTGAGATACTAACAACAACAGAAATTGAAAGGGACCTGAGAGTAATTTTATCAGATGACCTAAAGGTGAGCAAGCAATGTGAGAAGGCAGTAAGGAGGGCTGGGGGAGATACTGGGATACATAGGGAGAGGCATCAACAGTAGAAAACAGGAAGTTGTTATCCCTCTGTACAGACGGTTGATGAGACCCCATCTGGAGTACTGCGTGCAGTTCTGGAGACCCCATCTCCACAAAGACATAGACAGAGTGGAGGCTGTTCAGAGGAGGGCAACCAAAATGGTGCAGGGTCTGTATCGGAAGTCGTATGAAGAGAGACTAAAGCAGCTTAATATGTATACCCTTGAGGAAGGAAGGGAGAGGGGAGACATGATAGAAACTATCAAGTACCTCAAGGGAATTAACAAAGTCCTAAGAGGGTAGCATCTTTCAGAAAAAGAGATGTGCAAGTGTAACCCCCTTGTTACCCGGGGTTACTAGAATCCCAGTAAGACCTAGTGGTAGGCAGGGAAGGCAGCTTGTGAAACTCCAGTTAAATGGGTTTCACACTGTTTCACTCTGTTCTCAGTCTCAGCTGAGACTGAGGGATGACATCACCAATAGAACTTTCGCAGCTGCATAAGCCAGATTGGAATCTGCAGCAAAGGGAGTTAGATAGAACGTTGGGAATTTTAAAGGGAGTCTACAGTTTGGCTTGAGTGAGTGAAGTTTGTACTCAAGTGGTGGAGACCACTGTTTTCGGGTCTCGTGCCCTCCCTCCGGGGGGGGGGGGGGGCATGTAAAGATTCCCAGCAGATTCCTGGGGCAATCCCCTTAATTCTGCTAGTGGAGGAAAAACTGCCTGTTTAGTCCTGGCTTTATTTTGGAAGATGGAAGATTTGTGAGTCGCCTGTGGGGCACCTGCAAATTAAGGGCGAGTGTCTGCTGTGGCTAAAAGGGCATATGTTTTCTTCACCCTGGGACTTGTGTGAAAATCTAGGGATTGAACTACATATTGGGAAGCCTAGAGAAATAGGCCAAGCAAGTAAAAGTAGTTTCAAGTTCCTGAGTTTGTTGGGATGCAAATAATATGTAGAGGAGATGTGACAGACGTCTACCCTTAATCTGCATTTCAAAGTTCAGTAAAGGAATTGTTCAGTTTTCCAGAGAAATGTCCGGGTATGGGCTGTGGGAGCTGGAGGTGGGTGGCCCCCCATCTTTAGTGACCAGGTCCACCTCTGGATTTCTTCTGTGGTTTTCTACTTTGCCTCAGGCACTTGGCCAGTGATGGGAAGTACCCAGGCGTGGGATTGTAGGAAAATTCTCTCAAGAGTCGCAGACTCTAGTGTGGTGTGGGAGCCACGACAGGATAATTGGTTCATTCTTCCAATGGACCGTGCATGGATAAGTGTTCTTCTTCCAATGGACTGGATCAACTGGCCGGCAGGGGAGCCTGGCCAGTGGGGAAAACCAAGTGTGTACAAGTGGGCTGTGTACCCAAAGCTGTGCAAGTCCGGCTGTGTGCCTGTGGGTTCAGAGCCTGAGGGCTGGAAATAGTGATAAAGTGTTCTGTTGTCTCTAATCTGCATTACCAGGAAATGTAGCCCCATGGGGGTCCGTCTATGCTTTGTTTGTTCAGCTAGTATGTGAATAAAAGCCACACTGAAGAATCCCATTCCTGGTTCTGGACATTACAGTTATTGCTTCCTGTGTTCGGATTTACTTGGGTGCCCCTGTTCAGAGTAGCCAAACCTAGGTCCCCTGTGCCGAGTAACCTCATCCTCCCCGAACCCAGTCCCCACCAGGTACTGCTGTCAGCTTCAACAGCATGCCACCTGTCGTTTTGGCAAAAAGGCAGGGGTGAGGGGTTACAAAAACAAGGGGCACAATTTGAAACTAGAGGGGCTGCTCAGAGGTAATGTTAGAAAGTATTTTTCCCGAATGGGTTGTGGATGCATGGAACAGCATTCCTGAAGAGGTTGTGGAGTCAAGAACAGTGGGAGAATCCAAGAATGCATGGGACAGACATTAAGCAATTCTAGTGGGGGGTAGGAGGAAGTAAGCTGTTGGTTAACTAGGATCTGCAGCTTGTCCATCGGTAGGCAGACTAGGTGGGCAAAGCGGTCCTTATCTGCCGTCAGATTCTATGTTTCTATATGTTTCTATGTTTCTCATTCTGGCCAACATTCCCTTCTATTAAAAGCAGTTCAGGCATTTGGTTTATTTGAGTATGTTAAGAGATCAAACTTCCAGTGTGTGCAAGAGTACCGTGGCGTGCAAGGGTGCTTTGGTCCTTCATGCGCTCCGATGGTAGCTCTTCATTTTCAGTAGTTTTGCTCTCTGTCTTGCAGTATATTGTATTTATTCATTGCATTTAGCTGCGAGGGTGAGAGGAACAAACTTGAAGGGTGAGTTCACTGTGTCCAGACTTCCAATGACTGTGAGAGCTCACTGCTTCGGTCTCAACAGGGGGTTCATCTGTTAAATTCACATGGTTCAGTACTGTTACTTTTACTTATTTATTGGATTTAACATTGGTAGCAGGCTGAAAGGGTGGGTTTGAAATATGTGTACTGTGTTGTTCGTAGTGGCTAAAGCCTGTGTGGATAGCATAGCACTGTGGAAAGCCATATTGGGAACAGCTGCTGACAATATCAGGAGCCACAGCCCCCATTCGGTATGCCCGGGTTTTCCCTACTGTGGTTGTTCCCATTCATAAGGGTGGACCAGCACAACTTTGGAGAACTTTAGGCCTATTTCCATCCTCTGCCCGCTGGCAAAAATCCAAGAGCAGATACTCTGAAACCATCTACAGGTTTATCTGGACCACCACCACCACCACCTCCTTCTCCTACTCCTTTCAAGGTTCCGGCATTGGTTCAGAAAAAAAACCACAGTACCCTTACTGCCTTGATAAAAGTTACATCTGACCTGTTCCATTCTGTGGACCAGGGCTTTGCCACCGGTGCTATCTTCGTTGATTTGATGAAGGCCTTTGAATTGGTCAGCCACAATCTCCTTGTGTGGCAGCTACACTCACTTGGCTTTGATGTTAGTGCCTTAACTTGGTTCCAAAGTTATCTTGCTGTCCACACTCAAATGGTCAAGTGGTTCGGTTCGTCTCACATCTCAGACCAATAACCCACGGTGCCCCTCAGGGTTCCATCCTGGGCCCGTTATTATTTCCCCTGTTCATTAATGAATTACCAAATAACTGCGGAGGTGCCTCTCTGCACCTTTACACGGATGACACCATTGTTTACCATTCTTCATCCGGCGTTGGGTGGTTCAACAGCATGCTCACCTCAGACTTTTGAATTCTCAAGGGCTGGTTTCTAGATGACCAAGTGGTCCTCAACACCCCCAAAAAAAATGCATACTGTTCTCTAATCCTTCCTCCTCGCCGCATCCCCACCCTCTTCTTATGATACTCTCCCATATTGGTGATGCCCTTGAATCCGTCCCATCCTTTAAATATCTGGGTATCACTTTACATTCCTTGCTTTCCCTGAACGCACATGTCACCCTTCTAACCAAAGCCCTAAACCAAAAGCTGGGTCTGCTCTACCGCATACAACCCTTCCTTACATCGGCTTCATGCCACAAGATCGCTCCCGCCACCCTCCTGCCCCTCCTTACGTATGGCGCCCCGCTACTACTTACAGTGAACACAACCATCCTATCAGATGGTGGGAAGGTTTGGCTTAGGGGTCAGTGCCCATCACCACCACTGCGATGTCCTCTCCTCCCTGGGCTGGCTAAAGTACGAATCAATTAATCAATCAATATTTTATTTATATAAGGCACCCTTCCCATGCTCAGGGTGCCCGTTACAATACAGGATAAAAACACACCATATTAAAATTTAAAACATATAAAAACTTAACAATATACCCAGCAATAAGTTGCTGAGAAGGTTTGATTAAATAAATGGGTCTTCAACAGTTTTTTAAAACCCTCTACGGTGTGGCACGCACGTATCTGGCGAGGTAGAGAATTGCACTGGGTAGGTGCCATAAAGGCAAAAGATCTTCCTCCTGATGTTTTTAAGGATACCCTGGTAATCTCTAGCAGTCCCTTGCCAGAGCATCAGAGCGAATGGATGGGGCAGTAAGGACATAGAAGTTCTTTCAGGTAGTGGGGTCCCTGCTCGTGTAGAGCTTTATAAATCAACAACGTGACCTTGAAGGTAATCCGCCACTGTATAAGCAGCCAATGCAGTTCATGCAGCACAGGTGTTATATGACTGGATCTAGACGTTCCAGTCAACAACCTGGCTGTCGCGTTCTGCACTGAATCCAAACTCAAGTGTGCCACGCTGAGTCCATTGCGCAAACTGGTCCACCGTTGCACCCCTCCTTGCTTTACTGAATTTATTCAGCTCCGGCAACTACCCCGTGCGTTTAGATCTGCCTCCCTCCCTCTTCGTGTACTGTCCAAACCTCAGTTAGCAGTGGCCTGGAGATCATTTGCCTTCTTGGTGGTGTCTAGCTGGAACTCACTAGCACACTGTACCTTACCCTGCACCTCCCTCGCTAAGTTCCAATATTCCTTTTCACACCACCTCAGTACCTCCATCGCTTTGCTCCTGCTTCCGTTGACTCTTGGTTCAGCTTCCATAATGCTATGCCTAAATTTTCCCCGCTCACTGATCCTCATACATATAAGAATTGCCCACTCCCTGACCCCTTCTGTTTATGTAAATATTTGATGTGTGTATTTTTAAATAGTGCATTTTGTAAATCTGCAAACGATGTAAATATAACCACTGTAACTGCCATGTCTTTGTGATCTGTAAATGATTAATCTGTGAATGTTTCTCTAAATGATGAATTTTTATAAATCCGTGAATTATATAAATGCATCCACTGCGACTGCCATGTCATTGTCTCTGTCCTGAACTTTCCAGGTTGCCCCTAAAAATGGGACTGTAATGTCTCAGTGGGCTCACCCGGTTACCAAAATTCAAATAAATAATAAATACAGCAGGGTTCGCTATAGCGAGGGAGCACTATACTCACAAATCCTGATAACCTTATGCCAGCAAAAGTCACATTATGCCATTTGTAAAAATTTTCTTGGCAGCCTGTATTTTTGTGGAAAGGGTCGTAGTTTGGCCCAGAAGAGGTAGCCAGCCGATCCCTTCCCCTTCCCATTTGCTGTGTCACTACCTTGTTAGTTGAGCACTGGCCTTCATTAATCTCCAACTGGCCATTATTTATGGATTAAATTGCAATTGAATTTGACTACCACAGACTTAATGGGGCACACTTGTACCCAATCTGGATACATGCCATTGGATGTGGGGGATGACAGCATTTGGGAAGTTGAGGGGATCGGCTGGCCACCTTGTCAGGGCCAAATTGTGATCCCTCCCACGGAACTACAGACTGAAAAAAAAAATATTACAAATGGCACAAAGTGACTTTCACTGGCAGACGGTATCAGGATTTGTAAGTATAAGCTGATAAGAAGAAAGTTGTAAAATCCCATTAAGTTTTCAGAATTTACCCTAGCGATGTTGTGGACTTTTTTAGGCTGGCTGTCCTGTTTTGTGAACATTTATCCTTCTGTGCCTTATCCATGCTGAGAGTCGATCTCTGTTTTAAGGCGCTGATTGTGTAAACAGAATATTCTTTGGAAGCTTTTGACTTCGGGACTTTAACACATTGTCATGGGCAGCCTCCTTTTCTCCAGTCTGGAAGGGCAATGATATGGCAACAAGGTGGCAAACATTTAGAGGTAACTAGTGCAAATAATATAACTTGAAGTATGGGAAGGTTACACTCTCTGCATTTTTTAAACTGTCATTTTCCATGATGGCAGCCTTTAGCGTAAGGTAGTAATAGCAATTTAATACTAACACACAATTTAATACTAACAAATTTTTCACTTATTTTAAACATTTCACATCTCAAAATTGTATTTAGTTATTATCCATCCCCACTCCCCCCAAAAAATCTGTATGTTTTAGTATAACTGAAATACCTACAGCAACATCAGATGTGACTTGTGTAAACTGAGTTCCCCCATAGCCAGCACTCCAGTACCATTGCGTAATGTGGCTTCTGATCTGAGAGGGTGCGGCTAGAGGTGTGTGTATCTATACAGTCCATGCTCCTACCACATAGTACCATCTACTATCACTCCTACTGGTGAAATTTGGATTGGAGTAGCTATGAGAACCCCAGACACCAACACCTAGACCATCTCCAGCATTGATACCTATTTAATGAGTCTGGAACTGGGGTAGCTGTGGGGGTAGCCCCCACCTTTGTCAGTACGTAGACAGCTGTCTGCAAACCCTCATACTGGGAGAGGCTTGGCTTGGAGAAACTGTAAGTTCTCGGCAGCTACCAGTACCTATGCCATTACCTGTTTGAAGAGGCTGAGACTTGGTTAGGTCTGAGTTCCCTTATAGCCAGCACTCCTACACCAGTGTCTTTTGTTAGTGCCATTAAGAGAGTCATGTACTGACTTACGGCGATGTTTCGATGTTCCCAAGGTGAACAAACAGGTGCTGATGATCTCTGGAGCCGGGTACACGCAAATCAAGCATATGTTTAAAACAGTTTTCTACCTGCTGCCTCCTGAAGCAGTTCGCACTCACCGTGAGTCACAGGACACCTGACATCTGGCACCAAAATGTTATAGAGCACGACAGAGAAATCACCAGAGCAGCTCCAGTTGCCTCTGATTCCAGCAAGATTTGCAGGCCCCAAAAAGACACAAGGCAGGAACACCGACGACAACCGAGCCAGAACACATGGGGGAAAACAACACTAATGAAGCAGTTCTCAGCAGAGCTAATGTCCATAAAATGTATAGTGACTGAGAATGCAAGAGATCAGAAAATGGGCAAACCATCCCTAGACCACCTCACTAGACGAGTTGGGGACGTAAAAGACCGAGTCAGCTCTGCTGAAGACAAACTTCACAAGGAGAATGCAGAACTGTTAGCTCTCAGAAGAAAAGTAAGGAGCCTTGAGGACAAATTTGATGATCAAGTGAATAGGAGTAGGCAAAATAACTTACTTCTAGTTGGGATACTGGAGCTGGCAGTGTGGAAAAATGCTATCCCCTTTGTCAATGAGCTATTTATAAAAAATAGTGGGACCACTAGGCGGCGGGGGGCATATGCCATCAAAGAGCACACAGGGCTGTTGGACCAGTGCCCAGAAAGGTGAAAGACCCAGGCCACAGTATGCAAACTCTCCAGTTTTCAGGATAAACTCCATGTACAACAAGTTGCCAGAGCCCTGCCAGCTGTACATTGGAAGGAAACCTGATACTTAATATTATATTTAATAACCTTAGCCAAACTGTCCAGTGGGGGGGCAGAAAAGCCTACAAAGCCATAAAGCAGGAATTGCACTCTGGGGGAATCGAATTCAGAGTACTGTTCCTGGCTAACTCCTCTTGAACCTGCTTCACAGCACACAGACCTTTGACTCATTGCAGGCAGGACTGACACAGCTCCTGACAGTTTTGCCCAAAGTGTTCAACCCAGCAGTACATATCCTCGGGAATCTGACATTTAGCACTAAGCCCCTCAAATCCAACTCGGGCATTTCCATATTGGAAAAAGATTTAACAGCTAACTAAATGGATCACTCTGATCCCAGCAACTGATTACAGTTAAGTTTAAAATTCTCTTATTTAGGAAAAACAAACAAAAAAAAACTTGTATTTCTCTGTGGCCTGATTTGTCAAGAGTTACTTGGGATGGCAGTGGTGATGGAGCAGTTGGACTATGACAGGAGCAGCAACAAAATCTGAGGAGTAATGTTTTTTCAGCTTAAAAAAAATGCCACACAAAGCTTAAGATGGTGCTTTGTCTCCAGTTCTGCTGCTGCCAATACATCTAAACCCCACCTCCGACCAACATGCGAGCTGCCCATACCCCATTGCATATTCAAGAGGGAAAGCAAACAGTCGAGCAGCTATACAGGGGAAGGCAGCGGCCGTGAAGGAGCAGATGAACAACAGTGCTGGACATAGTAGCGGATGAGGGCAAATCTCCAGCTTCTCATCACAGGCAGACCCCTGATAGGCGGAACAGCAGGACCCTTGAAACATGCACTAAACAACTTCCGGTAATACTGGTGGTCCTCCCAGAGACGGTGGCAACACAGTTCTCCAACATTATAGGAGAGCTGTAGGAAATGGGTTGTTGCAGCTATATACCGCACAGAAATAGCTGCTAGGTATAAACACAGTAGCTGCTTTGAACACTGAACTCCTAGTACATGCCACAATTCACCATGG
The DNA here is from genome assembly GCA_016271365.2 of Neoceratodus forsteri. Lineage (NCBI taxonomy): Eukaryota > Metazoa > Chordata > Ceratodontiformes > Ceratodontidae > Neoceratodus > Neoceratodus forsteri. Next base: position 1,077,766,519 of record CM028130.1, read on the forward strand.
AGCAGCTAAGGCAATGTAATAGAATCACAGATGGCTTTACTGGGAGCTCAGGCAACATGGGGGGTGAGAAGGGCTAATACATTGCATGCTGTCAAGTACCTGAAGTCCCCAGTATTAAACTGATTACAGACAATTGACATAGTTTAGTTTAAAAGGATGAAGGTTCATGGTCTCAGATCATATCGACCCTGTGTGGAGCACTACCAAGTACAATATATTTGCTTTGTTTTTTTGCTTCAAAAAGAATTGTGGTAGCCGTGTCAGTCAACAATGTGAGAAAAAAACCCCAACAAATATGTTGTAGGTGATACCTTTTATTGGACTAACAAAATTTTTTCTAAAACTAGCTTTCGAGAGATAAAACCCTCTTCCTCAGGTCAAGGTGGAAACAGCTGAGCAGTATGACAGATATAAAGGCTGGATGTGGATTCAGAACATAGATCACTCCACCATACCTCCCAAGTGTCCCTGATTTTGCCTCAGAAGTTTACTCTTTCCCTCCTAAAATTTGTATTTTTGTGGCTAAACAGTGGGGACTCTAAGCACAAAGCAATGTCAAGCATTGAAGTTACAGACTTGTTGTTCTTTAGAAAATGCATTATGCACTAAGCCCCATAATTCTATCAGCTTTCTTCTATCAGCTTTCTGGGTGGACATCTCTAATTTTGAAGATGTGTCCCCGATTTTGGTCCTTTGTGCCTGATTTTTTTAAAGCCTTGTCCCTGATTTATGATGCAGGAGGTTGAGAGGTACGCACTCCACCAGTGATTTTACTGTCAGAGTGTTAAAAGGCAACTTCAAAAACAGCCAAGAACAGCAAACATTTGAAATAAAAATTATCCAATATTTTGACACTAAAGAAAAAGGACTTAATAAAGATGTTGGTTTTTTAATATACTACCAGTGATTATGCTTAAAGCAGTGCTTCAGAGTTTTTTAAACCCTCACATCAGCACCCTCTGGCTCTTTTAACAGGTACCTTCTTAAAACAATGTTTTTTTTTTCTGTCTTGACTTTTTAGAAATGCTAATTGATGGTCCAGAGTCAGAGTAAGCCCTTTGATCTTAAAAGTTGATCTCTCCAACAGACACACTCCAGTGAAAATTAGTCTTCCTATTTGTAAGAGGTGCAAATTGACTGCAATGCTTTGATCTGTAAACTGCTAGTCTGTTTCCACTTTGACCTGAGGAAGTGGGTTTTATCTCTCAAAAGCTATTAATAATTTTGTTAGTCCAATAAAAGATGTCACTTCCAACATATGTTTTTTTCCTCTACTTTTTTTGCTATTTGACCTAGAAGTTAACAATTTAGAAATGTTCACTCTTACTCTATTTGTATTCAAGATATAGTTTGCTGCGACTGCTAGGACTGAGACAAATCCTACACCAAATAAATGTGGACAGGTTGGAGGGGGGTAACTATAGATACTGAGTGTGTGGCGGGCCTGGACTCAGAAGCATATACCACTTTCCAGACGGTCCGCCCAGGCAGGAGCTGTGGAAACGGGCAGACGATTATGTCTACATGAGTAGCACCAAAGGTGACAGACTGCTGAGGGGAAGTGAGACGTTGTATGGGCCATGCCCACAGACATCAGGGGCTGCAGAAGTCAAACACACCACAGAGATGTTATATAGTGTTCTATGGGAGGAGGAGGGAGAGAGAGGAAGGTATGTATAATTGTATGTTCTCTTACTACATGTCATGGGGGGAAGGAGATGGGAGGTATTGCAACGCGCGCAAGAAAATAGGTTAAAAAGAACCACAGAACCAAGCAGGAAGTGCTAAAACTGTCAGAAGACATTTAATAGTGTTCTTCCCACAGGAGCCCCCCCCCCCCCATGGACCACATATTAGTTTACTCAGAAGACACTGGGTGGGACAGGTCTTTGGCATAGGGAAGGACTCAAAAAGAGCAGGTGTAGCCATACTAATAGCAAGAAGCATCATATTTCGGCTTCAGAAAAGCATCCTGGACCCAGAAGCGAGATGCATAATAATTAGGAGTTTGCTTGATAGAACAGAGGTGGTCTTGGTCAGTATCCATGGCCCAAATACTGAAAACCCCACCTTTTTCATAACAATACTAACACACTTAGCAGAGTGGCTGGATACTTCAGTAATCATGGCAGGGACCTAGTTATGGACAATGAAATAGGTCATCTGTGAATAGAAGGGGAATGAATCAAAGCAACAGAACAAAAGGGAAAACAGAGAGGAGAAGAAGCACTGTGGGTAAATTTGGAGACCGGCAATCGCACCACAATCCGCACAGGGGTTGTATACAGACTCCCTTCTCAGGGGGAGGAAATGGACATGGAAATGATAGAAAGTATACTTAGAATGGCAGAAAAAGAGGAGATATTGCTGATGGGTGATCTGAATATGCCAGATGTTAACTGGAGTGCAGTTGCAGCAGCCACTTGAAGAGTGGGGTTATTCTAGATGCCCTACAGGGGGCATGCCTTAGACAACTAGTATTGAAGCCCACTCAAGAGGAGTAATCTTGACCTGGTTCTCTTAAATGGAGATGAAGAGGATCACAGATGTAGAAGTAGGTAGCCATCTGGAACTAGCGACCATCGAACAGTATGGTTCACAATAAACACAGCAATAGAGTCAAGCCATACAAAAGGCAAAAGTACTGGACTTTAGGAGGGCTGACTTTGCCAAAATAGGTGAGTGCCTAAGGGATGCACTAGCAAATGGGCAGGAAGGAAGGGTGGAAGAACAATGGGAATAATAAAACTGCCATCACAGAGTAACAAGCCTTTGTGTGAAGCAAATAAACAAAATGAAACGATGTAAGAAACCACTATGGTTCTCAAAGGAAGTGCAGTGAAGGTTCAAGAGAAAAAGAAAGCATTCAGGAAGTACAAGGAATCACAGAAGGAGCAGGACAGAGAACTGTATCAGTTAAAGCGAAAGGAAGCTGGGAAGGCAGTCAGAACAGCAAAGGTCCAAACCGAGGAAAAGATAGCCAACTCAGTTAAGAAGGGGGATAAAACCTTTTATAGGTACATCAGGGAGCGAAGGAAGACCAAGGGAGGGTTAGGGAGGCTTAATAAAGGGGAAGGAAGGTGGACAGAGGGTGACTGTGAAAAGGCAGAGATACTAAACAAATATTTTTGCTCAGTATTTACAAAGGAAGAGGGGGAGGTACCTAAAACAAACAGTAGAAACACTCTAGATACAGAAGTTGATACCAGCCCATTTACAGAAGAAAGGGTTCTGAGAGAACTCTTAAAACTGAAGGTGGACAAAGCAATGGGGCCTGATGGGATTCATCCCAGAATTCTAGAAGAACTAAGGGTAGAACTAGTGACACCACTGACTACCTCTTTAACAAATCATGGGAGGATGGGGTGGTACCGAGGACTGGAGGAGGGCAGATGTGATTCCCCTTCACAAAAGTGGGAGCAAGGCAGAAGCAGGAAACTACAGACCTGTTAGTTTAACCTCAGTGGTAGGGAAAATGATGGAATCACTTCTGAAGGAAAGAATTGTCGTGTATCTAGAGGCCAGAGGGGCACAGGACCCAAGGCAGCATGGATTCACAGCGGGAAGGTCATGCCAGACAAATCTGATAGATTTCTTTGACTGGGTGACCAAAGTAGTAGATCAGGGAGGGGCTGTGGACATGGCCTACCTAGACTTTAGCAAGGCATTTGACACAGTCCCACATAAAAGATTAATATACAAGTTAGCCAGCCTGGGAGTGGGTCCCAAGTTGACAGCCTGGGTAAAGAATTGGCTGGAGAATAGGACACAGAGAGTAATAGTAAATGGAGTCCACTCTGAAGAAAGGGGAGTTACTAGTGGGGTACCGCAGGGTTCAGTATTAGGACCGGTCCTCTTCAGTGTCTTTATAAGCGACATTGCAGAGGGACTGGAAGGAAAAGTATGTCTCTTTGCAGATGACACAAAGATCTGCAACATAGTTGATGCACAAGGTGGGGTGGAAAGGATGAGAAGGGACTTGGCAAGGTTAGAGGAATGGTCAAATGTATGGCAGCTTAGATTCAGTGCTAAGAAGTGCAAGGAATGCACCTGGAAACAAAAACCAGGGAAGATGCTAATGGGGGTGAGATACTAACAACAACAAAAATGGAAAGGGACCTGGGGTAGTCATATCAGATGACCTAAAGGTGGGCAAGCAATGTGAGAGGGCAGCAAGGAGGTCTAGGGGGATGCCGGTGCATAGGGAGGGCATCACCAGTAGAAAACAGGAAGTTATTATCCCTCTGTACAGACAGCTGGTGAGATCCCATCTGAGTACTGAGTGCAGTTCTGGAGACCCAATCTCCAAGAAAAGACATAGACAGGATGGAAGCTGTCCAGAGGAGGGCAACTAAAATGGTGTAGGGTCTGCACCGAAAGACATATGAAAGAGACTTAAGGAGCTTAATATGTATAGCCTCGAGGAAAGGAGGAGAGGGGACATGATAGAAACTTTCAAGTACCTCAAGGGAATCAACAAAGTCCAAGAGGGTAGCATCTTTCAAAAAAAGAGGTGTGCAAGAACAAGGGGCACAATTTGAAGATGGGGGCAGCTCAGAGGTAATTTAAGGAAGTATTTTTTCACAGAGAGGGTTGTGGATGCATGGAACAGCCTTCCGGAGGAGGTTGTGGAGTCAACATCAGTGGTGGAATTCAAGCATGCATGGGACAGTCATAAGGCAATTCTGGGGGTGGGGGTAGGAAGAAGTAGGCTGCTGGTTAACTAGGATCTGCAGCTTATCCACTAGGTAAGGAAATGGGCAGACTGGGTGCGCCAAGCGGTCCTTATCTGCCGTCAAATTCTATGTTTCTATGTTTCTGTGTTTCAAAGAGCATTGAGAGAGCTCCAGGATTCACTTAATCTGACCCGTGGAGACTTTTATACCCAGTGGACAGGGAATATGAATTTTTCTGTTTGCCCCGTAACACAAGCTCTATGTTAGATTACAGTATTTCGTGATCAGACGTATACCTATACACCACAGAAATACAACCACGTTGATCATGCATCAGTCCATCTCAGGCTTAGAATAGACACCCAGGCAGACAGACAAAACATGGAGACTCAATAACATTCTCAAAGACTCGAGACTACTAAAACATCTGAAACACTTTGCAGAAAGAATTTTTCAGGAAAATAATAGTAGGATATAGTATAGTTACGTAAGAACTTACCATAACAGTAGATCTTTGAGAGAGGCTCTTGCAGTAGGTAATAACCTTGAGGATTGCGCCTTCTGGCTTCAGGACCACACGGAAACTTTAGCTAGCAGTGTCTGGCAGGGGACCACCCACCGATGTCACGTGACCGATGTCTGCATGATACAGTATAGTGGGCAGTCCCCACGCCTGCCTTTCAGTTCTCCCGACAGAGACCTCCCAAGTGAGTGACAGGAGAATGGAAAAGAAGCTTCTGGAGCCAACATGAGGTGATAGAAAAAGAACAGCAGAAGACGGGGAAGTAGGGAGGGGAAAAGGTTACCTACTGCAAGAGCATCTCTTGGAGAGCTACTGTTAACGATAAGTTCTTACGTAACTGTACTACCTTACTTCGAGAGGGTGCTTGCAGTAGATAATAACCTTGAGGACTAAGTCCCAAGCAGTATGAATCAGAAGGAACTAAAAAACACAGGAGGCAGGAAAGATCTGCAGAAAGGCAGGAAGTTTAGGACAGAAGGCATTGGAGGACAGCTAGGCCAAAGCCAGCCCTGCGCCTAGAGGCAATGTCCAGACTGTAATGCTTGGTGAAAGTGTGGACAGAGCTCCAAGTAGCCATGGCACATATGTCAGCGGCTGAAACATTCCTGAAGCAAGCAGTAGAAGCAGCCATGCCTCTGGTTGAATGCCCCTTAACCTCCCCCAGGAGAGTTTTACCAGATTTCTGATAACAGAAAACAATACAGCTTGCCAACCATTTGGATCAACACTGTTTGGAAACTGCCGCACCCTCTCTCTTGGGTGCAAAAGAAACAAAAAGCTGGTCCGTTTTCTGGACAGATTTAGTTCATTAGTATAATAGTATAATAATGCAGAATTCTGTGAACATCTAAGATATGCAGAATAGCCTCCCCCTGATTGGAATGCTCAGGGTAGTATACTGGAAGTTGAATAGATTGGTTCAGCTTGAACTTAGAAACTACCTTAGGTAAAAACTGAGGATTGGTACGCAGAGTCACCCAGTCTCTGTGAAAAATTAAATAAGGCTTCTTACACATCGGGGTCTGAAGCTCAGAAATCCTTTGAGCAGAAGTAACAGCAACTAAAAAAAAATGCTTTCCATGATAAATAGCGCATATCACAGCTACCAGCCAGTTCAAAGGGAGGCAAGGCCAGTTTTTCCAAAATAAAATTCAGATACCACGGTGGCATGGGACTGCTCACCAGGGGTTTCAGGTGGAGGATCCCTTTTAGGAATGTTTTGGAAACCTCCAGCTAAACCACAGCTTTGCCCTCCACTAAGGTGTAGTAGTTGGAAATTATAGACAGATGAACCTTCAGCGAAAACTAACTCAGGCCCTGGTCAGAGAGGTGTAATAGATACTCCATGACCTGAGGAATGGGGCACGAAAAAGGGTTTGAACCTTTCGAGGTGGCTCAAATGGAGAAATGTTTCCACTTCATGGCATATGTAGTCCTCATAGAAGGCTTTCTGGCCTCTACAAGGACTTGAGCCTCTCTGGAGGAAGCTCCAAAGTGTGAAGCAGCTGTGTCATGAGGTGCCACGTGTGAAGGTGGAGGGACTTCAGCCCTGGATGGACCATGTACCCCTCTCCTGAGTCAGGAGATTGTGGCAGAGAGGCAGGGGAACTGGAGGCTGCACTGCAAGCTGCTGAAGGAGCGGAAACCATTCCTGACTGGGCCAATATGGGGCGATCAGGATTATGCAAGCCCCTTCTACCAGGAGCTTGAGCAGCACCCTGTACAGAACTGGAAAGGGAGGGAAGGCATACAGAAAACTCCCTGTCCAGCAAAGAGAGAGTGCGTCTCGCCAGAAAACACTGTGCCTGGAGCGAGTGAGCAAAACCTGGGTAGTTTTGTATTGTATGGGGAGGCGAACAGATCCAGGTCTGGACGTCCCTATAGGTCGAAAATGTAATCGGCCACCCCTTGCTTGAGCTCCCGCTCGTAGGCTCTTACTCTGGTGCGGCTGAGACTGTCCGCTAGGACATTTTGCACACCTGGAACGTGAACCGCTGAAAGGGGTATTCGATGTAGAACTTCCCAATTCCATACTTTCATTGCCTCTTTGCAGAGGGGATATGAGCGAGTGCCCCCTTGTTTGTTGAGGTACCAAACTTCACACAATATGTGTGTAGTCTGTTGAGGTACCAGACTTAACACATAGTGTCTGACTGGACTAATAGTGAGCCCCGGCAAAGTAAGTGCTGAAAGGCTTGGAGGGCATATAGCACTGCCCTCATCTCCAACACGTTTATGTGTAAGGAGAGCTTCGACTGGGCCACAGCCCCTGAGTTCTGTGGGTCTCCAGATGAGCCCCTCAGCCCATCCCTGATGCATCTGTAGTCAGGGACTGGATGGGAAGAGAGAATTGAAAAGGGACTCCTCTGATAAGGTTGCTGAGATCCTGCCACCATAGGAGATCCCACTGCATTGAATTGGAGATCACCATGACCTTGTGGTCTGGGTTGTCCGACCTCTGATCCCACTGCACTCTGAGTGTCCACTACGAGGTACACGAGGAACAGTGAGGACGGCTGCTGCCGTAAGGCCAAGGAGGTGAAGAACCAAGCTGGCCGAAACCCACCTGCTGGAGGCTATTAGACAAGCCTGCCTCTGTAAGGTTTCCTTTCTGTCCTGAGGGAAGAAAGCCATATCCAGCACTGCCGCAGTGAACTGGAGATGCTGGGAAGGGTCAAGGTGGGACCTGGGGGTAGTTGACCATAATCCCCACTTGCACAAAGAGGGCCAGGATAGCCGAAGGGGAGAGTTCCAGTTGTTCCCTCGACGGCGCTGACAGAAGTAATTAAATAACTGATTTTATTTATGTATGTATTTGTCTAGAACATGATTGTTGCCTAATATGTTTACATTGTTTGGATATGGTTTGTCTGAAACATTTTATGTACAACTTACAGGACCACCTTGAAAACGGGGCATTCAGCAGCCCTATGGTGTAAATTTGCTTGACAGGTTTAATGCCTGTATAAATAAAGATGTTTTTACTACTAGAAGCCAGTTGTCGAGGTAGGGGAACACATAGTGGCCCTGGCATCTCAGGGCAGCCGCCACCACTGCCACGCACTTGGTGAAAACCTGAGGTGCTGAGGACAGTCCAAACGGGAGGGCCCTGAACAGGTAATGCTCCCCCTGGAAGGAACACCTGAGGAAGCAGCAGTGGGCCAGAAATACTGGGATATGCAGGTAGGCATCCTGCATGTCCAGAGCACAGAGCCACTGTCCTTTGTGCAGGAGGGGCAGCAGACCTGGGAGAGTCAGCATTCGAAACAGATGATACTGAATGTACTGGTTTAGAGTGCTGAGGTCCAGAATTGGATGCAGTTCTCCTATTTTCTTTGGAACCAGGAAGAAGTGAGACTAGTATCCCTTCTGTGCCTGGTTTGCGGGGATGGGCTTTATGGCTTGTTTTCGCAGAAGATCCTCAATTTCCTCCCTAAGAGGGGGATGTGCACCTTTATGTAGTGGGATACCCCTGGGAGCCTGTTTGGAGGTGTCTCCAGAAGTTCTAATGTGTGGCCTTGACTCACCAACTGAAGGACCCACGCATCTGTGTTGACTGCCTCCCACTCCAGCAAGTGACAGGTGAACCTTCCACCCACCGGCTCCCCCGAGGGAAGGGGAGGAGGAGAGGGGGCAGACCGTGAGTTAAGAGACAGAGGGAGGGTTGTGGAGAGCCACGCTGGAGGCCCTTTGAGCTTTGGCGGGAGGGGCGGCCATTGCTGATGGTGCCCGACATTTTGCCTGATGTCTGGCTGTCTGCTGCTGTTTCGTCTGCTGCTTAACCTGGCAATGAAATGGCTGCTTGGCCTTAAATCTAGGGTGGTACATGGTGTGGACTGACCCGAAGGCCTTGCCCTTGTCCTGAAGGTTGGTGATAATATCTTGGGTGTCACCTCCGAAGAGGACAGAGCCTCTATAGGGAACATCTTGGATGGCTGCCTGAACGTCAGGTGCCAGGTCAGACACCCCTAGCCAGGAATACCTCCTGAGGCTAATTGCTGTGGTGGTGCCCCTGGCCGAGGATTCCACAGCGTCAAATGTGGCTCTCAGCGAATTGCGACAGTTGACCTTGGCGGACCTAATGGTGTCAGCCAAGATAGATTTGGACTTGAGTCTGGCATAGCCTCAATGACAGGTTCCAGCTGACTGAAGAGAGACTTCTGGTGAACCAGCATGTGTGCCACGTAGTTTAAGGCATGCATGGCCAAACTGGAGGAAGAATAGAATTTCCTCCCAAATTATCAGGAGGAGGAGAGGTGCTCATGTGTCTTGGCTTAGTAGATCTGTCATGAGCTGCCGTAATGACTACAGAGTCCACCTTGGGGTGAACAGTAAGGCAGTCCTTACCCTCTAGTGTTCTGTACATCTGGTCAGCCTTTTTGGCTGCTGCCGGTATTGAAGAAGGCATCATCCAGATGTAGAGGCCAGATCTTCATGCGGCTCTAACCATGGAGGTGTAAGGACAGGTGCTGCCTCCTGGATGTCCAAGTGCTCAGCCAGTCTTTGGCGCTTAGGATACTGAGCATCGGACTTCCATTCTTAGATCTCCACAGTCATTTTCAGGAGGTCTATGAAGGGAGGGGGTGGTGGCTATCCAGCTTCGAAACGAGCTGAGACTTGATCTCTGACCACCAGGACTGAAAGATAGCCCGGAAGTCCGCCTGAGGCTGAGGAGTAGGTGGAGGGGACTGGTAGGCCGATGGATATCCCAGAGAGAACCCCGTCATTGGATAGCCCAGTGTATGGTACGTATGCGCTGGGTAACCCGGTAAAGAGTAAGCGGGCGAATACCCTGGCATCTGACAGCCTGACAGTGGGTAGCATGAAGGAATGTAGGCTGGTGGATAATGTGGCATCAGGTGACCGGATGGAGGTAACCAAACAAGGGGTCCGACGGCAATGTTGTGGGACTCAAAGGAAGACCCTGAGGAGGCCCCGAAACCTAGCCCTGAGGGACCCAGGAAAATTGGGTTGAATGTTGGACAGACTGGAGGCAAGCCCGACATCCCCGCCACATGATCCGTTGGGGATGAGCCCAAAGGGTTACCAGGGAGATCCACGTCAGGTCCGGAGGTGAACCAGGGAAGGTGTCACCTAATGGACACCCTGTCCTCCACACCCGATGAACTGGGGTGGGTGGAGGAGAGCTCTTCAGAGAGGAGGGCGACCCAGTGGGAAGACCCAACCAGAGAAAGCTGTGATAAATCCGGCAATTGGACATCGTCGGAGCCCTCACCAGACCCCAATGTGATCTGATTGGTTGGGCAAATGGGTGGACTGACGACCAGCTTATCGACCGAGGCTAGGCGGGCACCGGAGACTCCGAAGCCCGACTTCACAGTGTGGTATTCCGATGAGAGGTTTATCGGCCCCACCAGGCAGCTTAGACCTTCCAGTTGTAAGGGGCCTAAGAGCGGCATGCGACGCAGACTCTGCCGAGGCGCCTGCCGACACTGTAACTAGTTGTGGTGGGGTATCCAAAGGCTCCTCCTGGGAAGGCAGGGCAGACTTAGAGGCAGCAGCAGACATAGAAACATAGAAACATAGACTTTGACGGCAGATAAGGATGGCTAGGCCCATCTAGTCTGCCCATTTCCCTACCTACAGGATAGGCCGCAGATCCTAGTTAACCAACAGCCTTTATCTCCCTGCCCCCCACAAGAATTGCCTTATGTCTGTCCCATGCATTCTTGAATTCTCCCATAGTTTTAGACCCCACAACTTCCTCAGGAAGGCTGTTCCATGCATCCACTACCCTCTCTGTGAAATAATACTTCCTCACATTGCCCCTGAACGCCCTCCTTCTATCTTTAAATTGTGTCCCCTTGTTCTTGCAAGTCTCTTTTTCTGAAAGATGCTACCCTCTTGGACTTTGTTGATTCCCTTGAGGTACTTGAAAGTTTCTATCATGTCCCCCTTTCCCTTCTTTCCTCAAGGGTATACATATTAAGCTCCTTTCGTCTCTCCTCATACGGCTTCTCTTGCAGACCCTGCACCATTTTAGTTGCCCTCCTCTGGACTGCCTCTATCCTGTCTATGTCCTTGCGGAGATGGGGTCTCCAGAACTGGACACAGTATTCCAGATGGGGTCTCACCAACTGTCTGTACAGAGGGATAACAACTTCCTGTTTTCTGCTGCTGATGCCTCTCCCTATACATCCCAGTACACCCCCAGCCCTCCCTACTGCCTTCTCACATTGCTTGCTAACCTTAAGGTCATCTGATATGATTACCCCCAGGTCCCTTTCCTGTTTTGTTGTTGTTACTAGCTCCCCACCCATTGTGTATTCTTCCCCTGGGTTCTTGTTTCCCAGGTGCATTATTTTGCACTTTTTTGCATTGAATCCTAGCTGCCATACGTCTGACCATTCCTCCAACCTTGCTAAGTCCCTTTTCATCCTTTCCACGCCTCCTTGTGTATCAACCCTGTTGCAGATCTTTGTGTCATCTGCAAAAAGGCATACTTTTCCTTCCAGTCCCTCTGCAATGTCACTGATGAAGACATTAAAAAGGACTGGACCCAATACTGAACCCTGCGGTACCCCACTAGTAACCGCCCTTTCTTCAGAGTGGACTCCATTTACAATTACCTTCTGTTTCCTGTTGTCCAGCCAATGTTTTACCCAGGCTACCACCCTGGGACCCACTCCCAGGCTGGTTAATTTGACTATCAATCTTTTGTGTGGGACTGTGTCAAATGCCTTGCTAAAGTCTAGGTAGGCCATGTCCACAGCCCTCCCTGGTCTACTACTTTGGTCACCCAGTCAAAGAAATCTATTAGATTATGTCTGACATGACCTTCCCACTGTGAACCCATGCTGCCTTGGATCCTGTGCTCCACTGACCTCTAGGTACTCAACTATTCTTTCCTTCAGAAGTGACTCCATCACTTTCCCTACCACAGAGGTCAGACTGACAGGTCTGTAGTTTCCTGCCTCTGTCTTGGTCCCACTTTTGTAGAGGGAATCACATCGCCTTCCTCCAGTCCTCGGGTACCACACCATCCTCCATGATTTATTAAAAGAGTAGCCAGTGGTTTCACTAGTTCCTTCCTTAATTCTTTTAGAATTCTGGGTGAATTCCATCAGGACCCATTGCTTTGTCCACTTTCAGTTTTGGGGTTCTTGCAGAACCCTTTCTTCTGTGAAAGGACTGGGATCGACCCCCTATCAAGAGTGCTTCTGTTAATTGGATTAGGCACTTCCCCTCCTCTTTTGTGAATACTGAGCAGAAATATTCGTTCAGTATTCCTGCTTTCACTGTCCCCTCTGCCCACCCACCATTCATTCTATTCAGCCTCACTATCCCTCCTTTGTCTTTCGCTCGCTGATGTACCTATAAAGGTTTTATCCCTTCTTAACTGAGTTGGCTATCTTTTCCTCAGTTTGGGCCTTTGCTATTCTGACTTCCCTCCCTGCTTCTTTCTGCCTTAACTGGTACAGCTCTCTGTCCTGCTCCTTCTGTGTTTCCTTATACTTCCGGAATGCTATCTTTTCTTCTCTGACTTTCACAGCCACCTCTCTGAGAACCATAGTGGCTTTTCTTTCGCTTTGATTTGTTTATTTGCTTCACACAAAAGGCTTGTGCGTCTGTGATGGCAGTTTTGATAATTCCCCATTGTTGCTCCACACCTCCTTCTAGCCTGTTTGCTAGTGCTTTTCTGAGGCACTCTCCCATCTTGCCTAAGTCAGCCCTCCTAAAGTCAGTACCCTCACTTTTGTGAAGCTGACTCTGTGGCTGAGTTTAAGCGTGAACCACACTGTTTGATGGTCACTTGTCCCCAGATGGCAACCTACTTCTAGATCTGAGATCCTCTCACTGCCCCGTTTGGAGTCTGAGGTCTAAGATTGTTCCCTCACAGTGGGTTCCAAAACTAGCTGTCTAATGCCTGCCACCTGTAGGGCATCAAGAATGGCCCTGCTCTTGGATGTGGCTGCAGCAAATGTGCTCAGTTAACATCTGGCATATTCAGGTCTCCCATCAACAGTATCTCCCCTTTCTCTGCCATTCTAAGAATGCCTTCCATCATATCCTTGAGACTTCCCGGAGGAAGAGGGCTGCTGATCACCCGAGGGGCCTGAGGGCAGCCGTGGGTAAGAGGGAGACCTGCCCTGGTCCCAGTGCTTCTCTTTATCCCTCTTTTTCTTGTGCTTATGGAGTCCCTGGGAGAGGAGAAAGTGCTTCTGAGTTTCTGGAGCTATTTTTCCATCGTGGCCATTTTTTGCTTCAATAAATGGGCTTCAAGGGCCTGCTGGCGGTGCTTCCATGTGGCCTGGTTGAAGCTGGAACAGGCCTCACAATCCTCGACCTTGTGCTCTGGGCCTAAGCAGAAGAGGCAGAGGGAGGGAGGGAGAATCTTTGTGCGGTAGCTGCGAGCCACACAAACCGCATTTATTTTTATGTGACTTGGCAGAAGACGGCAAAGACATGCACAAAATAAGAGTATAGCACTAAAGAAAGAAAAAACGGATACTCTTCCAAAGAAAGGTGGTCGAACTGCAGCAATGATCTCCACAAGGTCCAACATGCTCAAGTCGACAGCGGGAAAGAACTGGAAGGCGGGCATGGGGACCACCCACTATGTAGTGTCACACTGACGTCAGTCACACGGCGTCGGTGGTCTGTCCCCCGTCAGACATTGGTAGCTAAAGTTTCCGTGTGGTCCTGTTGCCAGGGGGTGCATTCCTCAAGGTTATTACCTACTGCAAGAGCCCTCTCCAAGTAAGATCTAGTGCTACCAGCACTATCTGGAACACATTCAAATATTTGATTAGGAGAGAGATAATCAGAATTTCAACCAAACAGAAATAGCAAAGGCCCATATCAGGGACAAAGAGAAGCGCTGTTGGAACACCTCAGAGACTACAAAAACTGAATTGACTATCATCGGGGAAAAATACTACAAACTCATTAGAGAACATGTAGAGCTCACCCTCTTCAGAGTAAAAACTACACACCTAGCAAAAAGGGAGAAGACAGGGAGGTTGTTAGCTTTACGGCTGAAGCACCAGGAAACCCTCAGAACTATTATTATTATTTGTGACCCTGAAACTCCATCTCCCTGACCAAACCAAGACAAATTGCACAAGCATGTCAAACATACTACTGTAAGCTATATAACCTAGACATCACAGAATGCAGAGATCAACAGATTGAAGAATATCTGAGTGCAATACCCCTGCCCAAACTAGAGGAGGCACAGCAAACAAGATAAGAACAACCCTTCTCCCCATCATCAAGTCATCAAATCAGTGCTATTAGACAAAGCCTCAGGACCAGACAGCCTGCCCACAAACTTTGGTAGGGTGCTTCTAGATGAAATCACCACACCTCTGCTAGCAGTGTATGTAAAAGCCTATGAATAAGAAAATTTAGCTGAGCTGATGCAACTAGCCACCATATTGATCAAAGCAAAACCGGAAAAGACCCCAGCCCATTACATAAATATAGACTGACCTCACTATTAAATATAGACCTGAAGATCCTGGCCAAAGTATTGTCCACTAGACTACATGATGTTTGGGAGTCGCTCCTTGAAAAGGAACAGGTCAGATCTGTGGGAGGGAAGGGCTCCTCTGACCAGCTAAGAAAGCTGTTCCACATCATTTCTGCATCTGGGGGGTGGGGTCTTGCCTCACTGGACTAGAAAAAGCTTTTGACCAAGCGTCGTGGAGATAACCCTTTAGGGTGCTAGAGCATTATAGGCTTCCAAAGAAATTCGTACAGTGTGTGAAGTTGCCATACTCGCATACAAAGGCCAGAGTAAGATGTAACAGGGTCCTGTTGTCCAGCATTTCCCTCACAAAATGAACCAGACAGGGTTTCTCGCTGTCTCCTTTTCTATTTAATTTATACCTCAAACCATTAGTGATAAGAATAAAGCAAAATCATCAGATACAGGGTATTTCATTTGGGGATAAACAGTATAAAATATTACATTAAGCAGATGATACTCTGCTGCATATCCGACACCCACAAACATCATTTCCAAAATGCTCAAAGAAGTGGAGGATTTGGGAAATACCTCCATGAATAAATTGAATACAGCCATCCTCCCCCTGAACCATAAGGTTGGACAACATGACCATGCCCACCTAGGCCTACTGTGTTTGAAAGAATCACTGTTGTACTTGGGTATCAAGGTTTCTACCTCCCAAAAGAACGAATGATATTTGTAAACTTAGATTTTAAGAAACATCAGACAGGCCTGCCTTGAAAAAAGTCATTTATAGCCCCAATGGTGAATGAAGTTGTCTTTCTGAATCCTGCATGCATAAACAGCAATCTCACTTCCCTGATAACAATAAAGTAGGACTTACAGAGATGATCTTCTGTGCCAGTATCTTTGTGGGCATTGTAAAAAGGAGCATGCTGTTGGTCAAACTTCCATTCAAGTGGTTTCAAGACTTCCACACCCTGAGCTCAGCCTTCCTGTGGGCTGGGAAATTACCCAGGAGGACCTACAGTAAGCTTGCAGCTGTCAAAACAACTGGAGGGCTGAATGTAACTGGTTATACTATCATGCAGCCCAGAGTTTGAAATACTTGAAAACAGGAACACGGACTACATCCAGTCCCAACACTTACACACCATAATGGTTGGAAATAGAAGACCTGCTTTGAAGACTACACAATATCGAACCTCCAACATTATTTTATACCTGTCCAGCCAAGCTACCAAAAGACTTGCATCGCACACCTGTTGCCACATCCCTGCATATGATGAAGTAGTTGACCAGAAGAACCAAAACAGAACTTGAGTCTGCTGTCAAGCTTCTATGATTCTATGGTGACACAACCAATATGGAACAACTTAAATTTTAAAATAGCATAAAAAAAAATTCCATATGAAAAACTGGGTAGGCAGAGGTATAGCCACAGTAGACTATCTAACCCTGGCAGGAAACTGGATAACTTTGCTCAATTTCAAGTTAAGCACCATTTGCAAAATAAAGGTGTATTCTTGTTCCTACAGCCGAAACATCCAATCACAGTCACTTTAGGGCAAGTGCCCCAACAACCAAACCAGCAGACACATCTTCCTCAACTACAACAGCAGCTTTAGTGTCACTCTCAGTATCACAATTATACAGAGCCCTGATACCCCACAGATTTGGCTTGACAGCCTGATCATGGGAGCCAACTGCAACAAACTGGGAGAAACTCTAGAATAATGCTCATAAATTTGTTATGGTAGACTATTATAGAGTAATACAGGTCAGAATCCTACAAGACATGTTTCATACCCCAGTGTGACAAAAATCCCTCTCACCAGTGACTTCTAGTTCACTGCCACCACCAGGTTTTTACCAGAACAGGAACCAGGAAACCTGCATTTTTACCTCCTCCTCACACAAGGTCAGGAAGATCAACACAATAACTGTGGGTAGAGTGTGCTCCAGAGACTGACTACAAGTGCACTTCAGAGACTAACTACAAACAGAGTCCAGCAGAAATAGTAGAATTACCTTTATAAATAAAATAAACAGTCATCGATTCTATAAAAAAATGATTATTTTCTAGAGAATACAAGTATTTACAGGCAGGTTGTAGTTACAGGAAAACGAAAGGTTTGCACATTTACTAAGAAACAGAAAATAAAGCAAGTTAAACAGACAGTTAGTGTACAGCAAAATTCTGAGCTATCTTTATCTAAACTCCTTCACCTGCCCTAGCTACAGAAAGTACTGTCCCTCACTGTACTATCTTACCAGGCAACTAGTCTTTGTATGGCAGGGCCCTGGTCTTCAGATGTTCCAAGTCCAAGAGAGAGAAAGCAGAACCTCAGCTCACTGATTTATTCTCTTTGACTGTGGGTGGTGGTTTCGCACCTTTGAGTGACAGTTGACCCCTGCCCCCCCCCCCATGGGTGTGTGTATGGAGGGATAACATCATCTGGGCCAGCTGGCTTAGTACACACCCAGACATCCTCAGTCCAGTTTTTACGATTCTGTTTTGTAGGATGTCCGAGGTGTGTAGCCCTATGCCTCTGCTTTTCAGGATACCTGAGGTGTTCCAAATGGCACTCTCCCATCTGCCTTTCAGGATCTGTGGCTAATGTTCCCAAAGGAACACTCCTTTGCATCTACATTGACTAAATATTTCCCATGAGGCCTGCTTGGACATGTGACCTTAGAGGCCATGTTCTGTGTCCACTTTGCAAATAGCAGAACTTCTGACGGAAGCTTGATTACATTAACAAAGGAAATTAAAAAAAGAAAGTAATAGATCAATTTGGTCATATGTCAGTCACACCTAGTAAAATGCAAGGAATGGAAAACTCATAGACTCCCCTAATTGTATAAAATGTAACATGGATGAAGGTACTCCGAAGCACATGTTCTAGGGACGTGGATATGTTGTTCAATCCATACTTATTGGCAGGTTCCTTGCTGCTTTAAATCTTGCCGGAAGGTCTTCAAGCTGGCTCCTCCCACCCACCTGGGTGATAAAACTCTTGGCTCCGTCCCATGACGCCAGATCTTCCTTACTGCTTGGAAGCTCAGGTTCCCTCCTTAGCACTCTTCATTTTAGGCCTGGATCCACACTCTTCGGCTAACCCAAATCTAATTCTAAAATTTACAAGACTACGGTCTTCGACTTCCCTCGCGGCTGCGATGGACAAATTGACTCCTGGCTTTCGTTGGTGCCCCTGTTGGCAGAAGATGTCCCTGACCGATCCACACTCCACGTGCGTCTACTGCCTGGGGCTTGGCTATGATTCATAGGCTTGCGAATTGTGCAGCTCCTTCTCGGCTTTGGTCTTGTAGGACCGTGCTGCTTGACTACTTTTGGGGTGCCCTGAGAAATGGTACCCTGGCTGATCAAGTTGAAGGAGGCCCATTGGGCGGTGTCCAGCGGCGGGATCCGTGGAACAGTTGGAGCAGATGATCGGCCTTGAGGAGGAAGCAGCCCAGGACGCTGCTTCTTCCTCCTCGGTCGCAGCATTTATCCCGCTCTTCTTGGCTTTTCCTATACAGCTTCTTTTAAAGAACTTTGTGAGTCCTTCTCCACCAAGGGAGAAGGACCATCGGGACATTCCAGTCGTCCAAGAAGAAGGACTCAAAAGGCAAGTCCCACCGTCGACGTTCGTGGGAGCGTGAGAGATCCCCTTCACCGGACCGTTGACTTTCGACTTCAGTCGAGGTTGCGGCTAAAGCTGCTTGCTTCATGGTGTCCCCGTCAGGTCAGCCAGCCGAGACACCTGTCGACGCGGTCGAGATTTTTCTCGACCCGGCTGATGGTTTGTCGACTGGAGAAGCCGACAACCCTACTTCACCGGTTCCCCCGGTGGAAACCGAGGACTTGCTTATGCCTCCTGTGCCGGAGTCCCCGGTTAAGGTCCCTGTACCGAGTGAGAAGCGGGTTTTCCCCCATCCCCTCTCAGACCCACCCTCTGAATCCTCGAAGGTCTCAGTCTTGGTCCTCTTCCAGATCCAGCCGATCCCACCGACGTTGGCGGTCTTGGCACCATGGAAAGCGGCGTCGCCACTCATCCTCGTCGTCCTCTTCGGAGGATAGGCTCCGGCGCAAGTTGCGTCGGCGCTGCAAGGATTTAATATGGCAGCAGCTCTTACTGTCCAGTAACAAGCCAATTCTGTCGCCTTCTCCGGCCATTAAGTGGCTGTCACTGGAGCGGCCGAAACAACCCCTCGTAATAGTCGAGGAACAGCCATCGGCGCCAGTTGTTTGGCTGAAGCCGGCTCCTCCACCCATTGTGGTGGAACCTCCGCCTCCAAAACCGAAGACTGGGGCCCCGACCAAGGATTCTTGGTCGGGTCAGGGCTTGCCCCATAGGTTTTCGGTCACCCTCACTCCCGATCGACCTTAGCACGTGGAGAGTGGCTCAGGCACTCAGCAGCTGTTCGCAGACTCCTTGGAATCTGACAACAACTTCTCCTGGTTCTCCAGGCCGCTCGACCTGGAGTCTGCAGGGGGTCAGTCGGTGGAACAGAGCCCATCCTCATTTTTGGGAATGCTTCAACTCATCTCAGAGTCCACTGGGATGAAGCTCGAACCCGTTTCTAAATGGGCCAAGTATCCCCTCAAGGAGATACTGGACGGAGGGGATTCCCCTACAGAGGCCTTTCCTGTGGCCAAAGCCTTTGTTGGCCCGGCCCTGGAGCTGTGGCAGTGGCCGGCATCTTGTCCCGCACCTTCAGCCAGGATGGCTCGAAAGTATGCAGTCCCTACCGGTTCACACTCCGGTTTCTCAGAGCACCCATCTGCGGAGGGGATAGTGACCGATAGCTTTTTCCGGTGTTCCAGGAATGCTTGGGATGTGGTCAAAGCGTCCAATAAGGAGTCCATGAAATTGGACTACTCAGGGTGGAAGGTATACGGTGCTTCCTCCCTAGGCCTTCATCAGGCTAGCTCGGCCATTCTGATGGCACACTTTTCACATGCCCTTTTGGACTCCCTGGATGAGGTGATTCCTCATCTCCCGGCTAACCTTCAGACGACAGTCAAGCAGGTGCGGGATCAGGGAAGGGCGGTAGCTAAACAGCAGCTCCAAACTTCGTTGGACATTTCTGATTCGTGTGCCTGGTCAGTAGCGTCCGCAGTGGCCGTAGAGCTTGGCTGCGGATCTCCACCTTCATGGCAGATGCTCAGCACAAGCTGTCAGATGTTCCCTTCCTGGGTACCGACTTATTCGGGCCTGGGGTCAAGGGTCATCTCCAATGGATCGAGAAGTCCAGTGCCGCCTTGGACTCTGTTACGTCTGCCCAAAAGGACAAAGGCTGCCAGCAGCAGCGTAAGCCCTTTCGCCTTCAGCCCCTGTGGCATGTCTGGCCCAGCAACACCAGCATCATGGCCAGCAGTCTCACGCTTGGCATCCCAAGCCAAGCCTGCTTTCTCCAGCAGGAAGCCTGGAGGGAAAGGCCCAGGAGGCTCCTCAGCCGGCTCTTCTTCCAATCCTGCCCAGTGACGGGTTGAGGGGTGTCGCCCCCAACCTTGTCACTCCTCCCGAGGTTCCCCATGGGTGGGCCAGCTCCACCACTTCCTTTCTGCCTGGTCTGCTATACGCAATGGACGCTGGGTGTTGGAAGTGGTAGGCAGGGGTCTGCCTCTGGAATTGAGCAGTCCCCCATCGAAGCACGTCACCCAGACAGAGCTCACGGGTTCCGCAGCCTCTCTGTTGGCTCGTCGAGCTGACATTGCCTTGCTCCTCCAGAAGGAGATGATCAGCGAGGTGGCTGATCCCCTCCAGACCCAAGGTTTGTGTCCAGATACTTCCTGGTCCCAAAACGGACGGGGGGGGGGGGCTGGCGCCCCATTCTCAGCCTACATGACCTGAACAAGTTCCTAAGGTCTCGCACCTTCAGGATGGTCACTCTGGCTCAGATTATTCCATCCTTGGAGCCAGGCATGTGG
This sequence comes from Neoceratodus forsteri, assembly GCA_016271365.2. NCBI lineage: Eukaryota > Metazoa > Chordata > Ceratodontiformes > Ceratodontidae > Neoceratodus > Neoceratodus forsteri. The sequence goes on from CM028130.1 coordinate 1,077,787,092, forward strand.
TTCTGTTCCCTGGACCTTCAGGACACGTTCTTTCACGTCCCAATCCATCTGTCCCACCAGTGATTCCTCTGCTTTCGAGCAGAGGGATCTCTTTACCAGTTCCGGGCCATGCCCTTCGGCCTTTCTCCAGCTCCCAGGGTCTTCACCAAGTGCATGGCAGTGGTGACAGCATTCCTGTGGCACCGAGGGGTCCGGGTGTACCCTTACCTGGACGACTGACTGATTGTAGCCCCCTCCAGATTGGAGGTGGAGCGGTCCAGGTGTCTAGCCCTCCAGGTCTGCACTCAGATTGGCCTCCTCATCAACGAGGCCAAGTCGGAACTCATGTCATCGCAGGTGATTCAGTTCATCGGGGCAGAGCTCGACTCTCTTCGAGCCAGAGCCCGGCTCCCGGCGGACCGGGCCGAGAACCTTTCCTTCTTTGCCCAGTCATTTCTGGTTGGGCAGTTGCTCCCTGCCCGGGACTTCCTGCACCTTCTGGGCCTCTTGGCTGCCTGCACCAGCGTGGTCCGTTGGGCCCGCTGGCATATGCGTCCCCTACAATGGGGGCTGGCCTGCCAGTGGTCACAGCGCTCCGGTCCTGTGGACCAGCCAGTGACGGTGACCCAGGAGATGTGGAATGGACTACAATGGTGGCTTATTCCAGCTCATCTGCAGGAAGGTATCCCATTTGTCTGCCCTGAGCCGACAGTCACTCTGACGACTGACACCTCTCTGATGGGTTGGGGTGCCCATCTGGGGGAGCTTGGAGCCGACGGCCTCTGGTCCCCTCAGGAGTCTCGATTCCACATCAACCTGCTGGAGCTTCGAGCAGTCTGACTAGCCCTCACCGCCTTCACTCTGTTTGTTCAGGGTCAAGTAGTCCAGGTCCAGACGGACAACACCACGACCATGTACTACCTGAACCGACAGGGCGGGATGCACTCTTTGCCTCTGTGCAAGGAAGCTCTCCGCACTAGGTCTGTCATGATCAGCCTAGAGGTGTATCTCCTAGCCATCCATGTGGCAGGAGCCTCCAACGGTCTGGGCTGATGCCCTCAGCCGGATAGGCACTGCTTCTCACGAGTGGTCTCTCCTGCCGGAGGTAGTACAAGATCTCTTCTCCCATTGGGGCTATCCTCAGCTGGACCTGTTCACCTCCAGGGAGAATGCGAAGCTGAGGCTGTTTCATACCCGCCCCCCTCAGCAGGGCTCACTGCAGGAGGATGCCTTCTCGAGGCCGTGGACCCCGGGCCTCTTCTACGCCTTCCCTCCATTTCCCTTGATCCACAAGGTGCTTCTCAAGGCAAAGAGGGACAAGGCAGAGGTGATTCTGGTAGCCCCAGACTGGCCTCACCAGTACTGGTACCCAGATCCCCTCAGCCTCAGCCCCAGGCTCCCGAGGCGGCTTCCAGCCCGCCTGGACCTGTTCTCCGTCAACAAGGGGAAGATTCTCCACCCAGACCTTCAATGGCTGCACCTGACGGCCTGGCTAGAGTTCCAGGCCTTGGGTCTTTCTGACAAGGTCCTCAACATCGTTGAGGTGTCCTGTAAGGAGTCGACCAGAAAATGCTATGCCTTCAAATGGAAGAGATTCTCCAGTTGGTGTCAGGACAAGGGGTTGGACCCTTCTTCTTGTTGCTTGGCTAGCATTCTGGACTACCTGTGGCTCTTTTCTCAGCTAGAGCTTCAGTCGACGACCCTTAAGGTGCACCTGGCAGCCATCTCTGCTTACCGGGCGCGGTCTGGAAAACAGTCGGTGGCACAGGAGAAGGTGGTTGGGTGCTTTTTCAAAGGCCTTGATCACATATCCCCTCTGGTGCAAGAACCTCCACCTCCGTGGGATCTACTGCTGGTATTGGCTAAGCTCATGGGCAAGCCATTTGAACCGATGCACAGGTGTGACATCTCCCACATGTCATGGAAGACCGCCTTCTTGGTGGCTATTACATCAGCCAGAAGGATGGGAGAGCTCTAGGCGCTTTCCATCGAGTCTCCTTATCTGGTCTTCCATAGGGACAAGATTGTCCTGCACCCCCAACCGAAATTCCTTCCGAAGATGTTGTTGGAGTTTCACCTTAACCATGTGTTGACTCTGCTGGTGTTCTACCCCAGTCACACCTCGGAAGACGAATATAGGCTCCATGCTGTGGACCCTAGAAGAGCGCGCTCGTATTATAAGGAGCGGACGGCTGAAGTTTGGGGAGAGGTTCGACAGCTGTTTGTCACCTACGCTGAAGCAGCACCTGGCAGACCTGCAGCCAAGCGGACGATAAGCAAGTGGATCATCTCCTGCATAGATCTCTGCTATAGGTTGGTGGGCATGGAGCCTCCCAAAGGGATAAGAGCTCATTCTACCCGCCATACCACTGCTTCAGTGGCTGCTTCTAGGGACGTCCCTTTCCAGGAAATTTGCAGGGCTGCTACCTGGAAGTCGGCACATACCTTCATTTCCCATTACCACATTGACCTACAGTCACGCCGGGATGCTGGTTTTGGGACCTCGGTTCTCCAGTCCTTATTCCCGAAGTAGGGGGTGCGCGCCTTGCCTCCCTTCTCCTGGAGAACTGCTAGGAGCCTACCAGTAAGTGCAGATTGAACAACATATCCACATCCCTAGAAATACAGATTACTCACCTGTAACAGGAGTTCTAGGAGTTGTATATGTTGCTCATCCACACAACCCACCTGACCTTCCCGGCTTCGATGTGCAACCTGGCTTCCAGCAGGCTAGATCTGGCATCATGGGGCAGAGCCGAGAGTTTTACCACCCGGGTGGGTGGGAGGAGCCAACTTGAAGACCTTCCGGCAAGATTCAAAGCGGCAAGGAACCTGCCAATAAGTGTGGATGAACAACATATACCTCTCCTAGAACTCCTGTTACAGGTGAGTAACCTGTATTTATGGGACTGCATCAAAACACAGCCATTATGGCAGCAAGTGCAAAACTCATTAGATCCCATTCTAAGTTTAGAGCATTCGGTCTCAGTTTGTCATAGTGAGCCTCCCCCAAATATTGAAATAATCTTAGTCCTTCCTGTAGAAAAACTGCGTACTTTGCGCAACACAGCACTTCAGGAATAGAGTGAAACTCCTGTATGTAGTTGGCTCTCATTTTATTTAGCTTACTGTAACCCTCCTCTCCAAGCCAGCCTACTTGCTCCTTTATTTTAAGTGTTGAACCATTTGCCCCTTGTTGCTGCAAAACTTTCATAGTTGAGACTGTTTTCTGGTTTGTTTCCCCTCTATCTGAGATTACTTTCCAATCCTACCCCTACCTCTCCCCCGTACCTTGATTTTAAGCAACTTCTCAGAGATCCTTCTGCTCCCTCCTGCTTTTGCTCCTAGTACCTTTCCGCTTAACCCTTGTATTTGGGCTGTTGTGCCACCTGTGTTATTGGTCAGTTGTTGACTCTCATTATTTGTTCACTGCACTATTGTTCAGTTTGTACTGCTTGACTGTTTTGCAGTTTCCTTTTAAATTGTGTTTACTTCCTACCCTTCCCCAGATACACCTGCAGTGAGCCTTGGCTTAGTGTGCCTTTCCTGGTTACCAATTTGTAAATAAACATACAAAGTCACCTATGAGGATACCTTCTCAACAGAAAGGTACCTCATAGCCTGGGAGTCAACTCTAGGACACAGGAAGCACCACTTCACCCTTATCACCATGGCGTTTAAAAAAGTAATTCAAACAACATGAAGTCTTGCTATATTATGACATATGCAGTTTGTCCCAACCTTAGAACTGCTCCGGAGGTGAAAGAGTTAAAGTCCATGCCAGGCATTGAACTTAGAGCTCAAGCTCGGTTGAAAATTCTATCTGTTGTTCTTCAAACTAAAACTGTCAGATTCTTTACTCCACGTCACTGAACAGTCGCTCCGGAGATTCCTCCTTCTGCTCGGTTCATTTTGTCTGTTAAAATATAAAAGTTTTCGGGTTTTTAACCGAAATTAAACTGCAACCGGTCGGGTCAAGTTCTATCTGTGGTATTGTAAGTACTAGATAGGTTTTTACATTTAATTCTGTGTGGAACTTGTAAACATTTTCATCGGTTCGGTTTGAACCGATCAAGTTACTTACATTACAGTCTTTTAGAAGTGCGGTTCCTGGTTCTTATCGGTTCTAAACAGTTTAATTACGTTTTTTCCTGACTCCGTGACCGGTTGGGAACCGATAAAGACGTCTTCTTGGCAGATGGCTGTAAGCGGGCAAGTTTTGGTTAGGCTGGCACTATGTCTGAGAAACCAAAAGAAAACCGGGCCACTGGGTTTCAGCACTGTGTTGTATGTGGGAAGCTTGCCAAGGCTGACCCCCACACCACATGTGTTTATTGTCTGGGGTTGACCACCTCATTTCAGACTGCCAGATTTGCAAGGGTTTTCCTGCAGCTACCCTGGATAACAGAGTTGGTAAACTCCGGGAACGGGAGGCCAAAAAGTCCGCTGACCCGGATGGCCAGCCCGGTTCAGTTCCAACCGAACTGGAGGGAGTGCCCTCTGACCAGGGCGATACTTCCTCGGGCAAAAGGAGAGCCGACTCTGAGGAGTCGGTTCCAACAAAGAAATCTAGAAAATCAGCAAATAGCTAAAGCAATAAAAATTGTTCAGTCACTCTCCCCGGTTCCGACCGAACCGGCATCATCAGGTAAGCGCTCGGTTCGGTCGGTTCCTCCGGTTCAAGAGTATTGTTTAGAGGAATTTTATGAACCGGAGGAGGGGGAAGAGGAGTATGAGGAGAGTGAATGTGGTTTTGAAAGTCTGGATGTGCCCATTGAACCGGACATCTCTCCAGACAGACCTTCAGGAGTGTCTCCCCCAACCCCCAGACTTTCTGAGTCCCCTTCTCATTTCATGTTTTTTTAAAAAAATAGTGGCTGAAACCCTCCAGCTCCCTATGGAGGAAGCTGTGGATGATCAAGAGGAGCCTGATTTCGTAGAAATGATGGATATCCCAGAGTCTAGGAGGCTGTCTATTCCTCTGCATAAATCTTTTTGGAAACTGACAGTAAAGTTTTTAAAAGCTCCTCACACCATACCTCCTGTTGATAAGAGTGGACAAAAGGTATGCTTGATCAGGCTCTGATATGGAGTTCCTTATACAACAATGCAGCCGCATGTGGGTGGTGCAGGCTGCAGCCTGTGACAAGGCAAATGTTCCCTTAGCCTCTCACCCCTGACAAGGACTCCAGAAAGATAGATGCCATGGCAAAGAAACAGTACATGGCAGCTTCCTTAGGATTCAGACAGGCTAATTATATGGCTTATGTTGCTAGATATCAAAAATTCAGATGGGATACTGTTTTAGCTCTAGCAAAGCAGGTTCTTGGCCAGCTGACAAAAGAGCTGGACCAGCTGGCCGCTGCTAGTATTGAGGCATCCAAGGTGCAATTCCATGCTGCAGTGGATTCTAATGATGTATCATCCAGAGTCATGGCTACATCTGTGGCTCTCCATAGAATGGCTTGGCTCAGATGTACTAGCCTGTCACAGGATACCCAGACTAAGGCCATGGATTTCCCTGTTGTGGGCAACTCTCTGTTTGGGGAGCAAACCGAGAATTACATGAAGAAAATGGATGAATATAGGACCACCTATGGAGTGCAGGCCAAGGAAGGCAAGTCACTCCCCAAAGGCAGCCCCAGGGGCATGGGTGAAGCCTTTTCATAGGCCTTTTTACCAAGCCCAGGCTTCCTCTTCAGCTTTTGCAGAAGGGGTTCTTTAGAGGGAGAGGCAGACGGGGTGCAGGCAGACCTGCTTCCACCCCTCAGCCTAAAGCCCCTGCCAAACAGGCACCCTGATGGGGCGCCCAGGGCTGATTCTGCACTACCTGTAGGGGGCAGGCTGGCTTACTTTGTCCAGGACTGGGAGTCTTTAACGTCAGACAAGTGGGTCCTGCAAGTAGTAAGCCAGGGACTGCGTCTCAGCTTCAAAAAATTTCCAAAGATGAGAATCAGATCTTTTCCACCTGCTAATTCTTCAGAGGCTCTTGCCCTGGAGGCAGATCTCTCTACCCTCCTGGCTCTCAGAGCTGTGGAAAGGGTTTCACCCCTACACCAAGGCAAAGGGTTGTACTTCAGGTACTTCCTTATCCAAAAAAGACAGGAGAATGACGGCCCATCCTGGATCTCAGGTATCTAAACAAGCACCTTTTAAAACCAAAATTCAAAATGGTGACTCTGGGAATTATTTTACCCTCTTTAAGGCCAGTGGACTGGCTAGTGTCCCTGGACCTCAAGGATGCCTATTTTCATGTTCTCATCAGAAGCTCCCATCGAAAGTACATCAGATTCGAACTGCCCTCAGGTCATTACCAGTTCAGAGCAATGCCCTTCGGCCTTATATCTGCCCCAAGGGTATTCACAAAATGCCTGGCAGTAGCAGTTGCCCACTAAGAAGGCAAAATTGCCATCTTTCCTTACTTGGATGACTGGCTCATAGTAGGCCAGTCCCTAGACAGAATCAGGTTACACCTTCAAGTAACTCAGCAACTGCTAACTTCTCTAGGTTTCCTTCTCAATCTTCCAAAGTCAGTTCTAGAGCCTGTCCAGCTTCTCACCTTCATAGGTGCAGAACTGAACACAAAAGCCAGAGCCTTCCTTCACCTGGAAAGGGCAAGTACCCTGATTTCTCTGGCTTCCTCCTTCACCCTGCAGGTCTCTCGACCAGCAAGGCACATTCTACAGCTCCTGGGACATATGGATGCTTCAACAGCAGTAGTGCAGGGAGCCGGATTTCAGATGAGGGACATCCAGTTCCATTTGAGAGCCTTTTTGGTCTCAAAGAAAGGACCCTCTAACCAAATTAATTCCAGTGACTCGAACCCTGATCCAGGCCCTTCAGTGGTGGCAGGACCAGGGCAATTTGAGACAGGGGGTCCCCTTTACTCCTCAGTCTCACTCCTTAATCCTTACTATAGATGCATCCCTATTGGGGTGGGGAGCTCACATGGGTGACCTCACCACCCAGGGATTGTGGTCCCCTCAGGAATCTCTGCTCCACATCAATCTGTTGGAACTCAGAGCAGTTTTTCTAGCACTTCAAGCTTTTTCCAAATCTGTTCAGAACAAGGTTATTCAAGTCAGAACAGACAATACCACCACAATGTGGTACATCAACAAGCAAGGGGGCACTCGGTCTACGGCCTTGTGTACCAAAGCAATGAAGTTGTGTTCTCTGGCTTACTCCCTGAACACCTCCCTTGTAGCAGTTCACCTCCCAGGCAAGGGCAATGTCCTGGCAGATGCTCTCAGCAGGATTTCCCAAGGCCATCACGAATGGGCTCTAGATCCCCTTGTTCTGGAGGTGGTATTTGCCAGATGGGGCACACCCCAGATAGATCTTTTTGCAGCCCCAGACAATCACCAACTTCCCCCTTTTTTGTTGCAGGCCCCCAGTGTTGGACTCAGTCCCCCTGGATGCCTTCCTTTTCAGTTGGGAAGGGAAGTTTCTCTATGCCTTTCCACCCTTCCTTCTCTGTTCAAAGTGCTAGTCAAAATCAGGTCTCAATCCTGCAAGATGATTCTGATTGCTCCAGACTGGGTCAGACAGCCCTGGTACCCACTCCTTATGTCCTTAGCAGTCCACCGTCCCCTGTGTCTTCCCAGGAATCACAATCTGTTATCCTGTGCTCAGGGGAGGGTTTGGTACCCGAACCTCAAATCTCTCAATCTCAAGGCCTGGCTCTTGAAGAGTTAGAGTTTGCTGACTTACACCTTTCCCAAGGTGTATTGGATATTCTGAAGGTTTCTAGGAAGCCTTCCACCAGGACTACTTATAATTCCAAATGGAAGAGATTTTCCGTATGGTGCTCTGGGAAGAATATTTCCCCAGAATCTGCTGACTTACCCACAGTCCTGGATTATATGGTTCATTTAAATACTTTAGGGCTAAGACCAGCTACCCTTAAAGTGCACTTGGCAGCCATGTCTGCCATCTTATCAGCAGGTAAGCCCTCTTCTCTTTCAGCTCATCCTGTATTCTCCAAGTTTTTCAAAAGGGTTGCTTCACACCAACCCCTCATTCAGGGATCCTCCCCTGCCTGGGATCTTAATATTGCATTGCCCAGCTTATGCAACCCCCTTTTGAGCCCTTGTCTTCAGCAGAGCTCAAGTACTTGACTTGGAAAACTGTGTTTTTGGTAGCCATCACTTCTGCCAGGTGCATAAGTGAGTTACAAGCATTGTCAGTGGAGCCTGATTTTATCTCCTTTCACAGAGATAAGGTAGTCTTCAGGACTAACCGAAAGTTCTTGCCTAAGGTGGTTTCAGATTTCCACCTTAATCAATCTATATCTCTCCTGTGTACTTCACTGACCATTCCTCTTCTGGTGAGAGGAGACTGCACAGTTTAGATGTCAAGAGATCACTTAGCTACTACATAGATCGTACCAAAGGTCACAGGTTTAACTCCCTCCAACTGTTCCTCACTTATGGTGAGGTTGGCAAAGGGAAACCTGCCACTAAAAGATCCATTGCCAGGCGGATCGTCTCTTGTATCCAATTCTGCTATGAAAAACTGGGTAAAGTTCCTCCCTCAGGCCTGAGGGCTCACTCCCCAGAGGTACAGCTGCGTCTCTGGCTGCTGCCAGGGACATCCTATCCTAGAGATATGTCAAGCAGCTACCTGGAAGCAGTTCACACTTTTACTAAGCATTACTCCTTGTACATCCAGGCTAGGAGTGATGCTCGCTTTTAGCACAGCTGTGCTTCAGAGCCTATTTCCTAAGTAGGTTCTGTCCCTCCTCCATGGAGGTACTGCTGTAGTCTGCATATGTCATAATATGCAAGACTTCATGTTGTTTGAAGAAAAAATTACTCACCTTAGTAATGTTGTTTCTTCTAATGGAGTCTTGCTATATTATAACCTCCCTCCTGCCTCTCAGAACCTTACTCTTGGGGATGTGGGTGGGCAGGGCAGCGTTAACACTTTTAGATGCCCACCTTGTTTTCACCCTCTTTTGGGGTGATCTTTATTGTGTTTGTAATTTTTGGGTCTTCTGACTTGAGTCTTCATTGTGGCACCAAAAATGTGTTTATTTAATTAAGTAGCCAGTTGGCTAGTGTGGGTTCATCCACACAGAGTCTTAGTGAGTTTCTGCTCACAAAGATCTGACAGTTTTAGTTTGAAGAACAACAGATAGAATTTTCAACCAAGCTCGAGCTCTAAGTTCCATGCCTGGCATGGACTTTAACTCTTTCATCTCCGGAGCAGTTCTAAGGCTGGGACAAACTGCATATGTCATAATATAGCAAGACTCCATTAGAAGAAACAACATTACTAAGGTGAGTAATTTTTTCTTCTGTGCTACTGGCTAGACCAGGAAACCCTTTCCCTGGTAGCCCGTAATAATAGCAAATGAAAAATAGTGCCATGCAAAATAGCGATGTAACATCAGCGAATACTACAGTAGCGACCAGCACATCATAGCAACCGACAGTAATAGTGTAGAAAGCCATGTCAAAATAGCGAAGATGCAGTGCCGAATAGCGCTCCTATCTGCCTATGTCTGAAGCTGTAAAGTCTCTAGGGATCACATAAAATAGCTCTGCCTTTGTCTGAAGCTGCAACTAATCTCCTCATTTCTAACACATAGTCTCTAGGGATCACATAAAATAGCTCTGCCTATGTCTGTATCCTTAGGCTGATCACATAAATCATTTTATTTCCAGCTATTGGAAAATCCTGTTTCATCTGCATTATGGAGCACAGAAAATATTGCTGCTCTCTAGGCACCACATAATGTCATGGCAACTGTGTGCGTATTTAATCAGTGTAATTTAACTAATGTTGCTTGGTTACTGATCGAGAACACAGCTGACCTGTGGAGCTGACGGTTGATCGCGCTATGCCACTGGAGTTTGTAACGAGCCAGAAAGGTAAGCCCATGTTGTTGTTTGCTGGCTACCTTTACAGAAAGGACAAGGAGAGAGGAGATGGGACATACTGGTGTTGTGCTGACTGTCACAAATATAATTGTATGGCAAGAATCCACACCGTTTCACATAATGTTGTTGCTCAGCAAAAAGAGCACAGTCATGTCCCTGACGTGGGGGAGGTTGGAGCAAAACGGGTTATGGCAGACATACGTTGTCATGCATGTTCCACAGTTGAAAGCACATCCCAGGTAGTAGTAGAATGTACTACTGCAGCCTCCGAATCCATAACTGGCAGGCTTCCAGGATTAAATCTCATAAAAAGAACGGTTCAGCGTATACGACAGACTGAGAGGGGGTGTCCAGCAACATCTGCCTCTGTGGAGGAGCTTACAATACCACCAGAATTCTGTGTGCTTAGTTCAGGGAACCATTTCCTTATGTTTGACAGTGGAAAGGAACCAGACAGAATTATAATGTTTGCCACGGAAGGAAACCTACGATTCCTGCAGGACTGTGAAGACTGAATGCTTGAAAGGTCGGTCTGGCAGAAGACGCACCTGTTTCCCAGTAGAGCAGTGGAACTGTCACACTGCCACACAAATGGGGTTAGCGAGAACCAATAATGCAGTAGAGGGATGGCACAGGGGTTTTAACTCCTGTCTTGGAGCGTGCCACCCCAGCGTTTGGAAATTTATCGATTTGTGTGTGAGATGAGCAACATCTGACAGACATGAAGGTGGAGCAGCTGGTATCAGGCGCTAGCAATAAAGGGAAGAAAAGGAAATACAAAAACCTAGAACAGCGCATTGTATCTATTGTGTCTGAGTATGAAACCTGCACTATGTATGAATACTTGACGGGTCTAGCCTACAATTTTCAGTTCCACGTCTGAGCATTATGAAGTTAACAAATCTGAAATAAAGGATCGCTATCTGGCATCGGCCAGTTTTTTTTTTTTAAGATAACATGTCGCTATTTTGACGTGCTGGTTGTACATGGAGCGGGTGCCTAGAGAGTAGCGCTATTTTGCGTGTTGTTTGTCGAATGGCTAGTGCAGTTGGCAGGTTCAATATGTGTGTGTGCATTTCTCAACAAATGGGTAGTGCAGCTCAGAGGTGAGCATTTACATCATACAGAGAGGCTCGACGAGAATGTTTAAGGCAGCGCTATTTTTGGTTTCGACGTTATATCATGTCGAGAATTAAGCGATCGCCACTGTACATTCACTATAATGACGATCGCTATTTTATTTTCACTGTTATTACATGGAAACCTTTCCCTAACAGAATGGCACCAAGAAGCATCTATGAGGCATCAGTGGATAGCTATATCATGACTAGATGTACAAGGACAAATCTAGGGAGAGACCTAACCCTGTTTTGATAACAAAGTGAAACAATACCTGTATGCCTAAGAAATGACTAATCTAATCTTCACAATGGATAGTGAGTTGCTGGGGGTGGGTAGGGGCCTGGGATTTGTGTTCGTGTACTATCTGTTGTATAAAGTCCATGAACTGTAAAGTGTTCTGTTTGACATGTATGTTTGAAAATCTTAATAAAATGGATTTAGTTAAAAAAAGAAGAGTCTTGTACTGAAATACAGTAGCCGTGAGCTTCCCCTACAGCAATTGTTTTATTTATTTATTTGTTTGTTTGCAAATCAGTTTACAACCTTTGAGCCAGGGGCTCGTTTCCAAAGGTACCTCATCACATTGAGGACAAACATAGCAAATTTAGGTTAGGTGTTCTGATGTCATTACTTCCAGTGTCTTCTGTTTGAAGAGGAAGATACAGAAGCTCTTAAGCTCCCTTACGGCTAGCGCTGGTATACCATTTTATACAGAGTGATTGCTGATTGGTGAGGCAGAGACTGAAGTAGCCGTAAGTCTTTCTGAAGCCATCCTGCGCATACACCTACAGGTTCTGTTGCTAGGGGTGGCTCTGATAGAAAGTTTAGCCTAACTACTGTACCTCCTATAGCCAATGTTCCAACATCTTGCCCAAAATCACTTCATGCTGGTAGAGGCTGCGGCTACAGTAGTGCTGAGGTTCTGCAGTGCCAGCACTCCTAAATCATTGGCTACAGTGAGAGAATGGCTGCTACTGATGAGCCGAAAACTGCCCCACAGACTATGATCCTGCACAGCTACCAATAATGAGTCTTTCCATGAAAGCTTGGGTAATGCTTAGCCAATGGTCTGGTGCAAGGAGAGCTTTCTTTGTCTGACCAGCTGGAGAGCCTTCTTTGGCAAGGGAGCCCTGTACAACATGGATAGTCTACTCCTGAGCCAGGAGGGAGTGGGGATACTGGGCAGAACTATGGATCTGGCAGTGGGGGGTGTTAAACTACAGGATGGGAGGATGGTGCAGGGATCATCAAGGGCAGGAGGCAGATTGACTGGATCACCAAGGAAAGTACAATATAGCAGAACAGTGGAGAACCAGTGGAGGAGACCATACCGGGGTGACAAACCACAGAGACATAATTATTTTATTATTTTCACTTGCATGCAGACCATTATATGAAGTGTGGACCCAGCAAAATGGGTGAGTTCAAGGGCCTGTTGCACTTTGAAGGCCTGTACTTCGAGGGACTCACCGGGGGGGGTTAGAAAATCACTAGGACACCAGAATAGAGGGACATGGGCTATTCCAAAGAGATGGGCCTGGCAGGAAAGGGGATGAGGTGGTGTGATTCTTTGTTAGTGTCACTATGGAGAACAAGGAGGACATCGTGGGAGCAAGCAGTGCCACAAAGTTCAACTGGAAAAGGGAAGAGGCAGAAGTGCAACTGGAGGGGAGGGGCTGTTACAGGCCCCCAAACAGCTCTGCGGAGCATGATGCAGAACTGGTAGGAGAAATTACAGCACTGCCAAATCAGGTGCACTTGTGATTCTGAGAGACCCAAGTCTTCCTGGTATAGGCTGGCATCTTGAGAAGAATAACAGCAAGGGTGATACAGACTTCCTGGCCACCTTCAATAACTGCTTCCTAAGACAGCATGACCCACAGGGGTCTAGGTTTGAGGTTACCTTTGACATGGATCTCAGCAGAGAGAATGGGGTCATATCTAGGGTAAATGTCAACAAACTGGCAGGAGGCAGTGACGATAGCTATGTAATTATCTCCCTGGTGACAGGAAAAACTGGTCTAATTGTACTGTGACACTTCTGCTCAGCAAATTGTCATCTTCAGATTTCACTACAACAATCCAAAAGAGGTAGTCAAGGACTTTAGCTTGTGTTTTTGTAATCAACTGTCCCCTTGTAACCACAGCTCTACCTGGGCTGCACAAAGGCCGTGTCACAGGCCTCCGTTATGGTTTCTTGCACAAATTGGTGTAAGTGGACTCTGTGATGATTGATGTGTCTGCTGCTGAGTCTTTTTTTAAAGCTGACAGGGTTTCCTGCAACGTATATGACCATGTGCAAGACTGATTCATCATTTTGAATAAGTACTGGCACTGCTATCTGTAAGAAAAAAAATGGTGATTTTCTCTGTGCTTAGTCACTTCACATTTTAACCCTTAGGCTGCCAACAGAATTCGATCATATAGGAATTCTGGACTGATATATCAGTTTGTGGCCCTGAAAGGGTTAATTGGGAGTGACATACTGCTGCAGAATGCCCTTCCACATGACATTTATTATCCCTCAGCCCCTTATACATCTGCATTGGTGTGGTTATTCCCACTTTTGCCATAACAGTGTTTCCGACTTGCTAACTTTTGCTGTTGCCTCTTTGGCAGCTACTGTGCATCCTTGGGTTTATACATGCCCCCTTTTTGATGGACTGATGTAACCTCCTCTACTCAACATCAGTCTGTGTAACCCCTGGGCCACTTTTTAACAAGTTAGCACCTCCACCCCATTAAATCTGGACACTGGTACCCATATATTGGCATACCATTTACTTTTCAAAAGGTTGGTTCCACCCATGGTGTTAGGATGTATACCTGGCTCATTTCTAGAGGAAGAGAGGGGTGGGGGTACAAGAACAAAACACACAAACCTTGTGTAAAATTACAACCCAGGTCCAGGATGGAGGCTGCTAGGCATATGCTAGATCTAAACTGCGAAGGGGGCCCCAGCAAATCCAACAACCAAAAGCAAGAATCATAATGTCCAGAACAGGAACTGGGATTGCGCAATATGGCTTTATTTAACAGATGGAAAAACTAAAGCAGTAGTGGACCCCCATGGGTGGGTCAAGGCAGGACAGGTACATTTCACAAACTCTCCGTGCATACAGTACTGTTCATGAACACACAAAATAACATCTTCCCATTTCCCAGTGGTGTATATAGTGGACAGCTGGTGACGCACCTGAACATTTTCCTCCCATGAGTGCACATTTTGTGAAACTAAGCCACACACTCAGAACTCTCCTTTGAAAATAGGTGCAATTTATTTGAAACTCAGCCACACACCTAAAACCTGCAGCACTGGCCTTTGCTCGGGTAAAACTGGTACCCTTTATGAACCAGTAAGCCCTGCCTTATAAGCTTTCGGATGGCGTTCCTCCCACCATTTGCCTCAACTGACAGTCGCTGCCATTCCGTCAGGATTACACCATTGAAACCCCTATTTCCCACTGAAATGCTAGAGGTCCCACACTTTCCATTCCTGTCACTCATTGGGGTCACCCAAGTACAAACTGCACTCTCCTGGGTGAACAGGTTACAGAAATTCACTCTGCTGGGTGAACTAGGGGCACTGACTGGTGTGTTCTAGCCTTATCTATGGGCACACACACCCCAGGAACTATTCCCCTAAATTGGTGGAGAACTTGTCTCCTTAGAACAGTACTCACAAACTAGTTGTCCCATCCGCTGGGCATAGAATAACAAAGAGAAGGGACCTTTCCTGGGTAGGATGTCAGAACAGTCTATTAAAAGCTCCCTTTCAAAGCAGCTGAAACACACAAAGGATCTTTAGGGGATTGCCTCTTGAACCCACTGAGAACAAGCAGTTCCTTCTACTTCACAGGGAGTAGAAATCAGGAAATCCTGCTGTAGAAAGTTCTCCACCACTTCACTGAAAGCTGGAAATTGTAGTCCACACTAGGGTGAGAAGTGCTGGGACCTCAACTCAGAGCCCAACTGGCAGACCGTCATTCACTTTCACCTCCACACTGAGAACTGAACACTAACTGAACATTCTAAGCTCCCAAGGGCAGCTGTACACACAAATGGAATATGCTGCTGCATGAGTTCCGAATGACCTAATCATTCTTCTCTCAGGCTAGCTAAGTAAACAATGTAATTGTGTAAGGAGCCCCTAGTGAGCTCCCTACCAGCTGCCTGCTACCTGCCTAGCATGTCACTGATAGGATTCTAGTAACCCCAGGGACTGGGTGGTTACACACACCGCAACCAGACCACTGGCTGTCCACAGCCAAAACATGGCCTAGTACCTGGACATCCTTCCTCTGATACTCCCTACAGGGAAGGTTGATCAGGTCCTCCCTTACCATGTGCCAGGCACAGGCAGGTAACACCAATGGATAGAGGCCTGCTGAAGAAACTCCAGCTCATATCTTATTACTGTGCTATCTATGGATTCTCAGTGGCTCCAAGAAAGTGCCTAAAGCATGTCCTAACAGACAGCATTGGTGACCCCCTATATCCAGAGTCAAACCACCAACCTGCCTCCCACAAGCCCTCTAGGGAAAATCTGTCTGACCTATGCTACCTACCAGGTGCTCAAACCCAAAACCGTTTTACACCAACACACCTATAAAATAAAAAAGGTTAGACATTCTACCATACATTTACACAAGCCTAACAATTCTACACACAAGAGGACTCCAATGAGTCCCAAAAAACCTCTTCATGTCTTGTCTTCTTCCAGAAACTCCTGCAAAAGAAAACACTACAAAACATGTTTCTGCACACAACTACAAACTGTAAAGCCAAAACAATGACCAAACCCCCCACTGGATACTGCACAAGCCCAAAAAGCATTTTTTAAAAGGATTTTCTACAAAAGTACAAAAATAGTGTAACCCCCCTGTTACCCGGGGTTACTAGAATCCCAGTAAGACCTAGTGGTATGCAGGGAAGGCAGCTTGAGAAACTCCAGTTAAATGGATTTCACACTGTCTCACTTTGTTCTCAGTCTCAGCTGGGACTGAGGGATAACATCACCATAGAACTCTCGCAGCTGCATGAGCCACACTGGAATCTGCAGTTGGAGGTTAGGATAGAATGTTAGGGATTTTTTGAACAGTGTGAGTGAGTCTGTGTGTGCAGTCTTGGAAGAGAGGAGCAGCACAGCAGTCTGTGGACAGGCTCTCTGAGCCTTAAGCTCTGTCATAGAGCTACTGTAAGGGAGGTGTGTGTTTCCACCAAAAAGAAGGAACACAGTAAGCTGTTTGTGAAGTGGGTGGAGACCGCTGTTACTGATCCCTGTGCCCCATCCCTGAGGATGAGGGTGGGAAAGGTTGCCTGTCATTCCAGGGCAACTCTCCTGGTTCCGGCTAAGAAAGAAGATGCCTTATTTCAAGTTGTGCTGTGGCACCAGAAGCTGTGGGAAAAAAATTCCTGTGAGGAATTGCCTGTGGGGCACCTGCAACCGAAGGGTGAGTTCGCTCTGGCAGAGGGCCTATGTTTTCACCTGAACTGTTGGAAAGTGGGGATTGGACTACTTAATTTGTAGGAGATCTAGTGTAATAGACATTGCCAGTTAATTCAGATATGTTCAGGTCCAGCACAAAGAGTAAAGTAAAGTGGGGATTGGACTGCTAAATCAGTGGGAGACCTAGAGCAGTGGGCTAAGCCAAGTAAAAGTATGTTCAAGTCCAGCACAAAGAGTAAAGTGAGGATTGGACTGCTAATTCGGTGGGAGGTCTAGAGCAATGGGCTAAGCCAAGTAAAAGTATGTTCAAGTCCAGCACAATGGGAAAGCAAGACAAGTAGAGGAAATGTGACATAAATTTACCCTTTAATCTACATTGCCAAGCTTTACAGAAAGAGATGTTTAATGTCCAAAGGAATGGCCGGGTTTGAATTGTGGAAGTGAGAGGTGGAAGACCCCCCCATCAGTAGTAACCAAATTCATCTCTACGGAATTGCTCTGTGGCACCTTTACTTTCTCTCAGGTACTTTGCCAGTGCCTGAGGAAAGTACCCAGACATGGGATTAAAAGGAAGTTTCCCTTATGGAGCTGAAGTACTCTTAGGTAGTTTAGGGAGCCACCAGCGAAAGGTTTTCATGACATATGGAAGGTGTCCGAGTGGCCAGCAAGGGAGCCGAGCCGGGGAAATCCCAGATAGTGTACAAGTTCGGGCTGTGTACCCAAAGCAGCGTGCAAGTCTGGGTTGTGTGCCCGGTGGGTTCAGAGCCTGAGGGCTGAAGTGTTGGAAGAAGTGTTTATCATTCGTTATAATCTGCATTACCAGAAGTGTAGCCCCATGGGGGTCCGTCTATGCTTTGTTTGTTCTGCTTGGATATGAATAAAGCCACACTTTAGAATCCCATTCCTGGTATTGGACATTACAGTTATTGCTTCCTGTGTTTGGAATTGCTTGGGTGCCCCTGTGCAGAGCAGCCAAACCTAGCCCTTGTGCCGAGTAACCTATTCCCCGAGCCCAGTCCTCCACCTGGTACTGCTGTCAGATTCAAACAGCATACCACCTGTCGTTTGCCAAAAGGCAGGGGGGTGAGGGTTACAATAGAAAACATAAAACATTTGCAAAACATTTTTTTGGCGGGGGGTCCCCTGCAATGTCCAAATCTAGGAAAAGTACAGAGTGTCAAGGCACTACAAATAGTCTCTCCTAGGCCAGAGTCTGCTGAAGCACGGTTCTGGAACAGGTACAGGGCCTGGTGGCACTGCAGTCCAGATCAAGCAAGTCAGTCAGTGAATGAAGTTCCAAGGACATCCTCAATTGCAGGAAAACAGTCTAATTAAAATGAAAAAAAGAGTACTGTACCAGTTTCTAGACAACAAAAGGATGTCAACATCACCTCTCTGGACCTGCAGCCTGATGATCTTCGGCTGCTGGGTAGACTAAATCTTTGGATCAGATGCTTCCATGACCTCCTACTGCTCCCAGACTGGAAATCTTCTCTGACTGCTGGCTGATGAACCTGGATGTTGCCACAGACGAACCTGGATGCTACTGGAGCCGAACCTTGATCACCAAAAGAAAGGCACTTCCATCCTGGGTTGCTGGCTCTTTGGTGGCAGATTGCTGGACTGGCAATGGTTGCAGTCACTTTTGGCAAGCTAGCACAATTTCAGATAAATGGCACCAATTCAGGGGTAGTACCACTCATGATGTGGGGCATAAATTGTTACCCCATCTGGACGCACCATGGGAACATTGTAGAATGTCTCTTGGCCAGCTTTGTCCACTACTCTCACAGAGCTAATTAACAAAGTCCTGCCATGCTTCCAGAATTGCTGTCTCTCATTACACACTTTAATTCAGACCCACTTGTTTACTCTAGGATGCAGGTTAGCACAAGCTTCCTCCCACAAACAGGCATGTCTGTTTTTCTCAGTTTCTTCCCAGATTTGGTGAGAGAAGAAAGGGTACGAAGGTCCATATTCTGCCACAGCTCGTCTATGAACAATTCTCTCCTCTTTGCTGCCTTTGACCAACTCCAAATCACAAGCACGGCTTGAGAGTGGCCATTCCTGGTTGAGCCAGCTTCGAGCACACAGTGCAGAGTAAAAGCAGTCCACCTCCTCCTCAGGGGCACACCACTAGAGCTTTCCTCCATACAGACATCAGGAGGCTCCATAGAAGCCAAGGCCAGTGGCGACTCACAAGGTCCCACTGCAGCCATTGAAGCTTCTTCTTCTTCACATTCTGTCCAGGAGCTGGTGATTGCGCCATCCCCGAAAATGTCCACTCTTCACTGTCCTCAGAGGCATTGGCCTCCCAACAACAAGCTTCCTCCACCTCTGACTCTCCCACAAGGCTAGGATTGGGGCCTTCCACCCAAGGATCTGCTGAACCTGCAACTGCAGCATCCAGCTCCACACTCTGCAGCATGGAACATTCCACTTTTTCTGGGCCTTGCATAGTATCGACACAGACAATGTCCAAGAACTCCTTTACAAATTCTGGGGGGGTCTCTCTGACTGCACCCAGCCTGCTGCTGTTCAGATATGACAGGGTCCCCTGCCAGATTGTCCAAGTTGGAACTAAACGGACATGTTTGGCTTTAGCTACCATTGTGCCACCTGACTTGCTCATCCCAACTCGCTTTCTGCAGTCTGTGCAATGTGAAATTGGCAATACATCGCTTCCTAGTTTTAGGCATACTACACACACATTAACTGGATAGTTAGTCAAAGCCACCTCGGCTGGTGCTGATGAACAGTCATACAGTTTCTCAAAATTAGCTAGCTCTTGTTCTTGTTGGGCTGCCCACACCCTGGCATGGAGCAAGTAGTGAGGGGGTTGCTGCGCCATGTTCTGCAAATTAAACACACAAGTCCCCAAATTACTGCTTTTGTAATCACTCTGAGATTTGGTTTTAACACACTGGTAAAGTTCGCTAACAGGCTGCCTGGCTGCTGCCTTTGTGTTCCACAACACTTCGCAAAACCACTTAAAACTTTGTTTGGATTTTAAAACACTGGTCTAAAATGGCACTGTGTGGTTTACATTGCTGCCTATGCCCCAGTATGGCAACAGCAACTTCACATCACACTCAGTTTAAAATTGCTAGGATTCTGGCTGGATCGTTGGCATTTCAACTGATTTTCTCTAAGCACAAGTTCTCTTCACCTTTCTCAGTCCATTACATTTACTAGCACTTGGACCAGAGGGATCATTTGTCTTAAAGTTCACTCTCTTTGAGAACAGCACTTTCACACACACACACACACACACACACACACACACACACACACACACACACACAGTCCAAGATTTAAATGTTCACAAAACTCTTTCTTTCAGTACTTTTGCTGCATTTGCTCAAGTTCTTACACAGTTTTCCGACCTTTAGCACCACAGTCATTTACTTTTGCACAGGATACTTACAGGTAGAAGCTGGTTTCCATTGTCGATGTAATATGGCCTGCTGCCAACTCGCGAAGGCCCTGGGGTGAAAGCAGGCTGGCGGTCACCAATCGCCGCTTCACGATCACCTGGGTCACTCTCCAGTTAGTGCGTGTCACGGGTTGAGCCCAGTTCTACTGCGAAAAGTTTGAAAAAACTGCTGGTTCCAGAAGCGCTTCTGCTGTAAGTGATTCCTCCTGCTGCAACACGAACTACACGCTGCTCACACACTGCTGGCTGCTCCTCCTCGAAGGTTCCACAACTCGGAGACCCAGGCAAGGGCGGGGCTTAGGTGTACTGGGACCAATCACACGAAGCCATGCAAATGAGCGCTCTCTCTCTCTTTCTGCTGTACTCCTGCACGGTGATCATTGAGAAGGCAAAATTTAAATTGCAAACTGTCACTTTTTTCCTCGGCTGGCAATTTCAGTGGGGCAAGCATTTTTTTTTTTTTTTTGCCCTTGGTCGCCTGTGGGGCAAGCATTTTAAGGCATTTTCACTCAGTACTGGTGCGTTTTCCTAAGCGGCTCCCCTAATTTTCACTGTACACACTTGAAACTTTCTGAGCACTGTCCTTTAAGTCCACAAATACTTTTCTCTGGAAATTTGTAACTTTTAAACAGTTTTTTAAGCGCTTTCATGGCAAGGCAAGGGCAATCATTGCTCAGTTCCAACAGTCCATATTTTCAAGTCAAACACACAAGCAGCATATTTTTTTCACTTTCCTTTTCACAGAAACTCTGGCAACAAAAGACTTTCAGGTGGCATTTTCCTTGGCACAACATCGCTTTCTAACCCCAGGAATCACTCATTATGATTAAACTAATGCAGTCAGACTCCAGTGTTCGACTACCCGGAGAGAATAGAATATTATGCAAATGACAGAAAATTGGCTGCGTGCCAATTTTACAGACTACTACCCTAGCAATTGCTGCAATGAGAGTGCGCTGGTTTTGCTCCATACCTAGTGAAGACGTCCCGGAGAGATCTCCATCAGCTTACTTCTCTTTTTTTTAATACTTGTTTCTTTATTTCAATATAAGTTTACATATGCTGTTTTACCATCACCAGGCATCTGAACATTTTCAAGTATAAATCATTTACAATATTAATTTCAAACTGGCCACATACTTCTGTAAATGAAGTACCTTCTAACAATAGAAAAATAAATACAATTTTACCTCATTTACTTGTTTTAGGACTTCTACTTGCTCTGTTTTTATCCACCTCAATACCATAAAAAAGGAAATTAAGTATAAAACACAAAAGGTGGGAGACAAGTGTGTGAACATTACAGCAAGTACTGTCAGTTGATTGCTCAAGGCAAGTATTAAATAAATACATAAAAAGAGTAGCTCAAGGAAAGTTACTTAAAATTTCTTAATTACAGTTTCATTAACAAAGGGTTAGAAGTAATTCAGGAAAAGGGTGAATGAGGGGGAGGGGTAGAGAGGAACCTTTACACTTTATCTTTATAAAGTTCCCATCTGGTCCATCTATCATTATAATGTTCCCTCTGTTAGTTAATAGTGTATGTTATTCTCTCCATCTGTCGGATTTGAGTAATTATTTCCATCCAGTCCTGTACTGTTGGAGGCAACTCCTGGGACCATTTTTTAATGGTTTTTAAGGCAGCCACTGTAAGGATAGCCCACAGATATTGTTGCGTTTTCCTTAATTTCGGCTGGGTACAGCCCTTTTACACAGTGTTCAGGGCCTACATCCATTGTTAAACCTAACAGTGCAAGTAAGTGTTGAATTATTTGGGACCAGAAACCCTGAATACCTGGGCACCCCCAAGAATATATGTGCCTGGTCTGCTGCAGTATCACCACACTTCCGCCAGTAGTTTCCCTGTGTTTGTGTGCCGGCTTAGCATAATTTCATTGGCGTGTAGAAATATTTAACCCTTATTTTCCAGGTGTACTCTTGCCAACCTGGGGAGGATGTTGTTCTCCAAACATTTCTAAATATTGTTGTCCATGTCTGTGAGTTTAATACGATCCCAAATTCCCTCTCCCATTTCCTCTGCACATACTGTGCATTATGTGCAATATCTGCAATCTGGTTCTCGTATAGCATAGTGATTGCCCCTTTTCCATGAGTTCCTCCCCATACTGTCTCTATCACCTGGGGAAAGGGTCTGTCATCCTGCCAAGTCATGGTTTGTCTCATTTTGTTACATATATAGTCCCTTAACTGATGATAATAAAGACGGTCCGTTAATGACCAGTTATTTCTAGTTCTAAGCGTTTCAAATGGGATCATATCTGGACCTCTGAGAACCTGCCATGCTGTTCGTAGTCCACTTCTCATCTGTCTGTTATACCATATATGCAGAGTGGCTGGGGAGCATTCAGGATCATACCACCACCATCTGTATTTCCATAAATTTTTAGCTGTACATCCTCTCCTGGTGCTCAGTTTACTTCTAATATCACTTATTTGGATTGATAAGTACTTCTTTAATTACTAATTTTAGATTGCTGTTCTTATAGGTTGATTTGGTATAGATTTTACAGTATTTTACTGTTTTTGACTTTTTTCGGTTCCCTCACGGTTCCGTGGAACCGAGGGATCCGCTATTCCTGTGAGGTTTTATCTCAAGTTAACATTATTTTGTAATTGTTAGACGTTCTTCTCGAGTTCCGTCCATAGTTTAAATTTTATTTTAAAAATTACATTTTTCTCGGTTCCGTTTCTTCAGAGAACCGATCAGTGCTCGGTTCCAGGAACTGCTGGCAGTTTATTTTGGATTGGGTTGGTTCCAAAGAACCGATTATTTTTCACTAGCGTTTAAATCTTACTCTCTGCTTAATGTCCGAGGTCCTTGTTGACAAACCTAAAAAACACATAGGGCCCACAGGGTTTAAATATTGTGAGTCTTGTGGTCAGGTTATAGCTAAAGCAGGCAAGCATTCTCTTTGCGTGTTTTTTTTTTTTTTTTTTTTTTGTCCGGGAACTAGCCATATTTATTTTTTCAAACTGAGATCTGTAAAACTTTCTGTCCTAAAACTCTTAAAAATAGATAAAAAAAAAAATTAGAAGAAATGGCCTCTGCTTCTGCTAGTACTACAGAAGAGAACCCCTCTTCCTCTCTTTCCAGTAAGGAAAAAAGTAAGCCCAAAGACACTGAAAAAGTGTCAGAAAAGAATGACCAAGGTAAATCTAAAAGGGCCGTGAAGGCAGTGGCTGAAACTGTCCTACTTAAGAAAAAAATATAAAGAAAAGCATGTTGCTGTGCCTCTGGCCGAGAAGGCTAAGGAGCTCTCAGCAGACAAACGGACTATGCCCTCAGCTGAGGACATTGCAAAGGCTCGTCAGATTTTACAAGCCTTATAGGCTGTGGTACCAGTTCCCACACCGGCTACACCGGTTCCTGTACAGGCTGCAGCACCACGGGAGCCTCAACCTCTGTTTGATAACCCAGAGGTGGAGGAGGAGGAAGCTAGGAATTTATAGAGCCAGAGGTTTCCCCTGAGCAGGACTTTGCCCCTGGACCAGAGGACTACATTTCCCATTACTCCTTTGTCAAAAATATGGTAGACACCCTCATTCTTCCCCTCCAGGAGACGGAGGAGGATGTGGAGGAAGCAGATTTCTTGGATATGATGGGGCTAGCTCCAAGACCCCTACTTCAATACCTGGTGAGGATAAAAAGATGGACAAAAAGTATCAGCTGGATAGAACCACTGCTGATTTCCCATTCACCCATCCTGACCCTGAGGGGGTGGTCCAGGCGACTGCCTGTGAGAAAGCCAGAATCCCTCTAGCTACCCATCCCCCTGACAAAGACTCAAGGAAGATGGATACTATGAGTGAGAAGGGGTATATGGCAGCCTCACTTATTGTGAGACAGGCAAGTTATATGGCTTATGCTGTGCAGTATGGAATTCTGTACTGGCTCTGTCCGATAAGGTCCCAGGTAAAGTGGCAGTTGACTTACAAGAAACTTCAAGGGCTGCACTTGATGCAACCAAATATCAGTTCCACATGGCAGTAGATGCCAACGACATTGCAGCCAGACTGATGGCCTTATCTGTCTCCCTTAAGAGGTTTGCCTGGTTAAGGGCTACCAACTTAACCCTGAACACTCAAGCTAAGGCAATGGATTTTCCCTGTGAGAAAAATTCACTATTTGGTGACAAAAATGAGGCATACATGAAAAAGGTGGAGGAGTATAAGGCCACCTGTAGAAGTAATTCCAAAGAAAGGCCTTCCACCTCTTATAGGGCCCAGAATAGAGGGGGAAGGGGTAGAGGGTCTTACCCCAGACCTGTTTTCCAGGTACAGGCTTCGCAGGTCTACCAGCAGCCGAGGCATTATTTCAGAGGTAGGGGTAGAAGGTCTATGAGACAGGCTTCACCCTCACCACAGTCCCAGGCTCAGCCCACACAGAATCTCTGACAGGCTAGTACAGGTCACTTCCCCACCATCATCTCCACCACCACCCCCAGAGGGTGTCAGATTGGCTTACTACCTCCAGGCTTGGCATACCATCACCACAGACAAGTGGGTCCTGGAGATAGTGAGCCAGGGACTGTCACTCAGTTTCAAATCACTTCCCAAGCTGAGGGCAAGAACCGTTGCTCCAGTCACCTCTGCAGACAGAATCCTACTGGAGGCAGAGGTAAAACACCTGCTTTCAATCAGAGCAGTGGAACCAGTGCCCCTGAAACAGAGGCAAAGGCTTCTATTCCAGATACTTCCTTGCCAAAAAGAAAAATGGGGATTGGCAACCTATCCTGGATCTAAGGCTTCTAAACAAGCACATCCTAAAGCCAAAGTTCAAAATGGTGACCGTATCATTAATAATCCCCACACTGCAAAAAGGGGATTGGTTAACATCCCTAGATTTAAGGGATGCCTATTTCCACATTCCTGTTATGTTAACCCACAGAAAGTACCTGAGGTTCAGACTAGCTTCAGGTCATTACCAATTCGCAGCACTGCCATTCGATCTAACTTCTGCTACAAGGGCATTCGTGAAATGCCTAGCAGTGGTAGTTGAAAACCTGAGAAAACAAGGTGTGACAGTATTCCCTTACCTAGATGACTGGTTGGTAGTATGCCAATCCCTGCAGCATGCCAAACAGTCACTGGCTCTCACAAAATCTACTCTGGAATCCCTAGGCTTCCTCATAAATAAGCAGAAATCGCATAAAAAGCCAGTTTAGGTGCTGGATTTCATAGGAGCAGAGTTAGATACCACCCTGGGCAGAGCCTTCTTGCCAAGGACAGAGTGGATTACATCATACAGGTCGCAAGTTCCTTCATTTTGGGAAAATCCAAACCAGTCAGGGACTTTCTCAGGTTGCTGGGTCAGATGGCAGCTGCCACAATAGTGGTGCCAGGTTCTAAATGAGGGACATCCGGTTTCATTTAAGACAGTACTGGTCACAAAGGACAGACCCACTGTCCAAACTGGTACTAGTCAACTAGTCATGCACAGCCTTTTGCAGGCACTTCAGTGGTGGCTGGACGAATACAACCTCAGGGTAGGCATGCCTTTTCTAAAGAAACAGCCATCCATAATTCTCACAACAGATGCTTCTCTTTTTGGCTGGGGGGTACATATGCAGGATCACACAGCAAGTGGCACATGGGTCCCTTAAGAGTCCTTATTGCACATAAAATCTACTGAAGCTCAGGGTGGTGTACCTGGCTCTATTGGCGTTTGCTCCCCATCTGCAAAACAAACTGGTGCAGGTCAGGACAGACAACACCACAACCATGTGTTACATCAACAAACAGAGGGGAACCTGGTCCATACCACTTTGCATGGATGCAATGAAGCTGTGGTCCCTGGCATACTCCATGCAAGTATCTGTCAGCCATACACCTTCCAGGGAAGGACAACATACTGGCAGGCTCTCTCAGCAGGATAAGTCAGGACCGCCACGAGTGGTCACGGAATCTCCAGATCCTCAATTCAGGTTTCAGAAGGTGGGGCACTCCAGAGGTGGATCTCTTTCCCTCTGCAGAAAATCACCAATTGCCCTTGTACTGTTGCAGGCCCCCTCACAAGGGCACAGTTCCCTTGGATGCAATGGCCCTGGATTGGTCAGGGAAGTTTTTGTATGCCTTCCCACCTTTCCCAGTGATTCTCAGGACCCTAGTGAAATTAAGGTCTCAATCAACAAAGATGATACTGGTGGCACCAGACTGGGTGAGGCAACACTGGTATTCGCTCCTGCTGTCCCTATCAGTGACCTCACTAATTCACTTGCCCAGGAGACACAACCTGTTGACCTCCTCCGGGGGCAGGATCCTGTATCCCAACCTCAAGTCACTGAGACTCAAGGCCTGACTCTTGAGGACTTAGAATTTGCTAATCTCAAACTGTCTGAACAAGTCCTGACAGTGCTCAGGGGTTCCAGGAAACCTTCCACTAGAAAAACATATTCCTCTGAAGTGGAAGAGGTTCTCCATTTGGTGCTCATTACCTGACACATCTTCACACATTAGGATGGAGGCCTTTGACTCTTAAGGTTCACCTGGCTTTAGTTTCAGCTTACCTGTCAGCTGGTAAGGAGAGGTCCATTGCCTCTCATCCGGTTTTCAGAAAGCATTTCAAAGGTCTTATCCTCCTCCACCCTCCTCTGAGGGAACCTGTTCTGGCCTGGAATTTAAACATCTCCATTGCCAAGCTGATGGAACCACCATTCAAACCCATGGCAACTGCAGATCTGAAATTGGTCACATGGAAGACTGTGTTTCTAGTGGCCATTACCTCAGCCAGAAGGATCAGTGACTTGCAAGCCCTGCGTACAGATGTAGACTACATTTCATTCCACAGGGACAAGGTGGTACTCTGGACCAGTAGGAAATTCCTTCCTAAAGTGGTATCTGATTTTCATTGACTCTGCCTGTTTTCTTTACAGAGAATTCCAGTTCTTCTGAAAGGAAACTTCACTGTCTTGGTGTTAAGAAGGCACTTAGCCACTACATTGACAGAACCAAAGCATACTGACCAGGGCAGACACAGCTCTTCCTCACTTATGGGGAAGTTGGCAAGGGTAGAGCTGCCACAAAATGTACAGTTGCTTGCTGGATAGTGGCATGTATAAGGTTTGTTATGAAAAAGTGAATAAGCAGGCGCCCTTAGACCTAAGGGCACATTCTACAAGGGGTACAGCTGCGTCATTGGCGGCTTCAAGAGATATCCCACTACTGGAAATCCGCAAAGCAGCCACGTGGAAAACAGTGCACACTTTCACAAAGCATTACAGCCTGGATCTACAAACCAGAAGTGATGCCAGGTTTGGCACAGCAGTTCTGCATAACCTGTTCCCCAAATAGGTTCTCTGCCCAACCTCCAGAGGTATTGCTTGGTGGTCTGCATTAGTTTAATCATAATGAACGATTCCTGGGGGTTAGAAGAAAAAAATTACTCACTATAGTAATCTTGTTTCTTCAAAGGAATCGCTCATTATGAGTAAAGCACCCACCCTGCCTCCCCTACTAGTACCTGAAGGAAAAGAAAATGTTTTTTTTTGAGGTGGTGTTTGGTTCTGCATCCCTGCTTGGGTGTTTCATATAGCACAGACCCACTCTGTTTAAACCCGTTGGTTTCCTTGTTGTCTCATGTTAGGCCTGTCTGTGGGGGACATTTAATCTTGGGGTGGGGGGGGCTTATATTTATTATAACATTATTAGATAGGGGGTCTGATACCCAGTTAGACTCAGAAAGAATATGAAGCACTCTCAGTACAGCAGTTGCTAGGTCAGCAGTTTGAAATTGGCATGAGCCAATTAGAGTTCTGTAATTTGCATAACATTCTGTTCTCTCCGGGCAGTCGAGCACATGAGACTGACTGCATTAGTTTAATCATAATGAGTGATCCCTTTGAAGAAACAAGATTACTAGGGTGAGTCACTTTTTCTTCTGGTAAATGGTCTTCTGTTTGGGTGCACCGCCACCAGATAGGAAGATTCTAGACATACCCTCAGCATTATCTCTCACCCAAAACATATTTATTTTGGACGAGCCTTCATTCTTTGTAACTACTGCCCAAATTAAATATCACCAGATGAGTCCCCATTTGTTTGTAACCGCCAGGCCACTTTTTAACAAGTTAGCACCCCCCCCCCCATTAATTCTGGACACTGGTACCCACATATTGGCATACCATTTACTTTTCAAAAGGTTGGTACCACCCTTGGTGTTAGGATGTATACCTGGCTTATTTTTAGAGGAAGAGTTGGGTGGGAGTACAAGAACAAAACACATGAACCTTATGTAAAAATCACAACCCAGGTCCTGGGTGGAGGCTGCTAGGCATATGCTAGATCTAAACTGCTGAGGAGGCCCCAGAAAATCCAACAATCAGAAGCAAGAATGAAAATGTCCAGAACAGGAACTGGGATTGTGCAGTATGGTTTTATTTAACAGATGGAAAAACTAAAGCAGTAGTGGACCACCATGTGTGGGTCAAGGCAGGACAGGTGCATTTCATGAACTCTCCTTGCATGCAGTACAGTTCATGAACACACAAAAGAACAAAAGAAGGGACTTGGCAAGGTTAGAGGAATGGTCAAATGTATGGCAGCTTAGATTCAATGCTAAGACGTGCAAAGTAATGCACCTGGGAAACAAAAACCCAGGGGAAGAGTACACAGTGGGGGGTGAGATACTAACAACAACAAAAATGGAAAGGGACCTGGGGTAGTCGTATCAGATGACCTAAAGGTGGGCAAGCAATGTGAGAGGGCAGCAAGGATGGCTGGGGGGATACTGGGATGCATAGGGAGAGGCATCACCAGTAGAAAACAGGAAGTTATTATCCCTCTGTACAGACAGCTGGTGAGACCCCATCTGGAGTACTGCGTGCAGTTCTGGAGACCCAGTCTCCGCAAAGACATAGACAGGATGGAAGCTGTCCAGAGGAGGGCAACTAAAATGGTGCAGGGTCTGCACCGAAGACACATGAAGAGAGACTTAAGGAGCTTAATATGTATAGCCCTCGAGGAAAGGAGGGAGAGGGGACATGATAGAAACTTTCAAGTACCTCAAGGAATCAACAAAGTCCAAGAGGGTAGCATCTTTCAAAAAAGTGTGCAGAACAAGGGGCACAATTTGAAGATGGGGGGCTCAGAGGTAATTTAAGGTATTTTTTCACATAGAGGTTGTGGGTGCATGGAACAGCCTTCCGGGAAGGTTGTGGAGTCAAAAACAGTGGTGGAATTCAAGCATGCATGGGACAGTCATAAGGCAATTCTAGGGGGTGGGGGCAGGAAGAAGTAGGCTGCTGGTTAACTAGGATCTGCAGTTTATCCATTAGGTAGGGAAATAGGCAGACTGGGTGGGCCAAGTGGTCTTTATCTGCCGTCAAATTCTATGTTTCTATGTTTCTTTCCATTTCCCAATGGTGCATATAGTGGACACCCGACCATGCACCCGAATATTTTCCTCCCACGAGTACATATTTTGTGAAATTAAGCCACACACTCAGAACTCCTCTTCGAAAATAGGTGCAACTTATGTGAAAGTCAGCCACCCATCTACAACCTGCAGCACTGGCCTTTGCTCAGGTAAAACTGGTGTCCTTTATGAACCAGTAAGCCCTGCCTTGTAAGCTTTCAGATGGCATTCCTCCCACCATTTGCCCCAACTGACAGTCTCTGCCATTCCTTCAGGGTTACACCACTGAAACTCCCATTCCCCACTGAAATACTAGAGGTTCCACACTTTCCATTCCTGTCATTCAATGGGGTGACCAAAGTACAAACTGTACTCTCCTGGGTGAACTAGGAGCACTGACAGGTGTGTGCTAGCCTTATTTACGGGCACACACACCCCTGAAACTATTCCCCTAAATAGGTGGAGAACTTATCTCCTTAAAACGGTACTCATAAACTAGTTGTTCCATCCACTGGGCATGGAACAACAAAAAGAAGGCACCTCTCCTGGGTAGTATGTCAGAACAGTCTCTCAAAATTTCCTTTCCAAAGCAGCTGAAATACACTAAGGATCTTCAGGGGATTTCCTCTTGAATACACTGAGAACAAGCAGTTCCTTCCACTTCACGGAGTAGAAATCAGGAAATCCTGCTGTAGAAAGGTCTCCACCACTTCACTGGAAGCTGGAAATTGTAGTCCACACTAAAGTGAGAAGTGGTGGGCCCTCAACTCAGAGCCCAACTGGCAGACCTTCTGCCACTCTCACCTCCACACTGAGAACTGAACACTAACTGAACTTCTATACTCCCCAAAGTAGCTGTACACACAAAGGGATTATATTGCTGCAAGAGTTCTGAATGACCTAATGCAATCAAATATACGAAAATGGCAGCAGAAACAGGCCTCATGGTCTGTCGAGGTCTGCGAATGTGCAGCTAGCCCCTCATCACGCAGCTGCCCCTCCCACCCCCTTCCCAGTATCCCTTACCCTGTCCCAACCCCTCTTGAAACTGCCCACTGTCTGACAGGACACTGTCTCGTCTGGTAAGGTGTTCCATTTGTCCACCGCTCTTTCTGTAATAAAAAGTGTCTCATCTCCTTCTTGAATCTTCCCCCCCCTCCAATCTCAGTCCATGCCCTCTCATGTTCTTCCCCTTTCTCATCTGAAAAGTCCCTTCTGTGGTGGTATTGTTTATCCCCTTCAGATACTTACAGGTCTCGATCGTATCCCCCATCCCTCCTCTCCTCCAGTAAATACATATTCAGCTCTTCCAGCCTGTCCTCGTAGGGCTTGCTCTCCAATCCCTGAATCATCTTTCTGGCTCTTTACTGCACACCCTCCAACAAACTGATGTCCTCCTTCAGGAATGGGTGCCAGTACTGCACGCAGTACTCCAGGTGGAGCCTGACCAATGACCTGTACAGGGGCAGGATAACCTCCCTTCTGGAGGAGATCCCTCTTGCAGTAGACTCTAACATTTTGTTGGCTTTTGCTGCCACCTTCCTGCTCTGAGCAGAGTTGTTCAGAACTTCATGCTCCCCGTAGTGATCAATTCTGTGTCCTTCTCCTCTGTGGAGCTCCCCAGCTGTACCCCATTCAAGTGATAATCCCTCCCCCTAATCATTCTTCTTTCAGGCTAGCTGAGTAAACAATGAAGTCATTGTGTAAGGAGCCCCTAATGAGTTCCCTACCAGCTGCCTGCTACCTGGCTAGCACAACACTGATAGGATTCTAGTAACCCCAGGGGACTGGGTGGATACGTATGTATTCTGAATCTTAAGTAATTTAGAATGTCTATGAATCTCTTTTGCTGCAGGGAGAGCACTTTGTATTTGCAGCTTTTAAGATTGTTCTTTGGCCTTGAGTCCAGCCACTACCCCATCTCATATTTTTTCTTCTTTCTGAGCCCCAAAATCACTCTACAGACTTTCCAGTATTCTGTTTCTTTGCTGTGATCTGTCTCTCTCATACATTATATTGCACTTGGGTAAACTCTTCACCATATTACTTCAATATATCATACTTGTTCTCATCCCTCACATCTTCAAATGCAAATGATTTATATAAATAGGCTCGACATCTGGCCCCATAACAAATATAATTGAACTGACCTGTACTTCCTCCTGCTCAGCAGACATCTCAGTAGCAGATCTTTATCTGGTAAAATGCTTCTTCCAGTCAGGCCATTCAGATGATTTGGCAAATTTCAGAGCCTATATGGGTTAAAGGGAAACTGTACCCATTGCATTCTACTTTACATACACAGTAGCTGACCCTTACTACTCAATCCAGGCATAGTATATAAAAGCCTGTTACTACAAGAACCACAGAATGCAGTTTAATAAACTTTTACAGCTCCCACCAGTTCCTCAAAGCACCCTGCCACTTTTCTGAGTGCCATCACACATTCCCACCTAAGGTCCCTTCTGGTGACATCCATGCCCTCACCATCTGGTGATAGCATGGACGTCTAGCTACCAGTAACCCTGTATATTACAGTGCACAGTGTGCACCTGTGACTGCCCAAGTCCCAATAACAAATGCACACATACCAGAGTAGAATGCTGAATGTTCGTTTTTCCAAGGTCGCCAGTAGCGCAATGTTAATACTGGCTGTAGCAAGCTCACTGCCCAGTTCACTGCTGTTGTGGTAGTGCCGCATACACATGCCGCTCTGAAGTGAGCACGCAGGCCTGCATATGATAAGTAGCCAGGATCCCGTGCTATTACTGTTGAATGTGGCAAAATACAAACAATGTCTACTTCCTGCATGTCCTAGTAAAGAACATGTGCAGGAACTGCTAGAAGGGTGTGGGAAGCAAAAACGAGCATGGGATAAGTTAATTTAGCTATTTGAAACTGATTACTATGAGAGCGCTTCACACTGACTGTTGTCAGGCTGTCACAGCTGCACATTGTTCACTGACATATGCAAGGTTTCTGGTGGCTAGACATCCATGCTCTCTTCAGATGGTGAGGCATGAACATCATCAGGAGGAACATTATGTGGGAATGTGTGAAGGCACTAGGAAAAGGTGGCACAGTGCTGGGGGGAGCTGTAAGTTTATAAAACTGTATTTTGTGGTTCTTGTAGCACTAGTCTTTCTATGTTCTATGTCTGGATTGGGTGGTAAGGGTCAGCTGTAAATCAAGTAGAATGCAGTAATACAGATTCTCTTTTAAGTTTGGCATGGCTAGCCCCCAGATTCCCATTTTACTATTTAAAAACTTAATTTCTGAAAAGGATTCATGCTTCTGACTCTATCCAGATGAAGACAGCGCATGCCCTGCTGTCTTTAACAATTAACTTTATTGTTCAAGTTCTCACATGACATTGTCACACATGCAGTACAGGACAGTTTTATTAACACAGCTGACAAACATGAACTCTCTGTCACAAAAGCACCTGTTTAACTTCTCTGGGAACACTTCCCCTTTAGTGTACTTCACCTGTGCCACAGTTTGGCTCTGTTTCAGGAAGGTTTGTTGGTTGTGCTTTAATACACTACATCATGGGTGTTAGATTGCCACTTTGCTTCGACTCCTTACCCCAACACATCTCGTTAGGTGTGTTTACATAGCTGCACTGAAGGCTGCATTGCTCCGGTCATCCCTCCTCCTGCGCCAGTGCATGAGCGCATTTACATGACCCCTCTCGGTGCAGATGCAAATTGCGCTTGAAAAGGCCCATGAGTCTGGCAGGCGGGGGCTTGGTGGTGTCAGCAATGACATGTCAGATGACAGTGAGCATCATTGGAGGGTTGCTGAGGATGCTGGGAAGCAAGGGTGCATCCTATTCACATGGCAGTTTACACCGCTCGCTCTGGCAGTGTCCCCAGCTGTGCTGCAGCTTGAGGAGAGGACAAGCATTCAACTTACCATGATCTGGTAAGTGTCCACATTTACACCGCAACAACCCAAGTGCTGGAGCTGCTGCGGTGCAAGTCTGGCAGTGTAAACTGGCCTTTTGTTTATTAGGGCACAAAACTCATTACGTTCCCTTATGTAACCTCAAGTACTATAGGCTTAATTTCCCTCCCAGTGTTTCTCCCCCTCCAGTGTCTACAATGACCCCAACTACTGAAGATTTGCATTTTGCTACTGTACAGTCACCAAGCTGATCGATTGGATAACCTTCCTTTTCCAGGCTTGAATTAGAGCTTACCCACCTCATTACTATCCTGATGGCAGAGCCAGTAGGAAGTCACTTGTTGGTTCTGCAGGGTTGGTCAGTGCCTTTGTATCCTGCTTTCCCAAGAGGCAGGCTAACAATCCACACTGGTCCCGAGTAATGCTCTGGGGAGGAGATTGTTTATTACAACTCCTGCTTGGCCCAGGGCCAGCACAGAGTGGCCACTGCTGGAGCTAGGCAGAGCTGTGATTTATCATGTGATGAGCAGTTTCTGTCACACAGACAGATGGACTGAATTGAATTGAAGGGATTCTGGCTCCTTGCTGTCAGACGTAGGTCATCTGGAACTAATTACAGCCAAGCTGTGTAGCCTGCGCATTAACCCTTGTGGGCCCACAGCTCTGACCCTTGGCATATATGTAGGTGATAACACACAACAGGGCATGTGCTTGGGCTTTGGAGTACACCTGCCTCAGGTACGTGATAAGGGATGAGGCAAAGCAGAGTGTCTTCAGCAACCCAAGAAGTGTCTATATCGGACAGCAACCACACACACACACACCCCCCCCCGGAAGTGTGTTATCACATTTATAAAATGGGTGCAGAATTAAATATTATGGGGTGACACGAAAAAGGTACAAGCATCTGGTCACTGGTGAATAATGCACAGTTGTGTTGGGTTATAGAGTAATAAAAGGAGAGAAATGTGACATTAGGGTTTTAAACCAATCCCCCTACCCCCATCCTCTGCCTCGTGACCAAAGGCTGAGCTGCCAGTCTAAGGCTGTATCCCATAGATCTGCTGCATCAAGCTACAGGTCTGAGGCTGTACCCGAGGTCTGGAGCATTACCCACAGGTCTGCAGCATCAAGCTACAGGTCTGATGCAATACTCCTTGGGTTCCTCATAGGGTATTTTATTTCATGTAAGGTCGTAGTCAAAGTAGTAGATTCATTCGGCATGGCTCCAGATGCATAGCTTACTTTGTAGGGTCAAAGGGGCCTAACTATGTAGCACGGCCCCAAACCTGCATAACCTAAGTGAAGCAGCAGACCCATATGGTGCAACCCCAGATCAGTAGTCTGCTTCATCCTACAGGCCCTGTGCATAGCAACAGACCTTGTGCACAGTCCTGGTTTGCAGCAACACTCTACTGGACCCCCACAAACACATTTCTGAGCAGATTTACAAGGTGCCACATATGTTAATTGCTAGCTGGGGTGGCAGCTTGGCTGCCTTGACAGTTTGGGCCACAATGGCCAAGTTTAAGAACTCTGTGACATCAGTTGAGCTGAAGCCTACCATGAAGCCCTCCGTGCAGGGCTTCTACTCAGTTGGTGTTACTGTAGTCCGAAACTACTAAGAAATTCAAAAAAAATTAACATTGTCAGGAAAAGCTGCATTTAAAATGAGCCCTGAATAAGAGAAAAAGCAGGATTATTTCAAAACAAACACATGAAACCATACACTGCAGTTAACAAACAGACTTAAAGGAGTACTACTGGCTGAGGTGAAGCCCCAATCACTGCACAGATAAGGGATTCACCTCAAAGATCCCCTGTATGCACCTTATGAAATAAAGCATTTGTTTATCTGCTTACTCGTTAAGAGCACCTGTTCCCCGGTGCAGCCAGCATTTTGAAATATGGCACTGCTCACCCCCTGGGATTGTGCTGGAAAGACGGCCATATTGTGATGCAGCTTTGCCCCTTCCTGTTCAAAGCCCATATGTATGGAACTTTTAATATATCAGGATTTCCCATGCCCAGTGCTTTTTTGTCATAATTTGCATAAATGCCATGTATGTGCCAGACATACACATGGCATTTAGACAAATTATGTAAAAACAGTCCCTGGAAAGGGACAGTTATCTGGAATTATACAATGGCAACTAAAATACCCTGCTCTCATTGGTCAGCTGGCACTATCACCCTGTTGTAAAATTCAGCATCACCAACAGGAACAAGTGCCAGCCAGCCATCTTTCTAAAATCAATCCAACACCAAATGTCAGGGGTGAGAAACCGATATTGTATACCCGCCAAACAGCACATAATGGTTTTTTTTTTTATCTCATGGCTGCT
This sequence comes from Neoceratodus forsteri, assembly GCA_016271365.2. Classification (NCBI taxonomy): domain Eukaryota; kingdom Metazoa; phylum Chordata; order Ceratodontiformes; family Ceratodontidae; genus Neoceratodus; species Neoceratodus forsteri. The sequence goes on from CM028130.1 coordinate 1,077,822,592, forward strand.
CCACACTTACCGCTTGCCGCTCCACCAGCCAATACATTTCAGTCAATTCAAACATGCAGCCGTTGCGCTCAGAACCCGGAGAACTTTTACCCCGACCAACCAGCTCAACTCAAACATGCAGCCGTTGTTATTCCGAACCCTCACAAACACCGCATAATTTCGTTACTGCATCCGAGCAGCAGACAACAGCTAGGGGACAATTTTTCACCACACCACAAATGTAATTTTCATTGTACCTGCATCTCCTTTGTATGTCTCTAATCACTACTTTCATGATCTCTCACTCCACTCCTACTCGCGCCATTCTCCCGGTCTGTCACTCCTCTCCCGCTTCATTCATGGTCTGTTCTCTACCTGAACTCCTACTGCCGCTTTCCGAATACTTTAAATTTAAAAAAAACATAAAAAGAAGTGGAAACAAATTTCTCTCGACCTCTACAGTTACTGTCTCCTTCCTGAACAGTTGAACCCGGAAGCACACAGTCTCCGGTGCCACCTGTTACTGCTTTCAGCACTGACGGTTACTTAAATCTCCCATGCTGTCTCTGTAAAAAAAAAAAAAAAAAAAAATAATAATAATTAGCCCACAACTGTAGTCCTCTTTTTAATGCCAAAAAAAACAAACTCACTCAAACAAAACAGCACTTCTCTATATATGGTTGCATTAGGAATAATAGGGAACTATTTTTTGTGGTGGAATGACAAATGTTATAAAAATTATTATAAGTGGAAAAAACTCTATTTCTCTTTTCATTTTTGTTACAAAAAATCAAGGGAACATTGTATAATTGCAATAACCTCCAGGGTGTTGGTGATGCTAGTTTTACCACGCCTGGCAAAGAGTTACTCCACTCGGCCTGCGGCCTACGTGACAAACCACGCCAGGCGTGGTGAACCAGCATCACCAACACCCTGTCGTGGTTTATTGCTTAATCCACTGCCACATCTGAGCCACTTTGAAGAGATTACACCTTTGCCATCTGCTAACTACTGCATATTGTCCTAGGACCCCCCTCAGTCATTACAGAGATGGACTGAACTTCATTTACAGCCCTTCATTGAATGTTCTAGCACTTGGCAACTCCTGTATGGTGTGCCTGGAATAGCTGTGAGCTCCCTCACAGCCTGTGTTAACCACTGCCTACACTGACTGTTGCTGGGAGAGGTCACTATACCATTGCCTTTGACACCTACTAGGAGAGTGTAAACTTGAAAGAGCTGTGAGCTCCCTCACAGCCACATCTTTATGTACCATTACATACAGTAGTTACTGTTGGCATACAGTGGGATCGAAAGAGTAGTTAGTGACTCCACAGCTGGTGGGTGCTCTTTGCTGCAAGGAGTTGGTACTGGAGTGTCCATGAGTCTCCCAACAGCTAGTTTTTCTACACCACTGCATACAGCTTTATGGCTGGGAGTGGCTTAAACTGGAAATGACTTTCCCTATAGCCAGTGCTTTCTATAACAGTATTCATCATTGACTCATTCGGGTAGGAACCACCAGTATCTTGCACTATCCTTTTCAGCAGCTTCTGCTGGGATTGGGCAGTCCAGGAACGTACCAACTGCCAGTTCTTGTTGACACACAGTTGTGTGTCAGTAAATGTGGAATGTGCAAATCTGCTCACCACCTGGTTCTCTGTGCTGCTTTTAGACAGCATAACTTGCTTTTCCTTTACTGAAATTCCGCAGGACGCTGGAAAACGGTTCTTTAAACTGTTCTTAGAAACAGATTAAAGCTTACAGCTTCAAAGCATCCACACTGTGTAAAGCGAGTTTAAAAACGTGTTGGTTCCTTAACAAATCCGTGTCAGTGTGTTCTCACTGGTGTCTATTCATCCGTTTTCTGGCACTCTCAGCACCCGAAAGCTGCTTACCATCATGCTTTGCAGCGACATTGAAAGCTTCAGAATTGTGCTGTGGAAACCGTGTCGTCCTGCTGTCACTGATGGTGAATCCGAATTACAATCGGAACCGTTTTGAAAACCATGCTCAAGCCTACCTCGAAGCAGGGTTTGAGCACGGTTCACTAAAACGGTTCACAAGTCATGCTAAATGTGAACGCAAATCGTGATAGCAGCTATTTAAAATATTTTACCACCGATAAAACGTTTTAAATAGCACAGTGTGAACAAGGCCTAAGTTGCTGTGATGGGATTTAATTTCTGGTCCTCACCTTTATGTTGGAGCAGTGTTCTTTGGGGCCACTGTTTTCCAGTAAAAGGTATTTGGTATTTCAGTCAAGACATCTGTTTTCCTTAGTGCTTCTTCAGAAGCAGCATGACTCTCACCACACACACACACACACACACACACACACACACACACACACATATATATCAGAGTTAACTGATACCAATTAAAGCATGCTGGAATCAGTTCATAATCTCACGCTGCAGAAACACCCCCCACACTATCACTACCACCATCTATGGAGGAAGCTGGGTGACTGCTGCTGCAGTCATCTCAAATGCCGGGATGATGGAATGTGCTGAGGGAACTGAATGGATATTACAAGTGACTACAAAGAATAAAAGGCAGGGGTTTTACCAAAGTCCAGTGAATAAACATAGGTTTTGTTTAGCTACAGATAAAGCAGCAGTGTATGATAGGGATGAGAAGAAAAAGAAAAGTATGAGCACACACACACACACAAAAGTTTTTAGAGCTAAATTAGCCTTTTATTATGCCAGAATATCCACGGCCATGAACCCTGCGCTTCGGCTGAATAGCCTTCAAAGGGGTCTGGCTATGTGTGAGAACACAAATATATTTAAACAGTGTCTGATGTCATAAAAAAGTGACGTGAATACTGAAATACACATACCACTATATTCCCAATTTACATACATATTAATACAATTTACATACATATTAGTACAAAAAAATCCACATGTATATTTATACACTTTGTTTTACCACATTCCTTATTATTTATTTATTTAATTCAATATATTAAGTTACAGGAAATAGTATTCATCATCTTTCATTTTAATAGGAAGTGGAAATGTAGTCACAAAATTAGGTAGGGAAGCAAAAGGAAAAGAGGGGAAGGGAAAAAAGGGGGGGAAGTGAGGGAGGAAGGGGAAAGAAAAAGGGTTTAATGGGGGCAGAAAACACAAGAAGGAACTGGGGATGGGAAGGGAGGGAAGGGAAAGGAGGGGAAAAAGGAAAAAAGGGTAAGAGGGGTAGTGATGTAACTGGGGCTCAGAGAAATCACTGCATAATAACGAATCCTACAGATAGAAAAAGGGAGATCTAAGGTGGACCGGGAAGACGTCAAGATGTGATCACCTAAGTCTACTTCCATGCCACAGTGTGGTTGAAAGAACCATTTATTAGGCTGGGGGATCCACAGACATTCATTCGCCAGGTTACCTGCAAGAGAAGGAAAAAAAAAAGGTAGAAATAGATTAAATCAGTGTTCACCGTATATAATCATGTGAAAAGCAGTTATTCTAGTATTTCTTTTCTTTTAGAAATGGCTTAAAGTCCCATTGTTCATTTAACCCATCTGGTTGTACTGTCCTCTGTTTAAAAATCCACCTACTTTGTTTTTTCAATAGTTCATTGGTTTTGTCACCACCATATTTAAGGGGTTGTTGCCAATCTAGCCCCATGAATCTGAAGCTTTTGGATCTGAGTTATGTTTCTGTGAGAAATGCAGGCCTATCGGGGTATGTGTTTTCCTATTAATTATGTTCCTAATATGCTCTAGGATTCTCTGTTTAAGGGCCCTGGTAGTACGTCCAATGCATAGCTGATTGCATCCACACCATATAGCATAAACTACAAAAGAAGTGTCACAGTTTATAAATTCCTTCATTGTATACTTTTCTTTGTTTGTAGGTTGTATGAACTCATATCCTGTGTTATAATAACTACAAACATTACATCTTTGGCATTTGAAATTTCCCTGTGGTTTCTTTCCTAGCCATGTTTTTTTATCTGGTTTAGTTGGTCTACTCTTGACTATTTTGTCTTTTAAATTCTGACCTCTTGAAAAAGTAATTCTTGGTTTTTCTCCTATCACCCCTTTTAAATTTCTATCAGAATGTAGTATATGCCAATTCTTGTATACAATGTTCCTTATCTGTCCTGACCAGTTGTTATACTCAGTGACACATGTTACTGGTGTAGTATCATTTTTAGATTCCTTCCTTTTCTCAGCTAATATTTCTTCCCTTCTCACATTATATGCTTTGTTTAAAGCTTGGGTCAGTAAATCATGTTTATAACCCCTTTCCAAAAACCTTTCTCTTGGTTCTTCTGCTTGGGTCCAAAAACTTTGATCTTCAGAGCAGTTCCTGCGTAAGCGCAAGAATTGTCCATAGGGGATAGAATCTTTCAGGTTCTTAGGGTGTGGACTATCAGCCCTAAGTAGTGTATCGGTGGCTGTAGATTTTCTGTGATTTTTTATGGTGACAGAAATTCTAGGTAATGGTGGTCTTTGCAAAGTCGGATCTAGAAAATCTATATTGTCAGAATTTGTTTCAGATGTGAACTTCATGTTGATAGTATTGTTTTTTAGCCATCCTGCAAATTATTCTGCCTCCTTCCTGTCCCCCTTCCACACAACCAGAATGTCATCAGTAAAGCGTGTCAGTAGGACTATTTTCTCTAGGTAAGGATTTAAATTCTGGAAGACTGTAATCTCTTCCCATTTGCCTAAAAATAGGTTGGCATAAGATGGGGCCATACAGGCACCCATAGCTGTCCCCCTTATCTGCCTACAATGATCTCCTAAAAATTCAAAATGGTTGTGGGTCAGAATGAAGTGGGTTGCTGACAAGATAAAATCTACAGGAATGTGCTTGTCCTTTTCTTTTTCTGCTCAGTTTGAGGTTTGCCACTTCCGTAGGAGCACCCACCTCGCTGTAGTGCGCTGCTTCTTTTCTTTTTGTTATGATAGGGCTGAGAAGTTTGGCTAATAGTTCTTATTCAGTTTTTGATTGCCCCTCATCTCTCGACTTGTATGGCACCCTTCCTTCCCCATTCAGAGTTTCTTTTTAGCACTTTACTTATTACATTTGAAATAATCAAAAAGAATGTTCATTTTAATACGGCTCGGACCAGGCCTTCATCAGTATGTTAAGCTGTTTTCGTACAGCTGTTGTCCCATGAGTTTAGGGAACAGTGTCTGCTGCATGCTAGTTCATTACAGTCACATGAAAAGTGATGTTAAACAGAAACAAAAAACAAAAGAGAATGCTGATGAAAACCATAGCTAAGCTATGTTAAAATGAGTGCGCTTTTTATTATTTCAGCTGCTAATAAAAAGCGGTAAAGCAGTCTCAACATGGGGGAAAAAAGGATATCGTAGAAGTCCGGAGATATGGGACAGTCTAAAATAGAATAAAAAAGTATAGGTCAGAAATGTCATCACTGTCATGCACTGCTGCTTTAATTTGTAGTTTTTTACTCCTATGGAAGTGGAAAATGTATTCTGTAATAGGGTTGGTGGACACTGGAATCTGTAATGTTTTTTTCAATTACTTTATAAGTAGGGCTTGCAGCCTGTTATCCATTGCAGTGTACCAGAATCATCAATGAACTACGTACATACTTATCTTAGGTGATGCTAGTATACTGCCCAGTCTTATACCTCCTTCGAGGGGTATACCACATTACTAACAGAACTCCTAGATGTGCCTGTAAAGCAGGGTTCGACAAATACGATAGCCCGACGTCCCGGGCTATTACTTTCCAGCCAGGGACAAGCGCTGCATCAGATCGCCAGTTGCCCGTGGACAAGCATAAAAAAAAAAATTGCCTAATTTGCCTGCATTACCACCTTTTGCCACTGGGTGTGCTGTCGCGCGATACTGGAGGGAGTACTGGGTCATGTGACCCTCGGAGCAGCACTCACGTGCTATGAGGGGGGGGAGGTGCAGAATCAGTGCGTAGTCAGTGCCGCGGCGCGGGTGCCAGGCAGGAAAGAGTGAACACAGAGGAGGAGCCGAGACGAGAGACGGGCATATGTGGCAGCAAATGGAAGGGAGGCACACGGAGGGGTAAGACGCACATTGGACGACTTTGGCTCCCGCGCAGACTTGGCGGGAGCGATCTGGGGACACACACACATTCTCTTTCTCATTTTCACAGAGAAAGGATGTGCGTGCTGTTCCCAGAGAGAGCAGTTAACAAGTCGTTGTTTCTGGATTGTGTGTAGTTGTTTTTGGAGACTGGAGAGAGGAGACTTGTAGTGCAGTGTGCACTGTAGTACTTGTCTTGCCTCAGCATTTTGTTTAAAATTTTGTTTTAAAATAAAAAAAGTCAGGCAGAGTTTGAGAGACTGAGGTACTGGGAGGTTGCTTGGTGTGAGATCGTGGTGGGCGCTATGGCAGGGAGGGTTGGGGATTGGGAAGCAGTTTGTTTTTCTTAGCCCATACTATTGCCAGAAACAAAAAATAGAGACTGGAGAGCCTGAGAAGGAGCTGTAGAAAGTGGAAACCACTCCATTAGTTTCAGCTGTAGCCTGTTATTGTTGAATCTGTTGATGAGTGTTCAGTTTGTTCACAACTTAGAAGCCACAAAAAAAAAACACGAAAGGTGCCATACTGCCATTGTGCATTTGTTGTTCCAGTATTTTTAACACAACTTTTAACTGAAGGGTGGACCTAAGAAGGGACTACAACACAAGGAGCATTAGTTATTGAGAGGAAATCAGGGGTATACAGTACAGTACCTAAAATAAACAGGGAGTGTGTGCTGCAGTGCAGTGTGAGATCCAAGGAAACACAGTGCAACTTTTTTTTACTTTGCTCTGCAGTCTGCACACACACTAGTCTGTCTGGCTGGGTTTGCTCCTGTCTGGTGCTAAATTCTTGAGGGCCAGGTTGTGGTCGGACTGGACTGGAGTCAGTGGTAAGGGAAGGGGAGGGGGGAGGACTTGCTAAGTAGCTGCCCAAATAAATAAAGTAAAAACTGGAATAGCTGTACAGTAGCTGGTAAAAGAGTATACTACTACTACTGTATTTGAACTTGACCTGTATTTGTAGCTGCCCTAAACTGTGTGATGAGTGTGAGTCAGTCAACTAACTAGACTAGTAATTATTATAAAAAAAAAATAAAATCAATAATAGGCACAGCTGCCTTAGGGAGTTATCATGCTGTGTGCATGCATGTCCAATCCATGTTATTACTAGTAAGTAACAGGACCAGGTCACAGAGTCCAACCCTGTGTAACCTCTGCTTTTAGACCCAGTCCCATTCCCTTCCAGCTTCTTCCCCTGCCAAACTGGATAAGTGACTTGCCTTAGTCTAATAGTGTGCACAATCATAACTCTGAAAGTTTCAGACATTTGTAAATAAAGATCCATCACCTTTACTTGTTGAAAAGGCTAGGCAAATAAGTACCTCATCCTTCTGGCTCCCGGTCCCGCCTAGTGTCATCACTGTCTGCCAGGCCAGCCGTCCAGCACCAGTCCACCCAAAAAAGAAACTCACACAGACACACCTAATTAATAAAATATATTTTATTATCATTGGGGGAAGAAAATAAGTGCCACCCAATATGCAGAACAGGAGTAGGAGTAGTAAACAGCAGACTCTTTTTTCTCTCTGGTCAGTAGCCTCACGAGTAACAGACTCCATCAGCAGCAATATACCACCGCCTGAAACAGAAACACAATCCACCTCTGTCAGTGTGTCTAGTGCAGATAAGAGTAATAACAATGACAATGAGCCTATATCTGTGTTAGGAGATATAACTGCTGATCATCAGTGTCTTGAATTAAGCAGTGACTGCTTAACTGAAAGTTTACGTCCACTCCCTACAAAACGTACTTTAGTGCTCCATGAGCAGGATGAGAGGCCAGAAAGGCCAAATAAAGATAAGAAATATGATCAGGAGAAAAGGGCCCGATTGTTTCAGAGGCATTGGTTAACCATTTATTACTGGCTGAGATATGATGAAAAAAAAGAACTGATGTATTGCACTGTGTGCGAAAAATATCCAACCATTGCAGTACCAGCCTTTTCAAAGAAACCTAATGTTTTTGCCACTGGCTCAAATACTTTTCGAATTGAGTCAGTTCGTGCTCATGACAAGTCCAATCCACATTTGCTGTGCATGAATCAACATATTGCGGACAGTGGTCAGCGTGTGGTACATTTTGATATCACTGAGTCCCCACTGTATCAAGCATTTACGCAGTTGGATCAGGACACTAAGGTCAAGATGCAACGCCTGTTCAACACAGCATATTCCATTGCCAAAAATCTGCGCCCTTTCTCGGACATGGAGTGGCTCTGTGAACTGCAAGAAAGAAATGGGATAACGCTTGGTTCTAATTATACCAATGATAAACGAGCCAGGGACTTCTGTGGTGCTATATCAGCAGTTATATCCCAAACCCAGATGCAGACTCTTACTGATGTTAAATATGTGACAGTTCTTGCTGACGGTAGTACAGATTCTAGTATAACTGAGTGGGAAAATGTTTTCATACGGTTTGTTGACCCAAACTCAAAACAGGTGCGATAGTGCTTATCCAAGCTGTGCCACTGGAACATGCACATGCAGAAGGTGTATTTCAAGCAATACGACTGCACTTGAGTCAGTAAATCTTCCCTAAGTAACCTACAAAATGTTCACAATCCAGGGCCATTCCTCGTTCAGCAAATTTTGATGGGCCAGTGTCATGATGGGCTAAAAGAGAGGAACTATAGCAAAGTTGCGGAACACTGTCCTCAAATAATTGCAATGCACTGTGTTGCCCATAAGTTAGAGCTGGCAGTTCTTGATGTGGTAAAAAATAAATTTGTGTCAAAGCTTGAAAGTACTCTCAAAGGAATATTTAAGTTTTATCATTACAGTCCCAAAAAATGAGAGAACTAAAAATTGCTAATGTCATGGATACTGATCTTGCTCACTTTAGTGCTATAAAACAAGTGAGATGGCTTGCCAGTAGGTCACGGTCAGTTCATGCAGTTCAGGTTAATCTACCCAGTGTCGCTCAATACCTAGAACATGCATCCTCTGCTGCTGGTGATGAAGGTTCTAGAACAAAGGCCCTCTTAAAGGAAGTACAGAGTGTACAGTTTGTAAAATCCATATATACTACAAGACTTCCTGCCAATACTAAAACCTGTCACCCAGTTTCAAAGAGATGATATAGTAATACTGGAAGTTCCACAACTTGTTGAGACCTGCCTACTCCAGCTTACGGAGCTGAAAACATCACCAGGGAAATACATGGCAACTTTCCTTAGCCATTACAAACCTGAACGGAAATGGATGGAGTATGTTGTGTCAAAGAGGGGAGGGGAGGAGGAGGAGAGGACTGTTCCTTTCCCATTCAGAGGCAACTGCCCAGAAGTCAGTTTTGTAAGAGATACACAATTGCAGAATTTAATAGATGCAGCGATAACATACATAGACGAGAGGTTTAAAAATTTCTCAGAGGTGCCTCTCAAATGGTTCAGCTGTTTAGATTTCAAGCAGTTTGATCTGCCGAGAGACCAACTAGCGTGTTTGGGACCTGTGAACTGGCAAACCTGGTTAAATACTTTGATTTTTCACAGAAGAGCAGCAAGAACATATAAGTCTGAGTATGCTGCATTTAAATGCCTGCTTAAATCTTCAGCTGACAAGCCGTATTTTCAGGTCTACACAAAATTACTAAAGAAAAACCACCACAGATTGGGCATTATTCTTCACTTAGTCGAAATACTAATAACTATGAGTGTATCAACTGCTAAGTGTGAAAGAGTTTTTCTATCCAGAACCTTATCAAAACAAAAATACGGACACGGCTTTCTGATGACACACTACAGTCTCTCCTGCAGATAGCGGTAGAAGGTCCTGAACTGCATGAATTTAATCCTGATCCTGCAATTAACCACTGGCTGCTCTGGGTCCAGGAACTAGACATGTTCATGGGCATGCTGCCGCTACTGCTGCTACATCTACTGCTGGTGGTGTCGCTGCTGCTTCCGTTTCTTCTCCTGATGAGTGATGATGATCCGATGCAAGTACTCCTAGTAGTGTTCCATCATCATCTTCCTGTCTTCCCAATCTCTAATCAGTCTACCCCTTGATGTGACAGTCATGCTATATTCACAGAATGGCTTGTTGATTGATGGCCTTGGTTTCATTTCACTACAATTATCCAATCTCTTCTGAAACAGACTTCAGCCTACCCTGCATGCACACATGTTAGTTAGGGTCACCACCAGATGTCCTCTTACGAGCACATGTCCTCTTTCCCAGCTGCCAAATATTCTTCATGTACCTTCAATTCAATATCCTGTATTATTATTATTATTTTTATAATTTTTTACTCAGACTCTTCTCCTACCGTACCTAGGACCTCCCTTGTATATGAGCTGTGAAGGAAGGAAGTGGAATTTTAAACCTGTTTACTCGGGGTCTGGCAGTGGCTCCAGGGCTCATCGGAGACTAGATAGGTGTCCTCTTTTGGCATCCCAAAATCTAGTGCAGGAGTGCAATGTACCCATACACACGATACCGTCCCACCCTGGACCTGCCGTATTAGAAAGGAGAGGAATTGGATGGAGAGTCAGTCACCAATATTGTTTTTCCCGATTTACACAGTTCTTCTACATCTACATCCATCCTAATACAATAGTACAACCCCAGACACACCATGTAATTTATTTCTACAGATGTTTGGTTAAAATTTTCATATAAGCATATTGGACTACCACTCAGAACTCTGGGACTACCATTTTTGACCAGACCAGTTGCCCGGGACTAGCATGCCATTTTGAAATTTGTCGATCCCTGCTGTAAAGGCATGTTATACACAAGCCAATAAATGTCATAGCTGAGAAGGACCCAGTTCATAGAAATTAGAAAGTAACACACATGGGCTAAACAAGGCTACATTAACGCCTGAAATGTCTCAAAAATTAATAGATTTAAAGCATTTTATTCTGGTGCTGTATACCCTCTTGTATCTCCCTCCATTGTGACATATTATGGAACTGTAAGCCATCACGTCTGGACCAGTTGGACCCTTTTGCTACCTGGGGTAGCCCATATTGGCGTTCATCGTTGCCACCTATATAACAGGGGATGCCTCGAGTACCCATCAGAGACAAGCTCAGAGGAGCATAGGACTGGCAGGGTCAGTAGCAACCAGGACTAAACCAGGCACACAAGAGAGGATATGGAAACCTGAGTAATACTGTATAATTCCGAAAACAGGCATACGAGGAGCACCAGTAAGCAACATAACCACCCACCAGACGGAAAAGGGGGAAGGTGAGGGAGGGACAGCTGTGGCTCAAAGGAGGAGATGCTCTCGAAGATCCTTCTTCGAGGATATCTCACTCCACTGAGTCTCATCATGAAACTATTCCCAAGTAGCATGGAGGGAGGGAGGAAGGAAGGAAGGAAATGCAATGAATAAGGAGGCCTTGCAGGACAGTAAGGCCAAATCCAACATGTCTACAAGAGACTATGTCCAGAGTGTAACGTTTTGTGAATGTATGAACAGCCTTCCATGTGGCAACAGTACATATGTTCACAGCGAACACATTGTGAAAACCAGTCACTGAAGTAACCACTCCACGGGTGGAGTGAGCATGGACATGACCAGGAAGCTGCTTACTGTGCTTCTGGTAACAGAAAGTAATGCAGCAGGCCAACTACTTGGTTGTCTCTGTTCTTCTGCTAACCTATTTATTTATTTATTTATTGTTGGTACCCAAGCAAACCCACTGCAACTAGAATTCTCGTTTTCAGGGGTGACCTGGAATTAGTTGCACATAGAAATACATTCAGTGTATAGACATTAGGGTACAAAAGTCAAACAGGAATTGTACAGTGCAGTTGCAAAAATTGTTGAAATAATGGATAGGACATCCAGAGTGCACAAATTACTACAATAATAGTCATGGAACATATTATACAAGGTAAAGGGAGCGAGGAGCAGAACTCAAGTTAGAAACGGAGGTCATGGTCCTGAACTGCTCTTCACCCCAAGCTGTCTACTGGGATAAACAAAGTTAATGCCTTGATCATGATCTTTATTTGGCTGAAACTCTACTGGAGAGGCAGCTGATTTCTAAATTATACCAGGCTTTAGGAACCCTAAACAGAAGTACCAATTACATCAGGCTGAAGTGGGTCGAGGAGCAGGTAGTCCCAATCTCAGAGAAAATGTGCATCCAAATCTGTATAAAGCCAGGAAAATGACAAGTGCTTCTTCTTGAAGGAGAAAATGTCTGGAAACATGGATCCCTCTTCTTCCTCATGCTGATGCAACAGACTAGGTATCTCCTGAGCACCTCTGGACTCTGTTGGAAAAGCTATGAGGAAAACAAGGCCACTTACACACGTCTGAGGTCTTGTCCATCAATTTTGGACTGTTGGAAGGAGTGTTTGGTGGCCATCACTGATATCGTAGGAGTTACTGTCCCATGGGACCCCAGATATGCGTTACTGGGGGCAACTCCCTTGATCTTGAAGGAGAGAACTAAGTGAAAACAGTTGGCAGCAGTCAAGGCCATCACGCGTAATTGACTGACCAAGACTATATTGACATTAGATGAGTGGTGAATCCTCACAGTCACTGTCTATAAGATGAAAAAATTACTTTTAATAGGAATCAAAGGACCTCCTATTTCAGGACATCTGGTCAAGTTGGATACACTGTATATTGGAGCATGATCAGGACTTTGTTCTTTGACTGTCAAGTGAAGGTCACATAAACCATCTAGTTGTCTTACAGCGCACCTCCTTGTAACTCACATCTGTGGTGCCCACAGTTGTTCACTTGCCTCTTTGTCCTGGAAAGCCCTTTATCTGGAGATTTCAGCCACCTTCTGTGCATAGTTCTTTCATCTGTTCCCTAGTATACTAAAAACAGATCATTATTGGTTCTGTTGGGAGCCATATTACCAGGTTTTTCCCTGCCTGAACCATGGAGTTTTTTTTGGGGGGGGGGGGTTGGACCTTGATCTCTCGGCCTTTGGAGGTGGGAGAGAAATAAGCTTTCGTAATCTCTCTCACAGGGCAATATGTGTTTACTTTGAATGAGAATTATCATCTGTTTGGGTTGCATAATCGGGGTGTTCTTGTCCATTCCTGTGGGGATGTGAAGTTCTCAGTTGTATTCATTAATATAAGTGCTTGTGTTATGGCTGTATTAAATGTTTTCATCCACAGTTTTTTTGGTATTCCACACACAGATAATTGTAAGTCTGTATTAGGAGTCATATTACCATGGTGTGCCCTGGGAGGGGCTTAGAATTGGGTCAGAGTTGCACGGTCTTGGGGATACGCTGTCACATTCTCCCCATTGGGGTGAATTCAGTGTACCTTGAGTAACAAACAGATATTGATTAGATGGCCAGATCCCATGTCCATGTCCACTTTCATGGGAGTGTGGGGTGAACACCCCAAAGTTTTTCAGTTTCAGCAAGTGTCACAGTGGGTTGCTTTCTGAAGCTGTATAATATGTATACAGTAGCACCCATAAAAGTGTCAAGAGGTGGAATTAAAAACGCAGCAAATTTTTTTAAAAAAGGTATAAAAAAAAAAAAAACACATCATGAAAATATGTAAATTAAACCAAGCGCCACCTTGGTACTGTTCAGAGTTAGCTGCAACACAATGAAATTGTATTGGCAGTAACCAAAATGGAGCAAAGTGACTGTGTGGCATGGTATGAACCACCATGAAGACTAAGTGGTCATATGGCATACTGTTGGCCCACATAAAAGCTGGGTGGCTACGTAGCAAGGTGACCGCCAACAAGGAGTCAGAGTGGAAACAAAATATGGCCCTACTAATTATATTGTCCTGACTTCATTGCATAGGTGATTACAACATGATAATCCATTCCTGAAAATTAGGTTCAATGGTTTAGAGATGTAACCAGGTTTCTGATCCTCACACCCACTTTTCCTGAATGAAAAGCAAAGCCCTCCACTGGCCCTCAAGCACAATCAAAGTAAAGCCCCCCATGCTTTTAAAGGGGACCATCCATGTTCCTAAGCCCTCCACAAGTTTGGAGCTGCCCCCCATTTGCACTTTGAACACATGAGTAAATGTTTTACTTGCCTTTGCTGTGAATTTACATTTATATGGTTGATCCTGCAGCTCTCCCACCACAAAACTACAGCTAGTTGCCAGTTTGGGAGGCATTTCACAATCCCCACAGCTGATATCACAACAGGAGATTCAACAAGCCAGGGTATACATCGAAGTTATTTAAAGCTTAGTTTTCTGGTCACGGTCTTGCTGCCAAACCACTAAAAAAGGTGTTGCTTTTTAGACCAGCGATTCTGGTAGCTGATGAATATAATTTTTAATAATAACTTTAATTAGATTTTTAAATCATTACATCATTTTTAGCCAATCAGAAATGATTATTTCAAAACAATCTAGGTACTCTGATAACCAAGAGTGTGTTTCATGCAAATAGTTCAGAAATTCTGAAGATCTATGTACATTTGGCATAGTCCATTTCCCATACAGGGGTTTCTCTTCTCTAGTTTTCTACAGAGTAAAGCATTTTAATTTTAAGTTCAAGGTCCAGTTTAAAGAACATCTTTACTGTGATTTAAACTGTGTTTATATGTACAGTTCCTGCATCTCTTGCTTATGAATTTCTTCTTTTTAAGTCCTTTGTGTGCCAGAACTGCTGTTTCGCTTCACAGTTCTCTCACTCAAAGAACTTGAGAATGCACTCTTAGAACCACAAGAAACACAGTAAACGTACTTATAAAGATATATGAGCAACAGCTTTGTACACATGCGTTTGAGACCACAAATGTTTCTTCTTCAGGAACTGGGACCTAACAAAGATCTTAGAACTTCTGCTCAGATTCTATTGATTAAAGTATGCCTAGCGGCAGAGAATCTTTCTCATATGTACTGTAGCTCCTTTAATGGAACTTCCTTCCCCCATCATTAAAGACTGCCCGAGGGCACCGTCAGACTCACCCTTAAAGAACATCACCTTCCATTTGCTATCTGTAGCTGTCCGAACTCCACAGCTAGACCTCACAGAGTGTACAGCAACCTGCTTATCTTCCTACCTGACCTAGTACCGCTAGTAGGTACCTGACTGTCCTCCTGCAACTTGAGTTCTTTTTTTCTTTAAATAACTTTTTATTATGTTTTAGTAATAAAAGTAAGACATTACAGACAGGTAACAGTCAGTGTACAGTAAATTTTCATTGTGGTGCTTTTTGTAGGATAAGTATACTAGTCACAGATTGTACATTAGTGGAATTTTGCATTAGTGTTAATACACTTTAATTAGAGGTGCAACTTTATTTTCTGTTTAATGGGTTTGGTTTTTGCTAGTTGCTTAATTGTCTTGCTAAAGCACATAGACTAGCGTGTGAAACATTAGCGGCGGGAGAGGTGCTGCCATGGTCATTGATTTTTAAATAATAAAATATATTTTTGGCATCAGACCAGAAGTATTTGGTAACAGTTTTTGGCGCATGCAGCCAAGGCTGCCTTGTGATTTTAGCCTTTGTGTTTTCCTGTTTCGCCTGTGGCTAGTGGCTACACTGACTGGTAGCCACCTATTAGCAGCTTGGTGATTTCTAAGTTTCATATTCTCCCTAGTGTGAAAAACAGGCTGTGATTGCTCGCCTTTTGTAGAATTTGCCAATGTAGCTGGTTTTATTGAATCTGCCCCCTTTTTCCTAATATAAGCGAAAAAAATAGCTGTCCACCATATTGGTATTATCACGCAAAAATGTGTTTGTTTACAGTTCTTTCTCCTCCCCCACTGAATTCTTCCAGAAGCTTGGGGGAAAAAAACAAATCTAGCCCCTCTTGGTGCAGTGAGAGCAGATTATTTCATAATGAGTTGCTTGATTTTTTTTTTTTTTTTTAAATTGGGGGTGGTATTCCTAAAGTTTGGGAAGTGTGCAGTTAGAGGAGAACAAGGACTGTAAATAAATCAAGTTTTGGTGTAGTTACATCCGTAGCCTGTTTATCAGTTTTGCCAAAAAAAACAGAAGCGGTTGAAATTAATCAGCAGTTACAATCAAGTATATAGATGATGAGCAATAATAAGATGTGTGTTTTTAGCTAGAAATACCATGAGGCCAAATGGTTTGACAGAATCTCTTTAACGTAATTAGGACTGAGGCATCCATTGTCATTTCGGTCTATGGCGTGCAGTGCTGTTGGCTGCTGATTCTTGACGATTCTGTGCTAATGGGCAGCTCTCCGAATGCTGCTGGGACTGAGGCTCCGGAACTTAGCTTTGAGCTGGCAAACAGCAGACTTCTCTGTAGAATGTAATGCTCATTTTGGTTGTGATATACCTAACGTCCTGCATTACATATTCTGATGGGTCTGCTGGTTTTTGTAATTCCCCGATGACTGGGGTGAGGACATGTTTTTTGAGGCAGGGGTAGGGAATCTTCACAGCTTGATTGCCTGATGTTAAGTTTGTGGACAGAGGGGTTAATCAGTAGAAGGATTTTCTTATTTTTGCGATGGTTCTGTAAAAGACAACTGGTTTGAACATTCAAACCCATATGTTTTATAGAAGCTGCGTTTTTAAACATTGGTCCACATTCTGTTATCGTTCTGTCTTTACAAGACAGCTTTTAAGTGTGATTTGCATTTCTGATATGTACTGTTGTGATGAATAATTTAGAACCACTGTCCTTATTGAGCTTGGATTGTTTGCACAATTCATCCATGTTCTGCTATAGAACTGATTGGGACACAAACTATGTTATACAATGGGAAGAAAAAATCCTGCCTTCTGATTGGTCAGTGCCAGTGGTCACCTTTTACAATGACATTATCCTAGCACAGTATCACTGTATCAAGGTCTGGCACACACATGACTGCATGACACACACAAAAATCATGCCACCACTCCTGTTTGTATCCCACTTGCCCAGTCTCTTTAAATTCGTGCCGGTACAGTGCCTTCACTTAAACCTTTAATTCCGTGCCCTCCCACTATACCAGAAACAAGCTTTCAGCTTAGTGTGCTACTCCTGGTTAATCAATTGGAAAAAAAAAATATCCATTGGTCCCATCCTGCTTCTGTGCAACTCACCAGCAGTGACATCCTATTAGTCCCCTTTCTCTGGTCCTGCTCGCAGTACAATAAATTCTATGGTACCAGTCATTCCCTTTTCTTCAGGCCCCACTCGCAGCTACACTGAGGAGAAAAAAAAAAAAAAGAAACATGACTGAAACTGTTGGTCATAGCCACGGCTTATGAATGGAAATAGGGGAGGATGGAGCTGAACAGAGCGAAAGGAGGACGAGACAACAGATGGAATAGAGATGGAGGGAGATGAAAAGTGTGGGGGAGAGTTGGGGAAACAGATTCAGTGACAGTACAACAGAAAGCCAATATATAACAGCACCACCTACTGGAGAAAAACAAAACTTTTTTTTCTTGTGCCACACTCAAAAATCAACTATTTTAAATATGATTTTTTTTAATTTTATTTATTTTTGGTATTAAAAAACTATCCATGGGGGGGGGGGGGCGTGCTGTGGAGACCAAGCTGAGAGGCTGAACGTTTCAGCAGCTCCTTCTCTTGAGCAGAAAAATGCCAGAACTGCCTTATTTCTAATTTATGGACTTTTAAAACCTCTTCAGTTCAATAGGGCAGCCTTCAGTTGCCCAAATGAGTAATCCTTGTAAAGAAAAGATAGTCACAGATGGAGGGAATAGTAAAAGTGTTACTGCAGTTCAACCCTCCCGTTTGGGGGCTGAAGACCTCACAAATACTGGCGTTGAAACTGCAAAGACTTATTTTTTTGTCACCAATATGATTGAACATGAAGTTTGATGACTTCAGTACTGGGGTCACAGTGCTGGAGACAGCAGTGGATGCGCTCAAATTGAATGTTTCGGAGGTGTAGAGACAAATATCTACATCGAACACTACGGCTACTCCAGTGTCGAAAGAGAGCTCCCACCTCAGGGCCCATATTGAAACTTAGAAAAATCGCCGGCCTGCCGGCGCAGCTGTTGGATTTCCGCTGGACGCCGGTGACCCGGTTCGAACGACCCGGGACACCGGAGGGTCGGGCCGTGAGGAGAAGGATAGAGTGCTCTTTGACAGCTCTTCTCTCCGGGGAAGGGCAGGGCAGTATTCGCGTATGAGCGGCACCTAGTGGAGGCTGGAGTCTAGCATCGCCGATGCTCAGCAGTATGTCAGGATGGGGAGGACGAGTCGCCATTGCACGCCCCCATCCTGCTTAAGGGGGATAAAATCCCAGCCGAGCCGTCTATATGGCGCTCTGCCCCTTAAGGCCTCAATTAGCCCTCTAGAGCCGGTTCTCGACTAGTTACAGTACCATGCTCCGATAATGGGGAAGGTCGGTGCCGCGGCCCCACTCTCTGGGGGGGGAAGCCAGGGATAACCGTGGGGACATAGGCATTTCTAGAGGTGGCGGCTTAAGGGGGTCCGTGACCAGAGCAGAAAATAACGACGGGAGTAGTAGGGAGGCAAAAAGAATAAATTGGAAAAAAAAAAAAAAAGAAACTTAAGAAAATCAAACAAGATCAGCTAACA
Source organism: Neoceratodus forsteri (assembly GCA_016271365.2). NCBI lineage: Eukaryota > Metazoa > Chordata > Ceratodontiformes > Ceratodontidae > Neoceratodus > Neoceratodus forsteri. The sequence continues at coordinate 1,077,841,090 of CM028130.1, forward strand.
TTACAATACTAGGGCTACCCGAGGGGATGGAGGGGGGGACCAGCCAATAATGTTCTTGCGAGACTGGATTAAAGGTAAATTAATCCCAGAGGAGCATGCAGCTGATTATCATTTACAAAAATCTTACCAGATAACCCCATGAGGCTGCCTGACCGATTCTTCAACATCTTGCATGATGTTCTTGGTCGCAGAGGGGATTGGCACCAGAGATGGGATCCTGCAGCCAGCATGGCAGCATGATACAGTTGTGCAGGATGACCAGCAGCTATATCTGTTCTAGTAGTGTGGATATAGTTGATTATCCACACATTGGCAGTTTCACTGGAAATGCTGATTCTTCAGAATGTCTTCAGGCTAATGTCCTCATACAACCTAGATTGTTAATCCTAAACTCCACCCTGTGACGTCAGAGCTTCCTTTCCACTGGAAGAGTCAGGTCTCCACTTTCACAGCTCTGCAGTGTTGTAGGCTAGTTGTTAGATTTTCTTCGAGATTCGTAGTGCTCCTCAGTGGCTTTCTTTCCCATGCTCCAGCTCAGCATCATGGATGGAAGATAGACTCCGAGGAAGTGGAGCCAAATAGCAGCTTCAAATTTTGTGTCACGTGTTTGCAGAAAATGTTCAAAAATTGATCCACACGTGTCTTGCCTCTATTGCCTAGGGGCAGCTTTCAGTGGTTCTGGCCATGGCCTATGTCAGGCAGTGCTTCCCTCCTCTCTAGAATATCACACAGCCAGACTTCTTCTCAGCTCGCTGGCTGACAGTGATCCTAAACCCTAGCTGAAGGACCGCAAGATGACCGCTGCTGCTGCGGAGTCAGTTGCTCAGCTTACAGCCCTGGAAGAAAGTGGTGGCGACCACCGCAATGGGCATCTTGTCAGTCTTGGCGCAGCTTCTGACTGGGGCCAACATTAGAAGGGTCTTTCTGTCCCTCCAGGCCTATGGGGAGAGCCCTGTCCACCGCGCAATAAGAAACATAAGCGCCACCAACACCAGTCGTGGGATCAGGAGAGAGTATCATCTTCCCATTCCCTCAACTCTGGTTGAGGTCACAGTCAAGGTGCTGTTCTGGCTTTCGATTCTGCTTGACTGGGAGGTGGTGCCATTGACATTCCTCGACTTCCTCCTCCTCTGGTAAGGAGAGGTAGTGCAGCAGGATATGGCAGTGCTAGGTGGTACTCCTGTGGCAGCAGTGGACTATTGCAGGGTGGGCTAGGACTCTACCACCTGGTCCTATGGTCAGCTGGCAGACACCAGTACTGCCTATGCTGGTCCACCTTCACCAGATGCCAGCAGCATCTCTATCTCCACCTTTTTGGGCTGTCTCCACTGCAGAACTCCCATGCTGCATCTAGCTTGCCTGGTTGGCTGTCAGTGGAAATCACCCAGTCCAAAGACTCCCAAGATAATCAAAGGCAGCAAACGGCCACGGGCTATCTTGAACGAGTCCTTAGACTACTCATCCATGGTGTTGTCGAGGACCCACACCTTTGATTATGTCTCAGTTGAGGATATGGCCACTGACCAAGGACAGGTGCCGTTTGGGGTTCTCCTCCATGTAATATCAGAGTCCATGAATTTGTCCTTGGAGCTGGTTCAAAAGTGGGCTCAGTACCCCTTCATGGACATTTTGGAAAAAGACGACTCCTCTGGGGTTGCCTTTCCCATGGCTGAGGCCATCTTGAGACTGGCTCTGGAGCTCCGGCAGCATTCAGTATCCTGCCTGATTCCCTCCATCATATGATCTTCAAGTATGCAATCCCTACCAGCTCCCTTTCTGGGTTCTTTGACCGTCCCTAAGGTGAGGGCTGGTCTCTTACTTCGCCTTCCAGAAGTTAAGCCCCCCCCCAACCAACAAGATAAGAAGTCTAAGAAGCTTGACCACATGTCCAAGAAGGTCTGTGCCGCTTCTTCTCTCAGTCTCCGTAAGGTGAGCTACGCCGTGATGATTGCCAACTTTGGTCACTGCTAGGTGAAGTCCTCCCTCCTCTTCCTGCTGACAGTTGGTCAGAGACCAGGATCAAGCGCTGACTAAACACCAGCTCCAGACAGCCTTGGATATGGTGACTCCTGTGCCCGTGCCATGGCAGTGGCCATTGCTCTGCTTCACAGGGCCTGGCTGATGTCCACCTTCACTGCAGACACTCAATACAAGAAGACCGATGTCCTCTTCATGCACATCTTCTTTTGCCCAGGGCAGATAAACATCTCATGAGGATTGAGAAATAGAGTGCCACCCTGGACTCTGTGGTTTCATCCCAAAAGTACCCTAATGCCCAGAAGCCTAAAAAGAAGCCTTTTCAGTTTGTCTTTTCAGCCACAGCAGTCTCAACAGTAGCAGCAACACAGCCCCAGCAGGGGCAATACCAAGCCTGGCATCTGAAGGATAAGTTTTCTGCCCAGGGCAGGAATAGGGGAAGTGGAGCCTCTCTGTCCCCAGCAGCTAGTGTCCCATCCAAAGTTGCCAAGTGATGGGTCATGGGGTGTCAGCCTTCCACCTGTCCAGTCCCAGACCCAGCTTCCTGTGAAGGGTCAGCTTCGCCACTTCTGGCCACGTTAGTCCATTACTATGACAGATAAGAGGCTCCTAGAGATGATAGGCAGAGGATTGCCTCTCGACTTGAGGCTTAAGCCTCCTCTGTGTCATAAGACACATTGTGTGCCCTAATGGAGGATATTGCTCAGCTACTTGTGAAAGGAGACTTTGCTTGTGTCCCAGACACGTTGACGGGTCAGGGATATGTGTCCACGTACTTGCTGGTCCCAAAACGGATGGGGGGCTGGCTCCTCATACTGGATCTGCACGTCCTGAATCAGTTCATATGGAGGCAAAAGTTAAGGATGGTCACACTGAACCAGATCATTCTATCTCTGGAGCAGGCATGTGGTTTTGCTCCCTGGACCTCCAGGATGTGTTTTTCTTCCACATCCTGGTCTACCTGTCCCACTGGCAGTACCTTTGGTTCTCCGCAGAAGAGATTCTTTATTAGTTCCAGGTCATGCCTGTTGATCTCTCGTCTGCACCCAGGGTCTTCACCAAGTGCATGGCAGTGGTGGCAACCTTTTTGCAGGGCAAGGACATCAGGATGTATCCCTTCCTGGAGGACTGGCTGATAGCCAGGTCATCCAAGGAAGCCGTGGAACAGTCTGGAGATCTGGTCCTCCAGACCTGCAGAGACTTCGTCTTGTTATTCAACTAGGACAAGTCCAAACTGATCACCTTGCGGGTCATCATGTTAATCGGGGCAGAGCTAGACCTCCTCCGGGCCAAGTGCCATCTGTCTGTGAACTGGGATCAGGACCTTACCTCCTTTGCCTGATCATGTCAAGTTGGACGCTCACTCCCTGCCTGGATTTCTTGCAGCTGTTGGGTTACATGGCATCAACCACCAGTGTGATCCGTTGAGCACACTGGTGGATGCCCCACCTGCAGTAGGAGCTGGGCAGTCAGTGGTCCCAGCGCCTAGGACACCTGGACCAGCCAATTCTTGTGACCCAGCTGATGTGGGAAGCCATCCAGTGGTGACTAATCCCAGAACATCAGGAGGAAGGAATCCTATCTGTCTGCCCAGAACCGACCGTCACACTCACAATGGACATGCCTCGGTGGGGTGGGTAGCAAACCTGGAAGATCACAGAGCCCACAGGTTCTGGTCACCCTGGTAGCCTTTTCATTACTTCAGCCTGCTGGAGTTTCATGCAGTGTTGTTTGCTCTGGTGGAATTTGCTTCTTTAGTCAGAGGTTACATCAACACGACAACCATATTCTCTTCGAACAGGCAGGACGGAACCCACTCCCTTCCCCGTGTCTGGAGGTGCTCTTCACTTGGACCTTTGTGCGCGGCCTGGGTGCAGTTCTCTTAGCTGTCCATGTCATGGGAGTTCACAGCTGACAGACGCCCTCAGCTGGGTGGGAGAGACATCGCGCGAGTGGTCCCTGCATCAGGATGTGGTACGCAACTTATTCTGCCATGGGGAACCCCTCTGATGGATCTGTTTGCCTTCTGGAAGAATGCCAAACTGAGGCCGTTTTGCACCCCCCCCTCCAGTCTTGGACACTGATATGGGATGTCTTTGCCAAACCGTGGACCCCTGGCATTGTGTACACCTTTTCTCCCTTCCCCTTTTTCTACAGGTAGCGATCAGGGCCCAGAATGACAAGGTGCAGATGATCATGATTGTTGTAGACTATCCAGTGAAGTTCAGGTACCCAGATTTCCTCATCCTCAGCAGCATGCCTCTGTGGTGGTTGCCTCTTCTCCTAGACCTGTTGACCAGACAACAAGGAACTGTCCTGCACCCAGATCTTCAGTTCCTGCACCTCACAGCCTGGTTCCTGAGCAGTAAGAGTTCCAGGCTTTTTGGGCCTTTCAGAAGTTGTACTTCACGTTGTGGAGGCCTTCTTTAAGGAGTCTGCCAGTGCTACGACTATATGGAAGAGATTTTTCATTTGGTGTCAGGGCAAGGAGCGTGCTCTTTGGTCCCTCTCCCAGTTGGAACTGCGATCAACAACCCTCACGGTGCACCTGGCAGCCATCTCTGCACATTGTGCATGGGCTGTTATACTGAAGGTGGCCTAGAAGAAGATGGTTGGGCAAACAGTTTTTCAAGGGCCTTGATCACCTGTCCACTCCAGTGCCTGAACCACCACCATAAGGCCTCCTGCTGGTGCTGGCTGTGCTTATGGGCAAGTCATTTGAGCCTATGCAGATGTGTAAGGTTTAATACCTGTCATGAAAGATGGCCTTGTTGGTGGCCATTACGTCTGCCAGAAGGATCAGTGAGCTGCAGATGCTCTAGATGGAGTCCTCATATCTGGCCTGTCACAAGAACAGGGTTGTCCTTCACCCCCAAGTTCCTCCGAAAGGTAGTATCTGAGTTCCACCTTAATCAGGTGATGAACCTTCAGATGTAGTTTATCAGCCATCCTCAGAAGCTGACCACAGGCTCCATACTTTGGACCTGTGGAGGGCGCTTGCTTATTATAAGGAGTGCACTGCTGGAGTTTGAGGTGAGGCTCACTAGCTGTTTGTTACTTGTGCTGAAGTTGCACCTGGCAGACCAGCAGCAGAGTGGATGATTGGCTGGTGGGTAACATCTTGTATCGACCTCTGCTGTAGGTTGGCTGGTACAGAGCCTCCAATAGTGCTTAGAACTTATTCCACCAGACATACTGCTGCCTCAGTGGCTGCTTCCAGAGACATCCCTGTTCAGGAGATCTGTAGGGCTGCTACCTGGACGTCAGCACACACACACCCATCCATTTTCTATTACAGCATCGACCTTGAGTCTCATAGGGATGCTGCTTTTGGGACTTTGGTTCTTCAGTCTCTGTTTGCCATCAGTCTCTGTTTGCCAAATAGGGGTGCGATCCTTGCCCTCTCCTGCCAGAGAACTGCTGGAAGTCATCCGATAGAAAAATAGGTTCTAGGGACATGGATATGTTGTTCATCCACACTTATTGGCAGGTATCCTTGCCGCTTTAAATCTTGTCGGAAGGTCTTCAAGCTGGCTCCTCCCACCCACCCGGGTGGTAAAACTCTCGGCTCCACCCCATGACGCCAGATCTTCCTTACCGCTTGGAAGCTCAGGTTCCCTCCTTAACGCTCTGCGATTAAGACTGGTTCCTAATTCTTGGAAAGTTTGGAATCAAAAAGTTTTTTGCTAAAAAGACTTCGGTCTTCTCCTCGTGGCTGCGATGGACAAATCGACTCCTGGTTTCCGGAGGTGCCCTTGCGGGCAGAAGATGTCTAGGACGGATCCGCACTGCACGTGCATCTACTGCCTGGGCCTTGAGCACGACCCGCAGGCCTGCGACTTGTGCTCTTCTTTTTCCGCCTACGTCCTTGAAGACCGTGCTGCCCGATCACAACTGGGGCGCCCCGAGAAGAGAATTCCACCGGTGAAATCTAAAGAGGCCCGGTTGGCGGTGTCCGCGGCGGCGGGCTCGGCGGATCAGCTCGAGCAGATGATCGCCCTCGAAGAGGAGGCGGCGCGGGCCGCTTCTACCTCGGCTGCGGCATTTGTCCCGCTCTCTCTCGGTGCCTCGTACTCTGCTTCTTTTAAGGAGCTTTGTCTGACCCTCTCGATGAAAGGTGAGGGGCCAAATCTTCGGACCTTTTCCAGGTCCAAAAGAGCAAAAGTAAGTCTCCGTTGATGCTCTTGGGAGCGGGAAGATCCCTCCTTGTCGACAGTCGACTTCGTCGACCCTCAGCTTCGGCCACTGGCTTCATGGTGTCCCCGTCAGGTCAGTTGACCGAGACTCCCGACGATGCGGTCGAGATTTTTCTCGACCCGTTAGACGGGTTGTCGGCTGGAGAAGCTGAGAATCCCCTCTTCCCAGTTCCCCCGGTGAGAGTTGAGGATCCCGTCGGCTCGTCTGTGCCTCCGGTTCCGGAGCCTTCGGTGGGGTCATCCGAGCTGAGGGGAGTGCCGGTTCCCGACACTTCTCCTTGCCTTCCTCGGCCTAGTTGAGACTCTCGGTCTCGGACATCCTCGCGGTCCGACCGATCCCGCCGCCATAGGCGGTCTCGGTCTCAGCACTGCGGCAAGCGGCGCCGCCGCTCTTCCTCTTCCTCGGACGAGGGGAGGCTTCGGCACAAGTTGCGTTGGAGGTACGAGGAACTCATGTGGCAACAGCTCCTTTGACGGGAATAAGCCCGACTCAGTCGTCTTCCCGGCCATTAAGTGGTTGTCACCGAGGCCAAAACAACCCTCGTTGTAGCCGAGGAGCCTGTTCCCAGGCGGGTTGTTCGGCCATTCCAGCTGCCCCACCACCCTGGTGGAACCTCCGCCTCCACAGCCATTAGTTGGGGCTCCGACCAAAATTCTCGGTCGGCCTTGGGTTTGCCCCATAGGTTGTCTGTCACCCTCACTCCCGATAAACCTCGGCAGGTGGAGGGTGGCTCAGGCCCGAGGCAGCTCTTTGAGGACTCTTCCGAGTCCGATGATGGTTCCTCCCTCTTCTGCAAGCGCATGGACTTGGAGTCCTTGGGAGGGCAGTCAGTGGATGATAGCCCTTCGTCCTTCTTAGGGTTGCTTCGACTCATCTCGGAGTCCACCGGGATGAAGCTCGAAACCGTTTCTAAACGGGCCAGGTATCCCCTCACGGAGATTCTGGACCGAAGGGATTCTCCTACGGAGGCCTTTCCGGTGGCCGAAGCCATAGTGGGTCCGGCCTTGGAACTTTGGCAGTGTCCTGCTTCCTGCCCTGCGCCTTCGGCCAGGATGGCCAGGAAGTATGCGGTCCCTACCGGTTCCCTGTCCGGTTTTTCGGAACACCCCTCGGCCGAGGGTGGTTACCGACAGCGTTTTCGGCGTGCCGAGGAACGCCAGGATGTAGACAAACCTCCCGACAAGGAATCCAAGAAATTGGATTATGCCGGCGAAAGTCACGCTCGTCCCTCTCGGCCTCGTCCAGGCCAGTTCGGCCGTCCTCATGGCACATTTTTCTCACGCCTGTTGGGCTCCTGGATGAGGTTGTCCTCATCTTCCGCAGATCTGCAGACTACCGTCAGGCAGGTGCGGGACCAGGGCAGGGCAGTGGTTAAACAGCAGCTCCAGACTGCGTTAGACATCGGGGACTCATGCGCCAGGTCTGTAGCGGCCGCAGTGGCCATGTCAGCCGGGCTTGGCTGAGGATATCCACCTTTACTTCGGATACCCAGCACAAGTTGGCGGCTGTTCCCTTTTTGGGGACTGACCTCTTCGGCCCTGGGGTGGAAGGTCACCTGCAGAGGATCGAGAAGTCCAGTGCTACCTTGGACTCGGTCTCTTCCGCTCAGAAGGACAAAGGCCGCAAGCCACAGCCTAAGCCCTTTCGTCCTTCTGCGCCTGCGCGCCCGGCCCAGCAACGTCAGGGCCAGCAGGCTCGACCTTGGTATCCCAAGCCCAAGCCGTCGGCTTCCTCCAACAGGAAGCAGGGAGGTAAAGACCCAGGAGGTCCCTCGGCCGGTCCCTCCTCCAAGCCTGCCCAGTGACGGACTGAGGGGTGTCGCCTCCATCCCCGTCACCTTACCCCTGGTTTCCCCCGTGGGGGGACGGCTCCGACACTTCCTTTCTGCCTGGTCCGCTGTTACCACGGACAGGTGGGCACTGGAAGTGGTGGGAAAAGGCCTGCCTTTAGAATTCGAGCAGGCCCCGCCCTTCAGAGCCGTTGCACCTCGGGGGGCCTCGGGGTCCGCAGCCTCACTGGCGGCTCGTCGAGCCGACATCGCTCTCCTCCTCCAAAAGGAGGTGATAAGGGAGGTAGAGGACCCCCCCTCAGACCTGGGGTTCGTGTCCAGGTATTTCCTGGTTCCGAAACGGACGGGGGGCTGGCGCCCCATTCTTGACCTGCACGACCTGAACAAGTTCCTAAGGTCTCGAACCTTCAGAATGGTCACTCTGGCACAGATAATACCATCTCTGGAACACGGTGTGTGGTTCTGCTCTCTGGACCTACAGGACGCGTTCTTTCACGTCCCTATCCATCCATCACATCAGAGATTCCTTCGCTTTCGAGCGGAGGGATCCCTCTTCGAGTTCCAAGCCATGCCCTTCGGCTTATCTCCAGCTCCCAGGGTCTTCACCAAATGCATGGCAGTGGTGACAGCATTCCTGCGGCGCCGAGGGGTCCGGGTGTACCCTTACCTGGACGATTGGCTGATAGCAGCCCCCTTCAGACAGGAGGTGGAGCGGTCCAGAGATCTGGCCCTCCAGGTTTGCTCTCAAGTCGGCCTTCTCATCAACGAGGCCAAGTCGGAACTCGAGCCGAAGCAGGTGATCCTGTTCATCGGGGCAGAGCTCGACTCTCTTCGAGCCAGAGCACGGCTCCCGGCGGACAGGGCCGAGGTTCTTACCTCCTTTGCCCAGTCATTTCTGGTTGGGCAATCGCGCCCTGCCCAGGACTTCCTGCACCTCCTGGGTCTCATGGCGGCCTGTACCAGCGTGGCCCATTGGGCACGCTGGCACATGCGCCCCCTTCAGTGGGGACTGGCCAGCCAGTGGTCACAATGCTGCGATCCATTGGACCAGCTAGTGATAGTGACCCAGGAGATGTGGAACGCTCTCCAGTGGTGGACCGTTCCATCTCATCTGCAGGAGGGCATCCCGTTTGTCCGCCCCGAGCCGACGGTCTCTCTGTCGACCGAGCCTCTCTGATGGGTTGGGGTGCCCATCTGGGGAACACCGGTGCACGGCTCTGGTCCCCGCAGGAGTCCCGATGCCACATCAACCTGCTGGAGCTCGGCGGTCCGCCCTAGCTCTCACCGCCTTTGCTCGTTTCTCCGGGGTCAAGTGGTCCGAGGTCCAGATGGACAATACTACGACCATGTATTACCTGAACTGGGCAGGGAGGATGCGCCTATGCTTCTATGCAAGGAAGCTCTCCGATTTGGTCACTCGTGGCGCAGCCTGGAGGCGGATCTCCTAGCCATTCATGTGGCAGGAGCCTCCAACACCCTGGCCGATGCCCTGAGCCGGATAGGGCTGCATCTCACGAGTGGTCTCTCCTGCGGAGGTAGTACAAGACCTGTTCTCCCACTGGGGCACACCTCAGGTGGACCTGTTTGCCTCCAGGGAGGCAGCGGCTGAGGCTGTTTCATGCCCGCCCCTCAGCAGGGCTCGCTGCAGGGGATGCCTTCGAGGCTCTGGACGCCGGGTTCTTTTACGCCTTTCCCCCATTTCCCTTGATTCACAAGGTGCTTCTCAAGGCAAGGAGGGACAAGGCGCAGGTGATTCTGATAGCCCCAGACTGGCCCCGCCAGTTCTGGTACCCAGATCTCCTCAGCCTCAGCTCCAGGCTCCCGAGGCAGCTTCCAGCTCACCCGGACCTGCTCTCAGTCAATCAAGGGAAGGTGTTCCATCCGGACCTTCAATCCCTGCACCTGACGGCCTGGTTCCTGAGCGGCTAGAGTTCCAGGCCTTGGGTCTTTCTGACGAGGTCCTCAATGTTGTTGAGGCATCCCGTACGGAGTCGACCAGAAAATGCTACGCCTTCAAATGGAAGAGATTCTCCATTTGGTGTCAGGGCAAGGGCTTGGACCCTTCCTCCTGTTCTGTGGCAAGCATTTTGGACTATTTATGGTCCCTTTCTAGTCAAGGGCTTAGGTCGACGACCCTAAGGTGCACCTGGCAGCCATCTCTGCTTACTGGGTGCGGGCCGGGGATCAGTCGGTGGCGCAGGAGAAGGTGGTCTGGCGCTTTTTCAAAGGCCTTGATCACATTTCCCCTCCGGTGCGAGAACCTCCACCTCCGTGGGATTTACTGCTGGTACTGGCAAAGCTCATGGGCAAGCCATTCGAACCAATGCACAGGTGTGATATCTCTCACCTGTCGTGGAAGACCGCCTTCTTGGTGGCTATCACGTCAGCCAGAAGGATGGGAGAACTCCAGGTGCTCTGCATTGAGTCTCCTTACCTGGTCTTCCACAGGGACAAGGCTGTCCTGCGCCTCAATCCAAAATTCCTTCCAAGGTGGTGTTGGAGTTTCACCTTAACCAGGTGTTGACTCTGCTGGTGTTCTACCCCAATCACACCTCGGAGGTCGAATATAGGCTCCATACTCTGACCCTGTAGAAGGGCCGCTTATTATAAGGAGCGCACGGCTGAAATTCGGGGAGAGGTTCGCCAGCTGTTTGTCACCTACGCTGAAGCCGCATCTGGCAGACCTGCGGACGATAGGCAGGTGGGTCACCTCCTGCATAGATCGCTGCTATAAGTTGGCGGGCATGGAGCCTCCCAGAGGGATAAGAGCTCATTCTACCCGTCATACTGCTGCATCGGTGGCTGCTTCCAGGGACGTCCCTATCCAGGAAATCTGCAGGGCTGCTACCTGGAAGTCAGCACACCTTTATTACCCATTACCACATCGACCTTGAGTCACGCCGGGATGCTGGTTTTGGGGCCTCGGTTCTCCAGTCCTTATTTCCCAAGTAAGTATTGGGGGTGTGCGCTTTGCCTCCCTCCTCCCGGAGAACTGCTAGGAGTCTGCCAATAAGTGTGGATGAACAACATATCCATGTCCCTAGAAATACAGGTTACTCACCTGTAACAGGAGTTCTAGGAATGGTATATGTTGTTCATCCACACTCCACTCCACCACCTCCCCCCGGCTTCACCGGCGACAACCTGGAGCTTCCAGCTGGCCAGATCTGGAAGGCCATGGGCGGAGCTGAGAGTTTTACCACCCGGTGGGTGGGAGGAGCCAGCTGAAGACCTTCCGCAAGATTTAAAGCGGCAAGGATACCTGCCAATAAGTGTGGATGAACAACATATACAATTCCTAGAACTCCTGTTACAGGTGAGTAACCTGTATTCTGACCGGCCTTGCCTCCTGCCGCCCGGCAACCTGTGTTCCGGCGGTAGTGCGGTGGGTGGCAGTCGGCCGGGGAGAAAAAAGAATTGAGCGTCCAGAGGACAGCTCTCCTCTGCCGGGGAGGGGTGGGATTGGAGATCGGTGCATGCCTGGCCCCTAGCGGCAACTGGAGGCTAGCAGACCAACTCCACAAGATGAAGAGGTGGAGACAAAGCAGATGCTCGGCTTTCCACATGCGGAAGCACGTGCGGCTCTGCCATTGGCGTCATTGCAGGCTAAGTCCTGCACTCGGGGTCAGGAGAAAACCGGAGGCAGAAAAACACCATGGACTGGCAGGATGATCCAGGCCCTCCGGAGGTGCCGCACCCAGCCAGCTGGCACCTCAAGCCAGAGGTGCGTACCAGTGGATGCTGGGGTGACGAGGCTGGGGGGGGGGGGCCGGAGGAAGGGGGCTGGTTCCACGGATAAGGAGATAAAGAAATTAAAGTTGAAAAAAAAAAAAAAAAAAAAAAAATAGGTTACTCACCTGTTACCGTAGTTCTAGGAGTGGGATATAGTTAACATCCACACCACCCACCCAGTCTCCCCTGGCGAGTAGCATATGGATCCCTGCTTCCAGCATGCAGGATCTGATGTCACATGGTAGATCTGGAGAATATACCACTCAGGTGGTTGGAGAAGCTTAACTTAAAGACGTTCCGATGAATCAGCACTCTCAGTGGAACTGCCAGTCTGTGCATGTGAACTATATACTACTCCTAGAACTACTGTTACAGGTGAGTAACATATTTTTCCCTGACATTGGTTATGCCACCAGACAGTGACGCAAAAAAAAATGATGGGGTTCATCGACTGCTTCGGGAAGCTTTCATAGTACTTTTTTATTTATTTAAAAAATCGCAAAGACCTTTGAGCCAAGGGCTCTTTTACAGAGGTTCCACATCAAGTCACAAGAATAACAAATTACAGTGGTTTCAGTAAGTAGTAAAACATGAGGAAAGTAATTATACAAACAAAAGAATAATATGGCAAGATAAATATTGTGTCAAGTGCAGCCAGTAGCCTTGTCTGAAGAGGGGTGGAAGGGATTACAAGGAGAGAAGGATGGGGGTGAATTAGGGTGGTGGAAGGAGCAGGATAAGCACAAGGAGGTAGCTGCCACAATGTAGCTTATGCAGGAAAAGACCCATGGGGGGGGTACACACACCATGATTTATCCTGCACGTCTCAGGATTGACCATGATAATAAGGTATTGGCCTTCTCCCACCCAACTGAGGCAAGTAAATGGGTCTCCAGACATTTGGCCTGCAGCAACAGTGGATCCCAAGCTGGTGGAGAGGTTCACCCAGATGAAGTCCTGTGACACAGCCTGTTGCTTTGCTATTAATTGGGACTATACTTGTAATGTAGTCAGGCCAACTCGGCTGACTGTGACCGATTTCAGTGACACTGATATGCTTACATCTCTGTTTCTGAGTTTAAAGTGGCTATGGGACACAAAAATCAATGTGGTACTCTAGTTTTTGAGTATTCATGTTTCTAAGTGCACAGTTTTTTTTCCTGGAGTATTTTCCTCTGCGTCTAGCCTTGCCCTATGTGTGTGGATCCAGGATTACTCCCTCATTTATATTTTTCTAACTTAATTCAGTTAATGTTAAATTGCTCTATATGTTCATCTGAATATTTACTGTTGGTCTAAAAGTTCATGCCTAGTATGTATTTTTACTGCTTTGAGGGGAAGAGTGATGTTTATTCAGTTATCCCTTTTGGCATTGTTACTAGTACTAGAATATTACTACTTATTGCTGGCATATAATTTTCTAGGTATGACTTCAGCTTTAATTCATGACATTTGTAGCCCTTTTGAGGGCAATAGTTTCTGGACTAGGACAAAGGACTTAAAGTGCATCACAGTAATGCTGCTCTTAGGGCACCGCTCATCAGCAAAATTACTAAGACTTCTTAGCAATGTATATCCAGTTACCCCTCTATGCTGTACCAAAATGCTGTAGATACATTGAAATCCTGTGCTTAAAAGAGTTATTACCCCAGAAGGTAATTGTAATACGTGTATGGTTTGCCTCCTGTATGGTACAATATCAGTTGTTTTCCAGTTGATTAAATTAATATAATATTTGTAAATGATTGTGCTCAATGGAGTTTTCCTGAAAATAAACTTGAACTAATAAAAATCAAGTAATTAAACAAACAAACAAAAAAGATCCATTATATAATAGCAGTAATGCTGTGCAGGTTGTGTATCGGAGGTATAACATCATTTTCTGGGTGTTGGATGCACTTGGCCTGCGGTCTCGTGCCCAATCACCAAAGGGTAATGTTATCCCTGCACAATACCCACCCTGTTATGCATTATTGGTTAATTAAACGGTTCTAAAATGCTACTCACCAGCACCGTGTGTAAATTAACCCCCTCTCCACTGAGTTTACTGAAAAGCCAGAAAGAGTGAACATAAGAATTAAAACCAGTATTTAAGAAAGAAAAAAAAAAAAGACTTATGCAGTTCTTCTTTAAAAGTTGGCTCCTACTGAAGGTTGTCATTAATTTTCAATGTTCTCTTTCAGGTGGAGCAGTCCAAGGTACTGGTGAAAGAAGGAGGGGTTCAGCTAACTCTCACTATTGTTGACACGCCAGGCTTCGGGGATGCTGTGGACAACAGCAACTGGTATAAAACCCTCTTGAGAACTATTAAATTTCTTCCTTATATTCTATTCCAGAAGTTTGCTTCACACTATATAATTCTAGTTCAGATAACTTTCCTAGTGTGCAGACCTCTCTCCCCTGTTCTGTAGTATCTTGGCTACACACCAGCCCCATCTGTTATCTCTAATTTCACTCCTTCACCATTCTTTAATTGTATAAAATGATAAAGTTATTATAAGTCACAATGAATGCATACAACTAACTCAGTTTAATTAGTACGTTTTAATCCACTAACCATGTTAAGATTTTTTATTGTATCTTCGGTTTGACTATTAACACAAATAGTGAGGTTTATGAAAGTGATAAGTGGAGCTGACAGTGGTGATAGCTGTAAAATTAGTGAAGATAAAACCAGGATCATGGTGATTTATAGTACAATACTGTTAGAAATGGTGGTGCTGCTGCTGAGCATGGTGCTTACTGTGTGAAAGAGGAGTTGACACAGATGATACTGATTGTGCTTATTTATGGTGAGAGTGGAGGAGATGGATATGGTAATACTGTAACTGTGAAGGTGGTAGAGATTTAAGCAATAAGCCATGAGAGGGTGTGGGTTATCAGGGGATTTACTATGGCTGGAGTGGTTTGCGCCTCGTGGGTAAATCCTCGCCAGCCATGGTAAAACCCCTATTATACAATGGGGCATGAAAATCCTGTAACCTCATTGGTCAAAACACATCACATGACAAATCCTCCAGTATACCTACTGTAAAAGTTTTATATCACTATAAAAACAAAAACAACAAGTTGAACATTGTATAATAGCAATATACCATGACAGGGAGTGGGTATATGGGTGGATTTACCACTTCTGGTGTGGTTAAGTCACTCGTCTGCGCCTCGTGACCGAACCACACCAGGCATGGTAAATCCACCAATATACCCACTCCCTGTCATGGTATATTGCTTAAATAATCCACATCCTCCAAGTGGCATATTGCGATTATACCAAGGTTCATTTTTTTACTATAATAAAATACAAATATTAAAGAGGTTGCTTTCTTTTTTTAATTTTATTGTATTTATTCCTATGCTGCAGATGATTAGGATTAGGATATACTCATCTGCAGCCGTTGATTATCAGAGGATTTACACCGGTGGTAAACTGCCAGTCTGACCATTTCATTAACTGTTCATTTATGTTCATGGTATAATATTGTATTTATTGTATGACTAGTGATGATAAAGCAGTCTAGTGGTTATCCAGTAATGGTGGTGCTAGAAAGATGGAGCTCACAAGGGTGTTGATGGCAATGAAGGATGATAATGGTATTACGACAATGCTGGTGGTGACAAATGATGAGGTTATGTCAGTGATGGTGATGAAGACAATGGTTACTAGTGATGTGAAAAATGTGGTAATGTAGAGATGGTCATAATGTGACCCTGCTAGTGATGATAGTGTTGCTATGACATAGTGGCACTAACGATGATGATTATCAGTGTTGAAGAAGATGGTGATGATAGTGGGTTAATGTGATAGAGATAGCGATTCAGTTGATGGTAGTGGTATGCAGATTTACTGACCGAGGTACTGCTGATATGACAGGTATCATAACCATGATGGGGATATTTGTGATGGTGGAGTTGAAGCAATGTTAGTAAGTGATGGTGATTGCAGATGATTGCATTTGCAGTAATAATGCCGAGAGCACAACAGTGGTGCTGATAGAGATCATTGGGCTGTTCAAGATGACGGGTGTGATAATTCTGCAGTGGTGGAGAGATATGGGTGAAGATGATGGTGATGGTGATGGCAGTGGTAGAACTGACAAAATGATACTTTCACTGCATTGCTAACATTAATGATGATTTATTCTTTTCTCTTGCAGCTGGCAGCCAGTCATTAACTACATTGACAGTAAATTTGAGGACTTCCTGAATGCAGAGTCGCTGGTCAACCGCAGACAGATGCCTGACAACAGAGTTCACTGCTGCCTTTACTTCATTGCTCCCTCTGGACATGGGTCAGTTCATAATTTGTGTGCCATTTCATCTGCAAGTTTTATCTTTGCAAATCTAAGATCCAATCAGTGAAAGCTACAACTGAGTGATTTCATTTTTTGCTTGCACAGCATCCACATACTAGACTGGCTTGCTATTAAAAGCCAGTAAAGCCGGAAATATAGTAACATGCAAATGCTTTATCTTGGCAAGTTTGGTGCATTTGAAAAAACACTGTATGAGTGTGGATTAGACTTGTTTGTCAAATGAGAAGTTTTTAAATGACTAAACTGCGATAGGTAATGCAAAATGGATTATATTTAAGAGCTGGGCTAATATTGGTTTTAGGAATGACAATGGTGCAAAGTCCTGTTTTTGTGCAGTCTTTGTTTTCATGAATATTGGATGGATTTTGCCTTTTTTTAAATTGTTGGAAAATTGTTACTAAATAGTGATTTTGTACTGTGTATGCAACTGTGTGAAATGGCGATTTTCTAAAAACAACTGTTGCTATGAAAATGAGTGATTTTTCAGATGAGTTTGGCATTTTCAGGAAAACATTTCCGTTTCATCCAGCCCTAGTTATATTTGTATAATTATCTTTTGTTGCCGGAAACAGTGTGTTATGTACAGTCCTGAGTAACAATAATAGTATGTGTTTCTCTGGGAGGTGCACTGTAGGTTGCACATTTATTTTCCTTACTCCACAGTGAGGGACTGTGGCACCTGCAGAACAATGTGATGTCATAAGCACTTCAATTATGGTGGGCCCAACCCCCATTTTGCTGGAAAAACTTTCACAGACAAATCAATTCCTGCAGGAGGTAGGCTGAACAAACGAGCATTACTGATCTTCGAGGATCTCTCTTGCAGCAGGTCACACCTTAGGAACTATAGCTGTTAGGCACTAGGACCACAAGGAATAATTTTTGCTAGCAGTTTATCTGGGGCTGTCCACGGCGACGTCATCACATCAGTGTCCTCCCTATATAGCTGAGGGCAGCCCCGCACCCTCCTCAGTTCTTTTCACCATCAGCCATCATGCTTCGGACTCCACGGAGCACCGTTGCTTCAGTCGACTGCCATTTTTCTAGAACCTACCATTTTTATTTTTATTCGCCCTAGTTCTGCGATCACTTTATTCAAGTGATTTCCCTGCTTTTTTTCGTTTATACCAACAGGTTCTGACAAACTTTTCCAATGCTGCAGCTGAGGACAGAAGAACTGCGATAAAGATGACCACAGGGCCTGCATCCACTGCCTTGGCACCGACCACGATGTTAAAGCCTACGAGATCTGCAGCGTCTTCAGTCAAGCTACCTGGCAGGGGCACCAGAAATAACTGAAATCCTTCCTAATGGAGCAGAAGGTCACCACCTGTGAAAAGGAGCTTCAGGCTAGGGTCTGCTCCGCTTCCCCGGCCTGGTCCTTGGGCTTTCATGCCACCAAGGCCCGGGACAAGTTGGTGGGAAAGCATCACCAGTGGGATAAAGATCGACTCTTCTGGGAACGTTCTTGGTCGCTGCTCCCAGCGTGCCCGTTATGGGATCGCCAACCAGGCCTGCAGCGACCCCTGCTGCCCCCCACACCCACTCTGCTACAGGGTTGGCCTTGGCAGCCTTTCTCGCCAGAGCTTCTCTGTGTGGCATTGTTCATCGTTAGTGGGCCTCCACCTTCTCCTGCCGACGAATCCCACTGCCTCCCTCACCCTTTCTTCTAATGGAGGGAACTCTGGTAGTGCGACCCATCGGTTTCTTCTCTACCTTGCACTGGCCCCTCATTGTTGAGGTTCTCTTCTCTTCTCTTTCACCAGTGATTTCACCACTGCTGTTTGCCCCCTGCCTTCTCAGGGGTCGCAGTCAGGGAGCAACGCCGGCCAGGTTGTGGCCGGTGACGGTCATGCGTCGTCAGGCTTTAAGCCTTTCTCAGCCATCGTCTTTGACTACTTCTGGAATGTCGTGGAAGCAGGTCCTTCAGTTGGTGCATCAATCTGCCCCTATCCTGTTGCTGCTTCAGCCCTCCCTGCCATCGCCAGGGCCTCAATACCCCATGTTGCTGCCGCAGGGCATCCTGCCGATGCCGGTAACTATTGACGTCCAGGCCCAGCTTTCCTCTGTCTGGGACTTTATGCAAAGGGTTGCTCCACCTCAGGGCCCATTGCCAGTGGGGCCTTCTCGGCTGGCATCAGTGCCATCACTCCATGCGTCGTCGTGATCAGCCCCTTCTCAGTTGTCGATGTCTTTGGTCCTTATTTCCGAGCCGGGGACGACAACTATTGCCCTTCCTTCCTGCTGCCTGACAACGAAGATGAGGATGCAGGGGCCCAACCTCCCTCGAGCACCTCCACTGTTTTTTTTGGCAGAGGAAGATTCCTCAAAGGACACCCCATAGTCATTCTCCCCCCCAATGACCCCTCCTTCATTGTAGTGATGTGGCAGCTGCAGTCCGTTATGGGGTTCAATGCTGCAGAGCAGGACATTAACCGGTAGAACCTGGCTAATTACCTGGTCCTGCCTGATTCCTCTTCCCTTATCATTTCTCCTCTGATCAGTGCATATAAGGATGCTACTATGGCCGCTTGGTACCGACCTAACCTGATTCCCCCTGTGCCCAGGACAAAGGATAAGCCATACCGTGCCCCGCTCTGGGAAGCCCTTTTTCGTAGTGCCCCCACAGCTGGATTTTGTGGTGATTAATCAGCCCAGGATAGATCCAAGAGGCCCCAGAACCTCAGCTGTCTCCCTCTGGGCAAGGAGTCCAGAAAGTTGGACCTTCTGGGTAAGAGGGTATTTGCCTGTTCCACTTTAGCTATCAGGCTCATTAATTATATTGACCATATGCTTTAATTCCAGAATGACCTCTGGAAAGTGGCCAGGTCTGCAGTCCTGTCCCTTCCAGAGGGTCCCCCAAGACAGGAGATACTCAAGACCCTCCATACAGGTACGGATGTGGGCAGGCACCTCTTGTGGGCCACCTTTAATGCCCTTGATGCCTCCGACAGAGTCTCTGTGGTGGGAGTTTGCCTGAGGAGGTACTTTTGGTTCAGGCTGTCTGGTTTTGCTTCTGATGTCCAACAGTCCATCCTGAATGCTTCCTTAAGGGGCTACAAGCTCTTCAGGGTGAATGTGCAGGATATCCTCAATGACCTGCAGGCCTTAGGGAGAACTCTGTGGTCTGTTCACTTCCTCTATCACACCTACCAGAAGAGTGGGCAGAGGGTGCCCTTTCAGTATGCAACCCATTGACCTAGGTCTGGCACCAGACAACCAGGCAAGCGTAAAGCTGGAACGGCCCTGCCTTCCCCCACCTCCACCACAGAGAAGTCCTCCAGAGGTGGGCCCAGGCCGTGGACTTAGCTTCAGCCTAACTCCTTGCTCCCCCCTCCATCCAGTTTCCCAGGATGTGGCAGTGTGGGTTCATTTCTTCCATCATCTGGACATGTGGCAGGAGATCAGAACCAACACCTGGGTGCTGCAACTCATAGAACAAGGACATACTCTAGAATTTGTGGAGCTGCCTCCAGATCTCTCTGCAAGACCTTCAACTTACCCTCCAGGCCACATACCTGTGTTACTGGAGAAGATCCATATTCTGCTGAAGAAAAAAAGACCATAGAGCCTGTCCCCGAGAATCAGTGGAACACTGGATTCTACTTCCACTTCTTCCTCATTCTCAAGTCCACAAGGGACTTGAGGCCCATCCTGAACTTATGAAACCTGAATTAGTACATCCAGTCAAGAAGGTCAGGATGATCACTCTACCAGGCCTGTTGCCATTGCTCTGGAAGGGGATTGGATATGCAGGACGCCTACCTGTACATTGAGGTCCGCCTTCTCCCCAGGAAGTACCTAAGGTTCCTGTTTCAGGGAGAACACTACCAGTTCAGAGTCCTCCCTTTTGGCTCATCTTCAGCACCTCGGGTCTTCACCAAATGCCTAGCTGTGGTGGCAGCGCCCCTCAGGAGGAAAGGACTTTACATCTTCCCCTATCTGGATGACTAGTTGCTCAAAGCTCAGTCCAAAGAGCATCTATCTTTGACCTTGGCGTGTACCGTGCAATGGTTCAGCAAGTTGGGGATCACAGTCAGCCTGTCCAAGTTGGTATTTAACTCTAAGCCAGCGCCTCCAGTATATAAGAGCTATACTGGACATGGCCCAGGGCTCCACTTTTCTGCCCCGGAACAGGGCAGAGTGTCTAATAGCTCAGGCCCAGGAACTCTATCACAGCCGATATGTCACAGCCAAGGCATATCTCAGGTTGCTGGGCCTGATGGCCATGGCCATTGCCACTGTTCCCCTTGCAAGGCTGCTAATGTGCATCCCTCAGTGGACTTTGAGGGTACAGTGGGATCAGCGAACTGACAGTCTGGAACAGAAGGTACTTGTCTCCTCACTGGTAAAGAAGGTTCTCCTGTGGTGGATGGAATCCAGCCATTTGCTCCAGAGGGTTCCTTTCCTCATACCCTCCCCTCAGCAGATCCTCACTACAGATGCCTCGGGGATGGGAAGGGGTGTCCACCTGGGTCCTTACCATACTCAAGGGACATGGACTCCACTTGAGGCTTCTCTCCATATCAATATCTTTGAGATTAGAGCTGTCCTCTACGGCTTGCAGGCCTTCCAGTGCCACCTGTCCCCAGGCCATCTACTAGCACAGACAGACAAGAAAGGGGGCACCCACTTTTACCCCTGTGCAGGGAGGCGATGAGGGTTTGGTACTGGGTTCTGGAACACAGCTGCAAATTGTCATCTGTCCATGTTCCAGGTGTCCAGAATGTCCTGGCAGACAAGCTAAGCAAGTTGCAGTCCAGAATACATGAATGTGAACTGCTCACCTCAGTGGTGGAAGACCTGTTCGGGTGGGGTTGCCCAGAGTTGGACCTTTTTGTTTGCCCACACAATGCAAAACTGCTGCTTTTCTGCTCCCTTGATCCAGGATCTGGCGATCTTACTTCAAGAGGGCTCTTGCAGTAGGTATTTACATATAGGACTGACGCCGGTAGGCGTCAGGACCCCACGGAAACATTTCTAGCTAGCAGTCTCAGGTGGGGGAACGCCTCACGTCAGGTGACTGACGTCATATGACGTCAGTATAAATGGGCGGTCCTCCACGCCCTCCTTCCAGTTCTTTCCCGCCGTTAGCTTATGTCAGCGCCTCGTGGAAAAGTTCAACGCTCATTGGCCTCAGTCGTCGGTAGTGAGTTATTTTCGATTTTTCGAATTTTTGTCAGGTATTCGTCGGTGTATGTCGTCTCCTACACCCTCCGAGCACAAGAACAAGTGCGACTCGTGCGGCGCCTAACTCCCGCACAAGAACGGCCATTCCCAGTGCCTCTTCTGCCTAGGCCCAGATCATCAGGTGGAGAAGTGCCAGCACTGCCTAAAATTCAACATGGTCACTCGCAGATGGTGGCAGCAGCCCATGGAGGCCCATATTTTAAAAAAGAAAATGTCCTCCATGGAAAAGGAGTTAGAAGAGCTCCGGCAGGCATCCACTTCCCCCGAAGGCCATTGCAAGAAAAAAGACAAGGAGAAGCACCGGGACAAGGGCTCCTCATCCACTGCGTCTCCCTTGGGAGTCGCCATGCTCCAGAAGCTCCCGGAGGAACCGATCAACTGCTGCCTTGGAGGTTTCCAAGGCAGCGTTGTTCCCGTCTGGCTCGCAGCTCGGCCTTGGGTGCCTCTGGGCTATTGAGGCCCGCCCGTAAAGCGCCACCGTGTGGCCTACTGGTTCAAGCGGGTTCGTAAGCCGGACATCAGCTCCTCTGATGCCCGCACGGTCCCTCTGCCGCCTGACAAGGCTGCTCCTCATTCGCAACCTGCCTCGGGCGACGGGTCCGCTAAGTCGGACGTCTGACCCTCCAGCGTCCGCCAGGACCCCACTGATAAGTCAGACATCGGCTTGCCCGATGTCCACCTTCCAGTGTCTGCCATTTCTGGCTCCACGCAGCTTTCGCTGCCCTCCAGGGACCCTGGGTCTCCTCAGCCTGACCCCGGGGATTTTTCCCCTCCATCCCCGGGCGATGCCGAGGTTTCTGCTGCACCCCCGTCAGACCGTCTGCCCGCTGGGCCTACCGACCTGAAGTCGGCTCCCCAGACGCCGGCTCCCTGGCTGCCGGCCCTGACGCCGGTCTTGCCGATCCCGGGCGACATCCCGCATTCAGATTCCGCTCCAACGCCAGGCCTTCCGCCCACCGGGCCTTCTGCTCCAGACCCGCCCATGGGCCCTCCGGTCGGGCCATCTGCTCCAGCAGACCCCTCGGTTCCCGAGTATCCGACCCCATCATATCCGATGCTGTCTTACCCTGCTCCGCAGTATCCAATGCCCCAGTATCCGAAGGCGCAGTACCCAGGGCCTCAATATCTGATGCCAGGCTTCCCCCCGTTGGAGTTATGGATATCGCCTACACTATAATCCATACCCGTATCCCCACGCCCCTCAGCGCGGTGGACTTGAAGGAGACTCTGGCCTCCTGGTGGGCTGAGGTCAAAGCTCAGCTCACCAGAGAGGTGGAGGGTCATCTCATGATGATGTTGCCGGTTCCAGTTCCCATACGTCCGCGACGACAGACTCCCTCTCCATCTCTGGACACCAGGGCCGAGCCCTCTGGTTCCAGGGCGGGGCAGGACACGCTTCCCTGAGGGCTCCGTTCCTCCCCCACGACGGGAGAGGGAGTCTTCCTCCTCATCATCTTCTTCCTCCTCGGACACCTTGGACGACTCCGACAGTTGTTCCGAGCCGGATGATGAGCCACACTCTCCATCTGAGCCCAGGCCAGGGACTTCTCCGAAGTCCCCTCCGGAGGATCCTTCTTTTACGGAGTTGCTACGCAACATCCAGGAGGTTCATAAGTGGCATTCCTTGGGGCCGGATCCCTAGCGTAAGAAACTCGCTGAGCATCTGGATCTGCCCGTGACAGCTCCCATCTTGGTGCCACCCTGGATCGAGCCTCATGCCGATCTTATTTCCACTATTTGGAAGCAACCGTTGGCTTTAGCCCCACTTCCTCCGAAGTCGAACAGGCTATATCAGGCTCCTGAGGGTGTTGACTTTTTAGATTCTCACCCTCGAGCTGATTCGGTCGTGATTAGCGCCACTCATGGCCAAACAGCTAACCTGAAACATCTGAGCTCGTCTCCACCCGACAAAGAATCCCGTCTTCTGGACCAGTACGGGAAGATCTGTGCTTCTTCCACTCTGGATATTAGGGCCCTAAATTATGTTGGTCACATGGGGGATTACGACAAGGCGATTCTTAGTAAAGTGGAATCCAAATTGGACTCCCTTCCGGACTCTCAAGTCAAACAGGAAGTGGCTGACCTCATCCGCTCTGCACGTTCGGCCAGTCGGCACATGCTTCGTGCTACTTACAATGCAGTGGACACTGCTGGTAGGAGCTCCGCTTTTGCCGTAGGCTTACGGCATCATGCCTGGCTCTGTGTGTCAGGGTTGGTCCCGGAAGTACAGTCTGCTATTCAGGAAGCGCCCTTCCGGGATTCTGTGCTGTTCGGTGGTGATGTCAAGGACATTATCTCCAATCTGCAGGAGAAGGGGACTGCACTGAAGTCTGTGGACTCCATGTACCGTCCCCATCAAACGCAGCCCCGTCTTTATTGCAGGCAGAATCTGCAAAAGGTGGAACCCCAGAGAAAGCGGGCCGCTAAACGCCGGGCTCCTTCGGCTGCCAAGCCCCCTTCACCCAAAAAAGAAGCGGGCGCTTCAGCCGCTGCACTGCCTCACACCACCTGACTCCTTTCCTCTCCCACAGCCTCTGGGCTTTCCGAAGGAACTGGTAGGAGGGAGGTTTTCGCTTCACCTCCCAGGTTGGGAGAGGACAACTTCAGATTCCTGGGTGCTCCAGCTGATCGTAGAAGGACACTCAATAGAGTTTCTCCAGAAACCACCTCGTCACCCTCCCCCAAGGTTGTCGTACTCTCGAACACCTTCTTCTGGTCCAGGAAGAGATTTCAGCACTTTTGCTGAAGGAGGCAATAGAGCCCGTCCGCCTTCCTCTTCAGGGAACGGGTTACTATTCCCACTTCTTCCTGGTCCCGAAGAAGACAGGAGATGTAAGGCCGATTCTTGACCTCAGTTCCCTAAACTTGTTCGTGGAGTACAAAAGGTTCAGGATGCTCTCCCTACAGGGCCTCCTGCCCCTCCTTTGGCCAGGACAGTGGCTGTGCGCTCTGGATATGCAGGATGCTTACCTGCACATCCCTATCCGCCCTTCTCACCACAAATTCCTCTTATTTGCCTTCCAGGGGGACCTCTACCATTTCAAGGCCCTCCCATTTGGTCTTTCCTCAGCACCCCGGGTGTTCACCAAATGCCTTTCGGTGGTAGTGGCCTACCTGCGTACCCAGGGGGTACAGGTTTTCCCATACCTGGACGATTGGCTCCTGGTGGCCCCATCTAGGGAGGACCTCCTGTGCTTCCTTTCCCTTACCCAGGGGGTGTTTTCTCCCTGGGCATCACCATCAGCCACTCCAAGTCCCACTTGATCCCATCCCAGAGGCTCCAGTTTATCGGGGCGATCCTAGACACGACATCTGGCAGGGCCTTTCTGTCTCC
Organism: Neoceratodus forsteri; assembly: GCA_016271365.2. Classification (NCBI taxonomy): domain Eukaryota; kingdom Metazoa; phylum Chordata; order Ceratodontiformes; family Ceratodontidae; genus Neoceratodus; species Neoceratodus forsteri. The sequence goes on from CM028130.1 coordinate 1,077,865,622, forward strand.
GGACAGGGCGGCCACACTCCAGGCTCAGGTCAGCCTGTTTTCCTGCCACAGGCGGGTCAGTGCCAGGTCGGTCCTTCGCCTTCTCGGGTTTATGGCGGCTGCCATCCCAACAGTCCCTCGCACTCTGCTCCACATGAGGATCTCTCAGTGGACACTTCGGTCTCAGTGGGATCAGTTGGTGGACGACCTGGACCAGTTTGTCCTAATCTCCTCTCCCATGGTTCGGGACTTGCAGTGGTGGATGGTTCAAGAGAACCTTTGTTGGGGAGTTCCCTTCTGTCTTTCTCCCCCCTCCCAGACTCTGACCACAGACGCCTCGGGTGAAGGTTGGGGAACCCATCTTGGACCTCACAGGACCCAGGGCTCCTCCTGGTCCAAGCTCGAGAAAACGCTTCACATCAGTGTGCTCAAGCTTCGGGCAGTGCTTTATGCTCTTCAAGCCCTGCATCTGCACCTCCTTCCCGGCCACTTAGCCATACAGACGGACAATATGTGTGTGGTATGGTACATCAACAAACAGGGAGGGACTCGTTCCTACGCTCTTTGCAGGGAAACGATGCGAGTTTGGGATTGGGCAGTTCAGCACATCCTCCACCTCACGACAGTTCACGTCCCGGGGGTCGAGAACACCTTGGCAGACAAACTCAGTCGCTCGTCTGCCCAAGCTCACGAGTGGGAACTGGATCAGGGGGTCTTAGACGATATCTTCCTACGCTGGGGAACACCACAGGTGGACCTGTTCGCCTCACCTCCAAATGCAAAGCTTCCAGACTTCTGCTCGCTCACTCTGGAGTGCGGCATTTTTTGGAGAGACACTCTGTCTCTAGATTGGAAGGACAGATTTGTCTGTGCTTTCCCCCTGATCCCTTTGATTCAGAGAGTCTTGCAGAAACTTTGTTCAGAAGGCGCTCGAATGATACTGATTGCTTCTTTCTGGCCCAGGCAAGTTTGGTTCTCTCTTCTACAACAATACTCAGAGGAACCTCCTCTTCCTCTGTTACGACTTTTACTGACCCAGGATCAGGGGACCCTGGTCCATCCAGGTCTCAAGTCCCTTCAACTACACGTGTGGCTCCTGCAGACGTAGCTCAAGCCTGATTTGGGGTTTCACCCCGAGTGGCTGAGATTCTAGTGGAGGCTAGAAAACCCTCCACTAAGTCTACCTATGCCATGAAATGGAAACGGTTCACAATCTGGGCTGCTTCAAAAGATTTCGAGCCTTTCTCGTGCTCTGTTGAGTGGCTGCTGGATTACCTGCGCCACCTCTTTGATTTGGGTCTCAGTCATTCGTCCTTGAAAGTACACATGGCGGCCATTTCAGCCTACCATGTCCCTTTTGCAGACAGGACATTTGCTCAGCTGGAGGTCTCTAAGACTTTCCTCAGAGGGGTTCTCCACTTGAGATCCCCATCCGGGTTCCTGCCCCTCCTTGGGATTTGGATTTCATCCTCGAGAAGCTTACTCTGCCTCCTTTCGAACCCGCAGCCTCAGCAAACATGAAGTTCCTCTCATGGAAAACTCTCTTCCTAGTGGCCATTACTTCTGCTCGGCGGATTTCCGAGCTTCAGGCCCTGATGTGTAAAATCCCATATTTGAGTTTTCACAAGGAACGTGTGGCTCTGCGCACCCTAAGTTTCTCCCCAAGGTAACACTCCAATCAAGGGGAGTATCTCTTACACGCTCTGGACGTTCACCGAATTCTGAGATACTACACTAACAGAACAAAAGATCTCAGAAAGACTGGTCAACTGTTTGTTTCTTTTGCCCACAAAAGAGAAGGCAATGCTGTTTCTAAGCAATGCCTGTCCAAATGGTTGGCTCATTGCATCACTTTGTTATGACAAGTACAACAAGACCCTTCCAGATCAAGTGAGAGGCCATTCCACCAGAGGAGTCGCTGCCTCAGCGGCTTGTTTCAAGAATGTGTCAGCGGCGGACATCTGTGCTGCCGCCACTTGGACTTCCGTCCATACCTTTACAAAACATTACAGTTTGGATATTGCCTCTCGCTGTAGAGCAGGCTTCGGGCTTGCTGTTCTGCAAGGCCTCCTTTCTTAAGGCCTTCACAGCTACAGGATCTACTTTGAGTAGCTTTCCTCCTCCTGTTTGCTTCTTCTTGTTCTAGACTGCTTGGGACGCAGTCCTATTCGTAATTACCTACTGCAAGAGCCCTCTCGAAGTAAGAACGTACCGTAACAGTAGATCTTCGAGAGAGGCTCTTGCAGTAGGTAATACCTTCCCACCCTCCATCCCCCTAAGCTTTTTCAGCTCATTTTCCAGGTTGGGAACATCTGTCCTCTCTCGTCTCGCGCTTTTGGGCCTTTGCTGAAAGAACTGTGGAAGGCGGGCGGGGACTGCCCTTTATACTGGACGCCTTATGACGCTGGTCACCTGACGGGGGCGCCCCGCCAGAGACCGCTAGCTAGAAATTTTCCATGGGATCCTGATGCCTGCCGGAGTCAGTCCTATATGTAATTATCTACTGCAAGAGCCTTTCTCGAAGATCTACTGTTACGGTAAGTGCTTACGTAACTGTACTTTCTCTGGTGAGACACAGTGTCCCTGTCTTGAAAAGGGAGGTTCCTTTATGCCTCCCCCCTTTCCATTTATTCAGAGAGTGCTAATCAAGCTGCAAATGAAGGGCGCCACCCTAATTCTGGTGGTCCCTTTTTGTCCTCATCAGATTTGGTTTCCACTGTAGCAGCAGTTAGCAGTGGAGCTTCCGATACCCCCTCCTTTGTGCCCAGGCTTACTGTCACAGGAACGAGGAACCCTTGCCCATCTGAACCTCCGGTCTCTTAGCCTGTATGCCTGACTCCTGAAGGTGTAGCCATTGCTAGGTTTGGGGTTTCCTCTAAAGTGGTGAACGTCCTGGTGGCCACCAGAAAGCCTTCCACCAGGGCGACTTATTCCATGAAATAGAAGCACTTTGCCCTGTGGGCGACTTCCCATCACCCGGATCCCTTCACCTGCCCAGTGAACTTGATTCTAGAGTACTTACTGTCCTTGTCAGATGCGGGACTAAAATACCCTTCACTAAAGGTGAACTTGTCTGCGATATCAGCCTTCCATGTGCCCATTGAGGGCTGTATGGTAGCCCAGTTGGATGCGGCCCGTACTTTTCTGAGAAGCATCCTACACTTGAAGCCCTCCACCCATAACCCAGTGCTGGCCTGGGATTTGAATTTTGTTTTAGAGGAAATTACTTTGGCTCCTTTTGAGCCTGCCGCAACTTGTGAACTACACTTTCTGTCATGGAAAGCATTATTTTTAGTTGCTATTACTTCTGCTAATAGGATTTCCAAGCTGCAGGCACTCATGGGTGAGCAGCCTTATTTGATTTTCCACAAAAATAAGGTGTCTTTGTGTACTAACCCTAAGTTTTTGCCAAAGGTGGTGTCTAAGTTTACTTTGAATCAAACCATCCACCTACCTGTTTTATTGCCCGGAACATGCCAATCCAGTGGAAGCATTGCGCCATACTTTAGATGTACATAGAATATTCAGATATTATGTTCATCGTATGAGGGACGGTAAAAAGTCCTCTCAGCTGTTTTTCTTTCATCCCTGAGAAAGAGGGCATACCAGTTTCTAAACAGTGCCAGTCCAAATGGTTGGCCAACTGTATTGTTTTCTGTCATCAGAAGTACGGTAAGGAACTTCCGGGGACTGTTAAAGGCCAGAGGCATGGCCACCTCAATTGCCTATTTCAGAGGGGTTTCAGTGGCTGAGATCTGAGTTGCTGTAACCTGGAGTACTGTCAACACTTTTACAAGGCTCTACAGTATGGACATTGCCTCTAGAAAGAGGGCAGTTTTTGGCCTAGCTGTGTTACAGGGCCTCTTTCATAGAGCCCTGCCTTCCAGCCTCCCAGACTGGTCTCCTCTGCAGTACTGCTTAGGACTCGTTCCTAAGGTGTGACCTGCTGCTAGAGATATCCTTAAAGAAGATAGAACAGTTACGTAAGAACTTACCGTAACAGTAGATCTTAAAGAGAATCTGTTGCAGCAAGTCATGACATCCCATCCTCCTTCCCCCTCGACCTTTGAGCTCCTCCTCCTCCTTTCCTGTCCTCTTTTTCCAGAACGATAAGCCGTTTCTTTTCCATGCTCCTTCTGGCCAGTCTCTCTTACTGTCCCTCCGCTCCCTCGGGAGCGTGTCCTTGGTGGATGTTCTCTGGTGGGGAACTGAGAAAAAGGTGTGGGGCTGTCCATGGCTATATAGAGAGGACGTCAACATGATGACGTCACTGTGAGCGGCCCCAGATAGACTGCTAGCTGAAATGTTTCCATGTGGTCCTGGTGCCTGACTGCTATAGATAGTTCCTACGGTGTGACCTGCTGCAAGAGATTCTTTCGAAGATCTGCTGTTATGGTAAGTTCTTACATAACTGTTGTTCCAGGAGCGTGGATATGTTGTTCATCCACACTCTCTGGCATGTCCCTTTCCCCTTTAAAACTTGCCGGAAGTCTTCAAGCTGGCTCCTCCCACCCACCCGGGTGGTAAATACCTCGGCTCCGCCCCATGATGCCAGATCTTCCTTTCCGCTGGAAGATGCAGGTCCCTCGTGCTACTCTAGTATTTCGTAGGCCCTGGCTTCACAGCGTCGGTTTTAACGCAACTTGCTATTAAACTCATTAGAGTTATTGATTCCAATTCGGATATGGAGGACAAATCGTACCCTGGATTTTGCTGGTGTACCTGCGGCCAGAAGATGCCACGCACCGATCCCCACCTAACATGCACGTACTGCCTCATAGAAACATAGAAACAGACGGCAGATAAGGACCGCTTGGCCCACCTAGTCTGCCCATTGTCCTACCTAACAGATAAGCTGCCGATCCTAGTTAACCAACAGTTTACTTCCTCCTACCCCCCTCTAGGACTGCCTTATGGCTGTCCCATGCATTCTTGAATTCCCCACTGTTCTTGACTCCACGACCTCCTCAGGGAGGCTGTTCCATGCATCTACAACCCTCTCTGTGAAAAAATACTTCCTCACATTACCTCTGAGCCGTCCCCCCTCTATCTTCAAATTGTGCCCCCTTGTTCTTGCACTTCTCTTTTTCTGAAAGATGCTACCCTCTTGGACTTTGTTGATTCCCTTGAGGTACTTGAAAGTTTCTATCATGTCCCCTCTCTCCCTTCTTTCCTCAAGGGTATACATATTAAGCTCCTTTCTTTAGTCTTTCTTCGTATGTCTTCTGGTGCAGACCCTGCTCCATTTTGGTTGCCCTCCTCTGGACAGCCTCCACTCTGTCTATGTCTTTGTGGAGATGGGGTCTCCAGAACTGCACACAGTACTCCAGATGGGGTCTCACCAACTGTCTGTACAGAGGGATAACAACTTCTGTTTTCTACTATTGATGCCTCTCCCTATGCATCCCAGTATCCCCCCAGCCCTCCTTACTGCCCTCTCACATTGCTTGCCTACCTTTAGGTCATCTGATATAATTACCCCCAGGTCCCTTTCCATTTTCACTGTGGTCAGTATATCACCCCCCATTGTGTACTCTTGCCCTGGGTTTTTGTTTCCCAGGTGCATTACCTTACACTTCTTTGCATTGAATCTGAGCTGCCATATGTTTGACCATTCCTCCAACCTTGCCAAGTCCCTTCTCATCCTTTCCACTCCATCTGGTGTATCAACCTTGTTGCAGATTTTTGTGTCGTCTGCAAAGAGACATACTTTTCCTTCCAGTTCCTCTGCAATGTCACTTATAAAGACATTAAAAAGGACCAGTCCCAGTACTGAACCCTGCAGTACCCTGCTAGTAACCCTCCTTTCTTCACTGTGGACTCCATTTACTACTACCCTTTGCGTCCTGTTGTCTAGCCAATTTTTTATCCAGGCTACCACCTTGGGACCCACTACAAGGCAGGCTACCTTGTGTATTAATCTTTTGTGTGGGACTGTATCAAATGCCTTGCTAAAATCTAGGTAGGCCATATCCACAGCCACTCCCTAGTCTACTACTTTGATCACCCAGTCAAAGAAATCTATTAGATTCATCTGACACGACCTTCCCATCGTGAATCCATGCTGCCTTGGGTCCTGTGCCCCACTGGCCTCTAGGTACTCAGCAGTTCTTTCCTTCAGAAGTGATTCCATCATTTTCCCTACCACTGAGGTCAAACAACTGGTCTATAGTTTCCTGCCTCTGTCCTGCTCCCACTTTCGTGAAGAGGAATCACATCTGCCCTCCTCCAGTCCTCAGGTACCACCCCATCCTCCCATGATTCGTTAAAGAGAGTAGTCAGTGGTGTCACCAGTTCTACCCTTAGTTCTTTTAGAATTCTTGGGTGAATCCCATCAGGCCCCATTGCTTTGTCCACCTTCAATTTTATTAGTTCCTTCAGAACCCTTTTTTCTGTAAATGGACTGATATGAACCCCCGTCTTCAGTGTGTTTCTCTTGTTTGGTTTAGGTACCTCCCCCTCCTCTTCCTTTCTGAATACTGAGCAGAAATATTCGTTCAGTATCCCTGCTTTTTCACTGTCACCCTCTACCCACATTCCCTTCCCTTTATTAAGCCTCAGTATCCCTCCTTTGGTCTTTCTTCGCTCTCTAATGTACCTATAAAAGATCTTATCCCGCTTCTTAACAGAGTTGGCTATCATTTCCTCGGTTTGGGCCTTTGCTATTCTGACTGCCTTCCTAATGTCTTTCTGCTTTAACTGATAAAGTTCTCTGTCCTGCTCCTTCTGTGTTTCCTTATATTTCCTGAATGCTATCCTTTTCTCCTTATCCTTCCCTGCCACCTCTTTTGAGAACCATAGCGATTTTTTCCTTTGTTGTGTTTGGTTGATTTGCTTTACACAAAGGCTTGTTGCCTCTGTAATGGCTGTTTTGATTACTCCCCATTGTTCCTCCACCCCTCCTTTTTGCCGGTTTGCTAGTGCTTTTCTCAGGCACTCTCTCATTTTCCCCAAAGTCTACCCTCCTAAAGTCCAATACTCTTGCTTTTGTATGGCTGTGTTTATCGTGAACCACACTGTTTGGTGGTCGCTTGTTCCCAGATGGCTACCCACTTCTAAATCTGTTATTCTTTCTCCGTCCCCATTTGAGAGTACCAGGTCTAAGACTGCTCCCTCCCGAGTGGGTTCCAATACTAGCTGTCTGAGGCATGCCCCCTGTAGGGCATCAAGAATTACCCTGCTCTTGGATGTTCCTGCAGCAAAGGTGCTTCAGTTAACATCTGGCATATTCAGGTCCCCCATCAACAATATCTCCCCTTTTTCTGCCATTCTAAGGAAGCCTTCCATCATTTCCTTGTCCATTTCCTCCCCCTGAGATGGGGGTCTGTATACAACCCCCATGCGGATTGTGGTGCCATTTCCTGTCTCCAGGGTGACCCAGAGTGCCTTATCTGCTCCCTGTTTACTCTTTAGTTCTGTTGCTTTGATCCCTTGGAGATTCCTGTGCCCACTCCTTAGCAGCCGCAGTGGCCACTTGCCTCAGGGCTTGGCTGAGGCTCTCCTCCTTCCAGGCGGATACCCAGCACAAGTTAGCTGACATGCCCTTCCTAGGCACTGACCTCTTCTGTCCAGGAGTGGCTGGTCACCTACAGCGCATAGAGCAGTCCAATGCCACCTTGGATGCTACCTCTGCGAAGGGTTCTTCAGGCAAGAACCAGCAGAAGCGCAAGAAGAAGCCTTTTTGGCACTCATTCCCTGTGGTTAGGCAGCCCTCCTATCAAGGAGGACAGCAGCAACAACAGGCTCAAGCAGGGTCCTCAACAGCCCCGTAAAGGAGGCCGAGGTGCTGGTCCAGGAGCCTCCTCCTCCTCCTCCTCCTCCTCTAAGCCTGCTCAGTGACGGGTTGGGGGTTGCCACCACTATACCCATCACGCCGGTTCTGGGTCCTCCCGTGGGGGGGCCTGCTCCGCCACTTTCTTTCTGCCTGGTCCGATATCACTTCGGACAGGTGGGTTCTAGAGGTGGTCGGCCAGGGACTGCCTCTGGAATTCGAGCAGTACCCTCCCAGCCAAGCCCGTGCCCTTCGGGAGGAAAGGATCTCAGCTTGCACTCAGTCGGCTCTTTGAGCCGACATTGCCTAGCTCCTCCGCAAGTGCCGGATCCTCCTACAGACCCAGGCTTCGTCTCCAGGTACTTCCTGGTGCCCAAGTGGCCAGGGGGTTGGCGCCCCATCCTAGATCTTCACGACCTGAATCAGTATCTCGGATCTCGCACCTTCCGGATGGTAACTCTGAACCAGATCATACCATCCCTGGAGCGAAACATGTGGTTCTGTTCACTGGATCTGCAGGACGTGTTCTTTCATGTCCCAATCCCTCTGTCCCATCAGCGGTTCCTCTGCTTCAGGGTCGAGGGGACCCTGTACAAGTTCCGAGCCATGCCGTTTGGCCTGTCATCGGCCCCACTGGTCTTCACCAAGTGCATTGCAGTGGTGGCAGCCCATCTTCGGCGTCGAGGAGTTCAGATATACCCTTATCTCGATGACTGGCTCTTGGCAGGTTCTTCCCTTCAGGAGGTAGAGAGGTCCAGGGATCTGGCCCTCTGAACCTGCTTCCAACTTGGCCTCCTGATCAACGAGGCCAAGTTGGAATTCGTGCCCTCTCAGGTGATGGGCATCATTGGGGCAGAGCTCAACTTTCGTCAAGCCAGAGTTTGGCTCCTGGTGGACAGGGCGGAGGTTCTTTCTTCCTTTGCCCTATCATTTCAGATTGGGCACTTGTGCCCTGCCAGGGACTTTCTACGCCTTCTGGGTTACATGGCGGCGTGCACCTCAGTAGTCCATTGGGCCAGGTGGCGCATGCGCCTCCCTCCAGTGGGAGCTGGCCGCCCAGTGGACTCAGCGCCTTGGTCATTTTGACCAGCTGATCACTGTAACCCAGAAGATGCGGGACGCTCTCCAGTGGTGGACCGCCCCAGAATGGTTGCAGGAAGGAATTCCGTTTGTCCGCCCCGAGCCGACGGTCATCCTCCCGACTGATGCCTCTCTCATGGGCTGGGAAGCCCACATGGGGGACAACAGGGCCCACGGGTTCTGGACCCCCGAGGAGTCCCGATGCCACATCAACCTGTTGGGCCTTAGAGCAGTCAGACTGGCAGTCAGCTTTCGCTCCTCAGATCCGGGGTCAAGTGGTTCAAGTCCAGGTGGACAATACCACGACCATGTACTGCCTCAACAAACAGGGCGGCATGCACTCCCGTCTGCTGTGCAGTGAGGTGCTCCACATCTGGACCCTCGTAAGCCAGTTGGAGGCAGGTCCCCTAGCCATCCATATGGCAGGAGTCTCGAACCAACTGGCGGATGCTCTCAGCCGCATAGGCCAGATGTCCCACGAGTGGTCTCTCCATCCAGAGGTAGCTTACAGTCTGTTCTCCCGTTGGGGCAAACCATTGGTGGACCTGTTTACCTCCAGGGAAAACACCAAGCTGAGGCTGTACCATGCCCGCCCCCCTTAGCAGGGCTCGCTGCAGGGGGAAGCCTTCTCGAGGCCGTGGACCCCAGGCCTCCTCTATGCCTTTCCTCCATTTCCCTTGATCCACAAGGTGTTACTCAAGGTGAGGAGGGACAAGGCAAAGGTGATACTGGTAGCCCCAGATTGGCCACGCCAGTTCTGGTATCCAGATCTTCTCAGCCTCAGCTGCAGGGCCCCGGAGCAGCTTTATACACGCCTGGACCTGATATCACTAAACCAGGGTAATGTATACCATCCGGACCTTCAATCCCTGCACCTCACAGTCTGGTACCTGAGCGGCTAGAGTTCCAGGCTCTGGGTCTTTCCGAGGATGTCTACACTGTGGTGGAGGCATCTCGTAAGGAATCGACCAGGAAATGTTATGCCTTCAAATGGAAAAGGTTTTCCATTTGGTGTCAGGGTAAGAGTCTGGACCGCTTATCCTGCTCTGTGGTTAACATTCTAGACTACCTTTGGTTTCTCTCCAAAGGGGGTCTACGGTCATCGACCTGTAGGGTGCACCTGGCAGCCTTTTCTGCTTACCGGGCACGGGCCGGTCAGCCGACATTGGCACAGGAGACAGTGGTCTGGCACTTCTTCAAAGGCTTGGATCACATATCCCCTCAGATGCGTGAACCTCCACCTCCATGGGATCTGTTGCTGGTTTTGGCAAAGCTCATGGGCAAGCCATTCGAACCCATGCCACAAGTGTGAGCTCTCACACTTGTCTTGGAAGACGGCCTTCCTGGTGGCTGTTACATCAGCCAGAAGGATAGGGGAGCTCCAGGCACTTTCGGTGGACTCCCCTTATCTGGTCTTTCACAGGGGCAGAGTTGTCCTGCACCCCCACCCGAAATTCCTTCCAAAGGTGGTTTCAGAGTTTCACCTTAACCAGGTGTTGACTCTGCCGGTATACTACCCTAACTACACCTCGGATGCCGAGTACAGGCTCTATACTCAGGACCTGAGATGTGCTCTCTCCTGTTATAAGGAGAGGACTGCGGAAATTCGTGGAGAGGTTCGCCAGCTGTTTGTCACCTATGCTGAAGCCGCTTCTGGAAGACCTGCAGCCAAACAGACTATTGTGAGATGGATTACATCATGCATAGGTCTGTGCTATGAGTTGGCGGGCAAGGAACCTCCCAGACACCATACTGCTGCATCAGTGGCTGCTTCCAGAGACATCCCTATCCAGGAAATCTGTCAGTCAGCAAACACCTTCATTACCCACTATCACATCGACCTTGAGTCACGCCGGCATGGTGGTTTTGGGGCCTCAGTTCTCCAATCTCTGTTCCCTAAGTAGGGGTTGTGTGCCTTGCCTCCCTCCTCCTGGAGAAGTGCTTGGAGTCTGCCAGAGAGTGTGGATGAACAACATATCCACGCTCCTAGAAGAACAGGTTACTCACCTGTAACAGTAGTTCTAGAAGTGGTATATATTGTTCATCCACACGCATCACCCGACCTCCGACTTTAGGCGCATAGTCTTGCTTCCAGCGGGCTAAGATCTGGCGCCATGGGGTGGAGATTTAGGTTTTTACCACCCGGGTGGGTGGGAGGAGCCATCTTGAAGACTTCCGGCAACATTTAAAGGGGAAAGGGACGTGCCAGAGAGTGTGGATGAACAACATATACCACTCCTAGAACTACTGTTACAGGTGAGTAACCTGTTCTTTCTGTAGTCTGAGAGCCCCTGATGCGACCCTTGAACCAGAAATCTGAATCTTAAAATACATTGCATTGACATTTAGGCTGTGTTGGTCCTTCCTTCATTTTGATAGACACCTGTGCTTGTCAGCTGTGCCCTCCATTGATAAGCAAGTTGACTCTAGCCAACTCTTATTTACAATATTGTTTACTAATTGCAGAGATGCATAATAAGGGAATAGATGATGGACAAACAAAACTAGTTATGTAAGAAGTTTGGGGCAGACTTGCAGTGTGTATGATCGTGGTCTAACCTCTAAGACATGAGTTGAAATCCAAATCTTACAGGTTAAGTTGGGTTTACATATTTGATCATATCAGTTACACCTGGCAGATGTTCTGTTACCTAATACTAGAGCATGCACACACAGTTCTACAAATTCTTTGAAGTTTCTTGCGTGATTGCGTATCCTGATTCATCATGTACTTGCCCTTGATGCATTCAGTTTGCCCTGTATTAGATTTGATACCATAACAATTATTGGGTGTTTACCATGAACCTGGGTAGGGTGAGGATTAAGCAGTTCCCCCTCCGTGTGCTGGACCCTGCAACCAACAGTTGGAGAAAAAACATTTACAGGTATTTCATTTTTAGTCTGAAAGCAATGGAAGATATTAGGGAAACGCAGTTCAAGAGGTGGAAAGCAATTCATGATGTCCATTTTTTCCTGTGCTCAGTGCCCCTTCTTCCTGCAATTCCTGCTGTCAACTGTCCTGCTGGCTTTGAGAGCTCATAACTACATCCAGCCTTGGTACAAGGGGGCAGGTGGCTGTGTCCATTGAGACCTTGCCAAATCCCATATATACTGTATATCCTGGTCATAGGGAGATGCAGAAAAGGGACGCAATCTAGCCTTGTGTCCCTCCCTGGTGAGTGACACATTGTCTCCATGATACATCTGCCCTCCAGTGACCAAAATTTCTCCTAAACCCGGGTCTCTAGTTGAGCAGCACAATACAGTGAATCACTGAGGCAGTCATTCTCAAGCCAGTTCTCATACGGCTGGCACCAATTTGAATTTGAAATCTCCTAACCAAGGCACAGTATCAGTTGCCTGTGGCAAGCAGTTAACTGCGCGAGTGGACAACTGGCTTGGATAACGGGGTGTCGCTGTAGGGTGGCACAGAACACCTGAGGCAGTACTGATCACTGAAACCACTCTTTTATAGAGCCCTATGCAGTAACTCTGGATTGGTGCAAAGGTGGGAAATAAATTGCCAAGTTACAATATACATCACAAAATGTTAAGATCGTTTGTTTTTCCTTGAGTTTCTAAAACACACAGTTTGCTGTTGATCTGAAAGTGACACTGGCTGTGAGAAAACCTATAGCTGCTTCAGACCCTCCGTTGCTGGTAGGGGCTGCAGTACAGAGTGAGCTGATATGTTTTGACAGGACTAAACCTGAATAGAGATGAAAAGGGGCAAAGGCAGTGGAGAGCTACAAAGATGATTAGAGGGCTAGAAAACATGATATATGAGGCGAGGACAGAGCACTTGAGGTTGTTTTCCCTAGAAAAAAGATTGAGTGGAGATGAGATTGAGATAATTATAAAAGGTTATACAACAATAAACTAGGAAAGACAGTTTTGCAGAATCTAAGATAGCAAAATGAAACCGGTGGCAGAAGTACAAGCTAACAGGGTGGAAGTGGGGTTGGGGTTGTAGAAAGTCAGGAGTGACGTAAAGAAACATTAATTTAGCCAGAATGTAATGGGGTTTGTAGCAAATTACCATAGAAGGTGATAAGTGCAGTCAGTGTACGGAATATCAAGACCAGACTCGATAGATACCTAAAGAGGAATGGCATCTTAGTTTATTGCTTTTAAACTAAAGGAGAGGTGAACTTGATGGACCAGACAGTCGTGCTTTATCTCACTGTATCTTACTTCCCCTAGACAGCGGTTGTTTAGAACACTGTGAATGAGCATACTGAATGGGCAGTTTGAAGGAAAAGTAGTACTTGGGATCTGTAAAAATATGCTAGCATAGAAGAAATATTGAAATTGCTTGGTTTTTTTATGCATTTCTCCAAACCATACACATACTCAAAAGCCTTTATCCCAATGAAAGGCATTGTGGGTATATAAAGCCTTGTGCAAATCAGACCTGACATGGCTTTGCCAGAACAGATGTCACCTTTTAAACAGGTCTGTACACTCAGTATTGGCTCAGAATGACAAAGTACAGACATGTGTTTCATCTATTGGGACTCCTGAGTGTACCGCAGTCATTGTTGCAACCAGATACCAAGCCATGACCCCAAGGCAATGGACATTTAGAACACTCTTGAGTGAGTATACCGGAGAGGCAGTTTGCAGGATGGAGCAGTATCCGTAAACGGATACTAGGAGAGAAGAAATACCCAAATTGTTTGGGGTTTTGTGCATCTCTACAAACCATACATACATATACTCCAGAGTCGAACAGTTATTCTGGGGGTGTGGATACAGTTCATTATCCACACTCTGACAGTTCCACTGGATGTCTTTAAGCTTGGCTCCTCCCATCACTCTGGCAGTATATCCCTTGACTTCCGTCTGTGACATCAGAAGAACAGGTTACATTCTTAGCAGCTCCTACTTTGGATATTGTACCGTTGGTGAACCTTGTTTTACAAAGTCTTCAACTTTTTTCTACTTAGTCCTCAGTCCTTAGACTCTTGTTGTGCTCGATGATGGCACTCTGGAAGCTGGGATTCAAGTTGTATGTGCATTGTCAGCAGAAAATGTCTGTCACCGACCCGCATGACATGTGCCTGTGCTGCTTGGATGGGCAGCACCACGTGATCAGGTGTTGCCTTTGCCGTTAAGTGCTTCCTGAATCACTGGCAGACAGGAACCACCGGCTCACCATTGGCCTGCCTTCAGAGTAGGATCTGAAAACTCTGCTTAAGGGCCGCAAGCAGGGCTCGGCCGCTCCCAGATCAGCTTTGCAACTTGCAGCCTTCAAGGAGGAAGCAACGGCTGCTGCGATATGTACTTCCCTCGTCTCAGCACTGTATCTGGCTGGGGCCAGCATCGGAGGGTAATTTTTTGGAAGGATTCCAGGAAATGTGTATGGTCCTTCAGACCTTGGGGGAGAGCCCTGCCTACCGTGGCAAGAAATAAAAGCGCCGGTAGTGGGAGCAGGAGAGATTCATGTACTACCTTGGCTCTCCCGACCTCTCAACGGTGGTCGAGACCCTTTTGATGGAGGAGAAGGTCCAGAGCTCCTCAGTACCCCTGCTGGGCTTGTGAACCTCGACTGTTGTCATGTAGGCTGTGGAGATTTTCCTTGAGCCTGTCAACCAACTATCAGACGAGATCGAGGAGTCAATCTCCCAGACCCCAGTTCTCCCAGTCCTCATGCAGGAGGACGTGGCCCAGTCATTGTCTCTGAACGGGTTGCCTTGGAAGCAGTCTCCTCTGGCAGTTGAGACTTCAAAGCCTCTCTTGCTGAATTTAAAGAGGCATGTTGTCTGCCATGACCAACCAAAAGCTGTCCTCGACATCAAGTGTCTGGTCGATGATCAAGATCTCGGCCAAGGCGATACCACCCTCAGTCCTACTTGAGTAGGAAGTGTTGTCATCAGTGCTTCTCGTCCTCCTCATCCTCAGGTGAAGAGAGGCATCACCAGAAGATACACAGATCTATGAGGAGTTCCTTCGGCAACAGTGGGCCATTGCAGAGCAGGTTAGGGCTCTACCCTCTGGACCTTCGGTCACCTGGCAGCTGCCAGTGATGCCCTTGTCAGTCCATGAAATGCGAGTGATTCCAGCAACTGCTTCTCCTCCCCTAAGAGTGGAGCCGCCATCACCACAGCTGAAGGTGGGTGTTCAGATCAAGGAAGCCTGGTCAGCCATTGGCTTGCTGGGCCAATTCTCAGTGGAGATCACCCAAGCCAAGAATACCTGGGGTAGTCCATGGCAAGAAACAGTCAAGGGCCAATTTTGAAGAGTCCTGTGACGATGGGGATCAATCATCCATTGCCTCCTCTGGGACTCGTATCCTCAACCAGGGCTTAGTGGAGGAGTTAACCATGAGCCATTGTCTTTTGATGCTCTTATCCCACCCATATCAGAGTCCATGAAAGTCTTTCTGGAGCCTGTCCAGAAGAGTGCCAAGTACCCCTTCATGGACATTTTAGAGAGGGATGACTCCCCGGCCGGGGGATTGCCTTTCCCACCAGCTGTATTGGAACTGCCCTGTAGCTATGGCAGTACCCAGCTTCCTGCCTGGCACCCTCCAGCCATATGGTCCACAAGTGGGTGGTCCCTACTGGGTCCCTTTCAGGGTTCTCAGATTACATTCAGCTGAAGGTCTGGTCTCTGACTCTGACTTCAGGAAATCCGGGGGCCAAGGGGATGTAGACAAGCCTCCAGACAAGGTGTTCAGAAAGGCTGCCCACGCTGCTGAAAAGGTTCACACTGTGGCAGCCTTGGGTCTCTGTCAGGTGAGTTACTCCATTAGGATGACCAGCTTCAGTCACTCCCTTTTGAGAGTACTCAATGAGATCCTTCCTCACCTCCTTGCTGACCAGGAGTTGCTGGTGAGGTTGGTCTGGGGCTAAGGTGAGTCGCTGGCTAAGCAGATGACCTTGGACATGGGTGATTCCTGTGCCGTTGCCATGGCAGCAACTATCTCCATGTATCACAGGGCCTGGCTGCACCTGTCCTCCTCCTTTAGGGCAGACACCCAGCACAAGCTGGCTGATGTCCTTTTCTTGGACACTGACCTCTTTGGCATTGGAGTGGAAGGACATCTCACTCACACAGAGAAGTCCAGTGCAACCCTTGATTCTGTTGAGTCATCTCAGAAAGACCAGAAGCAAGAGGCTTTTCAGTATCGGCCTTTTTTGCCACATCCTCCTTGGCAGCTGTCTCAACAGCGGCAGTACCAGACCTGCCGTCCAAAACCCAAGTTCAGTGGCCAGGGTCCAAAAAAGAGGTGGGGCAGAGGTGATGGTGCCCCTGCAAATGTCGTACAGTGATTCATTGGGGATGTCATCTCTTCACACATCCTGTTCCTGTCTGTGCTCCCTGGCAGGAGGTCAGTTAAGTCACTTCTTGCCATGTTGGTTCACTTTTATGATGGACAAGTGGGTGTTAGAAGTGGTAGGTAGAAGGTTGCCTCTGGACTTCAAGGCTCTCATGCCTTACTGACTCCATGCTGCTTTGGGGTCCAGGCGTAATATCTTAAATTAATTAATTAAAAAATAAATAAATAAAATATGTTTAAAAAAAATTCTCCTCCCTTTGAAAGAGTGGAACAGTCCACTTTCCTAAAAAGTATGCATGAGTCTCTCTTGTGACTTTTAAGAGGTGCTGATATGCAGGTAGATCTACAGTCAGAGCCGATTGGCTGAGTCAGCATAGATGATATGTGATTTTCGTAGCGGGTAGTGTGGTCAGGAAGAGTGGCATTGTTGTGTGACTTAGTTGGTAGCACTTTTAATCTGGGGGCTGCAAACTCATAGGTTTAATTCCCACAGTCAGGACTTGGACTCACACCCAGTGCTATTTCAGTGCACTAGTAATGGACACTGTTAGAGCTATCACCCTTTGAAGGTAACAGCTCCACTTAGAGGGAAGAGTTGACATTGGTCAAGGGCGTACACTCTTTCGAGGGACCATTTACTCATACCTGAGAGTTCTCATGATTCGTCGCCCTCAAAGGAGGCTGAACCACATGTGGAACACATTGTTCTGCTCACAGAGATCATTTCAAGACGGCTTGAAAGTTCTGCGGCAGTTAATTTGTAGACTAAGCCATTAGGTAGAGTCTGTAGCAACTCCACCAGTGGGGAAGAATTATCCCTCTCGCGAACCCTGATTATTCCACTGCTGGAGCCAAAGCCTCAACTTGGAGTGGGGGTGGGGGGGGTGGAAGTATACCATCTGAGGTCCTGACTGATCCGCCATCTGTGCAGTCGATGCCTGTTGTCCCTTTGGTGGAGACATTAAAGCAAGGTCACATCTGCCCATCTCTGGTGGTTGTCCAGGTTGAAGTGAAATATCACGTGGCCCTTTCAGCAGAGTAAGGGGCATTCCTGGTCAACATTTCCAGTTGATAAAACCCATTCTAGTGTAACAGACTGTAACTTTCTAAATGCATCCTAATACAGGGCATTATAGGCATCGTTTGCAAATCACCATGAAGGAATTTAGGCTGAGTATACTTTGAAGTGATCTGCTAGTTTCCTGCTAACAAATTACAGTTGTCATCAGCAGGACTACAGTCCCATGATAACCCCACCCCCGAAAAAAAAAAAAGACATTTCACTCTTTAATACTATTCCATTTATATAAGACCAGACACTGCCCCTTCAGTGTCAGCCATTTATGCTGCTCCTCCTTCCTTGAAATCCCAATCCTCCATTTGTGACATCAGGATGACTTCCTTGTACAACAGGATGTGATGCCGTAAGTTGAGAATTATGACTTTGCAGCAAGAACGAGCCATGTGAACAGATTAAGTTTATGAGGAGAAAAGATCCATTGTAACGAATTTGTCTTCAGGAATAAAAAATGGAAAGTCCTGAAATTAAAATATTTGGGGAATTGTTAGTGTTCTGCGGCTATGAACGGGGAAATAATTTTCAGGGAACCCAAAAAATCTATTTAAGCAGAACTATAAGGGATCAAAAGGATTGGCAGACAATCTGCAGAGGCTAAAAACCACAAACCACAGACACGTTTCATCATATGTACACTCATCAGTGTAATAATGTCAGTGTCTCAGCCCAGCAAGAGATCAGTCAGCTAGTGTTGGCAATATTTTGGGATATGGTAAACCCAAACCAGGAAGGATTCTAATGCATTTGCCTTGCCTGTATAAACTGTATATTGGCGTTTTTGTCTCCATGCAACCACTGCACTACCAGGGTCCAGCTCATTGCTTCGTAAAGAATTTTCTGATGCATTGTGACTAAAAAGTGTTATATAAAACCAATTGTTAGAATCGACATTTTGACATAACTTCGATTCTTACTCTATGTTCTATTTTCAGCGTGCATTTAATATTGCCATTTTGTTTGTTTTCTGACCACACGCTGACGCACTTTTCTTTTTTTAATATAAAACCAATGTTCTACCCATGTTTAGCTGCATTGTGTAGTCTTGTCATATCTAGTCTACTCATTTTATGTCTAGCTGTATGTTCATATCTAGTGGTATGTACTCTAGTTTGGTTGATAGCCACCACCTGAGAGCAGCTAATGTCTGTAGTTTTCTGAACACCAGCCACTCTCTAATTAAAAACCTAGCTTCCGACAACATTGATGTTTCCATCTGCTTACCATATTAAGCAGATAAGTAAAGCTCTGCACTCATGGAATCAGACAGGCAGACCAAAACCTTGTGCTAAATGTGGTTACGATACCAACAGAGTCCCGACTAGCACCTGAAGCCTGTGTGCGCTCTCTGCGCTGGAACGCTCAAGGAGTTAGAACCGGTCACTGTACTGATCGCATGACCTCAGTGCCTGTACTGACAGAACATTTTCAGCCACACTAAAGGCTTTATGCCCCAGACTTCGCTCTGCTAATCCTGTAGTGTTATGGGAGAATAATTTGGTAAATAGGTACCATTTTAGTCGAAACGTAATCTGATTTTAGCATTGATCATTTACTTGTGGTTTTTGCATTTTTTTGATCAGTTCCAGGAACTGACTGTGATTGCAATTCGCTGTATTCTCAGTTCCTTTTTTTTTTTTTTTTATTTGTAGTCTTTTGTGTCACCCAACCTGCCCCCATGTGGTCCACTTCCCCCAGCCCCTTAACCCCTCTTCCCTGGGACTTACTGTCATGCCCCAGTTGCCCTCTGCCACAGGGCTTAGGAGGTACCCAGCCACCAGTGTGGGGTCTGCGGGGGATCGGGCCATCATTCTGCCATGGTCAGGATCTTTTCTGCCATTTTTTCTCCATAGGTTCCACAGCTTGTGCCATGGCACATGTGCAGCCTCCGCAGAAATGCCACCCTGCATTCTACATGTGGGATTCCTTTCCCTTGTACCCCACCTCTCCTGCCAGCAATATTTTTCCAGATAGCAGCTGCTCACAGCTGCTGAGCAAGACACCTGTACCTCTCCACCCAAGGAGGGAGGAGAGCTGTGTCCCTTCCCAAGCCAGTCCCTGAGTGATCCTAGTCTGTTTGCAACTTTGGATCAGTAGGTGGTGTGACAGCCAGTACCTCACTCTGCCATGCCACTGGGACAGCTCTTAGTTCCATTGTTAAAACTGAAATGGAGATCTTTTGCATTATTGCTTACGTTTTTCTCATGTTTATAACACATTTGATGCATTTCTCTTAACTGACATTTTGCATCACGAAAATATAAGCGACCTATCTTGAGACTCTCGAGCTCTGAAAGAAGGAGAAAAAAATACAGTTGTAGTTGTCACAGAAAAGCAAGGAGCTGAGCTTCTCACATTTTTGATAATAGAACTCCTGAGAAGTCAGGCCTTGTGGAGCACTTCCTGTCAGTTTACCATTTGGGGATGACCAGTACTCCTGATTTCTGTGGCTGCTGCTGCGCTGAACAGTTTAGAACCCAACAAATTGCAACAGGAGCAACTTTTTCAGAGTATTGCTACTTTCTCGGAGGTCAGTCAATCTTTCAAAATGCAGGTGCAAGTAATCAAGGAGTTCCTCATTAAATTTCACACAGTAGTAGGAGCCAGCTCTTGCATCCAAGGGTGGGGCCATATTCAGAAGCCATCTGTGCAAAATATACCACTGCACCCATGCAAATGAAGCATCCCCCCCAAGTATTCAAAGCTCAATGGAATATTCAGCAGTTTTGGCATTGCTAAACAACCTCAGTCATAGCGCTGTTTAACGTTGCTGAAACCCTGCCCTTATTCTAGTGCAACAGTGTGCGTCCTCTGGTCACCCAACTGTTCATTCAGAGTAGCCCAACCTGGGGGTTTAGCAGCTCCCATACCCTTCAGTTGCCTGACTGTTCACTCTTAATAGCCCAACTTGGTGTCTGTCTGTCCTAGGTGTCCCCCAAGCCCCGATCGCCTGACCGTGTATGTCCTATTGATTTCTCTGCCCTGTTGGTCTAGTGGCTCCCCACCTTTCTAAAGGTCAATGGACCCCCCCTCCTGACCTGCCTGCTCAGGACCTTTCATCCCATACTACAGCATGTCACATGGCGACTAGCACAGCCCTCCACTCACCACCTCAGCCAGATACCATCTGACTGTAATTACATGATTGTATGTACTGTAGAAATAGGTATTTCTACAGTACGTGTGTTGCTTAATGGCAGTCAGCTAAATGTTCAGATATTGCCTTGAGCCAGCCATGCACTGATTGCCATACAGCGTTCCTGTCTGCATGGCATACATGGATACCAGTGAAAATGGGGGCCATGGTACCTCGTATTTTAAATTCAGATTATGGGAGATGATGGAAGGTTTGATATCTTTTTATTGGACCAACAAGTGTCTTGTACAAAGATGGAATTATACACAAGCTTTCAGGGCCTCACAGGTCCCTTAATTTATTTATTGAAATGTTTCACCAAGAGGGCACACTGAACAACAAGTTGCTCATCTCATGGTGCGACCTGGGGGAGGGGTTATATAGAGTTGTGAAGGATGATCAGTTACAATAGTATGTGAGTAGTACAAACAGTACAAACAGTACAACATTGTAAGATTGTGCAACAGTTGAAACACAAGGTATTGTACAATAAACAGTAGTGGAACATTGGGCAAATAGCAATATATGTCCAAAATCATACAAAAGAACATACAACAGTAATAATGCGGTAGAACCATTTATAGTGCATGAGTGTACCAGGAGCAGGCTCGAGGTAGTAGGCAAGTGCTGTTGGAGTAAAAAAAGATGGGGTTAGGTTGTGCACACACTGGTGACCCAGAAGGGCAGGTGGAAAAGAGAGGGGGAGAGGCAAGAACTGAATATGAGGAGAAGGGGTAGCCATTTCTGATTTCCCTTCAGGATGTTGAGAACCCTGCCGGGGCGTGCACAGTAGGAAGGCAGTAACTGGGGATAGGTATTAAGGTGGGTTAAAGCAGGAACAGCTGAGGGAAAGGTAATTATGTAGAGCAGAGGTAAGGGAGTAGTTGGAGAAGGAGTGTTACATTTCGGGGGGAGGAAATTCCAGATTTTATGGAAACAATGAATGAAACCAGTCTGACTGATGAGGGTGAAGCGGCGAGAGACCATCAAGGTGCGGGTGTCATTTGATCTGAGAGAGTGGGTGGGGGGAGGTGGAGTGGAGAGAGAGGATTAGAGATAGGAGGGGAGCCCCCCCCCCGAACCAAAATTTGGAGGTTAGTTTGGCACAATGAGAGATGCGTCTGTGAGATAGTGGAAGGAAGGTTAGAGAGCGATAGAGTTCACAGTGGTGGGAGCGGGAAGGGGAGTCGATAGCAAAGCGACAGAAGGAGTTAGAGAGTGTCCAACTTGGTCAGGGAAGAGTTGGGAGCAGCACCATAGACTACGTCACAGTAGTCAAAGATGGGGAGTATCATCTTCTGGACAGTTTCGCGCCTCACAGTCAGTGGGATGCAACTACGGTTCCTGTACAGAGCACCGAGCTTGGTGCACAGTTTCTTCAGGATAGCATCAGTATGCACAGGGAAGTTGAGGTGCTGGTCCAGCCAAACCCCCAGATATCTAAATGAGGAGGTGTCCTCTAAGATGGTCCCATCAAGGGTGTGGAAGGTGGGTAGGGCCGGGAGCCTAGAGAGTCTCTGCCTGGTGCCAAAGGTCATTGAGACTGTCGTCTTGGCATTTAGAAAAATATGGTGAGAAGCAAACCAGAGCTGAACTTGGTTGAAGTCGTGCTGTAAGCTAGTTTGCACAGCAGCAGGGTTTTGGCCGGAACTGTACAAAACAGTATTGTCAGCGTACATGTGGATAGAAGGGGATGAACAGGCTGTGGGAAGATCATTAAGGAAAATGGAGAAAAGTAGGGGATCAAGCACTGAGCCCTGAGGGACACCAGTGTTGATGGGGAGTGGAGGGGAGATGGAATCAAGGATTCTCACCGATTGGGTCCTGCCAATGAGGTAGGATTTAAACCAGTTGGTCGCTGATGGAGCAAGGCCAGCTGAGGAGAGTGAATCAAGAAGCAGGGGATGGGAAACAGTGTTGAAAGCTTTGGTTAGGTTGTCAGAGATGGCCGAGGTGATCAGGCCATCGTCCATCCCTGAAAGGATGGAGTCAGTAAGCTGGAGGAGGGAGGTGGTTGTTGAGTGGTTCTTCCGAAAACCAGATTGGAAGGGGGTGAAGGAGGAGGAATCTGAGAGGAAGGGCGATAGTTCTGAGAGAACTAAATGTTCTTGAAGTTTTGCCTTCTAGGCAATGACAGGTGGTTTAGGAAAGTTGTCCTTCAGTGTTTCATGTTCTTTCAGCATGGGTTGTAGCTCTCTGATAATTTCCTGAAAGGGTTTTGGCATGGGGCTGTAAGTGACCACTAGGGGTGTGCGGTCAGTTTGATGTCTTTGCCTGTATTCCAGCAGATCCTCTCTGTGTGCCTTTGTCTTCCCTTTAGCTTCCTTTCATCTCCTACTGACCTGTTCCTACTTAGCCCCCCTCCCAATTTCTTCTCATGTTTTTATTTTGCATCTTAGACTTTCATCTCTAGTCCCCTTTATCACCTTCCTACTTCACATCCTGATTTTTAATTGCTCCACAGTGGATATAAATACTGCTTTTGTTGCTCAGTTTTGCTATTCACCTGAAGAAGGAACCTATGATGACTTAGAATTATAGGGGATCTTTATGAGGAGCTTAGAACTACAAAGGATCCTTATGATAATTATATACTCAAATATTTCCAGCAATTGCATGAGCAGTTTAATTTAAAGAAAAAATCTGTTTATGGAAACATACGGTCTGATGGCAGAAAAGGACTATTTGTCCCACCCAGTCTGCTCATTTTTCACATACTTTAAGGTACGGAAGGTCTAACTGAAATCCGTATCTAGGAATATTCTCACTTAAGGGGCCAAAATATATAACTTCATTATATAAGCTCCCAAAATGTACTTTACTTGAGTTTGTTAGCACATGACTCACCTGATTTTTAAAACTAAGGGGGAGCTGACAAAAAGATCTTCCAAGTACAATTTATGCCAAAAAAAATTGGACTTGCTATATAATTCATACAGTATTATGTGTTCCATAGGATTTACTATACGCCATATCTGTTAAGTAAGTTAATCACCGGTATGCAATAGATGCAGAGAGAAAAATGGAACTCTTATACCTGTGAAAGTTGGGCAACTTCTAGGATTAAATATTTTCGACCATAAACACTGTCTTTGCTGCAACTCTAGCCCCTGAAGCAGAGCTGTGCTTGTTAAGCACATCCTTATTGTAACAACTCCCTATGGACTAGGTTTGAAATTACTACGCATGACCCCATTTAATGCCAGGCAATGTATTGTACATCTCTGGAAAGATCTTAACATGCCAACGTGAGAACTGTGGAAAAATCTGTTTTTAGAATGCATGCATATAAGGAAAAACATTACTGTTACTACTAAACATATTGCAGCCTACTGGGCAAAATGGAAACATTGCAGAGGGCAGTGGATAATGAGTTATTTAAAAGTTTCTTCCCTGTCTCTTGGAAATAGTTTTCATTATCTTTTTGAATACTGTAGATTGCCATAAAGAAGAAACTGTATCTTGCTAGGACTCATAAATTGACTTCAATTTTAATTTTTCAATATGGATATGAATTGCCATATTTTGATCATTTCGTCAATAAAAAGAAAAGGCAAGAACACATTCTTTAAATGAAAAATCTAAGTTGCTGGCTTACCCAGCATTGAGAACAGAACAATGTTACAACATGGGACTTGGGCAAGGAATTTCTCTCTGAATTGCCTGAATTTTCTAAGATGAGATCACTCCTTTGGTAAAAACTTAACTATTTGCATAGGAGAAGTACTCTCCAACAATGATCTGCTCTAACTATAATTTCTTAAAGACCACCTACCACCATTCTTACAAAGTTTAGTATTCTTTTCAGACTGAGAAATTGTGTTGAAATGGGCAAGAAACAAAGGTGCTTTCCCCTTTAAAATTTGAAATTGTATGTGTAACCTGATGTTAGCCTAGTCACACAAGCTACGCCTAGGCAATTCCGTCAGTGTAAGAATGCAGTGACTAAACTTGGAGCAAATTTCTCATTGTTTTGCTGGACCCACTGAGCAAGGCAAGGATAATATACAAAAACTCCAGGAGACTCTTGAATCTGATTTGTTTTCAGATTCAGGAATTTACTTCTGAATCTGATGATTACATAGATAATTTATAAAATGCCCCTTACCGGAGGCTCGGAATGCTATACAATTACAAATAGAAATAAATAGAGCAAAAGCTTATTCATAGGCACATTGCAGAACATATAAAACCTAAAATTATAATCTGTCCACCTCAATATAGCAAGACAGTCAGTAGCGACATAAAACTTTAAGCAATTAAGTCAGATTAAGTGCCTGTTTAAATGAAAATGTCTTGAGCCCCCTTTTAATGGTTTCCACCGAGGGTGCCTTTCTCAAATAACATGGCAGCGAATTCCACAGGCCTGGCGCATCAAAGGAGAAATCACAATCTCCTGACTGCCGCAACTGAGCTCTGGAGACCACCAAGAGGCATCCCTCTGAGGAATAGAGAGAGCGAACCGGGCAGTGAGGAACCAGGAGGTCTTACAGATAGTCTGATTGCCTCAACTTGGCTGAGACAGCAGCAGCGATAACAACTTAAGAAGCTCTTACTCGATCATCAAAACGGACATTGGGACCCTTGGCCACCTAAATATATACTGTTCATTGTTTCACTCTTTTTACCCTTAAATGTTCAGAGTAACGAATTCACTAACAAAAGAAAGAGAAGATGAACTACATGGATGTAAAAGCTGTAAATATATTTTTTTCAATTATCTATTTATGCTCCTGGGCGTGCTGGGGGCAGTAACTCCGTCCTGCACCACCCCGACCGCCCTGACCATCCCTGAGACCCCCCATGAATTACCCCCTGTGGTGGCGCCAGGAAGGAAGGAAGCTACCTCCCTTCCTAGAGCACAGTCCAGATCCGGGGAGGCCACGATGGCAGATCAGTGGAACGGGGCGGGAACTCATGGAGCCCCCCAGCCTCTATTTTCTGCTTTTCTGTGCCCCTCCCATTGCAAAGTGTAGCGCACACGAGGGCAGGCACACGCACATGCGCGAGCGCGCGCACACACACACAGCATGCCCGCTGGCTGCTGGTCTTCCTGCCTGCATCCCCCCCCCCAGCCCCCACTAGAGGGCGATCAATGGGTGGGACAGTGATCCTTCCCTCCCTGAGAGAGGAGAGCAGTCCTCTGGACACTCAATCCTCTCTCGCCCCACCTGACACCCGACGTCCTGGGCCCATTCCTGAATCCAGGTCGCCAGTGTAACGCGAGGTAATGCATCCAGTGCCTCAACCCTCAGCACCACTAGGCTGGCTGCTGTAAATATTTTTAAGGAAACATTAACCCTTTTTTGTTTTATTTCATTTTTTAATATAATTGGAAATATGGGCATATGCAAAGTCTGTTTAATGCCTTCAGTGTAGGGTCCTTTGTTAATGCTGCAGTTTTTTTCTGCCCAGTATTATATTTTTTATTATTATTTATGAGTACTGGAACAGAGACCTTACATGGAAAGCTACACTCTAGGCTTCCACTCAACTGATGTACCAGGTTCCAGAAATCAAAAGTAATTAAATGGGAGTATTGGGCAGGTAAAAAAAACAAAAAAAAACGAGCACAATAAACAATACACTGGAGGTATTCACATATGCCCAAATTTCTAATTACATAAAAAAATGTAACAAGAAAGGGCGTGTGTTCCATTTAATGGAAAGAGGAATTGAGGGAAATGGAAATCAGAAGAATTTAATGAAATGGGGAATCCAAAAGAAATTTATTAAGAAAGTATAAAATACTAAGAGTAGAATTTAAAGGGTTGACCAGTATTTCTGTGCCTCTAACTATTACACAGTAGTCTCCCAAGTGCAGCTAGGGAATGTATTTATATAAGTTTTTTATTGTATTAAAACAGTACCATTACATCATTCCATTAAAAAAACTAGTTAAGTTGTATCTCCATTAGTCTTGGTCAGTTCATTATGCCTAGTCATGTCATTTCTAGTTTTATCTAGTCTTAGTCTAGTTTAGTTGCATCTCGTCTAATCCTGTTAAGTGTGAGCATGCTTGCCGGCCCGGTGGCACTGAGGGTTGAGGCGCTGGACGCCACACCTCGTGCCATGCTGGCGACCTGTGTTCAGGAACAGGCACGGGCCGCTGGGGGTCGGCAGGGGTGAAGAAGGATCGAGCATCCTCAGGACTGCTCTCCTTCTCCAGGGGAGGGGGGTTTCAGTGGTCGGCATTTATTCGCCCCCTAGCAGAGGCTGGGAGGTGAGCTTCGACACTAAGCAGTAGGAGGGGGATGCAGCAGACGCCGGGAGGAGCATGTGCGATAGCGAGCGTGCTCTCTCCATTGGCGTCATTGCTTGCTACATCCTCTAGGACAGAAAACAGGAAAACTGTAAACCTCAGCCACAGATGATGATGGGCCCCCTCCAATGTGCCGCCCGGGAAGGCACCACCCTGGAACTGGATCCGGTCTGGTAGGTTGAGGGTATCCCCACCCCCCGCCATGAGGGGTAAGTTATGGGGGCTGAAGGGGAAGGGGTCTCATACCCGGGTCGACGTGGAGGGGGATGTCGGATGTATAGGCTGAGGCTCCAGGGGAGAAAAAAGTACCAACTAATAAAAAGTCTAAGCATGCTTTGCCAGGTGACTAATATGAATATAAATTGCAAAACTTTGTTAATGCTCTAGTTAGGGTTAAAGTGACAAAATTAGGGAAATATGGTATTGGGTTTCCCACCCTAACACCCACCCCCACCCTGCACACACCAACAGGCGTCAGGGGTGTGTGCCTTGGGGTTGTCGGCTCTAACACTCACCCCATTCCTTAAGTAAATAAGCTGAGATGGGTATGGTATAGGAGAATGGGGTGAATGTTAGGGCTGATGACCCCAAGGCAAACCCCCAGTGCCAGTTGGTGTGTGCAGGGTGGGGTGATAGGGTTGGAAACCCTCATGCCGCATTTCCCTACTTTTGTCGCTTGAATCCTAACTAGAGCATTAACAAAGTTTTTTTCAATTTATTTCCTTACTTTTTGAGATAGTATAATCGTATCCTTATTTGCCTGTGGGAGCGCAAGGCCCTCCGGGCCCTGCACTCCCATCCCTCCATAGATGCATATATGTATGGAGCTGTGGAAGCATGGGTCCCTCCGGGCCATGTGCTTTCATTTATAGGACAATAGTGACCATATTGTCAGCATAGCCATCTTATTGCCCCACCTCATGTACCTGATACAGAAAATTGTTGAATCCCTGCCAAAATGTGATTCTGTGCAACTGCAGTGTTATTCTGCACCACAAGTACAAAAACACATTTTGGCTAGGATTTGAGAAATGACAGCTGTGACATACATGGGGTGGGATAATAAGAAGGCTATGTTGAAAATCTGGGGTAAAAATATATTTAAAATTTCCAAAGTTACGAGCGTGTGTAGTGAAATTGCGATGAATGGTCATAACTTTGCCATTTTTATATATTTTGGCCCCAGATTTTCCACATAGCTTTCTTATGACCCCACCTCATGATCAAGGGAAGAAAACATTTCCAAATACCACCCAAAAGGTGAATTTGCCAAGCAACCACAAAATCACCTTTCAGGCGGGAGTTGTGTAATGACAGTCCTATTGTTCATGAGGTGGGGTTCCCAAAAAGCCATGTTGAAAATCTGTGGTCAAAATGTAAAAAAAATGGCAAAGTTATGTAAAAAGTTGACCCCCCCCCATTAACATACATTGAACCACATTTACCTTGGTTTCTCATATTGTAGTCGCTGGTTCCAACAGCAAGACGTGTCTTCGATCAGAGAGTGGATCTCGAACCTGGAACCTGTTCAGGTATGTGGGGTGTACTGGAGGGTATAGGAGTGTACTGGGGAGTGTGGGGTGCTGAGTGGGAGGTGGAGGTGGGGGGGCTGAACAGGAAGGGAACATTTTCTTTTTTGGCAGGTTTTTGAGAAAAAAAGAGGGACCATTTTCTTTATTTCAGGTATTTTGGCTGCAGTAGGGGGTTGATGCCACTAGACACCAGGAAAATTGGGAACGGCAATCAGCGGGTGTGTGGTGCCACTAGACACCAGGGAATATAACATTTTATAATAAGGGTGGCGATCGGCGGATGGGGGATGCCACTGGACACCACCAGGGAAATCAGGACTGCGATTGGTGGATGGTGGGGTTGCCACTAGTCAACAGGGAATCTATTTCCTTCTTAATGGGGGACCACTATGAGCAGGTGGGGTGCCACTTGACACCAGGGAAATATTTAAGTAGGGAGACAGAGATTGGTAGGTGGGGGGTGCGACTAGACACCAGGGCAGCAATAACATATTGCCAGGGATGGCAGTGGAGTGTGTGTGTGGAGAGGGGCGGGCACCACCAAAACCCAGTGAAACAGTGGCTCACGGCACATACTGCAGCCGGCTGCATGAGTGTAGCTGTGGCTGTAGAAGTAAAGACATTCCCGCTGTTCCCATACAGAGAACGTGGGGGAAGTGCTCCTCTCGCTAAACTGGGCACCCGGGATTTTGGGTGCCCAGAAAACATATCTGTGGCCGTAATGTTCAGAAATAAACATCAGAACCTAGCTAAACGTATCCCATTTAGCTAGGTTCTGATGTTTGTTTACTAAAATACCAGCATTTTTGAGTATTTTCCATGTTTGTTGGCTCATGGTAAAAATGAACCAGATGGCGGTTGGCACAGCTCATAAAATATCTGGTGCTCTGCCAGTCGTGTGGTGCACAAACAAAAGCAGGTATTTGCGGCATCAAATTTTTACTTTCGCCGCAGAACATTATTTGAAAAATCCTACTGCGCATGTGCAGGTCAGAAAACACTAAATTTTAAAGCCTTATAACTCGGGAACCCTTTAATACTTTTTCATCAGATCTGTCAATGCCACTACCTTGGGACATGATACATGTCCCCTGCAATTTTGGGGGAAAAATTCTGTTCCATGTAGGCAGTAACGGAGAGCAAAAAAAAAAAAAAAAAAACCTTAAGTATAGGACAAAAGTTAGACATTTTCAAAAAATGACACATGCAGATCTCAGAAACCGCAAGCTCCTCTTTGGGCGACTATTCAGAGTAAAATCGACCCAATCCTGGGGCTTGCAGACCTATTCAAACCGGAAATATGTATTCTGGGTGACTTCTCCGACATCAGTTTTCATAATAGGAAATACTATATGGCCTTGATTTCTATGACTCTCAAGAAAGTAGTATTAAGACACTGGAAAGATCAATCGGAAATCAAGTACGGAGAATGGTTAACAGAGCTGCTGACGAGCCTAAGAACGGAAAAGGCCATCGCTAGTCTATCCAATAGATTAGGAAGGTTCAGAGAGATATGGGACCCCTTTTACACCCTGTTCACAATTTAATAGAATTCATTGGTAAGAGCTCTGTAAGTCAGGTGCACTGACGCAATGGAAATGTTGGATTGTAAGAACCGTGTGAGTAAGATGTATAATATTCGCGGGGAGGTAGGGGAGGGACAGTCTTAGTCTACTGTACTCTGTCACTGTATAAAGATACTGCTTTTGACTGACTGTCTTGTATCATTAAAATCTTAATAAACTTTAAATGGAAAAGGAAAAAAAAAGAAACCGTACAAGCTGCCTTCACAAAATTTCTACAGATCAAGACCTTGCCTCCTAGACAACACATACAACATTTCAGCTCATTTCGTCAAATGGAGCAAAAGATATTAATGTGCAAAGTTAGAGGTTTAACACTGAACAGGCTACTCAACCCTAACTATAGGGGCATAATACAAGACATAGATGATGGCTTGGGCAGATGCGTTGTCTACCTTCCATTGCTCCTTACTTACTCCCTCCCTCTCTTCAAATGTCGTACTTGCATCCATTTGGTGTAAACGTTATGAACTCTGAAAGATTCAATTATTTGGACATCTGCACAAAACAAATCACACATATCTACCCAACAGAAATATAACACCCATGTAGAGTAATAATACCTCACTCACCATACTTTGTAACAGACCACCCATGCTAGCACACTCTGCTTGCATGTTTTTCTTGGTTCACATGAGTGTAGCGTTTGAGACAGACATCACCTCCTTTCCTCTTCTCATGAACCAGATCTCACACTGTTTAATCTACCGCTGTGCTCTTTGTACATGTGTGTAAAATGTAACACTTGGGTATTGAAAGGCTGCAGTGTAGACTCAACTTGCACTTGGGTAAACTTGGTTTGTTCTGTCAACATTGTGAATACATGCAGAATGCCTCTGTCATATTAGCTGCGAATTCAGCATCTGCTTCAAGACAAGAGTGAGGTTTGCTGATTTGCTTCCTGAACGCGCACGCACGCACACACACACACACACACACACACACACACACACTCTGTCTCACACACACACACACACACACAGTCACTCTGACTTTTCTCACTGTACAGTTATGTATGTCTGTTTAGGTATTAAATCCAGCGCCTGTAAGTGACAAGGTATATAGTGGGCTGTACTCAGTGGTTGGTGCTGGTTGCATATCTGTGCGTATTAGAGCTGTGCGGATTGTGGAATTCTCTGGTGGAAATCAAGTGGAATGGCAGTTCCACTTCTGAAATGCTATTTGGAATTTTTTTTACTAAATTCTGGGACTTCTAGAAGTCTTTTAATTGAAACCGTGGGTTAGTTTTC
Source organism: Neoceratodus forsteri (assembly GCA_016271365.2). NCBI lineage: Eukaryota > Metazoa > Chordata > Ceratodontiformes > Ceratodontidae > Neoceratodus > Neoceratodus forsteri. The sequence continues at coordinate 1,077,896,575 of CM028130.1, forward strand.
TATGTCTTCCATCAAAAGTGGATTTGTTTTTCACAGTTTGTGGAAACCAAATCTGTGGTTTATGTAAACTGTGAGTTGCTTATCTGTGGTATAAAGTCCATGTTCAGAATTTTAGAATTATGCTTTATAACAAAATTCCATGGAAGTAGTGGGAATGTTCTGAAATTGTGTAGAATTTGAAAATGCCATACAGTACTAGTTTGTACAGAGGTCTTTCCCCAACCCCGAGCCTGATGTGATTGTGTATGTCTTTGTATACAGGGGGTTTGTATCTAGCACCTAGTACTAATGGTGTGCATCTCTGCGTGCATATTGGTCTGTATCCAGGGCCTGGTACTGACTATATATAATGGGCAAAAAGAGATCTTCCATGGTGCAATGCTTAAATACTACTGAAGGAGTCTTGACTGAACCTTCCCTGATTGCCCAGGAATTTAATACTTTTTTACTGATTTAACAAAATCTACCTCATGTTATACTTTAAATAATGGTGGCATGCCACTGAATCAGACTAATGGTACCTCAGAATTGGCACATCCTAAATTTTACTTTAGACATCTTACCCCTGAGGATTTTTTCAAGTACCTCCAGAAGTTTAACCTACGACCATTTGTAGGCAGGGATGAAGTGGACTAAAAGCTCGGGAGGATCACCGCGGACATCTTGTGTTATCCTTTATCCATTATTTTTAATTTATCCCTACGTTTGTTGGTTTTCCCTTCCTTATGGAAAAATGTTACTGTGGTTCCAGTCCCAAAAACTGGTCACTTAAATGTACAAAATTATAGGCCCATTTCTTTATTGGCACCTCTTTCAGAAATCTTGAAACGCATGGTTTTTGATCCGTTGGTAGAATACCTAAACAAATATGAAGTGTAGACACCTGCACAGCACGGGTTCCGCACTGGTCACATTACTGTGACAGCCTTGGTGGGATTCACGAGCGCAGTACAGAAGGCCCTTGATAAAGGGCACTTTGCTGCGGTGCTGTTCGTGGACCTCACCAAGGCCTTCGATCTAGTTGACCATGGCCTTCTTAACACAGCTCTTGCCAGACTTGGAGTATCTCACAAAGTAGTTCGGTGGTGCGAAAGTTATTTAACTAAACGCACTCAGTGTACCAGGATCAGTGGTTGCTATTCTCCCCCTTCCCTGATTACAATGGGTGTACCTCAAAGTTCGGTGTTGGGTCCCCTTTTGTTTAGTTTATTTTTAAATACCCTGCCTTTGGTTTGTAATAAATCCCAAATCTTTTTGTACACAGATGAAGCGGTGATTCGCACGAGCGGTCCCATATTAGACATCTTACAAGCTGACTTGGCTTTAGCTTATTCTGGAATTCAAAGCTGGTTTTGTGATTATAGACTAGTATTGAATAAAAAAAAAATGAAAACCATGGTTTCTATAATCACAGAAAAAAGCTAGCTGCTGAACCCACTCTCTCACTGTACTCCTCTTCTGGGGTTGCAGTAGAGCAGGTTAACTGTTTTAAATATGTAGGGTTAACTGTTGACTCGGGCATGAGTTAGGAGTATCATGCAAATAACTTGGTTAAAACCGTGCACCAAAGATTAGGAGCACTTTATAAAATGAATTAATTGTCAATACCATCAACCAGGGTATTATTATCACAAAGTTTTCTTCTTTCTACCATTGATTATGGACTGATCTATCACACTGTAAATGATGGATTACTTGCTAAGGTTAGAACCTTAATAAACCAGGTTGCATGATTTGCCACACAGCTTCCAACTCGCACACATCATTGTGTACTTCTTAAGCAAGTAGGTAATGCTCCCTTTAGAGCACAGATTTAAACTCTAAATCGGAATTCTGGTAAAGAAGATAACCACATATGAAGTCCCTGCCATTTTTCAAATTATTTAAAAAAAAAAATACTCAAATCCTAAACTCACTCGCTTTTCTGTCTCCAGCTACTGTACTTCTCAGTTCCAAAAATGAAAACCGTACTTGGTCAGAGATCACTAATTTACAACCTACCATTGTCTTTAAATACACTCATGGCCAAAATTGATTGCTTAGGGATTACAATGCATAGACATAGAAAGGTACCGAAAGACTACCTGTTATCAGACAGTGGATGTGTGAGCTATGTGGAATAATCTCCTGTAGACTTTGCTGTGCATGTTTCCTTCAAAATTTGTTTTGTGCTTTTATCTGTACCCAATTCTTTCACATGTTTATATATTCTTTAATTAATGTATTGTTAATTTGTGTTTTCTTTCTTGTACTCTGGTTGCCCATGAAAACAGGTCTTTGGCCGATGGACTCGCCAGATTATATAAACAAATCAAAATCAAATCAAACTATGTTTTATCTTCAAGTGTGAGGAATGGGACCATAACTCATGAGTGGCATGCCACGAGTGAATTATAAATGTCCTGCCCACTCACAAGTGATGATAAATTGCCTACTTTGAGACAGTTTATTGTATATTCAATATCTGTGACAACAGTTTGCAAGTTACAGCTTTTAAATCTGCAATTTGTTTGAAGACTTTAGCCTCGTTCACACTGCAAGAATGTATGTTGACGCCGCGTGGATCGTTGTAGCCAAGCTTGCTGAAATGCTGTGGAGCAGCATTCAGATGGCATGGCCCTGGAACACTGTAGATGCCCCCAGACAAGTTCCTGCGATTTACATGAGGGTTCCGGTGTGGCAGGGGGTGTTTGAGTTACCATGACACTGTCAGAGATGGAGGATATGTCTTCTGACCCGATTACATGAGGGTTCCGGTGGGGCAGGGGGTGGTTGAGTTACCTTGACATTGCCAGAGATGGAGGATAGGTCTTCTGACCCAAGTTCAGCTGATGATTATTTTTGGTAGTGTAAAGACAGTTGAACTTGGGGAGGTGCTTCTTTTTGTAAACCGAGGGCTGAAAATCATAGAAAACTCAGTTTCAGAGTAGAGCCAAGACACTGGGCCTGCACTTATGCATGTACGTAAGCTCATGCCCAGTGTCGCGGCTCAACTCTGAGACCATGTTTCCTTCGATTTTCAGCCCTCGGTTTACAAAAAGAAGCACTTCCCAGAGTTCTGCTGTCTTTACACTACCAAAAGTAACCATCAGTTGAACTCTGGTTGGAAATATTAATGTGATTGCAGCTGAAACGACCACAAGTGCAGGCTGGGAAAAGCCTGCTACAACATTGTAGCTGGTGCGGGCTGTTCAGATGGCCAAGTTAAGCAGTGCAGAATGCCTGCACCACTGCGCAATCCCTAGGAAAGAGGGATAGTGTTCCCAATGAAACGCAACCTGCAAACTGCAAAACTGTGGCTTTCAGATGTGCACAGTGGCAGTGATCTTGCTGCTACACGCCACCAACAGCGCTGCAGATTTGGCCATGTGAATGGGGCTTTTGCTATTTTCTTTTGATTGTAATAGCTTGATAGAATAGAACAGCAAGTGGAGGAAGCGAGATAACTGGGAAATTGTGGGACAATCGGAGTGGCCAATTCCTAGGTGCAAGAACTAAGATTGCAATGACAGCCCCCTCACCACACAATTACGTTTATATATTAGTAATGACCTATTTATTAAATACATTTTGTCAGAAATTAACATATAATTTGCATATGTTTTGATAATCTGCTGGATAATTACCAGTTTTCTCTGAGGAAGGAGAACACTCTTCGAAATGTTGGAAGTATTACTGGTTATAGTTTTTTTATTACAATAAAAAATATGTTAACTTAATTGTGTGGTGAGGGGGCCATCATTCCAACTTTAGTTTTTGTTTGTCTGGCTGTGATTGGAACTGGGCTGTCTCCTTAATTTATTTTCGATATCATTTTTGAATCTAGTTGCGCTGGATATTCTGTTCCAATTCCCAGATGCCAAGAGGAAATTTTGATTGCTGAAATCAGACAGGCAAGAGACAGACAAGTGACAGAATAGGCGAGGACAGAATAGATCCTTTCTGTTAACACTCTCCACATAACAAATGGGACAGGGTCTTATCCTAACCCTATTATAATCAACACTGGAAGCTGCTGTCTGATCGATTGGTTCAGTTTTTCACTGTGATGACAGTAACTTAAAAAATATCTTGTGACAACACTAACAATAACATATTTTTTATATGTTGCTATTACTATTAAGATATCTTTTTAATCTTGTCGTTTTTATCCCTACTGCGGTTGTGTGTGTGTGTATGTGTGTAAATATAATATGTATGGGATATGCAATGAGCTGACTCAAAATATGCAATTTATCTTCAAATATGATGGGGCAGGACCATACCTCACGAGTAGCAGAGCCACAAGTGAGTTATGAAAGTCCTGTCCACTCGCAAGTGATGATAAATTGCCTATTTTGAGTCAGGCTATTGTGTAATAGATAGATATATACAACAGTAGTTTACAAGTTATAGCTCTTAAATTGGCAGCTTGTTTGAAGATCTTGCTGTTTCTCTTTGATTTTAACAGCTGACTTCAGTGCTGCACTAGGCATTGTGATGTCATCAGCACTGTGAAAGCTGCTTACTGCTTGGTTTATTATTCCAGTGTGATGACAGTAACCTTAAAATATCCATGTAACAACAGTAATTATATATATATATATATTTATATTTTTATGTTTACACTTTTTGCCATTCACTCTGTGGCTCGGGGGTGTTGCCCATGGTTCCCCCCAGTCCGGTTGGTCTTGCAGCTCCCTCAGCGCTCCAAGTACCTCGTTGCTCTACCCCCCCTCCATTCTGCGGCCACATCATGGCGGGTACATACCCCACCACCGCGGAAGCCAGGGATCAGGATCCAGGGGGAGCAACCTGGAGTCGGAGCGGTGAGGCGCTGTTGGACCTTTTTCATACAGCGTGCCGAGGAATTATTTTTAGTATGTTCCCTAGTTCCCCCTCAGCCCAGATGTGCAATGGCACCAACGCCGCCACCATGCATGCACCGTGCATCAGACGCTGCCTGTGCCGACCCTCTGTTTTGAGCTACCGCGTGCAGCAACCCCAGCCACCACCAGGAGTCGACACAGCTGCGGTTTCCCCATCCCTCCCTCCCTCCCAGAGAAGGAGAGCAGTCACTAGGACGCTCAGTCCTTCTCCCTTCCAGCTGACCTGGGCTCGTTCTCGAACCTGGGTCGCTGGTGAGGTGCGAGGTGTGGCGTCCAGTGCCTCAACCCTCCGCTCCACCAGGCTGGCAGTAATAATATTTTTTGATATGTTGCTGTTACTGATGTCACTAGCTAAGATGTCTTTTTTGATCTTGTCATTTTAACCCCACTCCTGTTGCATATCTATGTATAGAGGTCTGAACAAAGTAGCTAATTGCTTGCTGTCTTTCATTTTTCTGTCTAGTTTGAAACCACTCGATATTGAGTTCATGAAGCGACTACACGACAAGGTGAACATCATCCCTCTCATTGCGAAAGCAGATACCATGACCCCAGAGGAGTGCCAACAGTTCAAGAGACAGGTACTGATGGTAACTGAGATTGTTCAGGGGATGCTAGGCTATGATGTACTTCAGCACTGGTCACTTTAGCCATGTTTACACAGCCACTGTGGTCTTCATTCTCTGCTGCTCCTTTCCCGCTGCACTGTGTGCTTCACCAACAAATTCCATTTACACAGCTCACTCTTGCTGCGCTGCAGGTCGCACTGTGGAAGAGGGGGCTGGACATAACCTGGGGTGGGTTTTGTTAGCAGGGAGACGGCTTCGCAGCAGATAAAGCGCAGAAGAGAGCTTACAGTACAGCTTAATACACTCAATCCGCTAAACATCCCTTCTCGTGCTTTGCTGCAAAATTTGGGTTGGAATGCCTCCTGAAGCGCTCCAGTGAGTGTCCACATGTCAACATTTGCAGCATATCAACCTGTGTGCATGGGTTAGTGCGCTGCAAATAGGGCAGTGTAAACGAACCTATTGTCTTTGTTTCTGAACTAGTGTTCAGAAATAGCCTATATTTTCTAATAGCTGCCCCCCACACCTGCTGTTTTCAAGATTCAGGCTTGACTGAGAGAGAAGGCTGGGGCCAGTTTTATTCTTAACGCCACTCTTCTTTGGTATCAGTGCATTGTTTAGCTGTACCCCCAGTACGAGTAGAGTGAATGGAGGAGCTGTACCTCTGCACCTCTCCCCCCTCATCACACACATTAGCTGCATGCCTCATTTCACTCTGCAGCATGTAATGAAAAACATGTTTAACACCTGCCATTGAAACGCCTTGTGTAAGCCTCCTCTGATAGCTGGAGTCAAGTGACCTTGTTGCCCTATGTTTATGTGATACGGCATATCATGACAACTGTTGCTGTTGGATTGATACATCTCATTCTGCTCAATTTTCAAAAGAGCATGACATTATAGATTTAAATAAGACTCAGCATAGTAAGTAGAGCCCTGGAAGGCCTGTTTCGAGTTGCAGCCTGAGGTGTGTGTGTGGGATGGAGGGGGGGAACTCCTGAGTATATTTTGTACCTTACTATTCTAGGCCTGGCAGTATAGCCTAGAGGTTAGAGGAATGAGCTTGGTATATCCAGCAGACAGACCTGGGTTTGATTCCCACAACCTCCACTTGCATACTCTGTGACTCTGAGTCAGTCGCTTAACCTCCCCAGTTCTCCTGGGTCACCCCTGAAAACAGGCACCTGTGCCTAGTGGGCCTTACCTGGTTACCAAAGAATAAAAAAAAAAAAAATTTCATTGTTGTAATTATCTTCCATGTTCCCTGGTTGCACCTATAAACTAGCTGTATGTAGCTCATTGTTCCTTTCCTGGCCTGAATGTTTAAATAAAAAAATCAATAATAAATCTTTAAAAGTCTATGCTGCCCTGCCATTGAGTCATTAAGAAACAAGCAAACATGTTTATATGCACTAAACGCTTTCCATAAGTTGACTTCTTGCCGGTAGAGATAGAAGCTAGAAACAGAGACCTAAGAAAGCATGGATATCATGAGGCATATTTCAGAGAACTTGCCACAGAGATGTGTTCTTGAAACAGCTGTTTCCAGTTCTAAGTGGATTCAGTACACGGGCCACATGAGGCAGTTTTCCATCAAATGTGCTCAGTCACTGAAAACTGTCTTCAAGCTTGACTACTCCTACCACAAAATCAGTGTCCTAGTTTTCACTGGAAGGAACAGGTTCTCTTCTTCATGTCTGCTTTATGTCAGTTCGGGTTCTGCAGAGTTTTCAGTCATTTTGTTTTTGAGTTTTCAAACTAAGGTTTTTCTGTTGACTTGTTTCTTTGATCTGGCTCACTGCTCAGTCGATCCTGTAATGGAACAGAAGAAGAAGCTTGGTTTCAAGAGGTGTACAAGAAAAAGACTTGACAGAGGTCAAGGGAGCACTGGCTGTTGAGGAACCATTCGCATGTGCCCAGCCAGAGGGTGCTCCCTCCAAGCAGGCGAAAACACATGTGGAACTCATTGGTCTTCCCTTTGAGATTCCTTCAAGGCAGCTTCACAGATTTGTCGGCCCAGTTGTTAAGTCCAGTAGGTAACAACTCTGCCGAGGGGAAAGAATCGTCCCTCCTATAGACCCTGGTTACTCTTCTGCTGGCACAAAGCTCCAGTTGGTGAGTAGGCAATGTATCCATCAAGGTCTATGTTAAATGAGTGTCCATAGATAAGGGGCTGCTTCCACAAATATAAGGGGCTGCCTCCACAGCTTCCACAAATGTAAGGGGCTGCCTCCACAGCTTCCACAAATGTAAGGGGCTGCCTCCACAGCTTCTACAAATATAAGGGGCTGCCTCCACAGCTTCCACAAATGTAAGGGGCTGCCTCCACAAATATAAGGGGCTGCCTCCACAGCTTCCACAAATGCCACTCCCTGAATGACTAGTAAGCAAGAGGCGAGTACCTGGGAACCCACACCATCTCTCACAGAGGGCAAAGCACCTCAACCCCATGACTTACCTGACACCGGTATGGAATTGTGAGGCTCTAACTTTAGCTCTGTTCTCCCAGGTGGCAGTACAATTTGTTGCTGCATAACTTCTGCCCCTGCCTGAATCAGATTCCTTCCAGATGGTTTTTGGCGGATGTTTGGAACCAAAGCTCAGTGCATCTAGGGATGTCACAGTATCAAATGTTGAGTGTCATGATATTTGTATAAAAAATAGCATGATATATTGATTAGCAAGATCATTTGTAGTACTTCTGATATTAGTAAAATGGCACAAATCGGATTGGGAGAAGATGGTGAACTGGGAATGTTGGTCATGCACACAGAGGGACAGTATACTGGAGCAGCAGAGATGGGAAAATCAAGGCCGTTTGTCATGGAATACAATTTGCCATGGTGCAACAATAAATTATTGCAACTGGGATTTATTGGAATTTATCATATTGTGGTGTTGTGACATCCCTAAGTGCGTTACATGGGAGAAGGACTTTGAAAGCAAATGGCTGTAATCGAGGGGACAGCGGGTTAAAACGAAGGTCCCAGGACATCAGCATATCATCCAGACAGCCAAAGTAGTACCACATCAGGGCATACATAACATTAGTTTATGGCTGGGGAACCTTTAAAAATCTCTGAAAAGATGACAGGAACCAGGAGCAACTTAAACACTTTAAACAGCTAGTAGTTTATTTACATTTTTTATTAAAATGCTCACTGTTTAGAATGTTCTGTAGTTTGATATGAAAAAAAGTATTTTATGTTTCCTTCCAGATAATGAAAGAAATTAATGAGCACAAAATAAAGATTTATGAATTTCCTGAGACAGAGGATGATGAAGATAATAAGCTGATTAAGAAAATAAAGGTATCTTATACAGTTATGTTTGATATATTTGTTTTTTGCTGACTGAGTAAACCCGCTGGGACAAAAAGTCCCCTTTTCAGTAATCATCCAGAATTCGTTATGGAAATATATTTAGAAGATCAAAATACCAAGAACAGCAGTGCCACATTTATAGAAACAGAAGTTTACATACCTAAAAAGACTTGTGGTCCATCATGTTTGGTTCCTGCCTAAGTGCCCACCAGTCTAACACTGACAAGTCCTTATGTGGCCCCCTCATTCCGCAGTTCCACATGGCCAGTCTCATTGCCCCGTTAGTACCACTGTTCCCCTAGTCATTTTCGCCAATCCCATGTGCCTGTCCCACTCATTCTTGAAACTAGCAGCCTTCTGTTTTCTTAATCAAGCTTTTTCTTTCTGGGTCTGCCCATCGACCCCCCCCACACACACACACTGTCACTGATCTTTTTATGAATGTACTGGTTTTCCACCCTTTGCCCCCCATGGTGCCAGTGTATAATGATGTAATTATGCATGCATGCATGATGCCAGGTGTCTGGCTGTGATCCCTCCACTTCTGGTGGCCCCGTCTGTGCTACAAACTGATATTCACCAGACAGCAGTCACACAGCGGGAGCAGTGCCCCCTCCACCATTCGAGGAAGGAGAACAGTTCCTGGGACCCTCAATCCTTCCTCATCTGACTGGCACACGACAACCCTGCTCATTCATGAACATGGGTTGTTGGCATAACAAACGATACTAGCAGACTTTTTAACATTGACCAGCTTCTCTGTTAGGTTAGACAGTTAAGCTTTTCCATTATCTGCTCCATGAAGAAGCACTTTCTCACATGCCTCCTAAATTGTATCACAGGCAGTTAAAAGCTGTGGTTCACTTACTTTTTAGATAGTTTAAGGTTTCCATCATGTCCCCTCTCTGTCTTCTGGCCTCCAGTGAGTGCATCTTGTGGTCAGCCAATCTTTCCCCATAGTTTTTCCCCTACTGACCTTAAATCATTTTGGTTTGGACTGCCTCCAGGTGGTCCTTGTCCATTTTTAGGTATGGGTTCCAGAACTGCACACAGTATTCCATGTGCGGCTACACTACCTGTACATTGGTAGACTCACTTCTTTTCTTCCGCTTAAAAAGGACTTCCCTACGCACCCCAGCAGCCTGCTAGCTTTCCCATATACTGTACATTGCACTGAGGTCTTGAAGCTGTTTATTGTTACTCCCAGGTCCCTCTCCTCTGTGGTCTGTTCTAGCTTTACCCCTCATCCAATACTCAGTACATTCATATATAACATAATAAGAGTGAAACAACTTACAAGATAGGCAGTATCCAGACTGTTTGTTACAAGATGGTAAAAATACAAGGGACAAACCAACAGCAGGATTCTCAATGCAGGTATCAGGGGCAAGACAATATTATGCTCAGTAGCTGTGATAACAGACATGGTGAAGTAAATGCACTGACCCTGCTCTCTCCACACCTACCCATACTCCCATGCCTGGGAATTACATACTCCATATTACCTGACACTGTGCCATTCAAGAGTTGATCTTCATTTTGGAACAAATTATAAAATAGCTGTTGTTCCTTTTTGGAACTAAGAACTTAAGATTTGTTTTGGTTTTATTACTATATCTTTCTGAAAAATTCAGCATGAGCCACAGCTGATTTTAAATCTTCAGGCTTGCGCCCAGATTAGTGGCCGTGCAAATCAAAGGATTATGATCATGTTCCTCCGCCATGGCAGCACCACTACCTCCAAATCAGTATTGCTCCTGACTATAGGCTGTTGTGCACATAGCCACATATGGGTTGCAATAAACGACTGGCTCTAATAAAGGTTGGGGTGTTACTTCACTAAGAGAAGCTCAACATGTACTTGTGCATATAATTCTTTAAAAGTGTATAGTATTTTTTAAAATGCGGTTTCTGACTTGTTTTACATTCATCATATGGAAACAGTTGCTTCGCTGACTTGGAGTAATTTCAGCTAAGTGTTAAATCCCCTAATCATGTTGCAGACATCTGAACCCTCTTCACCTCCCGTAGTCCCCTCTGTAACTTGTCTGCAAATGTGATATCAGAGTACAGCAGGTAAAGCAGATGTCTGGGAGGAGGCCAGTTATTTTTTGCACAGCAGAAATAATTTTTCTTGTTATGAAACCTAGTTTGTATTTACCAAATAAAGGCATTGTGATCAAGTTTTCAGTTGACTACTGTGTGTTGCTGCTGCAATTGTTTTATTTCCAGATGTATGACCTGGAAAAACACTGAGGTTTGAACAGCTCGTTTCCAGGTGTATTCTGGAGAAGTGGAACAGGGAACTAAACAAAGACCATAAATATAGTGAATGGAAATAAGGCTCTGATATGTATAAAAAAATCCCGGTAACAGGATGTATGTGATACAAAACATGATACATGCAATACAAAACATGCATGCAATACAGAACATGTATGCAATACAAAACATGATATATGCATTGAAAAACATATGACGCCATGCATTTCAGTACATGATACATGCAGTGCAAAACATGATGCATGCTATGCATAACATGATTCATTGATACAAAACATTTATAAAATGGGTGGGGAAAAACACTGCATCCTGATTGACTAGGACCTATGTGCTGGAAGAGCACAATGCATGGGTAAAAAAAAAAAGTTCTGGCAATTATGACACAGCACACTAACAATATTAGTGCGTTTTTAAAAATTCCTGATCGCCATTACAGACATGGCTGCCACTTTCACTCACTAAAAAAATAAAAAAAATCACCTAGGCTGTAAAACTAAATCTCCCTCAAAATAAAGAGCAAACTAACTAAATGTTATTTTCCTTATTCCCCCAATATACCCTTACCTGCCTACCAGGGAAATATTTGCTGCTTCCCAGCTTCAGATACAAACAAAAAACTCCTGGTTTTACTGAGGACTTCTGTTGTGTGTATTTATGTGGGGAATGGTGAACATTCAGCCAGTAGAATCCTGCATTCCAAGATTAGCATACGTTCTATGTATTGAATGTGTGACTAGATAGATGTTGACAGCTGGGGAGGGATTAGGTTTCATGAGTTACTTTTTAACACCCCCCCCCCCCAAAAAAATGGTTTTAATAAAAAAAAAAAAAAAAAGCTGTTTTCCTGTTTTCACAGTTAACCCATTTTATAATCACAGTAGGACACTTTGAGGTGAGCAATGTCCTGGCACAATGCACTTCCAGGGGGCAAAGTCACTCCATCTGCAGAGTCGTGCCTCACTTTGCCTTTGGGCGTGCATTGTACCAGCACAGGGCACATCTGGTCATATCTTATTGCTTACACGATGCATGTGGTACAAAACTAAATGCATGTAGTACAAAACCTATGATACATGTGGTATGAAACATGATTCATGCAGTACAAAACATGATGATGCAGTAAAAACATATGATACATGCACTACGAACATGTTACTTGAAATACAAAACATGTGGTGCAGGTACACTATAATAAAACATATATTTTAAGGACATGGATATGATGTTCTGTCCACACTTTCTGGCAGTTCCTTTCTCTTTAAGACTTAGCTGGCTTCCCCCACCTACCCAGGTGGCAACTCCCTTGGCTCCACCCCATGACGCCAAATCTTCCTTTCTGCTGGAAAAGCAGATTCCCTCCTTACTGCTCTTTCACTGAATAGGCCCTTTGCTACAAAATCTACAAAGTCCGCTCCGGGGTCCGTTGGTACCGTTGTGGGTAGAAGATGTCCTGACCAGATCTGCGCACCGTGTGCATCTACTGCCTGGGACATGAGCACGATCCTCAGGCATGCAACATTTTTTGGACTTTCCAACCCTCCTTTCTTGAGAACCATCACACCAGACTTAGCATAGGCCGTCCGAACGAATGAAACCCTCCGGACAAATCAAAAGATGCCCATTAGGTGGTCTCTGCAGCTGCGGGGTCCGCCAAACAGCTAGTGGCATTTAAGGAGGCTGTGGCCCAGTCCGCACCTCACACTTCCATGGCTTTGGCCTTCATTCCGGTTTCACTGGAAGCCTCTTTCATGGGGTTTAAAGAACTGTGCCTGGATGGCTCGCAAACACATGGTCCTTTCTGGTTCCCTGTTGGATGCACAGAACACCCCTTGGCTGAGGGCGTGATGGCTGATTCTGTGTTCAGGTGCTCTGGCAAAATAAGGAAAGTCAACTAGCCGCCTGACAAAGAGTCCAAGAAGTTGGACCGTGTCTAAAAAAGTCTACACTGCCTCTTCACTTGGCCTTTGCCAGGCGAGCTCGGCCCTTCTCATGGTTCACGTCTCCCATACCCTGTTAGGCACTTTGGATGAGGTGCTTCCTCACTTACCTGCAGACCTCCAGACCACAGTCAAACAGGTCCGGGATCAGGACCAGGCTGTAACAAAGCAACCGCTCCAGACAGCCATGGACATTGGGGACTCCTGAGCCCACTCTGTGGCGGCTGCAATGGCCATGTGCTACGGAACTTTGCTGCGAATCTCAGCCTTCATGGCAGATACCCAGCACAAGCTGGTGGATGTCCTTTTCCTGAACACTGACTAGTTCAGGCCCAGAGTCGAGGGCCACCTCATCTGCATTGAGAAGTACAGTACCACCAAGGACTCGGTAACATCCGCTCAGAGGGACCCCAAGGGCTTCAAACAGTAGAAAAAGAAGCCCTTTTGGTCCACCTCCACTCCTGCATCCAAACCAGCTAAGCCCCAAGCTGGGTGGCAGGCTCTGCCCAAGTCAGTGGCCTCAGTTGTCCGAAAGCCTGGAGGGAGAGGCCCCATCAGCACTTCAGCCAGGCTATTCTCCTCCTCCAAACCTGCCCAGTGACAGAATGAGGGGTGCCTCCCTCATGCCAGTCACACCTCCCCTGGGTCCTGCTGTAGGGTGCCTGCTCCACCACTTCCTTTCCACCTGGTCCACTGTCACCACAGACAGGTGGGTTCTCAAGGTGGTCAATCAAGGTCTACCTCTGGAGTTCAAGCAGTACCCTCCTTGCTGAGCCCGCGCTCCATGGGAGGACTTAGTATCCGTATTTTGTCAGCTCTTTGGGATGACATTGCCCAGCTCCTTTGCAAGGAGGTCATGGTTCCTGTCGTGGATCCTCCTGAACACCCAGAGTTTGTCTCCAGGTACTTCCTGGTGCCAAAACATGGGGAGGGGTTGGTACCCCATTCTAGATATGCATGACCTGAACAAGTTTCTCAAGCCGCGCACCTTCAGGATGATAACTCTGTCACAGATCATACCACCTTTAGAGCAAAACGTAGTTTTGCTCTGTGGATCTTCAGGATGCGTTCTTTCACGTCCTGATCCATTCATCACACCGAAAGCTCCTCCGCATCCGAACCAGGGGAACCTTGTACGAGTTCCAGGCCATGTCATTTGGCCTGTCCTCCGCCCTCAGGGTCTTCACCAAGTGCATTGCAGTGGCGGCAGCTTACCTGAGGTGCTGAAGGGTCCAGTGTGCCCCTACCTGGATGACTGACTGATCGCAGGTCCCTCCAGGCAGGAGGTGGAGTGGTCCAGGGACCTTGCCCTTCTGACCTGTATCTCCCTTGGCCTCCTGCTCACTGAGGCCAAGTTGAAACTCGTGCCTTTGCAGGTGATCAGCTTCACTGGGGCGGAGCTGGACTCTTACAGAGCCAGAGCCTGGTGGACAGGGCGGAGGCTGTCTCCTCCTTTGCCTAATCATTTCGGGCTGGGCAATTGTGCCCTGCCTGGGACTCCCTGCACCTGCTGGATTACATATGTGGCCTGCACCAATGTTGTCTTTTGGGTCTGCTGGAGAATGCACTGTCTCCAATGGGAACTGGCCAGCCAGTGGTCTCAGCACAGGGGTCACTTCGACCAGCTAGTCACTGTGACCCAGCGGATGTGGGATGCTCTCCAGTAATGGTTGGTCCCAGAATATCTGCAGGAAGGGATCCTGTTTGTCCACCCAGAGCCGACGATCATCCTGATGACCAGTGCCTCTCTCATGGACTGGGGTGCCCACCTGGGGAAACAGAGTCCATGGGCTCTGGACCCCCCGAGGAGTTCCGATACCACATCAGCCTAATAGAGCTCTGGGCAGTTTGGCTGGTACTAACTGCCTTTGCTCCTCACATTCAGGGTCAAATGATCCAGGTCCAGATGGACAACACCAGGACCATGTACTATCTCAACAAGCCAGGTGAGACACACTTCCTGCCTCTGTGCAAGGAAGCTGTCCATGTGTGTGGACCCTTGTGCACAGCCTGTGGGCTGATCTCTTAGCCATCCATGCGGCAGGTGCCTCCAGCCAGCTGGCGGATGCTCTCAGCCATATGGACAAGGCGTCTCATGAATGGTCTGTCCATCCAGACGTAGTACACAGTTTTTTCTCCCAGTGGGACACCCCTCAGGTGGACCTGTTCGCCTCCAGGGAGAACGCAAAGCTGAGGCTGTTTTGTGGGCCCCCCCCCCCCCAGCAGGGAAAGCTGCAGGGAGATGCCTTCTTGAGGCTCTGAACCCCGGGACTCTTCCGTGCCTTCCCTCCACTTCCCTTGATTCACAAGGTGCTTCTCAAGGCCAGGAGGGACAAGACACAGGTGATACTGGTGGCTCCAGACAGGCCACATGAGTTTTGGTACCCTGATCTCCTCAAGCACAGCAGCAGGCTCCTGAGGCATCTCCTTCTCCGCCCAGACCAGCTCTCCCATCAGTCAGGGGAAGGTACTCCATCCGGACCTTCAATCTCTGCACCTGACAGTCTGGTTCCTGAGCGGCTAGAGTTCCAGGCTTTGGGTCTGTCTGAAGATGTCCTCACTGCTGTGTGTGCTATGGACCGAGACGCTCAGTGGGGGGAAGTAGTTTCATTACTTTTACTGCATTTTGCTATTAGTGTTTTCTTCTCCTACAGCTTGGTTTGTTTTTAGATTTTGGATTTGTTTCTGGCTGAGGCTTCATTACAGGGTGCCTAGACAACGTTTATAGAATTTTTGTATTGTTTTTCCCGAGTGGTAACTGAGGGTCTGATTACTTTTACTGCTGCGATTTCCCTTGTTTTTAGGTGGTGGTTTTAAGGGGAGTCTGCGTAGGAGTCCAGCTTTAAAGAAAAGGGGACCAAAAGGGGGTTAAAAGAGGGCTGCAGTCAGTGTCTGGATAGCTGGTTGTACGGAGTACTAGGGACTATATTTGGGGCTTATTTGCTGGTAGAGGGGCAAGGCTGTTGAAGCACGAAGGGGAACTGATTGTTTCTGGGCACTGCCAGGTGTAATCCCACCCTCCAAAGGCTCTTACTCCTTATATAGGGTGTGGGACAGTAGAGTGGTACACCATCTTACTACCAATCAGGAAGTACCTACCTAGGAGAGGAAGAGCTAGTAGTTAAAGGCTATACTGGATAAGGCTACAGCAAACATGATGGGAGTGGTGCAGTGCAGTGATTGTGGAGCGGCTGTCTTCAGGGAGACATTCTGGAGGCTACGATGCTGTCCTAGCTGCAGGCACCTCTCTGAGTTGAGGGAGGAAGTCACCTGTCTCTGAGTCGAGCTGGCGAGGTTGCAGGGGGGGGGGCTTTCATCCCCACCCAGAGGCCACCGGGTCCACAACCTAAACCTCAAAAGATGCCTAGGAGGAGGAGGAGGAGTGGATGGATCACGGTGGGCTCAGGGAAGGTGGGGGAGGTGATCAGACACACATCCTCCAACCGGTCCGGCTAACTAACCTCTATGCTGTTTTGGAGGAGCGGGATAACCCCACAGGTGCACCCGTAGCTGAGACGAGGGAGGATGATCAGGTCCTTCATGTTGGAGCCGAGAAAGAAGGGTGGTAGAGAACCCCGGAAGGAGGAGGAAGCTTCTGCTTGTGGGGGACTTAATTGCCCTCGGAGTTACTTTAGGGGTATGTGGCAGGAAGGACAGGGAGGTCACGTGTATCCCAGGAAGAACGGCCTGGAAAACTTTGAAGCGTATCAATAGAATCATAAGGGCAATATCAAGGAGGGAGGAACTGGATGCCATCGCTCCACCTGGGAATGAATGACGTGGTGGGAGACAGGGTGGAGAATACAGGAGGATTTCAAGAAGCCGGGGGGGGGGGGAGCCTGAAGCAGGTAGCACACTCTGTCTTCTTCTTGGAGGTTCTACCTGTCCTTGGCAGGGGGGGGAGGTTTGGACACTCCGCATCCAGGAATTCAACTCCTTGTTGAAGGAATGGTGTGGAAGGGAGGGGTTTGGCTTCATGGGGGTCTGGGGCCCAACCTGGACGGATGCAAGCCTGTATAAGGATGACAGCCTGCATTGATCCGGGAAGGGGACCATGATCGTGAGTGACAAGTTTGAATGCTTCAGCAGTGAGCATTTAAACTGGCCAAGGGGGTGGAGCCAGGAGGGTCAGGAGGCTTAGTAACACCTCCCAAAGGGCACATGCAGGAAACTAAATTCACAGCAAGTATAACTGAATCTGTCAGAGGGGGAGGCAAAGTGGTGTAATTGGGACCACACAGGAAAGGTAACTGGGGTCAGGGAAGGAAGCAGAAGAGCAGAAACCGGGGCAGAGGAAGTAAAAATGCACAACATGGAAGGCCATGGTAACTAATGCCCGCAGCCTGGGAAATAAACTCCCAGACCTGGAGGCCTTGATAGCAGGGGCAGACCTGGACATAATAATAACTGAAACCTGGTATACTGCAAATCGTGTGTGGGAGATCAAAGTATAGGACTCAGGCAACTTGTGCTTGATCCCACCAGGGACAGGGTGATTCTAGATCTAGTGATGATCAACGGGGATGGAGTCACAGATGTCCAGGTAGAAGGGGCAATTGGGATCCAGCGATCACCCACATAGTGTGGTTCAGCATGGGGACAGGGACTCAGTCAAGCCACAGTAGGGCAAAGGTTTTGGATTTTAAGAAAGGTAGACTTCGACGAAATGGGGAGAGGTATTAAAATAGCTCTGTAGAAAAGGGGATCGAAGGGGGAGGTGGAAGTGTAAAAGGAGCCATACTGGAAGTGACAAATCAATGCATCAGCCTGGCGTCCAAAGGCAAGAGGAGGGGAAAGCCACTATGGTTCTCAAAAGAAGTGGCTGACAAAGGGCTAAAAGGGCAGGGTTCAGGAAATATAAGAAGACCTAAAGGGAGGAGGACGGGGAGGTGTACCTAGAGTGTCTAAGGGAAGCGGGCAAGCGTTAAGGAGAGCAAAGACACGGACTGAGGAAGGATTAGTGCAGACAGTAAAGAAAGGGGACAAGATAGTCTATAGATACATCAGTGAAAGATGGAAAACCAAGGGGGTGGGGGTATTGTTAGCTCAGAGGGGAGGAAGGGAAGTGTAATGACAAATGACATGGCTGTAAATGGGATCAGAGCAGTGCAAGAGGAGTTTATGGAGTTGGGGAGGGGCCTTAGACAAGTAACATGTACGGTAACCTTCTCGGAGGTGCTGCCTGTCTATGGCAAGGATGATGCTAGGGTATTCCGCACCATGGGATGCAATGAATGGTTGAAAAACTGGTGTGGAGCTCAGGGTTTTGGCTTCACTGGGGACTGGGGAGCCACCTGGAGGGATGCAGGCTTATACTGGCGCGATGGTCTGCAGCTGTCCAGGAGGGAATCCAGGATCCTAGGTGACAGGTTTAAATGCTTCATTGGCAAGCATTTAAACTAGCCAAGGGGGGAGGCACTGAAAAGGAGCAGGGAAATCCCAGCCTCCCCCACAAAGCACAGTAGTTAGGTAAACACCAAGACAGAGAAGTCAGTAGGGAGCAGCACAGGGATAAATGCAGAAAAAGGTGTTAAGGACAGGGATGGGGCTAAAAGGGGTAAGGCCATAAAAAACAAATGGAAGATGATGAGTACCAATGCCCGTAGTCTGTGCAACAAGCTCCCTGAACTAGTGGCCTTAACTGACGAGGGATGCCTGGATATTGTGGCAGTCACTGAAACATGGTACACACAGAACCATGAGTGGGAAGTCAACATACCAGGATACACAGTCTACAGGAGGGACAGGATGGGTAAAAGAGGAGGAGGAGGAGCTCTGTATATAAGGGAAGGGATTAAAGCAACAGAACTAAAGAGTAAACAGGAAGTTGATGAGTCACTATGGGTCACCCTGGAGACAGGAAATGGCACCACAATCCGCATGGGGGTTGTGTACAGACCCCCATCTCAGGAGGAGGAAATGGACAAGGAAATGATAGAAGGCATCCTTAAAATGGCAGAAAAGGGAGATATTGTTGATGGGGGACCTGAATATGCCAGATGTTAACTGGAGTACCTTTACTGCAGGCACATCCAAGAGCAGGGTCATTCTTGATGCCCTACAGGGGGCATGCCTCAGACAGCTAGTGTTGGAACCCTCTCAGGAGGGAGCAATCTTAGACCTGGTACTCTCAAATGGGGAAGGAGAAAGGATCTCACATTTAGAAGTGGGTAGTCATCTGGGAACAAGTGACCACCAAACAGTGTGGTTCACAAAAAACACAGCCATAGAGTCAAGCCATACAAAAACAAGAGTATTGGACTTTAGGAAGGCTGACTTTGGGAAAATGAGAGAGTACCTTAGAAAAGCACTAGCAAATGGGCAAGAAGGAGGGGTGGAGGAACAATGGGAAATAATCAAAACAGCCATCGCATAGGCAGCAAGCCTTTGTGTGAAGCAAATCAATAAAACAAAATGAAGGAAAAAAAACACTGGTTCTCAAAAGAGATAGCATTCAGGAAATATAAGGAAACACAGAAGGAGCAGGACAGATAACTTTATCGGTTAAAGCAAAAAGAGGCAGGGAAGGCAGTCAGACTAGCAAAGGCACAAACTGAGGAAAAGATAGTCAACTCTAGGAAGGGGGATAAAACCTTTTATAGGTACATTAGGGAGCGAAGAAAGACCAAGGGAGGGATACAGAGACTTAATAAAGGGGAGGGAATGTGGGCAGAGGGTGACAGTGAAAAAGCAGGGATACTGAACGAATATTTCTGCTTAGTATTCACAACAGATGAGGAGGGGGAGGTGCCTAAACCAAACAAGGGAGAAACTCTGAATAGGGGTCGATACCAGTCCATTCACAGAAGAGAGGGTTTGAAAGAACTCTTGAAATTGAGGGTGGACAAAGCAATGGGGCTTGATGGGATTCACCTAAGAATACTAAAAGAACTAAGGGTAGAACTAGTAACACCACTGACTACTCTCTTTAACAAATCATGGGAGGATGGAGTGTTACCTGAGGACTAGAGGAGGGCAAATGTGATTCCACTTCACAAAAGTGGGAGCAGGGCAGAGACAGGAAACTACGGACCAATTAGTTTGACTTCAGTGGTAGGGAAAATGATGGAATCACTTCTGAAGGAAAGAATTGTTGAGTACCTGGAGGCCAGTGGGGCACAGGACCCAAGGCAGCATGGTTTCACAGCAGGAAGGTCATATCAGACGAACCTAATAGATTTCTTTGACTGGGTGACCAAAGTAGTAGACCAGGGAGGGGCTGGATATGGCCTACCTAGATTTTAGCAAGGCATTCAACACAGTCTCACACAAAAGATTAATATACAAGTTAGCCAGCCTTGGAGTGGTCCCAAGGTGGTAGCCTGGATAAAAAACTGGTTGGACAACAGGACGCAAAAGATAATAGTAAACGGAGTCCACAGTGAAGAAAGGAGGGTAACTAGCGGGGTACCGCAGGGTTCCGTACTGGGACTGGTCCTCTTTAATATCTTTATAAGTGGCATTGGAGAGCACCTGGAAGGAAAGGTATGCCTCTTTGCAGATGACACTAAGATCTGCAACAGAGTTGATACACAAGATGGGGTGGAAAGAATGAAAAGGGACTTGACAAGGTTGGAGGAATGGTCAAATACATAGCAGCTCAGATTCAATGGAAAGAAGTGCAATGTAATGCATCTGAGAAACAAAAACCCAGGGGAAGAGTACAAAATGGGGGGTGAGTTAATAACAACAACAAAAATTGAGAGACCTAGGAGTAATTATATCAGATGATCTAAAGGTGGGCAAGCAATGTGAGAAGGCAGTAAGGAGGGCTGGGGGGATACTGGGATGCATAGGGGGAGGCATCAACAGTAGAAAACAGGAAGATCTTACTTCGAGATACAGCTCTTGCAGCAGGTTACACCATTAGGACTGAAGCCGGCAGGCGCCAGGACCCCACGGAAAATGTCTAGCTAGCTATCTTCAGCGGGGACCGCTCTGACCGTCCCGCCTCCCCGCCAGGCGTGGTATACATAAGGGGCGGTCCCTACCAGAATCCCCAGTTCTTTCCGCCGTCGAACTTGCATGCCTCGACCCTTCGGTCTCAGTCTAGCGCCACGACGCGTGGTTGCTGAACTTCCCACGGAAATTGCTTCATTTCAAGATTTTTCTTCTCTGATGTCCTCACCGACCTTCGGCATACGCCTAAGTGTGCTTGTGGAAACAGATCCCTTTAGGACCCTCACACGGTTTGCGCTGGTGCCTGGGCCCAGAGCACGACACCCAGGCCTGTTCCTCTGCCAGGGATTTAACAGCCGCACCAGGATCCGGCGACAGAAGGCTCTGCAGTGCCTCTCCTTGAAGAAAAACTTAGAGCCATGTCCTCTAAAGGGAATCTTTCACAAGCACGCCAAAAGAAGAGAAGGAGAAGGACCTTCCAGGTCTCCGACTCGGCCTCCGAGTCCCGCTGCGTCGATCAAGTCGGACCGGTCCCCGCCCAGGGCCTCTTCCTCCCCGCTGCGGTGGCCGCTCGATCTTCTCAGGTCCCTACCGCCAGGTCGGCCGTCTCCCTCCACCCCTAAGGCCGGGCGAGGTCCGGGAGCTCATCACCATCGCCACACGTTGGGCTCCCGCCGTCCGGTACCCGACGTCCGGTCCTCTTCAGTGCCTCTGAGGAAGACCCTGGAGCTTACCCTCTGAAGAGGCCGGCAGACCCGCGCGCTCGACCTCCGCCGGCCGCTCATCACCGCTCCTCGGAGCCGCTGCCGGCTGTCAGACCGCTGCCGGTCAAATCTACCCATCGGACGCCGGCAGGGGGACCGACGTCCGCGGCGCCTGAGAAGAGGGCTCCTGCGTCCCCGACCGTTGTCGGGCAGGAGTCCCTTACGGAGGAAGACTCAACGCAGCCCGAAGATCAGACGGGCGATCCCGGCCTCGCGCAGTCTCCCAGGGCTCCCTCGCCGCCGCCCGAGGTCCCTGTGGAGCCGTCGCCGGGACCCGACGTCCGACCCTCGACGTCTGAGCCGGCGTCGGGATTATCTATTGCGATGTAAAGGATCTTTACATACTGGTGGGACACCATCAAGAAGGACGTGGCGCCACCGCCTTCCTCCTCCTCCTCCTCCTCCTCCTCCTCCTCCTCCGCCCGCCCCCTTCACCTGCGGGTCGGCTGGCCTCTACTGTCCCCAGGAGTCCAGATCCTCCCAGGGCTCAAGTGCAAAGAGGAGACCTCCGTCTAGATCCTCGTCTTCCGGATCACCCAGCCCAAAGAAATCCAGGAGACGCCGACGTTCGCCGTCGACGGAGGACGAGGGATCTGTGTATTCCACTTCCAGATCTCCATCTCCAATCTCAGTCCCTTCTCCGGACCCATGTGAGACTCCACGGTCTCCTCCGGATGACCCCTCGTTCATGGATATCATGCGCCATATCCAGGAGAACATGGGGTTGGAATCTGAGGAGTTAGACCCCGAAAGATTGCGCCTGGCTAAGTATCTTCGGCAGAAAGACCCCAAGCCTGTGGTGGTGCCACCCTTGGTGGACACTTTTGTGGACGTCACCAAGGCCGCGTGGAAGCGTCCACATTCGTTATTGGCGGTGCCGAAGAAAGCTGACCGTCTATACAAGGCCCCTAGGGAGGACCAGTATTTGACGCATCAACCTCTGGCCGATTCTCTGGTCATAACAGCCTCACATGACCGGTCCCAAAGGCCGCAGCATTTGAGCACCCTACCACCGGATCCAGAATCCAAGCAGTTAGACTCTCTGGGCAGGCGCACGTACGCTTCGGCGACCTGCGCCATCAGATCCCTGAACTATCTGACCCACATGATTCAATTCCAGAACGCACTGTGGGAACAGGGTCTGAGGCAGCTGAGAAGCTTCTGGAAGGTGGCAGAAGGAGGAGATGCTCCAGCTCCGCACGGGTTCAGAAGTGGGGACCCAAGTGCTTAGAGCCACGTATGATTCCGCTGACTCATCGGCCAGAGCAGCAGCTTTAGGGCTATCTCCGGAGACACTCTGGCTCGTGTCTCCGCTTCACCCCGGACGCCCAGAAGAACATTATGGACGCCTTTGAGGGAGACGTGTTGTTGGTAATCCTGCGGAAAAAATTATTACCAAACTGCAAGAGGCTGGAAAGGCAGTGAGGTCGGTCCAGGCAATGTACCGCCTAGGCCTGGGTCCTTTCAGGCACTAAGCTGCTGTGGGCGGACACAGAGGCAACAACCTCGCCCGCCACACAACAAAGGGGCTCTGGTTTTCGTGAGAACCCAGGGAAGCAGCCCGCTAGCAGAGGTCAATGTACCCCTAGAGCCACCCAGCCAGCGGCCCGCCTGCCGCCACAGCATGACTCTTTCCGCCCCCGCCGGATCAACGGATGTGATGGTCGGGGTCGATTATGAACTTCCTGCCGGGATGGCAGGCAGTCACCACCACAGGTGGGTTCTTCAGTTGGTCAGCATTGGCCACTTTTAGAGTTCGCGGAAAAGCCACCTCGAGGCCTCCTCTGCTCTCCCGGTATTCGGGTCAGCACGGCTCTTAATCTGGCAAGAAATACTCAAGCTCCTGAAACAAGGGGCACTAGAGTACGCCCCGGAAACCAGAGAGACTAGGGTATTATTCTCACTTCTTCCTGGTTCCCAAGAAAACAGGGGACCTCCGTCCAATTCTGACCTGAGCGACCTCAACATGTCGGTCGATACAAAGATTCCGCATGGTGACCCTCCGGCCTGATCCCCATGCTAAAGCAGGGCACCTATTTAGCGCTCCTTAGACATGCAGGACGCCTACCTGCATATCCCCATAGCCTGCGCATCAGAGGTTCCCGCGCTCGAGTTTCTAGGCCACCACTTCCAGTTCCGGCTCTCCTTCGGACTGTCATCCGCACTCAAGGGTCTTTACCAAATGCATGGCAGTTGTGGCAGCTGCCTCTAGGAGAAAGGGCCACTATGTGTTCCTGCATCGACGATTGGCTTCATGGCCGCTCCAGCGAGGCGCTTTCTGTCATGATCCAGGACACCCAAGACCTATTTGATCTCTGGGCATTCTTATAAATCGAGAGAAGTCCGCCTTGGTACCGCCGCAAAACCTGCAGTTCATAGGAGCAGTGCTGGCATGATCCAGGGAAGAGCTTTTCTTCCAGCCGACAGGGCGGAACGCATAAGGTCCTCATGGGGACTTATCGACGAACCAGGATCGCACAGCCAGGTCGGTCCTTCGCCTGCTCGGACACATGGCTGCGCCATTCCTACTGTCCTCTCATGCGACTCCACATGCGAATAACGCAGTGGATGCTCAAAGCGCAATGGGATCAGAGGCAAGACCATTTGCAGCATCCAGTCAGGATCACGTAAACTGTGGTTCGAGACTAGCAATGGTGGTTAGCCCCCAGGTGGCTCTCCAAGGGCGTCCCGTTTGCAGCGCCGCCCCCAGAGATAACCCTCACCACGGATGCTTCGGGTCTCGGGTGGGGAGCACACCTAGACGGGGTGAGGTCTCAGGGTGTATGGACCTCGCTGGAGGCTCATCTCCATATCAACGCCCTAGAGATGAGGGCGGTCCTCTATGCACTCCAGGCCTTCAGTAGATGATCCCGCCGGTACTCATCCTGCTTCAGACGGACAACACGGCGGTGATGTATTACCTCAACAAACAAGGAGGCGCACACTCTTACCCCCTTTGCAGGGAGGCCATGAGAGTGTGGGATTGGGTAATCGGACACGGTGCAAACCTGATTGCTGTACATGTTCCCGGAGTGGACAACACGATCCGGATGGCCTGAGTCGCTCCCAGGCCAGAGTCCACGAGTGGGAACTTCTTCAGGAGGTGGCAGAAGATCTGTTCCTTCGATGGGGAACTCCAGAACTGGACTTGTTCGCATCCCCATCCAACGCAAAACTGCCCAATTTTTGCTCGCTAGATCCAGGGCCTGGTGTTTTCTGGCGAGACGCGTTGTCCCTCTCCTGGGTGAACAGATTCCTTTATGCCTTCCCTCCCTTCCCGTTGATCCAGAGAGTTCTTCTCAAGCTGCGCAGGGAGCACGCTAAGAATGATTCTGGGGCCCCGCTTTGCCCAGACAGATTTGGTTCTCTTGCTGGCACAGCTATCTCGGAACCCCCACTCTGCTGCCGCCAACTCCCACTTACTGTCTCAGGAGAGAGGTTCATTGCTTCATCCGGATCTCCGCTCTTTGAACTTGCATGCATGGCTCCTAGAGACATAGCCATTTTGCGCCACGGGGTCTCGCAAGAGGTTGCTGAGATTCTCTCCGCAGCCAGAAAGCCGGCAACGCATGCTACTTACGCCATGAAGTGGCATCATTTTTGTCTATGGTCACGGGCTCATGGCCTTTCCCCTTTAGGTTGTCCCGTTGGAGTGGTTCTAGACTACCTCCTTTCTCTTTTCAATTCTGGGCTAGCCTACTCCTCTATTAAGGTGCACCTCTGTGCTATTTCGCCTACCATCTTCCGGGGGCACTGTACTATTGCTCAGCTTGACGCTTCTCGGGAGTTTCTTAGAGGAGTGTTGCACCTTAGGCCTCCCATTAGGGACCCTGTGCCTCCGTGGATCTACTTTGTCCTGGAACAACTTACGCTCCCTCCCTTTGAGCTCATGCGATTCATAGCTACGCTTTTCTGTCGTGGAAGACGTTATTTTAGTTGCCTTTACTTCAGCCAGAAGGATTTCTGAGCCTCATGCTCTCATGTGTAAAGAGCCTTATTTGGTTTTCCACCGGACAGAGTATCTCTAAGACTTAACCCAAAGTTTTTGCCTAAGGTGGTTTCGACACTTACTTTAAATCAGGATATTGACCTTCGCGTCTACTTCCAGTTACTCCAACAGAGGAGAGGCTTTGCTTCATACCCTGATGTTCACCGCAGCCTGAGGTATTACCTTAACAGAACTAAACCCCTGCGTGGCTTCTGACCAGCTTTTCATCTCTTTTCTCAGAGAATGGAAGGCCAACCGTGTCCAAGCAGACCTTGTCACGCTGGCTTGTCCAGTGTATCTCACACTGCTACCAGATTAAACAAAACCCTCCCGGTTCTATCCGGAGTCATTCTACCAGAGGTGTGGCCACTTCTTTGCAGCGCTCAGAAATGTCTCTATTTTAACTATTTGCGCTGCTGCTTGGAGCTCTGTACATACCTTTATCAGGCATTACAGTCTGGACATAGCCTCTAGGCGGAGCCGGTTTCAGCCTAGCGGTGTTGCAAGGTCTCTTGTCCTGAGTCAGTACTTGGATTGTTTTTTCTTCTCTCTATGCCTCCTCCGGATCTTCTGGCAGCATTACTGCTTTGGAATCAGTCTTATTGAGAATGGTTGCAAGAGCTGTATCTCAAGTAAGATAGTACAGTTACGTAAGAACTTACTGTAACAGTAGATCTTCGAGAACAGCTCTGCAGCAGGTACCTTCCCGCCTCCTTCCCTTAGAGGAGGTATGGCTCTGCTTAAAAAAAACAAAAACAAAATGAAAGGTTAAAGCAGAAGCAATATGTCATGGATGATTGAAACGGAGAAAAGAAAGAAACGCTTTGGTTGAGATTTTCTCCTTAATGCCTTCTGATGGCGGATCCTTGGTCTCCTTCTGATGTCATCCTCAGGCCGGAGTCTCCAGCGGAGAACTGGGGATTCTATGACCGCTTCTTTATGTACTATGTTTGACCTGGAGGCGGACCGACGTCGGGCGGTCCCCGCTGAAGATAGCTAGCTAGAAATTTTCCGTGGGGTCCTGGCGCCTGCCGGCTTCAGTCCTAATGGTGTAACCTGCTGCAAGAGCTGTTCTCGAAGATCTACTGTTACGGTAAGTTCTTACGTAACTGTACTTTGTTATCCCTCTCTACAGACAGTTAGTGAGACCCCATCTGGAGTACTGCGTGCAATTCTGGAGACCCCATCTCCGTAAAGACATAGAGTGGAGGCTGTTCAGAGGAGGGCAACCAAAATGGTGCAAGGTCTGCACCAGAAGACATACGAGGAGAGACTAAAGCAGCTTAATATGTATACCCTTGAGGAAAGGAGGGAGAGGGGGGACATGATAGAAACTTTCAAGTATCTCAAGGGAATTAACAAGGTACAAGAGGGTAGTATCTTTCAGAAGAAGAGATGTGCAAGAATAAGGGGGCACAATTTGAAGATAGAGGGGGGATGGCTCAGAGGTAATGTTAGAAAGTATTTTTTCACAGAGAGAGTTGTGGATGCATGGAACAGCCTTCCTGAGGAGGTTGTGGAGTCAGAAACAGTTGGAGAATTCAAGAATGCATGAGACAGGCATAAGGCAATTCTAGTGGGGGGCAGGAGGAAGTAAGCTGTTGATTAACTAGAATTTGCAGCTAATCCATCAGGTAGGGAAATGAGCAGACTGGGTGGGCCAAGCGGTCCTTATCTGACGTCAAATTCTATGTTTCTATGTTACGGAGGAGACGTGGATAAGGCAGAAATACCAAATAAATACTTCTGTTCAGTATTCACAGACGAGAGGAAGGGATAGCACTACAGCCAAGCAACAGATGCCGGGGGGGTGGACAACAGTCCATTCACAGGGAAGAGAGTCCTGTAGAAACTTACTAAATTGAAGGTGGACAAAGCGATGGTGTCAGGAGGCATACACCCGAGGATATTAAGGGAGCTGCGAATAGAGCTAGCAGAACCTCTGGCAGCCTTGTTCACTGAGTTACTCAACACAGGAGTGGTGCCAGAGGATTGGAAGAGGGCACATGTGGTCCCTCTGTACAAATATGGCAGTAGGGAGGAGGCGGGGAACTATAGGCCAGTCACTCTCACCTCAGTAGTGGGGAAGATCATGGAGGCACTCCTTAAAGAAAGGATAGTGGGACATCTGGAAGCCATCGGTGCCCAGGTCCCTGGAGAGCATGGATTCACAGCAGGTGGGTAATATCAGACAAATCTGATAGATTTCTTTGACTGTGTGATGAAGGAAGTAAATCGGGGGTGGACGCTGCCAACCTCGATTTCAGTAAAGCCTTCAACACAGTCCCACATAAGAGGCTGTTTAACAAGATGGGTAGTCTGAGCATGGGAGACAAGACAGTAAACTGGGTTAGGAACTGGCTAATGGACAGGAGGCAGAGGGTGGTGGTAAATGGGATGTAGTCTAAGGGGGGGGGGTGACCAGTTGGGTACCTCAAGGATCAGTCCTTGGGCCAGTCCTGTTCAGTGTGTTTATTAATGACATTGCAGAAGGGCTGGAGGGAAAGGTCTGCCTGTTTGCAGATGACACCAAAACCTGTAACAGGGTGGATACTCCAGAAGGGGTGGAGAAAATGAGGTTGGACCTGGGGTAGCTTGAGAAATGGTCTAAGGAGTGGCAACTGAAGTTTAATTTAAGGAAGTGCAAAATTATGCACCTGGGATATAAAATCCCTGCTACAGGATTTGGGGGGGGGGGGAGTTGCTGACAGTCACCAAGGAAGAAAAAGACTTGGGGGGTTATTATTTCAGATGATCTGAAAATGCTAAAGCAGAGTACAAAGGCAGCAGGGAGGGCCAGTGGCATGCTGGAATGCATAGGCAGTGGTATCACCAACGAAAGGTGGGAGGTAGTGATGCCATTATATAAAACCCTGGTCAGTGTGCAGTTCTGGAGGCCGCACCATTGAAAGGATATTAACGGGTTGGAGATGGTCCAGAAAAGGGTGACTAAGATGGTACAGGGCTTGCACCACAAAACTTACGAGGAGAGTTTAAGGGACCTCAGTATGTACTCGCTGGAGGAGAGGAGGGAGAGAGGGGACATGATAGAAACATTCAAGTACCTCAAGGGCATAAACAAGATACAGGTGGAGGACTTCTTCCAATATAGGAAGCACACAAGAACGAAGGGGCATAACATGAAATTAGAAGGTGTCAGGTTAAGAGGGAATGTGAGGAAGTTTTTCTTTACAAAGATGGTGGTGGATGCATGGAATGGTCTGCCACAGGAGGTGGAGGGAGCAAGCACTGTGGTTGGATTTAAACGTGCATGGGACAGGCATAGGGGAACCATGGAGGTAAAGCAGAGTGAGGATTAGAAGTCGTAATCAAGTACAGGGTTTATAGGCAGTCTGGCTGGGCCAAGCGGTCCTTATCTGCCGACATTTTCTATGTTTCTGCGTTTCTGTTGTGGAGGCATCTCGGAAGGAGTTGACCAGGAAATGCTATGCCTTCAAATGGAAGAGGTTCTCCATTTGGTGTCAGGGCAAGGAGATGGACCCTTAATCCTGTCCAGTGCCTAGTATTCTGAACTACCTGTAGTTCCTCTCTCAGTCGGGCCTTCGGGCGATGACCCACAAGG
The DNA here is from genome assembly GCA_016271365.2 of Neoceratodus forsteri. Lineage (NCBI taxonomy): Eukaryota > Metazoa > Chordata > Ceratodontiformes > Ceratodontidae > Neoceratodus > Neoceratodus forsteri. Next base: position 1,077,925,789 of record CM028130.1, read on the forward strand.
TGCACCTAGCAGCCATCTCTGTTTACCAGGCGCGGGCCGGTCAGCAGTCTGTGGTGCAGGAGAAGGGGGTCTGGCGCTTTTTTAAAGGTCTTGACCACATTTCCCCTCTGGTGCGTGAACCACCACCATCTTGAGATCTATTGCTGGTTTTGGCAAAGCTCATGGGCAAGCCATTCAAACCAGTGCACAGGTGTGCCATGACTCGCTTGTCATGGAAGACGGCCTTCCAGGTGGCTATCACATCAGCCAGAAGGATCAATGAGCTCCAGGCGCTTTCGATGGAGTCTCATTACCTGGTCTTCCACAGGGACAAGGCTGTCCTGCTCCTTTACCTGAAGTTCCTCCCGAAGATTGTGTCAGATTTTCACCTTAACCAGGTGATTAATCTTCCAGTGTATTTTTACCAGTCACACCTTGGAGGCCGAGCACAGGCTCTATACTCTGGACCTGAGGCTAGCGCTCGCTTATTACAAAGATCGCACAGCTGGAGTTAGAGTAGAAGTTCCCCAGCTGTTTGTCACCTAGGCTGAAGCAGCATCTGGCAGACTGGCAGCCAGGTGGACGATTGTCAGGTGGATTGTATCCTGCATGGATCTCTGCTATAGGTTGGTGGGTAGGGATCCTCCTGTAGGCCTTATTCCACCCGCCATACCGCTGCTTCAGAAGCTGCTTCTAGGGACGTCCCTATCCAGGAAATCTGTAGGGCTGCTACCTGGAGGTCAGTGCACACCTTCATTTCCCATTACCACGTCGACCTTGAGTCACGCCACCATGCTGGTTTTGGGACCACAGTTCTCCGATCCTTTTTTCCCAGGTAGGGGGTGTGCGCCTTGCCTCCTTCCTCCCGGAGAACTGCTAGGAGTCTGCCAGAAAGTGTGGCTAGAACATCATAGCCACATCCCTAGAAAAACAGGTTACTCACCTGTAACAGTAGTTCTAGGAGTGGTATATAATGTTCATCCACACAAACCCACCTGACCTCCCCTGGCTTTGGTACACATAACTACTTCCAGGATCTGGCATCATGGGGCAGAGCTGAGGGACTTACCATGTGGGTGGGTGGGAGGAGTCAGCTTGAAGATATTCCGACGAAGTCTTAAAGGGAAAGGCACTGTCAGAAAGTGTGGATGAACATCATATACCACTCCTACAACATCATATACCACTCCTAGAACTACTGTTACAGGTGAGTAACCTGTTTATACAGGAGGCACAAAACATGCATAAAAAAGAAATATAGTCGGGGCATATGTGATTTTGTATTTCTATGAAAAAACATGATGCATACAGTACAGAACATACTGCATGCAATAAGTTACATAATAAATGTGATGCCTATAGAATAATGTATGGGAAACTGATATGAGTTTGTTAGACACCTGTATGTGGTGCTACAAAACCATACAAGAAAATGAAGACGATGGTGCCTATTAAAGAAACATTACAATAACTGGCACATTTCAGTAAAGGTGGGATCTTGTGGAGGGATGGCTAAAGGGACTGAGGGTACTTTGATTGTGTTGTAGGCTTCCCGTTGGGTGACTGGCCATGGAACACTGATGTGGGGATGGGAATTATAACATCTGGGTTTGAGGGAAGGGCACTGGGGCATTGAGTGACCAGTTGCTTGGTAAGGGGGGGCAACACATGTAACTCATGTCACTGCTTCCTTACAATTTGTAGTAGTTCCGAGACCAAGTTACCTAGTTTGCCTTACTTACAACTTTATGCTATGACCAGCTTTATAGTCATCCTGTCACACACTTTCAGGGATAGGACAAGTCTGCATTGCTACTCTGTGATCAGATGTTGAAGGAGAATTAGCAAAATCAGTTTGGAGCTTGTACACAGCCAACCTGGAGCTTGTACACAGCCAACCTGGAGCTTGTACACAGCCAAACAGGAGCTTTTACACAGCCAACCTGGAGCTCATACACAGCCATCCTGGAGTTTATACACAGCCAAACAGGCGCTCGCACACAGCCAAACAGGAGCTCGTACAAAGCCAACCTGGAGCTCATACACATCTAAACTGGAACTTGTACTGTGCAAGCTGTCCTGGAGCTTCTATACAGCTAATCTGAAGCTCGTGCAGTTAACCTGGAGCTCATTTGCAGGTAATGTGGAGCTCATACACATACACAGCTAACCTGGAACTCATACACAACCAACCTGGAACTCGTAGTGTACACAGCTAACTAAGAGCTCAACAGCTTACCTGAAGCCTACACGCAGCTAACCAGGAGCTCATGTGCAGCTAACCTGGAGCTGGTACAGCACCAACCTGGAGCTTGTATGCACAGGTAACCTGGAGCTCATATGCTGCTAACCAGAAACTCATTCACAGCTAACCTTGTGGATAGCTATTTGGGAACAAGTGACCACCAAATAGTGTGGTTCATGATAAACACAGCCGTAGAGTCAAGCCATACAAAAGTGAGGGTACTGGACTTTAGGAAGGCTGACTTTGTCAAAACCGGAGAGTGTTTCAGAAAAGCACTAGTAAACTGGCAAGAAGGGGGTGAAGGAACAATGGGAGACATCAAAACTGCCATCACAGAGGCAACAAGCCTTTGTGTGAAGAATAAAAACACTATAGTTCTCAAAAGAGGTAGCGGGGAAGGTTAGGGAGAAAAAGATAGCATTCATGAAATATAAGGAAAGACAGAAGGAGCAGGACAGAAAACTGTACCAGTTAAAGCAGAAGGAAGCAGGGAAGGCAGTCAGAATAGCAGAGGCCCAAACCAAGGAAAAGGTAGCCAACTCGGGTAAGAAGGGGGATAAAACCTTTTGTAGGTACCTTAGGGAGCGAAGAAAGACCAAGGGAGGGATAGTGAGGCTTAATAAAGGCGAGGGTGGGTGGGCAGAGGATGACAGTGAAAAAGTAGGGATACCGAACAAATAGTTCTGCTTAGTATTTACAAAAGAAGAGGAGGGGAGGTACCTAATCCAGGCAATAGAAGCATTCTGGATGGGGGAGGGGGCGCGATACCAGCCCATTCACAGAAGAAAGGGTTCTGAAAGAACTCCTAAAACTGAAGGTGGACAAAGCATTGTGCCCTGATGGGATTCACACCAGAATTCTAAAAGAACTAAGGGGAGAACTAGTGACACCACTGTCTACCCTTTTTAACAAATCATGGGAGGATGGTGTGGTACCTGAGGACCGGAGGAGGGCGGATGTGATTCCCCTTCACAAAAGTGGGAGCAAAGCTGAGGCAGGAAACTACAGACCTGTTAGTTTGACCTCAGTGGTAGGGAAAATGAAGGAATCACTTCTGAAGGACAGAATTGTTGAGTACCTAGAGGCCAGTGGGGCACAGGACCCAAGACAGCATAGATTCACAGCGGGAAGGTTATGTCAGACAAATCTAATTGATTTCTCTGACTGGGTGACCAAAGTAGTAGACCAGAGAGGGGCTGTGGATATGACCTACCTAGACTTTAGCAGCATGGATTCACAGCAGAAAGGGGAACATTGTTTAACCAGGAGTAGCACACTAAGCTGAAGCTTGTTTCAAGATGCGACCTGGGAGCACAATGAAGTTAAAGTGACTTGCTCAGGATCACACAGTATCTAGTGGGAAGGTCATGTCAGCCGAATCTAATAGATTTCTTTGACTGGGTGACCAGAGTAGTAGACTAGGGAGGGGCTATGGGCATGGCCTCCCTAGACTTCAGCAAGGCATTTGACACAGTCCCACACAAAAGATTAATAATCAAATGAGCCTGGCTGGACAACAGGACACAGAGGGTAATAGTAAACGGAGTCCACTCCGAAGAAAGGGGGGTTACTAGCAGGGTATCGCAAGGTTCAGTACTGGGTCCAGTCCTTTTTAATGTCTTCATAAGTGACATTGCAGATGGAATGGAAGGAAAAGTGTGCCTCTTTGCAGACGACACAAAGATCTGTGACAGGGTTGATACACAAGGGGGAGTGGAAGGGATGAGAAGGGACTTGGCAAGGTTGGAAGAATGGTCAAAAGTATGGCAGCTTGGATTCAGTGCAAAGAAGTGCAAAGTAATGCACCTGGGAAACAGAAACCCAGGGGAGGAGTACACAATGGGGGGGGGCACTAACAAAAATGGAAAGGGACCTCAGGTTACTCATATCAGATGACCTAAAGGTAAGCAAGCAATGTGAGAAGGCAGTAAGGAGGGCTGGGGGGTTACTGGGATGTATAGGAAGAGGCATTGCCAGTAGAAAACAGGAAGTTGTTATCCCTCTGTACAGACAGTTGGTGAGACCCCATCTGGAGTACTGTGTGCAGTTCTGGAGACCTCATCTCTGCAATGACATAGACAGGATGGAGGCAGTCCAGAGGAGGGCAGCTAAAATTGTACAGGGTCTGCACCAGAAGCCATATGAAAGAGACTAAAGGAGCTTAATATGTATACCCCCCAAGGAAAGGGGGGGGGGGGAACATGATAGAAACTTTCAAATCCGGAGTGCTGGTCTGAGGGGAGAAGGATCGAGCATCCCGCGACTGCTCTTCTTCTCCGGGGGGGAAGGGGTAGAGTGTCCGGTGTGCTACGGACACCCAGTGGAGGCTAGGTGTACTGCAGCACGGGTGCCTGCACGTCGGGAGGCAGGGTGGATGCTGGCCGTCCTTGCACATCCCCGCCCCCGTATATGGGAAAAATTGCAACTGTCTGCCACATCTATGAAGCCAGCCTCTCCTTTAGATTAGCTTCCAGTGGCGGCCCCATCCTAATATAAGTGTTGCAGCACTTAAGGGAGGAGGTGCATGGCCCTCCTGGTGAAGCCAGGGGCTGGGAAGCACGACTCAAGTGGAGGCTGGAGGGCTCTGACCAGGCGGATGTAAGGTGGCAAGGTAGGAGCACAAAAATAGAAAAAATAAACTTTCAAGTACCTCAAGGGAATCAGCAAAGTCCAGGAGGGTAGCATCTTTCAGAAAAAGCGATATGCAAGAACAAGGGGGCACAATTTGAAGATAATGGGGGGATGGCTCAAGGGCAACATGAGGAAGTATTTTTTCACGGAGGGGGTGGTGGATGCATGGAACGGACTTCTGAGGAGGTTGTGTGGTCAAAAACATTGGGGGAATTCAAGAATGCATGGGACAGCAATAAGGCAATTCTGGTGAAGGGCAGGAAGAAGTAGGCTGTTAATTAACTAGGATCTGCAGCTTATCCAATAGATAGGGAAGTGGGAAGACTGGGTGGGCGAAGCGGTCCTTATCTGCCATCAAAGTCTATGTTTCTGTGTCATACACACAGCTAACCCGGAGCTCATACACTGCTTACCCAGAGATTGTACACCACTAACCTGAAGCTTGTACACAACTAACCTTGATGTTGTACACAACTGTCCTAGAGCTCATACACACAGCTAACCCTGAACTCATACACTGCTAACTTGGAACTCATACGCTGCTTACCCAGAGCTCATACACAGCTAACCAGAAGCTCATTCACAGCTAACCAGAAGATTATTCACAGCTACTCTGGTGCTTATGCACTGCTAACTGAAAGTTCGTATGCTGCTAACCTGGAGATGTGATTTAGCTTACCAGAACGTCACACACAGATTACATGGAACTCATACACAGCTAACCTGGAGCTTGCACACTACTAACCTGGAGCTTGCACACTACTAACCTGGAGCTTGTACACTGCTGACTTGGCGCTTGTACACTGCTAATCTGGAGCTTGTACACTGTTAATATGGAGCTTTTACACTGCTTACCTGGAGCTGGTAGACCGCTAACCTGGAGCTTGTATGCTGCTGACCATACACAGCTAAACTGGAGCATGTACACAGCTTACCTGGAGCTTGTACACAGCTGACCTTGAGTTTGTACTGTTTACATCTAACCTGGTGCTTGCACCCACAACACTGCTAACTAGGAGCTCATACACTGCTAACCAGGAGCTCGTACACTGCTAACTGTACATGGCTAGCCTAGATTTCATACACAGTTAAGCTAGAGCTCATACACAGCTAACCTGGAGCTTGTACACAGCTAAACTAAAGCAAGTACTGTTCACAGCTAACCTGGAGTTCATACACAGCAGACTTGAAGCTTGTGCACAGTAAACATGGAACATGTAAACTACTAACCTGGAGGTTGTACAATGCACATGTACAGCTCGTACTATACACAGTTCACCTGGAACTAGTACTATACATAACTAATCTGAAGCTTGTAATGTACACTACAAACCTGGAACTTATACATCCACGACTTTGACACACTGGCCCAGATATTCAAAAGGGTTGCACATGGCGCAACACTGTTGCGCCATACGCAACCCACTGATGCGCCCCGGCACGATATTCAAAAGGGAAAAGTGCGCGGACAAATCCCCATGTGCTGGGCGCATCAGTACGTATGCAGGCACAGGTGGGGGGCGGCCTATGCATACCTGCACAGCCCGGGATGTGCAGAGCCATGCATGCGTATCCTCTACCCAAAGCAGCACAAAGTTACGCCAAAAAAAGGAACAACTGATGGCCACCCACAGGTGAGCTGCCGCATTGCAGAGCGCAACACGGCAGCTGCCACATGTGGGTGGCCACCTGAGTTCCGGCTACACCTGGCGGCGCCCCCCTCCCATGCCCGATCGCGGGCATTTGTTAAAAAAAAAAAAATTCGTCCTATATCCCTGGTGGTCCAGTGGATCGCTATCTGCCCGATCGCGGGAATCTGTAATAAAAAAAAAGGTCTAATATCCCTGGTGGTCCAGTGGACCGCTATCTGCCCGATCGCGGGCATCTGTAAACAAAAAGGTCAAATATCCCTGGTGGTCTAGTGGTACCCCCCACCTGCCCACTGAGCCCCACCACTTCGCCCCTATCAGCGGCAGGCAGCAGCACTTTGCTGCCCCGCCGACCTGACACTCAGGTTGCACGCCCATTGGTTCACAGCGTGAGCCATGGGCGTAGTAGTCAGATAGTACTATATATTCTAGATATGTGAATGAATCATTCACATATTTGGAATGTGTAGTACGGTAGAGTTACACGCCCATTGGCTCACGCCAGAACTAATGGGCGTGCAGCCCTACTGAGGTGTCGGGCAGCAGGTGGGGTGTTGCCAGCTGACGGGGGCGGGTGGGGCTCAGTGGGAAGGGGAGTACCACCAGATCACCAGGAATATTGGACCTTTTTTTTTTTTTTAATACAGATGACTGTGATCGGGCAGATAGTGGTCCACTGGACCACCAGGGATATTGGACCGTCTATTTTTACTGCAGATGCCCACGATCGGGCAGACAGCAGTCCACTGGACCACCAGGGATATGGGACGAAGTCTGTTTTTACTACAAATGCCCGCGATCGGGCTGCAGGGGGCATCGGTCCCCGACGGCTGCTGCCTGGCAGGGCGTCAGGCGCAAGTCATGGGGGATCGGCGCACCTGCATGCAAATGGGGCCATAATGACATGCAAATGGCCCCATGTGTGCCTTGCATACATTATGGCTCCATTTGCATATCAACTTTTGAATATCACGGTTGCTGTGCATAGCGCAATGGAACTTGCGCTAGCGCATCCCCCATGCTCCACTCTGGACACTTGCGCTGGCGCAGTGCCACTGTGCCATGCACACTGGGAGTGGCCAGGGTGCGATATTCAATGCTGCTGAGCCATGGCGCAGCTCCGTTGAGTATCACCCAGTCCACACCCCGGCGCAGCCAAGTTGAGCTGCGCCCAAGCTTGCGCCACAGCCTGGCGCAGTTTGAATATCTGGGCCCCTGTACATTCATCTTGGACTCAAAAGGTTCAGTGTATACATTTGTTTCAAGGCCAGGTGGAAAGAAACCCCTGCAGCTCTGACAGTAATGAGTGCTATAACATCTTGTGTGCAGCACTTAAGAAAGAACAGCAAAGGCCACTCCACTACTCGAGGAGTGTGCGGAGACCAAAATCAATAATGTACACAGCAAAAACTCTGCACTCCTCTGCTGCACGTGAAAAGGCTTTTATTTAATTTATAAGATTAGCTACAACATGTGGATGAGTAAACAAGCTGAACTCGAGTTCTGTGTAACTAGTACGTCATCAGATCACGTACTAGTTACGAAACTGGTTGGAGTTAAGCTTGTTTTGCTTTATCCACATGTTGTGGTGGTCTTTTTAAATTAAAGCCTTTTCATGTACTGCAGAGGAGTGCAGAGTTTTTGCTGTGTGCAATACAACACTTAAAGGGACACATTCATGTATAGTGGCAGACATAGTTTGAAAACCCATGAAAAGTTCTTTTGGATGAGGTATCGGGCATATCTGTAACTGGAAGCAGTCCAGAGATATAGATAACTGAGTCTGTGCAATATCAATACTACATTAGAGCCATTAAGCCATTCCAGATGTCAGTGACAATCAGCATGCCTCAACCGTATTGAGTTAAGCACTGCTCGATCGTCACTGACATCACAAGGTTCTAAGAATGGCTCTAATGTAGTATTTATATTGCACAGACTCAGTTATCTATATCTCTGGACTGCTTCCAGTTACAGGTATGCACAATACCTCAATCAAAATAACTTTTCATGGGCTTTCAAACTATGTCTGCCACTGTACGTGAATGTGTCCCTTTAAGGCATAGTACATCAGTCGACTAGAAAGTCTGACCTAGCCCGGCCTGGTGGTTTGGAGGGCTGAGGCTGTGGATGTCCTACCTCCACCCACGCTGGTGACAGATCAGAGTCGCTCGGGGTCCAGCCAAGGGAGGGAGGATTAAGCGTCTCATGGAAGTTCTACTCCCTTGAGGAGGGGAGACACTAGGTCCCGCTACTTGGCTGAAACCTAGCATAGGCTGGGCAGCAGCACAGCAGGACCAGTAGATGTGAGCAGGAGGCGTGATGATGCAGCTCGCACATGCATCAAGACACATGCGTGGTTGCATCATACGCAGTTCCCGTTGGGCGAGAATGGAGGAATCTCTCTCCCGGCTTGCTTGGCATCCCCTGCAGGCAGCGCACGACCCTACGTGGCAGACCACCCACCAGTATGGTTCTATATAACCTCTAAGTCCACGACTCATGGGTCAGTGGTGTGGCTGGGGAGATGCTGCTGGGACCAGGGAACACCAGGAGATAAACAGGAATAATTAAAAAAAAAATTAAAATCTGACATAGCTGTCTAATGGTAAGTAGTATGAATTCTTGGGCTTATGACCCAGGTTTGAATCCTGAACCAGGTCTTCACATACAAGTTTACAGAGGCAGTGCTGAGCATTTTTCTCGGACACCTCCTGCCTGAGGGAGGGTAAGTGCCTCCTGTTGGTAAACAACTGCCCTTGATGACCTAGTGGAAGAGCGTCATACAGACAAAAATTGCACTTCTAGGGACATGGATATGTTGTTCATCCCCCCTGTCTGGCAGGTTCCTTGCCACTTTAAATCTTGCCGGAAGGTCTTCAAGCTGGCTCCTCCCACCCACCTGGGTGGTAAAACTCTTGGCTTCGCCCCATGATGCCAGATCTTCCTTACCGCTTGGAAGCTCAGGTTCCCTCCTTAGTGCTCTGCGTTTAGACTGGATCCAAACTCTTCGGTTCACCCGAAAAGAATTTTAAAGTTTTCTAGACTTCGGTCTGCTTCTTTCTTCACGGCTACGATGGACAAATCGAATCCCGGTTTTCGGCGGTGCCCATGCGGACAGAAGATGTCTAGGACCGATCTGCACTTCACGTGCGTCTACTGCCTCGGGCTTGACCCCAATCCGCAGGCCTGCGAGTTGTGCAAGTCTTTTCCGACAAGCGTCCCCGAAGACGTGCTGCCCGGCTGCAACTTAGGCTTCCGAGAGCATTATCCGCCCGGTGAAGTCCAAGGAGGCCCGTTGGGCGGTTTCCGCGGCGGCTGGCTCGGCTGAGCAACTCGAGCAGATGATCGCCCTCGAGGAGGAGGCGGCCCAGGCTGCATCTTCTTCATCCTTGGTCGCGGCATTTATCCTGTTCTCCGTGGGATCCTCCTATATAGCTTCTTTTAAGGAGCTTTGCCAGTCTCTCTCCACTAAAGGTGAGGGGCCATCGGGACACTCCTCTCGGTCCAAGAAGAAGGACTCTAAGGGTAAGTCCTACCGTCGACGTTCGTGGGAGAGGTCCCCTTCCCCAGACAGTCGACACTCGACTTCGATCGAGGTTGCAGCTAAGGCCGCTGGCTTCACAGTGTCCCCATCAGGTCAGCCGGCCGAGAAACCCGTCGACGCGGTCGAGATTTTTCTCGACCCGTCGGAAGGGCTGTCAACTGGAGAAGCCAACAACCCTTCTTCACCGATTTCCCCTGGTGGAAACCGAGGACTTGCCTGCGCCTCCTGTGCCGGAGTCCCCGGTTAAGGCTTCCAAGCCGAGGGAGGAATGGGTTTCCCCCACTCCCTCCCAGATCCACCCTCGGAAACACCGATGGTCTCTGACTTCTCGGTCCAGCCGATCCCGCCGGCACCGGTGGTCTCTGTCTCGGCACCGAGCCCGGCGTCGCCGCTCATCCTCGACTTCCTCGGAGGAGGAAGAGGGCTTGAACAAGTGCTGTCGGCGCTTTCTGAGGACTTAATGTGGCAGCAGCTCCTTCTGACCGGGGAACAAGCCGCGCCATCGCCTTCCCCGGCCATTAAGTGGTTGTCACCCGAAAGGCCGAAACAACCCCTCGCGGTGGTCGAGGTGCCCAAACCGGCGCCGGTTGTTTGGCCTAAACCAGCTGCCCCAGCGATTGTGGTGGAACCCCCGCCTCCACAACCAAAATCGGGGGCTCCGACCTAGGATTCTCGGTCGGGTCAGGGACTGCCCCACTGGTTGTCGGTCACCCTCACTCCCGACCGTCCTTGACAGGTGGAGGGTGGCTCAGGCCCTAGGCAGCTCTTCGCAGACTACTTGGAGTCTGACGACGACTCCTCCCTGTTCTCCAGATCCCTTGACCTGGAGTCCTCTGGGGGACAGTTGATGGACGAGAGCCCATCATCGTTCATGGGTCTGCTTCGGCTCATCTCTGAGTCCACCAGGATGCAGCTCGAGCCCGTATCCAAGTGGGCCAAGTATCTCCTCACGGAGATACTGGACTGAGAGGATTCTCCCACGGAGGCCTTTCCGGTGTCTGAAGCCATTGTTGGCCCAGCCTTGGAGTTATGGCAGCGGTCGACTTCTTGTCCTGTTCCTTCGGCCAGGATGGCCAGGAAGTATGCGATCCCTACCGGGTCGCTGTCCGATTTCTCGGAACACCCCTCTGCGGAGGGGTTGGTTACCGATAGTGTTTTCCGGCGTTCCGGGAACGCTAGGGACGTGGACAAGCCCCCCGACAAAGAGTCCAAAAAGCTGGACTATGCCGGGTGTATATGTATATGCTGCGTCCTCCCTCGGCCTCCGTCAGGCCAGTTCGGCCGCACTGATGGCGCACTTCTCCCATGCCCTTATGGGCTCCCTGGATGAGGTGATCCCTCATCTCCCGGCTGATCTGCAGACTACGGTCAAGCAGGTGCGGGATCAAGGAAGGGCAGTGGCGAAACAGCAGCTCCAAATGGCTCTCGATATTGGAGACTCCTGTGCCCGGTCGGTAGTGGCCACAGTGGCCATGCACCGAAGAGCTTAGCTGCGGATCTCCACCTTTACGGCAGATACCCAGCGCAAGTTGGCAGACGTCCCCTTCCTGGGTACCGACTTGTTCGGGCCTGGGGTGGAAGGCCACCTCCAGAGAATTGAGAAGTCCAGTGCCACCTTGGACTCTGTCACGTCTGCCCAGAAGGGCAAAGGCCGTCAACAGCAGCATAAGTCCTTTCGCCCTTCTGCCCCTGCAGTACGTCCAGCCCAGCAACACCAGCATCAGGGTCAGCAGGCTCACACTTGGCACCCCAAAGCCAAGCCTGCAGCTTCCTCCAGCAGGAAGCTGGGATGATAAGGCCCAGGAGGTCCCTTGGCTGGTCCTTCCTCCAAGCTTGCCCAGTGACGGGTTGAGGGGTGTCGCCCCTAGCCGCGTCGCTTCTCCCTGGGTTTCCCCCGTGGAGGGACTGCTCCGCCACTTTCTTTCCGCCTGGTCCGCTATCACCACAGACCGCTGAGTGTTGGAGGTGGGAGGAATGGGTCTGCCTCTGGAGTTCGAGCAGGCCCTGCCCTTCCGAGCCGTTGCCCCACAGGGGGCTACGTGGTCCGCAGCCTCTCTGTCAGCCCGTCGAGCCAACATTGCCCTGCTCCTCCAGAAGGAGGTGATCAGGAAGGTGGCGGATCCTCCCCCAGACCCAGGGTTTGTGTCCAGGTACTTCCTGGTCCCGAAATGGACGGGGTGGGGGGGCTGGCGCCCCATTCTAGACCTGCACGACCTGAACAGGTTCCTAAGGTCTCAAACCTTCAGGATGGTCACTCTGGCTCAGATCATTCCATCCTTGGAACGAGGTGTGTAGTTCTGTTCTCTGGACCTCCAGGACGCGTTCTGTCACGTCCCAATCCGTCCATCCCACCAGCGATTCCTCCGCTTCAGAGCAGAGGGGTTCCTCTACGAGTTCCGGGCCATGCCTAGGGCTATGGGCTACCCCATGGCTAGGGGGGTGTTAGGGTGTATTAGTAGGGGTATCACAAGTCGTAAGAGGGAGGTAATAATCCCTCTGTACAAGACATTGGTTAGGCCCCATCTGGAGTACTGCGTGCAGCATTGGAGGCCACACCTTCATGAGGACATTAACCAAATTGAGGCAGTCAGAAAGAACGCAAAATGGTGCAGGGACTGCATCAGAAGACATATGAGGACAGATTAACTGAGACTCAATATGTATACCTTGAGCAAAGGAGGGAGAGAGGTGATGATCGAGACATTTAAACACCTTAAGGGCATAAACAAAGGTGAAAGAGTCTAACATGTTTAAATATAAGAAAAATAGCAGGACAAGAGGACACAGCATGAGATTAGAGGGAGGCCGATTAAGGGGAATGTGAGGAAATTCTTTTTCACAGAAAGGGTGGTAGATGCATGGAATGGCTTACCACAAGAAGTGGTGGCTATGAATACAGTACAGGGCTTCAAACAGGCATGGGATAGGCATAAGGGAGCAATACAAATGACTATGAATAGATAGGTCACTGACAGAGCAAAGGCCGATGGCACATTTATAAGGTAGAAAAAGAAAGGGGCAGACTGGATGGGCCTTGCGGTCCTTATCTGCCGTCAACTTCTATGTTTCTATGCCCTTCAGCCTTTCTCTAGCTCCCAGGTTCTTCACCAAATGCATGGCAGTGGTGACAGCATTCCTGCGGCACCGAAGGGTCCGAGTGTATCCCTACCTGGATGACTGGCTGATTGTGGCCTCCTCCAGACCGGAGGTGGATCGGTCCAGGGATCTGGCCCTCCAGGTTTACTCTCAAGTTGGCCTCCTCATCAACGAGGCCAAGTCGGAACTTGTGCCAAAGCAGGTGATCCAGTTCTTCAGGGCAGAGCTAGAGACTCTGCGAGCCAGAGCACGGCTCCCAGCGGACAGGGCAGAGGTTCTTTCTTCCTTTGCCCAATCATTTCAGGTTGGGCAATTGCGCCCTGCCCGGGACTTCCTTCGCCTCCTGGGCCTCATGGCGGCCTGCACCAGCGTGGTCCATTGGGCCCATTGGTAAATGCGTCCCCTACAATGGGGACTGGCCAGCCAATGGTCAGGCGCTCCGGTCCTTTGGATCAGCCAGTGACAGTGACCCAGGAGATGTGGCAGCTCTCCAGTGGTGGATCGTTCCAGCTCATCTGCAGGAAGGCATCCCGTTTGTCCGCCCTGAGCCGTGGTCTCTCTGTCGACCGGCCTCTCTCTGATGGGTTGGGGTGCCCATCTGGGGGGCGCATGGCCTCTGGTCCCTCGGGAATCGATGCCATCAACCTGCTGGAGCTTCGGGAGGTTCGTCTAGCCCTCACCGCCTTTCGCTCCGTTTGTACGGGGTCAAGTGGTCCAGGTCCAGACGGACAATACCACTACCATGTACTACCTAAACCGCCAGGGTGGGACGCACTCCATGCCTCTGTGCAGGGAAGCTTTCCGCACTTGGTCCCTCGTGCGCAGCCTGGAGGTGGATCTCCTTGACATCCATGTGGCAGGAGCCTCCAACATTCTGGCCGATGCCCTAAGCCAGATAGGAGCTGCGTCCCACGAGTGGTCTGTCCTGCTGGAGGTAGTACAAGATCTGTTCTCCCACTGGGGCATGCCTGAGGTAGACCTGTTTGCCTCCAGGGAGAATGCGAAGCTGAGGCTGTTTCATGCCCGCTCCCCTCAGCAGGGCTTGCTGCAGGGGGATGCTTTCTCGAGGCCATAGACCCCGGGCCTCTTCTATGCCTTTCCCCCATTTTCCCTTGATCCACAAGGTGTTTCTCAAGGCGAGGAGGGACAAGGTGCAGGTGATTCTGGTAGCCCCAGACTGGCCCCGCCAGTTCTGGTATCCAGATCTCCTCAGCCTCAGCTCCAGGCTCTCGAGGCTGCTTCCAGCCCACCTGGACCTGATCTCAGTCAACCAGGGGAAGGTATTCCACCCGGACCGTTCAATCCCTGCACCTGATGGCCTGGTTCCTGAGCGGCTAGAGTTCCAGGCTTTGGGTCTTTCCAACGAGGTCCTCAACATTGTTGAGGCTTCCCGTAAGGAGTCGACCAGGAAATGCTATGCCTTTAAATGGAAGAGATTCTCCATTTGGTGTCAGGGCAAGGGGCTGGACCCTTCCTCCTGTTCCTTGGCAAGCATTCTGGACTACCTGTGGTCCCTTTCTCAGCTAGGGCTTCGGTTGACTGCCCTTAAGGTGCCCTGGCAGCCATCTCTGCTTACCGGGCGCGGGCCGGGAAGCAGTCTGTGGTGCAGGAGAAGGTGGTCGGGCGCTTTTTCCAAGGCCTTGATCACATATCCCCTCCGGTGCGAGAGCCCCCACCTCCGTGGGACCTACTGCTGGTATTGGCTAAGCTCATGGGCAAGCCATTCGAACCAATGCACAGGTGTGACATCTCTCACCTGTCGTGAAAGACTGCCTTCTTGGTGGCTATCACGTCAGCCAGAAGGATGGGAGAGCTCCAGGTGCTTTCCATCGAGTCTCCTTATCTGGTCTTCCACTGGGACAAGGTTGTCCTGCGCCCCCACCCGAAATTCCTTCCGAAGGTGGTGTCGGAGTTTCACCTTACCCAGGTGTTGACTCTGCTGGTGTTCTACCCCAATCACACCTCAGAGGCTGAATATGGGCTTCATACTTTGGACCCTAGAAGAGGGCTCTCGTACTATCAGGAGCGGACGGCTGAAGTTCAGGGAGAGGTTCGCCAGCTGTTTGTCTCCTACGCTGAAGCCGCACCTGGCAGACCTGCAGCCAAGCGGACAATAGGCAGGTGGGTCACCTCCTGCATATATCTCTGCTATAGGTTGGTGGGCATGGAGCCTCCCAAAGGGATAAGAGCTTATTCTACCCGCCATACCGTTGCATTGGTGGCAGCTTCCAGGAACGTCCCTATCCAGGAAATCTGCAGGGCTGCTACCTGCAAGTCAGCACACACCTTCATTACCCATTACCACATCGACCTTGAGTCATGCTGGGATGCTGGTTTTGGGACCTCAGTTCTCCAGTCCTTAGTCCCTAAGTAGGGGGTGTGCGCCTTGCCTCCCTCCTCCTGGAGAACTGCTAGGAGTCTGCCAGACAGTGTGGATGAACAACATATCCATGTCCCTAGAAATACAGGTTACTCACCTGTAACAGGAGTTCTAGGAATGGTATATGTTGTTCATCCACTCGACTCCCTAGCCTCCTCCCGGCTTCGACGCGACAGCCTGGCTTCCAGCTGGCTAGATCTGGCGCTATGGGGCGGAGCCGAGAGTTTTATCACCCGGTGTGGAGGAGCCAGCTGAAGACCTTCCGCAAGATTTAAAGCGGAAAGGAACCTGCCAGACAGTGTGGATGAACAACATATACCATTCCTAGAACTCCTGTTACAGGTGGGTGGGGTGGGGGGCCAGATTTGGCTGCATGCGTTAATTAGGCGCTCACTTTATATTGTCCCAGTGCCAAGCGTGGTGTTTAAAGTGTGTGGTGGAACAGCATAGTCTCCTGTCTCGTTATCTGTTCCAGTGGAGTAGGGTGGATGAAAGAACGGGAGACAGCAACAGTGGTGCTCAGGGGCATGATGTCACCATAGTCTTCCCACCTATTTGTAACACCTAGCCCTCTTTTGTCCCCGTCCCCCCTGGTGGGAAGATTCATTATCCAGCCAACCCCACTCTCAGTGATGAAAAGGCTGGATATCTGTGAGACTATGGTAACCATTCAGTAGGTATTGGGTAAAGGGCTTGTGGAGGGGCTGAAGGAGATGGTGGTTTAATGGGTAAGGAAACACAGAAGATTTAAAAGAAAAAAGTCTGACCGTGCCAAACCAGTCTTGACTTTTTAAAGGACTGGCTGATATGGCTGACATGCAAAATCAGTAAAAGTTTCTGTTTGGTTTGTTTTTTTTATTGTCAGTGCTCTTCTAGGCATTGATCCAGAGTTACGAAATGTCACTAAGGTTTTGCTATTATGCATTTTCTGTCTCCTGTTTCCTCACTGTAGCCAGGGTCAGAGCTCCCACTTGGACAAGAATTGACACATTTGACAGGGAAGCGGAGCAACGTATCAAAACAGGTTAGAATAGGGCATTTCCAGTTCAACAGGTACACAAAGTTGTTTAGGGAGTGCGTTGTGTATATTCTCCTTTACCCCTTGAAGTTAGGAGAGGCGAGCAAGGAAAGATGGACAGATATCTGCAAGCAAGTCATTATGGAATCAGAAGAATGGAAGCATAGAAGCTATGGAGCCTATCAGTGAGGGTATTCCTTCTCATCTGTAGAGGCCTGCAACAGAATCCAAGCTCACTGCACAAGTGGAAGGAGTTTTGGAGAAGGGGGTTATGCTTATGATGGGTGGGAGTCCTCGGCTCCAAAATACCCCACATTATTATGGCAAAATAGGATGCACTTGATATGCACAGCTTGAAAGGCCTGGAGTAACTGAGCATGGAGGCTGAGTTGATATATCCATGTGGCATTGTTGGCTCTTAAGGTCACTAAAGCGAAACCATTACCAGAGCATCATAGGGAAAATTAAACAGAGGGCGTCACTTTCTAGTGCTGTCTGCCCCATCACCTGATATCACACTGTGTGTGTGTGTGTGTGTGTGTGTGTGTGTGTGTGTGGTGGGGGCTCACAACTTCTAATAGGCCAAGAAGAGGACACACCCTTGGGGGAGGAGAGGTGAGACTGAGTATATGCAGTCTGAGGATGGCAAACTCTGCTGGTTTATTTATTTAATTTTTGTTGACCGGGTAAGTGCACTAGACAAATTCTGTCAATTTTGAGGCACGATCCGGGGGAAGGGGATACAGATGAATGCCAACTGACCTTGAACCAGATTAAGCTAATGGTGGTATTTTTAGTGAATGGGGGGAAATGTGGCCAGAACACAGGGGAAATTCCCCTACACTTTTTTTCGAGGAGTGCCATGGGATCTTTAACATCCACCTGAACTACCGCCAGAACAGGCAGATGGGACCTCGGTTTAATGTCTCATCCAAAAGACAGCACCTCAGGAGTGCAGTACCCCCCCTCATGCTGCACTAAAGTGTCAGTATTGGGATTTAACTCAAGTGCCTGGTGTGGGGATAGAACCCATAGCCATCTGATCTCCTGGCATCAGAGCAGAGTGTTTCGTGGTCCTTAGCAGGAATCTGTGGGCTAGTTGGAGATAGCTCTTCCCTGGTGTCATAGAACTGTGTCTACTGGCAGGTGTCCGTGTCACCTGGCGTGGACTGGGAGATTGGGGTATAATGAGAGCAGATCAGGAGGGGAAAAAAGGCAGCAGTGAGTGTCTGAAACCCATACCTACTGCTTATCGTGAAGGGTGTTAGGCCTCCTTCTGTGCATTTCCTATGAAAATTTTGCAGATGACACCAAAATCTGCATCAGAGTGGACACTCTGGGGAGGGGGGTGGACAGTATGGGAAGGGATCTGAAAAAACTGGATGAGTGGCCAAGGGTATGGCAGCTGGTTTTTAATGCAAAAAAAGTGCAAATGAATGCACTTGTGCCATAGAAACCCAGAGTCAGAGAACAAAATGAGGAGAGTATTAGTGACAGTGACCAAGTAGGTAAGAGACCTGGGGGTGATCTTATCAGATGACCTGAAGGTGGCCAGGCAGTGCGACAAGGCAGTCGAGAGGGTTAGTGAGATGCTGGGGTGCATAGGAAGGGGTATCACAAGCAGAAAGACGGAGGAGGTGTTGCCCCTGTATAGATCAGTGGTAAACCCCCACCTTGTGTACTGTGTCCAGTTCTGGTGACCACATCTCAGGAAAAACATAGACAAAATTAAAGCGGTCCAGAGAAGGGCTTCCAAAATGGTGCAGGGTCTGCATCAAAAGCCATACGAGAAGAGCCTAAAGGAGTTCAGTATGCACACCCTGGAGGAGAGCAGGGAGAGGGGGGATATGATACAGACCTTTAAACATCTCACAGAGGTTAAGGTACAGGAGGGGAGCATCTGTCAGAAAAAAAGCCTTCCAGCGGAGGTAGTGGATGTGAAAACTGGGGGGTCTGAAATGCCTGGGATAGGCACAGGGGCATTTGAAGGGGTAAGGAAAGGAGGTGACGAGATACCACAGTAGACCATGTTGGGTCTGCAGCAAGAATAAATCTAAGATAAGCAGACTGGGTGAGCCAAACAGTCCTTATCTGCCATTAGATTCTGTTTCTAAGATCTAGACCCTTAAATTATTTTTAATTATTTTACATAAACCCCCCACCATACTTTTTGTATTGGCATGCTTTCAACTGAAACAGCAGTCTTTTTCTTACAGTCACTACCTCTACCAGCTACTCCTTGCCGTGATACAAGAGTTCTGAGAGGATGATATCAGAATCCTGTCCTTCCAGCTCGATTGCTGGCCTGGTGGTAGCCTTGCTGCCCGCCATGCTGGTGACCCAGGTTAAGAAGCAAACTCCTGTCACGTGGGTGTTGACCAGGGGTTGCCACCACATGGAGTTCTGGTGTCAGGGTAACATTTACACCAATGAGTGGATAGGTGGGGAGAAGGCGCATGGTATGGGGGTGCCTCCGCATGCACGCACACTTGCGCCATTGCACACTGTTGGAGGGGAAGAAAGCTATGCCTGCAGGAACATGCCCCAGCTCATTCTGGACCCATGCTACCATCTCGATGTGGACTCGAGTGGCGTTCCCTCTCTGGACCTACCACAGGTTTATATCCATGGGGAACACTGTGAATGGCACATCCTGGGGAGAAACATAGAATTTGCTGGAAGATAAAGACTGCTTGGGCCACCTAGTCTGCCCATTTCCCTGTCTATAGTATCACTGCAGATCCTACTTGATCTCTGGCCCATTCAACCCCTTCCCTAAGATTCCTATGCATTCTTGAGCCCCACCACTATTTTCACCCCCATCACCTCCCTTGGAAGACCGTTCCAGGAATCCACTACTCTTTTTGTAAAGAAGTACTTCCTCACATCTGTCCTTAATGTACCACCATCCAGCTTTTTATCTTGCCCCCTTGCCCTTGAGCACCTTTTCTTCTGAAAAATGCTTCCCTCTTGTACCTTGTTTAACTTGTGAGGTATTTAAAGATCTTACTTCGAGTTGGAGCTCTTGCAGCAGGCAATAACCATTAGGACTAAGCCACCAGGACCCAGGACCCCACGGAAACCTTCTAGCTAGCAGTCCTCACTGTGGGGACTGCCCCTGACATCTGCTCCACCCAGCGTCGGCCAGTGGTATAAAAGGGGTGGTCCCCAGTCCCACCTCAGTTCTTTTCCCGCTGTTAACCCATTAGCATCAGCTTCTTGGATACCTTCTCGCAAACAGTTCGACTGCTTTCACGCCTTCAGCATTTTTCTTTGCTTTTTCGCTCAAAATCCTCAAATTTACTTCCCATTCTGCATGTCTTCTTCTCCGATGTTGTTCATCTCATCCACGGATCACAAGATTTAGAAGTGTGCCTGTGGCAAGCAACTACGGTCGAAGGACGGCCACGAGGCCTGCCTCTTCTGCCTAGGCCCAAACCATGGCACTGTGACCTGTCAGCACTGCAAGGCCTTTAACTCGTGGACTCGGATCCGCTGTCTGAAGGCCCTCAGGGTGCACCTCCTGAAACAGCAACTTGCCCAGATGCAGAAGCAACCAGCAGGGAAGAGTCCTTCTTCGTCCTCATCTGTGTCCGCCTCCTCCACTTATAAATTGCACGAGGAGGAGGAGGATCGTCGTAGTCCCGGGGTCACTCCCATTCCAGGTGTCTGCTGCACAAGAAGTCCTCATCCAGCTCCTCGTTGTATGAGGGCTCGCACCACTCCTCCCAGTCTGCCCACGGTTCTGCTGGGCAGTCTGCTTCTAAACCTCCTGCCGTCATCCTGGCATCTGGCGGAGAAAAACCGGGTCGGGGTCTTCGGGCTCTACACTGATGCCTCTCAAGGTGAAGCCCACACAGGCAGGGTCATCCTCCACCTTAAGGGCTGGGACCAGCAAGAAGGGCAGCGATGCTTTGGCACCTGCCAAATGGGTCCCGATGATGGTCTCATCCAAAGTTTTGGACAGGGCACCCCATCATTGGAGGCAGACATTGGACTCTCTTCCTTCGCCCCATGCTCCAGCCAAGCCATCGGCTGCCTCCTGACCAGGCTTCGCTAAGCAGCTGTCCACTAAGGGTGAGCCTCCTTGGATGTCAGGTCGGCCTTCGCCCTTCTCCTCACTGAGCCATTCCTCACTAGTTGAGGATCTTGGGCTGGATGATGCCCATATTCTACCCTCTGGGTCCCCATTCCCGCTGCCATCTCTGACACCGGACCTACGCATGTCGGGCATTCTTATGCTGGGTAGAATGCCGCCGGGTCCGCAGTTACCAGCTGGCCCATTGACACCTCAGTTTGCCAAGGACCAGATCCAGGGGCTTTTTTCCCTTCTGGTGGAATCGGGTCAAAGGGGACATGCTCCCCCCTAATGAGCCAATCACCGTGGAACTGGAGCCAGACCTCGGCACGGGTTAGGAGCCGATACAACCATCTCCTCTCCCTAAGAGTCACACTCTGAGCCCTGGAGATCACCGTGGTAGGACCCGGCACAAAGAATGGTGTCACCACAGGTCGTCACCGATGCTGTTCCTACCATAGGGGGCATCGGTCCCATAGCCTTTGACAGTCCCTTAGCCGTCGATGCTCTAGCTAGTCATCCTCCTCGTCGGTAGATTCTAGCCACAGCTCTAATTCTTCAGGCTCGGACCTTTCGGAGTGTAGGGGTCGCCCTTCTTTGCCGGACAACAAGGACACCCCCAGTTCGCCCCATGATGATCCCACATTCATGGACATCATGAGGCACATCCAGGCTTCCAACAGATGGGAGACGGAAGACCTGGATCCGGAGTGGCAGAAGCTAGCTAGGTACCTGTGGCAAAAGGAGCCTAAATCTCTAGTGGTGCCTCCTTTAGACACCTTCCAGTACCTGATGAGGCTAACCTGGAAGCACCTTTCCACCTTCTCTGCCATCTCCATAAAGTTGGATAGGCTGTACAGAGCCCCTAGGGAGGAGCCTTTCCTGGCGGAACACCCTACGGCGGACTCGGTGGTAATCACAGTTGCTCATGATTGTTCAAAGATGCTGAAACACCTTAGCACCCAGCCACCTGACCAGGAGTCCAGATATATTGACCGGATGGGCAAAAAGGTCTACTCATCCTCTATCTGCTCCTTCTGGTCCCTTAATTTTCTCACACACATGGTGCAGTACAAGAACACGCTGTAGGAGAAAGGTCTTGAGCTAGCTCAGGCCCTTCCAGACTCGGCCCAGAAAACCGAGCTCCTGGACCTCCTCAAATCTGGGTCTGGTTTAGGCACGCATGTCTTGCATGCCTCATACAACACTGCAGATATGGCAGCAAGACCAGTGGCATCCGGCGTTTGTCTTGGCCACCATGCCTGACTTAGAGTCTATGGATTCTCCCAGGATCTGCAGTCGGGCATCCTGAACCTCCCCTTTAAGGGCTCTGTCCTTTTTGGAGACAAAACAGAAAAACTGATTACCCGTCCCCAAGGATCCAGGAAATCCATTTGGTCCATCCAAAAAATGTATAAGGGGGACAAAAAAACCTTTTCGGAAACAGCCATTTCGGAAGCCCTCAGGACAACAGCCCTGCAGTAAGTCTCAGCAGAGGGGCGGGTTCAAAAGAAAGGCCACCTCCCAGACTCCTGGAAGCTCTGCCTCTCGAACCACAAAGTCCTCCCAGGCCCCTCTGCCTATTCCTGGTGCTTCCCAATGACTCCTTGCCTGACCCGCCTCCTCCAGTGGAATCAGTGGGAGAAAGTGGTAGGAGGTTGATTCTCCAACCATCTCGAGGGTTAGAGCACAATAACATCAGACCTCTGGGTCTTACAGCTCATAGAGAAAGAGAGGTCATACTCTAGAGTTCGAGCAAATACCTCTTGATATGCCATGAGTTTCCTCCCACAGTCCTCCGTCTCATGTCCCCCTGATCGAAGGGGAAATTCAGGCCCTCCTGCAAAAGCAAGCTGTAGAGCCAGTTCCCCTGGCTCAACGAGGAAAAGGGTCTTATTCTCACTTTTTCCTAGTTCCCAGAAAGACTGGGGACCTTCCGCCCATCCTAGATCTCATCTCCCTGAACAAGTTCATTGAATACAAACGGTTCAGGATGGTCACACTGCCAGGTCTCATTCCCCTCCTGCACCGGGGGGGCTGGCTCTGCTCTCTAGAGATGCAGGATGCTTACCTGCACATTCTGATTTTTCCACCACACAGGAGGTTCCTGTGGTTCCTTTTCCAGGGCTGACATTACCAGTTTTGAGCCTTGCCATTCGGTCTCTCCTCCGCTCTCAGAGTCTTCACCAAGTGCCTAGTGGTGGTGGCTGCGTCTCTGCGGCGTCAGGGCCATTATGTATTTCTCTACCTAGACAACTGGCTTCTGGCAGCTCCCACGCAGGAACAGCTGGTCTGCACTCTCGGAGACACCTTTACACTCTTCTGAGAGCTGGGGATCACTCTGAACATTCCCAAGTCATCCCCGGTGGCCCTGTCAGATACTCCAGTTCATCGAGGCGGTCCTGGACATGGATCAGGACCATGCCTTCTTCCCCTCAGATGGGGGGATCGCCTTCAGGATCAGACTTAGAGGGTAGTATCAGCTCCCCATGTCCCGGTCAGAACCTATTTAAGGCTCCTTGGCCACATGGCGGCAGCCATCCTGATGGTTACTTTGGCTCACCTCCATATGAGGGTTCCTAAATGGACGCTCAGGGTGCAGTGGAATTGGTCTTACCATGCTATGCCGACATCTCCCACGGAGACATCCCGACAGTGAGAGCCGCGAGTGCCGAGTGTCGGGATGCCTCCTGTTTCTACTCGGGATGCACCCTGAGCCCCCACACACCCCCTGGTCTCTAGGGATTCCAAGTCGGAGTTGGACCAGGAAGGGGGGGGGGTGCTACACCCTGTGAGGCAGACTTGGGGACTTGCAGAGATCATCACAGAAACGTGCGGATATTGCCCGAATCCTGTCACTGTGATGGTCTTCACGTTCAGGGAGTCGCTCCGGTATCGCTGTACCAGTGGGACCAAAGGTTGGATGACCTGGAGCAGGTGGTCATGGTCTCTGACTCAGTTTGCAGGACACTCTGCAGGTGGATGGACCTGCTCAATCTATTGACAGAGGTCCGTTCAGGCAGGAGCCCCTGAGACATGTTCTGACCACGGATGCCTCGGGCCTCGATTGGGGCGCTCATCTGGAGTCGAGGACAGGTGGACCCAAGGGACCTCGTCCCCAGACGAGCAGTTGCTCCACATCAACATTCTGGAGACACTTGCAGTCCTGAATGCCGTGTGGGCATTTCAGGTGGACTTATCTCTAGGCCCTCTTCCCATCCAGCCGGACAACATGTCCATAGTGTTTTACATCAGCAAGTGGGGGGGAGGGAGGGGGACTCATTCCTACCCCCTCTCCAGGGAGACGATGAGGGTCTGATAATGGGCACGTGAACCTCGCCTCGAACTCACTGCCGTTCATGTTCCTGGTGTCCAGAACATCTTGGCTGACAGCCTGAGCAGGTCTCAGTCCAAGGATCACAAGTGGGAACTCCTTCAGTCGGTGGCAGACCAGCTGTTTGACAAGAGGGGCCAACCAGAGTTGGACCTTTTTGCCTGACCACTCAACGCCAAACTGTCCAGTTTCTGCTCACTAGATCCAGGACCTGGAGTTTTCTGGTGAGACACATTATCGCTCTCCTGGACAGGGAGGTTCCTCTACGCCTTTCCTCCGTTTCCCACTCTACAGAGAGTACTTCTGAAGCTTCAGGCAGAGGGGGTGGAGATGATTCTCATAGCACTCTTTTGGCCTCTGCAGATTTGGTTCCCACTATTTCAACAACTGGCAGTGGAGCCTCCAGTTACCCTGCCTGTGAGCTCACGCTTGCTTTCCCAGGACAGGGGCAGTTTGATCCATCTCAAACTCAGATCCCTGAATCTTCATGCATGGCTCCTACAGACCTAGCGAGGGCACGTTAGGGGGTTTGCCACACAGGAGCAGAGATTCTGGTGACATCCAGAAAACCCTCCACTAGATCCACATGTGCTATAAAGTGGAAAAGATTTGCCTGTGGGCTACTGCATGCCAGCTTAGCCCTTTTTCTTGTCCTCCGAACTCTGTCCTCTAGTATCTCCTCTCTGTTTATTTGAACAGGACCTGAGGTACTCCTCCATTAAGATCCGCCGTCTCGGCATATCTCATACCAGGAGAGGGAAAAACCCTTATTCAGCTGGATGTGTCCTGTACTTTTTTGCGGGGCATCTTACACTTAAAGCCGCTCATCCAAGATCCCATTCCTCCTTGTGATGTCCTTTTTATGTTGGAAAAGCTCATTCTCCCCTTGTTCAAACCTGCTGCAGATTGCGAGCTACTCTTTCTGTCATGGAAAGTGTTATTTTTAGTTGCTGTTACTTCTGCCCGAAAAATTTCAGAGGTTCAGGCTCTGATGTGTAAAGAGCCCTATTTAGTTTTTCATAAGGACAGGGTGTCCTTATGCACACATCCTAAGTTTTTACAGAAGGTGGTGTCAGTTTACTTTAAATCAGGATATCAACCTGTCAGTTTACTATCCTGAGCACTCTTAATAGAAGGGGAGCATTACTTCATACTCTCGATGTTCACAGAACGCTTTGCTACTATCTGAACTGTATGGCTCCTTTTTGAAAAATGGATCAGTTATTTGTTTTGTTTGCTCCCGTATCTCAGGGGGCATCAGTTTCCAAACAGACTCTGTCTAAATGGTTGGTTAACTGCATCATTTTTTGTTACAAGTACAAGAAGCCCTTACCTGGTATGGTAAAAAGTTATTCTACCAGCAGGGTAGCTACCTCCTTTGCCTCTCTTCAGAATGTTTCCGCAGCAGACATCTGTGCAGCGGCCACCTGGAGTTCTTTTTATACCTTTGTCGAGCATTACAGCTTGGACGTGGCTTCCAGATGAAGGACTGGGTTTGGTCTGGCAGTTCTCCAGGGCCTTCTCTCCTAAGTCCTTAGTTGGCAGTTTTTCAGCCTGCTCCCAGACTTTCCCAGTCCTTGTCCTTTATTGCTTGGGACTCGGTACTAACGGTTATTGCCTGCTGCAAGAGCTCCAACTCGAAGTAAGATAGTCCAGTTACTTAAGAACTTAGCGTAACAGTAGATCTTTGAGATGAGCTCTTGCAGCAGTTGTTGCTTTCCCTCCCTCTTTTTCCCCTGGCTTTCTCTCTGCTGTTTACATCTGGCAAAGAACTTGCCTGGTTCTCCTTCCATTCTAGACTCTCGGTCTCTGGTGGGAGAACTGAGGTGGGGTTGGGGACCGCCTCTTTTATACCATTGGCTGACATTGGGCGGAGCCGGCATCGGGGGCCGTCCCCTGCTGAAGACTGCTAGCTAGAAGGTTTCCGTGGGGTCCGGGTGCTTGGCGGCTTTGTCCTAATGGCTGTTGCCTGCAGCAAGAGCTCTTCTTGAAGAGCTACTGTTATGTTAAGTTCTTGCGTAACTGTACTGTCTCTGTCATATCCCCCTTCTCTCTTCCAGGATGTACATATTTAGGTCCTTTAATTTCTCCTCGTAGGGCTTCAGATGCAGATCCTGCACCATTTTAGTTGTAGTCCTCTGGACCACTTCCATTCTGTCTCTGTCCTTTCAGAGGTGTAGTCTCCAGAACTGGACACAGTACTCCAGGTGGGGTCTTACCAGCAATCTATACAGAGGCAAAGCCACCTCCCTCTTTCTGCTGGTGATACCCCTCCTTATGCACCCTAGCATCACACTTGCCCTCCCAACTGCCTTGTCGCACTGTCTGGCCACCTTTAGGTCATCCGATGTAATCTCCCCCCTCTGTTTCCTGGTTGGTGGTCATCAGTACCACCCCCACCCCATTTTGTACTCTGCTCCTGGGTTTTTGTGTCCCAAGTGCACTATTTTGCACTTTTTCTCATTGAAACCCGGTTGCCATACCCTTGACCACTTCTCCAGTTTTCTTTGGTTGATGCTTATCCTTTCCACCACCACCAGCGTGTCCACCATATTGCAGAATTTGGAATCATCTGCAAACATGCAGACCTTCCTTTCCAGCTCCTCTGCAGTGTCACTTAGACATTAAAGAGGACTGGCTCCAGCACTGATCCATGAGGCGTCCTCCCTTCCTCTGGGTGAACTCCGTCTACCACCATCCTCTGCCACCTATCCCTTAACCAATTTTCTTTTTACCCGATTTACCACCTTTGGACCCACTCCTATGCTACACAGCTTGCTTACTAGTCTTCTTTGTGGAACAGTGTGGAATGCCGTACTGAAATGTAGGTAGGCAACATCCCCCACTCCACTCTGATTTAGTTCCATGGTCACCCAATCAAAGAACTCTATCATATTCTTTTAACATAACCCCCCCCCCCACCTCCATGAATTTGTGCTGCCTCGAGTCTTGTAACCCATTGGATTCAAGATATTACACAATCCTTTTTTTCCTTCTGAGTGCATTTTTTTGTGTAGATCTATGTATAACAAAGTGCCTTCTTCACTCAAAGAAGACTACGCATTCTGGCACTAAGCCAGTGAAGTTGCTGGCGAAGTGCCTCTTTGCATAGTTTTCAGAGTGATGTACGCTTGTGAAGAACTATGCAGAGCGCCTCTGTGTTTATCTTAAAAAAAAAAAAAATAAAATGTAAACACTTGTAAAGCTCCGACCCCTACTGTGCCGTAAGAGAACCTCCCCATCCCACCCTTTGCTGAGAAACACCTTCTCCAGGCAAAGTTTGTGGCCCACCAGTAGAGTTAGAGAAGTTGTCAGTCAGTTGAATCAAATGTATTCCTTTCTCCCCCACCTGCTTGCCAAAATGGACTCCATCGCTTCCCACCTAACACTGAGCATTATTCAAATTTCGCCCCCGGAGAAACGTTAAAAAAAAATATATGTATTGTTTTTCACAGGTACATTCTTCGTAAGTATTGATGGTAGTATAAGTGAATGGTGGGGTCTTTGCTAGTAGTAAAACTTGTTATAGCCAATCAGGTTTTACTGTAAGCAAAGACAAAACTATCCATTCATCTCATTACCGATACTTATACTAAAAAGAGCGGACCTCTCTGCTCTTGGGGATGGTTTTCTTCTTTACAAGCCCTTGAAATACAGATGTTTTGGGGTGCTCAGGGGGAGCAAGTTGGGGTAATTTTGAATGATGGGTGAGGTTGGGCGAGGAATGGTGGTGGGGAGCAGGGAATACATTTAATTAAACTAAATAACTTAACTATATTTGTGGTCCACAAACTTCACTGTTGGGGGTTTATTTTTCAGCAGAGAGTGGGGGTAAAATAAGATCTGTGTGGTAGTAGGGGAAGGTTGTTTATGGCACAGTGGGTGGGGGCTTTACAAGTGTTTGAATTGTCTTTTTTGTTAACCCCCCAAAAAAGTGTTTTGAAGTTGGGGTGGCTGTTGGAAACTTTGCAAAGTCTTCACAGTGTGTGAAGTTCCTGACTTGGCATGGGACATAAAACTTCACAACATCTCTACTGGTGTTTAAAGAATACGTTGATTTTTGACAGGATGGGTTCCCTGGGACGGTGTTCCGTTTACAGGAATGACCCTGTCAGAGTGTTACAAAGACGTTTCAGTATCATCAGTGAATCAGCAGTAATTTCATTAGAAATGCACAATATTGCGGTGACTTTTATTATTGAAGATTTCAAGAAATTACACACCGATGTTACAGTGCACAAACTTTCAGGAATGCACAGGTTTCTTCTTCAGATGAAAAGGCAGTCTAGACAAAGGAACCTGCTTCCTTTGCCCAGTTTACTATTATACCTAGTTAAGAGACCTGTGTGGCCTCAAATGCTTGTATACTGTAACATCTGTGTGAAATTTGTTTGTATATCCAGCATTAAAAGGTATCACTGTATTCTACTAATTCAGTTTTCTAAGGACTACCTGGCTGTATACATTTTGTCCTGCAACTAAAATATAGAAATGTAATTTTAAAGGTAAACTGATTTGATTCCCTTCCCTAGTGCCGAATAGACTCTTCAGGATGGGCTATGATTTAAGCCCTTAGTTAATTAGGGAAGTGTTACTACGGATTTACTTGTTAGGTTATCTTACGAAATAGTATGTGGTATTCATCTTTGCTGGTGTCTTATGTTTCTGTTGTCCCTTTTGTGAAGGAACGGATACCCCTGGCAGTGGTGGGCAGCAACGCAGTAATAGAGGTGAACGGCAGGAAGGTCAGAGGTCGCCAGTATCCCTGGGGAGTGGCTGAAGGTAAGAGTTTGTGTGTGGGGGGTTGTCAGTCTCTGGAGCAATACATACATCCATCATTTGATATTGGGGGTGACTCCAGTTACATAGGGCTGTTTACTTAGCTTCCATTTGGAGTGAGTAGGAGTGAAAACTGAAGTGGCTGTCAGCAAAGTCAGTAGGGTGCTGGATTTATGTCCTTCTGCCATTTTGTGTACACCATGCCAAAGGGTTTAGCGAGCTAGTGCACTGCCTGAAATGAATACTAACTTTCAAAATTAGTGTACTGTTACTACTTATAGAAGTAATTTTCATTTCCCATTTGCTAATTAGAAGATTTTCTATGCAGCAATATTTGGTGTACTATGTGGAACAGTACTCTACCTGAAGGCTGCCATATCAGGTTCTGTTCCTTATCATACCTCATCAGCCCTGTGACCTCAGTGTCTAAGGCATCACCTATAACAAGATCTGTCACTTGCGATGTCGCAGTAAGTGAGGTTACAGTGCTGACTGAGATGTGAAGAGGAACAGAACTAGATTTGTCAGAGTCCAGGTAAAGTACTGCTCTTTTCCTCACACCTAATTCTATCAAGTAGAATTTTTTTTTTCCATATACATTTATACTCCTTGACCGGGAAAGGCTGGAGCTCCCTTCAGCCCTGCCCTGCTGACCGCTGCTGTCCTACCTCTCCCCAGGACTGGCCTGATCAGCCTGAATAGCCCCACAGATTCCCCCCCTCCATGGGGGGGGTCAGGAGGGGGCAGAGTCTTTGACCCCCCCCCTTCCCCAAATAAAAAAAATCCAGTTTTGGTCTCTGGGATTCTGGTGACGCAGCAGGTGAGGGATCGTGACAGCGCTTCATACTGGCCTGTCCTGCCACCATCTTTCTTCCGTTTTGTCCCTTCCCCACACTGGGGCACACTCATCAGCATGCACATATGGAGACACGTACGCTGCAGAGTCCCGCAACACCACCCACTTTCTTCCGCTCCCGATCTGCGCGGTCACCAGTCTTCACCTGGTGGCAGTCATTCGGCAGAGGAGTGCGGCGTCTCGGATGTTCGATCCTGTCCCCTCCCCCAACCAATCCCCTGCAACTCATGCTCATTTCTGAACACAGGTCACTGGCATGGAATGAGGTGTGGCGTCCAGCACCTCAGTGCTCAACGTCACCGGCCCTGCTATAACAGATGTTTTAATGTGGAAATGGAAAAAGAAAAATACTTAAGAAATAAAAGTAGCTAACAACTGATTATTACCTTTGAAACTGAATAACATTTTCTGCCTGACACTTTCGGCACTACAAGTTCTTTTACCTGAAGTGTCTTACAATAGTTTCTTGCCACCCAGTCATGTTAAAAATACGTTCTGTACAGTCAGAAAGTGAAAGGGACCCAGTCTAAATAAAAATGATGATCCCCCAGTTGCTTGTACTGGTGCAGTAGTCATTACTTGCAAATCAGAATTCCATAATTATGTGATTTAAGTTTGTACATTTCATATATAAGAGATGCTCTCATGCTTTCTAGGAGTGAAAAAACAGCAAAGCTGAGTGGTTGTGGGACCTAAGAAAGGATGGTGTTCCCTTTTGAACCATTCACTTACAAGTGCACCTGCTGTACAGATACTTGAGTCGTGAGGCTTTTTGTTCACTCCTCCGGTCACCTGACCCTCCCCACCCTTTGTGCTTCTTGCTCCCCTCATTCCTCCCATCCCCTCTAACTCCTTCCTGGCCCCTTTTGCTCTTTACATGCCCCTCCCCCCAATGTACAGTAAGCTGTATTATTCTACACTTTGTTATGCATTCTTGCCCTTTATTTTACATAGAATCATGCTACATATATATTTATTTATGTGTCTTGTTTGTATTTATCTTCACCTCCCAGGTGTTTACAATGTATATGAATCTAAGTAGTTACTTTTTGCCAGTTTATTTTTTACTCTGTTGTTTGACTTTTTTATCATCCTCATTTATTTAGCTTTTAGCATTTAACTTTTACCATTAGCCATAACAGACACACTTAAATCACACACTCAGCTCATTACAAAGGCCTTGGTAGTCAACCAGTGCCCACGTGTCTTTAGCAAGTGGCCATCATGCTAATGAAAATTGATTCAAAACCTGCCGGCTATTGAATATAATGGGGCGTGCCCCCCAACCCCCACGCTCTCACTGGCATCTTATCACAGAGCTGGCGTCAGATAACAAATCGGGAAGTCCATCAGACTCTGTTTCTACAATTTTACGAAGGTCATAAGTTTTTAAAGGCTGCATTATTTTGGGGCAGCTTTACATGTATAGACTCCGGTGGAGGTAAGTCACTGTTTCCTCTGTGGCAGGGGCAATGCAAGACATGTTGGTGAACCACTTTAAATGCATTAGCTTGAGCAGCAAAGAAAGCTACTGCCAAGGTCAGTACTTTATTAGTTCCCTTTAACAAGGTATGGATAAGATGGACTGGGTCAAGATATATTCGTCCCAAGAATAGACAGAAACAGTTTTCTGAACTCGGTGTAAAAAGGACATAATAGTAGATAATTATTTTAAAGCAGCAGGGCAACAAAAAATGTTTTCCAAAAAGCTAGTTTCAGCTACAGTTTAGTAAAACTATTTTTATACCTGCCAGATCTACTTTTCTAGGTACCTTCTATACTACACCACAAGGTTTTTTTTTTTTTCTTTCTGTATCCTAACCCTTTCTAGGTCTACAATGCCAAATATGGCGGCCTTTTTTTCATCTCGAGAAAAAATAAAATTAAAACCTTTATAAATTAGTCACACTTTTGTGGAAATAGAAGATATCTAGAATCTTTTATTGTAAAAGAAAATGGGTGTTCCTTGGATAGTGCTTTGGTGGGTCTGACCATCTTCCATCAAATAGTGCTGATATCCGACCTGGGATCCAGCCAATCGGTGGATCCGAGGTAGGATCCATTGGATCTGAGATTGGATCCGACCTCAGATAGTTGGATCTGGTGGTCAGATCCCTGGATCCAATGGTTGGTTCCATTGGATCTGATGGTCGGATCCTTATAGTGGATCCTGGTAGGTCGAATCATTGGTTGAATGTCTGTGCCATCCAGTATCTGAGCAAAATGATGGTTTTCGATCAGGTAGGATACTATCCAAGCAACACTAAAAGAAATGGGATCAATTTCTGCCTGATTGCATTGTATGGCTGCGTTAATGATTCCCATTCTTTTAAATAAAAAGGGCAGAGCCTAACCTCTTGTCAACCCAGTGTTCATAACATAGTGCATGGATTCCATTCTGATATTCATAAAAGCTTTATGAAGATTTGGATTTTCCAGAAAAGACAAATAAAATCCCCATTAAGAAACATTTTTGTATAAAGGGAAATTAAAAGAAATAAGACGGCTACTATTTGAAGCCTACTCATGTTCTCCTATTGTATTCAAAATTCTATTTTTTATAGTATAATGAATAACCTTTGTCAGTATTTTCAAGAGTATTTCAGATATACCCTATGTCAATAGAAAGGAGAAGGAGTTTTATGTAATTTGCCATGGGAAAGCTTTCTCATTAAATTCATATTCCATAATTTCTATGCATAGTCCTGGGTGTCCTATTTCTTGCATACCATAACAATAAAGTAAAATTACTGTTGTGTCTTTGATTGGATGGGTAGCTGCATCAACCTGAGTAAAGGCTGGGGGAGTACCTTGTGGAACCATTAGCAGCTGATGTAGAGATTTATTTTGTACGGGCACTTATGTCCCACCACGGGACCCCAGCTCTCCAAAGCGTAGCTATGACTGGACCTTGTCGCATACCTGTAAGTCTTTCTGTGGAATATACCTTCATCATTTTTAGTAAATCGTATTGTCCCATTCATAGAATTCTTGCAGAAAACGCCCTGTTATTGTTTTTGGCAGACCAGCACCAATTCTCTAAGAATAACAAACCCAGTTAATTACATTCTTGCCTTGGTTAAACTTTGCATCTCCTAAGTTTACCTTTTTTACTTCCCAAAACCATAACTATCAATTTGTCAGTATTATTACACATCTCCCCGTTTTATGAAATTTCTGATGACTTGTTTAGCTTTCCTTGAAGATTAGCAATGGAGAAGACCATAATGATTACGTTATTACGTTGTCTGCATAGAGTAGTGGTGGAATTATTCTACTCACAGCCATGGGAGAAAAAAATGTAACTGTTTAATTTTGAGAAGTAAATTAGTAATGTAGATGTTAAACAGGGTAGGCGCTAATACACATCCCTTCCAGACACCTTGGTTTGAGCTGAAAGGAGCAGAGCATTCCCTGTTGACATCAACACAAATCCAAATTCATGTTCCAAATGTTTATATTCTATGGGCTGGATTTTCAAAGCGCCCCTAGATCGCTGCAGTTTGCAGCCATCTAGGGCAGCGGCACACCCCGGCTGCTTCAGGGACCCTGCTCTGTTTTCAGGAAGAACAGGGTCCCTGCGCAACAAATCTGGAGTTGCAACACCCGCAGGCGTGCACCAAACAATCGGCGTGCTCTGGGAAATGCTCCAGGGATCCAGCTGCCCCCACCCCACCTACGCGAACACCAGAGTAGCCGGGATGGTCCAGGGTAGGGGACAAAAAGTAGCCAGGCTGGAGTGGGCAGATGGCAGAAGCGGCATCAGGTGCCATGGTGGGTGTTGGGGAGGCTGTGGGTAGTCTGATCAGGGCAGTAGTGCCTGTCAGGGGTGCCGATTATAGCACATTGATACCATTGAAATGGCACTGTTCCAACGAGAGCACAGCCCTGGCAGCAGCCCCAGCCTTGTGGCTGCTGCCAGAGCTGTGCTCATGTGGGCCTATGGCACTGTGTGGCAGTGGATCTCTCCACGGTGCCACGTCATTGGTGTAAATGTTCTATAATCTGTACCCACGCTGGGTGCATCTGCCCTGATCCGACTACCCACTGCCTCCCAAACACCCACTATGGCACCCCGTGCCCATTTCCCTGTCTGATATCACTTTCAGGGCCCCCCCACCATAGTCTACCAGGGGAGTACCAACGATGCTAGGAGCTTAGGCCAGCTCAATGCTGGTCTGTCTCGAGCCCTGCCGTGGCACAAGCCCCCTTGTGACCTGTTGCAGGCTACTGTGTGGCGTAAGGGGGGCATAGTGTCAGTTTGACGCAGCACCTCCTGATTTAGACGCAGACCATGTTTCTAAATCGGGAGTGTTGCATCTTTTGATGCAAGGTGCCAGTTGCATCAGACCTATTTGACACAAGCACCTTGCATCCTTTGAAGGGCTTCAAAGATCCGAACCTGTGAGTAAATCCAATAGATGGGGATCAGTGCCTCTTTTCCATAATTGAGCCCATAAAATGCTTCCATTATTTAAATGTCATGCTGTCTTTTAGTCAATAAAGGCCATTTGTAATCCAACTTATTTTCTTTCTTGAATATTTTTTAATGGTACATGACAAAACAATAATCTAATATATGGTGTGATTTCCTAAAGCCCACTAACTCTTCCGCTATCTCTTCTTTTGCTATTAACCATTTCTGCAATTGTTTTAAAGGAAAACAAAAGGATTTTAGGTAACGTATTGATTATGCTACTAGGGTGGTTATTTCTTGGGTCAGGTTTATCTCACTTTTTATATATGAGGGCTGGAATGTTCCCTATCCAACCTGGTGGGTATTTGTGCCTGTGAGAAAAACTTCCAAAACCATTCAGTCTTCTCCTAGGGCCTGTATCTCCTATTTGTTTGGACAACATTAACTTTAATAAAGGCAAAGGGATCCTTCAGAGGTGGCTAAGAGGGAGGGAGGTGGCTAAGAGGGAGGGAGGGCTTGTATTTCAAAAATGTTTTCCCTCCAGAGGATTTGACCAAGAATTTTCGCTCACGTACTGATTATGCTACTAGTGTGGTAATTACTTGGGTTAGGTTTATCTCCCTCGTTATGTTTGCTTGTGCTTGCGCAGAGAGAATATATTGTTATGATAGTGGCTTTGAGAGATGTGTTAATGTTGGCCCCAAGCAGGGCAGTTTGCCATAGGCTCGACAGTGTGAGATCAGTGATGACACGCTTCTGTATTTGCCGAGCGGTAACTTTGTGAAGTTCAAAGAAAAGAGCTACCCATATCACAGGGAAGCTCTTTGCTTTAATCTGTGTGACACAGCCCAGCAAGCAAGCTGAATGGCATCACAATCAGCCTGCAGTTGTCCTTCTTTCCCATGTAAAAACAATCCATCCCTCCCACCTCCTAGTGACTTCCTGTGCAATTGGGAATCCTGTCATCCTCTATCAAGTATTCCTCCCACCTCCTAATCACCTCTCATGCCCCTTTTGAACAATCCCACCCTTTGCCGAGTATCCCTTCCATCTCCCTGTTTGCTTCCTGTGCCCTTTTTAAAATGATACCACCCTCTGCCAAGTGTCCCTGCCACCTCCACATCACTTCCCGTGCACCCTCCCCAGTGTCAGTACGTGAAATAAAGAAAACTGTCCCCAGTGTCTGCCCCGATCACCATTACCTTCCTCCCGCTCAACCCCCCCAACACACCCTCTTTCTTACCTACTGGGATCCAACTCCATAATCCTCTCTGGATCCGAGACGTGTCCTCGCTGTTCAATTCTGAATCAGGAACTGAGGAAATCAGGAAGTGCTGTCAGTGTATGTCAGTGCATTTTGAACTTGTACTCATGACTTGGTTGTTTTTCAATATTTTTCCTCCCAAATTTTGTCAACATTGCTTTTTTGGGAACTCACCTTATGAACAGGGTAGGTGAAACTTTTCAGATCTGATCCAAAAGGTGATTTTGCAGTCACTCCATGAAATCACCTTTCTGGCAGGATTTGAAAACTTTCACATACATGTTCATCAGGTGGGGTCATAAGAAAACTGTGTTGGAAATTTGAGGTCACAGTATTAAAAAATCTACAAAGTTCTGACGGTAAGTTGAAATTTTTCAGCGCTCGTTTATAACTTTGGTAATATCAATATTTTGGCCCAAAATTTTCAGCATAGCAGTTTTTTCGTACCATTTCATGAACAAGACAGATGTCTTTCCGGTCCTGGCCAATAATGTGTGTTCTCATTTGTGTCAAGAAACAAGGTTTTAGCCAATATTTTATAAATGACACCTGTACTGTTCAGAAGGAGGGGTCTTCAAAATACTGTGCAGAGTCGGACCTGAACAGGGCCTTTTTCCAGTGTCCCTACCCAGTTAGCAAATGATTAAGTAAAAATAAAAACATAAAAATGCTATGTTGAAAATCTGGGTTTGAAATGTCACCAAACAATGAAGTTATTATGAAGGAACATTGAATTGAGAAATGTTTACTCATAACACTGCCTTGTGGGAAGATTGTGGCCCCCAGTTTTCAACACAGCCCTCTTGTTACACCGCCTCATGAACATGACAGCTGTTTTTTTTTTTTTTTTCTTCCAATCTCCTCGGAAATATGTTTTGTATTTGCTCGATGAAGTCACCACCTAAATGGGATTTAAAAACTCCACCTGCTATGATTGTAAGGTTGGGTCCTGAAAGACCGTGTTGAAAATGTTGGTCAAAATGTCGTAAAACAGCATAAAGTTATGAGGAAACATTGAGTTTTCTCAATGTTTACTCATAACTTTGTGATTTTTATAGATGTTTGCCGAAAATATGCGCATAACCCTTTTGTTTCCCCAGCTGATGAACATGACAGGTATCATTTTTTAAATCCCCCTTGAAACATGTCTTAGCAGTCCCTCTGAAATCACCTATTGTACAGAATTTAAAAAAATCCACCTCTTGATCATAACATGAGGTCATAAAAAGACTGTTAAAAATTTGGTCAAAATGTGAAAAAATAGCCAAGTTATGGAGAAATGTTGAATTGTTCTGGTGTTTTCGTAACTTTTATTTTTGCAGATTTTGGCCCCTAATGTTAAGCCTATCCCTTGTGTTACCTCAGTCATTAACATGACAGGTGTCATTTTTCAAATGCCCTCCAAAACATGTTTTTGCACTGCAAAACCACCTTCTGGCTTGGATTTAAAAATAATTCTACTTGTTTTGATCATAACACCAGATCATAAAAAGAATGTTGGAAATTTGGGGTCCAATTGTGGGAGCCCAGTACAGCAGAACCACACTGAACTGTGCATCTGTGCTGCTCTGTCCTAGGAAAACTACATTGTGAAGGCTGGACACTGCTGAAAATGTAACTTGCCTTTCAGCTGGGCTATCCTGGGTAAATACATTATAAAAATGGGTAAAAAGCAGGGCCCTGTCAAAAACGAGACATTGCATCTGGGTTGTGCTATCCTGGGTAGATACAGTGTAAAAATTGGGAAAAGCAGGATGCCACTGAAAACAAGGTAGCATCTGAACTGTGCTATCCTGGGTAAATACAGTACAATAATGTATCAAAGCAGGACCCAATTGAAAATGAGATATTGCATCTCAGCTGGGTTATCCTGATAAATATATTGCAAAACTGTGTACAAACGGGACTCTACTGCTGAACCCCACTGAAAAGGAGATGTTGCATCTAAAATTATCTGTCCTAGAAAATACATTATAAAAGCAAGAACACGATAAACATGAGATACTGTAGCACATCTCACCTCTACTGTCCTGGGTAAATGCAATATAAAAATGTGTAAAATCAGGACCCCATTGCAAATGACATATTACATCTCAGCTGATCTATCATGGGTAAATATATAGTGCATGGAAGAACGTAGTTACCGCTGGATTTTAGTGTTAACGTAAATGTTATTCAAACACCATGAAGTCTTGCTATATTATGACAATTAGCAGTTAGCCACAGCACTTGAACTGCCCCGGAGAGGAAGGAGTTAACTCCAGGCTGACTGGAGTTCCAAGCGCGAGCGCTTTGGTGAAAGCTCTATCTGGCTAGTTTCAAACTGAAACTGTCAGATTCTTTACTCTGCTTCACTGAACAGTCGCTCCGGAGATCTGCTCCTTCAGCTCGGTTCATTTCTCGGTTCAAACGAGTGTTTTCGGTTCATTTTAACCGGCAATAAGTATTTATTTTACCGCATTTCGGTTCAAAGCTCTATCTGGTAAACCGTAAGTACAGGATTTTAAAGTCTGTGTGGAAATTAATTATCGGTTCGGTTTTGAACCGATCGGTTTGCTAAAAAAAACAATTTTAAATAATAGCTTGGGCTTTTAGAGTGCGGTTCCCAGTTCTTATCGGTTCTAAAAAAACCTGTCTCTTAAATTGGGTTTTTTCAAATACCCGTGACACGGTTAGGAACCGATAAGGGTGTCTTGCCTGGCACTGCCATAAAAAGGGCAAGTTTTTGGATAGGCTGGCATTATGTCTGAGAAACCCAAAAGAAAAACCGGGCCCACTGGGTTTCAACACTGTGATGTCTGTGGGGAAGCTTTTGCCAAGGCTGACCCACACACCACATGTGTTTATTGTCTGGGGCTGACCACCTCCTGTCAGGACTGTGTGTAAGAATTTCCTGCAGTCACCCTGAGAAAAGATTGGGCCGCTCAGGAACGAGGCCGAAAAGTCCGCTGACCCGGATGGCCAGCCCGGTCCAGCACCCACTGGACCAGAGGGAGTGCCTCTGACCAGGGCGAGACTTCTTGTAAAAGGAAGGCTGGTTCTGAGGAACCAGTCCCAGTAAAAATCTAAGAAATCAGCAGGTCTGGAGTGCAAGATTGCCTCTCCAACTGCTGCAGAGATAGCTAAAGCCATACAGATTGTCCAGTCACTGTCTCAGGGACCAGCCAACCACCAACAGCTGGCAAAAGGTTGGTTCTGCTCGTTCCAGTGGTTCAAGAGTATGATGTTGAGGAATTTTATGAACCACAGGAGGGGAGGAAGATTTTGATCATTATGTATGTGGCTGGGAGGGTCTGGACGTGCTCATTGAACCGGACATTTCTCCAGACAGACCATTAGAATCTCCCCTATGCTGTCTGAGTCCCCTCTCATTTTATGTTTTACAAAAGGTTGCAGAAACCCTCCAGCTTCCCTTGGAAGAGGCTGTGGATGAGCAAGAGGAGCCTGATTATGTTGAGATGATGGATATCCCAGAGTCTAGGAGGTTGTCTATTCCTTTGCATAAGTCATTTAGAAGCAAACAACAAAATTTTAAAATCCTCATTCTGTCCCTCCTGTAGATAAAAAATGGACAGAAGGTATACTTTATCAGGCCCTGATACAGACTTCCTCACTGAGCAGTGTAGTCATGTAGGTGTGGTACAAGCTGCAGCCTGTGACAGCTAATATCCCCTGGCCTCACATCCTCCTGATAAGGATTCCAGGAAGATTGATGCCATGGCTAAAAACAGTATATGGCAGCTTCTTTGGGACTCAGGCAGGCAAATTATATGGCTTATGTGGCTAGATATCAGAAATCTAGATGGGATACAGTGTTGCAGTTAGCCAAGCAGGCCCATGCCAGCTGGCTAGTGAGATTGGAACAGGTGGCTGCTGATGGCATTGAAGCCTCTAAAGTTCAGTTTCATACTGCTGTAGACGTTAATGATGTTTCCTCTAGGGTCATGGCCACTTCTGTAGCTTTCCGTGAGGTTGGCATGGCTCAGGTGCACTAATTTGTCACAGGATACTCAGTCAAAGGCTATGGATTTTCCTGTGGTGGGAAATTCTCTGTTTGGAGAGCAAACGGAAAATTATATGAAAAGATGGATGAATACAGAACTACCTACAAAGTGCCTCAGGCCAAGGAGCGGCATGCCACTCCACAGAGGCACACTCCCAGAGGTAGGGGCAGGCCTTTCCACAGGCCTTTTATCAATCCCAAGCCTCTGCTTTTTGCACAGAGGGTTTTTTTCAGAGGCAGAGGTAGGCGGGCGCAGGTAAACCGCCCTCACCCTCAGCCTAGGCTATTGCTAAGCAGGCACCCTGATGGGGTGCCCAGGGCCGATTCTCCTGTACCAGTTGGAGGCAGATTGGCTTATTTCAGCCAGAACTGGGTGTCCCTAACTCGGACAAATGGGTTCTGGAGGTAGTGTCAGGTCTGGTTCTCAGCTTCAAACAGTTTCCAAAGATGAGAACCAGACATTTTCCACCTGTAAGCCCTTTAGAGGCCCTTGCTTTGGAAGCAGAGGTCTCTTCCCTCCTAGACTGCAAAGCAGTGGAAGGGGTTCCTCCTTGTCACCAGGGCAAGGGGCTGTACTCCAGATACTTTCTTACCCCAAAAAAGACAGGAGAATGGCGGCCCATTCTAGACTTAAGGTACCTGAACAAGCATCTTTTGAAACCAAAGTTCAAAATGTTAACTCTGGCAATGATTTTGCCCTCCCTCAGGCCAGGGGACTGGCTAGCCTCCCTGGACCTCAAGGATGCCTATTTTCATGTCCTGATCAGGCCTTCTCACCGAAAATACCTCAGGTCTGAACTGCCCTCAGGTCACTACCAGTTCAGAGCAATGCCCTTCGGTCTTACCTCTGCTCCAGGTATTCACAAAATGTCTAGCTGTGGTAGTGGCTCATTTAAGAAGGCAAGGGGTTGCTGTGTTTCTACCTGGACAACTGGCTCATTGTGGGTCAGTCCCCAGATCAGGTAAAATCCCACTTGCAAGTCACTCAGCAGCTTCTCACTTCCTGGGATTCCTGCTGAATTTACCAAAGTCAGTTCTAGAACCAGTTCAGGTACTAACTTTCATAGGTGCGGAATTGGACACAAAGTTGGCTAGGCATTTCTCCCCTCGATATGGGTGGCACAGAAGCTGACTGCCCTGGCATCCTCTTTTTCACCCTCATGGTCTCTCACCAGCAAGGCACTTGCAACTTCTAGGGCACATGGCTGCCCCCACAGCTGTAGTGCAAGGAGCAAGATTCCAGATGAGAGACATTCAGTTTCATTTGAGGGCCTATTGGTCCCAAAGGAGGGACCCTCACCAAATTGGTCCCAGTGACCCAACTCTGATTCTAGCTCTTCAGTGGTGGCAGGATCAGAGCAATCTAAGACAAGGGTCCCCTCATTCCTATTTCTCATTCCTCACCTCACCACGGATGCCTCCTTGCTGGGTGGGCGCACTTGGCGACCTTTCCACTCAAGGAGTGTGGTCCCCAGGAATCTCTGCTCCACATCAACCTATTGGAACTCAGAGCTGTCTTTTTAGCTCTTCAGGTTTTCTCAGCATCTGTCCAGAACAAAGTAGTTCAGGTCAGGACAGACAATACCACAACAATGTGGTACATCAACAAGCAGGGGCACTCGGTCATCAGCCTTGTGCACAAAGCAATGAAGTTGTGGTTTCTGGCTTACTCCCTGAACACCTCCCTAGTAGCAGTTCACCTTCCAGGGAAGGACAATGTCCAGCGGATGCCCTCAGCAGGATTTCTCAGGGTCATCACGAATGGTCTTTGAATCCCTAGTGCTGGGGTCAGTCTTGCCAGATGGGGCACTCCTCAGATAGATCTTTTGCAGCCCCAGACAATCACCAACTTCCTCTGTTCTGTTGCAGGCCTCCAGTAATGGGCTCAGTCCCCTGGACGCCTTTCTGTTGGATTGGGAAGGAAGTTCCTGTATGCCTTTCCCTTCCCCTTCTCTTCAGGGTGTTAGTAAAATCAGATCCCAGCCCTGCAAAGTGATTTTGATTGCACCAGACTGGGCCAGGCACCCTGGTACCCACTGCTTCTGTCCCTGACAGTCCACCCTCCCCTGGACCTTCCCAGGGTCCACAACCTGCTGACTTGTGCCCAGGGGAGAGTTTGGTATCCGGACCTCAATCCCTCCACCTCAAGGCTTGGCTCTTGAGGAGTTAGAATTTGCTGATTTACACCTTTCTCAAGGTGTCCTTGATATTTTAAAGGCCTCTAGGAAGCCTTCCACTAGGGCCACTTATAATTCCAAATGGAAGAGGTTCTCCATCTGGTGTTCTGGTAAGCAAATTGTCCCAGAATCTGCTGATTTGCCCATTTTGCTGGACTACTTGGTCCATCTTAATTCCTTAGACCAGGCCAGCTACCTTAAAGGTTCATCTGGCAGCTGTCTCTGCTTTTATATCAGCAGGAAAGCCTGCCTCCCTTCTTCTCACCCTGTGTTTCCAAGTTTTTAAGGGTTACTTCACACTAACCCTCCTTTTTAAGGGACCAGCCTGCCTGGGACCTTAATGTTTGCATTGCTCAGTTAATGCAACCCCCTTTGAACCTCTGTCTTCAGCAGATCTTAAGTTCCTAACTTGGAAAACTGTTTTCCTAGTGGCCATCACTTCTGCCAGACGCATAAGTGAGTTACAGGCCCTGTCAGTGGAAAAGGATTTTATTTCTTTTCACAGAGATAAGGTAGTCCTCAGGACTAACAGAAAGTTTTACCTAAAGTGGTTTCAGATTTCCATCTTAACCAATCCATCTCCCTTCCAGTATTTTTCACTGAGCATTCTTCCTCGGGTGAGAGGAGATTGAGCAGTTTGGGCGTCAAAAGAGCTTTAAGCTACTATTTGGAACGCACCAAGGGTCACAGGTTCGAGTCCCTCCAACTCTTCCTTACCTGTGGCGAGGTTGGCAAAGGGAAACCTGCCACTAAGAGGACAGTTGCCAGATGGATTGTCTCTTGTATCCAATTTTGCTACCAAAAACTAGGTAGAGAACCCCCCTCAGGACTGAGGGCCCATTCCACCAGGGTACAGCTGCATCTCTAGCGGCTGCTGAGATATTCCCATTCTGGAAATCTGTCAAGCTGCTACCTGGAAAACAGTTCACACCTTTACTAAGCATTACTCCCTGGATGTCCAGTCCAGGAGAGATGCTCGTTTGGCACAGCCATGCTTCAGAGCCTATTTCTAAGTAGGTTCTGGCCCTCCTCCATGGAGGTGCTGCTGTGTAATCTGTTAATTGTCATAATATAGCAAGACTCATGGTGTTTGAAGAAAAATTACCACCTTAGTAATTGCTTTTCTCTCATGGAGTCTTGCTATATTATGACCACCCCAACCTGCCCCTCTCAGAACTTCTACTTGGGTAAGGGGTTGGCAAATTAGTGCAAGCACTGTGTCATCCTATAGCTCTTTTTCCTTTTCCCTTTTCTTTAGGATTAGGAAAACTAGGTATTTCTGTTTTTGGTTGCATGTTTGGCCCCTCCTGGACTTCTGTCTTTTGGGGAGGGGGCTAATAGTGCTTGTTAGGGGTGATATTGTTGTTGTTGTTGTTTCTGTTATTGTTATTCTACTAGTAGGTAGCCATTTGGCTAG
The DNA here is from genome assembly GCA_016271365.2 of Neoceratodus forsteri. Taxonomy (NCBI): domain Eukaryota; kingdom Metazoa; phylum Chordata; order Ceratodontiformes; family Ceratodontidae; genus Neoceratodus; species Neoceratodus forsteri. Next base: position 1,077,968,659 of record CM028130.1, read on the forward strand.
TGTAGGGTTTTTTCCACACAGACTTTTGCTTAGTGTTGGCTCCGTAAAGATCTGACAGTTTCAGTTTGAAACTAGCCAGATAGAGCTTTCAGCAAAGCGCTCGCGCTTGGAACTCCAGTCAGCCTGGAGTTAACTCCTTCCTCTCCGGGGCAGTTCAAGTGCTGTGGCTAACTGCTAATTGTCATAATATAGCAAGACTCCATGAGAAGAAAAGCAATTACTAAGGTGAGTAATTTTTTCTTCTGCTGCACTAGTAACGTCCATAGTGCAGCAGAACGACTTTTCATTCTGCTGCACTGCGTACGTCACACAGTAATGACCGCGAGCTGTATTACAATTCATTAGCTTAGCCACATGTCTCGAGTCAGTCTGTCTCCCCTCACAACCAACCGAATGTTTTCAAAAGTAAAAAACCTCTCACAGTGCACACAGATTTAATATTTGGCAAGGCTTATGAGTTCAGCAACTCCACATTAACTGTTAAAATAGTTTTAAATCTGACCGGAGTGTGGCTCCGGGAGGACCGGGCTGAGAGCGCTAAACATTTAATCGCAGTCGAATCAGCTGAATAGAAGCAGCCGTTAAGAAAGTAAGTTGACTGATCATCTGATTCAGTGTTCTGACCCCCACCCCCCCCATCTCTAATTTGTGTCTCCACAGGTGTCAGGTTGACAGTAAAGTTTAGTAGTACAGTAGGCCACCTGTTAGTACAGCGGTGTAACAGGAAGGAAAAACTAAGTGTTGGTCTCCGGAATATCATGCTGTTACATTTTTTTTTTTTTTTTTCATTCAGTAAATGCTATGTGCTGTGGCTTAATCTTTTACTTATTGTCGTGTTTTTTTTTTTTTAATCTTCCAGTGGTAACGGTGCTCTTCTGTACACTATATAGAAAAGTGTATGACCTGCGAAGACAACCAGGCTTAATTTCATTCTGAGACATTATGTTATTCTGTATGACCTCTCAAGCTGCACTCTCGAGGTCATCAGTCGGCATAGTAACCACTCGTTTGGAGAATAGCCCAGTTGTGCATCGCGCTATCCTATATATAGTAAAAAAAGTGTGCAAATAATACCCAGTACAATAGCAATGTAAGCAAACACTCAGCATTGACTAATAGTTGTTATATCTGGTCACTAAAATATTCCCTATCCAACCTGGCGGGGGGTTGTCTGTGAGAAAAACTTTTAAATCAGTTCCATCTGTCCTAGGGCCTTATCCTTTTGTTTTGACAACCTTAACTTTAATAGAGGCACAGGGATTCCTCCCGCAAAGGTGTCTTCAAGGGAGGATTTACATTTTAAATATTTTCCTCCTGGAAGATTTGGCCTCAAAGAACTAGTTCCCTGAGTTTTTCATAGACACCACGTCTCTGTGGGAAGTATTCGACTCAGGGCACAGACACATCCCGTGGAAGGTAGTAGTCTGCAACCCTTGGACAGAGAGAAAAGATGCTGTGGATAACGGCCCCTGTGCACTCTTCTACTCCAAGGGAGTAGAGCATACTGAGCAGTGATTGAAAATGCAGGTAAGGGAATCAAGGCTGAAGGGCCCCTCCTTGGTTGAGTGGTGCCACAGATGCAACAAGCACCAGGAGAGAGAACTTTTAATATTTCAGCTTCCGAGATACAGAGTATTCATAATTAGTCTTTCGGATGAAATTGTTACATTGGAAGAATAGGACCGCAACTCTGTTTGAATTTTAGATAATAGTAGAAAACTGATTAACCCATGTGTCATAAGAATATTCACATCTAATGCTGATTTCCAGTTACCTGTCTTCTTAGCCACTAACTGACAGAAGAATTTGTGATCCTTATTAGAAAATCTCAAGAACAAAATGCTGAATCCTGATCAATTAGCGGGGGAGCTTTAACTCAAGATGTTACAAAGAAACATAAGTGATGGCAGAAGGAGATCGAGAATCCATCAAGTCTGCCCAAGAGTTATCCTGGACTTAGTGCTGTTCCTGGGTCCTAACCTAATCCACTTATGTTTTTTTCCCTTATCTGTTCTAATGCTTTTTATTTGGGCCCTTGCTCTGTCCCACTCATGCTTGAATGCTGCTGTGCTTTTTGTTCCCACCACCCTGGCAGGCAGGCCATTCCATAGAATCGTAGAATCATGCCAGCAGAAAAAGACCACGCGGCCCATCGAGTCTGCCCGAAAAAGATACATCCCGCCATATTCCACCACTCTTTCGGCAAAGTAGTTTTCATTAAGAACATCTGTCTCATGGGCTGTTGAAGTTTCCTGAGCTGTTAGTTGCTCATTAGAGTTATATCATAAAAATACTACATGTCAGTGAGGGACAATTATCACTTTCAGTTTTAGGAGGAATTTCAAAAATTCCTAAATTCATACCATGATGAAGAATTTGTTGCCACATAATCAGTTATGGAGTTGGCTTATTTAATACCTGAAAGGTGACTAAAATTTCCCTCTCTATCTGTTCTCTATTCTCAAATCAGACCTAAATCTGCCAGCAATTTCATGAGAGTCTAACAGCGAAAGTGTATTAGTGATGTCATGCAAAACATCTCAGCCCTGAGTTGCTACCCGAGATGTAACTTTAGAATGTTAAAGTTCAAACTCTGTATTGTAGTCATGCTCCACCTAACATTCTAACAACAAATGTATTTCTCCACTGATATTATCACCCCCCCACCTTTGTCCTGTTCCAGTCCTACTGGCTAAGTTTTAACAAAGGTTTACTAGCATTTTATTATTTTGTAATTTTAATTAGTTATTCTAGGATCGTGGGTTCTATCCACACTTGTTGGGAAGATCTGCCTTCCCCTTTAAGGTCGCTGGAAAGTCTTCAAGCTGGCTCCTCCCACCCACCCGGGTGGTATAACTCTCGTCTCTGCCACGTGACCCCAGATCTTTCTTTCCGCTGAAAGGTTCAGGTTCCCTCCTTAGCGCTCCCAAGTGCAGTAGGCCCTGTCTATAGAATCTTCGGATTAGTTTCCGAAACTTGTTTTAAAACTCTCTCGAATTTCATATTCTACCTCTTCCCTTGCTACTGCGATGGAAGAACAGTCGGTTCCTGGGTTTCGTCAGTGCCCCTGCAGGCAGAAGATGTCTCGCACCGATCCTCACACTGCATGCGTCTACAGCCTGGGACATGACCACAAGCCACAGGCTTGTCATCATTATCGGTCCTTTTCTCCATTGGTTCTGGAAGACCGCGCTGCCTGACTTCAGCTGGGGCAACTGGAAAATCATTACCCACCGGTTAAATCCAAGGATGCTTGTTGGGTGGTCTCCGCTTCTGCGGGGTCCGCCGAGCAGCTGGAATAGCTCAAGGCCTTGAAGGAGGAGGCGGCTCAGGCTGCCGCGGGCTTCTCTTCGGCTTCGACCTTCATTCGACTACAACTGGGATCCTCCTATTTTGCTTCCTTCAAGGAGTTGTGCCAGCCTTTCTCTACCAAGGGAGAGGGCCCTTCGGGGTCACATGTTTCGTGCTCTCAGAAGAAGGAGTCAAAGGACAGGTTGCAGCGTCGATGCTGTTTGGATCGGCAGCAGTCCTACTCACAGGAAACTTCTGTTTCGACTTCGGTGAAAGTCGCGGCTAAGGCCGCTGGTTTCATGGTAACCCTGTCAGACCAGTCGGCCAAGCCACCTGTTGACGTAGCTGAGATTTTTCTCGAGCTGATTAGACAGGTTTGTCGCCCGTTACGGCCAACGACTTCTTATTTCGGATGCCAGTGCTTCTGGTGCCCTCAGACAGGTTGGCTCAGCCTGCTAGGCCGGACCCGGCCACCAAGGAACCTGACCAGGAGCCGCGGATTTCCCCGACTCCTTCTGAGGTACCCTGTTGGCCCCGCCGACGGTCGAGGTCTCTGTCTTGGTCCTGTTCCTCGACCTTTGCATCAGACAAGACTCGCCTTCACCGGTGATATTGATCCTGACACAATGATAAGTGGCAGTACTGCTACTCATCTTCGTCCTCCTCGGATGAGGAGAGGCTCCAGTGCAGGCTGTGTCGGCGCGCTACAAAGACCTGATGTGACAGCAGTTGGTCCTGAACGGGTCTAAACTGATTCCGGCTTCTAGCCCAGCCATTAAGTGGCTTTTGCCCGAGTGACCGATGTCGGCCACTGTCACCTCCACTAAGGTGCCGGCAAAGGCACCGCCAGCTACTCCACCACTCCAGGTGGAGATGCCACCCAAGCAGCTGAAGTCCAGGGCTCCAACCAAGGAATCTTGGTCGGCTCAAGGCTTGCCCATTGGTTGTCGGTCACTTCATCTCAATCGGCCACGCTGCAGGTTCAGAGGACACGGTGGCCATTTTACGAGAACTCCTCCAAGTCCGAAGACTCCTCGATGCTCTCCCATCCTTTCGACTTCGAGTCTGTCGGGGGTCTTTCTGTCAACAAGGGCCCACCTTGTTGATGAGTATTTGTGAGCTCATTTCCCAATCCACGAGAATGGAGCTTGAGCCCATTCAGAAGCGGGCCAAATACCCCCTCACAGAGATTCTGGACAAGGGGGATAGCCCGATGGAGGCCTTTCCCATGGCTGAGGCCATTGTTGGCCCAGCCTAGGATCTGTGGCAGCATCCTACATCTTGCCCTGCGCCCTCTGGCCATATGGCCTACAAGTTTGCAGTCCCTATGGGATCCCCCTTGGGATTTTTGGAGCACCCCTCGATGGTGGGGTTAGTAGCAGGTTCCATTTTTTAGCTCTCAGGCACCAAAGGGGACGTGGACAGGCCCCCGGACCAAGCAATTGGATCATTCTGGGCAAAAGGTCTATGCAGCTTCCTCTCTTGGCCTTCATCAGGCTAGCTCAGCCGTTCTCATGGCACACTTCTCACATGCCCTTTTGGGCTCCCTGGACGAGGTGATTCCTCATCTCCCGGAGGACCTCCAGATCACAGTCGAGCAGGTCCAGGACCAGGGTAGGGTAGTGGTGAAGCGACAACTCCAGACTGCTCTGGACATTGGTAACTCTTGTGCCCATTCGCTAGCGGCCGCAGTGGCCATGCGCCACAGGGCTTGGCTGCGCATCTCGACCTTTACAACTGATACACAACACAAGCTGGAAGATGTCCCCTTCTTGGGCACCGACCTGTTTGGGCCTGGCATGGAGGGTCACCTCCAACGTATAGAGAAGTCCAATGCCACCTCGGACTCCACATCTGCTCAGAAGGACAAGGGCTCCAAGCGTCAGCATCGCAAGCCCTTTAGCTCATCCATTCCTGAGGCCAGACCGGGCCAGCAGGCTCAAACTTGGCAGCCTCGGGCCAAGTCTGTGGCCTCGTTCAGGAAGCCCGGGAGCAAGGTCCCGGCAGCCCCTCTGCCGGATCATCATCCTCTAAGCCTGCCCAGTGATGGGTTGGGGGGCGCCACCCTCAGTCCCGTCACACCTCCCCTGGGACCTCCCATGGGGGGCCAGCTCAGCCACTTCCTTTCCGCCTGGTCCAGTATCAGCATGGACCGCTGGGTTCTGGAAGTGGTCGTCGAGGCCTGCCTCTGGAATTCGAGCAGGCCCCTCCATATTGAGCCCGTGCCCTGTGGAGGGATCGGGTATCCAGAGCCTTTCAGTCGGCTCTCCAACTCCTCCTCAGAGAGGTGGTACGCAGAGTAGCGGACCCTCCGGCAAACCCAGGGTTCATTTCCACGTACTTCCTGGTACCAAAACGGACGAAGGGCTGGCAACTCATTCTAGATCTGCATGACCTGAACAAGTTCCTCAGGTCCCACACCTTCCGGATCGTTACTCTCGCTCAGATCATACTATCCCTGGAGCAAGAAATGTGGATCTGCTCCCTAGATCTTCAGGATGCGATTTTTCACGTCCCGATCCAACGGGACGTGGATCGGGACGTTCCCTCTTTTGAGCCGAAGGAACCCTTTACGAGTTCCAAGCCATGCCCTTCGGCCTGATTTCAGCCCCCAGGGTCTTCACCAAATGCATGGCAGTGGTGGCGGCTTTCCTGAGGCGCCGTGGGGTCCAGGTGTACCCTTACCTGGACAGCTGGCTGATATCAGGTCCTTCCAGGCTGGAGGTGGAGCGGTCCAGGGATCTGGCCCTCCAGACTTGCCTTGACTTGGCCTCTTGATCAACGAGGCCAAGTTGGAACTCGTGCCTTCACAGGTGACTCAGTTCATCGGGGCAGAGCTCGACTCCTGCCGAGCCAGAGCTCGGCTCCCGGCAGACAGGGTGGAGGTTCTCTCCTTCTTTGCCCAGTCATTTCTGGTTGGGCAGTTGCGCCCTGACCGGGACTTCCTGCGTCTTGTAGGCTACATGGCGTCCTACACCAGCATTGTCCATTGGGCCCGTTGGCATATGCGTTCCCTCCAGTGGGAACTGGCCAGCCAGTGGTCTCAGCACTCCGGGTCATCTCGACCAGCTGGTCTCTGTGACCTAGAGGATGTAGGATGGCCTCCAGCGGTGGCTCGTTCCAGCCCACCTGCAGGAAGGGATCCCATTTGTCTACCCAAGCCGGCAGTCTTCTTGACGACCAATGCCTCTGTGATGGATTGGGATGCCCATCGGGGGAGCACAGAGCCCATGGGCTCTGGTCCCCTCAAGATTCCCGATATCATATCAACCTGCTGGAGCTCCGAGCGGTTCGGCTAGCCCTGACCACATTCGCTCCGTTCATCTGGAGTCAAGTGGTCCTGGTCCAGACGGACAATACCACAACTATGTACTATCTCAACAAGCACGGTGGGACACACTCCTTGCCTCTGTGCAAGGAATCTATCTGCACTTGATCCCTCATGCTCGGCTTGGAGGCAGATCTCCTAGCCATTCACGTGGCAGAAGCTTCGGATCAGCTGGCCGATGCCCTCAGCCGGATGGGCGGGGCATCTAACGAGTGGTCTCTCCACCAGGAGGTAGCACAAGATCTGTTATCCCACTGGGGCTTCTCTCAGGTGGACCTGTTCACCTCTAGGGAGAATGCGAAGATGAGGCTGTACCATGCCCACCTCCCTTCCGCAGGGTTCGCTGCAGGGGGATGCCTTCTCGAGGCTGTGGACCCCAGGCCTCTTCTACGCCTTCCCTCCACTTTCCTTAATTCACAGAGTGCTCATTAAGGTCAGGAGGGATAAGGCGTAGGTGATTCTGGTAGCCCAAGACTGGCCACGCCAGTTCTGGTATCCAGATCTCCTCAGCCTCAGCTCCAGGCTCCCGAGGCGGCTTCCAGCGTGCCCGGACCTGATTGCCATTAATCATGGGAAGGTTCTCCATCCGGACCTTCAGTCCCTGCACCTGACAGCCTGCTTCCTGAGCGGCTAGAGTTCCAGGCCTTGGGTCTCTCCGACGAGGTCCTCAACGTTGTTGAGGCTTCCCGTGAGGAATTGACCAGAAAATGCTATGCCTTCAAATGCACGAGATTTTCCATTTGGTGCCAGGGCAAAGGGTTGGACCTTTTGTCCTGTCCAGTGGCTAGCATTTTGGACTATCTCTGGTCGCTCTTCCAGCAGGGACTTCGGTCGACGACCCTAAAGGTACACCTGGCAGACATCTCTGCTTACCGTGCGCAGGCCGGTCAGTAGTCGGTGGCACAGGAGAAGGTGGTCTGGCGCTTCTTCAAAGGCCAAGATAAGATATCCCCACTGGTGCAAGAACCTCCACCTCCGTTGGATCTACTGCTGGTCCTGGCAAAGCTCATGGGCAAGCCATTCGAACCGATGCACAAGTGTGACTTTTCGTCGTGGAAGACCACCTTATTGGTGGCTATCACATCAGCCAGAAGGACTGAGAAGTTACAGGCACTCTCTATCAAGTCTCCTTACCTGGTCTTCCCCAACTGAAATTCCTTCTGAACGTGGTGTCGGAGTTTTACCATAACCAGGTGATTACTCTGCTGGTGTTTTACCCCAGTTACACCTTGGAGGTAGAGTACAGGCTCCTCACTTTGGACCTGAGACAAACGCTTGCCTACTACAAAGAGTGAACGGCAGAAGTTCAGGGAGAGGTTCACTAGCTGTGTGTCAGCTACGCTGAAGTTGCACCTGACAGACCTTCAGCCAAGCGGACGATTGGCAGGTGGATCAATTCCTGCATCAGTCTCTGCTATAGGTTGGCGGTTAGGTAGCCTCCCGTAGGGCTTAAGGCTCATTCCACCTACCATGCTGCTACATCAGTGGCTGCTTCTAGGGACATCCCTATCCAGGATATCTGCTGGGCTGCTACCTGGAAGTCAGCACACACCTTCATTTCCCATTACCACATCGACCTTAAGTCATGCCGGGATGCTGGTTTTGGTACCTCAGTTCTCCAGTCCCTGTTCCCTAAGTAGGGGGTGTGCATCTCATCTCCCTCCTCCCGGAGAACTTCTAGAAGTCTGCCAATAACTGTGTATAGAACAACATATCCACGATCCTAGAAAAACAGGTTACTCACCTGTAACAGTAGTTCTAGGAGTGGTATATGTTGTTCATCCACACTGACCCACCCGAACTCCCTGGCTTCGATGCACAAACCTGGCTTCCAGCGGGCTAAGATCTGGCATCATGGGGTGGAGCCAAGGGTTATACCACCTGGGTGGGTGGGAGGAGACAGCTTGAAAACTTTCCGGCAACCTTAAAGGGGAAGACAAATCTGCCCGATAAGTGTGGATGGACAACATATACCACTCCTAGAACTACTGTCACAGGTGAGTAACCTGTTTTTTTTTTTTTTTTTATTCTGTGTGTTAATTTAGCTTAATTTTAATTATTTTAGTGGTTCTTTTTCAGTTTCATTCTGGTTCCTGTAACCGTGAAAACTGTGGTTTGCATCGGTTCCCTTTTGAGGTTTCTGATATCTAAACTGTTTTAAGATAATATATATATTTTTTATTTCAGTTCGCATTGTTTTAAAAACTGTTTTATTGTTTTGAACTGTAGAACCACAGCAGATGTTTTTGGCCTCTTTCTACGAAATTGGCAGACAGAAATATCTTAAAAGAAAACAGGCTCCACAGCAGTTAAATATTGTAAATGCTGTCTACGCTGGTTGGCAAAAGTAGGCTACTGTGACTTATGGTTTGATTATTTGAGCCCAGACCCTGATTTTGAAAATTGTGACCTCTGCAGAGTTTTTTGTCCTAAAACAAGAATCCTCCCACCCCACAATATCAATAGCTTTAGGCACTAATCTTGCCCCTGAGGCCGGGGTCCTGTTGCCTTTGCTGTGTCTGGATTCGAATCACTAACATTTTCCTTTTGTCCAATCTAGGCATTAAAAGTTTCCTGCTAGAAGTTAACTAGTCTGTTAAAAGCTCTTGTAAGTAGTTCACATATTTCAGCTGAGGAGTTCAGATCTCTTCTGAATAAAAGTGGCAATTTTGTGATGGAATGTAAATGTTTAAAACAACCAGCTGTTCACCCTGTACAAATACCACTCCAGGCCCGAATATAGTACTTGCTGGCCAACCATGCACAACCAGCCTGTGCTGTTCTGATGACATCAGACCTCGAGGGCGAAGCTCGAGAGGTAAGATGTGATCAGAAACCCAAGGTGACAGCTCGGGCTGGGTGGGCTTATGGTTGCTCAACCAGTATTTTTTATATTGTATTCAGTTTGTATTAAAAAAAAAAAAAAAAAAAAAAAAGTTTTTCACACCCCTCCCATATCATGCAGGCAGGTTCAGAGTGCTGTGAAAAACACCAGCTGCTTCAAGGATTTCCGATCAACTGTACCACAGAAGGGTACTACCGTGTTCCTTGACCTTTGAACTGCGGTACAACAAGGTGTCAGCTGGCATGGAAATCAATGTAGAACCAACCCTCACTGTACACTACAAAAATATTCTGATAATCTAGACGTCTCCATATAGTTTTACGATGATTTGTAGCAATTAAATGTCTGAAATCCTCAATGAATGACCAAAGGTGGATTTTTTTCATGCAGGTTTGTGAAACCTAATAGATCCAGTGATATTAACATCAGCCTCATCTTGCATCCAGATTTCTTGGAGTAGTACAGTGTCGAAACTTTGTTAAAAAGGAAAGACGTCTACATCTATGATCTTTTTCAAATCGCCTTGTTACTAGAAGTACTGAGATTTCTAGTTTTTTTATTACAGTTTGATAGACATGTGAGTGATCCTTCAAGATCTAAAATCCATTTTCTGTTTCGATTGTAAATAATTGCATAGTTACTCAATTTCTTCTTGTATTTAATTTGGTCTATGCTGTTTGGGAATTGGGACACATCTATCTGTATTGGGCCTACCTTTATGTAGCTGGCTTCTAAAAGAACTATCTGAGGACTTGCACATCAGTGAACTATCTTTATTTATTTTTTTTTTTCATAAAACCTTTTCTCCTGCTGGTTGCTGTGGGCGGGCTCTCAGCCCTGTGCCCGCCTCTTCTTATCTGGCAGCCATCTCTCGGCATCACCAAGCCCAAGATCCTCCATGAATAGCCCCCCAGTGGTGGGCCTGGGAAGGGGAAGGCCATCCTCCCCCACTCTGTAACTTTCGTTCAGATTTGGGCTGGTGATGGGGTGACAGTGCAGAACGGAGATTCTTTGAGAGTGAATATGGTGTACTGTCCCCACTTCTGGCAGAATTCCTTACCTCTTTAAATCTGTCCAGAAGGTCTTCAAGCTGGCTCCTCCCATCCACCCGGGTGGCATCCTCAGCACCACCCTGTTATGTCAGATCTTCCTTTCCACTGGATCAGACGGTTCCCTCCATAGCGTTTTGCGTTTGTGTAGGCCCTATCATTCTTCTCAAAATAAAAACAAAAACTTTTTGTCTTCGAATTGCTGTACAGGTTCACTGTTTTGGCATGAAGGACTCGGCAGCTTCTAAGTCAGCGCCCAGTTTTAAACATTACTCGTGTGTACAGAAGATGTTGAGCAGGGACCCTCATGCCACTTGCGTTTACTGCCTGGGCCATGAACATGACTCCCAGGCTTGCGGCCTGTGCTGCACTTTACTTCTCTCCACTTTGGAGGATCAGTCCTTGAGACTTTTGCTTGGATGACCAGTCAAGGGGATCCTTCCGTTCTGTCCAAGGACACCTGTCAGGCAGTCTCCTTGGCTGCAGGATCCGTTGAACAGTTGACAGCTTTCGAGGAAGCTGCAGCCCAGGCTACAGTGGGCTCTTCTTTGGTGTCCACACTGGTTCCACTGGGCTTTGGTACCTGTTTGACAGGGGCATTCCAGGACGTATGCCGGTCCATTCCTACCCTTGGGAAGGGCCCTTCCTGTGGATCTAAAACCTCTAAAAAGGACTCCAAGGTGGAAGCTAAAAAGTCCCGTTGCAGGACCTTGAGTGCTGTCGGACCTCGGATTCCCAGCCTTCTGCTTTATCGACTTTCATCGACAAGTCGGCATCAGCAGATGCTTTTGTTCAGATCACTGGTCTGGCCCCACTGAGCCCTTGTCGGGCCTGTCGGCTGAGACGCGAGCCAACCAGCCTGTCGAGATTTTCCTCAACCTGGTCAGCCCATTGTCGCAGGATATGGGGCATATTTCCCTTGCCAGGACTCATGTCCTGACTCTCCAGTCCTAAGGTGGGTCACATCAGCCTCCTGAGCCAGGCCGTAACCCTTGGGACACCGAGCTTGCAGGGGACCCTAAACGTCCCTTGCCGGTTCTCACCTCTCCCCTCCAGTGGTCGAGGTTCCGTAACTTAAGGTCGAGCAACCCTCACTGGAGTCACCAGTCTGGCTCTTGACACTCAGGAAAGCAGGGTCATTGCTGTCCCTGCTCTTCCTTCTCTTCGTGGGAAGATTGGCTCTGCTGCAAGTTCCGACGGTGCTACGAGGAGCTCATGTGGCAGCAGTTTATTTTGGGTACTGGGCCGAGTCGGTGCCCTTTCTGTCTTTGGTGCTCCCTTGGCTGCCGCCACCCTGGTCAGAATCTGTTCCGGCTCAGCCGCTCCCGGCCTCTCCACCTATTTGGGTAGGTCCCCTGCCACCTGAGCCAAAGAACACCCGTACTGCCCACGGGCTTCCTCGGTGGCTGTCTGTTACGGTCATTCAAGCCAGTGACCCCACAGGGTTAGCAAGGATTCAGGGGCTTGGCTGGTCTTCGGCGAATCCTTGGACAAATGACCTGGCTGGGAATGGGATCAGAGTAGTGCAAGAGGAATTTGAAGAGTTGGGGAGGGACCTTAGACAAGTAGCGTGTACGGTAACCTTCCTGGAGGTGCTGCCATTCTATGGCAAGGGTGATGCTAGGGTACTCTGCACCATGGGATTCAGTGACTGGTTGAAAAACTGGTGCGGAGCTCAGGGTTTTGGCTTCATTTGGGACTGGGGGTCCACCTGGAGGGATACAGGCCTATACTGGTGTGATGGTCTGCATCTGTCCAGGAGGGGAACTAGGATCCTAGGTGTTGGGTTTAAATGCTTAATTGGCAAGTATTTAAACTAGCCAAGGGGGGAGGCACTGAAAAACAGCAGGGAAAACCCTGCCCGCACCCCCCCAAACAAAACACAGTAATTAGAGAGGTAAACACCAAGGTAGAGAAGACAGTAGGAAGCAGGACAGGGATAAATGCAGAAAAAGGCAGTAAGGACAGGGATGGGTCTAAAAGGGGTAAGGCCATCAAAAAATGGAGGGTGGTGAGTAACAATGCCTGTAGTCTGTGTAACAAGCTCTCTGAACTAGTGGTCTTGATGCAAGAGGGACACCTGGATATCGTGGCAGTCATAGAAACATGGTACACAGAGAACCATGCCTGTGATGCCAACATACCATGGTTCACAAGCTACAGGAGGGACGAGGAGGGTAAAAGAGGAGGAGGAGGAATAGCACTCTATGTAAGGGAAGGGATCAAAGCAACAGAACTAAAGGATAAACTGGGAGTAGAGGAGGCAATGTGGGTCACCCTGGAGACAGGAAATGGCACCAGAATCCACACAGCGGTTATATACAGACCCCATCTCAGGGGGAGGCAGTGAACAAGGAAATGATAGAAGGCATCCTTAGAATGACAGAGAAAGGGGAGATATTATTGATGGGGGATCCGAATATGCCAGATGTTAACTGGAGCACCTTTACTGCAGCCACATCCAAGAGCAGGGTTATTCGCAATGCCCTACAGGGGGCATGCCTCAGGCAGCTAGTGGTGGAACCCACTCAGGAGGGAGCAGTCTTAGACCTGGTACTGTCAAACAGGGATGGAGAAAGGACGTCTGATTTAGAAGTGGGTAGCTATCTGGGAACAAGCACCACCAAACAGTGTGGTTCATGATAAACACAGCCATAGCATCAAGCCATACAAAAGCAAGAGCATTGCACTTTAGAGGGCTGACTTTGGGAAAATGGGAGAGTCCCTCAGAAAAGCACTAGCAAACGGTTTAGAAGGAGGGGTGGAGGAACAATGGGGAAAAATCAAAACAGCCATCACAGAGCCTTTGTGTGAAGCAAATCAATAAAATAAAATGAAGGAGAAAAACACTATGGTTCTCAAATGAGGTGGCTGGGAAGATTAAGGAGAAAAAGGTAGCATCCAGGAAGTATAAGGAAACACAGAAGTAGCAGGACAGAGAACTGTACCAGTTAAAGCAGAAGGAAGCAGGGAAGACAGTCAGAATAGCAAAGGCCCAAACTGAGGAAAAAATAGCCATCTCAGTTAAGAAGGGGGATAAAATCTTTTATATGTACATTAGGGAACGAAGAAAGACCAAGGGAGGGATAGTGAGGCTTAATAAAGGGAAAGGAGGGTGGGCAGAGGGTGGCAGTGAAAAAGCAGGGATACTGAACGAATACTTCTGCTCAGTATTCACAAAAGAAGAGGAGGCGGAGGTACCTAAATCAAAGAGTAGAAGCACTCTGGATAGGGAGGTCAGTACCAGTCCATTCACAGAAGAAAGGGTTCTGAAAGAACTCTTAAAACTGAAGGTGGACAAAGCAATTTGCCCTGACTGGATTCACCCAAGAATTCTAAAAGAACTAAGCATAGAACTAGTGATACCACTGACTACCCTTTTTAACAAATCATGGGAGGATGGTGTGGTACCTGAGGACTGGAGGGGGGGCGGATGTGATTCCCCTTCACAAAAGTGGGAACAAGACAGAGGCAGGAATCTACAAACCTATTAGTTTGACCTCAGTGGTAGGGAAAATGATGGAATCACTTTTGAGGGAAAGAATTTTTGAGTTCTTAAGTGGCCAGTGGGGCACAGGACACAAGGCAGCATGGATTCACAGCAGAAAGGTTGTGTCAGATGAATCTAATAGATTTCTTTGACTGGGTGACCAAAGTAGTAGTCAAGGGAGGGGCTGTGAACATGGCCTACCTAGATTTTGGCAAGGCATTTGACACAGTTCCACACAAAAGATTAATATACAAGTTAGCCAGCCTTAGAGTGGGTCCCAAGGTGGTAGCCTGGGTGAAAAATTGGCTGGACAACAGGACGCCAAGGGTAATAGTAAACTGAGTCCACGCTGAAGAAAGGGTAGTTACTAGCGGAGTACCGCAGGGTTCAGTATTGGGACCAGTCCTCTTTAATGTCTTTATAAGTGAAATTGCAGAGGGACTGGAAAGAAAAGTATGTCTCTTTGCAGACGACGCAAAGATCTGCAACAGGATCAGTACAGAAGGTGGGGTGGAAAAGATGCGAAGGGACTTGACAAGGTTGGAGGAATGGTCAACTATATGGCAGTTTTGATTTCATCACAAAGTGCAAAGTAATCCACCTGGGAAACAGAAACCCAGGGGAAGAGTACACAATGGGGCTGAGATACTAACAACAACAAAAAAGGAAAGAGACCTGGGGGTAGTCATATCAAATGACAGTAAGATGGGCAAGCAATGTGAGAAGGCAGTAGGGAGGGCTGGCAGGATACAGGGATGCATAGGGAGAGGCATCACCAGTAGGAAAGAGGAAGTTGTTATACCTCTGTACAGACAGTTGGTGAGACCGCATCTGGAGTAATGCATGCAGTTTTGGAGACCCCATCTCTGCAAAGACATAGACAGGATGGAGGCTGTCCAGAGGAGGGCAACTAAAGTGGTGCAGGGTCTGCACCAGAAGACATACGAAGAGAGTTTAAAGGGCTTAACATGTATACCTCCGAGGGAGGCATGATAGGAACTTTCAAGTACCTCAATGGAATCAACAAAGTCCAAGAGGGTGGCTTCTTTCATAAAAAGAGATGTGTAAGAACAAGGGGGCACAATTTGAAGATAGAAGGGGGTGGCTCAGAGGTAATGTGAGAAAGTATTTTTTCACGGAGAGGGTTGTGGATACATGGAACAGCCTTTCTGAGGAGGTAGTGGAGTCAAAAACAGTGGGGGAATTCAAGAATGCATGGGGCAGACCTAAGGCAATTCTAGTGGGGGATAGGAGGAAGTAGGCTGTTGGTTAACTAGGATCTGCAGCTCATCCATCAGGTAAGGAAATGGGCAGACTAGGTGGGCCAAGTGGCCCTTATCTGCCGTCAGATTCTACATTTCTATATTTACTGAAAATTCCTTGACCAAGGGCTTGGTTGCCGACTTAGTGTTCAGATGGATTGTTAATTTCAGGGATGTCGACAAGCCCCCTGACAAATAATCCAAGAAATTGGATAGTGCAGCCAAGAAGGTTTATGCGGCTTCATCCCTGAGCCTTAGGCAGGCTAGTTCTGCCTTAATGGTGGCCCACTTTACCCATGCCTTTTTGGGCACCCTTGACCAGGTGATCCCTTGCCTCTCAGCCAGCCTTCAGTTGATAGTCAAGCAAGTGCGGGACCAAGGCTACACTGTGGCTAAGCAGCAGCCTCAGACAGCCATGGACATTTGGTGATTCCTGTGCCAGGTCTGTGGCTGCCGCTCTGGCTATGCGCCGTATGGCTTGGCTGAGGATCTCGACCTTCACAATCATGGATGATACCCAGCACAAATTGCCGGATGTCCCCTTCCTCAGCACCCACTCGTTTGGCCAGAGATGGATGGTCATCTCAGTCGGATTGAGAAGTCTAGTACCATCTTGGACTCAGTCACCTCGACCAAAAAGGATGTAAACAGATTCAAACCCCAGAAGAAGTCATTTCGGCCCCATCTGGCCCCTGTGGCCAACCCATCCCAGACCTCAGCTGGGCACCAGTAGTCCTAGCATCCCAGTCCTAAGTCTGTGTCTTCTGTGGTACGGAAGCCTGGCAGTCGAGGCCTAGCCATGTCCTCCACTGGCCTTGCCTCCACCTCCAGGCCTGCCCAGTGACAGATTGCTGGGAACCTCCACAAAGGAGACCCACAGGAGGGTGGCATGGGATCCCACGGGGAAGGGAATAACTCCTGGTGGGGCACTCCATTGTTAGGAAGGTAGAACTGAGGGAGGAAGGGGAGAAGGAGGTAAGGTGCCTGCCTGGCGTCATGGCTTGGAGGCACAGGGGGCGAATCCTCAGGATCGCTGGAGCAGCTGCACAGGAAAGAGAGCTTGATGTCATTGTCCACCTAGGGACAAATGACCTGGCTAAGAAAGGGATCAAAGCAGTGCAGGAAGAGTTTATGGAGTTGGGAAGGGGCCTTAGACAAGTAGCACGCACAGTAACCTTCTCAGAGGTGCTGCCTGTCTATGGCGTAGGTGAGGCTAGGGTGTGCCACACCATGGGATTCAATCAGTGGTTGAAAAACTGGTGCAGAGTTTAGGGATTTGGCTTCATTGGGGACTGGGGGTCCACCTGGAGTGATGCAGGCCTATACTGAAGTGATGGTCTGCTTCTGTCCAGGAGGGGAACCAGGATCCTAGGTGATATGTTTAAATGCTTCATTGGCAAGCATTTAAACTAGCCGGGGGGAAGGGGGCACTGGAAAGGAGCAGGGAAATCCTAGCCCCCCCAAAAAGTCAGGGTAGTAAGTGAGGTAAACACCAAGTTAAAGATGTTGATAGTGAGAAGGGCAGGGGTAAATGGAGAAAGTGATTCTCAAAAGAGGTGGTGGGGAAGGTCAGGGAGAAAAAGATAGCATTCATGAAGTATAAGGAAACACAGAAGGAGCAGGACAGAGAGCTGTACCAGTTAAGGCAGAAGGAAGCAGGGAAGGAAGTCAGAATAGCAATGGCCCAAACTGAGGAAAAGATAGCCAACTCAGTTAAGAAGGGGGATAAAACCTTTTATAGGTACATCAGGGAGCGTAGAAAGACAAAGGGTGGGATAGTGAGGCTGAATAGAATGGATGGTGGGTGGGCAGAGAGGGGCAGTGAAAAAGCAGGGATACTGAACGAATATTTCTGCTCAGTATTCACACAAGAGGAGGAGGGGAAGGTGCCTAATCCAATTAACAGGAGTTTCTGGATAGGAGGTTGATCCCAGTCCTTTCACAGAAGAAAGGGCTCTGAAATAACTCCCTAAAACTGAAGGTGGACAAAGCATTGGGGCTTGATAGAATTCACCCTAGAATTTAAAAGAATTATGAGAACTAGTGAAACCACTGACTACTTCTTTTTACAAATCATGGGAGGATGGTGTGGTACCTGAGGACTGGAAGAAGGCGGATGTGATTCCCTTCACAAAAGTGGGAGCAGGACAGAGGCAGGAAACTACAGACCTGTCAGTTTGACCTCTGTGGTAGGGAAAGTGATGGAATCACTTCTGAAGGAAAGAATTGTTGAGTACCTAGAGGCCAGTGGGGCACAGGACCTAAGGCAGCATGGGTTCGCAGTGGGAAGGTCATGTGAGACGAATTTAATTGATTTCTTTGACTGGGAGACAAAAGTAGTAGACCATGGAGGGGCTGTGGACATGGCTTACCTAGACTTTAGCAAGGCATTTGACACAGTGCCACACAAAAGATTAATAGTCAAATTAGCCAGCCTGGGAGTGGGTCCCAGGGTGGTAGCCTGGGTAAAACATTGGCTGGACAACGAGACACAGAAGGTAATAGTAAATGGAGTCCACTTTGAAGAAAGAGGGGTTACTAGTCAGGTACGGCAGGGTTCAGCACTGGGCCCAGTCCTTTTTAATGTCTTTATAAGTGACATTGCAGAGGGACTGGAAGGAAAAGTATGCCTCTTTGCAGATGACACACAGATGTGCAACAGGGTTGATACACAAGGAGGCATGGAAAGAATGAGAAGGGACTTGGCCAGGTTGGAAAAATGGTCAGAAGTATGGTAGCTTGGATTCAATGCAAAGAAGTGCAAAATAATGCACCTGGGAAACAAATACCAGGGAAGATTACACGGGGGTAGCAACAACAAAATGGAAAGGGACCTGGGTTAATTATGTCAGATGACTGTAAGGTTAGCAAGCAATGTGAGAAGGCAGTAGGGAGGGCTGGGGGGATACTGGGATATATAGGGAGAGGCATCACCAGTTGAAAACAGGAAGTTGTTATCCCTCTGTACAGACAGTTGGTGATACCCCATCTGGAGTACTGCGTCCAGTTCTGGAAACCCTATCTCCGCAAGGACATGGACAGGATAGAGGCAGTCCAGAGGAGGACAACTAAAATGGTGCAGGGTCTGCATGAGAAGCCATACAAGGAGAGGCTAAAGGAGCTTAATATGTATACCCTTGAGGAAAGGAGGGGGGGACATGATAGAAACTTTTAAGTACCTCAGTAGAATCAACAAAGTCCAAGAGGGTAGCATCTTTCAGAAAAAGAGATGTGCAAGAACAAGGGACACAATTTGAAGATTGTTGGGGGGTTCAGGGCAATGTAGGAAGTGTTTTTCACAGAGAGGGTGGTGGACACATGAAACAGCTTTCCTGAGGAGGCTGTGGGGTCTAAAACTGTATGGAGAATTCAAGAATGCATGAGACAGACATGCCAAGCGGTGCTTGTCTGCCGTCAAAGTCTGTGTTTCTATGTTGAGGGGTGCCCCCTCTCTGCACGTCCTGTCTTCCCATAGGGGGTCTGGCTCCACTACTTTCTTTCTGCCTGGTCCAGTATTACCACAGACAAGTGGGTGCTGGGACCTCTGGGATACCTTCTTTCATGTCCCCGTCCATCCAGCCCACTGGCGGTTTCTCCGGCTCTGCATAGCGGAGACCCTCTAAGTTCCATGCCATGCCTTTCGGCCTCTCTTCAGCCCCAAGGGTCTTCAACAAATGCGTAGCAGTGGTGGCTGCCTTCCTGAGGTGCTGAGGTGTCTGTATGTACCCATACATGGATGATTGGCTGATTGCAGCCCCCTCCAGGGTGGAGGTGGAGCGGTCCAGGGATCTGGCCCTCCAGACCTTCTTGATCCTTGGCCTCCTGGTCAAAGAGGCCACATCAGAACTTGTACCCTAGCGCATGATTCACTTCATCGGGTCGGAGCTTGAATCTTTCCTCCTTTGCCTGATCATTTCAGGTTGGGCAGTTGTGCCAGGGACTTCCTGTGCCTCCTGGGCTACATGGTTGTTGCACCAGCATGGACCATTGGGCCCGCTGGAGAATACAGTTCCTGCAGTGAGGGCTGGCCCGCCAGTGGTCTCAGCATCAGGACTACTTCGATCAAGCGACCACAGTGACCCAGCAGATGCAGGATGTCATCCAGTGGTTACTGGTCCTGGAACATCTTCAGAAAAGAGTCCACTTTGTCTGCATAGAGCTGATGGTCACTCTTACGACCGATGCCTCCCTGATGGGCTGAGGTGCCCACCTGGGACAACATGGGGTCCACGTCATCTGGTCCCCCTAGGAGTCCTGACGTCACATCAACCTGCTGGAGCTTCGAGTTGTTCGTCTGGCTTTGACAGTCTTCACTCCACATCTCCAGGGTCAGGTCATCCAGGTCTGGACAGACAACATAACGACCATGTACTAACTTAACAAGCAGGGTGGGCACATTCCCTGCCTCTGCAGGGAGGCTCGCTGCATCTGGACCCTTGTGCTCAGCCTCAAAGTCAACCTGCTGGCCATTCATATGGCTCGAGTGTTCGATCAGTTAGTGGACACCATCAGCCAAAAAGGAAAGGTGTCTTATGAATTGTTCTTTCATCAGGAGGTAGTGGACCATCTGTTCTCCCATTAGGCACCCCTTCGGTGGATCTGTTTGCCTCCTGGCAGAATGTCGAGCTGTGGCTGTTTTGTGCCCCCCCCCCCCAACAAAATGGGTTATGCTGCAGGGGGATGCCTTTGCAAGGCCCTGCACCCAGGGCCTCCTTTATGCTTTTCCTCTGATCCACAAGGTGGTCTTCAAAGCTTGGAGGGACAAAGTACTGATGATCCTGGTGGCTCTGGCTGGCCCACCAGTTCTGGTACCCTGATCTCTTCAGCCTCAGCAGCAGGCCTCCGTGGCATTGTGACTTTGCCAGGACCTGCTCTCATGCTCTTGGAGGAAGGTCCTCCACTCGGACCTTCAGTCCGTGCACCTGACAGCCTGGTTCCTGAGCAGCTAGAGTTCTAGGCTCTGGGTCTCTCCGACAAGGTCCTCCATGTAGTTGAGGCCTCTCTGAAGGAGTCGACTCGTCGGTGTTATGCCTTCAAATGGAAGAGATTCTCCATTTGGTGCCAGGACCGGGAGCTGTTCCTCCTGTCCTGTGGCTAGCATCCTCGACCACCTGTGGTTCCTCTCTCACTTGGGCCTTCGGTCGACAATGCTCAGGCTATATCTGGCAGCCATCTCTGCATACTGGGTGTGGGCTGGTATGCCGACGGCGCTGGAGAAGGTGCTCAGGCGCATCTTCAAGGGTTTTTACCACATTTCCCCTCTGGTGCATGAACCAACACCACCTTGGGACTTGTTGCTGAAGTTGGCAATGTTCATGTGCAAGCCATTCCAACCATTGTACAGGTGTGAGGTGTCACGCCTATTGTGGAAGACTACTTTCTTGGTGGCCGTCACATCCACCAGAAGGATCAGTGAGATCCACGCGTTCTCAGTGTAGTCTCCTTCCTGGTCTTCCACAGGGACAAGGTTGTCCTTTCACTCAACTTGAAGTTCCTTCTGAAGGTTGCCTCGATGTTTCACCTTAACCAGGTGATCAGTCTCCCGGTGTACTTCACCAACCATACCTCTGAGGCCGAGCACAGGATCCATACTCTGGACCTGCAGTGAGCGCTTTCCTACTATAAGGAACACACAGTTGGAGTTCAGGGAGAGGTTTGCAAGCTGCTTGTCACCTGTGCTGAAGCCACATCTGGCAGACCGGCAGCTAAGCGGACAATTGGCAGGTGGATTGTATCTGGCATTGGCCTCTGCTGTAGGTTGGCTGGTAGGGGGCCTCCCACAGGACTAAGGCTGATTCCATCAGACATACCACTGCCTCGGGAGCTGCTTCTAGGGATGTCCCTCTTCAGGAGATCTGAAAGGCTGCTACCTGGAAGTTGGCACACACCTTCATCTGCCATTACTACATCGACCTTCAGTCACACTAGGATGCTGATTTTGGATCCTCAGTTCTCCAATCTCTGTTCCCTAAATAGGGGGTATGCGACTTGTGTGCACCTGTAGAACTGCTAGGAGTCTGCCAGAGTTGTGGATAGTACCTCATATCCACACCCCTAGAAAACAAGTTACTGTAGATCTTCCATAGAGTGGTCTCTTGCAGTAGGTAATACTTTTGGGTATCCAGCAGAGGTCGCTGTGGTGCACGGCTGCTCTTCTAGCAGTTTTTCTCCAGGGACCGCTCACACATGACATCGGCTTCCTGTTTCCTATATAAGTGTGGGGGCGGTCCCTGGTCCTTAGTTCCTTTTTTTGCCGTTTTCAGCTTGCTTGCAGCAGGTAGAAGAACTTCTGAAAACAGCAGTCATCAACGAGAAACAACATTGAATATTCTAAGAACAAGGGGGCTCACCAACAAGAGCTCCTCCATCTACTGATCTACATTTCTGGACACACACAGAGCAGGAGTACCCCTCCTCACCCTCTATGCTTCTCTTTCTCATCGATGGCCACCAAACCGTCGATGCATCTATAATTTCATTGACGGCAATAACCGTCAATGTTCTCATCAATAGCTACCAACGTCGATGATAAATTAATATTCTCATTGACTGCCCATAACCCTCAACATCCTCATCAGTGGCTACCACCATCGATGATGCATCCATATTCTCATTGATGGACATCCCTGTCAACGATGCATCCCTATTTCTTGTCAATGGCTGTCCCGTGTCGATGGTGCATCATTATTCTGCCTGCTCATTGATGGGACATTTTTTCACTTCCTCGACAACAGTGCTTCCAGCACTAAAAAAAGGAAATACATAAATAACCCTTTCTAGGTTCCGTTAGATTCACAGAGCAGGGGAGACCACTCTGAAGAAAGGGGGGTTACTAGTGGGGTCCCGCAGGGTTCAGTACTGGGTCCAGTCCTTTTTAATGTCTTTAAGTGACATTGCAGGGGGACTGGAAGGAAGAGTATGCCTCTTTGCAGCTGACACAAAGATCTGCAACTGGGTTGATAAACAAGGAGGCGTGGAAAGGATGAAAAGATACTTGGCAAGGTTGGATGAATGGTCATAAGTATGGCAGCTTGGATTCAATACAAAGAAGTGCAAAATAATGCACCTGGGAAATAAAAACCCAGGGGAAGAGTGCACAATTAGAGGGGAGGTAGTAACAACAACAAAAATGGAAAGGGACCTGAGGGTAATCATGTCAGATGACATTAAGGTTGCCCAGCAATGTGAGAAGGCAGTAGGGAGGGCTTGGAGGATACTGGGATGTATAGGGAAAGGCATCACCAGCAGAAAACAGGAAGTTGTTATTCCTCTGTACAGACAGTTGGTGAGACCCCATCTGGAGTACTGCATCCAGTTCTGGGGACCCCATCTCCGCAAAGACATAGACAGGATGGAGGCAGTCCAGAGGAGGGCAACTAAAGAGAAGCCATATGAGGAGATATTAAAGGAGCTTATTATGTATACCCTTGAGGAAAGGAGGGAGAGGGGGACGTGATAGAAACCTTTAAGTACCTCAATGGAATGAACAAAGTCCAAGAAAGTAGCATCTTTCAGAAAAAGAGATGTGCAAGAACAAGGGGACACAATTTGAAGATAGAGGGATGGACAGCTCAGGAGCAATGTGAGGACGTCTTTTTTTTTTTTACAGAGAGGGTGGTGGACGCATGGAACAGCGTTCCTGAGGAGGTTGTGGGGTCTAAAACTGTGGGAGAATTCAAGAATGCATGGGACAGACACAAGGCAGTTCTTGTGGTGGGTAGCAAGAAATAGGCTGTTGGTCAACTAGGATCTGCAGCTTATCCAGTTGGTAGGGAAATGGGCAGACTAGGTGGGCCAAGCAGTCCTTAACTGCCGGCAAAGTCTACATTGCTATGTTTCCTCAAGCTCTGTACTTCACACCTCAACGGCCACCGAACAGGTGTCCCTCCGTCGACAGCAGGCCCGCATATTTTTTCTTTAGTAAATGGGGCTTCATAAAGAAAACAATGGCTTATGCCATGTTTCTACCCCTCCACCCTCTTAGGTGGACAGTTGGAGGGATCAGGCAGACAGAGATTAGAACCCTGGACTTTACCTCCTGGGGCAAGACCTGCTCAGGCTACACATCCACTCCCCTCCATCACCCCCCTTGTGTCTCAAACACCCCCCCCCCTTCTCAGAAGGAACTGGACGTCTCCACTGCAGTACGGCACTTCTTGTATGCCTTACGGCACTCCCAGCCCTCCGATCCAAGGGGGCAGGGCAGCCCTCCGTGATCTCTTACTCGTCCGCCAAAGAATTTTCATGATGACCAGGATCCATTCCCACCCTGGTCGCTTCTCCTTATATGGAAGACTATTTTCAGATGAACAAAGTGCTCCCAGTTGACTTTACCAGTGACCTTGAACACGAAGATTTCCAGGAGCTGAGGTTTCTTCCTCAGTCTCCCTTTTTCAGAAATCTCTTCTTTGGATAAAGGCCTGCCTAGAATCCACAGCACCCCTACTGATGACCGTTCATTCCACGAAATGATGATACAAATATAGAAAATGATAAGATTCTCTACCACAAAAACATGACAAAATAAGCATGTGGCAGAATACCTTGATCTGCCAGAAGAGCCCATTTTGGTGGTTTCCCCACTAATTCAAACTTACCAGAATACCGTGCTGGCTGCTTGATACCAGCCTCCAGCTATCTCAGCTGTTCCCTGTAAGGTGGATCATATTTATCAAGCTCCTTTGGTTCATCCCTTCCTTCAAGCTATCCCAGAAGTGGACTCTGCTCTGCCACTCATGATCACATGAGCTCCTTACCACCTGATAAAGAATCCCAAAGACTTGCCTTTCTGGAGAAACAGCTTTTTTTATCCAGTGCCATGAATATCAGAATTCTAAATTATATGGGTTATATGATTAAATACCAATATACCCTTGGGCTTATCAGTCGCCTCCCTCCTTCACCAGAATGGGAGCAATTATTGACTACTATGTCAACTAGTAATGCTATTTCCCATCACCTACCCAGGTTGGGATAGGATGCTGTAGATACTTCGGCCCGACTGTCAGCTATTGACATTTCTTTGCGACGCCACACCTGGCTCTGCTTTCAGGCCTTACACCTGAAGTGCAACATAAAGTAGCTAATGCACCTTTTAATGAATCCAGGTTATTCGGGCCAGGTACTCAAAACTTTACTGGATGATTTAAAGGCATCAGGAGGGACTCTGTGTACAGTTCGTGGCATATACCATACTCTGCATACAACCTACAAAACTCCATCCTCTTCCAGTTTTGAAAGAGGTGGAAAATACAGAGATACCAATACAGACGGCTATTAAGATTGTACTCAACCCACAAGACGAACCCTCTGCTACCCGTGGCTCTCTCCGCCTCGGGGCTACAGCCCCACATCCAGTGACCCACTAGGGTTTTTTTCTTTTCCCACTGTGACAGTATGGACACTGCGCAGTCAGAAAACTATGATGTGGTGAAAAGCAAAATCCTGAAAAGGTTTGACATCTCCGGAGAGACATACAGGCAGGGATTTTGATCTTTGAGGTACAACTCTGTCATCAATCCTCGAGAAGCCTTCACTCGACTTGGAGAACTCCTGATAAAATGGATCCAACCAGAGAGTAAAATAGTACCACAGATCGACACATTTGCCATGGAGCAATTCATCAACATCTTGCCTACAGGTGTGCAGCTGTGAGTAAAGGAACACCGACCAGAGAGTGGGGAACAGGCTGTTTCTTTGGCCGAGGACTACCAAATGGCCATGTAGACGCCACAGCAGCGAGGTAACAACCAAGCACTGGTAAGATACTCTTCTTCCCATTTAAACTCCAAGCCTGATAAGAACTCAGGTGGGGGTAACAAATCTGGGCCCAAAGACGTCTGCTATAAGTGTAATTAGCCAGGCCATTTTGAAATAAACTGCCACAGTAAGAAGAGTGGCACTGGAGCAGATTTATCCATGGCAAATTGGGGCAAGTACTTAACAGATGTGAAGGTGGGGGATAAGACTGTGAAGGGACTCATTGATTCAGGAAGCAGACAGACCCTAGTGCATATTAAAGTGCTGGGAAATCAGTGTGCAAAGGAACCAGGTACTGGTGTCATCTGCATCCACAGGGACACTCGATACTATCCCACCACCCAAGTGACTCTGACTGTTAAGGGTGTGTCGCACCAAATGAACGTGGGGTAGTACCCAAGTTACCTGTACCTGTGATTATTGGAAATGACTTCCCAGGATTTACTGAGTTGATCAAAGAAGAAGTAAATCCTGATATTTCAGCAGTTGTGGTGACAAGAGCTCAGGCAAATAAATTTTCAGATGGTGGGGACACTTTTCCTTTCAGTGATTTTGATTCGGACTTGTTTGAGCGCAGCTTCAAGATCCCGAAATCCAAGAAAGAAAGAAAGGCGATGCCTGAAGAAACTGTGGCAACAAATGACTAATGGGCATAAAGGATTAAAATATGAAAATGCTGAAACTAAATTGAAAACTGATTGTGATTTTCTTTCAGAAAAGCTAACAGTGTTTCTCTCCAGGGTTATTTCAAGCAGCTGGAGGTGAAACCAAAACAGGGTGGACCAATGTTTAAAACATGTAATGGGTTACTGTACAGAATTTTGGTTAAACCTCAGACACAGGAACAGGCAGAACAATTGGTTATACCACAAAAGTATAGAACAGAGTTGTTCCAGATAGCACATGATAGTCCTATGGCTGGTCACTCAGGGAGGGATCGAGCCCTTGCCAGATTGCTGTATAGATTTTACTGGCCTAGAATTCATGAAGATGTTGCTACCTATTGTAATTCATGTGCTGAGTGTCAGAAAGTAGCCCCAGTCACTAGAAAAGACAAGGTCCCCTGGTGCCCCTACCCTTAATAGATGTGCCATTTGAGAGAATCGCAATGGATGTGGTTGGTCCTTAAAGTTTAGACAAAAGTGAAAAGGGTAATAGAGTTATCCTAGTAGTATGCGACTATGCTACTCGATACCCAGAGGCTGTTCCAATGCATACTGTTACAGCCCCGGAAGTTGCAGCAGAGCTTGCCAACATTTTCAGCGAAGTGGGCATACCTAAAGAGTTGATTACTGATCAGGGTAGTAATTTTGGTGCTGTATTACTTAAGGAGCTATACAGACTATTTATTTGTTTATTAGATCATCGGTTTACAGACCTTTGAGTCATAGACTCATTTACAAAGGCACCTCGTCAGGAGAGCAGTACATCACAGCAAACAAAACAGTACAGTACATAATGCTTAGATTAAAAAAGCAACCACTACTAGATATTACTGCCATAAGAACCTCCCCCTATCACCCCAGACAGACTGTCTTGTTGAGTGTTTTAACCAAACCCTAAAATGCATGTTAAAAAGGTTTGTGGAAGGGAAAGATTGGGACCAATACTTGCCTTACCAACTTTTTGCCTACAGAGAAGTGCCACAGGCATCAACAGGGTTTCCACCATTTGAAATGCTGTATGGTAGGCAGCCAAGAGGGCCACTGGATGTGATAAAAGAAACGTGGGAAGATAACCCCACTCAGAAACAATCTATAACTTCCTATATGTGTGCCCTAAGAAAGAAGCTGGCAAAATATGTTGTTTTGCCCTCCATTTAGAGGCTGGGTCAATGATCACTTCAGACAAATAGGTACTCCAAATTAATACAGAGGGGTCATACTCTGGAATTTATTTCCAGGCCCCCCACCTTCATCCTCCCCTACGTATTCATTATTCATCAGATCATATACCTATCCTTCAAGAGGACTTAAGGGCTCTACTGGTGACACAGGCCATTTCTCCAGTACCTCCCTCACAACATCAAAAGGGATTCCACACCCACTTCTTTCGGGTACCCAAACAAACTGGCGACCTCGGTCCAGTACTGGAACTCAGAAAACTGAACCTTGCTATCCAGTACAAATGATTTTGCATGATAAACTTGAATTCTATCATGCCAGTACTGAAACAAGGAGATTGACTTTGTGCCCTAGATATGAAGGGTGCCTACCTGCATTTCCCTATCCATCCTGCTCTTCGTCTCTACCTGCTAGGTTGACACTACCAGTTTCAAGCACTCCGGTTTGGCCTCTCCTCGGCCCTGAGTGTGTTCACCCAATACCTAGAGGTAGTTGCAGCAGCTTTACAAGGGAAAGGGCACTTTATCTTCCTGTATCTAGATAGCTGGCCAATCAAAGCAGAACAGCTTTGCTTTCTTACCTAGAAGCTGCCCTGTGAATATTTTCACACTCTAGGGATCACAGTCAATTGGCCAAAGTCCAACCTGACCCCGACTCAGTCTCCAATATATTGGAGCCGTCCTAGATACAGTCTCAGCCAGAACTTACCTTCTAGCTGTCCTGCAGGCCACACCCTTGTCTCTGGCATCTCACATACAGACTCAGAAAGTAGTCACAGGTAGTCAACTGCTATGCCTTCTGGGTCACATGGCATCCTTACGGTAGCACTCACCCATCTTCATTTGAGACCTATTCAGTGAACCCTCCAGCATCAGTGGTTTCAAAGAACAAGAAAAATTTGAAGGCCAGATCAGAGTGACTCCCTCTCTGATGTCAACTCTGACTTGATGGTCAGTCGAAACCAATTTATGACAAGGAATGCCTTTTTAGTCCCTCCCTCCCACGCAGACATTCACCACAGATGCTTCCCTGGCAGGATGGAGCGCACACCTGGATCCTTATTGGATACAGTGTGAGTGGACTACTTCTCTCCCTCAGCCTCACATCAGTCTCCTAGAGCTGAGGGTAGAGCGGGGGGGGGGTGACAGATGAGGAAATCATGGAGGGCAGAGTTTGGGAGGGTTTGAAGGCATTG
This sequence comes from Neoceratodus forsteri, assembly GCA_016271365.2. Lineage (NCBI taxonomy): Eukaryota > Metazoa > Chordata > Ceratodontiformes > Ceratodontidae > Neoceratodus > Neoceratodus forsteri. The sequence continues at coordinate 1,077,996,722 of CM028130.1, forward strand.
AAGGTGGATAAGGCACCAGGCCTAGATGGCATCCACCCCAGGGTACTGAAGGAGCTGGCAGAGGTCCTTGTAGGACCTTTGGCAGATCTGTTTAATGCCTCACTACATTCGGGGTTTGTACACCTCAGGACTGGAGGATGGCTCATGTGGTGCCCCTCCACAAGAGTGGCCCCAAGGGTGAACCGGGAAACTATAGACCAGTGAGCTTCACATCCATCGTGGGTAAGCTAATGGAGACTATCCTGAAGGAAAGGCTGGTGGCCCTCCTAGAGGCCAAAGGACTACAGGACAGCAGACAGCATGGCTTCATACGGGGCAGATCCTGCCAAACCAACCTGGTGGAGTTCTATGACTGGGTAACTAGGCAACTGGACAGGGGCCATGCAGTGGATGTCCTGTATGTGGACTTCAGTAAGGCATTCGACTCGGTGCCGCATGGAAGGCTGGGAAGTAAGGTAGTAGGCACGGGGCAGGTGCAAAGCTGATGAGATGGGTAGGGAACTGGCTTCAGGGAAGGCAACGGAGGGTGGTGGTGGGTGGGGAGCTCTCACACCCAAGAGTAGTGACGATCTGTGTCCCACAGGGCTCGATGCTGGGACCAGTGTTGTTTGGGATATTCATTGCAGACATGTCATTGGACATCAAGAGCAAGATCAGTCTGTTTGCTGATGATACCAAGGTAGGAGCAGTGGTGGATGACCTGGGGGATGGCAGGGGTTGCAGGATGATCTGGTAAAGCTTGAAACCTGGTCAGACACCTGGCAACTGGGCTTTAATGCCAAAAGTGCAAGGTGCTGCATTTTGGGATGATGAACCCAGGAAGGAGTTACCAGCTGGGGGGAGTGCAGCTAGCCCAGACAGAGGAGAAGGATCTGAGGGTGCTCATTACAGAGTCCATGAACAACTCGGCACAGTGTAGGAAGGCAGCTGCAAAGGCCAACAAAATGCTGCGTTGTATTGCAAGGGGTATATCCTCGAGGAGGGAGGAGGTGATTCTGCCACTGTATAGGTCATTAGTTAGACCAAACCTGGAGTACTGCGTGCAGTACTGGCACCTGTATCTGAAGAGGACATTAGTTACTGGAGGGTGAGCGAGGCTACAAAGATGATCAAGGGGCTGGGGGACTTATCATACGAGAGGAGGCTGAGGGAGTTGAACATGTACTCACTGGAGGAGAGGAGGGACAGGGGGCATGATTGAGACCTTTAAGTACATGAAAGGAATAAACAAGACAGGTATAGAGGGGCTGTTCAAAGTAAGGGAGGGGTGGGACACCAGGGGCCATGATATGAGACTGGAGGGAGGAAGGTTCAGGAGGGAGATGAGGAGACACTTTTTTACAGAGAGGGTGGTGGCTGGGTGGAGTGCGTTACTTGCAGAAGTTGTATCCAGTAGAGCAGTGGACCACTTCAAAAGGGGATGGGACAGGACAAGGGGCAGGGTCAATGAAGGGGAAGGGTGGAAGGGAAGGGCAGCTGCAGAATAAGGGGTGCTAGCTGCACATTCGAGCAGACTTGATAGACCTCTAGGCCTTTATCTGCTGGCAAATTTCATATGTCTGTATGTTCGTACTGTATGTATTCCACTTAGCCCTTCTGGCATTCCAACCTTTCATGACTCTAGACCATTGCTGATCCAGTCAGACAACACTGTAGTGGTGTTCTACCTCAGCAAGCAAGGAGGTGCTCCACTCTTCATCCTCTTGACTCAAAATTAAAGAACCTTGTTACATCCCAACCTGAAGGCTCTACTCCTTCACGCTTGGCTCCTGAGGACCCTTTCATAATTAGATTACAAGTGTCCTTTCCTGTTGCCAATATTCTCTTGGCCTCCTGTAAGCCAGCAACAAGAGCAACATACAATTCCAAATGGAAACGCTTTTCCATACGGTCAGCCTCTCGATTTTTGGACCCTTCTCTTGTCCACTGACAAAGGTTCTGGACTACCTGGCCTCACTATCTGAGTCCGGTTTAAGGTACTTATCTATCAAAGTCCACTTGGCTGCCATCTCGGCTTTCCATGAACCTCTTGATGGCAGGTTACTGTAGCAACATCATCTAGCTAAGATGTTTTTGAAAGGAATGTTACATATTAAACCTCCTATTAGAAGACCTACTCCTCTGTGGTATCTCAATTTTATGATAGAAAAATTGACTCTTGAACCTTTTGAGCCAGCAACTACTTGTGAATCTCATTTTCTTTGATGGAAAACCCTATTTCTGTTGGCTGTCACTTCCACTCAACGTATTTCCAAGCTTCATGCCCTCATGTGTAGGGAACCTTACTTGATTTTCCGCAAAGACAGGGTGGTCCTTCATACCAACCCTTCCTTCCTTCCTAAAGTAGTCTCCAGACATACTTTAGATCAGTCTTTGGAGCTTCCGGTCTACTATCCTGACTACTCCAGTCAGGGTGAACTTCTACTATATACTTTAGATGTCCATCGTATGTTATGCTACTATACTAATTGGACAAAATCGATTAGTAAGATGTCTCAGCTGTTCATCTCTTTTGCTCCAAGTCGTGATGGCCTCCCAGTTGCTAAACATATTCTTTCATCCTGGTTGGCAAATTGTATTACATTTTATTACAAAAAATACAACAAGCCTTTACCTGGACCTGTCCAAGCCCACTCCACCAGAGCTACGGCCACCACTGCGGCTTGCTTTAAAGGAGCCTCCATTTCAGATATCTGTAATGCAGCTACCTGGTCCATGATTCATACATTCACAAGGCATTACAATCTGGATATTGCCTCACAACATAGAGTGGCTTTTGGCTGTGCGGTCCTATAAGGTCTTCTATCATAACTGTCCTCCCACATGGGCATTACTGCTTGGGATTCATCCCAAAAGTATTACCTACTGCAAGAGACCACTCCGTGGAAGATAGTACAGTTACGTAAAAACTTACTGAAATAGTAGATCTTCTAGGAGTGTCTCTTGCAGTAGGTTTATTCCCACCCTCCGTCCCCCTCTTTCTCTAACAGAGGAACTTCTGGTCCAGTGACACTGGGTTGGGACTCCTTTTGTACCTCATCTTCCCCTCAGTCCTTGCTTTGCCTGCTGAATCCAGAGGGGGAAACTGAGTATACCAGGGACTGCCCACACTTGTGTAGGAAACAAGAAGCTGATGTCGTGTGCATGTGTGGGCGGTCCCTGGTGAAAAAACTACTAGAAGAGCTGCCATGCGCCACAGCAACCTCTGCTGGATACCCAAAAGTATTACCTACTTCAAGAGACACTCCTCAAAGATCTGCTGTTACAGTAAGTTTTTACGTAACTGTACTTTCTAAAAGTGAGATATGGTGTACATCCATGCAACCCACCTGACCTCTGGCAAGTGGCACATAACAGGTAAGGTGCACAGCACCTTAGCTCTCTACTGCACTGGGCTGGCTTGGGAGTAAATTATTTTGAACTAAATCATGGAACATGACAGAACATCCCAAATTTTAGCTTCTGGATTTGAAATGAATGTATGCACTCCCCTTTCCCATGGAAGCTGACTGTTGGATGGAGGGTGGGTAAGGAGAGGATGGCAGGTGGGTCACTGAAATCTACATGTCTGGATTAACCAAACACTGGGATGAAGAATCAGCTCAAGGATTGCTGCTTGTGCTTCCTTTCTTGTTCTCCTGAGTGAGGAGGCAGTATAGTGCAGTGGGTTAAGGCTCTGAGCTACAGATCTGGAGACCTGGGTTTGAATCCCACAGCTGTCTAGGTGCATACTGTGTGATCCTGAGCAAGTCACTTAACTTCCTTGTGCTTCCAGGTCACATCTGGAAACAAGCTTTGGCTTAGTGTGCTACTGGTTAAACAGTGTTCCCTTTCCCTTGCAGCTCTCTGAAAGCACAGAGTAGGCATTAATCAACCCAATGTAACAGATGTGTTGACATTTAAGCTAACGTTCCTCTAGAAACTTGAAAGGTGTTTATATATTATGAAATAAACCTCCGGTCTGCTTGTCATTTCTGTGTATAACAAAAATTTTAAATAAGCTTTGTTTAAAAAAAAAAAAGTACACACACCCTTATTGTTGGCCACAATAAGAAGTGAGATGCAGGATCTCGGTTCTTATTCTGTAAATTAGTTTAAGATGGTTCAGATTTTCCCTATGAGGAACCATCAGGTTACTCTTTGATGTTGGCCTTATTCAAGATAAGGCTATCCAGTTTTCCAAGGCAGCTTCAGAGTAATCCATCAGCCCAGTTTGGTTAGAAATTTATACTTGTAATCTTTTGGCTTTCTGCTTGGCATTTGAAAGGTATTTTCTGAAAATGTGGGATTTTAAAACCAGATAACCAATTTTGATTAGGATTAACTATGTATCTATAAAGTGATTGAACCTCTTATACAGTTCTTGACTTTCCCATCAATAATGTACAGAAGTATTAGACTTTATATTTTAAGCCTGTCTTCATGCATTTTGTTTGAGAAATTCCATATGGACAGTGTTAATAATCATGGCTTCTCAAAGGGGATTCTTTCCATGACTTTTATGGGTAGGAAAATAATTATTGTCAGTTATCCCTGATTTTACTCTCTTATGGGACTGATATCTACTGTTTCGTTTTTTTTATATTTATCACAGTCAAAAGAAACACATCTGAGACACAGATTGGTCCCAGACTATTTTTTGTAACAGAATCTTGCACAAGAATTGTTACAAAATGAAGCAGGCACAAGACACCAATATGGCTCTTAGAAAGAGTCAGGGAAGCAGTGAGGGTCAAGAAAGTGGCTTTCACCAGGTACAACAAAATGCAGAGGGGAAGAGGAATGGAGAGCATTCCAGATGAAAACCAGGGAAGCAAAGGCAGACATGGAGCTGCGTATTGTGGAGGGAGTCAAGGACAGGGAGAAACAATTCTTCAGATATATTAAGGAATGAAAGAAGCGAGGAGGAGGTATTGTTAGGCTGCATATGGGGGGAAGGCACTAGATGAAGACGAACAAAAAGCAGCCGTCCATAACGATTATTTGTGCTCTGACTTCACAAGGGAAGACAGTGAGCACCTGCCTGAAAGTGAAATCAAGGCAGCTGTTAGGGGCATTCCTTAAAGGAGAACTGTAGAAATTGAACAGCTCCTGCCCCCGTAAGGCTTACCCTCCAGTTTAGCTTTAGCCCACAAAAGCAACATTTTTCTTGCGCTGCAAGGGGGTTTATTTTATTTTGTAAAAGTCTATGAACCAGAAGTGTGCAGACACTGGGGGCACCATTAAGTATAATAGTGTGGCGCTACTCCGCTCGCTTGTATTGAAGAGGACTTTGTGGACTTCTTAGAGAGCAGCGGTCTACAGGATAGTAAACAGCATGGGTTTGTGGCAGACAGGTCTTGTCAGATCAGTCTGGTTAGTTTTATTTGAGTAACAGTTAGTAAATAACAGCCATGCTGTGGATTTACTGTACTTTGAATTCAGCAAGGCTTTTGTCTTGGTGCCACACACACAAGATTTCTGAAGAAGCTGGAGTGCTTGGGCATGGCTAGGGACATAGGTAGAAACTGATTGAAGGAGAGACAGCAGAGGGTGGTGGTAAATGGAGTCAAATCAGAAGAGAGAGAGGTCTCCAGTGGTGCGCCACTGGGATCTGTCCTATCCTGTCAGCGACACTAGAGAAGGTATCCGAGTTGGAGAGAGCATCCGGGGGCGGCTTGTGTTTCTTCACAGATGACACAAAACTCTGTGGTAGAGTAAATAGCAACAAAGGGATTTAGGAAATACAGAGGGATCTACAAAGGCTAGAAAGGTGGTCTGAGGTTTGGCAGTTGAGTCAGTGCCAAAAAAATGCAAGGTTCTAGGGACGTGGATATGGTGTACTTATCCACATTTCAGGCAGAATAGTTTTCCCTTTAAGAATGGCCGGACGGTCTTCAAGCTGGCTCCTCCAACCCACTCAGGTGGTATCCTACTCAGCACCGCCCTGTGACATCAGATCTTCCTTTCTGATGAAAGCATCAGGTTCCCTCCATTGCAGCTCCATGCTTAGTGTAGGTGCTTACTTTAAGTAACAACTTTTAGTCTTCAAGCTTGTGCTTTTCGACTACTTTTTCTGTAATGGACTCAGGAAACCAGCAAACTGGTCCCGGTTTCAAATGGTGCCCAGCTTGTGGCCAGAAGATGTTGCGCACCGACCCGCACTTCACTTGCATTTACTGTCTGGGTATGCAGCATGGTCCGCAGGTTTACGGTCTGTGCTGTACCTTCCAGCCCTCCACCTTGGAGGACCACTACGCCTGCCTCCTCTTGGACAATCTGGATCAACAGGACCCCCTTGTTAAATCCAAGGATGACTGCAAGGCAATTTCTATGCCAGTGGGCATGGCCAAGCAACTTGCTGCCTTTTAGGAGGCTGTGGCCCAGTCTGCAGCAGGCGGTTCGTCTGTGTCCACCCTGGTTCTGGTAGGTATAGGTGCCTTGTTTACTGGGGCATTAAGGAACTTGTGCTAGTCCCTTCCTACCCTTAGGGAGGGCCCTTCCTGGGGGTTAAATCCTTGGATCGGGACTCCAAAAGCAAGAAGTACTGTTGCAGGTCGTGGGACTGGGAGCAGTCTTGTACCTCTCTTCCCGTGCTTCTGCGGGCTCAATGACTGTCAGGCTTATTGGCCAAGATGCGGGTCGACCAAATGGTCACGATCTTTCTTGACCCAGTTGACTCATTGTCGGACAAGGGGGAAGACTCCCTATCCAGGACCCCAGTCCTGCCTGCTCTCTCCCAAGGTGGGTCAGATCAGCCTGCTCAGCCGCTTTCCTCCTCTCAGAAGGCCGACCACTTGAGGCATCCCAGGCATCCTTTGCCTGTCCCTGACTCCCCTCACCAACCAGTCAGCTGGCAGTCTAGGTCGAGCGACTCCTGGTGTAGCTGGTGGTCCCACTCTCTGCATTCGATAAATAGACACCGCTGTTACTCCTCATCTTCTTCCTCCTCTGGGGAGGACTGACTCCTCCATAAAATGCAGTATCACTGTGAGGAGTTCCTGTGGCAGCAGTGGCTTCTTGGTACTGGCCACATACCACCATTCATGCCACAGCCCGCTCCGGCGCATCCTTGGCCGCCACGCCCTCGACCCAAGCCAGCTTCACTAGTCTGGCCAACACCAGCTTCTCCACCCATTTGGGTGGAAACCACGCTGCCACAGCACAAGGAGGTGCCTCCTCCAAAGTCTGCATGTTTGGCTCCCAGGCTTCCCGGTCAGCTTTCAGTCAAGATCACCCAGGCCGACGAATTTCACACTGTCAGTGAGAATACCGGTGCTCAGCTTTTGTTCACCATGCATTCTCTTCTGACCCCACGCTTTGACCTCGAGTCCGGTGAGGATCTCTCGATGGAGCAGGGGCCTACCTCCTTTGGGGCCCTACTTCGCTTGATTTCTGAATCCATGGGGATTCTGCTGGAAACTGTCCAGAAGAGGGCTTAAGTACCCCTTGACAGAAATCCTCGACAGGGATGACTCACCTAGGGTCGCCTTGGCGGAGGTCATCCTTGGCCCTGCTCTGGAGCTGTCAACATCCTGCCTCCTGCCTTACACCCTCTGCTCATATTGCCTGCAAGTATGTGGTGCCCACTGGGTCTCTTTCGGGATTCACTGACCACCCTTCAGCCAAAGGGCTGGTTGCTGACTCGGTTGTTAGGCACACGTGTAATGTAGGGGATTTTGACAGACCTCCTAACAAGAAGTCCAAGAAGTTGGACCACGTGGCCAAAAAGGTCTGTGTGACCTCGTCCCTTGGCTTTTGGCAGATTAGTTCGGCTGTTATGATGGCCAACTTTGCCCTGCCTTACTGGGCACCCTGGACCAGGTGATCCCCTGGCTCCCAGTTGATCTGCAGCTGCCAGTCATGTTGGCCTAGGGCCAAGATCGCACTGTTGCTAAACAGCAGCTTCAGATGACCCTGGAGATTGGAGACTCGTGTCAGGTCAGTGGCCCCGGTGGTGGCTATGGGCTTCAGGTTGTGTCTGTGGATTTTGTCATTTACAGCTGATACCCATCACAGACTGGCGGATTGATCTTTTTTGGACGCCGGCTTGTTTGGGCCTAGCATGGATGGCCATCTCACCCGCATTGAGAAGTCCAGCGCCATCCTGGACTCCATCACATCTGCCTAGGAGGATGCTAAGGGCCAGAAACAGAGGGAAAAAAAAAATTTTGGTTTTGGCCCTACTCTGCTTCTGTAGCCAGACCACCACAGCCCCCAGTGGGGCAGCAGCAGGCCTGGCAGCCTCAGCCAAAGCAAGCCTCTTCTGCCGCCAAGAAGTTTGGTTGGCGAGGGCCATCTGTTTCCTCTTCTAGCTCTGCCACCGCTTCCAAGCCTGCACAGTGACGGGTTGGGGGTGCCCTCCTCCTGCCTGTTCTGTCTTCCCAGGTACCTCCCATGGGGGAGGGCTGGCTCCACCACTTAATTTCCGCCTGGTCCGTTATTACCTCAGACAGGTGGATGCTTGAGGTGCTCGCCTGGGGTCTGCCTCTGGAGTTCGAGTCTCTCCCTCCCAACCAAGCCCATGCCACTCGGGAGGATGTGGTATCGGCAGACCTTTCAGGAGGACATTGCCCAGCTCCTTCAGAAGGAGGCAGTGGTTTATGTCTTGGAGACTATGGCCAGTCTGGGGTTTGTCTCCAGGTACTTTTTGGTTCCAGTATGGATGGGGGGGGGCTATTGCCCCATACTGGATCTGCACAACCTCCACAAATTGCTACAGCCTCTAAAAGTCCAGATGGTCACTCTAAATCCCATCATTCCATCCCTGGTGCAGGACATGTGGTTCTGCTCCTTTGAACTCCAGGATGCCTTCTTTCACGTCTCCATACATCCGTCCCACCGGTGGTTCTTGTGGTTCTACGTGAAAGGGATCCTGTACGAGTTTCAGGCCATGCCATTTGGCCTTTCATTGGCCCCCCAGGGTCTTCTCCAAGTGCATTGCAGCGGTGGCAGTATTCCTGCAGTGCCAAGGAATCTGGGTGTACCCATACTTGGATGACTGGATGATTGGCAGTTCCTCCAGAGCGGAGGTGGAGCAGTCCAGAGACCTGGCCCTCCATACCTGCTCGACTCTGGCCTCCTAGTCACTGAGGCCAAGTCAGAACTCATTCCATCACACGAGATCCAGTTCATCGGGGGTGGAACTCTATTCCCGTTAGGCCACAGCTGACTCCTGGTGGACAGGGCAGAGGATCTTTCCTCAGTCATTTCATGTTGGGCAATCGCGCCTTGTCCCTGACTTCCTTCGCCTGCTGGGGTACATTGTGACTTGCACCAATCATGGTGACACAGCAGATGTGGGACGCCATCCCGTGGTATCTAGCCCACGATCATTTCCAGGAAGGAGTCCTGTTTGTCCACCTGGAGCAGACGGTCACACTCACAACCAACATCTCTCTGCTGGATTGGGATACCCACCTGGGGGACAACTGAGTAAACAGGCTGTGGACTCCTAGAGTCCTGATGCTACATCGACCAGCTGGAGCTCTATACAGTGCATCTTGCACTAATTTTGTTTGCTCCGCATGTTCAGGATCAGGTCATTCAGGTCCAGACAGACAACATGACGACCATGTACTACCTTAATGAACAGGGCAGGATGCATTCTCTCCCATTGTGCCGGGAAGCACTCCACTTCTGGACCCTCATTTGCAGCCTGGGAGCTGACCTTCTGGCAATTCATGTGGCCTGTGTATCCAGCCAGCTGGCAGACACCCTCAGCCAGGTTGGCGAGATGTCCTACAAGTGATTCCTTCACCAGGAGGTAGTCGACTGCCTGTTCTCCCTGTTGGACACTCCCCAGGTTAATCTGTTCAGCTCTCAGGAGAACAAGCAGCTGAGGCTGTTTTGTGCCTGCCCTCCTCAGTGCAGGACATTGCTGGGGGGTGCCTTCACAAGGCCCTGGACCCCAGGCCTTATGTACGCCTTCCCTCCCTTTCCCTTGATCTACAAGGTTTGGATCAAGGCGTGGTGAGACGAGGCACAGGTGATCCTGTTGACTCCAGACTGGCCGCACCAGTTCTGATACCCCGATCTTCTCAGCCTCTGCTATAGGCCCCCATGGTGACTGCCTCTCCACCTGGACCTGCTCTCATGTTCTCTGTGGAAGGTCCTCAATTCAGACCTTCAGTCCTAGCACCTGACAGCCTGGTTCCTGAACAGCTAGAGTTCCAGGCTTTGGGTCTCTCCGATGAGGTGCTCCATGTTATCGAGGCCTCTCTGAAGGAGTCTACTCGCTGGTGCTATGCCTTCAAATGGAAACACTTTTCCATTTGGTGTCTGGGCAAGCAGCTGGCGCTCTTGTCCTGTCTGGTGGCTAGCATCCTGGAATACCTGTGGTCCCTCTCCGAGTCGGGCCTCCGGTCGTTTGACCCTCAAGGTGCACCTGGCTGCCACCTCTGCATACTGCGTGTGGGATAGTATGCCAACAGTGGCACAGGAGAAGGTGACTGGGTGTCTTTTCAAAGACCTAGACCATATGTCCCCGCTGGTGCAGAAGCCACCACTACCAACTTGGGACTTGCTGCTGGTTTTCGCGATGTTAATGGGCAAGCCTTTTGAACCGATGCACATCTCTCACCTGTTGTGGAAGATTGCCTACTTGGTGGCTGTCCCCTCTACCAGAAGGATCAGTGAGCTCCCAAGCACTTTCAGTGGAGTCTCCTTACCTGGTCTTCCACAAGGACAAGGCTGTCCTCGGCCCCAACCTAAAGTTCCTCCTGAAGGTTGTTTTGGAGTGTCACCTTAAACATGTGATTAACCTCCCGGTCTGCTTTACCAGTCCAGCTTTAGAGACTGAGCCCAGGCTCAGTTCACCGGACCTGAGGCAAGCGTTCGAGTGGTACAAGGAGCATACAAGTGGAGTTCAGAGAGAGGTTCACAAGCTGTTTGTCACCTGTGCTTAAACTGCACCTGGCAGACTGGCAGCTAAGCAGACGATTGGCAGGTGGATAGTCTCCTGCATCGACGTCTGCTATAGATTGACTAGTAGGGAGCCCCCCACTGGGCTTAGGGCTCATTCCACCAGCCGTATCGCTACCTCAGTGGCTGCTCCAGGGATGTCCCTATCCAGGTGATTCTGCAGGGCTGCTGCCTGGAAGTCGGCACACACCTCCAACTTCCATTACATCGACCTTGAATCTCGCCAGGATGCTGTTTTGGGGGCATCAGTTCTCCAGTCTCTTTTTTTCCAAACAGAGGGTGTGCGCCTTGCCCCCTCCTCCCAGAGAACTGCTAGGAGTCTGCCTGAAGTGTGGATAAGTACACCATATCCACATCCGTAGAAATGAGATTTACTCACCTGTTACTGTAGATCTGCCACGGGATGGTCTCTTGCAGCAGGTAATACTTTTGGGTAGTCGCCAGAGGTTGCTGTGGTGCACGACAGCTCTTCTAGCAGTCTTTCACCAGGGGTCACCCACCAATGACATCATCCTGCTTCCTATATAAGAGTGGGTGGTCCCTGGTATTCTCAGTTCATTTTCCTGCCGTCTTCAGCTTGCACGCAGCAGCTAGTGCAAAGTGTAGGCAGTCATTGACGGGAAACGGAAAAGCAAGAATTTTTTTTTCCTGTTCCCTCTCCTTCATTGACAGATGTCAGAAGGAGCTTCAAACAAATCACCTTTATTTTGTTCCTGTCATTGCGATAAAAAAAATCTACCATTTCGACAATCATTCAGTCGATGCCCGCTGTTTGGACCCACACATGACTCATTTTTCTGTGAACTTTGTCAGGAATTCAGCCAAGCAACTCGTCGACGATGATTGCTTGATATCCAGGGTTGCCTTATGGAACAAAAAGCCGCTCTCTTAGAGAAGTAAGGGGTCCATCCCAAGGACCCCTCCCCTTCCCTACACCTGGTGCTTCACACAAGAAGCACAAATGTGAGAAAGATACTCCAACTGCATCCTCCTCCAAGAACTCGTCGACAGCAACCACTTCAGGTCTCTCCTTGTCGACTGCACCTGTTAAACCTGTCTCCCCGTTGATGGGAGTTTATTCTTTCTTGTCAACAGCGCTTTCTAGCGCCCTGTCAGCAGTTTCAACAGAACCTTATACTGATACCATCGATGCCCCGTCAACGGTGACTCATCTCTCGTCTACGTCGATGGCTGTTAAACTTGTCAAATCTTCCTCTGTTTTGGCCCTGTCGACAACAGGCCCTGGGACTCTAGGGAATACCATGAATTTTACTTTTTCAGCTGGCCCCTCTCCTTCAAGGGCTTCCGTTCACAGGGGCCAGCCTGATTGGGACCAGGACCCCGGTTTGTTTTATCTGGGCTCCAGACCTACTTTTGCTCCACGTCCACTCTCCTCTATTGTTCCCTTGGTTTCACAGAACCCTCCTCCTCCCACCACTATTTCTATGGACATGGATACTGTAGTACTGCAGGTTCTGAAGGTAATAAGGCATTCACAGCCTCCGGCTCCTGATACTGGGGATCACCCATCTCAGTCGCCCACACCTCCACCAAAACATTTTCTTGGTGAGTGGCCCACCTCCCCACCTGGTTTCCTTTCGGATTATGAGGAAGAATTCTACTCTGAGGACTTAGAATTCCCAGATGACATACCAGAGGATCTGGAGAATATTGACATTTAGGAATGAGACTCTTGTCCTCCGGCCTCTCTTTCCACTATATCATCTCTGCACGAGAAACCCACCTGTCATGCAGTGGCTTCCCCTCCTGATGACCCCTCATTCCACAATAGGATGGTTCAGATATAGTGAATTATGGGTTTCTTTACTACTGAACATGATAAGCAGAGAAAAGCCATGGCGACTATCTTGAACTGTCAGAGAACCTGGTTGTTGTGATACCCCCACTCATCCAAAAATACCAGAATGCAGTAATTGCGGCTTGGGATCAGCCTTCCACTGTCCTGGCTCTTCCTCGGAAGGCGGATCGTTTGTACCAGGCTCACCTGAATATCCATTCTTCTCCTCTAACCCAGAGGCTGATTCAGTAGATCTTACTTCGAGACACAGCTCTTGCAGCAGGTTACACCATTAGGACCGAAGCCGCCAGGCGCCAGGACCCCACGGAAAAATTCTAGCTAGCTTAACTTCAGCGGGGACCCCGGCGTCGGTCCCGCCTCCGGCGTCAGGCGGTAGGCATAAAAGGGGCGGTCCGCCAGATTCCCTAGTTCTTTTCCCGTCGACGACTTAGCTACCTGACCCCTTCGGTTACCAGTCTAGCGCGCGACGCGTGAATAGTTCTTTTTTCGATAAAATTTTCGAAAATCTTCAGACCTCTTCAAGCAAGATCTTGATGTCATCACCAACTTCGGGCCATCCTTCGAAGTGCGCTTGTGGAAAGCAGATCCCGTTCAAGGACCCCCACACGGCCTGCGTCCGGTGCCTAGGCCCAGACCACGATACCCGGGCCTGTCCTTCTTGCCAAGGGTTCAACAGCCGTACCAGGATCCGGCGTCAGAGGGCTTTGCAGGCGTTTCTTCTGGAGGAACAACTGAAGACCATGTCCTCCAAGGGGGAAAGCTCCAGGGTCCACAAGCACGCGGAGAAGAGAAGGGAGAAGGCCCCTTCCAGGTCCCCTTCTAGGGGTTCGGGGTCCCGTAGCTCCGGTTCGAAATCTCCCCCGGCTGCAATCAAGAAACCTTCATCTCAGGAGAAATCCGCCAGGCCTTCCTCCTTCCAGGGCCTTGGCGAAGTCTGAGAACGACACCATCACCACCGCAGTCGGGTTCCCGCTCCTCGGTACCCGGCGTCAGGTCTTCGTCGGTGCCTCCACGCAGAGCGTTGGAGCTCACGCCTTAAAAGGCCTGTAGCCCAGGCGCCGGCTCGACAGCCGTCAGCCGTGCGCCTCCTTCCTGGAGCCGCCCGTCGGCCCGACGACCGGCGCCGGCCATTACATCCCAGCAGACGCCGTAGGGGACCGCCCGCCCTCCTGAAAGAAGAAGGCCCTGTTGCCTCCGACCGACATCGGTCAGGAGCCTCTATCGGAGGAGGACCTAGAGCAGCCCGAGGACCAGACGGGCGACCCGGTCCGTAGGTACTCCCAGGGATCCCTCGCCTTACCAGAGCCCCTGTGGAGCCGGCGCGGGACCCGACGCACCGCCACCGCACCCGGGCCGTCGTCGGGCCTCCTCTAGTGGAGTGAAAGATCTGTTCACCTACTGGTGGGATACCATTAAAAGACATGGTTCCCCCTCCTCCTCCTCTCCTCCTCCTCCTCCTCCTCTCCGGTTCCTGCCCCCTCGCCATCGGGGTCGGCAGGCCGTGTTCCTCCTCCCCGGGAGCCTAGAACCCCTCCCAGGGGGAGACCTGATAAACGGAGACCTCCGTCGAAATCCTCTTCTGGATCACCCAGCCCCAAGAGATCCAGGAGACGCCGACGTTCGCCTTCAACGGAGGACACGGGATCAGACTACTCCACCTCTAGATCCCCATCTCCACTCTCCATCCCTTCTCCGGACCCACGTGAGATGCCTAGATCTCCTCCGGATGATCCCTCGTTCCTTGATATTATGAGACATATACAAGAGAACATGGGATGGGATGCTGAAGACTTAGACCCCGAAAGAGTGCGACTCGCCAAATATCTTCGGCAAAAGGACCCCAAGCCTGTGGTGGTACCACCCTTGGTTGACACTTTCGTGGACGTCACCAAGGCTGCGTGGAAGCGTCCACACTCGCTCCCGGCGAGACCGAAGAAAGCTGATCGCTTGTGCAAGGCTCCTAAGGACGACCAGTACTTGACGCAGCATCCTCAGGCCGATTCTCTGGTCATCACAGCCTCACATGACCGGTCACAGAGGCCACAACATTTGAGCACCCTGCCACGGACCCAGAGTCCAAACAACTGGACGATTGGGTAGGCGACGTATGCTTCCGCTACCTGCGCCATCAGATCCCTGAACTATTTAACCCATATGGTTCAGTTCCAGAACGCTTTAGGGAACAGGGTCTGGAAGCGGCTGAAAAGATGCCGAAGGTGAGCAGAAGGAGGAGATGCTTCAGCCTCCGCACGTGGGTTCAGACGTGGGGACCCAGGTGCTAAGAGCCGCAGATGACCACGGACTCATCGGCCCGAGCAGCAGCTTCTGGCGTTTGCCTCCGGAGACACTCTTGGTTGCGCTGTCTCGGTTTT
The DNA here is from genome assembly GCA_016271365.2 of Neoceratodus forsteri. NCBI lineage: Eukaryota > Metazoa > Chordata > Ceratodontiformes > Ceratodontidae > Neoceratodus > Neoceratodus forsteri. The sequence goes on from CM028130.1 coordinate 1,078,011,815, forward strand.
ACCCCAGGCGTCCAAAGAACATCTTGGGCGCCTTTTGAGGGAGAAGTATTGTTTGGTAATCCTACAGAAAAGATCCTTACCAAACTCCAAGAGGCCGGGAAGGCGGTAAGGTCGGTTCAGGCCATGTACCGACCTAAGCTTGGTTCCTTTCGTAGGAACCAAAGCCGTTTCGTCTTGTGAGGGCCAGAGGCAACAGACCCACTCCGCTGCACCTCAGAGGGCTCTGGTTTCGAGAGCCCAGGGCAAACACCCGCCAGCCGAGGCCAGGTTCTCCTAGGCAGGCCCAGCCAGCGGGTCCATCTGCCGCCACAGCCTGACTCCTTGCCGGCCCCGCCTCAGGATCAACGGGAGTTTATAGTCGGGGGCGCATTGCGAACTTCCTGCGGGATGGCAGGCCATTACCACACGACAGGTGGGTTCTTCAGATGGTCAGTCTAGGCCACTTTATAGAATTCGTGAGGAAAGCCACCCTCGAGGCCTCCTTTGCTCTCCGGTATCAGGGTCAGCACAAAGCCTTGATCTGGCAAGAAGTACTGCTACTACGAAGGGAGCGATAGAGTACGTCCCAGAGAACCAAGAGAGGACTAGGATACTATTCCCACTTCTTCCTGGTTCCTAAGAAAACAGGGACCTCCGTCAATCTTGGACCTCAGCGACCTCAATGTGTCGGTCACTTACAAGAGATTCCGCATGGTGACCCTTCCAGGTCTTATCCCCATGCTCAAACAGGGCGCCTTTTAGCGTCTCTAGACATGCAGGATGCCTACCTGCACATCCTATGGCTCAGGCGCACAGGAGGTTCCTGCGCTCGAGTTTCTCGACCACCACCTTCAGTTCCGAGCCCTTCCTTTCGGACTGTCTTCCCGCACCGAGGTCTTTACCAAGTGCATGGCAGTCGTGGCAGCGTCTCTGAGGAGACAGGGCCACTCACGTGTTCCGTACCTGGACGACTGGCTTCTCATGGCTGCCTCCAGAGAGATGTTGCTTCTTGCAATCAAGAGCACCCAGGATCTGTTCCGATCCCTGGGCATCCTCATAAATTACGAGAAGTCTCTCCTGGTACCGTCGCAGAAACTGCAGTTCATAGGAGCAGTTCTAGACACTGTCTGGGAAGAGCCTTTCTTCCGGCCGACAGGCGGAGCGCATCAGATCCCTCATAAGGGACCTATCACTAAGCAAGGTTGTACCTGCCAGGTCGGTCCTTTGCTTGCTCGGACACATGGCTGCGGCCATTCCTACTGTCCCTTTCGCAAGACTCCACATGCGCATTACTCAGTGGATGCTCAAAGTGCAATGGGACCAAAGGCAAGACCACTTGCAGCATCCGGTCAGACTCACGAATTCAGTGATTCAAGACTGGCAGTGGTGGCTAACCCCAGGGTCGCTCTCATCAGGCGTCCCGTTCATTGCGCCGTCCCCGGAGGTCACCCTCACCACAGACGCTTCCGGTCTTGGGTGGGGGGCACACCTGGACGGGGTAAAGTCCCAGGGTACGTGGACCCAGATGGAAGCTCACCTTCACATCAACGTGCTGGAAATGAGAGCGGTCCTCTATGCCCTGCAGGCCTTTCAGTCAGTTATCCCACGTGTACTCTTCTACTTCAGACAGACAACACGGCGGTGATGTATTACCTCAACAAACAGAGGCGCACACTCTTCCTTTGCAGGAGGCCATGAGAGTGTGGGATTGGGTAACCGGACGACGGCGCGAATCTGATCACTGTGCACGTTCCCGGAGTGGACAACACGGTTGCAGACGGCCTGAGTCGTTCTCAGGCCAGAGTCCACGAATGGGAACTCCTTCAGGAGGTAGCAGAGGATTGTTTCTTCGATGGGGAACTCCAGATCTAGACTTGTTCGCCTCCCCATCCAACGCAAAACTGCCCAATTTTTGCTCGCTAGATCCAGGGCCTGGTGTTTTCTGGCGAGACGCGTTATCCCTCTCCTGGGCCAACAGATTCCTCTACGCTTTCCCTCCTTTCCCGTTGATCCAGAGTTCTTCTCAAACTGCAGGGGAGCGCAATAATGATCCTAGTGGCCCCATTTTGGCCCAGACAGATTTGGTTCCCTTTGTTGATTCAACTATCTCGGGAACCCCCGCTCCCGTTGGCGCTCAGCTCCCACTTACTGTCTCAGGAGAAGGGTTCACTTGTCCACCCGGACCTACGTTCCTTGAACCTGCATGCTTGGCTCCTAGAGACATAGCCATTTTGCGTCACGGGGTCTCGCAAGAGGTTGCAGAAGTCCTTTCTGCAGCCAGAAAGCCGGCAACGCATGCGACGTACGCCATGAAATGGCGCCGTTTTTGTGTATGGTCGCGAGCACGCGACCTTTCCCCTTTAGGTTGTCCTGTGGGAGTAATATTAGAATATTTGCTCTCCCTCTTTCATTCGGGTCTAGCCTACTCCTCTATTAAAGTGCACCTCTGTGCCATTTCGGCTTACCACCTCCCGGTGGGAAATCGTACAGTGGCTCAGGTGGACGCCTCTCGGGAATTTCTTAGGGGAGTGTTGCACCTTAGGCCTCCTATTAGAGACCCTGTGCCTCCATGGGATTTGCTTTTTGTCCTTGAACAGCTCACGCTTCCCCCCTTTGAACCTGCCGCGGATTGCGAGCTACGTTTTCTGTCGTGGAAAACGTTGTTTTTAGTTGCTGTTACCTCGGCAAGAAGAATTTCTGAACTTCACGCTCTCATGTGCAAAGAGCCTTATTTAGTTTTCCACCGGGACAGAGTATCCCTGAGGACGAACCCTAAATTCTTGCCTAAGGTGGTTTCTTCACTCACTCTGAACCAGGATATCGACCTTCCGGTCTACTTCCGAACTACTCTAATAGAGGAGAGGCTCTGCTCCATACCCTGGATGTTCACTGCAGCCTGAGGTTTTACCTCAACAGAACTCAGTCCTTCGTAGTTCTGAGCAGCTTTTCATTTCCTTCTCTGAGAGAATGATGGGCCAATCTGTATCCAAACAGTCCCTTTCTCGCTGGCTTGTCCAGTGTATTTCTCACTGTTATGGTATCAAACAAAAGCCCCTCCCGAGTACAGTCCGGGGTCATTCCACTAGAGGGGTGGCTACTTCCTTTGCAGCGCTCAAAAATGTTTCCACTTCTGCTATATGCGCTGCAGCCACTTGGAGTTCTGTGCATACCTTTATCAGGCATTATAGCCTGGACATCGCCTCTTGGCGAAGGGCTGGTTTTGGTTTGGCCGTACTTCAGGGTCTCCTGTCCTAGGTTCAGGACCTGGTTTTTATCCTTTAATTTCCTCCTCCCGGATTTTCTGACAGCGTTACTGCTTGGGAATCAGTCCTAATGTGAACCTGCTGCAAGAGCTGTGTCTCGAAGTAAGATAGTACAGTTACGTAAGAACTTACCGTAACAGTAGATCTTCGAGAACAGCTCTTGCAGCAGGTACCTTCCCGCCCACCTTCCCCCTTGGAGGAAGCATGGCTCAGTCTTTCTGAGCAAGAATTGTTATCTTTCTGTCTTCTGACGGCGAATCCTAGGTCTCCCATTTTGATGTCAGCCTGCGGCAAGAAGTCTCCGGCGGGAGAACTGGGGAATCTGGCGGGACCGCCCCTTTTTGTTACCATGCAGTCGAGATAGGGACCCGGCCCGTCGAGGCGGTCCCTTCTGAAGTTAGCTAGCTAGAATTTTTCACGTGGTCCTGGCGCCTGGCGGCTTCGGGTCCTAATGGTGTAACCTGCTGCAAGAGCTGTTTCGAGATCTACTGTTACGTAAGTTCTTACGTAATCAGGCCTCTTTATTGCCGCTCATGATCATACTAAATACCCCTGACACATGAGCTCCTTGCCTCCAGATAAGGAATCCCGACGCCTAGACTACCAAGGAAAGAAAGTCTTCCAGGCAGGCACACTGAATCTGAAAATCTTGAACCATATGGGACATATGGTGAAATACCAACGTACCCTCTGGTCCTCAGCTCCTGGAGTAGTCCACAAACTCCCTCCTTCACAGGAGAAAGACCAATTGCTGGCTACCATGTCCACTGGAAATTCCATTTCTTGGCATCTCCTCTGCTCAGGATATGATGCGGTGGATACCTCTGCCCAGGCAACGGCTACGGGCGTCACCCTCTGCCGTCATGCCTGGCTCTGTGTCTCAGGTCTACAACCTGATATTCAACACAAACTAGTTAATGCCCCATTTAATGGTGCTAAACTTTTTGACCCAGGCACCCAAATGCTCTTGGATGATCTCCAAGGGTCAGGCCACACTCTCTGTACGGCACGTGGTATGTACCATACCCCACAGTCCTTATACCAGTCCCGTTCATAAAACTTTCAAAAACGGAGAGGCAAGACTGGAGGGGCGTAACGAGGCGGGTCTTGTGGACACTCTGACATCTGCTCCAGGAATGCCATGCCTTCATCGAAGGGACCCTGCTCCCACCCTCCAGGTGGTGCGGGGCCAGCCCCCTGCCCAGTGACCTATTAGGGCTTGCTCCCTGCTTCGTTCTTCAGACCTCGGAAGCTGTAGGGGGCCATTTTTCCCTTCATCTGGAGGCCTGGACAGCCATTACTTCGGACGAGTGGGTACTTCAGATCATGCGTACGGGGTGTACACTAGAACTTACATCTTCACCTCCCTCACACCCACCCCGCTCAATCCATTATCCGCCTGACCATGTTCCTATTCTCCAAGAGGAACTTCAGACTCTTTTACAGAAAAAAAAATGTGGATCCTGTTCCTCTTTCGGAGTTACGTCAAGGATTCCACTCTCTCTTTTTTTTTTTTTTCCTGATTCCCCAAACGTATTGGAGACCTCAGACCGATATTAGACCTAAGACAACGGAATTTACACATTCAGTACAGGATGTTTCGGATAGTCACATTAACCGCCATACTACCAATGTTAAAAAAGGGGGATGGTTATGTGCCTTAGACATAAAGATGCGTACATGCACATCCCCATCCACCCCGCCCACCACTGATTCCTGCGCTTTCAATTGCTGGGACACCGCTACCAATTTTGAGCACTTCCTTTTGGACTTTCATCGGCTCCCAGAGTCTTCACCAAGTGCCTTGCCATAGTGGCGGCGGCCCTGACAAGAGGCAGACACTTTGTCTTCCCATACCTAGACGATTGACTGATAAAAGCACATTCCAAACAGAATCTGCTTCTCTCACTCCAGGCCACCCTTACCATATTCCAAAATCTGGGCATTACCATAGACTGGCCCAATTTGTCCAACCTGAAGCCTTCCCAGTCACTCCAGTATATAGGAGCACTTCTGGACACAGTTTCAGCCAGGACTTACCTCCCTGTCAACAGACAAGACAAACTTCTATCTCTGGCTTCGCATGCTTGAACCCAGCAGTCCCTAACAGCCAGAAGTTTCTTACGTCTTCTGGGGCACATGGCAGCTGCCATCCCCACAGCGGCGTACACTCGTCTTCATATGGGACCAGTGCAGTGGGTGCTTTGGAATCAATGGCACCAACAGTCGGGCGACTTTGATGACATTCTCAAAGTCACCCCATCCCTCCGCTCCACCCTAGCTTGGTGGATACACCGGCACCACCTGTCTCAGGGCATGCCCTTTCAGGCTTCTTCTCCCTAGTAAACGCTGACCACAGATGCTTCCCTGGACGGCTGGGGAGCTCACCTCGGCCCTTATGGGGCTCAAGATAAATAGTCCCAATTCGCTGTTTTACCACACATAAATCTGCTAGAAATGAGGGTGGTTCGCCTGGCCCTTCAGGCTTTTCACCCCTACCTTCATCCCAGACCCTTACTAATCCAGTCAGACAACACCTCAGTGGTGTTCTATCTGAACAAACAAGGAGGCACCAGATCTCATGCTCTTTATAGGGAGGCGCTGAAGGTCTGGCAAGAAGCCACACTCCCAACAACTCACAATAATTTCCGTCCATCTTCCAGGATGCCACAGTACCCTGGCAGTCATTCTCAGTCACCAGTCCTCTGTTCACGAGTGGACCCTTCATCACAAAGTTCTTCAGATGATCTTCCACTTCTAGGGAACCACGCACCTAGGCCTTTTTGCTTCCCCAGACAATCGCAGACTCCCCAAAGACTTTTCCATTATCCCGAACAGAAGGGGATTGTCTCCTGATACTCTGTCCCAACCATGGACAGGACACTTCTTATATGCCCCCCCCCCATCCCACTCTTGCAACGGACCCTACTGACACTACTACTCAAACCTGCCATGATGATCCTCGTAGCCCCATTGTGGCCCAAGCAGGTGTGGTTTCCCCTGCTCCAAACAGCTATCCATGGTGGACCCCATTCCATTGCCAAACAGACCAGATCTCCTGACTCAGGAGCAGGGCACCCTTCTTCACCCCAACCTGAAGGCTTTACACCTTCCTGAGGATGCTTTCATGACATGTCGTCAAGTCTCCTCACCTGTGACCAACATTCGTTTGGCCTCACGAAAACCATCAATCAGGGAAACATGTAATGCTTAATAGAAAAGCTTTTCCATATGGGCTTCTTCCCTTTCCATAAATCCGTTTTCATGTCTTTTACTCAAAGTACTGGACTACTTGGCTTCACTTGCCAATAAGGGCCTTAGCTTTTCCTCTATCAAGGTTCATCTAGCCTCCATTCCAGCCTATCACAAATCCTATGAAGGCAAATTACTGTATCAACATCATCTTGCCAAGATGTTCTTAAGAGGTATGCTTCATATCAAACCTCCTATAATCAATCAAAATCTTTATTTAACCAGGTGATCACTGTTGAGCATAACTCATGTTCGAGGTGGACCTGGGGAAAGCAGCCCCCCCCCTTGTGATTTGAATTTCATACTAGAGAAACTCGCCCTCGCGCCCTTTGAACCAGTGGCTACCATTGATCTCTGCTTCCTCTCTTGGAAGACAGTGTTTCTAGAGTCCGTCACTTTGGCTCGGCGTATGTCCGAGGTTCAGGTTCTGATGTGTAGAGAGCCTTACTTAATCTTCCACAAGGATAGGGTGGTTCTCTGCACCAATCCTTCCTTTTTGCCGAAAGTGGTTTCAGAACATACATTAAACCAGACCATGGAATTGCCCGTTCTATTTCCCGGAACAATCCAATCAGGGTGAGCATCTCCTACACACCTTAGATGTTCATCATATTCTGAGGTACTATATAAATCATACCAAATCCTTGAGAAAAACCTCTCAATTGTTTGTCACCTTCGCCTCTACAAGGGAATTTTCCCCAGTTACCAAGAAAGCCATTTCCAGTTGGTTGGCTAATTGCATCACATTTTGTTACAAAAAATACAACAAGCACCTATCAGGAACAGTACAAGCCCATTCCACTAGAGCCCAGGCCTCCACAGTGGCCTGCTTCAAAGGGACCTCGATCACTGATATCTGCAATGCAGCCACGTGGTCAACCATTCACACTTTCACGAAGCATTATAATTCAGATATTGCTTCCCGCTGTAGGACAGCCTTTGTCTGGGCAGTCCTACAGGGCCTCCTATCATAATTCCACCCTCTTTGGATACACTGCTTGGGATTCATCCCAAAAGTATTACTTGCTGCAAGAGACCATCCCATGGAAGATCGTTCAGTTCCATGAAAACTTACCATAACAGTAGATCTTTGAGGGATGTCTCTTGCAGCACATTTGTTCCCTCCCTCCGTCCCCATCCTTCTCTAAGAGAAAGACTTTGTTCCACTGAGCACGTGGGAAAGGACACCTTTGGTACCTCAGAACCCCTCAGTCCTTGCTTAGCGAGCTGAACCTGGCGGGGAACTTAGGATACCAGGGACCGCCCATTCTTATATAGGAAGCAGGATGATGATGATGATGTCATTGGTGGGCGGCCCTTGGTGAAAGACTGCTAGAAGAGCTGCCGTGCACCACAGCGACCTCTGTCAACTACCCAAAAGTATTACCTGCTGCAAGAGGCATCCCTCAAAGATCTACTGTTATGATAAGTTTTTACATAACTGTACTTTGCATGAGCGGTATATGGTGTACACCCACACAAGCCACCCGACCTCCCCTGGCAAGTGGCACACCGGTCTTATTTCCAGCGTGTAAGATCTGATGTCACGGGGATTGCCGAGGAGGATAACATCTGGGTGGGTGGGTGGGTGGGAGAAATCAGATTGAAGACCTTCCGGACATTCTTAAAGGGGAAAGGATTCTGCCTGAAGTGTGGATGTACACCATATACCACTCCTAGAACAATGGTTACAGTTGAGTAACCCTCATTTATGCACCCAAGGAAAAATGTAGACAGAGTACTGGATGGAAGGGGTTAAACTGAGCACTGCAGCAGAGAAAAGGGACCTGGGAGTCTGTGGCCAGGTTTGGGTGAAGGATAATGCAGACAACAGCAAATTGGTACAACACACTGCAGTGTGGCTTTATTTTCTTTTGAAGTCAGGATAAAATAATTAACTCCAAAATAAATAAAACAGTTTTTTTTCCAGAATTGCAGATAATTCACTTTCCTTGGTGACCACAGGGGATAACCTTAAGCAATGGTATATCCCTTCTTCAATACATCAGTTTGCAGCACAGACAGCATGGCCCTCCTCTGCATTTGGTCAGCACCTACTAATTCACTGATCTATCTTTCCTGAAGAAATGCACTATCCCCTATGTTGGTCTTTAGTGTTTGGGTAATGGGGAGCCCAAATATATATAGAATAATGCATGAGGAAGTGTGGTTTATGGGGATTTTATGCATACCTGAGGTGAGCATCACACACCGAGGTGTGCATAAAATCCCCATTAAAGCTCACTTCCTCGTGTTTTATTTTTTATATTTACTGGTTCTAAGAATTTTAGAGGGGGGTAAATCGTGACGCTGTTGCCATATTTGTTGAAGCAAACGTACCACTTTCTGAGTGCTTGCTGAGGTACGGTGAAGCTGTGGAGAAGCTTGTACCTCATGCCGACTGTGTGAAAACCTAGCGCTCTTGAACATGCGGCACGGGGACAGCTTCTCGGCAGCTTTTTAGTGCGCTGTTTAGGTTTCGGTGTGCCCCTGGTTTACGGAGCGCCGTAATTCACATATGTGAATTACAGAGCTGTTGGGCACTCGGTAGCAGTAGATTATAGGTACTAACCAGTAAATATATTACCGGTAACTTATCAAACCCCTTTCCTTGCAGGATTTGTAGGGCACTGTTTTCAAACAACATGAAGTTTAATTTTATAAAGCACCTTACACTTCATTAATGCACTGCCAGCACTTTGTCTGAAAGTACCTTAAACACTTTATCTTTCTTCAAATAAAGCACATGTAATGCTTTATTAAATTTTAGCAAGCAAGCTTGGTATTTTATAAAGGTATACATATTTATTCAGGTTCCAACCTTCTTCCCAGATACAGTCAGCTACTGTATTTGCTCATAGCCATATCTGTTATTTCCTTAGAAAGGCATATGGCTTCTGGTGAGGGGCAGAATGGTGAATAAGAAACAAAGAAAGGAAGAAAATAATTTTAGGGAGGATACAAAAAGACTGCAGTAGGTGGCCAACCTACTGCAGTGTTAGAAGAAGAACAGGATTGTTTTCTAGAGGTACTGTTGCAACAGTTGTACAGAAGGAAGGGGAGAAGATAGAAAAATGTTCCTAACTGCTGCACCAATTTCCTGGGTAGAGCACAGCTCTACCACAGAGTCATTGGTGACTCCTTCAAACAATCAAGCCAATGTAACAAGGCCTGTAGTAAAGCTGATAGGATACTGGTATGTATCAGAAGGGGTACTGACAGTGGGGGGGAAAGGCGATACTGCTATCTCCGTATAGGTTTTTGTTGAGGCCTTATCTGGAGTACTGTGTTCAGTTCTGGAGTCCTCACCTAAGGCAGGACCGGGACAGGCTGGAGACTTTGTAATGCAGAGAGATGGTCCAACAGGGCAGATCTTGAGAAGATCATCTGAAGGCACTGAATATGTACTTACTGGAGACCAGGCAAGAGAGAGGGCATATGAAAGAGGACTTCATGTTCCTGGAGGGAATAAACAACGTGAACTGCAGGGTATTATTTAGCAGGAGTACAGACACAAGAACCCATGGTCACGAGTGGAAGCTGGCAGAGGGCAAGTTTAAGAGGGCTGTGAGGAAGTTCTGTTTTACTGTAAGGGTGATAGAACCGTTTAATAGTCTGCCAGTTGAGATGGTGGGCACCAAGACCATAAATGGTTTCAAGCATAGCTCGGACAGAGTGAAGGGTCTGGTGATTGCTCAGGTCAGTAGCAGTAGGGACGGGAGCAGGAGGGGGTGGACAGGAAGGGATAAAACCCCATATGGGCAATAGGTCCTAGGACAGATAGGGAAGGCCAGGCAGACTAGATGGACCCTTGTATTTTATGTTATTTTTTCTGCCATCGCTGTCTGTGTTTCTATTGCTGCTCTACTGTCATTGAGCCTTAAGCTGCAGACTGCCACAAACTACTATCACACTTGAGGGAATTAAAAGATAAAAGGATACTGATATCAGACAACTTTATCTTAAACAGCTTTTTAAAGTTAGCTCCATTTTTTTTAAGCCCAGCCACTACCTAGTTTTAGGGTAAAAACCCCAAAGGGCTCTCTTTTTACAGGATGCAGTTTTGTGAATCATGCCTCCCCAAGTCAGAAAAACCCTCTCAGTCCTTTTAAAGTATGGTCTCACCCAGTACCGTTGTCTGCTAACATGCAGTGCAGTGGGACTATTGCTGGTCCCCATGGTCTGTAATCTTGCATAGTTCTCCAACTCTTATTTGAAGCTTCCTCACAGTTTTACCCGCATTGGAAACAGCACAGGTTCAGTATGCCAAATAAACCACCCCGACATATCACGGGTGATTAGCTGTTCAATATCAAAGGTTTTCTCATAAACAGGGTGCTTTGCAAACTACTATCTTGTGCTGTGGCACTACAGTACATACTCCTGCAGTATGGGTAACAACCCCTAACATGAAGCCAGTTTGGCAATCTTTTGTTCCAGGCATCTGTCTCAGTAGGAGCTGTGTGTTACTAAGTAACATAGAAACAGAATCTGACAGCAGATAAAGGCTGATTGGCCCACCCAGTCTGTTCATTTCTTCATACCTACATTCCCACTGGAAACCCTATTTAATCTATATCTTTCTTCCTCCTCTGTTCCCTTCCAGTATGAGTCTCTTGTGCCTGTCGCATGCATCCATGAACCCCACCACTGTTTTCACACCCACCATCACTGCTGAAAGGCGGTTCCAGGAATCCACCACTCTTAAGAAACAGAAATGTAGAAGATGACAGCAGAAGGGGACCTGTGGTCCATCGAGTCTGCCCAAGCAAGGTATCCCAGGACCTATTGTGCACCGGTGTTCTGTCCTCCTAAACACCCAGCATAGCCCTTGCTAGTGCCATGTACTTGTCCCACCCATGCTTAATGTTTGATACTGACTTTGCAGCCACCACCTCGGGAGGTAATCTATTCCAAGGTTCCACCACCCTCTCTGAGAAGTAATACTTTCTGATGTACCTCTTGAACACTCCACCCTTACATTTCCACTTGTGCCCTCTTGTAGTAGAATTGACGTTCCTGGTAAAAAGTTGTGCTTCTGGCACTTTGTTGATGCCTTTAAGGAACTTAAAGGTCTCAGTCATATCCCCCCTCTCCCTCCTAGTCTCTAACGAGTACAATTTCAGAGCCCCAAGCCTCTCTTCATAGGTGATTTCCTGAAGGCTGTGTATAATTTTTGTTGCCCTTCTCTGGACCACTTCCAGTCTGTCAGTGTCCTTTCTTTGGTGAGGCCTCCAGAACTGTACATAGTACTCCAGATGAGGCCTCACTAATGACCGGTAAAGTGGTAGTATCACCTCCCTTTCCCTGCTGTCTATCCCCCTGCAAATGCATCTTAATATCCTGCTAGCCTTGCTGACTTTGCTGCTTGAGGTTGTTCCTAATGATGACTCCCAGATCACGTTCCCCAGCAGAGGAGCTCAGTTGGACTCCGTTTAGCCAGTATTCTTCCTTGGGGTTGGCACTACCTAGGTGCATCACCTTACACTTCTTAACATTGATGTTTAATTGCCATATTTGTGACCACCTTTCCAACTTCTTAAGGTCCTCCTGCAGTGCCTGACTCCCCTCCGTAACATCCACTCTTCCGCTGAGTTTTGTGTCGTCCGCAAATAGGGTGATGTTGCCATTTATGCCCTCGCTGATGTCACTAATGAATACATTGAAGAAGATCGTCCCCAGGACCGACTCCTGAGACACCTCACTAGCGACCTGCCTCTCATTAGATTTCACCCCATTTACTACCACCCTTTGTTTTCTGTACCTCAGCCAACTCTGTACCCACTTTACTGTCTATACTGCTACCCCAAGGTCTTCTAGCTTTTTTAAGAGGCATCTATGCAGGGCTGTGTCAAATGCCTTACTGAAGTCTGTAAAGCAAGTCCATTGCATGACCCCTGTACCAATGCTTTGACCACTTCGTCAAACAACATAATAAGGTTCATTTGACATGACCTGCCTGTCACAAACCCATGTTGTTTGTAGTTCTGAAGGGGATTTACTTCAAGGTATTCCACTAGATCTTTCTTGAAAAGGGCCTCCATAAGTTTACCCACTACTGAAGTGAGGCTGACTGTCCTACAGTTACCTGCATCTTCCCTGTCTCCACTCTTGTGCAGTGGCACCACGTCAGCCACTCTCCAGTCACCTGGAACTACCCCTGACTCCAGTGACCTGTTGAACAGGTGTGTGAGAGGCACTGCCAGCTCTTCTGCAAGCTCCCTGAGCACTCTAGGGTGTAAACCATCACGGTAGGAGCCTTGTCGGGTCTGATGTCTGAAAGGCCCTTCTTGACCCTGCCTGTGGTGAACACCTGGGTGCACATTCTCTGAACCCCCTCTGGTCTTGGCTTTGATACCGCTATATGGCAGTGGGCCCTGATTCTCCCTTGTGAATACTGAGCAAAAGTATTCATTTAGGGCCTCAGCTTTTTATCTGCTGTCCTCCAGAGTCTCATCCCCCACTTTTAACCTTACTGTTCCTCCCCCTTTCTTCCTTTTATCGCTGATATAGCAGGAAAAGATTTTCTCCCCTGATTTGACTCCACAAGCAATTTTTAGCTCTTTTGCTGCCTTGGCCTCCCTCACTATTTTCCTGGCTTCCTTACTTTTCTGAGTGTAATCCTCCCACTCCCTGTCCCCTTTATGTTGCCCGAACCATTTGTATGCATTCCGTTTGGCCCAGATTGCCTCTCTTACTGGATGGGAGAACCACAGTGGTCTTTTAAACCTATTTTTCTTTGTTGTAGTCATGTAACAGAATCTTGTTGCCTCTAGAACGGTATCCCTAATATCTTTCCATATTTCCTCCACGTCTGGCTTGTCTCTGATGTTTAACTTGTTCCTCACTATCTGCCTCAGTCTACCAAAATCAGCCTTCTGAAAGCACAGCACAGCACAGTGCTTGAGATGGTTTTAATAGCACCTGTGGTTCTTTCAAACTAGACTGTTATTGTGATCGCTATTTGCCAAGGTTCTTCCACCCTCATGGATCTAATTTCTAAAGAGTTTGTGAGGATCAGATCCAAGATGGCATCCCCCCGGTTGGGTCCTTCACTAGTTGAAACAGCAGACAGTCCTGGAATGTGTCCAGTAAAGCCTGACTTCTGGAGCTGATGGCTGCTGGGATATTCCAGTCCACATCTGGCAGGTTAAGGTCCCCAACCACCACTATGTCACCTTTACCAGTCATCTTTTGTAACTCCTCAACTAATTGTTCATCTTTCCCTCTCCCTTCCCTGGGGGTCTGTATATCACACCCATGCGCAGTTTCTTTCTTGCATTGGTGGCTAAGTGGATCCAGAGTGACTCCAAGCTCCCCCCTCTAGCCTTGGTGCTTTCATCCTCCTTTGCTTTGATTCCCTCCCTCACACAGAGGGCAGCCCCCTCCGCCCCTCTCCACTTGTCTGTCCCTTCTAAACAGTGTGTAGCCTGGGATGGCCAAGTGCCATTCGTTGTTGTCCGTGGCTCAGCTTTCGGGTAATAGCTACCAGATCAACCATTGTGTCTGCCACTAGAGTCTGGAGGTCACTGATCTTGTTACCCAGGCTCCTAGCATTGAGGCAGATTCCTCACCATGAGCTAGCATCATGATTCTTGTTGGGCGATTTTGTTTCCCTTTTTCCTGCTGGTTGTTCCTTGTGTCATTTTTCTGATAATGGCCCATTGTCTTATGCTTTGTTTGTCCTAATGTGATTGGTGCGCTTACGTTTTCTCTCAGTTTTCCTGTTGGTAGAGGGCTTGGCATGGCACACTGCCTGTTTCCTTGCCTTAGCCTCCCCTCTGATTAGTTTAAATGACCCAAGTATTCTTCCATCTTCTGGGCCAGTGCTCTTGTTCCCTCTTGTGAGAGGTGAAGTCCATCCCATTTGAAGAGTGATCTATCCCAGAAATTTTCCCTAGCATCCAGTAAAATGGAAGCCTCTTGTCTGGCATCAGCTATTCAACCAGTTGTTGAATTTGTCTGTTTCCTCCAGTCTAATTCTTTCCATGCTGCCATATTTACCGCATACGGGCAAGACTTCTGAGAAGGTTACTGGGGTTGCAGTTGTTGAAAGCCTATCTCCCAGCTTCTCAATACTCCATTTTACATCCTCCACCATATGGTCAGCCAGATCGTTTGTTCCAGTGTGTACCAGTATTTCCATGTCTCCTTCCTCCCTGTCTGCAGTTATCCCGATGCACTCACAGTCTCTTGTTGCTGAGGTACCGGGAAGCCATCTGATTGTTGCCCTCTTCTGTGAGTACTTGTGCATCCTAGATTCCATTCCTCTGATCATGGAGTCACCAACTACCAGGATCTTCTTGGTTCCTTGACTGGCCTGCTGAGGTCTGCTGCTGGTTGTTGAGGTTGCTGCACTCTTTGCCCTCTTGATGGTTCCTTGACTGTCCTGCTGAGGTTTGCTGCTGTTCGTTGAGGTTGCTGCAGTCTTCAACCCCTTGACGGGAATAGCATCCCCCCCACCAAGCGAAGCTGACTGATTCCCTTCTGCTAGTGGCTCAAAGCAGTTTGTTGTCCTAATTGGGGTGTATCGAGTTGTGTTGTCCATGCTTTTCTTTGCTAGTTTCCCATGTCCTCTCTTCACCACTTTCCAGCCTGCTGGTCCTGTGGATTTTTGAGGCGGGGGGGGGATGGCGTGCTCCAAGTCAAATGTTGCCAAAGTCTTTCAGTTTCATTCCAGGCTGCTACCAGCTGGGCCTGCAGGTCATGCATCTTCATGTATACTGGGTAATGACCTGTCTTCCAGGGGTACTCCTGGGAGAGGAGTACTCCACAGACATCACAGTGTAGTATCTCCAAGCTGAACATTCTGGCGAGGTATTTCTTATATGATGATGAGAGTTTACGAGATTGGTGGTCTTCGTTTTAAATGCAGCTTCTTTGAACTATTTGCTTATTTTTTTTTCTTTGTCTTCCTGTGAAGTACTCTTTCACATCTCTCCTACCTTTCCCATTGCTCTTGTGCACCTTTTTGTCTGCAAAATACTTTCCTTCTGTACCTTATTTACCCCTGTGATGTATTTAAAGTTCTCTGTCATATCCCCTCTCTCCCTTCTCTCTTCCAGTGTGTACATGTTGAGGTCCTTTAGTTTTTTTCTTGTAGGACTTTTGATGCAGACCCAGCACTATTTTAGCTGCCCTCCTCTGGACTACCTCCATTCTATGTCCTTCTGGAGATGTGGTTTCCAGAACTGGACACAGTACTCAAGGTGGGGTCTTATCAATAATCTATACAGTTGCAACAACACCTCTCTCTTTCTGCTGGTGGAACCCCTTCCTGTGCACCCCAGCATCCCACTAGCCCTGCTGATTGCCTTGTCACACTGCCTGGCCACCTTTAGTTCATCCGATATGATGACCTCCAGGTCTTTTTCCTGCTTGGTTGTTGTCAATACTACTACACTCATTTTGTATTCTGCCTGTGGATTTCTGAGCCCGAAGTGCATTAGTTTGCACTTTTTCACCCTGAAACCCTGCTGCCATACCCTTAACCGCTCCTAGTTTTCTCAGGTCCAGATCTTGGTATCATATGCAGCGAGGCAGACCTTCCTTTTCAGCTCCTCTGCAATGTCACTTATAAAGACATTAAAGAGGACTGGTCCTAGCACAGATCCCTGTGGTACCTCACTGGTTACTCTCCCTTCCTCGGAGCAAACTCTGTTTACCACTATCCTCTGTCGCCTATCCACTAAGAAATGTCACCTGTCCCCTGCCCTAACAAATTGTATATCGTGCCTTTAGCACTTACTGTAATAACGCATCTATAGAAATTGGGAATATCTGAACAATTTATCTGAGAGTATTGAGGCTGATATTTTTTGTGTGACCTCTTTAGTAATGTTTTTATCATTATCACCTTAACACTGTGCACGTTTTGTGCCAGAGTTTACATGTTAACATATGTGTACTGTCTTGAAATGCTCACTATTTGTACCTTGGCTTGCTCTTGTATCATGTCTTTAATAAAGCATCATTGATAACACAAAATGCATCAGAGTGTGACTCCAGTGGCTCAGCTTGTTCACCAGATCAACACATTAATAAAGACTTTTTTTGCACTTATTTTAGTGCTTTGTGAAATTCTTTATGGTTTTGAAAGTGCCCAGTTTTGTTTTCATTTTTATTATCTGTTAGACCTTAATGAGCATTCTTGTCCCAGCACTGAAAACTGCTGCATCTCCACTCAATCTTCTCTCGCCAGACTTTGGTCACTAGAGCAGCTCAATTTTTGACTACAGCCCACTATAGTAGTATATTTATTTTTTTGTGAAAGCACCTTTACACCAGTTGTTATATCAAATAAAACATGAGGTGTGTAGCCTGGATTTGTTTTTACATATCCTCAGTGTGGGGAGCCCTAGATAAACCACGCAAGCTTTGCTCTTCTGCTTTATTAGGTATCCCACACATTGGTTGCATAATAAAATCCAGTTGCACATCCCCGTGCATTATTCTGTGTGTTGTGTGACTTGTAGTCAGAGATGTTGTCAGGCAGTGGAAGGCCAGGAGAGGCTGGGGAATCTAGCTTGTGGGTAACACGGTGGGCTTGTGTCCTACGCCCTTTTCTTACCTACTTTTCTCTTGCCTTTCAGTGGAGAATGCCGAGCACTGTGACTTCACGATCCTGCGTAACATGTTAATCAGGTGAGGTATTTGACGTTGAGGAATATGGGACAGCTTTGCTTAGTTGCATGGACTGATGGTAATACTGCATATGGACATGATGCTGATGGCTGCAGATGGGACTTGGGCTGCAGCTTGCAGTGAGGCAGTTAGGGCAGTAACGTGAGGCGTCCACTGATGGCTGATGTTACTACTTGCAGTAAAATTAGTGTGGGGCAGTTTGCCATGGTGTGGTAAGAGTAAAATTATAGCCTGTGGTGAGGGTGGAGTGGGGATAGCAATACCGCAGTTTGTGCTGAGGTTTATAAAGGGAGAGCAGTAAAATTGGAGTTTGTTTTAAGGTTGGAGGGAGGGAATAACATTGTAGCTTATGGTGAGCTTGGAGAAGGGAGTAACATTGCAGCTCATTTTGAGGTTGGAAGGGGCAGTAACACTGTACCTTGTAGTAAGGTTGAAGGTGGGGGAAACACTGCAGCTTATGGTGAGCTTTGAGGGATAGTACCATTGCCGCTTGTGGTTGGCCAAAGTTTGCGTAGTAATGTTGTGGCTTGACGTGATGTTGCTGTGGTAGTCATTTTGCAGGTTGTGATTGAAGCAGACAGATGGAAGCTTATCCCCATTCTGATTGGACTCCAATTTGTGTTGTGAACCTGTGTCTGTGAGACTCTGTATTGCACAGTATTGCCCAGTAGCTCATGGAGAGGATATTAAAGATGTTCTGACTGGTTCTGGAAATTGACATGTCTTAACACTTTCCTGTTTCAGAACGCACATGCAGGACTTGAAGGATGTCACCAATAATGTGCACTATGAGAATTACAGAAGCAAAAAGCTGGCTGCTGTAACCTGCAATGGGGTGGACACCACAAAGACCAAAGGCCAGCTCACAAAGTAAGTGCTACAGCCCTTTGAATCTCTGCTCTCTCTGAGTTGTAATAGGTAGTGATGCTAGAGTCAGAGCAAGTACTAATTTTGAAGGATTTCAGCAGGGCAACCCATAAGACTGCAGACTTGTTTATAGAGCAGTTGTGTGTCTGTGCTAGGGGTGTGGTCATTAGGTGACAAACCCTCAATAATGTCTGGTGTGTGAGGGAAGAAACGTATTCCTTTAGCTGAGTTGAAGGTGTGGAAAAGGGTTTGGTCCCAAGTTTACCTGCAGCTGCAGTGCAAACTATCACTGTTCGGATTGTTGGCCAAAAAATTGTGGGGGGCCATAACTTTAATATCGTGAAGTACAAGATACTGCACCTAGGGGTCAGGATTCTGGCTTTCACATATTCCCTGCGTAATGCAAGCGGGCAACATAACCAGAGGAAAGGATCTAGGGGTAAGAGTGGGCAGTAAGGGGAAACTAGTCAGACAGTGCTCTGCCGCAGTGAACAGAGCAAACATGATGCTAGGATGCATTAGGAGAGGGGTAAGGAGCGTGTCAAGGAAACTGATTGTCCCACTATGCAAGTCCTTGGCTGGACTGCATCTGGAATACTGTGCTCAGTTCTGTTCATCACAGTACAGAAAGAGCATTGAAGAACTCAAGAGTGTCCATAGTGGCTTATGGGGCAAAAGCTGTGAGAAAGGAGGCAATCATCCTTCTGTAAAAGGCATTGATTAGACCACACCTGAACATCAGGGTACAAGAGCTATGGGGAAAAATTGGACATGCTCAAATTATTTAGCTTAGAGAAGAGTATGCCAAGAGGGAACATGATCACAATGTTATGAATATTTAAGGGGGGTGGATAAGACAGGGAGTATACACAAAGTCTTCGAGCTGGTATGGCATTCTGGCTAGAAAACTTGGATTCGTTGACATTCTCAAATTGGATACTCTTACTGCTTTGTGGAAGGTGGGTCAGATAGGATGGACCCTGAGGTCCTTACTGTCATCACAGTACCACTAGTTATTTTTGAGCAGTTTGAGATCTTTGTTTCCCAATTGTATAAAAAGGCCTTTTAGTGTTGTGCACTACACTGTTAAGCAGATAAGTCATTCAGAATGCAGAAGATAGGTTATCGTATATTATTAGGTCTACTTTGCATTTATGAGGGAGTACTGTAAAGTAGCTCCGCATTCAGACTGGCTGAGGAGGTCCGCTGGCAGCAGTATTCTTAGTGATTGTCTTTCTGCAGGGTAACCTTTGAGCAGTCTGCTTATTTATACAGTGGCTATTTTGTGCGCAGGCAGCACGGAGGAATTAATATGGAATATGTCGAAGTAATGCCCCCTGGGAAGATTGACTTGGGGGGGGTCTTTTGCGCCCCTCTGAGGAATGCCAGTTGCAGCAGTGCAGTCTGCCTTTTGATTTTGTCTGGTCACCATCTGTGTGCACTAAGTCCATTTTCAGATGCAACCCAGGAGGCGTTAAACAGTTTATTCAGTAATTAATGTTTTGTTAACCAGGTACATGCATTAGATGGCACTGCCTGTTTTCAGGCAAGGCCAGTGGGTTACAGAACACAACAGAAACAAAACATAGAAAGCAAAGGAATCAGTCCAAAGAACAATGAATCAATTAAGGACATGGCGTAGCAGTCAAAGTTAACTAAATGATCAGCATAGTCCCTAATGCTGGGAATTTGCTGTGCTCTCAACAAATGTTTAGGCTAGTCATGCAGCCTTAGCAACATTAACTAAAAGAACCCTCTCCTACTCCTGGACTGTTAAAATATTTAATTTTTTCTTCCAACACCAACACATGTTTAGGGCAGCACCTGCAAACACCTCAGCTGACTTCTGCTGAGAGACGCTGAGCTAAGTCAGGCTGAAATGCAGCACGGGTGAATGCTGGTGCAGGTATTGTCTCCGAGTGAAACCCCACCCCTTCCTATCTGCCCACCCCAGCAGAATGAACGGTTCTGCAGGAAGATCCTGCCCCATGAAGTGTTGGGTTATAGAGATCAAACTTAAACCACCAAGGGAAGCATCAGACTCCCAGCATTTGCAGTAGCAGCATGGGAACACTTAGATCTTCTTTGAGGATATCTCAGTCATCAGGTACCACATTAGGAACTTCACTGTCAGTGAATGGGGAATCCACACGAAAGATTATTAGCAGTATAACTGGGGTCACCCATGCCATCGATGTCTGCCAGTTTCACCAACACTATATAGGCGGGGCAGCCTCGCTCCCTCCTCAGTTCTTTCCCGCCTTCGACTTGCAAGCGCAGTCTTCACAGAAGAGATGTCACAGTCTTTGTGCCTTTTTTGGCCTACATTTTTTTTTTCTGCAACCCTCACAAATCTTTTAGATTTTGAATCTATCTTCATCTCTCTTCTGTTGCTGCTGCTGCTGCAGAAAGAAGATTACCTCCAACGACAAACACACTGTGTGTGTGTCTGCTTTCTTGGGCCTGATCACAATGCCTCAGATTGTGAGCTCTGCCAACAGTTTAACCAAACCACCCATGGGTGACAAAGGAAAGCTCTAAAAACCTTCATAGAACAGCAGGTAGCCAGCTCCAAACTGGGGTCCTCCAGGGCGCCGGCCGCACAGTCGTCCTCCAGGTCTAAGAGCTCCAAGGCCTCCCAGGTAAAAGACAAGTCCTCGGGGGGAAGTCATAAAAGAGACCAGGATCATGACTGCCCCCCGTGGCCATCCCGTGCCCCGTCAGCCTCTCTTTCTGGGGGCCTTTAGGCAGCTGCCCCAATGAAGAGACCTGCTGTCCAGCTCCTGGTTCACTCCAGACGCATACCAGCAGCTGCTCCGCCCAATTCTCGGGGCGAGGCCATCGTCCTTAAGGTTGTCGGCAGCTCCTCTGTTGACAACAGGTTTGTCGTCAACAACCACCACCCCTTCGGGACCTGCCCCTTCCTCTCCGAGGGCTACGGGTTCGTCAGGCCTACAGTCTGGTCCGTTGGCCACGGTGCCATTGACTCCTCCTCCGGCGACTATGGACTTGAACGAAGTTCTCATCTGCTTTACCAGTGTTGTTATAGCCCAGCAATTTGCTGCCTTTAATAGGCCTTCGTCACCAGCGCAGGCATTGTTGACACCCATTCATCGATCCCAGGAATCTGCTCGGGGCCGTCGACGGACCCTGAGGATGAGGTCAACGTAGAGAAGGAATATCATCCTGACATCATCATCCCAGAGTAAGAGGAGGAGGCAGAGGAAGAGGACCAGTACTATACTTCTGACAAGTCTACGGCCTCTTCAGTCAGTGAAGAATCAATCAAGCACACTCATGTCCCCACCTGAGAATGCTACCTTCTTTAATATTATGAAGCAACTGTTTTCCACAGTGGAGTTCCAGACAGAGGAGGAGGATGCCACCAGAAAGGATCCGGTGGACTACTTAGAGATTCTGCAATGTCCCCCCCCAGTATTATTCTACCCATGCTTCTAGCACTTAAGAATGCTACTGCGGTAGCCTGGCACAGACCAGACATGGTGCCAATTATGCCTCGTAGAGTTGATGAGCTCTACAGTGCCCCTCAAGGCCTCCCATACTTTGCTGCCGAAGCTGAGACTAACTCTGTGGTCATAAAGGCGGCACATGACAGGTCTAAGGTGCCCAAACACCCTAGCTCCCTGCGCTCAGACAAGGAGTCTCGATCTCTGGGGCAAAAGGGTGTACGCTTCCTTCGCCCTAGGTTTGAGGATTGCCAACTATCTGTCCAACATGGTTAAGTTCCAGAACGTCAGCTGGAGGAAGGGCAAGACTGCTGTCCAACTCCTACAGGATGGTGTCCAGAAACAAGAGTTGCTTCAGTGCATTCAAAGTGCCGAGAATGTTTCAAGCATCTCTTTAGAGCCATCTATAACTTATCTCATACAGCTGCCAGGGCGGCTGCCACTGACATTTATCTACATAGACACTCTTGGCTTAGAGTGTCTGGGTTTGTTGCTGATGTGCAAAATAAGGTGCTGAATGCCCCTTTTGATGGCACTAAACTTTTCGGCCCAGATGTCCAGGACCTTATTAATGGCTGGCGATGGCTGATTTATTTAGTGTGGATGCCGTCTGTGCGGTCATCACTGGCGAGGCGGTGGCAGCCTCTAATAAGGTGGTCTCCAAAGCGCTTGATGCTGCCTCTCTGGTTCATATACGACCCAGATCTTCTCACTTGAGATCCCCCTGGTTTGATAGGGATCTCAAGGCGATATATATCAAGGATTGGAGGTTGGAGCATTTGCGCTGCAGACCCTGTCGGAGGAGGATAAACTGTCCTTGCTTGCTCACTACGGTGAGTACCAAGGGACACTCAGCCATAAAAAGGCAGAATTCCTGTCTAGGGAGATTGCTGCAGGGAAAAACAAACCAGCTCAGCTTTTTCGGACTGTAGACAGACTTTTACACCCTGTCTGTCTGCAGCTAAAGAAAGCTGTTTCAATCACATTGTGTGTGGAGTTTGCTCCGTTTTTCTCTTGCAGTGTGTCCTCTGTCCGGTTGGGGATTCTGCCAGCAAAACAAGCATTGCCTCGCAGTAACCATCCCATGAGGAGCGAATGCCCTGTGTCTATCTGTGATTAGTTTTAACCAGTGGAGTTGGCCAAGGTCATTGAGGTGATCTTAGAGCTGAAGCACAATTGTTGCAAACTGGACCCGGTCCCAACGCATTTCTTAATGAGACGCGCTGAGACCATAGGCCCGGTGTTTGCTGGAATTGCCCAGTTTTCGATGCTGGAGGAAGTGTTTCCGGATGCCTTGAAGGAGGCTCTGGTAAGACCTTTCCAGAAGAAACCATCTCTGGACCCTGACATCCTGGTGAATTACCGTCCAGTCTCCAGCTTGCCATTTTTGAACAAAGTTGTTGAGAAATTAGTGGCACAGCAGCTTGAGGATCACCTTGTGTCTTTTGAGATCTATGAGCCATTCCAGTCCAGTTTCCGGGCAAGGCATAGTACGGAAACGGCATTAGTTAGGGTGCAAAAATTACCTCCTTAGGGCCAGAGATAGAGGGGACAGGTCAATTTTTGTTCTACTTGATCTCTCTTCAGCATTTGATACCATGGATTACGTCCTTCTGGATTGCCGTTGAGAGTTATGTGGATTCGCTAGCACTGTCATCTGCTGGTTTGAGTCCTATCTCTCTGGCAGGATGCAACGGGTGATGATGGGGAATTTCTGCTTGTCCCCAGAGCTCCTGTCATGTGGAGTGCCTCAGGGTTCAATCCTGTCACCGATGTTATTCACAGTATACATGCTGCCCCTAGGAGAGCTCATTCGACAATATGGCATGGGTTTTTCACTGTTGTGCAGATGATACCCAGCTGTATTTGTCCTTTGCCCTGGGACCACGTAATGCCATGGACGTGCTAAACAGCTGCCTTGCTGAAATCAAGGATTGGCTGTCCTCCAGCTGGTTGCAGCTGAACACAAATAAGACAGAGGTACTGGTGATTGAGCCAGGTCTAAGGTGTGATGGAGGCTTAGCTGGAGCAGATACAGGATTGTTCCTGGGATTGGCTCCATTGCTGTTCTCCTCTATTGTGTGAAATCTTCGCGTGATCCTCAACAGCAGATTGACCCTGGAATCCCAGGTGTTATCTGTTGTCAAGAGTGTTTTTTACCATTTGCGGAATATCACCAGGATTAAGCATCTAGTTCCACCCGAAGACCTTCCAACGCAGCTGCATGCATTTGTTGCTTCACAACTTGATTACTGCAACTCTCTATACCTCTGGGTCACTGGAGGGACCCTCTGCCGGCTGCTGTTGGTGCAGAATGCAGTTGCAAGGTTACTGACTGGCCTGGCTAGGTCCAGTCGTGTGACCCCTATCCTGCGAGCTCTGCACTGGCTGCTGGTCTGGTGGTGGGTCATCTTCAAGGTGGGCTTGCTCACCTATAAGGCCCTATATGGGCTGGGTCCTAGTTATCTGGCTAAACTCCCTTCACCTGCCACCTCAACCCACTCCTTCTGATCCTCATCTAGTCTGCTCCTCGACATTCCTAGGGTTAGGCTAAAAACCTCCGGTGACCGCGCTTTTAGTGTCACCGGACCTACCCTATGGAATTCTTTTCCAGCTACTGTCAGAGGAGCCCAGACAGTTGAGGCCTTTAAGAGGAGTCTGAAGGCCTACTTGTTTGCGCAGGCATTCCCTAATGCAGCCATGTGATCTGTCTTCACTGACCTATGTTTGGAGACTAAGATATAATAGTGTCATAGGCTACTGATTTTATTACTACTGCTGAAATGTTATTCTGTTGTTTTTACAATCTTTATTTGTTATATGAATTTTTATTTTATATTGTAGTGTTTGTAATAATTTAATTTGTGAGGTGCCCAGAGCCTCTGGGATTAGGCATCATAAAAATAAAATTTGCCTTGCCTAATGATCTGCAGGCCTCTGGCATGGCTCTTAAGTCCGTCCACTCCCTCTACCACACCTAGCAGTGTGGTAGGGGTGTTCTGCTTTTTGTAGGCAGACTAACAGGCCAGACTCAGGCTCTCGTCCCCAGGGAAAGCGTAGAGCCCAGTCCTCCTTGCCTGCCCACCCCCAGGCTGGAGTGGCAGTCAAGCATCCCAGAACCGAGGTTCACACTTCTACAGCTAGACCCTCCTCAGCTTGACTCCTTTCCAGACACCCCTCCTCTGGCCCAGGAGGTGGTGGTCAGAGGTCGGTTCTCCCTCCTTTTGAGTCAGTGGAGAACCATAACGTCAGCTGCTTGGATCCTGCAGCTCATAGAGAGCAGTCATACACTGGAGTTCATTCAGCAGCCTCCAGGCACCCCTCCACCACTCGCAGATTACCCCCTGGTCCATTTACCTGTTCTCTGGGAGGAAGTACAGATTCTTCAATGCAAGTAGGCGCTAGAATTGGTGCCAAAGTGGCAGAGAAACCAGGGGTTCTATTCCACATTCTTCCTGGTTCCCAAGAAAATGGGAGAGCTAAGGCCTATTCTAGATCTCAAAGACCTCAAGCTCTTCATCCAGTACAAAAAGTTCCAGATGGTAACTCTGCAATTTCATTTACCCCTCCTCAAAACAGGCGACTGGCTCTGCTCACTGGACATGCGGGATGCCTACCTGCACATTGCGGTTTTTCCTCCTCACAGGAGGTTCCTCCTGTTTGCCTTTCAGGGGGGCATTACCAGTTCAAGGTATTGCTCTTTGGCTTATCCTCTGCGCCATGTGTTTTTACCAAATGCTTAGCACCAGTCGCAGCAACCATTAGAAGGGAGGGTCTGTACATCTTTCCCTACCTGGACGACTGGCTTCTCAAGGCCTTATCCAGGGAACAGCTGTTGCTGACTCTGGAACGTACCCTCCAGCTCTTTCAGTCTCTGGGCATCACGGTCAACCTGTCCAAGTGTATTCTGCTACCGTCCCAGAGTACATTGGGGCAGTTCTGGATTCAGAGCAGGCGAAGGCCTTCTTGCCCCAAAACAGGGCGGAATGTCTTATTGCTCAAACTCAAGAGGTCGCTCAGAGTTGGTACATTCCTGCCAGGCTGTACCTCAGGCTCCTGAGCCTAATGGCTGCACTATTCCCACTGTTCCACTAGCCAGGCCCCACATTCGTACCCTTCGGTGGACTCTGAGTGCAGTGGGACCAACATCTAAACAAGCTGGACCATTCAGTCCTGGTCTCCTCTCCAGTATGCAAAGCATTGCAGTGGTGGACGGACCCCTCAGATCTTCTTCAAGGGGTTCCCTTCCAGTTCTCCTCCCCGAATCAGATCCTGACCATGGATGCTTTGGGTCTGGGCTGTTGGGCACAGCTTGGTCCCTTTCAAACCCAGGGCTCCTGGTCCCAGCGGGAAGCCACCCTGCATATCAGTGTTTTGGAGATGAGTGCAGTGCTCTATGTTATGCAGGCATTTCAGGAGCTCCTAGCCCCAGGCCTACTTCTGATGCAATCGGACAATCTGAGTGTTGTCTACTACATCAGCAAGCAGGGCAGGACACACTCGTATCCCTTTAGCTGGGAAGCAATGTAAGTGTGGTATTGGGCTGTGCAGCACAGTCTCGCACCCTCTGCAGTCCATGTGCCTGGCATCCTATCCATGCTTGCAGACAGTGTCGGCAGGACTCAGTCCAGCATGCACAAATGGGAGTTTCTCTCATCTGTTGCAGAAGATCTGTTCAACAGATGGGGTCGTCCAGAGGTGGACCTTTTTGCTTCCCCACACAATGCAAAACTGCTCAGTTTTTGCTCGCTACATCCACGGCCTGGAGTTTTCTGGCAAGACACATCGTCCTTCTCTTGAGCGGGAGGTTTCTGTATGCATTCCCTCTGATTCCACTGATACAGAGGGTGCTGCTCAAACTACAAATGGAAGGGGCCAGCATGATCCTGGTAGCTCCATTCTGGCCCGGCCAGGTATGGTTCTCTCTGCTTCAACAGCTGGTGGAGGAACTTCTGGTTCCCCTGCCTCTGCAGGAACCTGCTGACCCAGGATCAGGGGACCCTTGTCCATCCAAACCTCAGATCCCTCAATCTGCATGCGTGGCTTCTGAGGACATAGCCATCGCAAGGTTTGGGGTTTTTAATAGGGTAGCAGACATCCTGGTGGCTGCCTTCAAGCCTTCCACCCATACCACTTATGCCATGAAGTGGAAGCGGTTTGCTATCTGGGCTGCCAAGCATTCCCTAGACCCTTTCACCTGTCATGTGAAGCAAGTCATGGACTACCTGATTTCTTTGTCTGACTCTGGTCTCCAGTATTCCTCCCTCAAGGTCCACCTTTCCGCCATTTCGGCTTTCCATGAACCAGTAGGTGACCACACTATCGCTCAGCTGGATGTCTCCCACACCTTCCTTAGGGGAATCCTGCATCTGAAACCCCCAATCTGTTCCCCAGTCCCAGCTTGGGATTTGAATTTTATTTTGGAAGAGTTGACCTTGTCTCCTTTTGAACCAATCGCAACTTGTGATTTGTTCTATCGCCCTTGGAAAGCACTCTTTCTAGTTGCCATTACTTCCGCTTTGAAGAATTTCAGAGCTTCAGGCCCTGTGGTGCGAAGAGCTTTATTTGAGTTTTCACAAAGACAGGGTATCTTTGCGCACCAATCCTAAGTTTCTGCCCAAGGTGGTTTCTGAGTTTACACTCAGTCTATCAACTTCCTGTTTTTCCCCCAAGTGTGCCAGTCCAGGGGAAGCACTGCTCCATACGTTAGATGTACGCATAACTTTAAAGTATTGTCTGCTCAGGACTAAGGAGTTCAGAAAGTCTAAGCAGTTTTGTTTCATTCACCCCGGTAGAGAGGGTGCCTCAGTTTCTAAGCAACGTTTATCCAAATGGTTGGCAAACTGCATTGTGTCCTGCTGTAGCAAGTATGGCAAGGAGCTGCCTGGAGCTGTCAAAGCCCATTCCACCAGAGGTATGGCTACCTCGGTGGCTTGCTTCAGAAGGGTACCAGCCTCTGATATTTGTGCGGCTGCCACCTGGAGTACAGTCCACACTTGCACTAAGCATTACAGTCTGGACATTGCCTCAAGAGCCCATGCTGGTTTTTGCAGGGCTGTGCTGCAAGGGCTCCTGTCTTAAGTTTATGGAGTCCCTTTGTGGTGAACTGACTGAGTGCTGACCATGAAGATCGCCTAATCTCAGCTGCACCACCAGCATCGCCTCAGGCAGGTGGGATGGCAAGACAATGCTATTGTTCGAATGGTGTGTGTGGATGGGAGGCACGCGGTAAGGAGAGGCAGGAGACATTCTATAAGTTTGATGCCCGACGGGCTTTATTCATACCACAAGGAAAGAGGGAAACCAAACATCAACAGTATGTAAATATTCTGTAATGTCCCTAAGAGGTGCACCTCGGGCCTAAGGCCACTATCTGTCGAGCTCTATACTATGCATATACTAAGCAGTTTGGTGAACAATTCCAGAACTATGGACCCAGGAAGTGGTTCCATAGTAACTCACTATTACTCTAGAGTGATGAGAAACCATCACTGCAGTAAATGATTATTACTCTGTTACAAGGATGAAACAGTTGCAGACCCAGAGGGGCTGAGTGGGATAACCACCTCTAAAAGTCTGTTGGTGCTAAAGGAAGTCCAACTTTTTCCTGTTGTCTTTGTGCGCACTGCTGATGAACAAAGAAAGCAATGGGGCAAAAGGGAAAAATGGGGTTTCTACTTGGTACCACGCTAACACTTTAGTGTTAACCTAGGAGAGGTTGAGGGGGATGTGAGAGATTTTTAACAGACCCTGATTCTTCTGCTAACTCATTCTCTAAGGTTGCCGGAATAATTTAGCACAAGAGAACTGAAATCTGCTGACCTTTTCCCTGGCACAAACCCTCAACCAGGGCTGCCAAGGACAAAGAAACAAAAACTTGCTGAAGTTTCCCTGGCACAAACCCTTGACCAGGGCTGCCAAGAATGAAGGAACAAGTACTTGGCATTGAATCCACTTGCAAGGATTGCCAAGGCCGAAGATCTTCTGCAATTTCCCCAGCACCAACCCTCGACCAGGGCTGCCAAGGATGAAGACATGTTGAAGCTTCTTTGGCAAAGGATCCATGCGAGAATCGCCAAGAATAAGCTGGATCCCAGAAGACAAAAACAGTGCAAGCAGGATGAGACAAGCAGGAAGAGTAGGATGCAGCACGAAGATCAGAATCCTGTAATGTCCAGAACCAGAAAAAAAAACACAAACTGGCAGACGCAGATGCACACTGGCCACGTCGAACTCGACTATCGGTGAATAACTG
This sequence comes from Neoceratodus forsteri, assembly GCA_016271365.2. Classification (NCBI taxonomy): domain Eukaryota; kingdom Metazoa; phylum Chordata; order Ceratodontiformes; family Ceratodontidae; genus Neoceratodus; species Neoceratodus forsteri. The sequence goes on from CM028130.1 coordinate 1,078,040,542, forward strand.
GAAAGTGACAGACACGGCTTCTTCCAGGATGTTCTGCTTCCAGGCTGACCAAACCACAAGAAGACCAGGAGCCAGCAGTTGCGAGTCACACAGGGTTACGTCGGTTTTGACCAGCCGTGAACGACAGCGAATAGTGTTGCTGTGAAGTTTTTCAGTGGGTGGAGGTTGCTTTGGTGAAGAATTGGCCGTGAATAAACTCCACCAGGGGTGTTGCGGCAGAGTATTGAGTCCATACACATAAGTTGGCAATAATAAAGCTGTTAAATACACTTCTCACTGCATCAGGGTATTTGTTTGTTGCTGGGGCAGTTTGCTAGGAACAGGGGCAAATTACCAGATTTCCAGGGCAGTTGCTTGTTGCAGGGGCATTTGTTCATTGCAGGGGCAGTTTGTCAGGAACAGGGGCAGATCACCAGATTTCTGGGGCAGTTGTTCGTTGCCAGGGCAAGGAAGACTAGGTTTGTTGGCCAAGGCACCTAGCTTCACCTGAGCGCTTTCCTTCTGGGTTGCTTGAAAGGACAGAGCAAATAAGCTTACCAGAGCAAGGGAAAGGATCAAGACTTCTTTTGGCTAGGCAGATTTACTGTGTGGTGGTGGTGTTTTTTTGTACTCACAGGGATTGTTACTGTTTGTTGCTAACATTTTATTGCTTTATTTTTCTCTGATTCAAATTGTTGTTGCTGGGTATACCTTCTGCTGCATTATTACAAGGTGTGCATACAGTTGTGGGCTAACAAATTACTGCTGTAATCTTCTGATTCAGATTGTCTTTTGCAAGGTATATCTTCTGTTACTGCTTTATTTTTCTCTGTAGCAAAGTGTTTCTTACAGGGTATATCTTCTGTGAAATTATTACAGGTGGTGCTTTGCAGGTTTTACAGTTTAATCTATCATTAGGATAAGCTTTCTGGGTTACTGCATTTGTTGCTGACTGATTGTTTCTGCTCTTACCTCCTTGTTTCTTTCATCTGTGGTTCTTGTTTTTCAGCAGGGGAAGGGCCCAGCCACCCACCCCCAACCCCAACCACTCCACACTACACTCCTTTTATAGGGTAGCACAGTCGTGACATTTCCTGTGGCAAAGCAGGAAGGGGCGGATCAGTGGGGTATCCACATGGTGACCTCATTTACAGGGGTACTAGTAATTTAACTTGTTATAACAAGTTATACAAAACAAACAAAACACAAAATCAAACTTTTGCTTTCATTTTCTTCCTTCTAATTACTATGATAGGTTGTAAACCCAGCAACTTATTTGGAATGGATATCATTAACTGCAGGTACAGCGGAACACTTTTCAGAAGGGCAGTTTTACAGGATTTAGGACGCTGTCCTAATGCTGGGCCATTGGAGATCTTAGGGCTCAGCTCCAGGCAGCATGGGCAGAGATTGCACACCTCAGATTTCATATTCAAGAGGAAATATATTATAAGAACCACCCGCCATTTCCCCAACATCCAACAGAAGCACCTCGACTGCAGAGGGTACTTGGTCCGGGAGGTTGGCAGGTGGTTAGGAGGGGCAAATCGGGTGCCCCATCACTCGGTGCTCTCCAACATATTACCTCCACAAACCATATAGAAACTACAAACTGGTATCTGCCTCTATCTCCAAAATTAAAGGGGCAGAGGACACTGCAGCACAGCAGCTAGCACAACAAAACTCGCCCAAAACAGGAACCAAAACAAAAAAAGCAAAAAGGAAATCCAGAAAACTTCTGATCATAGGAGACTCCATGATTCAGGGAGTTGATACCTATCTCCAGCCAGGGGTAATGGTCAGATCTCTCCCAGGTACATCATCGTGGCGAGACACTGACCATATTGCTAAAATTGTTTAGCAAGCAGGAGAAAACATTGACGTCCTGGTACACATAGGGACTAATGATCTCACCACTCAGTCAGTTGTGGAGACCAAGGAACACCTGACCAGGCTGGGTGACAAACTATCAGCCATTTCGTCCGGCATCTCCTTCTCTGAGATCCTGCCACTCTGGGAGAGGGGGGCAGATGGACGGAAGGTCAGCAAAGGAGAAATAGAGGAGCTAAACATGTGGCTGAAGGGCCGGTGCCAGGAAAAAGGACACAAATTTGTAAGGAACTGGCAACAGTTTTGGGAGCGAAAGTTCTTTAAATTTGATGGATTGCATCTGACTAAGAAGGGAATCAGTACATTGGAGCAGAAGTTTGATGTCTTTACAGAATATCTAAACTAGCAAATGGGGAGAGTGGTGCAGCACCCCATACGTCGAATGGGAAGAACACCCCTCTCCCCTCAGCTAGTGGTCAAACAAGAGTTCAGCATGTTTGCAGTTCATTTGCATCACCAGATAAGGAAAAAGGTCCAGCTCCCCATATGACGCACAGGGGAAACGCCAGACTTCGCCCAACAACTAACACACTGAAATCTGGCCAATGGAAAATCATGTACACAAATGCTCGCAGTCTGGGAAACAAGATCCCAGACCAGCAGGCAATAATGACAGAGGCTAAACTGGATATAGCATCCATTAGCGAGACGTGGTTTACCAGTAACCACACTTGGGAGACTTCAGTACCTGTCTGTGTACCGCTCAGAAGAGACCGAGGTGCAATGGGGGAGTGGCTCTGTATGTCAATGAAAATATCAAAGCTACAGAAATTCAGAATACACATAAGGAGTCAGAAGAACTGTGGGTCACCCTGGAAACAGGAAATGGGACAGCCACAAGAACAGGGGTTGTCTACAGGCCCCCAAACCGGGGAGGACATAGACACATTACTGTTAGAAGATATACAAAACAAAACAGCTAAAGGGGAGGTTCTGATAATGGGAGACTTCAACATGTCAGATACAGATTGGTCAATACCAGCAGGAACATCTGCCTGAACTAGACACATGGTGGATTCCCTGCAGGGGGAAGGTCTCAAACAACTGGTACAACAACCCACAAGAGACAGGGCTATCCTAGATCTAGTACGGACTAACAGGGAAAGGATCACAGATCTCCAAGTAGAAGGTCACCTGGGGCCCAGTGACCATCACATGGTATGGTTCAGTTTGGCCATTATAACTAAATCATCCCATTCCAAGGCAAAAATATGGGACTTCAGAGGAGCCGACTTTGATAAGATGGCCAACAGAGTTAAGCAAGCCCTGGCAAAAAGAAACAGGTGAGGGGGTGCAGGCAAAGTGGGCAAGCATTAAGAATGTAATACTTGAAGCAACATCCCATTGTGTTAGAGAGAAAAGAAAGTGCAAAAGAAGAAGGAAACCACTTTGGTTCTCAAAAACAGTAGCAGAAAAGGTCAGAGCCAAAAGGCTGGCCTTCAGGAAATATAAGGGAACACAGCGGGATAAAGATAGGGAGGCATGCCAAACTTCCCTAAGGGAAGCATGGAAGGCAGTAAGGCAAGCAAAGGCCCAAACTGAGGAAATATACATTAATGAAAGGATAAAGTCCAGAGGGGGTATTGCTAAGATCAAAAGAGATAAAGGGGCGTGTGAGGAGGAGGACCATGTAAAAGCATCTGTCCTAAATAGATACTGCTGCTCAGTATTTACTGAAGAGAAGGTAGGGCAGGGCCTACAGCTCAGCACCATGGACACGGGGGAGGGAGGTGTGCACTAGTCCCTTCACAAAAGAAAGGGTCCTACAAGAGCTCGATAAGCTTAGGGTGGACAAGGCAATGGGACCTGATGGCATACATACCAGGTTACTAAAGGAGCTAAGGCTGGAACTAGCAGAGCCATTATCAGAACTGTTTAGTGAGTCTCTGAGCACAGGAGAGGTCCCAGAAGACTGAAGAAGGGCTCATGTGATCCCACTCCCCAAGAGTGGTAACAGGGAGGAGGCAGGGAATTACATACCAGTCAGTCTTATCTCAGTAGTGGGCAAGATTATAGAGGCACTCCTTAAGGAAAGTATAGTGCATCACCTGGAATCCATAGGAGCACAGGATCCAAGATAACATGGGTTTACAAAAGGAAGGTCCTGTCAGACTAATCTCATAGATTTCTTCGACTGGGTAACCGGAGTGGTGGACCAAGGGGGAGCAGTTGATTTTGCCTACCTTGACTTCAGCAAAGCTTTCGATTCTGTTCCATATAGAAGTTTGATTAATAAGCTGGGTAGGCTCGGGGTAGGTCAGAAGTTGGTCAACTGGGTGGCAAACTGGTTGACAGGCAGAAAACAGAGTGGTGGTAAACGGTATACAGTCAGATGAGATGCAAGTCAAGTGTGGTACCTCAGGGATCAGTCCTGGGGCCAGACCTCTTCAGTATCTTCACCAGTGACATTGCAGATGGACTGGAGGGTAAGGTTTGTCTGTTTGCAGATGACACCTAGATCTGCAACAAAGTAGATGATCCAGATGGGGTGGCAGAATGAGCAGAGATCTGGATAAACTACCAAAATGGTCGGAAGAGTGTCAACTGGGGTTTAATGCAAAGAAGTGCAAGATCATGCACATAGGGAAGAGAAGCCTTGAAGCCACCTATAGGCTGGGAGGGGAGTTGCTGGCAGTCACAAGGGAAGAAAGAGACTTGGACATCATCGTCACCGATGACCTGAAATCATCCAAGCAGACCACTAAAGCAATAGGTAAGGCTAGGGGGATGTTAGGGTGTATTAGTAGGGGTATCACAAGTCAAAAGAGGGAGGTGATAATCCCTCTTTACAAGACACTGGTTAGGCCCCATGTGGAGTACTGCGTGCAGTACTGGAGGCCTCACCTTCACAAGGACATTAACCAAATTGAGGCAGTCCAGAGAAGGGCAACCTGAAAGGTGCAGTGACTGCATCAGAAAACATATGAGGACAGATTAATGGAGCTCAATATGTATACCCTAGAGCAAAGGAGGGAGAGAGGTGATCTGATCGAAACATTCAAACACCTTAAGGACATTAACAAGGTGGAAGAGTCTAACATGTTTCAATATAAGAAAAATAGCAGGACAAGAGGACACAGCATTAGATTAGAGGGAGGCTGATTAAGGGGTAATGTGAGGAAGTTCTTTTTCACAGAAAGGGTGAAAGATGCATGGAACGGCCTACCTCAGGAAGTGGTAGATATGAATAAAGTGCATGGCTTCAAACAGGCATGGGATAGGCATAAGGGAGCTACTACAGATGAGTATGAATAGATAGGCCATTGACAGAGCAAAGGCCGATCGCACATTTATAAGGTAGAAAAAGAAATGGGCAGACTGGAGGGGCCTTGCGGTCCTTATCTGCCTTCAACTTCTGTGTTTCTATTACCAGATTTCTTGGGCAAATTACCAGATTTCCAGGGCAGTTGTTTGTTGCAGGGGCAAATAACCAGATTTCTGGGGCAATTGTTCATTGCAGGGACAGTTTGCCAGGAACGAGGCAAATCACCAAAACCCGGGGCAGTTGTTAATTGCAAGGGCAATTTGCCAGGAACAGGGGCAAATTACCAGAGTCCCAGTAACAATACATTTGCGGTACTTTGCAATCAACACAACAGTTCAGATACTAGTAAATACACATTTCATCAATTGACAGTCATTGAATGACAGCCGTGTGCTAAGCACCCATCTCACATTGACCCGTAACAAAGTACTGCACTTGTGGGTTCCTTCTGGTACCAGGACCTGGCTACCCCTGAAACGCTGGGCTTGGTGCCTTCTTTCACCCTGGGCATTCCTTACCCTTATTACAGCTGGTGCCCTTTATATCTAGGGCCTTGAACGTTGCCCCCATTATGGCTTCCTGGCCTATTTTGCTGGGCTTCCTGTGGGGCTTTGCCTGCTGGGCCCCTTCAAACCTTTTGTGGGCCCGTGATGCCCCTTTAATCTCTCTGGGGCTTGCTTTTACCCCTTAAATCCTTTGGGCTGGTCGGTGCCCCTTTAATTCTGTAGGCCTGTTCAAGGCCTTGCTGCCAGTCACCCAAGTCTTGCTCCACCTTTAATCTGCCCCCCTTATGAATATTAATTAATTGCCCCCTATGGGCCTTAAGGCAGGACCCTTCCTGTGGGTTTTGCTGTGCCCCAAATATTTATTTATTTAAAATTACAGGCTGGCCCTCCCACCCAGTCCTCTGATAGCGCTTCCAGCGCTCAATAACCAAAACTTTGATTTTTAATTTTTTCTGGCAGTCAGCACTCTTATTCATGGTGCTGCCGACTCATTGCCCCGGGCCCGGGTTGAAGGAGCTGCTTGAGGGAGGCGGGAGGTGTTCAGGCAGTGGGAAGGATCGAAACAGGAGCAACAGGTGATCAATGGGTGGCAGGGTGCCTCTTGAGGGACAGTGACATTCGGGAGCGACACATGGCTCTTCAATGCTGCCGACGAGGGACTGGAACACTCTGGGCAATAAATAAAAAAAAAAAATAAAATAAAAATGTGGCAACAACAGCCCACAGTGGCGCACAGGGAAGAGGAGCCTTCTTTTTTCTTTCTGTTCCACGGTATTACTGCCAGACTGACGCCGCCATCCAGGACAGGAGCACCACAGCACTGAATACCTCTCCGCTGGTCAGAGGAGAGACACCGGAAGATTCGACTGGACCGTTTCAACAACCAAAGGTAAGCCAAGTCCCCGTCGCACTCCCGTGTCCTCCCTACTCCACGACCAGTCCAAACTGCCACAGAAAATGGCTCAGTCCTTTAAAAGGTACTGGGTTCTGTTTTCAACCCTGTGCCCAAACCAGCAGACCACATTTTCAAAATGGGCACCATGCACCGACATCATACTGCCTGCTCTGGGATGTTTGGAGTGAGCAAAGCAAGCAGCAGAGACAGAAAAACTTTTACCTCTTTTTTTTTTTTTTTTTTTTTTTTTTACTGTGCCCTGCCTGTCTATAGTAAAGGGAGCCACTGCAAGGGACTCTATCTGATGCCCTCTGAGCCCGCAATCCCACAATGGCAACAGGGACCCCGGGGCATACTATCTATATAATAAAAAAAAAAAAATTCTGTAGTGCCCCCATACTTTGGGGTGTTACAGATTCGGGCCCGCCTAAAAATACTTGTCCCCATGTATTCCCTCTGAACATTCTATAAGAACATTTCTTAACTATTACTTCTATGGGTGTTTATAACATTTCTTAACACTTTAACGTTTCACTTAAATCTCTATGTAATCTTACTTTAGTTAAAACACTCTTAAAACATCTATAACTTTCAGTAGAAACTTTCTTATTTAATAAACTAAGTGATTGTGTCTTCTAATTATTCTTTTTGGGACTATCTATGAAAGGAAGGTTCAACTTGAAGGGTTTCCATTATGTATCTCCTAGGGGGATACCAGAAGTGGACTTCTGGGACCTACAAGGCTGAAAAGCTACTGTTTCTACAGGAAGACACTCTGGTTCTAAGGGAATACCCTCTACGTCTATCAAATCTGGAGGTTCTGGATTTACTACTGATTCAGCTACAGGGTGATTCACTGAGTATACATGGGAGGACCTAAGCCAGGGATCCATACACCACTTTGTCGGTGATTCCAATTCCATCATTTTGTGGGTAGGGTTCTCCTGCCTCTCCTCTGGTGTAAAGTCCCTTTTAGTCTCAGTTGAAGCAATGTTTCTGAAGGTACAAGGTTTAAGAAGATTTTGATGCACTATCTTCATGCCACTACCAGTTTCTTTTTGAATCTTGTACATGAGTAAGTCAGGGTAGGGGATTTCAACAATGCGGAAAGGTTCTGTTTTTCATCTGGTAGCTAACTTGTTACATTTCTGGGTCCTTCTTAGCAATACCCATTCACCTATCTGCAGTGGAGTCACATTGGCTTTGGTATCATATGTCACCTTTTGCTTCTGTCACACCTGATCCATATGTTGGCTTACAATTTGGCCAGCTTCCTGCAATCTTTTGATGTGTTCTTGTCCCAGTGTGTAACAGGTGGTTCATCTGGCTGGAATTCGAGCACTAGATCCATGGGGAGTCTACCATGGCAACCAAACATCAGGTAGTGCAGTGTATATCCAGTCAAACAGTGGACACTGTTGTTGTACAAGTAGGTGAGTTCAAGTCCCTGATTGGTCAAGATCTTGGTTGGATATCCATATGGACGAACAAAGAGTTTCAAAAATGTTTCAGCCATGATTCGAGCAGACATATCTTTGATGGCACTGACAACCATGAATTTGGAGTAATGGTCCACCATTGTCTGGACATACATTTGACCATTAGCACTGGTTCTAACTTGAGATAATCTAAAGCGACTAAGTCCAGAGGTGCTTTGCTGATTATGGGATGAAAGGGAGCTTGCTGATTGATCTTTTCTGGACATTTTAGACTGCAAGCTGGGCATTCTTCGCACCATTTTATATCCGTTCTCATCCTAATCCAATAAAATATCTTTTGAATGATGGCTTTTATCTTTTTGTGACCGAAATATCCAGATAGATGACGGTAGGCCTCAAGTACCACTGGCACATGTCCTCTAGGAACAGTTGTCTGGGATACCTCACAATGGGTAATCGGATCTCGGCTTTGTCGAATGAGTCGAAAGTTTTTCACGATTAGGCGTGTCCTGTGCCTCCTCGGCTTCACTACTTCAGGATCCATTCTTTTGCGTTCTTGGGATACCAGACTCTGTTCCGTTGAAATATGTCTTTATCTGTTTGACCACTGGGTCTTGGTCTTGTAACTGCACCCATAAGTTGTTTTGTTCTGCAGATTCATCTGGAAGTTCTTGTTCTAGGGACATGAATATGTTGTTCAATCCACACTTACTGGCAGGTTTCTTGCCGCTCTGAATCTCGCCGGAAGGTCTTCAAGCTGACTCCTCCCACCCACCCGGGTGGTAAAACACTCGGCTCCGCCACATGACGCCAGATCTTCCTTACCGCTTGGAAGCTCAGGTTCCCTCCTTTGCGCTCTGCGTTTTAGGCCTGGATCCAAATTCTTCAGTTAACCTGAAACTAATTTTAAAATTCACAAGACTTCAGTCTTTTTCTTCCCTTGCGGCTGCGATGGACAAATCAACTCCCGGATTTCGTCTGTGCCCCTGTGGGCAGAAGATGTCCCGGACCGATCCGCACTCCATGTGTGTGTACTGCTTGGGGCTTGGACACGACTTGCAGGCCGGCGACTTGTGCAAGTCCTTTTCGGCTACGGTCTTAGAGGATCGAGCTGCCAGATTGCAACTTGGGTGCCCAGAGAAACATTATCCTCCGGTTAAGTCGAAGGAGGCCCATTGGGCGGTGTCCACAGCTACGGGCTCAGCTGAACAGCTCTAACAGATGATCGCCCTCGAAGAGGAAGCGGCCCAGGCCGCATCATCATCATTCTTGGTCACGGCATTTATCCCGCTCTCCTTGGGCTCCTCCTACACGGCTTCATTTAAGGAGCTTTGCCAGTCCCTCTCCACCAAGAGAGAGGGGCCTTCGGGACATTCCTCTTGGTCCAAAAAGAAGGACTCGAAGGGTTAGTGCCACCGTTGACATTCGTGGGAGCGGGAGAGGTCCCCTTTCCCGGATAGTCGACTCTTGACTTCAGTCGAGGTTGCGGCTAAGGCCGCTGGCTTCACGGTGTCCCCGTCAGGTCAGCTTGCCGAGACACCCGTCGACGCAGTTGAGATTTTTGTCGACCCATCGGATGAGCTGTCGACTGGAGAAGCCGACAACCCTTCTTCACTGGTTCCCCCGGTGGAAACCGAGGACTTGCCTGTGCTGGAGTCCCCGGTTATGGTCCCTGAGCCGAGGGAGGAGCAGGTTTCCCCCGCCCTCTCTCAGACCCACCCTTGGAAACACCGAAGGTCTCAGTCTCGGTCTCGGACCTCTTCCTGGTCCAGCCGATCCCACCGACATCGGCGGTCTTGGTCTCGGCACCGTGAAAAGCGCGGCACCGCTCATCCTCGTCATCGTCCTCTTCGGAGGATAGGCTCCAGTGCAAATTGCATCGGTGCGACGAGGATCTAATGTGGCAGCAGCTCCTTTTGACTGGGAATAAGCCGACTCCGTCTCCTTCCCCAGCCATTAAGTGGCTGTCACCGGAGTGGCCGAAACAACCCCTCGTTGTAGTTGAGGAGCCAAAGCCGGCATCGGTTGTTCAAACCAGCTGCGCCACCCATTATGGTGGAACCTCCGCCTCCACAACCTAAAACTGGGGCCCCGACCAAGGATTCTCTGTCAGATCAGGGCTTGCCCCATCGGTTGTCGGTCACCCACACTCCCGATCGACCTCAGCAGGTGGACAGTGGCTCAGCAGCTGTTTGCAGACTTCTCGGAGTCTGACGATGACTCCGCCTTGTTCTCCAGGCCGCTTGACCTGGAGTCCACCGGGGTTCAGTTGGTGGACAAGAGCCCATCCTTGTTCCTTGGAATGCTTCGACTCATCTCAGAGTCCGCTAGGATGAAGCTCGAACCCGTTTCAGAACGGGCCAAGAATCCCCTCACGGAGTTACTGGACTGAGGGGATTCCCCTACGGAGGCCTTCCCGGTAGCTGAACCCATTGTTGGCCCGGCCCTGGAGCTATGGCAGTGGCCAGTTTTTGTCCAGCTCCTTCGGCCAGGATGGCTCAGAAGTATGCTGTTCCCACTAGTTCACTCTCTGGTTTCTTGGAGCACCCCTCTGCGGAGGGGCTCATGACCGACAACATTTTCCGGCGTTCCGGGAATGCTCAGGACGTGGACAAGCCTCCCGACATGGAGTCTAAGAAGTTGGACTACTCCGGGCGGAAAGTTTATACTGCTCCCTCCCTCCCTCCCTAGGCCTTCGTCAGGCCAGCTCGGCTGTCCTGTTAGCACACTTTTCACATGCCCTTTTGGGCTCCCTGGATGAGGTGATTCCTCATCTCCCGGCTGACCTCCAAACTACGGTCAAGCAGGTGCGGGATCAGGGAAGGGCAGTAGCCAAACAGCAGCTCCAGACTTCCCTGGACATCGCTGACTCGTGTGCCTGGTCAGTACTGGCCGCAGAGCTTGGCTGTGGATCTCCACATTTACAGCAGATACCCAGCACAAGCTGGCAGACGTTCTCTTCTTTGGTACCGACTTGTTCAATCCCGGGGTGGAGGGTCATCTGCAAAAGATCGAGAAGTCCAGTGCCACCTTGGACTCTGTCACGTCTGCCCAGAAGGACAAAGGCCACCAGCAGCAGTGTAAGCCCTTTCAGCTTTCAGCCCTTGCGGCACGTCCGGCCCAGCAACACCAGCATCAGGGCCAGCAGGTTCGCACTTGGCACCCCAAAGCCAAGCCTGCTGCCTCCTCCAGCAGGAAGCCGGGAGGAAAAGGTCCAGGAGGCTCCTCAGACGGTCCTTCCTCCAAGCCTGCCCAGTGACGGGTTGAGGGGTGTCGCCCCCAACCTCGTCACTCCTCCCCGGGTTCCCCATTAGAAAGGCAATCGCCACTTTCTTTCCACCTGGTCTGATATCACCATGGACCGGTGCTGGAAGTGGTAGGAAAGGGTCTGCCTCTGGAATTCGAGCAGTCCCCATCCTATCGAGCCGTCGCCTCACAGGGGGCTACGGGGTCCACAGCCTCTCTGTCGGCTTGTCAAGCTGACATTGCCCTGCTCCTCCAGAAGGAGGTGATCAGGGAGGTGGCGGATCCTTCACCAGACCCAGGGTTTGTGTCCAGGTACTTCCTGGTCCCAAAACGGAAGGGGGGTCTGGCACCCCATTCTAGACCTACACGACCTGAACAAGTTCCTAAAGTCTCGAACCTTCAGGATGGTCACTCTGGCTCAGATCATTCTATCCTTGGAATGAGGCATGTGGTTCTGTTCTCTGAACCTCCAGGATGCATTCTTTCACGTCCCAATTTGTCCATCCCACCAGCGATTCCTCCGCTTCAGAGCGGAGGGATCCCTTTACAAGTTCCGGGCCATGCCCTTCAGCGCCTCTCCAGCACCCAGGGTCTTCACCAAATGCATGGCAGTGGTGACAGCATTCCTGCGGCGCCGAAGGGTCCGAGTGTACCCTTACCTGGATGACTGGCTGATTGCAGCCCCCTCCAAGCTGGAGGTGGAGCGGTCCAGGGATCTGGCCCTCCAGGTTTGCTGTCAGATTGGCCTCCTCATCAACGCAGGCCAATCGCAACTTGTGCCACCCAAGTGATTGGTTCATCGGGCAGAGCTCAACTGTTCGAGCCAGAGCACGTGGCCCCGTGGACAGGGCCGAGGTTCTTTCCTCCTTTGCCCAATCATTTCAGGTTGGGCAATTGCACCCTGCCGGGACTTCCTGGGCCTCATGGTGACCTGCAGCAGCGTGGTCCAGTCTGCGTTACTACCAAAGGCCTCTTTGTGGGGACTGATCTGCCAATGGTCACAGTGCTCCGGTCCTCTGGACCAGCCAGTGACAGTGACCCAGGAGATGTGGAACAGCATCCAGTGGTGGCTCGTTCCAGCTCATCTGCAGGAGGGTATCCCGTTCATCCGCCCAGAGCCGACAGTCACTCTGACGGGTTGGGGTGCCCATCTGGGGGAGTTCAGAGCCCACGGCCTCTGATCCCCTCAGGAGTCTCTATGCCAATCAACCTGCTTGTGTTTCAAGCAGTCCAGCTAGCCCTCACTGGATTCGCTCCGTTTGTATGGGGTCAAGTGGTCCAGGTTCAGATGGACAACACCACGACAATGTACTACCTAAACCGCCAGGGCGGGACGTGCTCCTTGCCTCTGTGCAAGGAAGATCTCCGCACTTGGTCTCTCGTGAGCAGACTAAGGCGGATCTCCTAGCCATCCATGTGGCAGGAACCTCCAACACTCTGGCGGATGCCCTAAGCCGGATAGGTGCTGCATCTCACGAGTGGTCTCTCCTGCCGGAGGTAGTACAAGATCTGTTCTCCCATTGGGGCACACCTCGGGTGGACCTGTTTGCTTCCAGGGAGAATGCGAAGCTGAGGCTGTTTCATTCCCGGCCCCCTCAGCAGGGCTCACTGCAGGGGGATGCCTTCTCGAGGCCGTGGACTCTGGAGCTCTTCTACGCCTTCCCCACATTTCCCTTGATCCACAAGGTGCTTCTCAAGGGGAAGAGGGACAAGGCGCAGGTGATTCTGGTAGCCCAAGACTGGCCCCGCCAGTTCTGGTATCCAGATCTCCTCAGCCTCAGCTCCAGGCTCCCAGCCCACCTGGACCTGATCTCAATCAACAAGGGGAAGGTACTCCACCCAGACCTTCAATCCCTGCACTTGACAGCCTGGTTCCTGAGCGGCTAGAGTTCTAGGCCTTGGGTCTTTCTGACAAGATCCTCAACGTTGTTGAGGCATCCCGTAAGGAGTCGACCAGAAAATGCTATGCCTTCAAATGGAAAAGATTCTCCATTTGGTGTCAGGATAAGGGATTGGACCCTTCCTCCTGTTCCTTGGCCCACATTCTGGACTACCTGTGGACCCTTTCTCAGCTAGGGCTTCGGTCGACGACCCTTAAGGTGCACCTGGCAGCCATCTCTGCTTACCGGGCATAGGCCAGGAAGCAGTCGGTGGCACAGGAGAAGGTGGTCAGGTGCTTTTTCAAAGACCTTGATCACATATCCCGTCCGGTGTGAGAACCTCCACCTCCGTGGGATCTACTGCTGGTACTGGCTAAGCTCATGGGCAAGCCATTCGAACCGATGCACAGGTGTGACATTTCTCCCCTGTCATGGAAGACCACCTTCTTGGTGGCTAGCACGTCAGCCAGAAGGATGGGAGAGCTCCAGGCGCTTTCCATCAAGTCTCCTTATCTGGTCTTTCACAGGGACAAGGTTGTCCTGCGCCCCCACCCAAAATTCCTTCCGAAGGTGGTGTTGGGGTTTCATCTTAACCAGGTGTTGACTCTGCCTGTGTTCTACCCCAGTCACACCTCGGAGGCCGAATATAGGCTCCATACTTTGGACCCTAGAAGAGTGCTGTCTTATTACAAGGAGCGGATGGCTGAAGTTTGGGGAGAGGTTCGCCAGCTGTTTGTCACCTACGCTGAAGCTGCACCTGGCAGACCTGCAGCCAAGCAGACAATAGGCAGGTGGGTCACCTCCTGCATAGATCTCTGCTACAGGTTGGTGGGCATGGAGACTCCCAAAGGGATAAAAGCTCATTCTACCCGCCATACTGCTGCATCGGTGGCTGCTTCCAGGGATGTCCCTATCCAGGAAATCTGCAGGGCTGCTACCTGGAATTCAGCACACACCTTCATTACCCACTACCACATCGACCTTGAGTCACGCCGGGATGCTGGTTTTGGGACTTCTGTTCTCCAGTCCTTATTTCCCAAGTAGGGGGTGCGCAACTTGCCTCCCTCTTCCCGGAGAACTGGTAGGAGTCTGCCAGTAAGTGTGGATTGAACAACATATCCATGTTCCTAGAAATACAGGTTACTCACCTGTAGCATGAGTTCTAGGAATTGTATATGTTGTTCATCCACACGACCCACCCAACCTCCCTGGCTTCGACGCGCAACCTGGCTTCCAGCGGGCTAGATCTGGCGTCATGGGGCGGAGCCGAGAGTTTTACCACCCGGCTGGGTGGGAGGAGCCAGCTTGAAGACCTTCCGGCAAGATTTAAAGCGGCAAGGAACCTGCCAGTAAGTGTGGATGAACAACATATACCATTCCTAGAACTCCTGTTGCAGGTGAGTAACCTGTATTTTTTGCTCCACCTCTATACACACAGCTGCACTGGTTTGATAACAGGCCTGTACTATCTCCATCAGTACCTGAAGGAAAGCTGGCATCTCCACATTTTCCAGAGGCTTATCACCAAGCCTACTTTATGCTTGATTTGGTACTGTAGATAGTGCATCTGCATTGGACTTGCCTGACCGATATTTTATTGAAAATTGGTAGTTGGCCAATCTCAACATCCATCTTTGTTCAAGAGCTTCCAGCCTTGCGGTGTTTGGATGTGCCAACAGATTATTGTCTGTGAATACGGTGAAGGGGGTAGCTGCCAAGTAATGCCTGAATTTCTCAGTGACTGCCCAGACCAAGGCCAAAAATGTCAACTTAAAGGAGCTATAACAGGCATCACTCCTCTCTGACCCTCTCAGACCACAACTTGGATGTGCTATCACACGCTCGATGTCCCCTTGTTCTTGCACCAACACTGCATCCAGTCCTTTGTTGCTCACATCAGTGTATAGCAGTAATGGTTTAGAGTAGTCTGGGTAAGCTAGTACAGGTGCATGAGTTAAAATCTGCCTCAACTTGTCAAAGGTCTCTTGCTGCTCTGCAGCCGGCTTGACCGGCCAATTTTTGGGTATCTGCCCTGCTTTTGTTCCTCGGAGAAGTTCATGTGCTGGCAAAGCTATTTTGGAGAAATCTTTGACAAAACAGCTGATGATATCCAACAAAACCCAGGAATCTTCAGACATCCTGAACTGTTACAGGGACTGGCCATTCTCGCACAGCTTCCAGCTTTTCAGGGTCAGGTGACACACAGTGTCAGTGGGCTAACACTATGTGGCCCAGATAATTCACTTGTGATTTAAGAAGATGGCACTTGGATGGTTTTATCTTCAGACCATACTGAGTCAGTCGAGCAAAGACTTCATCTAGATGCAACAGATGCTCTTTGTGTTTTTTAGAATATATAAAAATGTTCAGGTATAACAACAAAATGTCAAAGTTTCAACTTCCCAAACAGCATTCCACTAATCTTTGAAAAGTTCCTGGGGTATTGCATAGGCCAAATGGCATGCAGGTGAATTCAAACAGGCACTTGCCAATACCCACTTGTCAAGTGGAGAGTGGAAAATATTGCAGCAGACTGTAGGGCTGTAAGAGAATCCTTAGTTCTGGGTAAAGGTTAGGCATCCCATCTTTTTTCTTGACGAGGACGATAGGAGTAGCCCAAGGACTGTGACTTTCTTTAATGACTTTGGCTTCTTTCGTCTCTCTGATCATCTCCTTCACAGGCTGGTACATTGCCGGGGGGAATTGGTCTGAATCTTTCCCTTATTGGCGGGTGCTGATTGGTAGGAATGTGGTGCTGCACCTCTCGAGCTAACCTAAAATCTAGTGGTTGTCGACTGAAAGCCTCTTGATTCTTTATCATTACTTGGATGACATCTGACTTCTGTTGTTCTGCAGTCTCACGGGTATCCAGGTTGATCTCCCATATCCATGCTGGTACACTGGGGTTACAGTGGTTCTCTGTCTCTTCCACCCGATGGCTTGTGTTCTTTGGCCTTTCTGGATCTGTTCTTCCGGTTACAGAATGTCCTGGAGAGACACTGTGTGTAACTGGGCAGCTGTCTGGTTGCGATGGAGCTGCACATTGTGATTCCCATAATTGATAACCCAGACAGGGATCCTTCCCTTCATAACCGTGGCAACGCTTCTGGTCACCAAAATGGGTTCTTCCTTCTCACTAGGGTAGGGTTCAACCAGGGCATCATAATCCTGACCATGAGGGCCCACCTTGGCCTTGCACCACAAGGTGGTCTCTGTTCCCGGTTTCAGAGTTATAGGTTGAGCATCAGACACTCAGGCCTTTCCAGTCTCGCCAGTCACACTTGCAAAGCGTTGATGACACTGAAGAAGATGGATAGTCTGTTGTGATGCTCTTTTGTCTACACAAGGAGACCTTTTTGGTTGGGTCTGCAGGATATGGACCAAAACCTCAAAGCAGTGCCGGAAAAAGTTAATTCTGAGAATGAGTGGCAGCAAGTTGTCACTTTCTGTGTCACTGATGATTATTCCTTTAAGGTCTTGTACATTCTTTCCCAACTGGATGCTCACTTCCAAATACCGTAAGTATGGAACCTCTGCTCCATTGCTGGCGATCAAAGTAATCCAAGACTTTGGAGGTAGCTGAAGATCTTCGATTGTCCAATGCTGCCGGAAATATCGCCCATACATGGTCATAACCTGGGACCCTGTATCTAACATCGCCATCAATTCTTCTCGCATCTACTGTGACTGGGATGGTCAGACTCCTGCTGATGAAACAAGATCAATCCATTATTGTGGGTGGGCCTGGTCGACCACTCTTCGAGGATCAGCCCCCATCCCCGAAGACTCCCTGTTTAACGTCACCGCATGTTCTGATGGCTGTTGGCATCACCTCTCGACAGGACCACTGATGCCATATCTCCGACAAATTGGCCTTCTTTGACTGTCGAACTGGTCGGTCGGACACCTTCCTTCTCCCCTCCTGGGTCGGGGCTAAGGGTCATCGAATCTCCTTCCTCGTTCGACCTGAATCCGGGGTGTGTCTCTTTTCTTTAAGTCCTTTCACTTCTTGACAGACCTCTGTCATCTTCCGAGTTAGGGTAGTTCTTCCACCAGTTCTGAGTTTAGGCTGGGGTTGGTCGAATTGGAATGGACTGGTGCCTGAGCCGTCTGACCACACATGGGACTGGAGTCTGGGAGATAACCCGGGTATCCACCTGTTGGTTCTCGACCATACGCCCTTTCTTCATTGGACATTGGACAAGCCCTCACTCGATGGTCACCTGCGCCACGGGTCTTCTCATGCCAGTCCTTCCATTGGATACCCTGGCCATGCTGCACCTAGAGGCGTCGCCATCTGGGGGTAGATCACAATTTCTTCTCCCGCTCTAACTAGTCCCAACACCTTGATGGCTTTCTTCTTAAAGTCAAGGAAATCTGCTGGTGATAGTGAATTCCACACAGGGATCACTCTTTGGGACGGATATTCAAAGGGGTTGCACCTGGCATAACAAAGTTGCCCTGGCACAACCATGCATTGCGCCCTGGTGGGATATTGAGAAGGCTGCCTGGTGCAGTGCAAATCCCGATGCGCCGGGGCACAATGATAATGTATGCGGTGCAGATACAGGAGGCGTGCTCCATGCATGCGGCACATCCCGAGTATTCAGCCCAGGATGGCCGACATGCTGGCACAACCCTGCATTGCATCAGCATAGGTGGGCTCCTAGTTGAGCCCCTGAACAGCAGAAACAACTCCTGGCCACTCAGATGGGCTGCTCTATTGCATGGCGCAACACAGCAGCCGCTCCCCCGTGATTGGCCACCCGCCCACCGAGAACACCCTCCATATGCACCCATGGCACCCCCCTCCTTTCCGAGTCCCCGATTGCCAGGAAACATATGTGCATGTCATCCCTGGTGGTCTAGCGGTACCCCCCCATCCTCCCGATTCCCTGATCCTGGTACCAGTAGATGAACCTATCCCTGGTAGGCTAGTGGTCCACCCTGTTCCTGATTCCCTGATACACGTAAGAAAGGACCATCCCTGGTGGTCTAGTGGTCCCCCCACCCACCTGATTCCCGAGACAGGTATAAATGTCCATCCCTGGTGGTGTAGTGGCACCCCCCCCACCACCACCAGTACCACGATCGCGGTAATCCACGGGAAATATGCCCTGGTGATCCAGTGGCACCCCTCCCACCACACTGAACCCCTTGCCCCACCCCCATCAGCTGGGTGGGCGGCATGCGGGTGGTTGCAGCCCCCCCATGACGCTTGGGGGACCGTGGGCAAGGGGTTCAGTGTGGGTGAGATGGTTGGGGTGCCACTGATCACCAGGTATATATTCCAGCAGATTACCATGATCGTGGTAACGGGTGGGGGGTGCCAATAGACCACCAGGGACGGACATTTATACCTGTCTTGGGAATTGAGTGGGTGGGGTCCACTAGACCACCAGGGATGGTCCTTACTACGCAGTGGGGGAATTGGGGACCGAGGGGCCACTAAACTACTAGGATTGTTCCTTATACATTTCCATCGTCATAGCTATGGGCAGGGATGCCCAGGATCCCCACAGCACATGTCAGTTGCAGGGGCGCAGTCGCTGGGCTGCCTCATGCTAAGGCATGCAATGAAGAGCATGACATACAATGGCCTATTTGTGCCTTGCATAGATTATGGCCTCATTTGCATGCCCCCTTCTGAATATCATGGGTGATGTGCCTAGTGCAGCCGCACTTGCGCTGGCACATCCCCGTGCTCCCTATCTGTGGCTTGTGCAGTGCAGTGCCACTGTGCCAACCTTTCCATATTCAGTGGTGCTGCACCACCGTTGATTATCACCTGGCCTTGGCACCGGTGCACCCCAGTTGTGCTGCACCCAGGCTTGCGACACTGCCTGGTGCAGTCTGAATATCCGGGCCTTTGTGTATACAAGTTTTTTCCTTTTAGTACATTCCACCTGCTTGCTTTTAATTGTAAACTGTGTGCTCTGGTGTCGTAAGTCTGATCTCTCAATTCTAGTCCAAGGTCCTCCCACAGCATATCATTTGTGAAGGCTCGGTAAAGCAAACACATGTCGCCTCTGATTCTCCTATATTTATGAGTATATACTGTAGATCAAGGGCTGTCAATCTATCCTCTTACTTCAGATGTTTCAGTCCTTCAGTGGATTTTGTTGCCCCTCTCTGGGTTCCCTCCAGTCTGTCTATATTCTTTTTCCTATAGGGGGCCCACACCTGGGAACAATACTCCAACTGGGACCTCACCAGTGAACTATACAGTGGCATCAGTACCTCACATCTCCTACTACCTATGTGTCTCAGTATACAATTAAGTGTATTGTTTGCTGTTTTCATGACCTTATCACAATGTGTGTTGAAAGTTAAATCATTTTTTATTATTACCCCTAGATCACTCTCCTCAGTTGTGGTTTCCAGAATGTTCTTCTGTAATGCATAAACCCAGTCTAGTTTTTTTTCCTCACGTGCATACTTTCCATTTGCTTGTCTTTAGTTGCAATTTATATTTATTTGTCCATGTCTGTATGTAGTCCAGTGCTTTTTGAAGATCTCTACAGTCATCTGCAGTATCCACCACTGCCCCAATCCTACAGTTGTCTGCAAATTTAACAGTCCATATATCCTTACTATCATATTTTAGTGACATCACATATATATTAAAAAGGCATGGCCCCAAAACAGACCCCTGTGGCACCCCACTGGTCACTGAAGTCCAATTGGAGAGTATCCCATTAATTGAAACCCTCTGTTTCCTTTTGTTTCCTTTCATTCCCTTCTGGTACCAGGACCTGGCTATCCCTGAAAACGCTGGGATTGATGCCTTCTTTCCCCCTTGGCCTTCCTTATCCTTATTACAGCTGGACCCCTTTGTATCAAGGGCCTTGGACGTTGCCCTCTTTATGGCTACCTGGTCTATGCTGCTAGGCCCCTGTGTGGGGCTTTGCCTGCTAGGCCTCTTGAAGTTGTGGGCCTGTCTTGCTGGCTCCCTACAAACCTTTCATGGGCCTGTGATGCTGGGCCCCTTCAAACCTTTCATGGGCCTGTGATGTCCCTTTAATCTCTCTGAGACTTGCTTTTACCCTCTTAAATCCTTTAGGCCGGTCAGTGCTCCTTTAATTCTATAGGCCTGCTCAAGGCCTTGCAGCCAGTCACCCAATGCTTGCCCCACCTTTAATCTGCCCTCTTATGAATATTGATTAATTTTCCCCTATGGGCCTTAAGGCAAGCCCCTTCCCGTGGGTGTTGCCATGCCCTGAGTATCTCTTTATTTAAATTAAGGGCTAGCCCTCCCTCCCGGTCCTGCAATAGTGCTTTCAGCACTTAATAACCAAACTTTTATATTTAATTATTTCTGGCAGTCAGCACTCTTCTTTGTGCTGCCTCTGACTCACTGCCCCGGGCCCGGGTTGAAGGAGCTGCTTAAAGGAGGCGGGAGGTGTTCAGGCAGTGGGAGGGACTGCAACAGGAGCAACTGGTGAGCGGTGGATGGCAGGGTGCCTCTCAAGGGACGACAGCTTTCGGGAGTGATGGGCGGCTCTTCCATGCCACTGACATGAGACCAGAACACTCGGGGCAATAAATAAAAAAAAATAAATAAACGTGGCAGCAACAGCCCACAGGCGCACAGGGAACTGGAGCCTTCTTTTTTTCTTTCTCTTCCGTGGTACGACCACCGGACTGATGCCGCCACCCAGGACAGGAGCACCTCAGCACTGAAGATCTCTTCGGTGGTTGGAGGAGAGACACCGGAGGAGTCAACGGGACCGCTTAAACAACCAAAGGTAAGCCAAATCCCCATCGCACTCCCGTGTCCTCTCTACTCCACGATCAGCCTGAACTGCCACAAAAAATGTCTCAATCCTTTGAAAAAGGTGTTGGGGTTCTGATGCTCAAACCCCGAGCCTGTTCACAAGCCAGCGGCCTGCATTTTCAAAACAGGCACCATGCTCCTGACAGGGACAGCAGTCCCAGCGTGTGGGTGCTCACCTCATGCTGCCTGCTCGGGGAATTGGACTGAGCAAAGCAGGCAGCAGAGACAGAAAAACTTTTACCCCTTTTTAGTTTTTATTTTTTTATTGTGCCCTACCTCGCTATAGTGTGGGGGAACATAGAATCTGATGGCAGATAAGGACCGCCTGGTGCACCTATTCTGCCCATTTCCTTACCTAACAGATAAGCCGCAGATCCTAGTTAACCAATAGCCTACTTCCTCCTACCCCCCCACTAGAATTGCCTTATGCCTGTCCCATGCATTCATGAATTCCCCCACTGTTTCTGACTCTCGACCTCCTCAAGAAGGCTGTTCTATGCATCTACAACCCTCTCTATGAAGAAATACTTCCTCACATTACCTCTGAGCCATCCTCCTCTATCTTCAAATTGTGCCCCTGTTCTTGCACATCTCTTTTTCTGAAAGATGCTACCCTCTTGGACTTTGTTGATTCCTTTGAGGTATTTGAAAGTTTCTGTCATGTCCCCCCTCTCCCTCCTTTCCTTGAGGTTATACATCTTAAGCTCCTTTAGTCTTTCTTCATATGTCTTCTGGTGCAGACCCTGCACCATTTTGGTTGCCCTCCTCTGAACAGCTTCCACCCTGTCTACATCTTTGCGGAGATGGGGTCTCCAGAACTGTACACAGTACTCCAGATGTCGTCTTACCAACTGTCTGTACAGAGGGACAACAACTTCCTGTTTTCTACTGGTGATGCCTCTCCCTGTGCATCCCAGTGTACCCCCAGCCCTCCTTACTGCCTTCTCACATTGCTGGCCCACCTTTAAGTCATCTGATATGACTACCCCCATGTCCCTTTCCATTTTTGATGTCAGTATCTCACCCCCCCATTGTGTACTCTTCCCCTGGGTTCTTGTTTCCCAGGTGCATTACTTTGCACTTCTTTGCGTTGAATCTAAGCTGCCATGCATCTGACCATTCCTCCAACCTTGCCAAGTCCCTTTTCATCCTTTCCACCCCACCTTGCGTATCAACCCTGTTGCAGATATTTGTGTCATCTGCAAAGAGACATACTTTTCCTTCCAGTCCCTCTGCAATGTCACTTATAAAGACATTAAAAAGGACTGGGCCCAGTACTGAACCCTGCGGTACCCCACTAGTAACCCCCCTTTCTTCACTGTGGACTCCATTTACTATTACCCTTTGTGTCCTGTTGTCCAGCCAGTGTTTTACCCAGACTACCACCCTGGGACACACTCCCAGGCTGGCTAATTTGTTTATTAATCTTTTGTGTGGGACTGTGTCAAATGCCTTGCTAAAGTCTAGGTAGGTCATGTCCACAGCCCCTCCCTGGTCTACTATTTTGATCACCCAGTCAAAGAAATCAATTAGATTTGTCTGACATGACCTTGCCGCTGTGAATCCATGCTGCCTTGGGTCCTGTGCCCCACTGGCCTCTAGGTACTCAACAATTCTTTCCTTCAGAAGTGATTCCATCATTTTCCCTACCACTGAGGTCTAACTGACAGGTCTGTTGTTTCCTGCCTCAGTCTTGCTCCCACTTTTGTGAAGAGGAATCACATTTGCCCTCCTCCAGTCCTCAGGTACCACACCATCCTCCCATGATTTATTAAAAAGGGTAGTCAGTGGTGTTACTAGTTCTACCCTTAGTTCTTTTAGAATTCTGGGGTGAATCCCATCAGGCCCCATTGCTTTATCCACTTTCAGTTTTAGGAGTTCTTTCAGAACCCTTTATTTTGTGAAAGGACTAATATCAACCCCCCTATTCAGAGTGCTTCTATTGACTGGATTAGGTATCTCCCCCGCTCTTCCATTGTGAATACTGAGCAGAAGTATTGGTTCGGTATCCCTGCTTTTTCACGGTCGCTCTCTACCCAACCACCTTCCTCTTTATTCAGCTTCAGTATCCCTGCCTTAGTCTTTCTTTGCTCCCTAATGTACCTATAAAAGGTTTTATCCTCCTCCTTAACCGAGTTAGCTATCTTTTCCTCGGTTTAGGCCTTTGCTATTCTGACTGCCTTCCCCGCTTCCTTCTGCTTTAACTGGTACAATTCTCTGTCTTGCTCCTTCTGTGTTTCCTTATACTTGTGTTTTTTTCTTTCGTTTTGATTTGTTTATTTGCTTCACACAAAGGCTTGTTGCCTCTGTGATGGCAGTTTTGATATTTCCCCATTGTTGCTCCACCTCACCTTCTTGCCTGTTTGCTAGTGCTTTTCTGAGGCACTCTCCCATTTTGACAAAATCAGCCCTCCTGAAGTCCAGTACCTTCACTTTTGTATGGCTTGACTGTACAGCTATGTTTATCGTGAACCGCACTGTTTGGTGGTCGCCTGTTTCCAGATGGCTATCCACTTCTAGATCTGAGATCCTCTCTTTGTCCCCATTTGAGAGTACCAGGTCTAAGACTGCTCCCTCCCGAGTGGGTTCCAAAACTAGCTGTCTGAGTCATGCCCCCTGTTGGGAATCGAGAATGGCTCTGCTCTTGGATGTGGCTGTAGCAAAGGTGCTCCAGTTAACATCTGGCATATTCAGGTCCCCCATCAGCAATACCTCCCCTTTCTCTGCCATCCTATGGATGACCACTGCAAGGGGCCCTGTCTACTGCCCTCTGAGCCCACAAGCTCATGATGGCAATGGGGACCCCGGGGCACACTATCCATATAATAAAAAAATATATATTTCTGTAGTGCCCTCCATACTTTGGGGCATTACACCTTGACAGGTTTAGTTTGCAAGGCTTCTGTCTTAAGTTTATGATGATCCTTGACTGGATAGCTTTTTCAATTCTTCTGTCATAGGTTTATGGAGATCCAGCCTCCCAGATTAATCTGTTCCTCTTGTCACTGCTTGGTACTCGTTCCTGCAGTGGTACCTGATGACTGAGATACCCCCAAAGAGGATTAAAACAGTTATGTAAGAATTTACTGTAACAGTAGATCTTCAAGGGGATCTCAATCATCAAGTATGCTTTCCCTCCTGCCGTCCCCCTTCTAAGGGCTCCTGTTCAGGACCTGGCTATCTGTTGTTTCCATCCTTTTATGTAGAGCTGGGTCCCTCTGTCTCTTTTTGGTTCCCCAGTCTGTGAGCCTTGCTCCCTTCATCTCCGGAGGGAAAGAACTGAGGAGGGAGCGGGGCCGCCCACGCCTATATAGGGTTGGTGACATTGATGGCGTGGGCAGCCCCAGTTGTACTGCTGAAAATCTTCCATGTGGCTACCCCATTCACCAACAGTGAAGTTCCTACGGTGGTACGTGATGACTGAGATCCCCTCAAAGATCTACTGTTATGGTAAGTTCTTATGTAACTGTTCTTTCCCTGCTGACATTGTGGAGCTTATATTAATTTGGTTATTAAATAATGTTTCCTATCTATCCAGGTTAGCCCAGCTAAGATGTGACATCTCATTTACAGAGAGGTGCTGCTTCTGTTAATTTTACACTGGATGGACAGGAGCAGTAGGAGGTTGAGTGTGTTGTTTAAGGCGGCACCATAAGTGGCGCTGCTAGGATTTGAATCTGACTGTCCACTTCATAATTCTGCACTCTGACAAGTAGACTTGGAAGTTTCATTCAGGTGAACATCATCTGTGTGAGGAGGGGGTTTACCATATTTTTTAAGCCCTCACAGTAGGACTTAGAACACAGTGGTTTCACCTGTGCATGGTATCTAGGTGTTTACCTCAGCACTGCTTGGGGGAACGGGGTCTATGTGGGAATAGCACCTTGTGTACCCCCTGTTCTGACATCTACTCTTCTTTCTGTCTTACAGGAGCCCGCTGGCTCAAATGGAGGATGAGCGACGGGAGCATGTGAACAAGATGAAGAAAATGGAGACCGAGATGGAGCAGGTCTTCGAGATGAAGGTCAAGGAGAAAAAGCAAAAGCTAAAGGACTCTGAAGCTGAGGTGTGCAGCAAGTCTTCCTTAAGCCCTGCACTAACCCTTTCTCAGAGCTATCTTTGCCTAGCCACCGTCATGCAATCCAGTCCTCCTCTGCCCTGCGCGTATTGGTGGGGGATAGTGTGGGGGGCTTTAGTTCCAAGGAAACTTCTTTCCTAGAGTACTACACTGTTGACATAGATTGAAATAGAATAAGATGGTAGTTCACCCTACTGTCCTAGTAGCCTTGTTCAATATAAATACAGTTGCCTAATGTGTACTTGAAACTGGTTACTGTAATAGTCTCAGCTGCCTTCTGTGGCTGCTATTACTATACTCTGGTCACCCTCTGCATAACATTTTTCCCTGCTTCCAATGTAGCCCTTCCTGCCCTCATTTTAAAACTTGTGCCTTCTCATTCGAATTTCATGAGGGAGCGCGCATAGCCTGCAAGCATCTGCCTGCTCCAGGCTCTTTAGTATTTTGACATCTTTATCATGTCCCCCTCAAATTTCTCTTTTCCAGTGAGAACGGTCCAAACTGTTCAGTCTCTGTTCATGCCACAGCCTTTCAGGGCCTTGAATCATCCAGGGCTCTCAGTGGGATTTTCATTTTGAGGGCCCTATGCTCCTTATAGAAAAAACAGGGGTCCCAGGGAAAAGTTTGAGAGCACCTACAAATTCCCTGTGGGTTCCTTCTCCATTTTTTGGCCCTGGAAAGTGCACTTGCAGTAGAAAGTGCCAAATTAAAGAAACAAATGACTGCAGTAAAGCTTTTTTTTTTAAAACCCAAATTGGCCCTTTTATTACTGTACTTGCCAGAAATGCCAGTTTTGCTTCCAACTTCCGACTGAGGGAATTTGGGAACCGCTACATCCTGAACAAGGACACAGCTTCCCACTTTCCTGAGACTGCAGTCATCCTAGTTGCCCAATGTTGCACTCTTTAGTTCCGCTGTCTTCATTTTACCATGTAAAGCCTAGAACTGAACACAGTATTCTAAAGGTCAGCTGTCCACAGTAGCAACACTTCCCTTGTACTGTTCTTCTAAGAACGAGTCCAGCAGTGATGCCATACAAAAATGCATCAGCTCCGATGTGAGGTGCTGGCCACGGAGACTTTGGTATGTATACAGCAGATTCAGCTCTGCTATGCGCCCCCACACACACACACACACAACATCAGATTTGTTTTCTCCACTGAAGAGAGTAGTCTCCCCTGAGTAAAAGTATACTGTACCCAAGAGAACCAGTTTACTACACTCAGCCTATGGCATATGTTACTGTTATTATGGCTAATAATGATAAGTCTTGTAAGATTGGTATTATGGGAAAATGGGTGCTTGCTTCACCTTTTGTAACCCTTAGAACTATAAGCTTCCAGTCTACTATTTTAAGATATGAATACTCCCTTTGGAACAGGCTGAGAGAGCTCACAGAGAGCCTGCCAGAGTTGTCTTCAAAGCAGGACCTTTTAACGGTTATTACACAAGGGTTTGAGTCTAATAACTACCAACTAAGGGCTGCTTAGGAAGCCTCTGATTCCTTGGCGTGTGCAGCTGCTGCAGGGGTTTGTATCCAGAGGCATTCCTGGTTATGAAATGCAGTACTTGTCTCCAACGTCCAACATAAGACTATGAACATTCCATTTAAAACAATGTATCTCTTTGTTCAGCATGGCGAGGAGGCACTTACGGAGTTCAATGAGAAGACACCCTTAAGAACATCCATGCACCACCTCAGGGAGGTTGAGCACATGGTTTATTACAGACATTTATTTATTTAAAATTTGGTAACCAGGAAAGGCACACTGAGCTGAATCTCTTTTCCAGGTGCGATCTGGGGACAGAGGGTGAAAGACACAACAAAGGGTTACAAAATTACATTACAACATACATAGAAGCATACGGAATTGCCAGCAGAAATGGGCCATAATGGTCTATCTAGTCTGCTCGAGTGTGCAGCTCAGCTTAGATCTCTGGATTCCTTCTTCAGTAGCCATTTCATGGCAAGCCTGCCTCACGCAACCTTCACCAGTACTTTAACATGAAGCAGTTACAGCAGCAGCAGAGGAAGAAGGTGCAAGCAGTGATGAAAACTAGCAATACCCTCTGGCAGGATGCTTGCGCCATGAACACCTTAGCTACCCAAGGTGGATCGCTCATCTCCTGTATGGGGGCAGCTATCTGTATTCTGTCAGCAAGAGGAGACCATTATCATAAAGAAGTTGGTATTGAAGATTATTTGGGATGGTTACTCCCTAGAACTGCTAGAGCAACCTCTGAACTACCCTCCAGGAAACCAGCATCAGCCAACAGGGTGCCAAGTGGCAGATATCCTTTCCCTGACGGTAGCAGGGCTTCTGCAGAACAAGGCTGTAGAGAAAGTGCCTGAGTCAGAATGGACTGAAGTTTCTACTCCAGATACTTCCTTAAATGCCCGAGAAGACTGGCGATATGCTCCGTCGGAGACTTCAAACACCTGAACATGTACATGAGGCACAAAAAATTCTGGGTGGTGTCTCCGGGATCTCTTCTTCCATACCTTAAAACCCAGGATTGGTTGGCATCCCGAGACATGAAGAATGCATACCAGCATATCCCTTCTGGGGCCAGCCATAACAAATGCCTCTGCCTTTGGGTGGGTCTCGAACACTACCAGTTCAGAGTCCTGCCATTTGGGCTTGCTTCGGTGCTGCATGTCTTTACCAAGCGCTTTGCCGTTCTTGTAGCATAGCTCAGAAAAAAAGAGACTACAAGATTTCTCTTACATGGATGATTGTCTTACGAAGAGCATGTCCAAAGAGCAGATGGAGACAGTAGTATCCTCTGTATGCGTAAATTTTTTTTTTTTTTATTTCCGTGAGAGTCATACTGTTTTCAGAAATCCCAGTTGATCCCCTCCCAGAGACCTCGGTTCATAGAAACATAGTACATGACAGCAGAAGGGGACCACAAGATCCATCTAGTCTGCCCATGACTCTACCCCCACCCTTAACTGCTACTCAGTGTTGTGGTCACACTGGGTTATCATACTGGGAATGGACAGAAGAAGGCTAAATGCCCATTAGTACCATCCATCTGCATTAGCGGGTCCAAGTAGTTCCTTCCAACATCAACATATCCAGTCTTTTTTTAAACATGTCTGCGTTTTTACACTCTGCTACTGTATATCTACTGGCAGTTTGTTCCACCTGCGTGCAGTTCTATACATGGAGAAATTATTATCTCCTGTTTTTTACTACGTTTTCTAATCCAATGTGTTTCTTGTGTCCCCTTAGTCCAGATGGTTTAGTCTGAATCTACTCCTAGCTCCTTCATCAGTTCTCGGTCATTTACAATTTTATACATGATATTTAAATCTCCTCTGATCCTTCTCTGCTCCAGGCTGTATAGACCCATTTTTTTTTTTCTCCTGTCTTCATACTGCATGTTCTTAAATCCCCCAATCATTTTGGTCACCCTGTGCTGCACC
The DNA here is from genome assembly GCA_016271365.2 of Neoceratodus forsteri. Lineage (NCBI taxonomy): Eukaryota > Metazoa > Chordata > Ceratodontiformes > Ceratodontidae > Neoceratodus > Neoceratodus forsteri. The sequence continues at coordinate 1,078,068,930 of CM028130.1, forward strand.
CTCTCAACTCTCTCTTCCTTTCTCTTCAAATGAGGGTTCCACAGTGAGGAGCCATAGTCCAAGTGTTGCCTTATGAACAGCCGATACAAAGGCATTATGCAGGCAGCCAAACGATTGACAAAGGTTCTTTTTATATGAACATATGAAGAAGCCAGCAGAGGAAGGCCATTTGGTCTATCAAGTCTGCTCGTGTTGCAGGGTCCACACATTTCTTATAACATTTGTTCTAGGGACATGAATATGCTGTTCATCCACACTGTCTGGCAGGTTCCTTGCCACTTTAAATCTTGCCGGAGGGTCTTCAAGCTGGTTCCTCCCACCCCACCCGGGTGGTAAAATTCTCGGCTCCGCCCCATGACACCAGATCTTCCTTACCGTTTGGAAGCTCAGGTTCCCTCCTTAACGCTCTGCGTGTAGACTGGATCCTAATTCTTGGTTCACGAAACTTATTTTAAAATTTTCAAGACTTCGGTCAAGTTTCTCCCTCGCGGCTGTGATGGACAAATCGACTCCTGGTTTTGGCGGTGCCCTTGTGGGCAGAAAATGTCCACCTCCGTCGTCTACTGCCTCGGCCTAGAACATGACCTGCAGGCCTCTGAAGTTATGCCGTTCGTTTTCGGCCAGCGTCCTGGAAGACCTCTCTGCCCGGTTACAGCTTGTGTGCCCCAAGAAGCGCTACCCGCCGGTTAAGTCAAAGGAGGCCCGTTGGGTGGTTACCGAGGCGGCTGGCTCGGCTGAGCAACTCGAGCAGATGATTGCCCTCAAGGAGGAGGTGGCACAGGCCGCATCTTCCTCTTCCTCGGTCGCGGCATTTATCTCGCTCTCTCTGGGTACCTCATATTCAGTTTCTTTCAAGGAGCTTTGCCAATCCCTGTCCATGAAGGGAAGGGGCCATCGGGACATTCCTCTCGGTCCAGAAAGAAGGACTCAAAAGGTAAGTCCTATCGTCGGCATTCGTGGGAGCGGGAGAGGTCCCCTTCCCCGGACAGTCGACACTAGACTTTGGTCGAGGTTGCGGCTAAGGCCACTGGCTTCACGGTGTCTCCATCAGGTCAGCCGGCCGAGACATCCGTCGACACGGTCAAGATTTTTCTTGACCCGTCGGACAGGCTGTCGACTGGTGAAGCCGACAACCCTTCTTCACTGGTTCCCCCGGTGGAGACCGGGGACCTGCCTGCACCTCTGGTGCCACAGTCCCCGGTTAAGGCTTCCGAGCCGAGGGAAGAGCGGGTGTCCCCCGCCCCTTCCCAGACCCGTCCTCGGAAACACAGAGGATCTCGGTCTCGGTCTTGAACATTGTCTTGGTCCAGCCGATCCCGCTGACATCGGCAGTCTCTGTCTCGGCCCCGAAGTAAGTGGCGCCGGCGCTCATCCTCATCTTCCTTCTCGGAAGAGGAGAGGCTTCGGCGCAAGTTGCGTCGACGCTACGAGGACCTGATGTGGCAGCAGTTACTTCTGTCCAGGAACAAGCCGACGCCATCGCCTTCCCCGGCCATCAAGTGGCTGTCACCCGAGTGGCCAAAACAACTCCTCGCTGTAGCCGAGGTGCCCAAGCCTGGGCCGGTTGTTCGGCCGAAACCAGCTACCCCAACGATTGTGGTGGAATCTCCGCCTCCACAACCGAAATCGGGGGAGCCGACCGAGAACTCTCGGTCGGGTCAGGGCCTGCCCCACAGGTTGTCGGTCACCCTCACTCCCGACTGTCCTCGGCAGGTGGAGGGTGGCTCAGGCCCCAGGCAGCTCTTCATGGACTCCTCGGAGTCCGACGACGACTCCTACCTGTTCTCCAGGCCTATTGACCTGGAGTCCTCCGGGGGCCAGTCGATGGACGAAAGCCCATCGTCCTTCATGGGTTTGCTTCGGCTCATCTCTGAGTCCACCGGGATGCAGCTCGAGCCAGTGTCCAAGCGGGCCAAGTATCCCCTGACTGAGATACTGGACCGAGGGGATTCACCCACAGAGGCCTTTCCGGTGGCTGAAGCCATTGTTGGCCCAGCCTTGGAGCTCTGGCAGCAGCCTGCTTCCTGTCCTGCGCCTTCGACCAGGATGGCCAAGAGTATCTTGGTCCCTACCGGCTCTTTGCCGGTTTTGAACACCTCTCCGCCCGAGGAGTTGGTCACCGACAGTGTTTTCTGGTGTTCCGGGAACACTAGGGATGTGGACAAGCCCCCCGACAAGGAGTCCAAAAAGCTGGACTGTGCCGGGCGCAAGGTGTACGCTGCGTCCTCCCTTGGCCTCCGCCAGGCCAGCTGGGCCGTGCTGATGGCACACTTCTCCCACGCCCTCATGGGCTTCCTGAATGAGGTGATCCCTCATCTCCTAGCTGTCCTGCAGACCACGGTCTGGGAGGTATGGGACCAGGGTATGGTGGTGGCTAAACAGCAGCTCCAAACGGCTCTGGACATTGAAGACTCCTGTGCCAGATCAGTTGCAGCCATGGTGGCCATGCACCGCAGAGCATGGCTGAGGATATCCACCTTCACGGTGGATACCCAGCACAAACTGGTGGATGTCCCCTTCCTGGGGACTGACCTCTTCGGCCCTGGAGTGGAAGGTCACCTCCAGCAGATCGAAAAGTCCAGTGCCACTCTGGACTCGGTCACCTCTGCCCAGAAGGACAAAGGCTGCCGACAGCAGCAGCACAAGTCCTTTCGTCCTTCTGCGCCTGCGGCACGTCCGGCCCTACAGCACCAGCACCAGGGCCAGCAGGCTCGCAGTTGGCATCCCAAACCCAAGCCTGTGGCTTCCTCCAACAGGAAGCAGGGGGTCCCTCGGCCGGTCCCTCCTCTAAGCCTGCCCAGTGACGGGTTGAGGGTGTCACCCCAGCCTTGTCACACCCCTGGGTTCCCCCATGGGGATGGCTCCGCCACTTCCTTTCCGCTCGGTCCGTTATCACCGCCGGACCATTGGAGTTGGAGTGGTAGGAAGACCTGCCCTGGAGTTCAAACAGGCCCACTCTTCCGAGCCACGTCGCCCCTCGGCGGGGAGGCTATGGGGTCCATAGCCTCTTGTCAGCTCATCAAGCCGATATCGCCCTGCTCCTCGAAAAAGAGGTGATCAGGAAGGTGGCGGATCCTCCTCCAGACCCGGGGTTTGTGTCCATGTACTTCCTGGTCCCAAAACAGACGGGGCGCTGATGCCCCATTCTTGACCTGCACGACCTGAACAGGTTCCTAAGGTCTTGGACCTTCAGGATGGTCACTCTGGCTCAGATGATCCTATCCTTGGAACGAGGCATGTGGTTCTGTTCTCTGGACCTTCAGGATGCATTCTTTCATGTCCCAATCCATCCGTCCCACCAGAGATTCCTCCGCTTCAGGGCGGAGGGATCCCTCTTCGAGTTCCGGGCCATGCCCTTCAGCCTTTCCCTAGCTCCCAGGGTCTTCACCAAGCATGGCAGTGGTGACAGCATTCCCTGGCGCCAAAGGGTCCGGTGTACCCCTACCTGGATGACTGGCTGATTGCAGTCCCCTCAGAGCAGAGGTGGAGGCGGTCCAGAGATCTGGCCCTCAGGTTTGCTCTCAGGTTGGCCTCCTCATCAACGAGGCCAAGTCGGAACACGTGCCAAAGCAGGTGATACAATTCATCAGGGCAGAGCTCGACTCTCTATGAGCCAGAGCAAGGCTCCCAGCGGACAGGGCCGAGGTTCTTTTCTCCTTTGCCCAATCATTTCAGGTTGGGCAATCGCGCCCTGCCCAGGACTTCCTGAGCCTTCTGGGCCTCATGGCAGCCTGCACCAGCGAGGTCCGTTGGGCCCGTTGGTACATGCGTCCACAATGGGGGCTGGCCAGCCAATGGTCGCAACGCCCGATCCGCTGGATCAGCTAGTGACAGTGACCCTGGGGATGTGGAGCGTTCTCAGTGGTGGCCGTTCCAGCACATCTGCAGGAGGGCATCCCATTTATGCGCCAGGCAGCGGTCTCTCTCTATGAACCCGATGCCTCTTTGATGGGTTGGGGTGTCCATCTGGGGAGCTCAGAGCGCACGGCCTCTGGTCCCCTCGGGAGTCCGGATGCCACATCAACCTGCAGGAACTTCAAGTGGTTCGTCTAGTCCTCACCGCCTTCGCTCCGTTTGTACGGGGTCAAGTGTTTCAGGTCCAGACGGACAATGCCACTACTATGTATTACCTCAACCGCCAGGGCGGGACGCGCTCCATGCCTCTGTGCAGGGAAACTCTCCACATTTGGTCACTGGTGCGCAGCCTGGAGGCGGATCTCCTCGCCATTCACGTGGCAGGAGCCTCCAACACCCTGGCCGATGCCCTAAGCCGGATGGGGGCTGCGTCCCATGGTGGTCTCTCTGCGGAGGTAGTAAGATCTGTTCTCCCACTGGGCGCCTCAGGTGGACCTGTTTGCCTCCAGGAAATCTGAAGCTGAGACTGTTTCATGGCCGCCCTCCTCAGCAGGGCTCGCTGCAGGGGGATGCCTTCTCGAGGCCGTGGACCCCGGGCCTCTTCTACGCCTTTCCCCCATTTCCCTTGATCCACAAGGTGCTTCTCAAGGCGAGGAGGGACAAGGCGCAGGTGATCTGGTAGCCCCAGACTGGCCCCGCCAGTTCTGGTATCCAGATCTCCTCAGTCTCGGCTCCAGGCTCCCGAGGCTGCTTCCAGTCCACCCGGACCTGATCGCAGTCAATCAGGGGAAGGTATCCCATCCATACCTTCAATCCCTGCACGTGATGGCCTGGTTCCTGAGCGGCTAGAGTTCCAGGCCTTGGGTCTTTCCGGCGAGGTCCTCAACGTCGGTGAGGCATCCTGTAAGGAGTCAACCATAAAATGCTATGCCTTCAGATGGAAGAGATTCTCCATTTGGTGTCAGGGCAAGGGCATGGACCCTTCTTCCTGTTCCTTGGCAAGCATTCTGGACTACCTGTGGTCCCTTTCTCAGCAAGGGCTTTGGTCGACGACCCTTAAGGTGCACCTGGCAGCTGTCTCTGCTTACTGGGCACGGGCCGAGAAGCAGTCAGTGGCGTAGGAGAAGGTGGTTGGGCGCTTTTTCAAAGGTCTTAATCACATATCCCATCCAGTGCGAGAACCTCCACCTCTGAGAGATCTACTGCTGGTGTTGGCTAAGCTCATGGGCAAGCCATTTGAACCGATGCACAGGTGTGACATCTCTCACCTGTCGTGGAAGACCGCCTTCTTGGTGGCTATCACGTCAGCCAGAAGGATGGGAGAGCTCCAGTCGCTTTCCATCGAGTCTTCTTATCTGGTCTTCCACAGGGACAAGGCTGTCCTGCGCCCCCACCTGAAGTTCCTTCCGAAGGTGGTGTTGGAGTTTCACCTTAACCAGGTGTTGACTTTGCCAGTGTTCTACCCCAGTCACACCTCAGAAGCTGAATATAGGCTCCATACTTTGGACCCTAGAAGAACGCTCGCTTACTATGAGGAGCGGATGGCTGAAGTTCGCGGAGAGGTTCGCCAGCAGTTTGTCACTTTCGGTGAAGCCACACCTGGCATACCTGCAGCCAAGCGGACGATAGGCAGGTGGGTCAACTCCTGCATAGATCTCTGCTATAGGTTGGCGGGCATGGAGCCTTCCAGAGGGATAAGAGCTCATTCTACCCGCCATACAGCTGCATCAGTGGCTGCTTCTAGGGACGTCCCTATCCAGGAAATCTGCAGGACTGCTACCTGGAAGTCAGCACACACCTTCATCTTCCACTACCACATCGACCTTGAGTCATGCCAGGATGCTGGATTTGGGGCCTCAGTTCTCCAGTCTTTATTTCCCAAGTAGGGGGTGTGCGCCTTGCCTCCCTCCTCCCAGAGAACTGCTAGGAGTCTGCCAGACAGTGTGGATGAACAATATATCCATGTCCCTAGAAATACAGGTTACTCACCTGTAACAGGAGTTCTAGGAATGGTATATGTTGTTCATCCACATTTCTCAAACCTCTGACCCATTTAGCCTGGCTTCCAGCAGGCTAGATCTGGCATCATGGGGCGGAGCCGAGAGTTTTATCACCCGGGTGGGTGGGAGGAGCCAGCTTGAAGACCTTCCGGCAAGATTTAAAGCAGCAAGGAACCTGCCAGACAGTGTGGATGAACAACATATACCATTCCTAGAACTCCTGTTACAGGTGAGTAACCTGTATTTTTCTGAATCACTTTTGTACAGTGCTCTCTGAAATCCAAATTTTGATCCACATATATGCCAAAATCCTTTTCAACTGTTACTTTACTAAGTTCAGTGTCCCCTATACAGTAGTTACGTTTGCTTGTTATTTTATTTTTCCCAAATGAATAACTGCATTTTTCCACACTGAACTGAATATCATTATCATTAGACCATTTCACTGTTTTTTTTTTTTTTCTGTTATCTATTTTTGCTCATTTGGAGCCTGGCAGGTGGCTATAGCCCTCCCTCAGAGGGACTCTTCCTTTGGCCCATGCGCTCCCACTCAGACCGATCCCTGGTAATTCCCCTGTAGCTCTCTTTCCCCCCACCTGTGGCAGGGCCAAGAGAGGCGCCACCTTCTCTCCCCACCGACCCAGCATTATCCAGAAGCTGGGGGCAGCCAGGATGTAGCGGGCCATTATGGAGCCTGCCAGCTCCCTTTCATGTTTTCTACCATCCCCCAACTGACATGAGAACACTGATACATGCCTACCGACCTGTACTGCCCTCCAGCCACCGCCAGAGATAAATCCAGCGAGCGGGACAACCAGACCTCCTCCCTCTCCGAGAGGATACGCGCCTCCGACGCTTCAGTCCTTCTCTCGCCTCGCCGACTCTCAGTGGTCTGGGTTCATTGCAGAACCCAGGTTGCCAGTATGACACGAGGTGTAGCGACCAGCATCTCAACCTCCAATGCCAACAGGTCAACGACCATTTCACTATTTTTTCCAAGTCCATCCTTAACCTATTTATATTTTCTTTTGTATTCACTGTTCCCCGTATTTTAATATCATCCACAAACTTTACTAGCCAGGTTCTGATATTGTGGTGTAAATCACTAATAAATAAGGTGAACAATACCGGTTCCAGGACAGAACCCTGCGGGACTCTGCAGGTCACACTCCCCTCATCCGAATAGCACCCTCTGACCCTAACTCTCTGTTTTGATGGCTTTGTACTTATCCCAAGCAGTCTTGAAAGCTCCAACCATCTTTGCCCCTACTACTCCTTGGTGGAGACTGTTTCATGCATCCACCACCCTCTCAGTGAAAACAGAATTTGTGAGTGTTGCTCCTGAACTTGCCCCCCCTCCCCAGTTTCATATTATGACCCCTAGTTCTTGTATAACTCTTTCCCTGCAAGAGGTTCTGGACCTGTACCTTATTTAGCCCCTTCATGAATTTGAAGGTTTCAGTCATGTGTCCCCTCCCCCTCCATTGTTCTAAGGAATACATGTTGAAATTCTTCAACCTCTCATCATATGATTTCGGATGCAGCCCCTATATAATCTTTGTAGCCCTTCTTTGCACTGTCTCCAATCTGTCTATGTCCTTTCTGAGATGTGGTCTCCAGAACTGTATGCAGTACTCCAAGTGTGGTCTTACCAGTGATCTAGAGAATAGTATTACAACTTCCCTTTTTCTTCTGGTTGTTCCTCCTTCTTATGCATCCCAACATTTCATTTGCCTTTAATTGGAGCAGTGCTGGATTCCACTCAAGCCATATGCTCCCAGAGGACAGGGCGGAGTCAACAGTGTGCATGGTCTGCTATATCATAGAATGCACACAGGTGACAGTGCATTACATGCAGAGGATTTTAAGTCTTATGACAGTTTGAGTATTCACACTACAATTTGCAAGACTGCATATGAGGCCCTCTTATTGGATGTTCAGCATGTAGTGATTGCAAGTATCTTACTCCCTGAACCAGCCAATATGGGTGTCAAAACCTCTGGCTCGCTCTGACAGTGCTGATCCTCATGGAAGACCCTCCTTCACGCCGTGCCCTTATCCAAGCCAGAGCAACAGGTGCTTAGCACCTTGGATGCTTTCTTACTGGGATGGGGTGCATATTGCTAGAATATTCAGATCAAGGGGACTTGGACGGACTTAGAACACCATCTCCACATAAGTGTGAAAGAGATGGAAGCTTTTCTGTATGGGCTTCAGTCCCTGTCACACCTAGTGTTCCACAAGGTAGTTTAGCTACAGACAGACAAGTGCACCATGTATTGCGTCAGCTAACGAGTGACTCACTTCTACTCTCTGCGCGAAAACAATGAGACTTTGGGAGTGGTGCTTGAAGAATGAAGTCCTTTTTAAGGCAACTCATCTGCCTGCAGTTGAAAATATCCTGGCGGCCGATCTCAGTCGAACAGCAGACCTTTATGAATGGTCCTTAGCTAACAATGTAGCTCGCTGTCTCTGTCTGACAAGTGGAGAGTGCTAGAGTTGGACCTTTTTGCATCTCCCTACAAAGCAAAACTGCTGCGCTCCGGCTCCAGAAATCGAGAGCATGGCATGTTTTGGCAGGGTACGTTCAAGCTGCAGTGGACTGGTCATTTTCTCTATGCCTTCCTGCCACTCTTCCCTCATTCAAAGGGTACTCCTGAAGTTGGAGTCACACGAGGGCAAGATGATACTGATAGCCCCATGCTGGCCAAGACGGATCTGATACCTGTTGCTGAACCAACTAACGATTTAGTAGCCACCCACCTTACCCATGAGAATAGATCTCCTGACCCAGTGTCAGGCTCAGCAAGTGCGTCCAAACCTCCAAACTCTAAATCTCCTGGCATGAAGAGACAGAAGTGGGCAGATTTTGGGTATCTCAACTGGTCTCCCATGTTCTTCCTCAGCGCATAAGCCTTCGACCAGAAAAGCTTATGGTGCTAAGTGGAAGTGGTTTTCTCTGTGGTACTTTAAAGACGCCAAGGATCCATTTTACTGTCTTCCAGAGATAATCCTAGACCTTTCAGAGATTGGTCTGCAATACTCCTTGATGAAAATCCATTTGTCAGCTATCTTGACCTTCCGTGAGCTTGTAGGGACTCATGCCTTTGCTTAACTTTCTTCAGAAGATTTCTGAGAGGAATTTTGCATACTGGACCTTCTATAAAGAATCCTGTCACTAATTATGATCTCGGCCTAGTGCTAAACAGTTGCACTTGAAAGCCCTTTAACCAGTGTCTACCTGTGACATTAAGTACCTCACATGGAAAAGTGTTTCTTGTGCCCATTACCTCTGACCACAGTTTCTGAACTATAGGCCCTGGTGATGGTGCCTTCTTACATGGTTTTCCACACGAGAAAGGTGGTAATATGCACATCTCTTAAATTTCTGGCAAGGGTGGTGTTCCAAATCAACCAGTCTTTGGTGCTTCCAACCTTCTTCCCCAAACCAGAGAACCTGAGAGAAGTGGTGCTGCACTCTCTTGATGTTAGAAGAATCCTCAGCTTCTACAGTAACTTGGTAGAACAAAGGACTGTGGACAAAGCTTCTTAACTCTTTGTCTTCTTCAATTCAAATCAAACAGGTTTTCCTTTTTCCAAACAGTTCATCTAACTGAATTACCACGTGCATTCATTAGTGCTGCACTCTAGGAGGGCAGCAATTGGAGTGCTCTGTCGCAGCTCCTTGCACCCAAGCAGTGGCTACCTCTTTGGCATCAGTCAGTTTAGTCCTGATTTGAGATCTGTAGAGCTACTACCTAGAGTAGTGTTAATACCTTCACTACACACTGTGCTTTATTCATTCAGCCCAGGTGAGATGCATATTTTGGATTGGCTGTGCTGTAAGCCCTACTCCTTTCATGAGTCCTTGGTCTTCAGCCTCCCTAATCCGGGGAAATTTTTCTGACTGCTTGGCAGTTGAGACCAAATAGTTGGACTGTATGGGGAAGATTGATTCTTACAAAATAGAAAAGATCTTCATCGAGGATATCTCTCTACATTGGCCACACCTTTGGAATGGTAAGCCATCCACCTCGGGACCACTCAGAAGCTTTTGCTAGTCTGTGACCACTCACAATGACATGCAGCATCAGAGCCCGTATAATCTTGTGTGACCCCGTTGCTCCTCAGTTCTTTCTCTCACCATCAACCGGCCATTGGACCTGTAGAGAAGAACCACTGTCATTTTCTTGTACATTATTAATTTCTAAACTTTACTTGTTCTTCTATGCTGCCATCGAAAGAACCTGTATTTCGGTTTTGTGCCTGTGTTTACAAGATCTACAGTTTTGAGACACACACAGTTTGTGTTTGCTGTCTGGTTCTGTCCGATAATGTCAGGGCCTGCAAGATTAGTTACGGATTTAACCAGGCCACAAGGAGATGCTGAAAGAAGCCTGTAGAAACCTTCATCATCATTAAGGCCATGAAAGCTGCCACAGAGGCTGTGGGCTCCAAGCTGGCTTCTCACTCTCGCTCAACTGCCTCCAGGAAGGATACTCCCCAGCATTCAGGGGCACTGTCACCAACGTGGTTGCTGAGGATAAAGAAAAGTCTTCAAAGTCCTCCTCAACCTTCCAGCACCACAAGCGTAAAAACAAGCCTCTTGATCCATTGGTAAATTAGAGGTCTCCATTGAGGGAGGGTAAGTTCTCATCGTCATTGGCTATGGCGTTGATGGCTACACTCCCTCCCCAGCCATCAATGAGACACCAAGGTTGGGCTCTGCCACTGCCGAACCTACTACAGATGGTATGCAGCCTGCGTCATGGGTCCTACCCTTTGATGTCGGTATTCCCATGACCTTTACAGGGTGCCGTCGACTCTCCAGTAGTGCTGGTGTCATTCTCTGAACTGTTTGACCAACTGTTACCATCGCTCCTACCGATGATAGCAGCTGTCTTGTCAACAGGGCCGCTTCTGCCAGCACCATCATTGCCGCCAACAGGATTCAGACGCATTCCTTTTATTCCTCCATCGCAGCCATTGCCTCCGTTGCTGGCTCTGACTTTTACTCCTGCCATCATTTCAGAGGAGGTGGAGTACAGTCCTGATCTCCTTAATATGGAGGAGGATTTGGAGTGTGAAGAAAGGGAAATTGATCTATATGAGGGGTTTAGCTTCCAGTTCTAGCCTCTTCTTGTGCATTGAGGCCTCTGTGGTGTGCAACCTCAGGTCTCCTCCTGAAGATTCCTCTTTCCAGGCTTTACTCAGAAGATGTAGTAGGATTGGAAACTGAGGAGGAGGACTCCATTAAAATAAATTTGGTGCAGTTTTTGGAGGTTTCTACTGCTCCCTTCATTGTAATTCCTCCTGTATATCCTGCTTTAGAGGATGCTACATTTGCTGCTTGGCATAGGCATAATACCTTGTCTGCAGTGACCAGAAAGACTGATAAGTATGACCCTGCTCTGTCAGCTGTGCTTCCCTATCTGAAACAGATTCGGTGGTCATCATGACTGCTCATGATTGCTCTAGAGCCACTAGACCCAAGAGCTCCCTGCTTCTTGATAGAGAATCCAAGAGGTTAGCTGTTATAGGCAAAAGGACTTAGGCCTCTGCGACCTTAGGCCTCAGGATTGCTAACTACCGTACCCGTATGACTAAATACAAAATAGCCTGTGGAAATCTGGTATGTCTACTGTTCAGGCTCTACCTGATAGTCCTGCCCAGATTTGCTTAAAGCTGCTTCAGCTGGTGTAGACACTAGTAAGCATCTGTTACATGCTACATATGATGCTTCTGATGCTTCTACTGGGCTGCTGCCTCTGGCATATGCCTTCGGAGATATTCCTGGCTTTGGGTGGCTGGTTTGAAGTCCCCTTTTTACAGACTCCATGCTGTTTTGGAGTGATGCTGAAAATGATCTATATGAGCATCAAACCTTTAGAGTGACCTTACGGTCCCTCAAGTGTCTGACCCCTTAGCCTACTAGGCGCATGGTAGGGGCTTGTTTTGTAAGTTTGCCGCCCATGGTCAGAGGTCCCCTCCCCCCTAGTGCCCATAAAAAGATACCCAAACATAGTGGTAAAGGTGGTGTTCCTGCTGCCTCCATTATCTTCTAACTCTGCACCTGTTCCCCTACAGTGGCTGGGAAGGTAAGGGCAAAAAAGTTAGCATTCAGGAGGTATAAGATCACAGAAGGAGAAGGAGGATAGGGAAGTGTATCCTGGGAAGCAGAGGGAGGCAGGGAAAGCAGTCATGAGCACCGAGATGCAAATGGAGGAGAATATAAGCTCAGGCAGTAAAGAAACAGGACAACACATTTTTCAGGTATGTAATCGAAAGGAGAAAAACCAGGGTAGGGATTGTAAGGCCAAGGAGGGAAGGGGAGGAATGGGTGGAGGGGGACCAGGAAAAAGCACACATCCTGAACAAATATTTTAGTTCAGTGTTCGCAGGGGAAGGCGAAGGACCACAGTTAAGTGATGGGAGCATAGTCAGAAGGGAGATGGACACTAGTACATTTACAGAGGAGAGAGTCCTGAAGAAACTCACAAATCTGACAGTGGACAAGGTAATAGGGCCAGACAGGATACACCCAAGAATATTAAAGGAGCTTAGAGAGGTGCTGGCTGCACCTCTGACAGTGCTGTTCAACCACTCACTGGAGACAGGAGTGGTCCCGGAGGACTGAAGGAGAGCAGATGTAATCCCACTTCACAAAGGTGGAAGCAGAGAGGAAGCTGGCAATTGCAGGCCAGTCAGCTTGACTTCGGTAGTGGAGAAATTAATGGAATTACTGCTGAAGGAAAGGATTGTGGAATATCTTGAAACCAGTGGTTTACAGGAGATGAGGTAGCATGGATTCACTGGGGGGGGGGTTATGTCAAACAAATCTGAATGATTTCTTTGTCTAGGTGACCAGGGAAGTAGATCAGGCTGGAGCGGTGGATGTGGCCTACTTGGATTTCACTATGGCCTTCAACACTGTTCCACATAGGAGACTAGTAAACAAGTTGGGCAGCTTCTGAGTGGGTCCAAAAGTGATAAACTGGGTAAGGAATTGGTTGGCGGATAGGCAGCAAAGGGTGGTGGTAAACGGAGTTCACTCTGAGGAAGAGAGGGTGACCAGGGGGTTGCCACAAGGGTCAGTATTGGGATTGATCCTCTTTAATGTCTTTATTAACAATGTTGCAGAGGGGCTGGAAGGGAAGGTATGTATTTTTGCAGATAGCACTAAAATCTGCAATAGGGTAGACAGTCCAGGGGGAGTGGAAAAAATTAATAGGGATCTAAGAAAGCTCGAGGAGTGGTCATAAGTGCAACATCTAAAGTTTCAGTGCGAAGAAGTGCAAAATCATGCACTTGGGGCATAGAAACCCAGGGGTGAATTACAAGATGGGGTGAATGGTACTGTCTACAACCAAACAGGAAAGAGACCCTGGGGGTAATCATATCTGATGTCCAAAAGGTGGCCAAATAGTGTGAAAAGGCAGTGGGGAGAGCCAGTGGGATGCTAGAGTGCATAGGGAGAAGTATCACCAGCATAAAGATGGTGGAGGTGATGTCGCTGTATAAATCATTGGTGAGACATCACCTGGAATACTGTGTCTAGTTCTGGAGACCACATCTCCGGAAGGACGTAGACAGAGTAGAGGCGGTCCAGAGGAGGGCAACTAAAAAGGTGCAGGGTCTGCACCAAAGTCCATAGGAGGAGAGACTAAAGGATCTCAATATGTGCACCCTGGAGGGAAGGTGGGGTGGGATAGAGACCTTCAAATACCTCAAGGGTATAAATAAGGTACAAGAGGAAGCATTTTCAGAAGCTGGGGGTGAGAAGTACTTCTTCACAGAAATAGTGGTGGATGCCTGGAACAGCCTTCCAGCGAAGGTGGTGGTGGGGGCGGGGGGCAAAACTAACGGATTCAAGAATGCATGGGATAGGCATGAGGAACCTTAGTAGTTAGGGAAGGGAGGGCTAAGCTGGAGATCAAGTAGGGTCTGTGGTATTACTGTAGGTAAGGAAAATGAGCAGTCTGGGTGGGCCAAGCCGTCCTTATCTGCCATAAAATTCTATGTTTCTGTGTTTCTCCACTACTGCCTCTGTGGGTACAGGTTGGGGGACAGCTCTCCCTTTATCTTCTGAAGTGGAGGGAAATGACGATGGATGAGTGAGTCCTGGAAATAGTGGAAAAAGGGCATGCTTTGGAGTTACTGTCCATCCATTCAGTAAATCCTCTCCCTCCTTGTCATTATCCTCTGGGCCACTTGTTCCTTCTGTTAACGGAGTTTCAATCGCTTACACAAAAGCGGGCTGTCAAACCCTTCCTCCCCAAGACAGAAACAAAGGGTTCTGTTCCAGATACTTCCTAGTTCCCAAATGGACAGGAGATTTGCATCCTGTACGGAGCCCGAGACCTAAACTTGTTCATCGAATACAAAAAGTTTAGATTGGTGTCTCCATAGGCTGTCATATTCCTGTTGCAAAAGGGGATTGGCTCTGTGCCCTGGATAGGAAGATGCATACCTTCATAGGAAGATTAACAAATGCCACAGGTAGTATCTACCCTTTATGCTGGGGGGTATCTGTCATCATTTCTGAGTCTTGCCCTTTTGCTTATCCTTGACACCATAGGTATCTACCAATTGCTCAGCAGCTGTGGCAGCAGTCCTCAAGAGGAAAGGACTTTGTCTTCTCTTGTCTGGTTGACTGGCTCCTGAAGGCCCCATGCAGGGAAGCAATTCTGTACACATTGTCCAGAATCAGACAATTGTTTGAGTTACTGGGTGTTGCGGTGAACTTAATGAAATCTGTATTCCTTCCTTGCTAGTGCCTCCAGTATATTGGTGTAGCTCTGGACACGACTGTGAGCAGTGCCTTTCTGCCTACACACAGGGCAGAGGTCCTCGTTTCTCAGGCCCAGGTGATGCACATAAGACATTGAATGCTGCATCCATCATTGCAGTTCCCTGTGCCCGACTTCATATGAGCATACCGCATTGGACTCTGTGAGTAATAGTAGTTATTTTTTTATCAAGCGCTCATACCCTGGATTTTAAAGCGCCTGACAAAATTCACAACACATCAAATAAAAAATATAAAACAAGATCGACAACAAATAAAATGATAAAAGCAGCAGTGCCTGATAGGGGAGAACATTTTGACCTATACTTTTTCATTCAGTTTCAGAATGCCCCTTATCTCCTGACTTGTATGATACCTTTCTTTCCCCAGTTTGTCTCTACTTTAGTACTTTGTACACATTTGAAATTATAAATGGAGCACTCCTTTTAATGTTTCTCAGACCAGGTTTTCAGCAGTATTCTCTGTTTAGCACCCATTGTTTACTATCACTTTTGTTGTGACTAAATGAGTTAGTATGGAGCAGGCAGTACTCACTGACCTTATGTGGTGATAGGTGTACAAAAACAACCAAGAACACTGCCAAAAACTTGGTCCGAGCCTTATTAAAAGGAGTGCTCCTTTTATTGTTTTAAATATGAAAAAAAGTATAAAAGCAGAATTAAATGGGAAAAGAAGGGTATCATACAAGTCAGGAGATAAGGGGCAGTCTAAAATAGAATAATAAAGTATAGGCCAAAATTTTCTCCACATTCATGCACTGCTGCCAATACATGTGGACTACATCTAAAATCACATTGAGAGCAGTGAAAAACTGATAGCAACCAGATATATGAGGATACCAAGTAATACTAAAAGCCTCCTGAAATAAGAAGGTCTTCAGGCCCCTGTTAAAGGCCTCCGCCGAGGGGGCCTCCCCGATCTTGGAACCCTGTTTCACAGGGCTGGGCTGGGGTGGCTAACTCGAAAGCTTGATCACCCAAAGTCTTTAGCCTTGCCCTGGGAACTAGGAGGTCCACCTCAGAAGAGTGGAGGGGACTGGAGGTCTGGTAGGGAGTCATAAGGTCTCTCAAGTAACCTGGACCCAATTGTATGTGGCTTAGTGGGTCACCAAACAGACCTTGAAGGTGATATGCCACTTCACCTGCAGCCAGTTTAGTTAACACAGGACCAGGGCTATGTGACAGGACCTAGGAAAGCCCATCGACAACCTGGCCACTGCATTCTGCACCAACTGCAGGTGTTGTAGGACACCTCCACTAGCTATTGAGTTACAGAATGTTGCAGTAGTTGAGTCTAGAAGTTAAATGTGTGTACCAGTTATGGCA
This sequence comes from Neoceratodus forsteri, assembly GCA_016271365.2. NCBI lineage: Eukaryota > Metazoa > Chordata > Ceratodontiformes > Ceratodontidae > Neoceratodus > Neoceratodus forsteri. The sequence goes on from CM028130.1 coordinate 1,078,084,919, forward strand.
GATTGGCAACACTAACTTTCCTTAACTACACTGTAGTTACAAGCAACAAACAAGTAACTACAGTATAATTACCCATTTCATGTAATTAATGACTACCTATCCCATGCTTACTGTATGGTGAAACTGACACTTAAAGTGTGATCATTTCTGGATGGATCAAAGCTTTTATCTGGGTGCTGTTTCTGAGATGGCAAAAGCCACTCTGGACTACAGTAGACACTTGGACCTTAAGTGTCAACCTCTTGTTCAGAATGACTCCCAGATTCTTCACCTTAGTGGAGGCAGCTAATCTGGAGAAACCAAGCACAATTTCACTGGACAGAAATGCTGCCTTCTTACAGAAAATTGCCCTTCGGTGCTCACTGTAGCGATTTCTCAAAGAGGGTTTATCCTCTTTGGACCTGATCTACTCTAACAATTCTCCACTCTCCAACCCCTGGACTTCAGCTCCCTGATCTTCCTGTAAAAGGCACCGGGTCAGGTGAGTGCCTACAACAATAGCACGGTCCAGAACCATGTGGGAATAACAACGAAGATTTTTCTTTTGCTGGGGGCTTCAGCCCCCACACTCCCGGACTAAAGGATTCTAACTCTGGGGGGAGTGAATATCGGGGAAAGTTAAAAATTGTGGGGCCATGGAATGCTGTTTTCACGGCCCCACATAACACAGTCTAAGTCCCAAGTACACTAAAATTCTTGAAGACCAGGATTAGTACCCAGGTCTCCAATAGTGCTGGCCGAGCTGCTTGATGCCCCAGACCTCCACACCACGGGAGCAGCTCGGCCAGCCTCCAGGATCCCGGTGCTCTTCAGTTTCTTCAGCACCCTGGACAGCGACCAGGGGAGTGCTCACAGTAAGTGCTGGAAATCCTCCCTTGCTGTACATGGTAGCGCTTACCAGACTAGCGCCGTGATTTGCGGTGCAATTCTGGTAGTGCTCATCTAACCGGGTACCCTATGTAAAACTGTGGGTATCTCAAGTGCGAAGCCTGGGATCATAAATCGGTGTGACCACGTCAAATGACAAGGAAATGGCCTTATCATAGGCCATCACCACCTCCTCCGATTGAATCCCACAAGCAGCCATCACATCCGAAAGATCCACTACCACTTGGAGACCATTTGGGAAGAGCCCCTTTAATGGGCAGTAGTGAACCGTCTCCACTGGGGAGGACTATGAAAGGGGCCCAGAATGAAAACATTACCATTCAGTGATCCTGCCAACTAATTGGATTAGGCTCAAGGCTGTTAATTTCGAGCCCCAGCAAAAAGACTTAAGGCCAAGATATGTCCATTTTCGTGGGTCACAGAAGTAACTACTTGTGCTAGTTCCAGGGATTCCATCAACTGGAGGTAATCCAGCCCAAACTGCCAGAGTTTGTCAATCCTTGCATTGAAATCACTCAAAATCAACGATGTGGGTGATTCCAATACCCTCTCAGCAATGAAGTCCATGATTTCCTGCAGGAACTCCCTCTCATTCCCCAGGGACCAGTACACAAGAAAGATCCTGCGCTATGCACTTGGACCCCCATAAACAGCCATGTATTCAAACAACAAAGTCTTCACTACTGGGTGTACAGTAAAGTTAAACTAGGATCTAAAACAAATGGCATCCCCCCAACGTAATCCCTCCATGGGCAGTGAACCACAGAGAATCTGGCTGGGACCGCCACCTCCAGAAAGGACCAGTGTTATCACTCAGCTAGATCTCTGTGATGCAAGTCAAATCAAGCACTAAGAATAAGACATTAAATCAGCCATAATGGCAGTCTTCTTGTTCACTGATCAGGCATTGCAAAGCACTGCCCTTAGGGAAAGAAAGGAGGCTTCTGGCCTTTTTAGCTACCTGCCCACTCAGTCCAGTTTGTGCCCTGGGTATGGGCACCAACCATATATGGCCACTCTCTAGCTCCCATTTCACCTCTGGGCACCTCCTGGTCCTCACCAGCCCTATCGTACCCCCCCCCCAGCACTCCCTGCACCCCGCTGCCTATAATCCCGCCTCATGATGCCTACCTCCCTGTAACACCTATATGCTACCACTGGCAGGGAGAGAGTCATGGAAGGGGCGGAGGTCTAACAGCTGGGACAGGGAGTGGCTAAGCCTGGGGGCCCTAAGCAGATGATGCCATCAACTTAAAAACGTCCCATACAACAAAACAATTATCTCACACAACCCAGTACTTACCATAAACACAGCTCTAACCACCTGACCCACCTAAGCAGTCGCCCCACATACTAACTACTACCTGAAAAGTTCCTGCCTGCTGTGCACTCCCATGTCGAAGACTACCCTAACCACTCACATAAATCCACTCCTCCCAGTTTGCTACAGAGGAGACTCCGCAAAAAAATATATGTGCTGCTCAGAGTGCCAGCAGTCCACAGGTATTACATCAGCCCAGTGTCCAACAAGTTGTTGCAGCAAATGAAGTACAAGCCTCTGCTCACACCAGAGCTGGAGTTTTATGGTGAGACACATTGTCCTTCTTCTGGAAAGGCAGGTTCTTTAATGCCTTTCTTTTGATCCCTCTCATCTTCCAGAAAAGCAAGTTCCTTTATGCCTTTCTTTCTATCCTGCTTATCTTCTGGAAAGGTAGGTTCCTGTATGCCTTTCCTTTGATCCGTCTCATTCAGAGTTGTGCTCCATCTCGGATGGAGTGTGCTACCTTTATATTGTTGGCTCCCTTCTGGCCTCAGCAGATTTTGTTTCCACTTCTGCAGCAGCTGTCAGTAGAGCCTCCTGTTCATTTCTTCCTTTGCTGGGCAGTGCTGTCCCAGGCTCAGGGGTCTCTGTTCCATCTGGACCTGTGGTCCCAGCATCTGCATGCCTATCTCCTGAAGACATAGCCGTTACCCGTTTTGGGGTTTCACCCCAGGTGACTGATGTATTGCTTGTGGCTAGAAAGCCTTCTATGAGACACCTACTCTTTGAAGTGGAAGTGCTTCTCAGTATGGTGTGCTTCCCGTTTAGTGGACCCATTTGCATGTCTTGTCAGTACTGTACTGGACAGCCTTCTGTCTCTGACTCTGGCCTCTTGTATTCTTCCATTAAGGTACATTTGGCTGCCATTTGGGCTTTCTATGCCCTTAATGGTGGGAGCAGGGGGCACAAGTAGAGATGTCCTGTACATTTCTAAAGGGTGTTATGAACATGCCTCCCTCAGTCATAAACTGACTCTTCCTTGGGACCTTAATTTCATTCTTCAGAACTTGACTTTGGCTTCGTTTGAGCCTGCTGTAACCTGTAAGATACAGTTCCCTTCATGGAAAACACCGATCTTACTTCGAGAGGAAGTTCTTGCAGCAGGTACCACAATTAGGACTGACGCCACCTGGCGGCGGTTCCCAGCAATTTTTTCTTCCAGCAGTACCAACGTGAACGCCCCTCGCTGATGTCGGCTCCACCTCCGGCGTCACCCTATATAAGGGAGGAGTTCCCCATGTACTCCAGTTCTTTCCCGCCGCATGGTCAGGGTTAGTTCGCTCGGTTACCGCTAGCAGTACCGATCGCTCTCCTTCCTTCTCCACCATTCTCTCAGTAATTTTTGCTGCATCTATGTCCTCTTCCTCCAAAGGGCATGTTAACAAGTGCTCGGTGGGTGACAGATACCTGCTAAGGATGGCCACTAGGCGTGCCTCTCTGCCTCAGGCCCGAACACGACGCCTTCCTCCATTGTCAGGCCTTCAATTCCCAAATGCGGATCAGGCATCAAAAGTCCCTTTCTGCATTCTTAGCAGAATCAAAATTGGCCACGAAGGAACATGCCTCACCCTCTGGGGAATCCGACCGCACTCCCACCCACAAGCACCATGAACACTGGGAGCACAAGGAGAAAGAGAGGTTCCGTTCCAGGCCCAGATCCTCAGGCTCGAATTCTGGGTCATAAGGACATGATTCCTGCCTCACGACCCTCATACTGTACGCCAGATTTTCTGTGGCCAAGTCTTCAGGGACAACCCTTCAACCTCTGAAGGTACAGTCGCCCACCGAGAAGGCTTTCTGGCCAGGTGCAGGTAAGACCTCGGTCTTCTTCCAAGACTGACTCCCGGGAGTCGAGCAAGGCATCCGGGTCTTCAGGCAGCAGGATCTCCTCCTTGCCGCTGAAATCTTTGGACGCAGACCGGCGCCCGGCTTCAGCGGCTGACCGACGCTCAGTTGAGAAGTCCACAAAACACAAGGCCGATCATCCTAAGGCTCACGCCTTCGAGGGACAGCCATCAACCTCAAAGGACAAGCGGACGCTGGACCAACATCCGCCCGCGAACCCCCCGGCCACTGCTCCTGCGAAGGCCATCCTGCCGCCAGTCACTGTCCTTCTGATGCCGGCCACCCTGGCGCCGCCCAACGTCAGTTCTGTGACCCCTTCACCACAGTCGCCAGTCCGTCTGACATCAGAGACGAGGAGCAGACGCCGTTCTGAAGCCGCCCCTTATACCTACGCCAGTGCCTATCGACGCAGACAACAAGAGTTCAGACCCAACGCTGGTACTCCTGAAGACGGGGCTGGCACCAGCTCAGGCTCAGGTGCTCCTTCGCCCCCTGCATCTGGTTCTCCCAAGTTGAACCTTTTGCACGTTAAGGAGCTATTCTCCCACTGGTGGGACACTGTAAAGTGCAATCTACCAGCGGGGGCACCTCTTCCCACGGCCATTCCGGTTCCAGTGCCTGATACCCTGAAACCGTCTGACCTAGAGGCAGGTAAGGAGCTGGCACCCAATAAACACAAGGATAAGAGACGCAGGAGGATCAGGTCCAGTAGTTCCTCCCCTTCTTCCTCTCCGGACGAGAGGCACAAGAGGAAATGACATAGATCCCCCTCCTCTTCAACCTCAGACTCGTACGTGGACTCTGACACTTTGCGTGCGGACTCAGACGACGATCCGCATCTAGGGGACACGGAGCACCCTAAATCTCTCCAGATGACCCTGACTTCATGGAGGTGATGAGTCACATCCAGGCCAACATGGGCTGGGACACCGAAGCCCTGGACCCCGAGCGACTGTGGTTGGCTAAATACCTTTGCCAAAAAGACCCTAAGCCAGTGGTTATCCCTCCCATGGTTGACACCTTCGAGGATGTCATGTTCGCAACCTGGTAGCGCCCTCATTCCTCCTCCACCATGCTCAAGAAGGCTAATCAGCTTTACCGGGCCCCTAAGGACCATCCCTTCATGGCTGAACCACCCGCAGTGGACTTGGTGGTGATTTCGGCTGCTCACGACCGTTCGCAGAGACCCAAACACCTGAGCACCCAGCCGATTGATAGAGAGTCAAAGCAGCTGGCTTCCATGGGGTGCAAGGTGTACTGTGCTGCCACTTGCAGTATCAAGAGTCTAAACTTCCTGGCACACATGGTCCATTTCCAAAACACCCTTTGGGAACAAGGACTGGACATTGTGCAAAGCATGCCCTCAGCGGGAAGAGCTTGCAAAACTGCCTCAGACCGGCAGAGACGTGGGTACCCACATTCTGAGGTCGACCTATGACACTGCAGACACCTCTTCAAGGGTGGCCACCACTGGCATTTGCCTCCAATGCCATGCTTGGCTTCAGGTTTCTGGGTTCATTTCAGATGTCCAGATGAACATACTGGATGCTCCCTTCAAAGGCTCCGTGCTCTTTGGTGAAGACACGAAGAAGATCATCACCAGGCTGCAGGACTCCGGCAAGGCAATCCTAACCGTGCAGTCCATGTACCGCCTGAAACAGGGGACAAGCTCGTAGGCCTAATTTTCGTGGCTGTGGGGTACATCAGCCTCAGCAGCCTCGCTTCCAGCCCCACACGCAGTGAGATGGCTTCAGTCGTAAGGGCGGAGCCAGAGGATCTTTTGCCTCCTCCTCCTCTAGATAGGCCAAGGTAACCACTACTGCTCTCCCTCCCCCTCCCACCACCTGACTATCCAGGCAACCCTCTTCCTCTAGACGCCCCATCAGGGGAGCCGGTTGGAGGCTGCTTTTCCCTCTATGCGGTTGCATGGAGTCAAGTAACCTCCGACCAGTGGGTCCTCGATCTCATGGAGTTCAGGCACTCCATCGAGTTTGACTCTCTTCCAACGGACAGACCACCGCCTCCATCCCATTATCCAAGGGAATACCGAGTGCTGGTCAGAAGGAAGATATTATCCCTTTTGGATAAGAATGCCATCGAGCCAGTACCTCCCCTTTTCTGGACCTCAGCGACCTGAATCAGTGGGTCTCCTACCGAAGATTCCAGATGGTCTCCCTTCCCACTCTGCTACCCCTCATTTCAGCGGGAGACTGGCTAGCGTCCCTGGACATGCAGGACACTTACTTGCATATCCCTATCGCCAAGGGTCATCGAAAATTTCTGAGGTTCAGGTTCGAAGACAAGGACTACCATTTCCGAGTCCTTCCCTTCGGTCTCTCTTCAGCCCCTAGAGTCTTCACCAAGTGCCTGGCAGTGGTTGGAGATGGGGCCACTTCGTGTTTCCTTGTCTAGACGACTGGCTCCTCCTGACTCCCTCCAGGTCCCGCCTGTTGGAAACCATCAGGGACTCCATTTCGCTTTTTCAGCGCTTGGGGATCACCGTCAACAGGGACAAGTCTCATCTTCTCCCATCCCAGAACCTCCAATTCATTGGAGCTCTTCTGGGTACCACTCTCGGGAAGGTGTTTCTTCCCTCCGACAGAGCAGGTCACATTCAGGTCCTGGCGTACCAGATCTCTTCGGTCTCAAGAGTTCCTGCAAGACTCCTCCTCAGGCTGCTAGGACATATGGCAGCTGCCATAGTTTCGATCCCTCTGGCTCGACTACACATGAGAACCATCCAGTGGTCATTAAGATTTCAGTGGGATCAAACACTAGACAGCTTGGATGCCTCGATCCGGATCTCAGAGCCAGTCCACCGGGAATTAGCTGGTGGGTATTGTAAAAAAATTTGCTGGCGGGCATCCCCTTCCACATAGGGGCACTGTCCCAGATTCTGACCATAGACGCATCATCCTCGGGATGGGGCGCTCACCTGAGGACACATCACACTCAAGGTTCCTGGTCCCCAATAGAGGAAGATCAGCATATCAACATTCTGGAGCTGAGAGCAGTCCTTTATGCCCTTCAAACCCTGGTCTCCGTCCTAGTGCCGGGTCACTTCTTGGTACAGACGGACAACACTTTGGTGATGTTCTACATCAACAAACAGGGTGGCACACACTCGTATCCCCTTATGTCAGGAAGCCATGCGAGTGTGGGACTGGGCTGTGGAACATCAGCTCATGTTAACAGTGGTACACGTTCCAGAGGAGCAAAACATACTAGCTGACACGCTCAGCAGAACAAAGTCGCAGGCTCACGAATGGGAGCTGCTTCAAGAAGTCGCAGATCACATCTTCTGTCGGTGGGGGACACCAGAGCTGGATCTTTTCGTGTCGCTGTTCCAATGCAAAACTGCCCAGTTTCTGCCCACTAGGTCCAGAGCCTGGAGCTTTTGGCAAGACGTGTTATCCCTTTCCTGGAAAGAGAGGTTTCTCTACGCGTTTCCTCCTTTTCCACTGTTGAAGAAGGTTCTCCTCAAAGCGCAGTCAGAACCTTCCACCCTCATTCTGATCGCTCCACTATGGCCTCATCAGATTTGGTTTCCCTTGCTTCAGCGCTTAGTGGCAGAGCCTCTGCTGCCTCTTCCACTCTCATCTCATCTTCTGTTACAGGACAGAGGGTCCCTGGTCCATCCAAATCTGCACTCTCTTCACCTGCAGCTAAAGCCAGATTTGGGGTGTCTGATCAGGTAGCGTAAGTTCTGGTTGAGCCGCGCAAGCCTGTCACCAGGGCCACTTGTGCCATGAAGTGAAAATATTTCTGCATATGAGCCACAGCCAAGAGGGTGGACCCGCTGGCCTGTCCGGTTAACTCTATTTTAGAATACCTGCTTTCTCTCTCAGAGACGGGTCTCAGTTACTCCTCCATCAAAGTACAACTGGCCACCATCTCCGCTTATCTGCCAGTATCGGATAAGATGGTGGCTCAGATGGAGGTTTCCAAAGCCTTTCTGCGAGGTATTCTGCATATCAGACCTCCCATCCAGGATCCTGTACTCCCTTGGGATCTCCTTTTCGTCCTGGAGAAGCTTACCCTTCCTCCCTTTGAACCAGTTATGGAGGCTGAGCTCCGTCTTCTGTCCTGGAAGACTCTGCTTTTGGTAACCATTCCTTCAGCGAGGTGCATTTCAGAACTTCATGCCCTCATGTGTAGAGAACCTTACCTTGGTTTTCACAAGGATAGGGTTGTTCTTCGCACTAACCCGAAGTTTCTACCGAAAGTAGTTTCTGAGCTCACTCTGAACCAATCCATTCAACTTCTGGTGTGCTACCCAGAGCATTCTAATTGGGGGGAAGCCCAGCTTCACTCCTTGGACGTCCACAGGGCTCTTCGATGTTACCTGGCCAGGACCAAAGGGGACAGGAAATCTGATCAACTCTTTGTATCCTTTGCTCAAAGGTCCTTAGGTCGCCCGGTCATCAAACAAATGCTTTTGCGCTGGTTGGTCCATTGCAATACTTTTTGTTATGAGAAGCATAACAGGTCTACCCTGGGGCCGGTTAGAGCTCACTCTACCAGAGCTGTCACTGCTTCCTTTGTGGCACTGAAGCGGGTACCAGCAACTGATATTTGTGCTGCCGCTACCTGGAGTTCTGTTTATACCTTCGTCAAGCATTACAGCCTTGACATCATTTCCAGACGCAGAGCAGGGTTTGGCCTCGCAGTTCTGCAGGGCCTGGTTTCTTGAGGGACCTTCCCTATTCCTGCTGTTCCTTTCCATACTGTTCACCCTCCCAGGGGTTTTTATATGTTTATACTGCTTGGGAATCGGTCCTAATTGTGGTACCTGCTGCAAGAGCTTCCTCTCGAAGTAAGATAGTACAGTTACGTAAGAACTTACTGTAACAGTTGATCTTCGAGAGAAGCTATTGCAGTAGGTGTATTTCCCGCCCTCCTTCCCCCAGGGAGCAGGCATTTTCCATGCTGGTCTTCCCTTCTTGCGAGCGAATAATTTTGGCTCATGATTCTGACTATTGCCTGTTACCCTCTCTCTGCCTGACGGGTGGGGGGGGGCATGTATGAACTGCAGCACATGGGGAACTCCTCCCTTATATAGGGTGACACTGGGGGTGGAGCTGACATCAGCGGGGGGCATTTCCACATCTGTACTGCTGGAAGAAAAAATTGCCGGGAACCGCCGCCAGGTGGCGTCGGTCCTAATTGTGGTACCTGCTGCAAGAGCTTCTCTCGAAGATCTACTGTTACGGTAAATTCTTATGCAACTGAGCTTTTTTCGTCGCCATGACTTCTGCTCACAGAATTTCTGAGCGTCAGGCACTGATGCATGAGACGTCTTATTTGATTTTCCACAAGGACAGGGTGTCTTTGTGGACCAATCCTCATTTTCTATAAAAGGTGGTCCATGATTTCACATTGACACAGACCATATGCCTTCACATATATTGCCCAGAGCATGCTAACAAGGGTAAGGCATTGCCACATACACTTGATGTACATAGAATTCTACATTTCTTCCTTAATCACATTAAGGACTGCAGTAAAATGGAGTTGAAAGGTAAGTGCAGGAGATGTGGTAAGATGGGGCTGTGCTTGGCTAGTTGACTGGGGTTCATGCCAATGTGAGGGAGAAAAAATGCACGTACCGTAATGCAGGGTATTATGGGTAATATAGATGAAACCCCATGAAGGAAAGTTGGCTGACTGTGCAGAACAGTAAGGTGCCAGAAAGCCCCACAAACATCTTCTAAGGCTGAAAACGGCAAACCACAAACGTGCTTTATCCATGTATGGACTCAGTGCAATATAGTCTTTATTTCAACCCAGAGCCTAAACTTTTTCAAATATTGTACCAAGAACTGTTTGCAATGTTACTCGATTCAGGATTTCCAGTATTTACAAGAAAGTGGATACAGGAAGCTTACTCTCATATTTCAGTTTTTTTCCCCCATCAGCCCTCCCTAGTGAAGACACATTGCCCTCCAACTGCTTCCTGCAGCCTGTGCTGCTTCCTTATGTGGCAGCCGAAATCCGCTCCCAAACTCTGGTGGTCTGCAAGGCAGTGCGAAGCACCTCTGCTGAGCCATGAGGTGGCCCGTCATTTTAGCCCTTAAAGCACCTAGGCAGTATTCGGGGAGTATTCCATCACTTACCTCTGTCTTTGGTCTTCATGACACGCTTTTGTTTATGCCATTTGCAGCTAGAGCGCCGGCATGAGCAGATGAAGAAGAACCTGGAGGCTCAGTATAAGGAGCTAGAAGAGAAGCGCAGGCAGTTTGAGGAGGAGAAGCTTTCCTGGGAGGCCCAGCAACGTATTCTGGAGCAGCAGAAACTCGACTCCTCAAAGTAAGATTGTGTTCTACACTCCTTGGGGAAGGGCATATTTAAGTGGTGTACCTCCTGCTTTGTAAACTGCACAACCTTGGAACACACAGTGCCAGAACATGCTGATGGGCACCGTGACAGGCTTCTGTGATACACCTCATAGAATAAACACAACACAGCTCTTAACCTGTAATTTGCAGTGACTGGAAGGCACATTTTCATGATACACCGAAGAGATACAAAAAGTGTGTTAACATTGCCACTTTATTGTGGCAGCGTTATAGCTCCCGTGTGGGGAGTGCAGCACTGAAGCCATTTACAGTACACCCGCACATACGACCTGTGGTGCTTTACATGCAGCTTATTCATTTCATTTTATTTATTAGTTTAACCAGAAAGTGGATTGGGTCCAGAAGAACCCTTCTTTGACCACGTCTGGGGAAGGGAATATTACAAAGGAAACAGACACAATGCAATACATGGACGAACGTACTGACTATGTGTACTCAGCTGTAGGGTGGGTGCCGGTTCAAAACAAGCTAGCAGTACAAACAGTGGAAAGCTGCATACGGATACAAAAATTGTCAAATAATCCTCAAAAGTGGATAAGTATGATGCAGAATACAAAAACATGTATTGTCACGGAGCTGTGAAAGATGAATCACGTATGACCCTGTGCTTCAATAATGTGACGCTTTATCGGGGCAAAGCATCACGTTAAATGACGCAAAGCACCAGGACGTATGTGCCACATCTTTCATAGCTCTGTGACAGTTAATGTTCTTCTTTTGCAGCATTTCACATCTCTACTTTTGTGGGTTACTTGGAAATTGTTTGTGACTTTCCTTTGTACATGTTACGTGCAGCTTGGCTCCCTTCCCTAGCCTGTTTGTCAGAGTAAAGTGAAGATCAGCTTTTTTGTCAGGCAGACACTCGAGAGAGGCATGGAACTCCTCTGCACACTCGCTGTTCCTGCCTACCAACCCTGGGCCCAGGCTGTTGGTGACATATTGTTTTATGTATTATTATTATTAAAATAAAAAAGAACTTCTCATTCTAACTACAGGGATTTGAACAGCCTAGTCCAAGTCATGCATCATCTCTGCCAAATGCGTTGGTGCCCTGAAATGTGGAATTCTTTTTTCAAAGTTAATCTCTCTCACTGTGCTGACCTTGAGCCTTCCAGCATTCCAGCGGTAAATCTTTCCACTGAAGAGAGCGGTTGTCCCAGATGGTGTTTCATGCTAATTCAAAGAATAAGTCCTAAATATGTGTTGTTTTTATAAAAAATTAGTTGATATATATTTGCTCTGTCTCTCTTCCAAACTGTGCTGTAGCGCAAAAAAAGAAAAATAAGATTTTCTGCCTTTTTACACAGAACTCGAACACTTCCTGAAACAGTGGCCTAAATTGTAAAAGACGCTTTTCTTACAGTGACTGTTGTGGGATTTGCTGTTCAGTTTAACAGCCTGTCTGTTCCATTTTAACATTTCCACTTTAAAAAGAAAAATACATTAACATGCCTTTGCTTTCTTTTTTGAATTCTTCAGGTTGTTTTTCACCTCACAGTGACTGTGGTTCGTGACAAAGTGCTTCTGCCTATTTCGTACAGCACTTGCAAAATGTTTTCAGTTCACATAATGACTGTGGTCAGATGAACTAAAACTGGTCAGGTCACGACTGTGGTCAACATAAAAACACTGTCTCTCGAAGACCGAGGTTGAGAATTTTACTGTAGTGCAGTTTTCTGGTCTAATATGTAAGTCAGGATTTTAAAAAAAGCCTAAAAAACTATGTGTGGCCCATAGGATTAAAAAAAATACCAGAAAAGGTGGCCACTGTTTGCCTGAGGGAGATCGTCATACAGACTGTTTCAGAATAGTTTTACTAACACCCCAACCCTGAGGGTCTAATTCAGGCTGCTGCATGTGAAAAGTTAGTCGGCCTTTTCCATAAAACCACCTGACAAGGATTCCAGAAGAGTTAATGTACTGTATTTGGTTTAAAAACAAAATCATAATCTTCTGCCACCCTCGTAATGAGGGAGGTGACATTTTTGAGTTACATGTCACATTGCTGGTAAACACTCTGAAAAGCAGTACCTTCTTGTTCGATCTGCCCTCTGACGCTAGGTCAGACTTGCGGCAGCATGTGCTGCTGTAAGTGCAGGTTTGGATACAAACATCAGTTGCAGTAATGATACTGCGTTTTCTAGGTCTCTACTGCTGTATCTTCTAGAAGGAATGCATGGCGCAAAACCACCAGTTAATCTGTGGATCTACTGAATAATGCGGCCGACTTCCCCTTTAAAGAGACCCACCAAGATAAAACTACACGACCTTGCACTATATATATATATATGTGGTGCCTTTCCGCCAAAGGTTTCCAATATGAAGAATATCCCCGAGAAGTGTTTTATTAATAAAAAGTTTTATTGCTTGCAAAATTCAGTATATCATGTCACCCAGTCAAAGAAATCTATTAGATAAGTCTGACATGACCTTCCCGCTGTGAATCCATGCTGCCTTGGGTCCTGTGCCCCGCTGGCCTCTAGGTACTTAACAGTTCTTTCTTTCAGAAGTGATTCCATCATTTTCCCTACCACTGAGGTCCAGCTAACAGGTCTGTAGTTTCCTGCCTCTGCTTTGCTCCCACTTTTGTGAAGGGGAATCACATCCGCCTTCCTCCAGTCCTCAGGTACTACACCATCCTCCCATGATCTGTTAAAAAGTGTAGTCAGTGGTGTCACTAGTTCTCCCCTTGGTTCTTTTAGAATTCTGGGGTGAATCCTGTCAGGCCCTGTTGCTTTGTCCACCTTCAGTTTTAGGAGTTCTTTCAGAACCCTTTTTTCTGTGAAAGGACTGGTATCAACCCCCAATCCAGAGTGCATCTGTTGATTGGATTAGGTACTTCTCCCTCTTCTTCTTTTGTGAATACTGAGCAGAAGTATTCGTTCAGTATCCCTGCTTTTTCACTGTCCCTCTCTGCCTACCCACCCTCCCTTTTATTAAGCCTAACTATCCCTCCCTTGGTCTTTCTTTGCCTCCTAATGTACCTATAAAAGGTTTTATCCCCCTTCTTAACCGAGTTGGCTATCTTTTCCTCGATTTGGGCCTTTGCTGTTCTGACTGCCTTCCCCGCTTCCTTCTGCTTTAACTGGTACAGTTCTCTGTCCTGCTCCTTCTACTTCCTGAATGCTGTCTTTTTCTCCCTAACCTTCTCAGCCACCTCTTTTGAGAACCATGGTATTTTTTTCTTTAGTTTTGATTTATTTGCTTCACACAAAGGCTTGTTGCCTCTGTGATGGCAGTTTTGTTTCCCCATTGTTCCTTCACCCCTCCTCCTTTCCTGTCTACTAGTGCTTTTCTGAAGCACTCTCCCATTTTGACAAAGTCAGCCATCCTAAAGTCCAGTACCCTCACTTTTGTATGGCTTGACTGTGCGGCTGTGTTTATCGTGAACCACACTGGTGGTCACTTGTTCCCAGATGGCTTGCCACTTCACTTCTAGATCTGAGATCTCATCTCCATCCCCGTTTGAGAGTACCAGGTCTAAGATTTGCTCCCTCCCGAGTGGGTTTCAACACTAGCTGTCTGAGACATGCCCCCTGTAGGGCATCGAGAATGACACTTCTCTTAGATGTGGCTGCAGCAAAGGTGCTCTAGTTAACATCTAGCATATTCAGGTCCCCCATCAGCAGTATCTCCCCTTTCTCTGCCATTCTGAGGATGCCTTCTATCATTTCCTTGTCCATTTCCTCCCCCTGAGACGGGGTCTGTATGCAACCCCCATGCTGATTGTGGTGCCATTTCCGGTCTCCAGGGTGATCCACAGTGCCTTTTCTCCTCCCTGTTTACCCCCTTAGTTCCATTAATTTGATCTCTTCCCTTATGTAAAGAGCTACTCCTCCTCCTCCTCTTCTACCCTCCCTGTCCCTCCTGTAGATTGTGTACCCTGGTATGTTGACATCCCAGTCATGGTTCTCTGTGTACCATGTTTCTGTGACTGCCACGATATCCAGGTGTCCCTCTTCAATCAAGGCCACCAGTTCAGGGAGTTTACCTAGACTATGGGTACTGGTACTCATTACCCTCCATTTTTTTTTTGATGTCCTTACTCCTTTTTGCCCCATCCCTGTCCTTACTGCCTTTTTCTCCATTTACCCCTGCTCTTCTCCCTCAACTTTTCTATCTTGGTGCTCACCTCACTAACTACCCTGATTTATTTTTTTATTTATTTATTTTTATTTTTTTGAGGGGAAGGCGTGGATTTCCCTGCTTCTTTTCAGTGCTTCCCCCTTTGGCTAGTTTAAATGCTTGTCAATGAAGCATTTAAACTTATCACCTAGGATCCTGGTTCCCCTCCTGGACAGATGCAGACCATCGTGCCAGTATAGGCCTGCATCCCTTCAGGTGGACCCACCTGTCCCCAATGAAGCCACAACCCTGAGCTCTGCACTAATTTTTCAACCACTGATTGAATCCTGTGGTGCGGTGCACCCTACCTCACCTATGCCATAGACAGGCAGCACCTCTGAGAAGGTTACCATGTGTGCTGCTTGTCTAAGGCCACACTCCAACTCCACAAACTCCTCCTGCACTGCTCTGATCCCTTTCCTGGCCTGATCATTGGTCCCTAGGTGGACAATGACATCCAGCTCCCTCCCCTGTGCAGCTGCTCCCACAATCCTGAGGATTCACTCCCTGTCCCTCCAAGCCATGGCACCAGGCAGGCACCTTACCTACCTCTCCACCCCCTCCACCAGTTCTGCCCTTCTGACAGTGAAGTCCCCCACCAAGAATTGTTTCCTTGCCCTGTGGGCTCCCATGCCACCCTCCTGTGGGTCTCCTTTGTGGAAATTCCCAGCATCCTCCTTGGTCTACACTGCGAGTGCCTCCATAGAGGAACCACACTCTGCCAGAATGGGGGGAGGAGAAACCTCCCTCAACACCTTCAGCACTGGCAGTCTGTTACAGTCAACAAACAGCTGCTTGAGCTGGCCCAGTGGCACTGAGGGATGAGGCACCACACCGGTGACCTGGGTTCGGGAACAAGCTCGGGTCGTCGAGGGTCAGCAGGGGAGGACTAGAATTGAGCGTCTGCTGACAGCTCTCCTAGACCTGGGGTGGGCTAGGGAAGTACACCGGGCTGTGGCGGCCCCTGGGGACGCCTGGGAGGTTCTACAGATGCAGGTGTTAGCAGAGGGGGAGTGCGTTGGATGTCTGCACGTAGTGCATGGACGTCATTGCACGCCCACACTCCATCGGGGGACCGTAATGGTGGAAAAATGGCTGGGCGCGACCGTGCAGTCTGATCGCTGCACCCTTCTTCCCCGGGAGGATGCTTGTGGAATCGCGCTGGAGGGGTCCGGGGCCAGTCTGGCTGAACAGGGTGGGGGGAGGCCCTGCAGCAGACTGGCGACGGCAGTGCCATATCCCCCATCATGCGAGTGCTGTTTGTTTTCAGCTCCTGGCAAAGGCAGGCTGCTATGAGCTTTGTTTAAGGTGCCAGGGTCCAGACCATGAGTTTTTTTAAACTGTGATCTCTGTAAAACATTTTGCCCTAAAACACAAAAGAAAAGGGCTAAAAAAAAAAAAGACGCTCTTAGGGCTTCTCAGTCTGCCTGTATGTCACCTAAAGATTCAGAGGAGAGGGTCCTGCCTCTCAAAGTAAGCAGCAGTCCCTGTCAGAGGGGGCAGAAAAGAAAGATAAAACTGCTAATGACGGTACAGAAATCAGGGTGTCTGAAAAGTGGAACCCAGAGTCCTTCAGAAACAAAAGAGCCTCTGAGTAGCCACTGGAACTGGTGTTTGCTAAGAAAAAAACAAAAAGGAAAAAATGACCAACTCCTCAGCAAAGAAAGGAGCAGACAGGTGATTTAATACAAATGCTGTCAGCAGAGGACATGACAAAGGCACAGAAATTTTCCAGGAATTACAGACCATTTGAAATTTCAGTAATATACCTGCCCCCCTCCCCCCGCGCTAGTTCCATATTCTATACCTTTGGAGGAAGAGGAATTGTATTTTGAAGATGAAGTAGAGGGGAATCTCTGGAACCAGATGGTTCTCCTGAGCAAAAAATTGGCTGTCCTCCTAGGCTTCCAGAGGATTATACATCTCATTATTCATTTTGGTGACTTTGACCCAGATTAAGCTGTTGGTGGTATTTTAGTGAATTGGGGGAAATTTGGCCATTGCACTGGGGAAATTCCCCTACTCTTTTCGAGAAGTGCCATGGGATCTTTAACATCCACCTGAACTACCACCAGAACAGGCAGATGGGGCCTCGGTTTAACATCTCATCCGAAAGACGGCACCTCAGGAGTGCAGCACCCCCTAATGCTGCACAGCAGTGTCAGTATTGGGATATTAACCCAAGTGCCTGGTGTGGGGCAAGAACCCACAGCCTTCAGATCTCACAGCCTCAGAGGCGAGTGTGCTACCTGTTGAGCCATAGCTGGTAGTTTGATTCTGATTCCTTTTTTTCCTTTTAAAAGTGAAAAAACAGAAAGATTCAAGGAAACCCGATGGTATGGCCAAAAAGTTTATTCATCAGCTTCCTTACTGCTCAGACAAGCAGCTTACTTGGCATACATAGCTCAGTACCAGAAGGCTCTCTGGAACACCATACTGGCACTGAGCAAGAAAGTAGCTGGTAACTTAGCACAGGGCATAGCTGAAACAGCTAAATCAGTCAAGGATGCTACAAAGTTCCATATGGCAGTGGACACAAATTACACTGCTTCAGGTGTTCTGGCCTATGCTGTGTCCGTAAGGAGGTTCGCCTGGCGTAGGACTACCACCTTAACCTGGGACACACAGGCAAGACTGTGACTTTCCTCTTTGAATGAAAGTCCCTATTTGTTGACGGAATAAGGTGGATGAGTACAAAACCACCTGCAAGAACAATACTGAGAAAGAAAAGGCCTCCACTTCTGACAGGCCTTATGGAAGGGGAGATGGGCGTAGGGGCTGCTACCCATGACCCTGTGCCCCCTATGAGTACCCACCACAACGAGGTTACTGCATGAGTAAAAGAGGCAGTAGTTGTGCAGCTGCAGACCCAGCCCTAAGCCCCAGCAGAAGCAAAACCCCTGACAACTCTGCCCAGGTTTGCCATCCATTGCCCGGGGGAGGGCCTTGACTCACTACTCTCAGGAATGGTCAGAGATCACCACAGACAAGTGGGGTCCTGCAGAATGCTAAAGTTTTCCAAACTCCCAAACCAACAGAGAAAATCCTGTTGGAACTTAAGTGAAGAAATTACTGCAAGCCCAAGCAGTGGAGAAAGTGCCTGCTACACAATGGGGCAAGGGACTTTTCTCGAGATATTTCCTGACCCACGAGAAAAATGGGGAGTGGTGACCCATTTTTAGACCTGAGATATGTAAGCAAAGTCATAAAGAAAGAGGGATTCAAAATGGTCACACTGGGCTCCGTGATACCATATTTGTAAGTGGGAGACTGGCTGGGGTCACTAGATCTGAAAGATGCCTACTTTAACATTCCAGTCATGGGCCGGCCCGGTGGCACTGAGAGTTGAGGCTCTGGACGCCACACCTCGTGACCACGCCAGCGACCTGGGTTCGGGAGCGAGCCTGGGTCGTCAGGGGTCGACAGGGATGGGGAAGGATTGAGCGTCCCTAGGACTGCTCTCCTTCCCCGGGAGGGGATTCCACCTGCCGATGCACACAGTCACTTCATTAAGCGGTACCTACAGTGCGGCCGCAGAATGCAGGGTTGAGCTGCGGCGGACGTCTTTCCGGGGTTCATGGGAGCATGCACCAGCCAAGCTGGACATCTTTGCACGTCCGAGCTTCAGGGAGAAAACAAGGAAAAAATGCCCTGCTCTCAGGGGTAGGCGACTGCACTGCCTCCCACCAGCCACACTCCACCACAGTCTGACTACCTCCTGTCCCGGGCTGAGCCCAGCCCGGCCACAACAATTGTAGATCGAGCACCCTGGGTGGATAGGGCAGCCCTACCTCGGAGAGGCTCAGAGCCGGGAGGGTTGGCCCCGGGACATAAGGAGGAGGAGTTTCAGGCTTAGGAGGTAGAGCTGGGGGTAAGGCAGATGCCTGAGAGAGTTCCCCAAAGTGGCAGTGAATAAAAAGAGTCTACAAAAAAACAAAACATTCCAGTCAGACCCAGTAACAGAAAGTATTTGAAGTTAAGACTAAGGAACTGCTGGTACCAGTTCTCACAGCCCTTCCCTTCGGCCTCACTTCAGCACCAAGGGTAGTCACAACATGCTTTGTTGTGGTGGCAGCACATCTGAGAAGGCAGTATATAGTGGCTTTTCCCCACCTGGACAACTGGCTATTCTCAGGAAAAACACAAGAAGAAGCAAAGTCCTCTATACATTTGGCGAAAAACACCTTAGAGGACTTAGACTTTCTAATAAACCCTCAGAAGTCACAAACAGAACCATCCCAGGTTTTGAACTTCATCATTGCAGAACTGGATACCCTGCAAGGGAAAGCTTTTCTTCCACAAGTAAGGGTAGCACACCTCATTTTAACTGCAAAATCCTTCAGAGCAAGTCAGCAAAGGCCTGCAGGGGATTTTCTACGGCTGTTGGGACACATGGCCTTATCCACTGCAGTGGTACCAGGGTACAAGTTCCAGATGAGACATATCCAATATCATCTGAGGGATCACCAGTCCTGGAGATGGGATCCTTATTCCAAGCTGGAGCGTGTTACAGGAACCTTGTTAAGAGCACTGGAATGGTGGAGGGAGGAAGACAACCTCAGAGAAAGAATTCCCTTCCAACAATCTCCTGCAACTATTCTCGCAACAGATGCCTCCCTCTAGGGTGGGGTGCCCACCTAGGAGATCTCGGTGTACAGTAAGTGGCATATGGAGCACACATGATACTCGGGGACATATCAGCCTCCTTGAGGTCAGGGCACTGCTCTTAGCAGTGTAAGCCTTTTCCTTCCAAATCCAAGGTCCATCTGTTCAGGTCTGGACCAACAACACCACAATAGTGTATTACATAAACACAATAGAAGAACAGGAACATCAAGGCTGTGCACAGAAGCCATGAAGATCTGGAACCTAGCCTACTCCCTGGGGTAGAGCTATGCAGACTCTCTAAGCAGAATCAGCCAGGGAAACCATGAGTGGGCCCTGAACCAGCAGATGCTGGCATCAGTGTTCAGACTGTGCGTCACACCAGAAATAGACATGTTTGTGTCCTGGGAAAACAACCAGCTGCCACTCTTTTGTTGTAGACCCCCAGCAATGGGGTCATTCCAAGAGGATGTATTGGTCCTGGACTGCACGTCGAAGTTTCTATATGCCCCCCCCCCCAGTCCCACTCTTACTGATAAGGCTGATAAAGCTAAGGATGAAGTCAGCAACAGTTATTCTCATTGCACCAGACTGGGCCAGTCAGACCTGGCACTCTGTGCTCCTGTTCCTCTATCAAACATCCTTATCAGTGTGCCACTGAGATACAACCTGCTGACACTGTTTCGGGGCAGGATAACATTCCCGGACCTGAGTACTCTATGCCTCAGAGCATGAATCTTGAAGAGCTAGCATTTTCTGGCTAAGTGTTTTAGAAGTAGTAATGAAGGTGTTGAAGGTTTCTAGGAAACCAGCAACAAAAGAAAGCATGCTTCAAAATGGAGGTGGTTCTCTCTTTGGTGTGCTACCAGTCTGACTGACCCCATCTAGGCAGGTCTGTCTGCAGTTCTGGGTTACATGGCTCACCTCCAGTTACTGGGCCTGAGGCCATCAACCCTGAAGGTACATTTGGCAACAGTGTCCGCTTACACATCAGCTGGCAAAGACAGGTCAGTGGCCTCACAGCCTATTTTCAAAATGTTTTTCATAGGCCTTGTCACCAGCACTTTCCTGTGAGGAACCCTGTCCCTACTTGGGACCTAATTGTATGAATTACCCAACTGATGGAGGCTTTTTAAAGCCTGTGGCCCTTGCTTCACTGAAGTACATCACTTGGAAAACAATTTTCCTTGTGGCAATGACATCTGCTTGAAGGGTGAGTGAGCTACAAGCTCTCTGCACAGATCCAAACATCATTTTTCATAGGGAAAAAGCAGTCCTGAGAACAAACTAGAAATTCCTCCCTAAAGTATTGTCTGAATTCCATCTGAATCTGTCAGTTCCCCTTCCTGTTTTCTTTATTGAAAAATCCATTTCAGGGGGACAAAAGCTCCACTGCCTGGCTGTCAAAGAAGCACCAAGCTACTACTTAGATCACACAAAATATGCAAGGTCCACAAACTCTCAGCTGTTTGTCATTGATAGTGAAGTACGGAAAGGCAAACCAGCATCCAGGAGAACCATTTCTTATTGGACAGTCTGCTGCACACAGTTCTCTTATGACAAAGCTGCTAAATTGCCCCCAAAGCACAATCTTCAAGAGGCCCCTCTGCCTCTGGCCCTGTCCACACTGACAGGCATTTTCAAAATGTTTTGAATTTTCCTATTTGAGCATGGTTGTTGGAGCGTCCACATTGTGCTCCAACACTATGCTTGCCCACTTGATTCCCAGCCAACAACCATGTTGGTCTAAAACGGTGCTAAAATCCTGCTCTGGTTAGTTTTAGTACAGTTTTTAAACATGTTTCGTAGCACGGGTGTACCGTGCTGCAGTGTGGACATGATGGTTGTTTGCTGTTCTTGTAACATTACAGACTGCTGCTAATGTTATAAGAACACAGGTGTGGGCAGGGCCTCTGTGGCAGTCGAGGGGTATCTCCCTGCAAGAGCTTTGCAAAGCAGCTACCTGGAAAACAGTAAACACCTTCGCAAAGCATTGCTGTCTGGACATGCAGTCCAGAAGAAATGTTAGCTGTGGCACTGCTGCCTTGCAGAATCTTTTTTCTAAATAGGTTCTGGAATCTGCCTCCCAAGGTACTGGTGTGTAGTCTGCACTTTGTGAATACATTGCTGGATTCCTGGAATTAGATGAAAAAATTACTTATTGTAATAATGTTCTTTTTTAAGGGATCTTGCAGTAGTATACACAATCCCTTACCCTGCTTCCTTTCCAGAACCTGGAAGTAGGTTAAAACAAGAATCAGTTTTTTTCTTTTTGCTTGAGCATAGCTTGTTACAGTGCCTTTACAACTGTTGCTCAGTGGTCTGATTGCATATCTTTTTTTCAGTCTCTGGGGCTGCTCATTCCTGGGGAATTATTGCAGTTTGTGAATACAACTGATGGATCTCTGAAGAAGAAATATTACTACAGTAATTTCTTTGTTCCTGGCTATAGTAGCAGCAGCACTTTGAAGAAAGGGAGTGACAATCTATCCATGCTTAGATGACTGCGTGATGTTGTGGAAGAACCAGCGAAGAAGCCCTGTCATCAATAAAGCATATGTCCCTCCTGATAGAAAAGTTGGGATTCATCCTGTTCAGAAAACTCAAAACTAGAACCCACAAAAACGTACACTTCATTTGAACAGGACTGGGCATAGAACAGGCCAGGGCCTTTCTCCAACAAGAAAGGGTCCAGAAACTGATACAGTATGCAGACTCCGTCAACATGAGATCATGGAGGATTGCAAGGGATTTTCTCAAACTTTTTTGTCTCATATCAGCCACAGCCTCTTTGGTAACATGGGCAAGGCAGCACATTTGAGGTTCAGTGGTACAGGAAAGAATACTGGGCTTAACTCGGAGACACCCTAAAACTGCCGATACTAGTACAAATAAGCCTCCAAAAGCCCCTTTCTTTGTGGTACCTATATGCGTGCTATGAATTTGGAAAACAAACATGAAAAGGTTCTTTTACTCCCTCCATTGGTGGCAGTAAGTGCATCACCTTAGAAAAAGCTTCTCTTTTCTATCAGCACTGCACAATTTAGACCCGACCACAGATGGCTGCCATCTAAGGTGGGGAGGGCATATTTTGCACCACACAGTAAAGGGGGTATTGAACCTAGCAGAAAGAGAACATTGTCTGCAGCTCCCAGCATGGTTTTAAAGTCGTCCTGCACTTTGCTCAAGGATCAGGATGTACTGCTAAGGACAGACAATACCCCAACAATGTACAATGTCACATAGATAAACAAGGTGGTGCACAATCTTCAAAACTGTGCAAGGAAGAGCCAAAAATTTGGGATCTGGTGCAAGAGTACATTATCTCGACAGTCCATGTTGCAGGGAAGGATAATGCACTGGCAGACTCACTCAGCAGAATCGTTTATGCCACGCACAAGTTGTCCCTGAAACAAACTGTGCTATCATCAGCTTTCACAAAGTGGGATTTTCTAGAGGTGGAACTTTTTAGCCTCATGGAAGACCAAGAAACGACCACTGATCTGCTACTGAGCCCCATCTTTGAGAACAGTCCCGGAAGATGCTCTCAGCATGCATTGGGGAAACAAGTTCCTTTATGCTTTCCTACCCTTTCATTTGATACAGATAGTATCTCTGATTGTTAATGTAAGACAGGTAACCATGACCCTGATGGCACCATTCTGTTCCATACAGACATGGCACTTCCTGTTATTCCAGATGTCCGTAAGAGCTCATTCTCTGCGCCTGAGTCGAGATCTTTTTTTTTTAGTTGTTTAATCAGGAGTAGCACACTAAGCTGAAAGCTTTTTTACAGGAGTGACCTGGGAGCACGTGGAAGTTGTGACTTGCTCAGGGTCACACAGTATATAAGTGGAAGCTGTGGGATTCAAACCCAGGTGTGGTCTGCTGGATGTCACCAGATTTGCAGCTCAGAGCCTTAAACCACTGCGCTATACTGCTTCAAAATTCTGACATTCTCAAAAGGCCAGGTGAACCATCCAGACTGGGAATCCCTTCTCCTGAAGGCATGGTTCCAGAGGGGATAGCATTTTCAGAGCTGAATCTCTATCTAGTTTATAGAGGTCCATAAGATGGCCAGAAAGCTGTCCACATTGCTTGGAGTTTTCACAAGTATGACTAGGTTGTTCCAGTTCATGTAGTTAGAAGAAAAAAATGTTCACAGAAGTAGTAGCTTTTCTTCTTTTTTTTTTTTTTTAAACTCAGCTTTATTAATAGCCTGGTGGCCACATATATACAATCAAGGCCCAAATAGGGATGATGTTAGAGTAACAAATGACATATAGAGAAGACCATGAGAAGTTATACTTAAGTTCCGTATTCTGTCTGTCACAACTGTGGTCATCGATATTGGGGTTGTGAAAAAATCCAGACCCTCTGAACCCCTTCATAAGTGTATCCTCAAAAGAAAAGGTAGTCATGTAAAAGCTGGCATTAATAATAGTCACAATAATAAAAGAAAACATTTGCAGCCTCAACCTAGGCCTTAACAAATAGGATACACGACACAAACATCCCCCTACCCCCCCATAAAATTCCCATCTCTCTTCCAGTCTTGACCATTGCAGACCAACTAAATTATAACCTTAGCACTACCATCAAGGAAAAAAAAAAAGGGGTGGGAGGGATCATGAAACCTGCCCCGTCTGCTGTAACAGCCAGGATTCCCATTGTTGCCATCACTGTAAGTGGGTGTCCTCTTGTAGGCGAAGACTGGCTGTTAGAGACTACATCAGCACTACCCCTCAAACCCTATTGATCCAGTCAGCAAGGGTGGGGGGGGGGGGAGGTGCCGATTTAACTATTTAGAAGTGATGCATTTCAGTCCTACTGCTAAAAGTATGCATTCTACCTTCCGAGTATCTCCCTTTAGACCAACCACCGTGGGCATGCACAGCACCCAGTCCTTAAATGTGTGGTGAATCGTCATGCCCAAGATATGCTCTACTGCCCTTCTCAACTCTCTCCAGAAAGTGTCCAGCTTTGGGCAGTCCCAAAGGATATGCCAGTGGCTGCCCTCTCTGCCACACCCCCTCCAACACATGGGCATCTCCCCCAGTATAATGTTGTGTGACCAGTGGCACTTCCAAATACCGAATCAGAATTTCCAGTAGAACTCACGCCACACTGGGAAGGAGGTAACCTTCCAGCCCAAACTTGGTCTGCAGTTCCAATCGGAATTTTTAATAGTGATTACTGCTTCTCTTTCCCAATGTACCATGTGCTCCTCCAAGGGCACTCCCACTTCACCCATTAAAAGCTTGTATAGACATGTCACAGATTTAATCTTAGCAGATATGGTCACCACCCCATATAAGAACTGTTCCCAGGTCGAGTATGGTCTGGTTAACTTTGATAAGCGAGTTGGGGAATTAATAAAGTGCCTGACCTGCATGTAGCTGAAGAATTCTTTGTTATCCCAGTCAAACTTAACCTTTGCTCTCTGAAACGAAATACATTGATCACCTTCAATCAGCTGAATGAACCTTGTGACTCCACATTTGTCCCATCTGGCGTAACCCAAATCTAACGTGGAGGGGAAGAAGTTTGCTTCATGTCGGATAAGGGAGAGTGGGCTCACTCCCTCAGGAGTGTTTGTTAGAGCTCTAACCCTCCCCAGAATGTATACACCATGTTTCACCCATCTATTTATAGTAAGTTTGGCGTATTCCATTGAAGGTGGGGCCAAAGTCTGGGTATACAAGGGTCTCCCCTCCAGTAGGCAGTCCTCCATCTCATACCATCTGGAAGTAATACTTTGTTTAGCCCAGGACAGAACTGAGATCATCTGGGCCGCCAGGTAGTAAAAATAAAAATTTGGAAGGGCCAAACCACCCCTCTCCCTGGGGAGGATGAGGTAGCGTCGGGCCACACGGGGCTTCCTGTGTTGCTATAGGAAACTCTGAGTCTCCTTCGTCGGCTCATTCCAGAAGGAGGGCGGCAACTTCAATGGTAGGCACTGAAACAGGAACAATAATCGGGGTAGGATATTCATTTTCAACACCAAGATTCAACCCTCCAGAGAGAGAGAGAGAGAGAGAGGAGGTGCCACCTGGCCAAGTCTCTGAGAATCTGATCCCAGAGCCTCTTGTAGTTGAGGGAAAAGAGTTTTGTGAGATCGGTGGATACATAGATTCCTAGGTAATGGATTTGGCCCCTGGGGAAGGGGAAGTTTTCTTAAAATCCACGCGGAGCTGTGCCACTAAGGATCAAGGCTTCTGACTTGGAAAAGTTTATTTTATAACCTGAGACTTCCCCAAAGTTCCGTAAAGCTTCACAAAGGGCAGGGGTTGATTTTTCTGGGGAGAACAGAAAAAAAGAGTCATCAGCGTACAGTGAAAGTTTTTGTTCTAAACTCCCTCCCATGATTCCTGAGATCTCCGGACTCTGCCTAACCTTTGCTGCAAGCGGTCAGCTTTTCTTCTAATGGATTAGAACAGCCATTCAAATTAACCCTCCCATTTTTTTAGGATAAAGGTAATAATGTTCTCCAGACTTGTTTACTATTCTTTATGGTTTGAACTTTATTTTTTTTTTTGGTGTTTATTTATGCCACCTTCACTCCAGTCCAGCCGCCCACTCCATCGGGCAACCAGGCTTCTCTACGCACTGCTCCATCCCAACCACCATCCACTGCTTCTCATCAAGTCACCCCCTGGTTGACCCAGCATATCCCTTCGCCGGGGAGGGGGGGCCTCCTGTGGCGGGGACCTGGAGGAGAAGCTTGTCCAGTGCCCACCAGCACTGTCCTTTAAGTCTCTGCCGGAGGCAGCGAGGGTGCAGCATGGGACGATCCTGGTCTGTGTGGCATTGGGAGGGCAGGCTGCCATCATCAGGTTTTTGAGCAGCTATTTTCTTTGTTGCCCCACTCCCTGGAATGCACGCCGTGGCATCCTGGCATATTCGCACATGCAACACGTGGTCACCCACGCAAATCGCAATGCTAAAACCATCGATCAGGAGCCGCCCAAAGGGCAGTGCATTTTTGGGCCCCCAGGAGTAGAGCGTCCGTGGGACTCTCTGAAGCCCTCCCTGCCAGCCTCCGCTCCTGTCATCCCGTTCTCGGGAATGAACCTGGGTCGCCAGCGTGCCAGGCGAACCCCTTCCCCCACTGCCACAGAGCTGGCAATTTGAGCTTTTAATGATTCCTGTTGCTTGTTTTGTGTCATTAAAGCATTTAATCTAAAACTTATATGGATATAATTGGAATATTGTTTTCAAATTAGGGCTAGTCTCCCCTGGCCTTTTCAGATCAATGATCTACTGTTGAAATGCTGGGAGATTCGAGACCAGCACAATGAGAGATAGCATTCTTGAAAAAAGATACTAAGTTCTGGAGCACTATGCAGTTCACACATATGATGTAAAAGGCTGACTTGCTATTATTATCCTTTAGAAGAAAAGCTGTTACTATGGTGAGTAACCTTTCCCTCTCCTCTCTCTGCCTATTCACTCCCTCCAATCCCTTATTCATGCTCTGTGTCTTTTTTTATTAAATCATTTTTTATTAATAAATAAAAAAAAAAAATACCCTGCCACTCTCCATCTGACCCAGATAGGGCACCCTCCTCACTGCAGATGGTGGAAAGCAACCATACATGTGCAGAAAACACCTGCAGTATTTTTGCTTCCCACCACTGCTAGGAACATAAACACCTGCCACAGATCATCTCTGCTGTTCCTGAACCACCCACACTGAGCTGCTGGCAACAGATAAGTGTCATAAATGTCAATGGGCCTATATGTCACATCCTGGAATATAGTACGATGGAGGATTATGCTACTGTACGTGTCTACAGTGCTCCTTCTGGGAGACAAAATTTATAGCTCAGTAAGTCAGTATCAGTGGGCATCTAGGGATGTTTGTCTCACAAAACAGCACTGGTATGTAAACCTCATATAGGATTATAGCTTCAAGGCACCGTATGCAAAATGGGGCAAAAACATCACAACGCTGTACCACCAAAACGGCATAGAAAATGGAAGTGAAAGGCAGATCCTGTGGTGTAGACGTTAAGTCACATACCACAAAGCAGATGACGGGGGTTCTAATCCCAGCAGGAACGTCTACACTACAAGCTATATAAATACTGAAACTCCTTGACAGGAGTATGTCATGACGCCTTTACTAGTACAGTGTAAATCCAGGGCAGGGCATGACAAGGGGACATATGTTCATGTTACAGTACCTGAGACAAAAACATATGGTGACACCAAGGGATGATAAGGGAGTGTATTTCTAGGATGTGCCACCTGAGACAAAACATCACAATGCTGGAACACCAGGACATGGCATTATTAGGGGGCATATTTACATAGTGCATGACCTGGGACACAAACATCACAACACAGTAACACCAGGACAGGCATGATAAGGGAGCATATTACTGTAGTGAATCATCTGGGACACAAACATCACAACATAGTAACACCAGGACAGGCATGTTAAGGGAACATATTACTGTGGTGAATCATCTGGGACACAAACATCACAACATAGTAACACCAGGACAGGCATGATAAGGGAGCATATTACTGTGGTGACTCATCTGGGACACAAACATCACAACACAGTAACACCAGGACAGGCATGATAAGGGAGCATGTTACTGTGGTGAATCATCTGGGACACAAACATCACAACACAGTAACACCAGGACAGGCATGATAAGGGAGCATATTACTGTAGTGAATCATCTGGGACACAAACATCACAACACAGTAACACCAGGACAGGCATGTTAGGGGAGCATATTACTGTGGTGAATCATCTGGGACACAAACATCACAACACAGTAACACCAGGACAGGCATGATAAGGGAGCATGTTACTGTGGTGAATCATCTGGGACACAAACATCACAACACAGTAACACCAGGACAGGCATGATAAGGGAGCATGTTACTGTGGTGAATCATCTGGGACACAAACATCACAACACAGTAACACCAGGACAGGCATGATAAGGGAGCATGTTACTGTGGTGAATCATCTGGGACACAAACATCACAACACAGTAACACCAGGACAGGCATGATAAGGGAGCATATTACTGTGGTGAATCATCTGGGACACAAACATCACAACACAGTAACACCAGGACAGGTCATGATAAAGGGGCATATTTCTGTGGTGTACCACCTGGGACACAAACATCAAAATGAAGTAGCACTATGGCAGTGCATGATAAGGGGAATTTTTCCATGGTGCATTACCTGGGACACAAGCATCAAAGTGCAGTAGCACCAGGGCAGTCCATGATATAAGGGCATAGTTCCATGGTGCACTACCTGTAGAAAAAAATCACAACACAGTAACACCAGGACAGGGCATGATAAGAATGCATATTTCCATTGTAGACCATCTAGGACATGGATATTATGACACTGCTACAGTTAACCTATGCATGCTTCCATGGTAGACTGTACACTTGTTTTACAGTGCCAGGGTGGTTATACTACCATATGGTGACCCTGTTCAGCACATGTACAATGGACCCTGAACAACTTGTGAAGCTCCACGTGGGTGTTTTGTTCTATAAATGTCCCCTGGTACACAGTGAACCCCTCATATGCAAGACCTCTTGTTTTGTTGATCGCACTACTGAAAGAGTAGTTTTCTTCAAGTGGGGTGGGGAATGGAGGTCATGCCATAGTTCTGCTTAGTGTGACAATCCACCAGCAGTATACTGATGTACTACCTACTTCAGGTCCCCATGTGGTGCTTCTGCCTTTGGGACTGAAATACCTTGAGCTTAGTACTTGCTGTGTACCTTTAAACGTAGTTCTCACTACATACCTCCTGGTCTCCACTTCTTTTGGCGGTGGTGGTGGGTGTGGGTGCTTCCTACTGCCCATACAGTGGTGAGGAACTCAGCAGGGATATCCATGCTGCACGACAGAATCGCAAACCGATGAAGACCACAGGCAAAACAAGCAGACTCTCAGATCTTTATATTTTTGTTGAAAACGTTTCCCTCCGTAGGGGCATAACTTTGGGAACTGTAAGCCATCAGCATCAGGATCATTCTGAAACTTTGCCCTAGCTGGGGCCACCTCCCATAGTGGGCGTATCTCGGCACCACCTCCGTAATGTGGGATGCCTCATACCTCCTCAAAATTTTCTCCTGCTGTCAATCGCTTGTTGGATCAAGGGAAAACTCCTTTGTCAGTTTTGGTTGTCTGAGTCACAATTTTCTTTACTTGCTGTTTTTTTCCCCCTTTCTTTTGCCATATGTGTTTTATATCTTGGTCAGCTGCAGTTGTCCAGAGATATACCCTGTCATGTGATATTCCCTGTTTAGGTGTCCACCGTCATTAAGGCAGCAGCTGGAGTTTTCTGTTTCCCCCAGCCATCACCACCCCATGATGTGGACCAGCCCATTACTGGCCTCTAATGATGCAACGTGCTCTGGATGTGCACACCATCCATTGTGTGGGAGTACACTCCCAGCCCATGGTAAGTGGCCACTGCATTGCCAGGCCCCACAATCTTCCACCCTGGGCTTGCTCTTGTTGCCATTGGTAGTACTTCCCTGCCTTGGTCACCAGAATTCTAGTTCCCGGAGTCCATTCCCAAAACCAAGTTACCAGCGCGGAAGCACATTGCTCTTCTGATGGGCCATAGGGTAGCCCTTACTTTACTTACATTTATTGTTATTGCACGCCATCTTTAGCTGCTCTGAAGAAGACTCTGCTTTTTTGCCTCTGTCAGTGCAGTGTAATGATATTTAAACTTTGTGATTGCTGCCTGTGCCTTTCGCAAGATGTGAAGAGCTGTGCTGTTTGTCAAGGCTTCAGCCAGGCCATGAGGAGACTCTGCCAAAAGGCTTTAAAAAGTTTCCTGCAGAAAATGGAGAATGCCGACCTTGTGGTCTCTAGCATGCTATACCAAATCTACTACCGGAAAACCCTGTAAGTCTCCTCATCTGATGGCCACGCTGTCACCTTTGTCAGAAAAATGCCATTCATCAAATAAGGCCTCTTTGAATGAGCATTCCTGCAAACATTCAGCTTCTCCCTCCCATTCTAGGTCACTGCTGAATCCTAGTAAAGGTATGTCTCGAGCCTCTTCGTCTATCTCCATCACCAGTTTAACTGTTGTTCAAACAGCAAGGTTGGGAGAAGGCTGTGGCTTATGCGCTGTCGCGGGAGTAGGCTCTGGCTCACCCACTACTGGCGGCACGCAACCCATTCCCAGTACATTGTTGATGGTCACTGTCCCAGTGTCATATTGTTCATGAACTCTGCTGGTTGGCGCCATCTAACGCTAACTGTTGTTTTGGCTGCTGTCTCTGAATTATTTCAGCTACTTTTGCCATCCTTGTCATCAATAATTACTCTGACAGCACTGCCCTTACTATTGGTCCCATGGACATCAGCGGTGGATGCCTGTGGTTCTGCAGCCCCTGCTAGAGTGTTACATCCACCATCGCCTTAGCAGCCTATGGCCCCTGTGGTCCCCCCAATCTTCCTCAGCCTCCATTTCAGCCTGGGGATGAGTAGGAAAAATGTAATCCAGACCTCCGAGATGTGGAGGAAGGGGATTAACAAGAAAAATTACCCATTTACTGGTTTGACTCTAGTTCCACTGTCCCCTGTGGTGTCTCCCCCTGAGGATGTTTCATTTCAGGCTTTGCTTCTCCTCACATTGGACAAGTTAGTTGTTGCTGCTGAGGAAGAGGATTCCACTAGGAAGAATCTGTATAAATACCTGGAGGTCTCCGTCTCCTTCTGTAATCATTCCTACCATGTACCCTGCTTGAAAGGATGCTACCATGGCTGACAGGCACAGACCAGTACATTGCATGCAGTCACTTGCATGGTGAACACATAAAGTCCTGCACTCTCTGCCAAGGCTGTTTATACCACCTTGCCTGAAACTTGACTTGGTCATTAAGGCTGCTTATGCCGGTCCAGGGTTCTCCACCATATGATCTAATTGCCCCGTGACAAAGATTTCAGAAAACTGGATGTTCTGGGGCAAATGGAGTTATGTCTGCTCCTCACTAGGCCTCCATATTACTAATTACCTGGCTTTCAGTACATGATTAACTATACAAATAACGTGGAAGTCTTTATCTACTATGATGGATAAATTCCTCATCAACAGTGTCACATCTGAAGTCTAGCAGTGTGTTGTGCACGGAATGGAGGCCGAAAAGCATTTACTTTATTCTGCATTTGACACATGTGATGCTTCCACTCATTTATTTATTTATTTATGTTTTTGGTAACCGGGTGAGCAAACTGATCCAGAGGACCATTTTCAGTTGCGACCCGGGCCGTACAGTGGCACAGACAATAGGTACAAGTCATAATACAGTAGGTACATATAATACACTGAGTATAGTGGTATCAGAAACAGTGGTAGGCCTGGTGGCACTGAGGGTTGAGGTGCTGGACGCCACACCACGCCGGTGACCCGGGTTCGGGAGCAAACACTTGAATTAGCGAAATCGCTGAGGTGGAGAAGATGGGCGTGACGGCAGCTCTCCTTCTCCGGGTGGGGGTAACTGCAGGCTCCCGCTGCAATGCTACCATCTAGGTGAGCCCGGGTGGATATCGCGATAGGTGGAGAAGCAACAAGTGGATTGGGTGGACGTTGGCAGAGGGGTGGAGCAAGAGGTACGTCTTAGCATGCCTCCTAGCTCACAGCCCCTCATTGCACGCCCACGTCAGGGGAAAAGAAAAAAAAAATGGAAAACATCTCGGTCCCTTCTAGGTGAAGACACCTCCCTAGGACTGCTCCGAACTCGTCAAGGCAGACTCCGCTGTGTCGGATCCACACACACACATAGCATGCTGGTTTGGAGAGGTAAGCATGGGAGTTCCCTCTCCACCCCTACCCATGGGGTATACCAGGGGTCTTCAAGAGAGTGTGTGTGGACGAGGCACTCTAGGGGCAGACCACGCGGGGTTGGGTGGGGGGGTCCACTGAGGATGTTGAGAGAGTGAAGGAGGAGGCAGATTAGGCGGATAAACACAGAGTTAAAAAAAAAAAAAAACAGTGGCACATAAACATCATATCTTAAAATAGGGGTTAAGGACATAAAAAACAAGTTCATGACAAATAAAGCAACGCTTCTCTGCTTGCAGAGAACTAGGACTTACACTTACAGCAAAACAAGACATTATTTGCAACTGTGACATCTCTTTTCGTTGATATTCATGGTTGTGTGTTGCTGGTTTTGCTATGGATGTTCTGCAGTCAGCCCTTAATTAGCCTTTTTGTTGCTAGAAACAATTTGATCATGATGTGGAGCTAACTTTGAAGGAGATAGATTTCAAAAATGACTCTCTGTTCCCTGAAGTCCCTTGCTTCCCAGTCCTCAGGTGGACATGGGATGTAGTTTTCGTAGATGCTTTTGCTTCTTTCGTTCACAGGATACTGGTTGGTCTGCTGCTGGGGCCTCCATCCCCCCAGCCACAGTCCTATGGTACTAACCATCACAGATCCAGGTGCCGACGGTGCCCTCGACCTTCTGACTCCCTTTGGTCCTCGCACCTCTGTTGGGGGTTCAGGTAGGGGGCTGGATCTCCCTGTCTCTCGCAAAATGTCAGGAGATCACATCAGATGGGTGAGTCCTCGATACTGTGCGGAAAGGTCATGCACTAGAATTAATAGCACCTCCTTCTGTGCATTCTCCCAGCCCTTGTCACTACCTTTCAGAAAACGTATCTGTCTTGTTAAGCAAAGTGCATTACTGTTTTGGATAGGAGGGGGATTCAGCCTTGACCCTTGTCCAAACTGACTGGGCCTCAGATGCCTGAACAAATAAATTGCATACAAAACATTTTGCAGTCAATGTTCCTCCACCCTGTACTCTTGCAAGGGAATTGGCTTTGTGCTCTGAACATACAGGATTCGACATAGCCACCAACAGTACCTGGGCTTCCTTTTGCAGGGCTGGCACTATCCGTTTCATGTCTTGCCCAGTAGCTTATCCTCTGTGCCACTTGTCTTCACAAAGTGCTTCGATGTGGTAGCTGCGGCTTTAATCAGGGAGACCCTGTGCGTATTACTATACCTAGACAATTGGCTTATCAAGGCCCCCCTCCAGAGAAGCTGCTATACAGACTTTGTATCACACTGGCCCATTGTTATACCAACTAAGTATCCTGGTTGTTGAACCTAAATCAGTTCTGATCCCTTGCAAGCACCTTCAGTTTACTGGAGATATCTTGCATGTTTTTGGTGCAGATGTTTCTCCTAGAATCTCATGCAAACTCTTTGATTTGCCAGGTGACACTGATCACCTCCAGTGCCCAGCTCCCTGTGAGGCCCATGCTTCAGCTCCTGGGCTTCATTGCAGCTGCCGCTGTGACTGTGGCCTGCTTCTACATGTGCATTCCCTAGTGAATGCTTCGTGCCCAGAGGGCCCAGGCTTTCCAGTCTCTGGACCAGCCCATTCTTGTTACGATTGTGCAGGTCTCTCTGCTGGTGGCACAACCACTTCTATTTGCTTCAAGGGTCCCCATTTCTGTATTTGTATTCTGGTGTATGGCTCCTTCAGACTGCTCTCTCCAAATCAACATTTAGGAAATGAGTGCTGTTCTTCTAGGCCTTTGTCTTTTACATTCAGGGCCATGCTGTCATGGTAAGGATGGACAGCCTTTTGTCATGCACTGCCTCAGCAACAGGGAGGCACCCATTTCTACCCCCTCTGCAGCAGAGCCTTGTGAGTGTGGGGGTGGGCCCTGACACATCACTTATACATAATTGCCATGTTTTTACCCAGCACTCGGAACATCATAGTGGACACTCTCTCAGCAGTTACTCATTCCCACAAGTGGGAACTCCTGGAAGATGTGCTCACAGACCTCTTCACGCTGATCCAGAGTTTAATCTGTTTGCATCCCCAAACAATGAAAAACTGCCATGTTTTTGCTCTCTCTAGGGCCTGGAGCTTTTTGGTAAGAGTCGTAATCCCTCTTGGAATGGAAGGTTTCTGTATGCCTTTCCTCCAGACCCTCTGACTCTGCTGGTATTGGTCAAGCTTCTGGTAGGTGGGACCACAGTTTTACTTGTAGCTACCTTCTGGTCCAGACAAATTTGATTTCCACTGCCCAGGCAGATCACGGTGGAACCTCCAGTCTTGCTCCCTCTACAAGCCTCACTGCTGTCACAAGACATCAGGAGTCTGTTGCATGCAGACCTTCATTCCCTGCAACTTCACATCTAGCTACTGAGGGCGTTGAACTGTCCCTTTTCTGGGTCTCTGTCAGTTTCTAATGTTCTTCTGGCAGCTTCTAAGCCTTCTACACTGCTCACTTAACACCCCGACATGGAAACGCTTCAATATTTGGTGTGTCATTCTCGGGCCTCCAGTACTCATCAGGAAAGAGATATCATTTGGCCATTTCAGCCTTTCATGCCCTCTTGGGGGCAAGACTGTGGCCCAGACTCTTTCTGCTAATTAACTTCTTTAGGCGGCAGTAGAAAACCTGGCTATTATGTCCTGTAGAGCCTGCAGGCAGCAGCCTAACTGCTCATTTGTGCCCTACAAACGTCCATGGAAGTCTTGCACAAACCAAAATAGCTACACACAAAGTACGAGCAGCAAAGTTGTTCAGCACAAAACTGCCTTTCCAATGATGGTAGGCTAGCCACTGTAATTGATTGAAATAAATCAGTGTGCTCCAGGAAAGCTGTGCTGGTGCAGTCCCCAGGCTGCCATGTCTTATACCGAGGACCGAAACAAACCAAACGGGAAGCACTCTCGTTGAAGAAGACACTCATTCAAAAAAAAAATGGAGGTTAAAGTGGGCTTATTATTAAATTCTGCCCATCAGTGTGGGGCGGCTGAAGCAAGGCGCCCAGCGCCAGACTATGGTCTTCACCGCCCAAGGAACACCCATATGGTGAGCGCCAGGGCACCTTGCTTCAGCGTCCTACAGTGAATACACTTTAACCACCAATTATTATTTTTTTTTTTTGAGTGAGCATTTTTTCTTCAACGAGAATGCCTCCTGTTTTGTTTTGTTTCAAGCCAATGTAATCATTTCTTTCTTTTTCCTTTTTTTTTTTCCCTTTACCTTGGGTATTGCTATTGTTGTTTTTCAGATATTTGCATTTGTTTTAAGTATAGTGTGTTGGGGTGAATTTCAAAGCTACAGTGGTACATTGAAATAACTCACAAATGACATTTTTATTTCTGTTAGTACACTGAATATTTCATTTATTTATTTAAAGTTTGGTAACGGGGAAAGGCACACTGAGCCGAGGCTTGTTTACAGATGCGGCCTGGGGAACGGGAAGAATACAAACATAAGGATGACAGAAATTAATAACAGCAGTATAAATAATATACAGTCAGTATGAACATAAGAGTAAAAAATAAAAATGAAAAAGAAATTGATAATGCATCATAAAAACAATAAGTACAAGTAACAGTGACCCAGTAATCATTCAAATTGTCGGTCAGACAGAGGAGGCTGGGGTGGGAAATGGGGGTAAGACAGAGGAGGAGGTACATGAGCAAGGGGTAGCAGGAAGGAGTTGGAGGGGGTGTTTGAGGGCAGGGAACGAGCTTGGAATTTGTAAGGTCAGGGCAGAGCTGATTCCAGAGGAGAAGGAGGCAGCAGTAGAAGGCAGACTGAACAGCCATAGAGTGGGGATAGGGGAACAACTAAATTACATATGCATGTGCAGTCGCGTTAGATAATCTTTTTATCTGACAAATAATTATGTTACTGTTGTGGATTTTGCTACAATCTATCAGTTTTTTCTGTCCCCAAAGGTAAAGAAAAATCTGAAATTATTACATTGGCTTACCTGCCATCATTAGAAAGATAATTTTGTGACGAACAGCTTTGTTGATCACACTTTGTGTGCAGCTATTATGGTCTGTGGGATGTATGCATTTGTTTGTGGTATGGTGAGCTGGGCTGCATTTTGGCTGTATAGGCTCCAGATAACACCTGTAGTGTGCTGTGGACACAGTAGCAAAATGCTCTGGAGGGAATTAGTTGAGCAGGTCCCTCAAAGGGCTCTTCCATTTGCATTCCCAGGTCCCTGAGCTGGTACCAGCAGGAGGCCTTCGTTCTAGAATGCCTTACACAGGCTCCTTTCAAACCTGCCGCCATTTGCAGGATGAGTTTCTTTTCAGAGATGATCATCACTGCTTGCACAGTTTCTGAGCTGCAGGCTTTGATTGACGATCCCCTGTATCTTGTTTATCACCAGATCCGGTTTAACTGTGTACATATCCGAGATCCCTTCCTAAGGTGGTTTCTGAGTTTACATTAAAGGAGATTATCCACCTTCCTGAAATTATTTCCTTCCCCTCAAAATACAGAGGTTAACATGCATTCTCATGGTGTTCATAGGACTCGATGCTTCTACTTGAACAACACAAAGTACTGCGGAAAATCTTCACAGCTTTTTGTTTCGTTCACCTCTTCCCCCCAACCCCAAGATAGTGGACACCTTTGTATACAAGCAGTGCCTTTCTAGATGATTGGCACCTTGCATTTTGTCATCAGAAGCACATTAAGGAGCTTTGTGGCCCTGTCTGTTGGCATGCTACACATGGCATGGCAGCTTCTGTGGCTTAATTTCATTCAGTATTGGCAGCTGACATTTATTCTCCTACAATGTAGAGTTCTGTCCATGCGGAACACTACGGTCTGGATCTCATGTGCCGTAGACTGACTGGCTTCGTCTGTCCCCATCCTTCAGTGCCTTCTATCATAAAGGGTCTTGTGTGCCCCTACTGTCTGGCCTTCCTCCTGCTCTGCAGACATGCACTGCGTAAGAATCTTTCCAAAGGTGTGTGTCTATAAAGAGAGATATCCTCAGGGAAAATAAATGAGTTCCTTACTAGTAACAGTAGATCTTCAAGAGGATCTTTTCCATAGAGCCCTGGTTTGCTGTCCCACCTGCCCCCTTCTCTTTTTCAGGTGACATATTCTGTAAGATGTCCCATCACTGCACGCTTGTTCGTCTCCTTTTCTGTGCCCTTTTCGATGTCTCCCATAAATGCCACATCTCCTGTCCACCTGGTTGATATTCTGGTGTTCGGTTCCTGTTGATATGAAAGCTTGAGCTTGTCTCTGGCACTAAACTGGGAATGGTATGGTGCCCCAGTTAGGCAAAAGCTTCCACGTGATCCTGACTGTTACTGCTTACAGTTCTGAAGGTGTAGCTCTATGCAGGAGATCCTCTCGAAGATGTGCAGTTACTGGTAAGTAAATAATATTTTAATAACTATCTTGAAGTCGTCAAGATCTTCCGCAAAGGAAAGTGACATCTTTTTTTATTTACATTTTTCAGGAGCCCACCACCTTCTAGCTATTCTGGGGAACCGTCCTTTTACAAGAGATACCAGCAGAGCCTGTCAGATCAGTATAGTAGCTAGCTCGAAAGCACTTGTGAACATTATGAACTCTCTTTAAGGAAACAGGAAGAATTTAAAGATCAGGTTCCCTTTTGAAATAGTATTAAAAGGAAATTTTGTTTTTGAAGGTTAATAAAGAACTAAGATGGAATTTGCAGGTCTTTTTTTAATTTTTGTTATTGTTAAAATTAAATTCTCCTTCACTTTACCAAGTCCAAGACCTCCCTTCATATCTGAGCCCTTTAAGCCATCCAGCCACTGTTTCTGAGCTCTTCCCCAGTTCCTTCCCCATCAATGAGGCCCTGCCTTCTGCATCATGACTGATGGTCTATCGGGTTATGGCACCCAAAGGGGCTCAAGATAGAACCTCCCAAGACAGACTCATATCGACTGTGGGAGTATGGCAGGGCTTCTTCTGCCCTATACTTGGGACAGCTTTCCACTATTTTGCATACCATGCTCCTGACCACTGCCCTCCGACACCTCTGTGTGTCCTGGGTCTCAGCATCCCAATACATCCCCATAGGGCTACTAGAGGGGTGCACAGAGAGTGATGTGGAAATCCCTACTATCCCAAGGAGGCAGGTATTCACTGGGACATCATCTCTTCTAACCAGCTGATGATGCAGTGCCTCCTTAGGGCTTTTTTTAACATGCATACATATTGCCAGTCTTCAAATGCATACTGTATATAGGAAGGACTACTCTCCACCATTCAGTATGTGGTGAAGTGGAGCAAAAAAATTCCAGCATACGACCCTGCATTTTAATGAAGGCAGTGAAGGTTGTGGATGAACTTAACTGCAGGGCTGGACCTTTCCTCCAGCCTGGACCTTTGCTTTTAACTTCCTTCAAAACACAATAGTTTGACCTATTTCCCCAGTCTACACAGGTTGTGTCTTGGACACCGTATTCTTCTTAAAATAACCATCACCGCCCCTTCTGTAAAATTTGCAGGGTTGGACACTTAGACAGAACATCTGCATTTGAATCCCAACTCACAGGCAGCAAGGTTTTTGGTGACACTTTGATGTAATCAATCAGTAGCCTTAGTGAGTTATCACACAGTACACAGCTGCTGGATTCAAAGACCAAACAAGGCAACTCATTAGTCATTTTATCTTTGGTTTTCTTTTTTTGTAAAGATTTAGTGCTACCTTAGAAAATGTAAATCTTCTGAACGAGCTTAATGTTACTTTATTTCTTTTATACTGTAGTTTTACATTTTTCTTCTGCCATTTTATTAGATTTTTTCCAGGATAGCACAAGGTGTGATGTTTGGAATAGTAGTCTCTCAGGAAGGTGACACAGTGAGCCAGCCTGCTGTCGCAGTAGTAGCAATACCACTTGCGACACTAGCGGCCCGGGTTCGAGCCTGGGCTGTCGGAGTGCAGGCCAGTGTACAACGGTAGAGCATCCAGTGGACGCTCGCCTCTTCAGGGTGTGAGAGCATCTGGAATCTGCTGCACTACTGCCACTTGGGTGACCGCAGGTGGCAGTGCAAGCTGGAGCCAGGGACTGAGGGATGGGGACCTCTGCAGTCTAGACATACTCTACATCAGCCAAGGCCTTCTGACATCTGCGGGCTGGGAACAAAATATGGAATACCCCTAACCACCAAGAATGCCATCCACCACCCTCCACAAGCCTTGTACCACCGACAGGGCTCCCTGCTTCAAAACCAACACTTCAGCTCTTTCGGGGAGTTGGACCGGACCCTCAGCAGCCCTTCCCATGAGGGCAGGTCATCCATGGGGGAACATGCAGCAGAGCTAAATCCGAAAGATGGGTGACGGGGCTTGGCAGAGCAGCAGTGGGCCAGTTGAACAAAGGGGGCATAAGTCACGCCAGCTCCAACCCCTCCCCAAATCAGCAGCTGCTCCCCCCCCACCCCCCGGAGGACTGCACATTAAATCAGGCTCCTCCTCAGTTGGCTGAGTGCAGCTTCCTGTGTGGTTGCAAGGTCAACTCTCTGCTAGCCTGCCCCGAGGACTGCATTAAATCAGGTGCCCAGGAATACACAATGCTGCAGTTGAAAACAGGTACAGCAAACCGAACGATAGCACACTGTGGGCTTGTCTCTGCCCCCGCCCCCACCCCATGTTCTGCACTTGATAAATGACCTCCTGTGCTACATCACCTGCTCTCCCTCCATTCTCTGCTACTTTCACGTCTCCTATACTCTCTCCCCTCCCCCTCACTGGCCACTCTCTAATTCACTGCAGTCTGCTCCGAGTCCCTTTGTTTCACCCATGTTTGGGCGGAAATCTGGTTCTGTGCTTTGTTAGTGAACTTGGCCTTGCTACACACTGTATGACTAGATTCACCTTTTCATTTCTTCCCCAGGCTCCTCAGTTGGCTCAGTGCAGCTCCCTCTGTGGTCACGAGGGAAACTCTCTGCTAGCCTCCCCGAGTCAGCGTCTGGCCCCTCAGTTCGCATTAAATCAGGTGCCAGGAATCCATGCTTGCCTCTGGCATTCAGCGCCATTCTCCAACAGACCCACTGCTTTTATGTCAGCGTAGTGGCACTGATTATTAGATTTTCGTGTTAGTGGTGCCGCCGCACTGTGGTATTCTCACCCACCCGGGCGTGACAGCGTCGCAAGACTTATGCAACCACCAGCACATTCTTCACTCCACCCTATAATTATCGGCCCCACCTCCTTACATATTACCAACAAATGAACGCCCCAAATAACTGCAGCCATAACTGATTACTTCTATAAAGAAACCACTCTCCAATTACCCGTCCTCCCCAGCCTCCACAAATAGTCACCTCTCAATTTACATATTTGCCTACCCCCCGCACCACCTCCAGTTTAGGGGTCATATATTCATAATAAAAATATAGTACTTCTCTGTTTCAGAGCCCCTATTATTTCAGTATCACTGCCCACCATAAGTCATTGCCACCTACCTCCTCTCTAACGCTGATCATACTCGTCACTACTACATAGCCTTACATTCCACTCCAATACTACCGTGTGTCTTCACCCAAACTCCCCCTAATACCTGCCACACAGCCACCACATGGCATAGCAAACAATACCTTTTTTTTAATTATTATTTTCATTTTTATCTCCTCGAGCTGCCCAGTACCTCTGCCTGGTCACGGACCACAGACTTCTAGCCCCCATAACGGTCGCAACCCTCTGATACCCCATGGATTGCCCCCCATGGTGGGGCTGCGGTGCCCCTGACACAACACTGCAGATATCAGGATAGGTTGGAGGGCCGGCCTGGGGCTAATTGGCTCGATGGCGGGGAATCCTCATGGGCAGCTGGCAGCTGTTCCCTTTTCCTGGTTTTCTCTGGGGGGTGGGGACGTGCAATGATGTCCTGCGTCCACTCCACCCCCTGGATTTGCTAGTCGCCGGTAGCTACGCGACCCCCAATCTCCGTCAGGGGTCTGTCGAGCACCGGGCGCACTCCTCACCCTCTGCCTGGAGAAGGAGAGCAGTCCTCGGGACGCTCTATCCTTCTCCACCGGCATTCCAGCAACCCGGGTCAGTTCCCGAACCCGGGTCGCCGGCGTTGCAAGTGGAAATCCAACTGCTGTGCCGACGACAAGGCCATACCACACAATACTTAACACTACCAACTAACTTTCTAGCCCAAAAAGCTTTCGTCCTTTACACCCCCTCACCCAATAACCCAAACTCCTCCAGTTCTACTCCTCTCATACCTCAAAATGCACAACACATCCTTTTATTTCCTAGCAATTACTCTTTCCCTCCCCCATTCTACCAGCCCCTCCACCCCATCCTCCCCCTCCACAGTCCAAACTTATCGAGTAACTCCCTTCATACACTGACCAAACAGCCTATTACCAGCTTCTGCTACCAGCCCTCTTCCTTTCCTCAACATCCACCCCCCCCCACCTCTAAGCCATCCCCACTCCTCAACCTAGCCTCTTATTCTTCCCCTCTCTTAACCTGGAACTCCTCCACAGGCTCCAACTCACCTACAGACCCACCTACAAAACCATATACTTCAGCCGGTCAAAGTCATACAGTTCGGCAAACAAACTTTTCTTTCTTTACCTTCTCCTTCTACTAGCTGGTGACATCCAACCAAACCCCAGTCCCTCCTCCCAATCTACCCAGCTCCAAAAGGCCTTACCCTGTACCACCTCAATACCAGGCGTTTACTCCCCAAAATCGACCTCCTCAGAGTATGGGTAACCCAACACTCCCCAGACGTCCTATGCATCTCAGAAACCTGGCTGTCACCCAGTCCCCAACTCTCCCTGTCCGGCTACCACCTCAACCTCAGGACCCCTTCAAATGAGGTGGCGGAGTAGCCATCTACTCCCGTCATACTCTACCAAGCACACTCATAACTCACGAAACAGTTCCTAATGCACATGAGCTACTCCTTATTAAACTACAACTCCCCTTCTCTCTCCC
Organism: Neoceratodus forsteri; assembly: GCA_016271365.2. Classification (NCBI taxonomy): domain Eukaryota; kingdom Metazoa; phylum Chordata; order Ceratodontiformes; family Ceratodontidae; genus Neoceratodus; species Neoceratodus forsteri. The sequence continues at coordinate 1,078,126,812 of CM028130.1, forward strand.
CATCTTCACTGGTGTGCTCTGTGCCTCCCCCACAACCTCCCCCTCCTCCATCATCGCCATTATCTCCTCCTCCTTATCATCCTTCGCCTCCTCCAGAGAACTCTTCCTACTTGGTAGCATCATCCTGAACTGGAACTCCCCTACACAAAGACCTAACACACAACAAACTGAATCCCTACACCTCCAACAGCCCATAAGTGAACCCACTAGGTACAACCCCCACTCCCAGAACCATACCTTCCTTGACTGGATTCTTGCCTCCCACCCCCATAGAATCTCCTCCTCTGTTACTCTCCCTGACATACTTAGTGATCACCTCATGACCTACTGTACATGCAAACTGCAGTTACCCTGTTCCTTCCCGACCTACAAATGGATTAGATCCCCTACACTCCCTAGACACCACCGCTGTCCTACACAATCTAGCATCCTCCAGTTGGTCCCTCTTCTACTCTTCTACCGACATAAACGTTGCACTCTCCCTCTTCTGTTACATACTAAATGAAGCTTGGAATACACATGCCCCTTCATGATGCGGTAGTCAGACACTTCCACCATCCCTGGGTATCAGCCAGCATCATCAATCTTTGCACCTCTTGCAACCGTGTATGGTCACATTACAAAACTACACTCTCACACATTGACCACTCCACATACCGCACATTAGGACATTCATGAACCAAAGCTATTAGAACAGCCAAAGCCCAATACTCTAAAACTACCTTACAGGAAAACATGAGCTCACCACACAGTTTCTGGTAAACCCCTCTCCTCCCTCTTCAGCCCCTCCTCAGAGTCCCCCCCCCCCCCGATGACCAGCTAATCTCCAACCCCCTCACCATTGCAACTATTCTAAACAAATTCTTCACAACCTGCACCCTTCCGTCCACCTCAGCAAACCCCACCTCCTCACTGCCCAACCCTCCACCTCAGCAATCTCCCCTCTCCTCATTGCCCAATCCTCCATCTCCAGATAGCTTTCAGTCCCCCCACCCCACCACAGTCCGTAAGACTTTTCAGGCCCTGCAATCGCTGAACCCTCGCAAGTCCAGCCCTGACAGACTTGACACCCTCCTCCTCCAAATCTCTGCCCCTGCCATCGCCCATCCCCTGTCACATCTGCTTAACCTCTCCTTCTCTCTTAGCACCATCCCTCAAGCCTGGAAATCTGCTAAAGTAATCCCTCTTCACAAAGGAGGTGATCACTCCTCACCAGGAAATTACCACCCCATCTCCTTCCTCCCTATACTAGCCAAGCTCCAGGAGTCTCTAGTCTGACCTAGACTCACCCATTTCCTCACCACCACCAACCTCCTCTCCCCCTATCAGTCTGGCTTCTGCAAAAGTCATTCAGCCATCTCCTCCCTTCTCCGTGTTACAGATGCCATTCTTATAGGCATGGACCAAGGGCACCTCACCTCTGCTATTTTCATCGACCTAGCTAAGGCCTTTGATTCTGTCTCCCATCCTCTCCTCCTCACCAGACTTGCACTTACTGGCCTCTTTCCACCCTCAGTTGAATGGTTCAGCTTCTACCTGTCTGGTTGCACCCAATGTGTCCTGGCTGGAGCTGCCCTCCAGTCCTAGCTGGCGTACCCCAAGGCTCTATCCTAGGTCCCCTCCTCTTCTCTGTCTTTCTAAATGATCTCCCTTCTGTCTGCTCCTCCTCTCAAATTCACCTTTATGCAGATAACACCATTTTCTATGCTACATGCGCCTCCACCTCAGCAGTTACAACACAGCTACAAAATGAGTTCACCCACATCCTTTACTGGTTCCACTCAAAGTCAGTTAAAAAAAACTGTAGCCATGATTTTCGGCACCCCCAAAAAACCTTCTAAATTTTCACCACCCCCCTCCTTCTCTACCCTTGATGGCACTACCCTGGACACAGTCTCTGCCTGCAAGTACCTAGGCATCTGTTTAGACAGTCACGCATATCAACCATATCCACTCAAAGCTCTGCCCAAAGCTCGATGGCCTTTACAGAAACAAAGATGCCCTCTCCCCTCGAGTCCACCATATATTACTCACTGACAATTTTACCCATCTTCTACTACGCAGACGTCGTCTATGGGTCTGACTCCCCCACCACTCTCTCCAGGCTGGACTTTCTATTCAATGCATTTTGCCATTTCTCCATAAATGCTCCCCTTAGAACTCACCATTGCCTGTCTCCTCCTCCCCGGCTTTCCTACCGCTGCCAGCACCACACCGCCACTATCACAGCCAAATACTGGTTTGGATCTCTCACCCCCTATCTAGCTTCCCTCCTATCTCCCTTCTCCCAGCCATCCCACCTTCTACACTCTAGAGATCCTACACCTTTGCCCTTCCCTGTCCCCACTCCAGCTCGGGGAAGGCTACTTTCACTTACCGTTTCCCTCACTATTGGAACTCCCTGCCTTCATCACTCCACCTGCTTCCCTCCCTAAACCTCTTTAAACGTGCTTTCTCCCAATCTCAACCTCCCTCCTGTTCTTGCTACCAGCCAGGCTAAGTCCCCCTTACTATCTCTCTTGATGCTGAAATCCTGCTAGCTCTTATTGCCAAAGGTCCAACAAAGTACTTATTGTATAAACTGCAGTATACCTCCCATGCTATCTATGCATCCCTCAATTTGTCTACCCTCATCCTTTGTACCATGTGTGCACATGTATACTGCAATTGTATTTTATCTCAGGCCTCTATAACCAGCTTGTCTACCTTTGTACTTGCTTCCCATGTCTCCTTTCCCCGGGTCATGTCCGGAAATGAACCTTGGCTCAGTGTGCCTCTCCCGGTTACCAAACTTCAAATAAAATAATAAATATAGAATAAAAAAAAATGATGGAAATAATCCATGCTGTTCCTTTCCTACCTCACCAGCATTGTGACCTCACTGGCTATGATATCATGACTGACCAACCAGTGGTGTCATGACCTGGAACGGTCTCATGGTTGCTCTCGCTGTTAGTGATGAATGATATCACAATTGTTAAGACCACATCACAGGTGAGGCATAAAGTGTGAACAGTATTTGGTATTTCCAACTTTAGGTGGAGTGCTTGTCTTTTCTTTTTTTGTTTTTATTACCCGTTTTCTGTATTTTCTACCTTCCCTCCAGGTTGGACTCAGCCCCACCCCAACCTTTGTGCATCCCTGCCATTTAGCTCCTCTCCTCTACTCTTTCAACCCCACAGGCTTGCCTTCCTGTGACAGGGTCCAAATGAACCAGATTCAACCTCCGGCCTCCTCCTGAGTATGGTGGCAGGGGTTTTTAGGATAGGAAGAAGAGTGGACAGTGGCAAGGTCTGAGGCCTGAGCCCACCTAGAAGCATCTTGCTCAAGAGAAGATGTTTCCTTTTTCTGGTCCTGTCCCGTGGGATGTTGGCATACAAGAAGCCCAGTGCTTGTGTATGCAGAACTAAGCCTGGATAAACTGTGAAATGTATTGATTTACAGCAGAAAACTGAATTAAAACAAAGTTTAAGAACAAACAGAAAAAAGGAAAAAAATTAGCTGAGCCTGGCTGAAGTACTGCCTTCCTGCTGCGCTACCCCTGTATTAACCTGTGTGGCAGTGTTGTAGCGGCAGCAGCTACCTTACCTACCCTGTACTCTGGGACTCTCAATCCCCCCCCACCACCGACCAGGCCCTGGTGGCTCAAGCTCATCCCAAAACTCTGGTCGCCAGTGTTGCAAGCAGTAGCATATCTGCTACACTGATGGAACATCTACTGTCAAACAGCTGGGGAGAGCTCCTTGGTGCAGCCTTCTGGGAGACTAGGGTTTGTATGTGGGCCCCAGAATCCCACTCTAGAACGACTGGGGGCTTAAAAGTGACACTGAGGTGAGTCGCTCAGCTCCAGGGAGGGGGAAGGCACAGACTACCCTGCTTTCATATTTACATCAGGTGTGAAAACAGCCTCTTGCCTGCCCTCTCGGTTAGCAAAACAGTGCTGCTGCTTGCCAAATTGTCAGGACTTCATAATGGGAGAAAAATGTGTCCAAAAAATTTGGATTAATTATGTTTATTATTTTTTTTTTTAATGATGACTTAGTTGCTGCTTGAAGGAATACTGGCGCCTTACTTTTATACACAGATTATAAACTGGAGCTGAGGCATATACCGCTACTGCTACTAGACTGTGGCATGTAATCCCAGCTGATGTTGGGACCATTGGGTTTTGTTTCTGTTTTCAGGAGCAGAGTAAATCCATTTCTGTTATCCCATTAGTTTTACCAGTTCTGTTGAGCTGCCTGCTACATTTTGTCATTGTGCTTTGCATCTTGAGAGGGTTCCTCCAAAATGCTTTCTGTTATTGGACAGAAGCAGGGTAATCCCAGTCTCAACAACCTCGGCACTTGGTTCTGTCACTGAAGGCAGAAGGGCTAGGAGCCCGGAACTCTCAGTTCATATCCCAGTGGAGTCATTGGCCCAACGTTTGTATTTCATGAAACCACTTGACCTCCCAGTGCATCAGTTTCTAAATCTGTAAAAATGGGTGGAATCCAGTCTCACCTGTATTCTTGGGGCACCTTTGAAAACTGTTTTCTGCAGCCTTTCATCCGCCATCACTAGAATATCCCTGAAATGAAATCTCAACTCAGTGAGCTAATATCAGATCAACAATTTGGAATAAACAAAAGGCACCTATAAACAATGAGATACTGCATCCTGGTTCGGTGATGCCCCAGACAAAAAAAAAATCCCTAGGAAGTTTTCAACTGTTTCATAAAAATGAGTTAAAGAGTAGGTATGCACTTCAATATGCACTTTCCTACTCCTGATGTTTCAAGTAATGTGATACCCTGGGGAATACATTTTTGGAGTTTCCAGTTATCCTTTTCAGGGTTTCTTCTAGATCTTTGTAGCCTGTTCAGGAAGTCTAATGAAAGCATTTGCCCATCCCCAGCCAGACATCTTTGTGCTCTTGTTCATGACATGATTATGCTTTCCACTGCAGCAGGCTGTGATATCAGAATGACTGTGAAGGTAAGGAGAGTCCGGGAAAGTCAGGTGATGGAAAAGCCACATGGGAATAAGTATTGCATCATCTAAAATATGTAATGGATTCGTAAATGGCAGACTGAAAGTAATCTAAAAAAGAAGAGAAAGTTATACATACTCTAATTGTTGTCACTATCATAGTTTCAGGCTTTATATTTTAGTAGAGACCTGCTCTTCCATAAACCCGTGTTCTGCCAAAAGAATGTACTTGCGTTTCTATATAACATCATTAAATTTCTTCATCTTATTTTCTAGAACGATGGAGAAAAACAAGAAGAAAGGGAAGATCTTCTGAGGGGCAGGAGTTGCCACTCCCACAAAACCGCCTTTTTCCCCACTGATGCTCGTTCGTACACCCGCAGTTTCTGATGGTCACTCCAGCCTCATCCTACACCCAACCGGAATTAAGCAGGGGAGCTTGTGCCATGGACGCTGGTGCTAGAAAAGAAATTTATAAAAGAGGAAACTAGTTACAACAAAAAATGTTATGTAGGAAAGATGCCCTCTCTCTCTCTCTCTCTCCTAGTGCAGTGAAGACTGAAGTCACTGGGGAGAGGGGCACTGGTACTGGGATGGTGAAAGGAAGCGTGCAGAGGCCTGTGTTCCTGTACCAGTTTGTATTGATCACTTTTCCAGCAGTATTTTCTGCACCCTGAAGTGTCTGCTCTTTAAAATCAGGGTGAAAGCATGTGTGTTTTTTTTTTTTGGTGTGTTTATTATAATTATTATTATTTTTTTTACTTGCAGGTCACTGCTTTACAGTGTTTGTGTCACAGAGGGACCAAACTCCATTATTGGCTAGAGCCTTCAAGGCACATTGTATCTATCCCCGTCGCTCTCGAGACTTCTGTAACTGGGCTTTTTAACAGCATGGACAATTTACACCCCCTTTCAGATCATTAAAACAAAACCAACTCTGTAGTCTAGATTTTCTAGCCTGAGTTGTTACCTAGATTTACTAACACGATTCATTTCTTTTTTTCATGTTCAGTAAAAGGTTGCCGCAGAACATATGTGCAAAGACACTAGCATGAGGGATAATGCTGGTTCATTTTGGTGATGTTCCTGTACACACTAAGGGAGGCACCTTTCAACTCAGCAGTTCTGAAATGAAGGTGGCTACACTGTGGCAAGCAAGTTGGGTGTCTTTTATTTTTTTTTAAATGATCCCGAAGTGTTCTGGCTGTGTTAGTGCTGACATGAGAAGTACTGCAGACTGACTGGGTGAAAGGACTTTGTCTCGTGTCCACAGTAACATAAAAGACTAAAAAAAAATAGATTCAGTTTTGGACGTATTCAGTCATTTGTTTTTAACTCTTCAATCTGTGTGCAATAACAGACTGGAATTCCAGTATTTTTTTTTTTTCGTGAGTTCTATTTAAAAGAAATAAGAAACCAGGCCAGGGGACGAAGAGTGAAACAACTGTCAGAGTGCCTTTATTGTGTTACCTCTGCAGGCAAAGTTCGACTCTCCTTCTCTACTTGATGTTTGGGATGGTGTCTTGTACCCTTTTTAGAGAGCAGCAGGCTTGTATGATTGCGTAATTGTGGATATAGTATAATATTTAGAATCTGAGATTTTTTTCCCCCTGCTCTGTCCTAATCATTCACTTGACTGCAGAAACGGTGCGATACAATACTTAAATGTCAGTATACAAGCTCTTGGCTCTTCAAAGAATCCTGCAAGATGTTGTGCAAATGGCTATAAAATCAGCTGTTTTATTCGCCTGTTCCCTCCCCCCCCAAACCATAGAAAATTCCAGAGTTTTCTGGGGTATACTTCGAGGGCATGCTGGCCAGTTTGGGAATTAAAAGATTTGATGCTGAGGAACTATGCAGTCCACTCTCATTAGAAGTTCATTCACCAGAGACGGGTAGTTTCCATGTTCAGTAATGGGTACAAGTTACTGCAATAGTGGCTTTAATCAAGTCGCCACAAAGTTAGACATTGACATCCTTTTCTGATTGCTGTGAACAGTTTGCACTATCACAAATCGGTGTAATAGGCTAAATGTAGTGCTGACATGATGCAGAACTCCCATTATACCAGACCAGTTCCATGGTCACCCCTAGTTAGTTCTGGTGTCTCACATCGAGTTATTAGTAGAAGCCTCACCCATCTGTTGGTGAACATTGGGTCCTCTTATGAGGGTTCGATTTGTTGGCTAATGTTTGGTCTTCTCATGAGTAGTTCTTTCTGTTGGCCAGCATTATGTCCTCTCTTATGAGTGGGTCCACCTGTGGGACAGCATTAGCTACTTTCATGAGTGGTTCCTTCTGTTGGCCATCCTTGGTTCCTGTCTTGAGTGGTTCCTTCTGTTGGCCATCATTGGTTCCTGTCTTGAGTGGTTCCATCTGTTGGCCAGAATTAGGTACTGCCGTGAGTGGTTCTATCTGGTGGCCAGCATTAGCTCCTGTCATGAATGGGTCCATCTGGTGGCATTCAGTAGCTCTTGTCACAAGTGGCTCCATCTGTTGGCCTGCATTAGCTCCTTGTCACAAGTGGTTCTGTCTGCTGGCCAGCTTTAGCTCCTTACATGAGTGTGTCCACCTTCTGGCCAGGTTCAGCTCCTGCCATGAGTGGTTTCATCTGTTAACCAGCTTAGCTTCTGTTATATTGTTCAATCAGTTGGCCAACATTAGGTCCTTGTAGGAGTGGTTCCATGTGTTGAACAGTATTTGGTCTTCTTATGAGGGGTTTCTTCTTTGGGTTAGCATTAGATCCTTTCATGAGTGTTATAGTTGCCCTCCTTTAACAGTCCCAGTTGCCAGTGTATGACCCGCTCATGAATGGTTCTACTCTCACAAGTTGGCTCCTTTTGTGAACTGTTCCATCTCATGAGCAGTTCTGCTTGTTGATCAAGATTTTAAGGGGCCCTTGTCTATATATGAGAACCCTTAATGGCTACAGGGGGTTATTATTGGATAATAATTCCCAGCTTGATAGGGTGGTGTTGCTATCATGTTTAAATTAAATTCATCGCCTAGAGTTCTTTTTTAATGTGAAACATTTGCAGGGCATTATCATTATGTTAGCCAGTCAGAATGAAGGATTAATTGCTACTTGTTTTTCATTTTTATTTGAGCCTCATGAAGTTGCATTTTCAGATATATTAGCCTTGTTACCCACACACAGTGTTAGACATAAGAGACTGAGCTATCTAGCGACAGTGGAGCACATTCCCCATCTGCGCTCTTCCTTTTAAACATCACTCTCCATTCCATGGGACCTTATATTTTGATGGGGATTCTTCACTGATGGTTTGCTTCGATAATTCTTCAAGAAATGGCATTATATCCCCCCCTCCCCACATTACAGGTTGGTGTAACCCAACTTACAATATTATTGTGTTCTGTTGCATACTGCATATGTTCATGTGTCGATGCACTCTGTATTTGGAGTCTTTCTACCTTTCCACTAGGGAGAAAACTGTCTTGAACGAGCTATAAGAGACAAGCTGTTGGGTGCAGAAGGTCAAATGGCCACTGCACTCAACCCCCCTTCCCCCTCAAAGCACAAATATGACTTCAAAATAATTAAAAGCGCCTCTTCAAAGTCCAGTTTGCCAAACAAGAACTTTACTGTATCAGTTGGTTACTTTTATCAGGAGTAAATTGGGACTGTTTATTATATGGGACAGCAGAATGCGTTCACCTAACAGAGCTTCCACTAGTTCATGTGAACAGCCCACTAGGTGGAGGACATGGAAGTTGAGTGTGTCTGAACTACAGGCTGCTGGTGGGGGATTGCTCTGGTGACAGAGTAGTTTCTGCCTTGTTTTTATCTGGAAGGGATACCCCTTTTTCTACAGCTTTTTACTCTGTATAAGTGAAGTTTAAGGGCCTAATGCCACTATACAGAGTACAGTGCACTCTCCCTCTGTATTTTTTAATACTTCTAAGTGCCACTTGTTGCCAGTCAGGGCCACCACTGTACTAACAATGGTCTTGATTTCTATGGAGAGTGCACAGACCTCTCCAAACAGTGACATCAAAAACTTTGGCACCTGAGGGCAGAGCACACTGTTGGGGTTGACTCAGGAAGTGGGAGTGATCAAGACTGTGTGTGTTATGGAGCAAAATTATGATCCCTTCTGTTCCAAAACTGCAGCATTAAATCATTAAAGAATTTGATCTTTTGCCTTACATATAGATCAAACAAGTTATGCTGCTTTGGTGGCATAGCAAACTTGGTCCTCTTTAACAGCTCATATTCTGATATATGACTTTGTAATCCTTCCACGTTGCAAATGCAAAGAAAGTGGGCTTTTTTCTCAAAGTGCTTCAGCAAAAATGAGTCCAAGCCTGGCTCATTGCTTTGCTTGGCCTGCTTTGCTCAAACAAAAGAACACTTGAACAGTAGGCCTGTTTGGGGAACTGTGTTGCAGCTCCTCTTTTCACTGCTGTGGTAGCAGTCTCACTACTCCATTGCCTAAGTGCACTTGGTTTCTAAAACATGTGGGACCATGATAAACCAGTTCCCACTGGGACTGTGTAGACGAGAAGGTATGAGACGAGATGGTACATTCCCTGAAGGGATGACAGACACCACCTTACTGTTTGGTCCAGTCCTTATTGTGGTGTCTCATCAAGTTTGTGTGTCTGTGCAAGTAGAAACTAATGTGTATGCAGGAGGGATGGGGGAACAGTTATGCATTTTCTTGCCTTTTCTAAAAAAAAAAAAAAAGAAAAAAAATGTTCTGCTGTCTTTGAGAGGGTTACATTGTTTATTAATTATGGAGCAGTAGTGACACCATGTGGACATTGAGGTAAATTGCATATGTGTGTGTGTTCCGTGTGAATTTCACATAATCTTTAACTCAGTTATTTCATATGGTCTCACGTACATACAAAATAGGTGCAGATACCTGTTTGCCAGTCCTTATCCATATGCACAGTTCTGGGAACAAGTGGACAGAAATATAATTACAGACCATATTGTATGGGCTTAGCCAGCTGCAGATTTTTCCTTTCAGACAAAAACAAAGTTATGATTCACATAAACAAAACTTCCATCCCTTTCAGAAGGCAACATTGTGACTGCCAGATGCATCAGATGTCTCGATTAGCAGAATTCTGTAACTCCAAGGGGTCCACCTAGTGATTGGCTATCATTTGTAAGAACCTTGGACAGTAGGAGAACCACAGAAGATAAAATACTTGGTGAACTCACTTGGCCACTGGGTGCCTCTGTTCTACTATGATGTGGGCCCCCAAAATAAAAAGCGCATGGCTCAATCATAATTTGAGAATATTCAGATCTCCCCACATACCACAGTCATGTGGCATGAGGTATAAAAAAAAAACCACTGCAGCTACAGATCTGGAAAAGGCTAGAGATCAGGTCACTGGAGAACAGTCTTGCATGAAAACACACATGCAGAGTGGAAGACTGGTCCAGTTTTACAAGTGTACAGGTATATCAGTGTTTTGCGGCATGGCATGTTAGTACAAAGTGGCAAAATTTTGACAAGGATCACTATATTTTGCTTAGGACCAGCTGGGGATGCCATGGGTTTTTAGTGAGAGAGCCACTAAGTCAGCCAGTGAGACGCTCTGTTAGCCAGTAGTTGCAGTATTAAGACACTCTGCCATCTAAGAATGATGGGAAAATGGCTTCTGCCTATGGGCTACGTATAGCCATTTTTGCTCACTGCTGAGTAAAGTAGTCCTCACCCTGCTGTGTGAATTTGAGGGCATCACACACAACCTTTGGGGTAGGAAGTCCCGGGACCCCCGTGCGATATCTCCGCACGGAAAGCATGCAGTTTTCAAAAGGAAATGTTAATTGGTAAAGCAGCCATGAATTCTTGCCGCCTATTAGAAAAAAATAAACTATACATTTAGAAGGATTTTGTTTTACAATTTTATAGCATTTATTTTCATCTTTTAGCACATTTTATTGCAACCTTCATATTTATTAAGCTCCAATAGGTGTTTAACACTTGCCATAATGAACTCATCTACCTTAAATGTAACTTATATTGGATTCTTCAGACTTTTTTTTGTCTGGGGAGGGGAATTACAGAGAAACTGCTTTTTGACAAGTTATGCCAGCGATACCATTTAATTTTATTATTTTTAAAGTATAGTTGTTGCCTGAGGTTTAATATAACTCAGTATATTTTGAGGCTTTGAATACGAGTCAAATGTAATACACCTGTTTCCCTTTGCATTTTTGATATTATTTCAGTCTCTCTCCTCTCTCTCTGTGTTTTCAATTGTACAATATTAATATAATAAACATGAAATTGTTATGCTAAAGTAATCTGGTTACATGTGTTTGTGTGTGGTTTTGTCATGCCTTGGGATATACGGTTTGGAACAGCAGCAGAGAATATTTAATTATTTTATCCCCCACAGTCTGTGACCGGCCAGCCCCCTTCACTAATGTGCTCCCCAACTCTGCCCCATAACAGTATTTTCCTCTTTTTTTTTCCCCCCACCTCCAAACCCTAGAATAGCCAGGACATGAGCATGCAAAGACCTTACATCCACTTGTACTGCCGCCTGTGGTCCCCCAAGTTGTGGTAGTGCAGCAGAACACACAGACCTCTCTTCCCTGAGGAGCAGCACGCCCTCTGGGATGCTCAGTTCCCACCCAGCCAGTTCCTGACAACTCAGAATTGCTTCCAAACCCAGGTGTCTGGTGACACAAGTGCTAGAGAATATTTATTTTGTTGACTAGGTAAGCCCCTGATGAAGGGTCACTTGATGTACTCAAAGCGCTAGAGTTCAGTGCCATGCTGTTTTGTCCGGAGCATGTTGAATAAACCGTGAGTCTTTAATGTATGTACTTGTTTGGACATTTAATTTTTCCATTGGAGAGTAACTGCTTGTGGTGTCTTTCATATTCTAACTTTTCTAGTTTGCATCCTCACCATTCTGGAGCTGTGCACACAGAGGCATGTTTGTGCTTAGGAATTACTAACCAGTACAGTTGGACAGGTTAGACAAATAAGATTTCAGTGAAACTTTAAAATTACCAAGTGTCCTATGTTACTGTAGGTTAATGTGTAGAGAGTTCCATTCCTAATTGCCACAAACAATAATGAACTCTGCATTATTAAAATATTAAGTGGAAAGGGAACATTAAAGAGCTACTGACATTCAAAGAAAATTTTAAAAAACATAATAAGTACAATTCTTCTTGCATTCCAGTTGTTTTATATATTTCTCCTCCCCATAATTTATTGCTAAAGAAATGTGTATGACTGTATGATCGTTGTCCCTTAGAGTTCATCTGCCTCTATAGCTTACTCCCTACTTCAAGTCATAATCCTGTGTTGTGACATCACATTCTTTTGCCATGGTAGTAACTGTGAGGTTACAGGCAGTACTCTATGAATTCAGGTAGGGAGAAAGCAGCAGGAATAGATTAACTGTTCAGGAGCAAAGATCCTGTTTTCATACAAACGACCTTACTACTGAATAACATGAAGGAGGAATACAGAACTGAGGGGAAATACAAGCTGGATAGTGCCTAAATACTATGTTTTGTTGAAGTTCTCCTGAACGTGTCACAAGCTCTTTAAAGGTTTGGCACAACTTAAAGGAGAACTGTGTTAAATCTATCAGTCATTGTTTTCACTCTGTGGAATCTTTTTTTTCAAATACTACTTGCAGTTCAGTTTTGACTCTGAGCTTGTAGTAAATTCAGTGGATGTTTCTGATTTACAGTTGGTGGTAAGAACATTTTAGAACTGTAATGTAGTTTAGGTATTTAAGTACTTTAACACAGTGCATTGTGTTCTGTTGTAGAGTTCTGGGTGGTACAGGGTGTAAACAGCATCATACAGAAGTCACAGGGTAAAGGCAGTGGACATTCTGGTGGCGCGGGTTGGGTGATGGGGCCAAGTGATGGCTAAATGAGGCACATTGGGCATTGAAACAAAAGGAATAAACTACAGAAACAACTATCATTCAACCTTACATACTGACCAACGCCAAACTGTAACAAGAGTATACTCCCTACCCACTGAAATACCCCCACCAAGCTGCTAGAAGGATCCAATGTCCTCCCTGTTCCATCCTGAGCCCCAAAACTTCAATATAGCACCCCCAGGTTCCAGTGATCCAACATCTTTTTTTTTTTTCTCTGCAAATGTCAGCTGGAGTGATGAATATCTATGGACTTCATAGTAAGAGGTGAGACGGTAAGGCTGAGCTGTCTTATTACCAACAGCACAGCCTGGCCGTCCAAGCCTCCACATGGACCCAGTCATTCGTGACAGCACTGCAGATCTGTTGCAAGGTATGTAATTTGGTGGTAGTGGTGGTAGATAAAAAAAAATTGGAGTTGAGTCATGGGTGCTTCTTTTAAATATTTGAAACACAGGAGGGAGCAAAGAGTACAGTTTGCTCCTGGGCCCTTCTGGCAGCTCAATGGGGTATTTGTGTGCCATTTTGGTGTGGGAGGCATCTCAGAAATTAAAATAGTTTGGTACCGAGGCATAGTGCTGAGTCCTTTGGCATATGTTTTCCAGGCTTGTGTAAATCCCTGTTGAACTATTGGATATCAATACAGCATCAAGTAGTGAACACAAGATGAGTAGAAGTCGCATAAAAATGTTTGGATGAAAACTTATAGTAGATAACCAAAAAGGTCCGCACTCCTTACATGTGTATGATTTTTGAAGATGTTAGCAGAAATTTCCAGCTAAAAGATGCAGCAGATTCTAATGGATTCTCACTAGGGTTGTGCAGCTTGTCCAGCTCCAAGTCTTTTATGCATGAGATACCACTCATCAACATGGTTATCTAGCTAAACGCTAGCGTTAATTATTGCATGGGACCTCCACATGTGTTAAGCCCTTCAGTAGTTAATCTTCTAGTTCAGTATTCATGTTTATTTTGTAGAAGAATACCATTGCCTCACTTAATGACAGCCAGGACAGTGTTGAAAAGGCTTTTCAGTACTAGCTTGTGTTTAGTTGTGTTGTTTGCAGAAGTGCAGGCTGTTATTGATATGCCTTATTATGGGTCATAAAGAGCCTGGCCTCCTTGAGGATGTGGGGACTTGGTCCTCTAACCATGCATTCTTACATGAGAGGATCCTGCCCTGTCCCGTAGTGGGTGGGGGGGAGTTCTTGCAGATCCAATTGCTCAGTAGTCAGGAGCTGCTGCTACTACTGTAGTAAAATCACCAGGTTGTGTCCATTTCTAGAAATTGTTGATCTGAAAATGTTGGTAAAGGCATTTGTCTCCTCATGTCTTGATTACTGTTATGTGCTCTGCAGGGGCCTGTCCTGAGGCCTGATTCTACACCTGCAGATGGCACATGGTGCAGCTGCATGAGGTTGGATCATGCCACCCCTGCACTACTTGAGCTGTGCTGGCTGCCAGTTAGACAATCTGCTACAGGCTTATTGTTTGAACTTTAAATACTCAGATGGACTAGGTCCCCCTCCCCCAACTACCACCACCAGGGCTTCTGATTCTCCACTGCTCAGGTAGAGACATTCACTAGAGCAGGTTATTCCCATCTTGAGCTTAAATTGGTGGAGGATTGGGCATTTCCAGTAGTGGCCATGTTCATATAGAATTCCCTTCTGCCATCGATCTGGAGGATTGCAAGCTTGAACCACTTCAGAATGGAGGTTTGAAAGTGGCTCTTTAACTCTCTTTAACTTGGCCCCATCATTTAATTCTGTCTTTACATTTATATTGCTTTCGTTCCATATATTTATTAGCTGTTTTGCATTTTAGGGTTGTATAATTAACCAATAATACACAACAAGGTGTGGTATTTCCATGGTTATTGTCACACAAGGCCACAGGCTGAGTATCTCATGTACCCAAGAAGTGAAGATTGACATATTTGACAGGTAGCACATAACTGTGTGGCCTGGCCTATTCGAGAATGTTCAAAATGATAGGTCAGACAAGATTCAAAGTTCAAACACCTATACTATTTTACATTTCTTTGAACAGTCAACAAGCAAAATATTTATTTTTCAGTTTTCAAAAAAACATTCTCATCGGCAATTTCTCTTCTATACAAGGCAAAACTAAACAGCCCCCTCCTGATCCTCTCTGACCACTAACTCTAGGGCCCCAGTTCAGCCTATATTGAGTTGATTCTCTCCCAAAGCTTTCAACAGCCCTCCCTGTGTACAAACAAGCTTCCAGGTAGACATGCCCAACTCTGCGTGTCTCTGGCTTGTACGGTTAATCCCCCCTAATATGTTCAGTCATAAGTTCTCCAGAGTTCCCCTTCATCTCTGTGTCCTGTAAGGTTTACTTCTCTCTCCCTGCAGATTCCAGCAAAAAAAAAAAATTCACATTAATAATATGTCCTTTTTATTAAGCTTCTCCACCTGCAGAAGCTATCAGTTATCCAGTTAAGGGCTGACTGCAGGTTTGCAGATCCCTCGGCACGGTAGATCTGATTTTGAGGGGTATCTCTTGCAGTAGACCACACCTATGGAATTATAGCTGCCAGGCAGGGTCTGCCCACCCCGACGTCAGATGCCGACATCACCACATGCTGTAAGAGTGAGTGGCCCCCGCACCCTCCTCAGTTCTTTTCCCGCCGTCGACCAACGCACGTCGGACCTTTCGGAATTTCACAGCTTCAGTCGACCGCCATTCTTTCGCTAAGTTCGGTTTTTGTTTTCTCACCTCAGTTATCTGCAATTTTCCTTTTTCATTTATGTCTTCTCAGCCTTCTTCGTCTTCCAACCATATGACTAAGTGCGCCTGTGGAAAGCAACTCCTGGAGAAAGACAGCCACTCTGCCTGTGTTCTCTGCCTAGTCTCAGACCACAATGTTGACGCCTGCTCCATCTGCCATGGCTTCAACCAGGCCACTCACCGTCGTCGCCAGCAGACTTTGGAAAATGTTCTGCTCCAGCAAAAGGTCACCAGCATGGAGAAGGAGTCGCAGGCCAGGGGTTCCTCGTTCTCCCCAGCCCCATCCTCGGGCTCGCAATCGTCAGAATCTCGGGATAAATCCTCGAGTAAACATAAGCACAGGGACAAGGACCATGCAAAAACCTGGTCCCCTCCTTCCCACTCCCGGTCCCAGCATCGCTTAGTGCCATGGCATAGCAGACCTCCATTTCAGGGGTGGTGACACCTGCCTCACACGCTCTGTATTCTACAGGGCTACCACTGCCAGCGCCTCCGCCCAACCTTACTTTGGTAGGCAGAGGTCCTTCAGGACTGGGCTCCGCCCCTGCCCCCCAGCCCCTGCTGTTCCGGCCCTTATTTTCAGCGGGCTCACAATCAGGAAATTTTGCTGGTCTGTCTTTGTCCGGCGCCGGCTTAGCAGCTTTGGGGTCTTCTATGCCTTGCCATCTGCTGGAGGTACGTCGGCTTCTCTGGCCTTTGAGCCGTCACCTTCCCCGGTAGTGCCGCAGGCTGCCTCCCGGCTCTCTTCACCATCCCATAGGGGGACTCAGGCTGGGGACTCGTCCTCGAGGTCTTGACCTGTCCAGCCTTTGACACTGGCTCCCCCACCGATGCCTGCTCTAGTCCCTCCTCAGCCAGCGCCACTTGGCTACCTGACACCACTCATGGTGGACTTTCCTTAGCTACTCTCTTCCCTATGGGACTTCATGAAGGCCCTCCTGGCTCCCCCGCATGGCGCAACCCCTAGGGAACCCCTGATGCCAATCCCCGCACCCACACCTCCAGTGGGCATGCACTGGTGCCCCACGTGGCCAGACCCCCCACATTCCCCCTAGACATTTGGGAGAAGGGGATGAATATCGTCCAAATCGTCAATGCCCTGATGAGGATGGGGATGAAGACTATGAAGTGGGGGGGGGCTCTCCTTCTCACCCTACCTCCACGGTCTCATCAGACGTGGAGGAGACCCTGAAATATATTCCGCAGTCCCTCCCTCCCGGATGATCTGTAGTTGTAGGAGGTTCTCTGCCAGATGCTGATGGCAATGGGTTTTGACACAAATGAAAAGGACTCCAACAGATGTCAGTTAGCAACTTACCTATGTCTGTCCGACGATCCTCCCTTGGTGGTTCCTCCCATGATTGAAACCTTTGAGCATCCTACCATGGCAGCTTGGCACTGCCCTAACCTTGTCCCTGCTATGCCGAGGCAGGTGGACAGACTTTACCACACCCCAGTGGGGAAGCCATTCTTCGTGGAGCAGGCACAGGCCCAACTCAGTGGTCATTAACACCGACCACGACCGCATCAAATGACCAGAACATCTAAGTTCACTACCCCCGGACAAAGAATCCTGGAGATTGGACTTGCTGGGCAAGAGAACTTTTGCCTCTGCCACTCTGGCCATCATAGTCCTGAACTGCTTGGCCCATGTGGTCCAGTTCTTAAATCTTTGTTTGGACCAAGCCAAGGACTGGCCAGTTCCCATCCTGATGATCAGAGGAAGCAGCAGCTCTTTCAGTCCCTCCAGTCGGGAGCCGACGTTGGTCTGCAACTTCTCCGCTCGGCCAACGACACCATCGATGGTTCGGCCAGGGCAGCTGCAGCCAGCATCTGCCTATCCTGCCACTCCTGGCTTAGGGTAGAAAGATACAAACATAGACCTTGAAAACCGATAAGGACCGCCTTGCCCACCCAGGCTGCACATTTCCCTACCTATTGGATAAGCTGCAGATCCTAGTTAATCAACAGTGTACTTCCTCCTACCCCCCACCAGAATTGCCTTATGACTGTCCCATGCATTCCTGAATTCCCCCACTGTTTTTGACCCCATGACCTCCCCAGGAAGGCCATTCCATGTGTCCACCACCCTCTCTGTGAAAAAATACTTCCTCACATTGCCCCTGAGCTATCCACCCTCTGTCTTCAAATTGTGTCCCCTTGTTCTTGCACATCTTTTTCTGAAATATGCTACCCTCTTGGACTTTGTTGAGTCCCTCGAGGTACTTGAAAGTTTCTATCATGTCACCCCTCTCCCTCCTTTCCTTGAGAGTATACACATTAAGGGCATTGGGGTTCACCCAGGATGTTCAGTTATCTATCCTGAACACCCCCTTCAGGGGGTACAGATTGTTTGGGGCCGATGTGCAACAGATTGTTGATGCCCTACAGGCCTCTGGACATACCTAAGATCTGTCCACTGCATGTATCACACTCAAACGAGCAGTGGGTAATGTGTGCCCTTTTGTAGATTGACCAGTAAGCCCAGACCCTCTGCCAGACCTCTGAGCAAGGGTCGGGGGTCCACCTCTTTGCCTACCCCTGCTGCCTCAGCCAGCAAGGCTCCCAGAGGCTATAGTGCAGCTGCAACTGCGGCCTCTTCCACCTCCACCCGACTCCTTGACTGACCCTACCCCACCCCCGACAAATCAGGAGGTGGTTGTCGGGGTTGCTTCTCCGTACACCTGGACAGGTGGAGGGAGATGACCACTACAGTTGGGTGCTACAGCTCATAGAGCACAGCCACACTCTGGAACTCCTAGAGTGGCCTCCAGAAAAACCTCTGGTTTATTTTATTTTTGTTTATTTTTTATTTTATGAATTTGACAACCGGGTAGGTGCACTGGTCCAGTGGACCATTTACAGGCACGACCTGGGCCACAAGGCACGAGGAAGAACATTACAGAGTAAAACTATATACAAGGTTACGTTTGTAATACATAAGATTATATATTGATGGGTACAAAGCAGCAGAATAAAAAACTCCAGTCAGGGAAATAATAGTGACAGTACGTGCAAGACAAGACATTACAGGTAGACATAGGTACAGGGATGCCATGTCCTCAGGTAGACCAATTAGGAAAACCCCCACTTCATTAGATGGTTCCCAATGAGATCTACATACCCAACAAGAGCAGGAAGGGCATGGAGTAAAGTAGCAGAATAGGAAACAGAAAATGACAGGTGAATGGACCCACTACCCCACATCCCAGTGCTCTGGGAGGAAATCCAAACCCGTCCCAGTGAATCAGCAGGGCATGAGGTTCTACCCTCATTTTTTCCTGATCCCCAAATGCACAGGGGATGTCGGGCCCATCCTTGACCTCTGAGAGCTCAATTTTTTCATTCAGTACAAAAAAATTCCAGATGGTGACACTTAAGGGTCTTTTGTCCCCTTCTGCACCATAGGGATTGGATTTGCTCCTGCAGTTTGAAAGATGCCTACCTGCATATCAAGGTTCATGCATCTCCCAGACGGTACCTGAGGTTTCAGTTCAAGGAGGAATACTTCCAGTTCAGGACCTTGCCCTTTGGTTTGTTCTTGGCCCCTCAGATTCACTCCAAATGCCTGGCAGTGGTAGTAGCTGCCCTCAGGTGGGAGGGCCTTAATGTCTTCCCCTACCTGGATGACTGGCTCCCCAAGGCCCAGTCCAGGGACTGCCTACTACAGACCCTGGAACATACCATTCACCTATTCCAGGATCTGGGAATAACTGTGAACCTGCCCAAGTCGGTTCTGCTTCCATGCCAGCACCTCCAGAACATTGGGGCGGTCTGTGACACAGCTCTGGGCATGGCTATCTTGGCCCAGGACAGGGCAGAGCATCTCATAGCCCAGGCCTGCCTGTTATATAGCAGCCACTATGTCTCAGCCAGAACCTTCCTTTGGCTCCTGTGTCTGATGGCCGCAGCTATAGCCACAGTGCCTCTTGCCAGACCATACATGAGGGTTCCCCATTGGACACTCTGGGTCATGTGTGACCAGTGTACAGATGACCTGGAACAGCAGGTCCTGGTCTCCTCTCCTGTGAAAAAGGTTCTCCTTTGGTGGGTGGAACCCAGCTACCTGTTAAGGGAAGTTCCCTTCCTCATTTCCTCCCCTTGGCAAATTCTCAACCACAGATGCTTCAGGGATGGGGTGGTTTGGGCCTAGCCCAACCCAGGGGCTTAATCCGCTCTGGAGGCCTTGCTCCACATCAGTGTTCTAGAAATGAGTGGTCCTCTATGCCCTGCAGGCCTTCCAGACTCTGCTGTCCATGAGCCTTCTGTTAGTGCAGACAGGCAACAGCAGCGTAGTCCACTACATCAACAAAGGGGGTACTCACTTCTACCCTCTCTGTCGGAAGGACATAAGAGTCTGGTACTGGGCTCTAGAACACAGTCTATAAATGCCGGCCATCCATGTTCCCGGTGCCTAAAACATCCTGGCAGACAGCCTAAGGTGGTCACAGTCCCAGACACACGAGTGGAAGCTGCAAACTTCAGTCATGGAAGAACTGTTTGACAAGTGGGGTCATCCAGAGTTGGACCTTTTTGCATCCCCACTCAATGCAAAATTTCTGCATTTTTGCTCGCTCTGTCCCAGGCCTGGATTTTTTTTGGCGAGATGCATTTCCCTATCTTGGAAAGGGAGGTTTCTGTATTCATTTCCTCCCTTCACCCCTGCCTCAGAGGGTTCTAATCAAGCTCCAGATGGAAAGGGCCACAATGATACTCAAAGTCCCATTCTGGCCTTGTCAGATCTGGATCCCCTTGCTGCAACAGCTGACAGTGGAGCCTCCAGATCTTACTTCAAGAGTCAGCCCTTGCAGCAGGTAGCACATATAGGACTGTAGCTGGCAGGTGGCAGGACCCTACGGAAAACTTCTAACTAGCAGTCTATGACGGGGTCCACCCCCAACGTTGGCCCACCCCGACATCACATATGGTATAAATGAAGGATGGTCCCCAGCGTCCCTCGGTTCTTTTCCCGCCATTAACTCACATTCATCGGCTCCATGGATTGCCTCTTACTAGATCGACCACCATTTTGACGAGGGTTCCTTTTCTTATTTTACTGAAAAAGTTTGCTTTTTCATCAAAATTGTTTCTGTGTGTCATCTTCTCTGACATCCTCCATTGAAAGGCACCCCTGTAAGTGTGCCTGTGGCAAATGGATACCATCCAAGGAGAGGCACTCTGCCTGCTTGCTGTGCCTAGGCCCTGACCATCACACCCAGGCCTGCCAGCACTGTCAGAAGTTCAACCGCAGGAGGAGGATCTGCCGCCAGAAGACCTTGCAGGCCTACCTCACCGAGCAACATTTGGCCGCCATGCAGAGATGGTCCTCTTCGAGGAGTTCTTCCCACCATAAATCTTCAGGGAAGCGCAAGGAAAAGAGGAAGGAGAGAGGAGAGGTTCCCCCTTCAGATCTAAATCTTCAGGCTCCTGCTCTACCTCCAGGGGCAGTTCGGACTCAGCCTCTCAAGTGACCCGTTCTCCTTCCAGGCTCACAGTTGTCAAGCCCCCTGTCCTGACTTGGGCATCGAGTACTAAGGACCACTGCTTCAGGTCGTCCAGCCCCACCCTACAGCCGCTGAAGGTCCGGCCGCCTGATCATTCCTCAGGTAGACTCACTGATGTCGCTAAATGTCCGACATCGGCCCACTTCTGGTCAGCCTCCTTCTCTGGCGCCAACTCCCGGGACAGGCCTAAAGTCTCTGGGCACTCCTCTGGGAGATCTGCCTCTCAACCACCGAGGCCCGCTGAACCGCCATCGGACAGGTGTCTGCCGATGCAACATTTGTAGGGTGGGAATACCCACCAACATCAGGCGACGTCACTGCTACGGCAGTTCAGCCACCGGCACCACTGACACCGCCCCGATGTCACTGGTTTCTCCCATGTGATCAGCCCGGTAATAACCCTTCCGAGGACCGCCAGCCGATGGCCTCGAATCCAGCGTCAGATACTGTCGTCGGGCCCACAGACGTGACCCCAACATCACCTCCTGTTCGCCCATTGTCGCCAAACCATGGCACTACACCGCATAAAGGCGCTGGACCGTCTGGCCTGATGACCGACTCGAGCCCAAAGCTGAACTTGTCCCAGGTTAAGGACCTTCTCAGATACTGGTGAGAGATCATCTGGATTTATCTCCTCCTACAAAAACTTCCACAGAGTGAGGCCCCCCCTCCAGATACAGGGGCCCCTACTCTGGTGGATCCCAACCCACCTTCGGGCAAGGGTATGGGCACAGAGCCTACCCCTCCTTCAGGCAAAGACAAGGGTAAGGCTTCTCGTAAGCGCCACTCCTGATCTAAGTCCAGGAACCCAAGTTTCTCCAGCCCCATAGACTGCCACAGGCACAAGCGATGGTGCAACAGATCTCGGTCCTCCTCCTCCTCATCAGTGGACTGAGATCGCTCCTTGGACATGTCCTCCTCTGACGTATCGTCTATTGGGGACTTGTCCCCCTTAGACCCAAGAGATGCTGTCAAATCCCTGCCAGATGACCCCTCCTTCATGGAGATCATGCGGCATATCCAAACCAATATGGAATGGGAGACGAAGGACCTGGACCCAGAGAGACTCCGCTTGGCAAAATATTTACACCAAAAGGATCCGAAACCCGTGGTCATCCCGTCCCTGGTAGATACCTTCGCAGATATCACTATGGCAGCTTGGAGGCGCCCCTGTACTTCCGTCTCCATACCCAAGAAGGTGGACTGCCTTTACAGGGCTCCTAAGGAGCAACGCTTTTTTTGAAGAACAACCCTTGGCGGACTCGGTGGTTATCTCAGCTGCCCACAGTACTCGGCTACCAGATAAAGAATCTAAGCAACTAGATTCTATGGGGCGGAAAGTTTACTCTTCTGCCACCTGTAACGTATGGAGCCTGAACTTCCTTACCCATATGTTATAGTTCCAAAATGCCCTATAGGAACGGGATCGATACTGTGAAAGATATCCCAGATTGTCCACAGAAAGCAGAGCTTGAAAAGGTTTTGCAAACTGGTTCAGACATGGACATACATGTCCTCCAGTCAGCCTATGATTTGGCGGACACTGCAGCAAGGGCTGCAGCCACAGGCATGTGCGTCCACAGGCATTCATGGCTCCAGGTCTCCGGTTTCACACAGGATGTGCAAAATAACATCCTAAATGCACCCTTCCAGGGTTCGTCCTCTTTGGTGTGAGGACTTCGGAAAGATTATCAACAAACTGCAGGACTCTGGTAAGGCTGTTCGGTCAGTGCACTCCATGTGTAACCCGAAGCAAAGGCCTTTTCGAAAGCCTCACTTTCGAGAGAGAGGGGGACAACAAGCTCGCTTTCAGTCTCAGCAACAGCAGTGAGGTTTTTACAGCCATAAGGGCCTCTCCAGAAGTGCCACAGGACTTGCCTCTCAGGCCCCCAAAACAGCCCAAGCCGCCCCCCCTCAACACAACTGCCTGACTCCTTGTTGGAACTACCCCCTCCGTGACTCTGACTGGGGAGGTGGTCAGAGGCCACTTTTCTCTCTGCACAAGGACTGGCGAGTGATCACCTCAGACCAGTGGGTTCTACAAATGATAGACAATGGACACTCAATAGAGTCCATCCAGATGCCACCGGACAGGACACCCCTCCCTCCCTCCCACTGTTTCCCAGCTCATGCCGGGCTCATCCAAGCAGAGATTCAGGCATTCATGCTCAGAAGAGCTATAGTGCCTGTACCCCCATCTCAGAGGGGCAAGGGGTTCTATTCACATTTTTTCCACGTGCCCAAAAAAACTGGGAATCTGCACCCCATTTTGGACCTCAGTGACCTCAACTAGTTTGTAGAATACAAATGGTTCCAGATGGTCACTCTGCAGGGTTTGCTACCTATGCTCCATCAAAGGAATTGACTGGTGTCACTGGACATGCAGAATGCCTATCTCTACGTCCTAGTGGCCAAGCCTCACAGGAGGTTTCTCAGATTCCAGTTCTAAGGGAGGCATAACCAGTTCAGGGGGCAACCCTTCGGCCTATCCTCGGCCCCAAGGGTTTTTACCAAATGCCTGGCAGTGGCCCGCTGGAGGCAAAAGCACTGTTTTTCCTTGCCCAGACTAGGCTCTTGATGGCTCTGTCCAGCGAGCAGCTGCACCACATAATTCTGTACACCTGTTCTCTGTTCAGAGATCTGGTATCACCATCAATGCTCCAAAGTCCTCTTTGGTCCCCACCCAGTCCCTCCAGTTCATAGGAGCGCGGCTCGATACCACTCAAGGGAAGGCCTTCTTGCCACAAGACAGGGCACTTCACATTTGAGGCTTGGCACACCACCTCTTATCCGTCCCAATGGTCCCAGGCAGGATGCTGCTTCAGTTTTTAGGCCATATGGCCACATCCATTGTAACAGTCCCTATAGCCATGCATATGAGGACGGTTCAGTGGACTTTGAGAGTCCAATGGGATTAAAGATGGGATGAGAGGGGATGCCCTTTCAGAAAATGACTCCGGATCAAGTCTTGATATCAGATGCCTCAGGTATAGGTTGGAGTGCAGATCTGGATATCTACAGGACACGGGATACCTGGTCTGCAGCCGAGGACACTCTCCACATAAATATTCTGGAAATTGGAGCAGTCCTCTATGCCTTATAGGCTTTGAGTACGGTGCTTCGCCCGGGACACCTCCTTTTCCAGACAGACAACATGGCAGTGGTGTTTTATCTCAACAAGCAGGGTGGCACCCACTCTTACCCCCTGTGTTGGGAGGCAGTGTGGGTCTGGAACTGAGCCATATCCCATCGCATAGAGGTTTCAACGGTTCATGCTCCAGGGGTTCAAAACACCCTGGCCGACACTCTCAGCTAGACTCGGTCCGGCGCACATGAATGGACTCTTCTGCAGTCAGTCATAGACAATCTCTTCAACAGATGGGACAGACCAGAGCTGGACCTGTTTGCATCCCCTACCAACACAAAGTTGCACAGTTCTTGCTCACTAGATCCAGAGACTGGTGTTCTCTAGTGAGAGGCATTGTCCCTCTCCTGGAGAGGGAGGTTCCTTTTCGCATCCCCCCCCCTTCCCGTTCCTTCAGAAAGTTTGCTCAAGTTGCAAGCAGAAGGAGCAGTGATGATCTTTGTGGCCCTGCTGTGGCCATGACAGATTTGGTATCCACTACTGCAGCAACTGGCTGCTGAACCCCTGATTCCCCTGCCAATGAGCACACACTTGCTGTCCCAGGACAACAGGACCTTGGTTCACCCAAACCTTCGGTCACTGCATCTCCGTGCATGGCTTCTGAGGACCTAGCTAAGTCACGCTTTGGGGTCTCAGACAGGGTTGCAAACATTCTGGTGGCCACCAGGAAACCCTCCACCAGAGCCACTTATTCCATGAAATGGAAGCGTTTTTGCCTCTGGGCTGCTGCCTACCGCCTTGATCCCTTGGCCTGTCCAGTGAACTTGCTACTCAAGTGTCTGTTGTCACTCTCGGACTCAAGGTCGGGCTACTCGTCCATCAAAGTGCATTTGTGTGCAATTTTTGCCTACCATGCCCCTGTTCAAGGCAGAACTGTGGCACAGTTGGATGTAGCCTGCACCCTTCTGTGGGGCATTCTCCATATGAAGCCCCCGGTCAGAGACCCTGTCCTCCCTTGGGACTTGCTTTTTGTGTTGGAAAAGCTCACTTTACCCCCATTTGAACCAACCGGGAATTGCGAGCTTCATTTTCTTTCCTGGAAAACATTATTTTTAATTGCTGTTTCTTCTGCTTGAAAAATTTCCGAGCTTCAGGCACTGATGTGTAAGGAGTCTTATTTGGTGTTCCACAAGAACCGGGTGGCCTTGAGGACCAATCCTAAATTCTTAACAAAGGTGGTGTCTGAGTTGACTCTGAATCAGGACATACACCTCCCACTGTATTATCCTGAACCCTCAAATCGGGGCGAGGCTCTTCTTCACACGCTAGATGTTCATTGAATTTTGCATTTCAGTCTCTTCAGAATGAGAGAATTTAGACGTTCTGATCAGCTTTTTGTTTCATTGGCCCCCAGGATCCAGAGGACTCCTGTAGCCAAACAGACTGTCTAAATGGCTTGTTAAATGCATTTCAATTTGTTACCAGAAGTATGACAATTCCTTGCCGGGTCTGGTGAAGGATCACCACGAGGGGAGTAGCGGCCTTTTTTGCCACCCTTAGAAATGTGTCTTCAGCTGACATTTGTGTGGCAGCCACATGCAATTCTGTTCATACCTTTATCAGACACAGAGCAGGCTTCAGCCTTGTGGTTCTACAGGGACTCCTCTCCTGAGGGCACTTCCCTCTGCATATTTTTCTGCTTCCTCCACCCGACACTAGTCTGGGTCTCTCTTACTGCTTGGGACTCAGACCTATATGTGTTACCTGCTGCAAGAGCTGACACTCTAAGTAAGATGGTACAGTTATGCAAGAACTTACCATAACAGTAGATCTTCAAGAGAAACTCTTGCAGTAGGTATGGCTTCCTGCCCACCTTCACCCTAGGGGACTCTACTGTACTTGGTTTGCATTGGCAACGTTATGATTGCTCTATGTGGTATTTGCCTCGGTTCTCTGTTCTTGATCACCTTCCATCCTCGATGCCAGAGTCTCCAGTGGGAGAACTGAGGGACGCTGGGGACTGCCCTCCCTTTATATTATAAGTGACATCTGGGGGCGGTCCCCGCCACAGGCTGCTAGCTAGAGGTTTTCCATGGGGTCCTGCTGCCTGCCGGCTACAGTCCTATATGTGTTACCTGCTGCAAGAGCTTCTCTTGAAGATCTACTTTTATGGTAAGTTCTTACATAACGGTACTTTCCTCTTCCTCTGTGCACCAACTTGCTCTCCCAGAACCAGGGCACCCTGGTCGATCTGGACCTCTGATCCCTGCATCTTCATGCCTGGCTCCTGAGGACATAAACATATCTCAGTTTGGGGTGTCACCCAGGGTGGCTGATATCTTGGTGGTGGCTCGGAAACATTCCACTAGGGCCAGTTATTCTATGAAGTGGAAGCGTTTTGCGCTGAGGGCTGCTTCACGCCAGCTGGATCCCTTCACTTGTTCAGTGAATCAGATCCTGGAGCATTTGTTGTCCCTTTCAGACTCTGGTCTGAAGTACTTCTCTCTTAAAGTACAAGTCTGAGACTTCCACTGCCTTTTTCAGGAATGTGTCTACTGCAGCATCTATGCAGCTGCCACTTGGTCCTCCATCCACACCTTCACTAAACACTACAGTCTGGACATTGCCTCTAGGCGTAGGGCTGGCTTCAGCCTTGCAATCTTGCAAGGTCTCCTGTCCTGAAAGACCTGCAGTTGGCAGACATTTTTATCCTCCTGGATCCTCGTCTCTGACTCCTCTTTTTTGATTGACTGCTTGTTATTCAGTCCTATCTATTAAGACCTACTGCAGGAACCCTCTCAAAGTACAATATAACAGTTAACGTAAGAACTTATTGAGAGAGGTTCCTGCAGTAGGTCTAGATTTCCCACCCTCCTTCCCCCAGCTCCTGTGTTTTTTTTTCTCTTTATGCCCTTCCCTGGACTTTGTCTCTTCCAGGGCACAGGGTCCCAGGAGTCTTTCACTCCTTTCTATTCCTCTTTAGAGGTCTCCGGCGGAAAAACTGGAGGACGGGCGGGGGACTGCCCTTTATAGTCACGCTGACATCCGTCACCTGATGCCGGAGAGGTCCCAGCCTGATTGCTAGCTACAAGTTTGCCGTGCGGTCTTGATGCCAGGGGGCGCAGTCCTGTCTGTTAAGACCTACTGCAGGAACCTCTCTCGAAGATCTACTGTTACGGTAAGTTCTTACGTAACTATTTTCTTCCTAAGGTGGTGTCTGAATTCACTTTAAATCAATCCATCCACCTTCCTGTTTATTACTCAGAGCATACCTATCCTGGGGAAGC
This sequence comes from Neoceratodus forsteri, assembly GCA_016271365.2. NCBI lineage: Eukaryota > Metazoa > Chordata > Ceratodontiformes > Ceratodontidae > Neoceratodus > Neoceratodus forsteri. The sequence continues at coordinate 1,078,154,315 of CM028130.1, forward strand.
ATTGCTCCATACTTTAGATGTGCATAGAATTCTGCATTACTATAACCATCATACAAAAGGACTGTAGCAAGTCCAAACAGTTGTTTAATTATTTTCCCCTGGGAGAGAGGGCATCCCTGTTTCAAAACAGTGCTTGTCCAAATGGTTGGCCAACTGTATTACTGCTACAGGAAGTATGGCAAGGATCTTCCTGGCGTTGTTAGTGGTCATTCCACCAGAGGCATGGCCACTTCTACTGCTTTTTTCAGGAATGTGCCAACTGCAGAGATCTGTGATGCTGACACTTGGAGTGCTGTCCACACCTTTACCAAACACTACAGTCTGGACATTGCCTCTAAGCATCGGACCAGGTACAGCCTAGCTGTTCTACAGGGCCTACTTTCTTAGGCTCTTGCTTTCCTACCACCCAGACTGCATTTCTTGATGTCAGAAACTGCTTGGGACTTATTACACAGGTGTGACCTGCTGCAAGAGATGCCCCGGAAGTCAGATAGTACAGTTATGTAGGAACTTACTGTAACAGTAGCTCTCATTTCGACACAGCTCTTGCAGCAGGTAATAACCGTTAGGACTCTGCCACCAGGCGCTAGGACCCCACGGAAAATGTCTAGCTAGCAGTCCAAGACTGGGGACCACCCCCAACGTCTGCTCTGCCCCTGACATCATCCTCAGTATATAGGATGCAGTCCCCCAGTACCACCCCAGTTCTTTTTCTGCCGTCGACCTTGCATTTTAGCTCCATGGACGCCTCCTGCTAACTGTCGACCGCCATTTTTCTTTGATATTCCACGCAGTTCATTTTTGCGAGTTTCCCGATCGCCTCTATATGTCTGCCGAGTCTATCACTTCTACTCAGTGGCATAAGGCAAAGTGTGCGTGCGGCAAACAAATTCCGGCCAAAGACATTCATTCAGCTTGCCTCCGGTGCTTGGGACCTCAGCACAAGTCTGACTGATTGATTGCACTGCTTCAGTTTTACAATTGTTCCTGCATTCGCCGCCTGAAGATGCTCAAAGCTCACCTGCTGGAACAGCAAATGACTGCAATGCAAAAATCGCACTTTGGGCACAGCTCTTCTTCATCCTCTGCCCACGATGTCTCCCCCAAGGAGAAGAAGCACTCAGAGAAGCATCACAGGAAGGACAAGGACAGGCCCAGGTCAGACTTACGGTCCTTTTTCCCCGCACAAGAGCCCCAAGACTTTCACCTCCAGCTGGAGGTCGGATTCTGCACCCCCCCCCGGGGTTGCTAGCCCTCCCAGTAATTTTGGCCACTAAACTGTCCACCTTCACCCAGGCATCAAGTGGAGGTTCGGGGCAAGAGCCTTCCCAGGCCTTTTCTTCAGTGTCTTTGGCCATCAGATCCCGCAAACAATCGCTAGGGTCTAGCCCCGAGGACTTGGCCTCTTCTACTTCCACTTCAGTGGGCGTCCGTCCGGACCCCACCATCGTTAAGGCCTTGTCCTCCGGTTAGTCAGCCAAAGCGGATGACCATGACAGGCATCAGCGTCACGAGCACATCAAAGAAGCAACCTCCTCACCTAAACTGTCGACCATCCCTTCAGACCAATGACAGCCTCCAACGTCGTCTGCCTCCGTCTCTCTGGAGGCAGACCAGACGTCAGTCTCCAAGCTGTCGTCAGCCTAGAGCAAAATGGACCTCCATCTTAGAACCCGATGACCACTAAGATGACGTCTGGCCCCACCAAGCCTACGGCCAGAGGGCTTGACACCCAGTCATCCGCCAAGACCAGAGTGTCTGACACTCAAATGGAGGACCAGATGTCAGGTAATTTGTCCATTGGTGGTCGGATGCCGGAAGCCTCTCAGACTCCAGGCCTGGAACCAAACCCTTTGGGGCCTGCTAACTTGCCGTCAGACCACCCATCAACCTCAATGGTCCCCTTAGCAGAAGTAGGAGCACTCTTTTCCCACCTGTGGAACACCATTAAGAGTGACCAACTACCTAGGCCTGAACCCATGGGAGCAGCGATGGTCATTCCGCAACCACAGCCAACGCCTCCTGCAGAACTCCGTCACCACCCTAATGCCAGACCACCCGACTCCAGTTGGCTCAGATCATGGCTCCAACAGACATCGTAGACACACGTCACCCATCCTCAAGGTCTTCCTCCCGCAGGAAGAATAGGTCTAGCAACCGCCACTCCTGAAGGCGGAGCAGGTCAAGCGGATGTCAGAGTAGGTCCACCTACTGTCACTCCGAACCATCGGGTGATTACAGAGGTTCCTCCTCGCCTTATGACTCATCCGAGGATGACCTCCCTCTACCTTCTCCAGATCCGAGAAAGGATTCACCCAGGTCTCCACTTGATGATCCCATCTTCCTCGTGATTATGAGGCATATCCAATTCCTCAACCAGTGGGAAACGGAGGAACTGAGCCCGGAAAGGAGACACTTGGCCAAGATTTTGGGAGCTGCTGACACAAAACCGCTAGTCACTCCCCCCCGTTGGCGGAGCCATTCCAGGATGTAACAAAGCTGGTATGGAAGCATCCTTCAACTACTTCTGCAGTGCCCAAAAAGGCTGACCCGCCTATACAGGACCCCCAGAAATTAGCCCCACCTTTGTGAACAGTTCAAGGTGGACTCCATAGTCCTTACAGTGGTTCACGGCAGGTCACAACAGCCTAAGCATACAAGCTCCCAGCCACCAGATAAGGAATCAAAAAAGATTGACCAGTTTGGGTGTAAGGTGTACATCTCTTTCACCTGTACTATCAGGTCTCTGAATTTCTTCGCATATATGGTCATGTACCAGAAGTGCCTATGTGGAAAGCTTGTGAATAACAACCAGCATGATCCCTTGCTGGGAAGAAAAAAGGGACCTTGCTCTCTACTGTGCCCACATGATGGGGTACTGTACTGCATTTCCCCTGACTGACACTTCTGAACCCAAACACCTTCGATATACAGAACCACGTGAGTGTGCTATGCGTTTGTCAAATTTATTTTGGAAACTCTCCCAACTGAGTCCAGACCATCTCTCCTCCTTAAAATAGAGTGCAGCATCTTATGTGGACTATGTGCATGTACCGTCTCTATAATAAGGTTTACTATCCTGTGGGGCAGCTGACCATACAATATATTATGTGGTGAGAGCCTCCTGGATGATGGAGTCACCTCTCGCATTATCCCCCGCCAGTACAGTATTATGTTGTCCCAGTATTCACATCTGTCATCATAAATGTGCACAGCTTGCTCTTTATATGTTTTTATATGAATATATGAAGGAGACAGCAGAAGAAGGTCATTTGGTCTATCAAGTCTGCTTGTATGGCAGGGTCCTCAGCTTGAGCTAATGTCCCTGTCCTCAACTCCCCACACCTCCCATTCTCCCTACCCATGATCCTTACCTTCTCCCTATGCCTATCCCAGCCTCTCTTAAAGCTGCCCACTGTCTTCAACAAGATGACCTCTTCCAGCAGCACATTCCTAGTGTCCACCACCTTCTCTGTGAAGAAGTGCTTCCTGACCTCCCTCCTAAACCTCCCACCCTCCAGTTTAAGACTGTGCCCCCTCATGTTATGGTTGCCACTCAGCCTAAAGAGATTCTCCTTATCAACCTTATTTATCCCTTTCAAGTACTTGAAAGTCCCAATCATGTTCTCTCTCTCTCTCTCTCCTGTCTTCCAGGGAGTATATGTTCAGTGCCCTTAACCTCTCCTCATATGCCTTACCCGGGTGACCCGCTATCATCTTTGTAGCCCTCCTCTGGACCTTCTTCAGCAGGTTAATGTCCTTTTTGAGGTCTGGGCACCAGTACTGAATGCCATACTCTAGATGCAGCCTTGCCAGTGACCTGTACAAGGGCAGTATATTCTCTTCTCTCCTACTACTCATCACCCTAGATATGCATCCCAGCATCTTGTTTACCTTTGCTGCTGTTTTCTTGCAATGCGTGTAGTGCTTCAGGTCACTAGTGATCATCACTCCCAGGTCCTTCTCCTCCTCTGATGCAGATACTTAGACTCCACCCAGGTAGTACTCTGTCCTGGGATTCTTGGCTCCAATATGCATAACTTTGCATTTCTTGGCTTTGAAGCCAAGCTGCTAGATCCTGAACCACCTCCCCAGCTTTTCCAGATAGAAACATAGAAGTTGACGGCAGATAAGGACCGTAAGGCCCATCCAGTCTGCCCATTTATTTTTCTACCTTATAAATGTGCCATCAGCCTTTGCTCTGTCAATGGTCTATCCATTCATACTCATCTGTATTGCTCCCTAATGCCTATCCCCTGCATGCTTGAAGCCCTGCACTGTATTCATATCCACCACTTCCTAAGGTAGGCCATTCCATGTATCCACCACCCTTTCTGTGAAAAAGAATTTCCTCACATTACCTCTTAATTGGCCTCCCTCTAATCTCATGCTATGTCCTCTTGTCCTGCTATTTTTCTTATATTGAAACATGTTGGACTCTTTCACCTTGTTAATGCCCTTATTGTGTTTGAATGTTTCGATCATATCACCTCTCTCCCTCCTTTGCTCTAGGATATACATATTGAGCTCCATTAATCTGTCCTCGTATGTTTTCTGATGCAGTCCGTGCACCATTTTGGTTGCTTTCTCTGGACTGCCTCAATTTGGTTAATGTCCTTGTGAAGGTGTGGGCTCCAGTACTGCACGCAGTACTCCAGATGGGGCCTAACCAGTGTCTTGTAAAGAGGGATTACTACCTCCCTCTTCCAACTTGTGATACCCCTACTAATACACCCTAACATCCCCCTAGCCTTACCTACTGCTTTAGTGGTCTGCTTTGATGATTTCAGGTCATTGGTGATGATAATGCCCAAGTCTCTTTCTTCCCTTGTGACTGCCAGCAACTCCCCCCCAGCCTATAGGTGGCTTCAAGGTTTCTCTTCCCTATGTGCATGATCTTGCACTTCTTTGCATTAAACCCTAGTTGCCACTCTTCCAACCATTTTGCTAGGTTATCCAGATCTCTTCTCATTCTGCCCACCCCATCTGGATCATCTACTTCTGTTGCAGATCTTGGTGTCATCTGCAAACAGACAAACCTTACCCTGCAGTCCATCTGCAATGTCATTGATGAAGATATTGAAGAGGACTGGCCCCAGGACTGATCTCTGAGGTACCCCCACTTGTGACTGGCATCTCTTCTGACTGTATGCCATTTACCACCACTCTCTGTTTTCTGCCTGTCAACCAGTTTGCCACCCAGTTGACCAACTTCTGACCCAAACCTAGCCTACCCAGCTTATTAATCAATGTTCTATGTGGAACAGTATTGAAAGCTTTGCTGAAGTCAAGGTTGGCGACAACAGCTGCTCCCCCTTTGTCCACCACTCTGGTTACCCAGTCAGACATCTATGAGATTAGTTTGACAGGGCCTTCCTTTTGTAAACCGATGCTGTCTTGGATCCTGTGCTTCTATGGATTCCGGGTGTTGCACTATCCTTTCCTTAAGGAGTGCCTCCATAATCTTGCCCACTACTGAGTCAAGACTGACTGGTCTGTAGTTCCCTGTCTCCTCCCTGCTACCACTCTTGTGGAGCGGGATCACATGAGCCCTTCTCCAGTCTTCTGGGACCTCCCCTTTGCTCAGAGACTCACTAAACAGTTCTGATAAAGGCTCTGCTAGTTCCACCCTTAACTCCTTTAGTATCCTAGGATGTATGGCATCAGGTCCCATTGTCTTGTCCACCCTGAGCTTATCAAGCTCTTGTAGGAACCTTTCTCTTGTGAAGGGACTAGTGCCTCCCTCCCTTCCCCTGTGTCCATGGTGCTGAGCTGTGGACTGTGCCCTACCTTCTCTTCAGTAAATACTGAGCAGAAGTATCTATTTAGGATAGATGCTTTTACATGGTCCTCCTCCTCACAAGCCCCCGTATTTCCTTTGATCTTAACAATACCCCCTCTGGACTTTCTTCTTTCACTAATGTATCTATAGAAAGACTTGTCACCTTCTTTTACTGTCTGTGCTAGTGCTTCCTCGATTTGTGCCTTTGCCTGCCTTACTGCCTTCCCTGCTTCCCTTATAGAAGTTTGGTGTGCCTCCCTATCTTCATCCCGCTGTGTTCCCTTATATTTGCTGAAAACCAGCCTTTTGGCTCTGACCTTTTCTGCTGTTCCTGAGAACCAAAGTGGTTTCCTTCTTCTTTTGCACTTCCTTTTCTCTCTAACATAATGGGATGTTGCTTCAAGTATTGCATCCTTAATGCTTGCCCACTTTGCCTGTACCCCCTCACCTGTATTTCTTTTTGCCAGGGCTAGCTTAACTCTGTGGGCCATCTTATCAAAGTCAGCTCCTCTGAAGTCTCATATTTTTGCCTTGGAATGGGATGATCTGGTTGGTGGCCAAATTGAACCATACCATGTGATGGTCACTGGCCGCCAGGTGACCTTCTACCTGGAGTTCTGTGATCCTTTCCTTGTTAGTCAGTACCAGATCTAGGATAGTCCTGTCTCTTGTGGGTTGTTGTACCAGTTGTTTTAGGCCTTCCCCCTGCAGAGAATCCACCTTGTGTCTAGTTCTGGCAGATGTTCCTGCTGGTATTGACCAATCTGTTTCTGGCACGTTGAAGTCTCCCATTATCAGAACCTCCCCTTTAGCTGTTATGTTTTGTATATCTTCTAACAGTAATGTGTGTGTGTCCTTCCCCCTGGTCTGGGGGCCTGTAGACAACCCCAGTTCTTGTGGCTGTCCCATTTCCTGTTTCCAGGGTGACCCACAGTTCTTCTGGCTCCTTATGTGTATTCTGAATCTCTGCATCTTTGATATTTTGATTGACACACTGGGCCACTTCACCCCCCCCCCCCTTTTTGCACATTGGTCTCTTCTGAACAGTACATAGCCAGGTGTCACGATCTTCCTGTAGGTCCTGTATCCCTTCAGCTGTGTCCACTCTCCTACAGAGCATGGTGTCATCCGCGAATAGGCACATTTTGCTCTTAATGCCATCCCCAATGTCATTGATGAAGAAGTCATTGTTTCACTAGGACCATCAGTCTTACAGTTTATTAGGGCACACAGTTCCTGTCAATCACAGTTTATTCTGTCTCCTGCCATACTCAGTGTTGTCCCTGCCAAGGGAGAGGGATTTTCAGCATATTTTGTTAATGGGGTCCTCATACTTTATTAATGGATGTTTATACTGTTTGGAGCAGCCATTTGGTCCTCTGCACAAAAGGGGGTCCTTTTTTACTATCTTTAGACTGCCCACATGGCATTCAGGACAAGAGGCACAATAGTCAGCTACCTCATTAATTGGTCCTGGCCCATAACCTTGAGTCGATATTTGCTCTAGGGTTTCCATCCTTTCCAAACCTTCTACGCCAGGAAACTCAGAAGCCGACTTTGGCACTTCAGGTTGCACTAATCCAGACACCATTGCTTGGCATTGTAGACCCCATGTCTGTTTTTCAGGTACTGCTATAAGCAGTATATTCCCTTTTGGTTTAGCTCTGGGGGGAACGAACATCTTCTCTGTGGCTTGTTCGTCACTTGATATACTGCTATCCGTACTTACTGTGATACCTTTTCTAGTAGTTTGTATGTCTTTTGCTGAACAGCTGGGTTTTTAAACCCACCTGCTCTGACTTCTGGGACAGTTGCTTGACCTTCTGGAGATGTGACCTGATTGCCAGCATTTGCGATAATGCCTTCCATAGAGGTGAACTCCATCTCCTCATCTGTGGCACTGTATTGAGCATGGTTCCTAACAAGGTCTGATTTGACCTTTGCAGCGATTTCGTGACCTCCTTTCTTTCAGAACCATCTACCTGCTTAATATTTTGTTTTGCCTCCACTTTGCATAGTAGGAGATTCTTCGGGAAGGAAAAAGGCTCAGCGAGGGACGTTCGGGTGATTTGTGGTCCCCGCAGCCACCTGGGTTCGACTGGCAGAAAGGACTGGACTGGTTGTTGCTATCTGGGGTTTAAAAATTTCCCGCCCACCTGCCCCATTCCCTCCTCCCCTTAAATGGGCCTAAGCCACTCCCACCTGGGTGCTGTCCTTTGCTTACAGTGGGTGATTGTCTGGTCCTACTGTCTGTCCCGTGTGGGGATTGAACTTGGGGAGGATTAATTCTTCCATACCTACTGTGTGGGTGTGGTCTAATCCTCTGGGGGTACAGATCTTTATAGCAGAACTTTCCTTGGCTGTCAGCTGTGGACTATAAAGTTTGTAGTCAATTGTAGTCACTAACCATTGGGGACTTGTGTTTATCTCATTGACTGCCCTTGTCTCGCTGCTTTACTAAGGGCTGCTCGCTTGAAAATTACTGTGTTGGGCTACAAGTGTGGAATTAGACAACCTAGCAGTACTCTATTCCTGGTGGTAGTGACGGCTACAGGTCTAATTGTCCTTTTTGCCTGCTCCTCTGTGCCCTCCATGTAGCCTAGGGGGGGTTTGGTTAGCCTTATCTCCTTCAGTTCTGCTGGGCCCTGGTTGAATATAGGTCTGACTCAGGTGTGCATGTAGTACTATAGGTCTGACTCAAGTGTGCATTTAGTGCTATGGGGGCCCTGAAGCATTCCAGGAGGGGGGTTGAGTCGGTCCCCATCTCTAACGCCCTCGCCGTTGGGCTGCTCCTGGTATTGTTCCTCCCTATTATCACTCTTGACTGTGCTCCCCACATGGGTCAGCTTGGGTTCTCACCAGGACTACTTGATGAGAAAGGCTTTACTTTCTCTAACCTAATAGCCGGAGACAGACAGCCTCCCTGGCCCATCTGCTGCCTTAACCTGCGGTGCTTCCTGTGCCCTGTCAAAGTGATCAGGTGTATCTGTTGCAGGCCATCCCTCTCCTCTCCTGTGGCTGGCAGTCATTGAATGGGCTGAAAATAGCTCATCATAATGTCCATAGCCTTCTGCCCAACCTGGCTGAACTCATTGCCTGGGTCACCCATTACAAGCCAGACATCCTAGGGATAACCGAATCCTGGCTTAAACCCTCGATCCCAGACTCTACTTGTGCACTTCCTGGCTTTGACTTCCTCAGGCAGGATCGTCCAGGAAAAAAGAGGGGGGGTGGTATTCTGGTTTACTACAGGAGCCACCTTAACCTGTCGGTGCTGGCCTGCCCTCAGCTAGAGCAGTCTTCCTGTGAGCTGCTGCACACTGTACTGCTACTTGGGAATGTAAAGAAACTGCACATCATATGTACCTATAATCCCCCCATGGGTGGTGTACTGGGCTTATCCTCCCTTCTTGAATCTGTTGGTCCCAGGACAGGAAATAATGAGGTAATAATCCTTGGGGATCTCAACTTAAACTGGCTTGGAGGCAGTGTCAAGCAGTATGAGACTCTGCTAGCTGGCTTCTCAATGTCCCAACTCATTCAGGAGCCCACCAGATGGTCGTCCACAGGTGGTAACAGCTCTCTCCTGGACTGGGTCCTGGCCAATAGGCCTGAGCGGATTAGCTCCTCAGGTACCCTCCTTGACTCCATCTCTGACCATGCCCCGGTGTACAGCATATGGAAGATCTCTGCCTCAAAGATCCCTCCCAAAATCATCCAGGTCAGGGACTTCTCCAGGTTTGACCCGGGGACTTTCCAGGAGGATCTCATGTTCCTTGACTGGTCTGCAGTGATGGATGCCCAGAATGCTTCCTCGGCAGTCTATCACTTCATTAGTATATTTGGGATGTTACAGGATAAGCATGCCCTTCTTGTCAGACGGAGGGTAAGGGGGCCTGTTACAAAATGGTTGCATGGGAGCCTCCTTGCTCTCATGAGGACTAGAGACAAATGTTAGGCCAATTTCAATGTCTTAATGGACCAGACCATATTCCAACATTACAGGAGGCTCAGGAATGAGTGCAAAAAGGCTATCAGGGCTGCCAAAAGTGACTTCTGTAAAGCTGCCTTGCAGACCTCAGCTAAGGACCCTAGGAACTTCTGGAGGAATATTAAAAACATAGTGAGTGGCTCCTCCTCCTGTGAGGCTCTGGACATGCTCATTGATGGTGCTAGCTGTAATAATCTGTGAAGCATCACAAATGCATTCAATGCTCACTTCTCAGACCTGTCCACATTCACCTCACCATTCTCCACTGGTCATGATAGTCCTGACCAAGTCCCTCTGCCTCAAATGGCACCTCCCCATCCTTCATTCTATTTCAAGGGGTGTGACGGCAAAAGAGATGCAGAGATTGCTCTCTGGTCTCTCACCCTTTTCTAGTGCTGGCCTTGATGGCATGGAACCAAAGCTTCTAAGCCTTGCCGCTGCCTACATTGCCTCCCCTGTGTCCCATATCATCAACCTATCCTTAGCCTCTGGGGTTATCCCAGACCTGTGGAAGGTGGCACGGGTTGTCCCTGTGCTCAAATAGGGCAACCCCAGGATCCTTGACAACTATCTTCCCATTGCCATTCTGCCTGCCATCAGCAAGCTCCTTGAGAAAGTTGTGGTGGGACAACTCTTGGATTATATCCACGTTCATGAGCTTCAGTCTGCCTCACAGTATGGCTTTCAAAAAGGGCACAGCACCACCTCTGCCCTGGTCTCTATCACTTCTGGGATAAGGGCTGCTATGGACCAGGGCAGACTCTCTGGGGGCGTCTTTATTGATCTCTCTAAAGCCTTTGACCTTGTTGACCATGCCTTGCTATGCTCTCAACTTAGGTCTTTGGGCTTGTCCTCTCCGGCACTGAGTTGGTTCTCCAACTACCTTCAAGGAAGGCAGCAACTGACCAGATATAGTAAGGTGCTCTCGGACGCCACCCCCGTGTCCTCAGGGTTCCCCAGGGGTCAGTCCTTGGGCCCCTGCTCTTTTACATATTCATCAACGACCTTCCCTCCTCGGTGGCCTCCTGCAGGGCTATCCTGTATGCTGATGACCTAGTTATCCTCACTCATTCCAAGGATATTGGGGTAATTAACCACCAACTGAGTGAGGGTTTCAGGAATGTCCAATCCTGGATAATGTCCCATAAGCTGGTCCTAAATCTTAAAAAGACCCAGGCTATGCTGTTCGGTTCCCTGGCCAAGTTAAAGGCCTCCCCTGTTCCGATGTGCATCTTGGGTATTGATGGTACTCCTGTTTTCACTACCAGTTCCGTCAAATACCTTGGAGTGACACTTGACCCTCAGCTTGATCTTGGTCACCACGTCCAAAATGTATGCGGAGCTGTTAGCTGGAAATTGTGTCTGGCTTACAGGGCAAAGAATAACCTTACTCCGGCTGCTCGCCTAGCACTGTCTAGAGGGGTGTTTCTACCATCCCTCTGTTATGGGTTCCTTTTGTTTGCCAATACCTTCAAGATCCACCTCTCTAGATGGACCGTTGCCTACAATAACATCTGCCGTTTTGCTCTAGGAGTCCCTTGTCTCACTCACCACTGTGATCCGTACAGTAAGCTCAACTGGCTGTCCCCACCCAATTATTTGAATTTTGTGGGCAGTTTCACTGGTAAGGTACTGGGTACTGGCACCCCACCCTGGACTGGTGGAGCTCCTTGTGCCAGCAGCCCCACTACCTACCCACTAAGGTCACTGGGCCCCGCTATCCTTAAGGTCCCTGCTACATGTACCAAAATGGGGGACAGGGACTTTGCGTCATGTGCCCCTAGATTGTGGAACTCCTTTCCTGTCCAGGTCCGGACCGCCCCTTCCCAGTCGGGCCTATGCATCTCCCTGTGGAACCACTTGAAGCTTGCATCAGTGTGTGACTGTCTTAAACCTCACTGATTAGCCCGGTCCTCTGCACAGTATTCTTGAGCGTTATCGTTGCATGTATCTTGCAAATGTGTAAACTCTGCATATATCTGTATATTTATTGCTGGTAACGTTGTGTCAGTTACTGTTGTAACCTGAGATATCATACTATGTATGTTATGCTTCTCCTGACATCAGTGCATCTGCCCTACTTATTTATTTAGCTTTTGTTAACCAGGTAAGTACATTAGACAAACACATGCCTATTTTCAGGTATGACCCGGGAGAGTACAGGAAATCACAGAACATGCAGAGTACAATTTGAAGCAAGTAGGGCAGATACACAGATGTCAGGAGAAGCATAACATACATAGTAAGATATCTCAGGTCACGACAGTAATCATAGTCAATATGCTAAGGTACAGCGTCACTGACACAATGTCACCAGCAATATACAGTATATATATACAGATATATACAAAATTTACACATTTGCAAGATACATGGAATGAATACACTCAAGTATACTGTGCAGAGGAATAGGCTAATCAGGGAGGGTTAAGACAGTCACATACTGACGAGAGCTTCAAGTGGTTCCACAGGGAGGTACGTAGGCCAGACTGGGAGGAGGTCCGGACCTGGACAGGAAAGGAGTTCCACAGTCTAGGAGCACATGACACAAAGTCCCTGTCCCCCATTTTGGTACGAGTAGGAGGGACCTTAAGGATAGCAGGGCCCAGTGACCTTAGGGGGTAGGTAGCGGTGCTGCTGGTACAAGGAGCTCTGCCAGTCCGGGGGGGGGGTGCCAGTACCCAGAACCTTACTAGTGAAACTGCCCACAACAAAATTCAAATAATTGGGCAGTGAGAGCCAGTTGAGCTTACTGTACAGATCACAGTGGTGAGTGAGATGAGGGACTCCAAGAGCAAAATGGCAGATGTTATTATAGGCAATGGTCCATCTAGAGAGGTGGATCTTGGAGGTATTGGCAAACAAAAGGAGCCCATAACAGAGGGATGGTAGAAACACCCCTCTAGACAGTGCTAGGCGAGCAGCCGGAGTAAGGTTATTCTTTGCCCTGTAAGCCAGACCCAATTTCCAGTTAACAGCTCTACACGCATTTTGGATATGCTGACCAAGATCGAGCTGAGGGTCAAGTGTCACCCCAAGGTATTTGACGGAATCAGTGGTGTGAGTAGGAGTGCCATCAATACCTGAGATGCACATAGGAACAGAGGAGGCCTTTAACTTGGCCAGGGAACCGAACAGCATGGCCTGGGTCTTTTTAAGATTTAGGACCAGCTTATGGGATGATATCCAGGAATGGACACTCCTGAAACCCTCACTCAGTTGGTGGTTAATGACCCCAATATCCTTTGAATGAGTGAGGATAACAAGGTCATCAGCATACAGGACAGCCCTGCAGGAGGCCACCGAGGAGGGAAGGTCGTTGATGATGATGGACTTTGATTTCCTGTACTCTCCCAGGTCGTACCTGAAAATAGGCATGTGTTTGTCTAGTGTACTTAACCTCGATAACAAAAGTTAAATAAATAAATTCTGCACTGGCTGTATTGCCTCCGCTAGATTTTCTAACGTTTCCTCATCGTCTGCTGAGACTCCACTTTTCTCTCAACCACTTTCAAGTCTTACAGAAAAAGTTCCCATGGTAACAGTATTTCCTCCTGTACTGCCCTGAAATTTTGTTTGTTTTGTTTGTTTTAATTCTGCCCTCTCTTGTTTTTATTGCTTTTCCTCAAATAGCTCATCTGGCAGCCATGAGCAGTTTAATTTCCACTTGTCTCTTATTTGGGTATTACCATTTCAGCCTTCCCCCTCTACTGTTTGTTCCAGTACCCTGAAAGATGACATCTGAACATCTCTTAACTCTTTGTTTTTGCAGTAGTTCCTCTTCTAGTACCCTGAGTATATCTATTTCTGTTGCTGACCTGACCATATAAACAACTGTTTGCCTGGGCATCTATATTTATTTTATTTTTATTTTTATTGTCTTTGGTAACCGGGTAAGGCCCACTAGGCACAATTCCCTGTTTTCAGGGGCGACCTGGAAGCACTGGGCGGTTAAGTGACTGGCTCAGAGTCGCACAGTATGCAAGTGGAGGTTGTGAGAATCAAACTCAGGTCTGCCCTGCTGGATGTATCAAGCTCGCTCACACCTCGTTCCTCTAACCTCTAGGCTATACTGCCAGCCCAATATTGAAACCACGCAGCTGGTGCTTGAATCTGGATCCTTAAAATCCCCTTCTATTATCTCAGAGAGAGTGGGGCTCCCACCCTTTTCTCTTGCCTTTTCTGCCTACAAAATTTCTGTGGCTTACCCTCGGTACCAAACAATTCCAGGTCAAACTCTGGGAAACAGAAGTATAGAATTTGATGGCAGATAAGGACTGCGTGGTCTACTCAGTCTGCCCATTTTTCCTGACCTAAGTATCACTGCAGACCCTACTTGATCTACAGGTCTTTCTCCCTTCCCCTTCCTTTCTACTAAGGTTCCCTTGTACCTGTCCCATGCATTCTTGTACCCTACCACTGTTTACACCTTACCACCTCTGCTGGAAGGCTGTTCCAGCAATCCATCATTCTTTCAGTGAAGTACTTCTTCACATCTCTCTTGAATCTACCCCCTCCAACTTCATAGCATGTCCTCTTGTTCTTAAGCACCTTTTTTCTGAAAAATACTTTCCTCATGTGCCTTATTTTTGTCCCGTGAGGTATTTAAAGATCTTCAGGGGTATCTCAGTCATCAGGTTACACCATAGAAACTTCACCGTCAGTGAATGGGAAATCCACACAGAAGATTTTCAGCCGTACAACTGGGTCCACCCACGCCGTCTACATCAACGTCATCTGACATCGACAACCCTATAAAGGTGCAGGTGGGCCCACGCCCTCCTCAGTTCTTTCCAGGCATCGATTTGCAAGCACAGTCTCTGCAGAAGAGCTGTCCCAGTGTTCATGCCTTTTTTCTCCACAACCCTCACAAATCTCTTTTCAGAGATTTAATGTTTTTTCTTTTATGTCAAGAGTTAAACGTTCAGCTTCTCTCTTATGTCACTGCCGCTGCGGAAAGAAGATTGCCTCCAATGAGCACTCTGTGTGTGTTTGCTGTCTTGGGCCTGATCACAACACCTTGGACTGTGAGCTCTGCCAACAGTTTAACCAAACCACCCTTAGGCGATGCAGAAAGGGTCTCCGTACCTTCTTGGAACAGCAGGTAGCCAGCTCTGAGCCAGGGTCCTCTGGAGCACCGATCAGCCAGTTGCCCTCTGGATCGAAGAGCTCCAAGGCTTCCCAGGTCAAAGACAGGTCCTGGGGGTGGGGGGGGGCCATAAAAAAGACTGGGATAGTGACCGCTCTGCCCAGCGGCCATCCCATTTCACATCAGCCTCTACTTCGGGGGGCTATTCATTGGCAGCAGCTGCCCCAATAAAGAGACCTGCTGTCCAGGTCCTGGTTCACTCCAGACTCATACCAACAGCCTCTCCGTCTGACTCTCAGGGCACTCGGCCATTGACCTCTGGGTCATTGGCCCCTCCTCCATTGATGGGCTTGTCGATGACTGCCTCAAGACCCGGCCCTTCACAGTCGCAGGCTATGGGCTTGTCGGCAGTGCAGTCGGGTCCAACAACATCAGTGCCATCAACCATGGACTTGAATGAAATTCTAGTCCGCTTCACTAATGTGATTGTCGCAACAGTTTGCGGCCTTTAACAGGCCTTCATTGCCAGCGCCTTCGCCGATGCCTTCATCGTTGACTCTTGTTTTGTTGGCCCTGGGAGCCAGCCTGAGGACCATCGATGGTGCATCTGATGCCAGACCTAGAAGAATAGGTCAGCGTCGAGAAGGAATACCACCCTGAGTTCATACTTCCAGATGAGGTAGAGGAGGTAGGCAAGGACGAGCAGTATTACACTTCAGATAAGTCTACTGCCTCCTCTGTCAGTGAAGAATCTGTCAAGCATACCCCAAAGTCCCCCTGCCTAAGGATGCTTCATTCTTCAACATTATGAAGTAACTATCTTCTACTGTGGGCTTTCGGACAGAGGAGGAGGATGCCACCAGGAAGGACCTGGCGGACTGCCTGGAGATTCTTGACTCTCCCCCAAAGATTATTCCCTCCCATGCTTCCAGCCCTCGGGAATGCTACCACGGCAGCCTGGCACAAACCAGATATGGTGCCAGCTATGCCCTGCAGAGCAGGTAAGCTCTACAGTGCCCTCAGATCATTCCTTAACGTGGCTGCCCAGGCTGAAACTGACTCAGTGGTCATCAAGGCAGCACATGACAGGTCTAAGGTGCCCCTGGACAAAGAATCCCGCAGAATAGATCTTTGGGGCACAAGGGGCATATGCTTTCTGTACTTTTGGCCTGAGGATAGCAAATGACCTGTCTCACATGATGAAATTCTAGAACACCAGTGCCAGAAAGGGCAAGACGACTGTCCAAGTCCTTCCTGATGGTGCCCAGAAACAGGAATTGCTCCAGTGCTTCCAAACTGCAGAGGATGTTGGGAGGCATCTTCTAAGAGCCATCTACTATTTATCTGATACTATTGCCAGGGCGATGGCCACTGGCATCTGCCTCCATAGGCATTCATGGCTCAGAGTTTCTGGGTTTGCTGCTGATGTGCAAAATAAGGTGCTGAATGCCCCTTTCAATGGCACTTAACTCTTTGGTCCGGATGTCCAGGACATCATAAACAATCTGCAGGCCTCAGGTATGGCCATTCAGTCCATCCATTCCCTCTACCACACTCAGCAGTGTGGTAGGGTGCACCCTACTTTTCATAAGCAAGTTAACAGACTAGGCTCCAGCTCCCGCCCTCAGGGCAAATGCAGAGCCCAGCCCTTCTTGCCTGCCTTCTCCCATACTGGAGTGTCAGCCAAGCATCCCAGGACTGAGGGTCCAGCCTCCTCTGCTGGCCCCGCCTCAGCTTGACTCCTTGCCAGACCACCCTCCTCTAGTTCAGGCACAGGAGGTGGTTGTCTGAAGTTGGTTCTCCCTCCATTCGACTCACTGGAGAACCCTAACATTTGACGCCTGTATCCTGCAGATCATAGAGTACTGTCATACTCTGGAGATCATTCAGCATCCTCCAGATACCCACCACCTCCCTCAAATTAACCCCCGGCTCATCTGTCTGTTCTTCAGGAGGAAGTGCAGTCCTGCGCAAGCAGGCAATAGAATTGGTGCCAAAGAGGCAGAGAAACCAGGGGTGCTATTCATGATTCTTCCTGATTCCCAAAAAGACCGGCGATCTGAGGCCAGTCTTGGATCTGAAAGTCTGCAGTCTTTATGTCCAGTACAAAAAGTTCCGAATGGTAACCATACCAGACCTGTTCCCCCTCCTCATGTCTGGTGACTGGCTTTGCTCACTGGACATGCAGAACGCCTCCTGGGGCCAGCATCTTACCTCCTCACAGGCGGTTTCTCCACTTGCTTTTCAGGGAGAATATTACCAGTTCAAGATATTGCCCTTTGCCTTATCTTCTGCGCCGTGTGTCTTTACCAGGTGCTTAGCAGTGGTCGTAGCAGCCCTCAGAAGAGAGGGACTGCATGTCTTTCTGTACCTGGTTGACTGGCTTCTCAAGGCCCCGTCCAGGGAATAACTGTTGTCCACTCTGGAGCGTACTCTAGCTTTTTCAGTTTCTGGGCATAACAGTCAATTTGCCCAAATCTGTGCTAGTTCCATCCCAAAGACTACAGTACATTGGGATGGTCCTGGGCTCTGGGCTGGGGAAGGCCTTCCTACTCACCCTACAGCAGGGCAGAATGCCTCCTATCCCAAGCACAGGAGGTCACCCAGAGTCAGTACATCCCTGCCAGGCTGTACCTGTGGCTTCTAGGACTTATGGCTGCAGCCATTCCTATGGTTCCACTAGCCAGACTCTACAAGGGCATGGACCCTCAGGGTGCTGTGGGATCAGTGGACGGTTGAGTTGACCAACTAGTCCTGGTCTCCTCCCCAATATGCAAGGTACTTCAGTGGTGAATGGTCCCCTCAAATCTCCTTCAAGGGGTCCCTTTCCAGCTTTCCTCCCTGAGTCCGATCCTAACCATGGATGCCTCAGGTCTGGGCTGGGGAGCCTACCTGGGTCCCTTCCAAACTCAGGGATCCTGGTCCCAGTGGGAAGCCACCCTGCATATCCGTGTTCTGTAGAGGAGAGCAATGTTCTATACCCTGCAGGCCTTCAAAGATCATCTGGCCCCAGGACAGCTGTTGGTGTAGTCAGACAATCTGAGCGTTGTCTACTATATCAACAAGCAGGGCAGGACTCACTTGTACCCCCCTTTGCAGGGAGACCATGAGAGTGTGATATTGGGCACTGGACCACAATCTTACGCTGTATGCCGTACACGTGCCTGGCGTTCTGAACACCCTGGCAAACAGCCCCAGCAAGACTCAGTCCAGCATTCATGAATGGGAGCTTCACTCATCCGTAGCAGAAGATCTGTTCGACATATTGGGTCATCCAGAGTTGGACCTTTTTGTGTCACCACACAGTGCAAAACTGCCCATTTTCTGCTCACTAGATCCAGGGCCTGGAGTTTTCTGGCGAAACTCATTGTCCTTCTCTTGGAGCAGGAGATTCCTATATGCATTCCCTCCATTCCCACTAATAGAGAGGGTGCTGATCAAATTGCTGATTGAAGTGGCCAGCATGATCCTGGTGGCTCCATTCTGGCCTTACCAGATATGGTTTCACTCTGCTTCATCAGCTGGCAGAGGAACCTCTGGTCCCTCTGCCTCTTTGTAGGAATCTGCTGACCCAGGATCGGGGGACCCTGGCCCATCCCAATCTGAAGTCCCTCCATCAGCATGCATGGCTCCCGAGGACGCAGCCATCAAGAGGTTTGGCATCTCCAGCAGGGTGGCAGATGTCCTAGTGGCTGCTTGCAAGCCCTCCACTCATGCCACTTATGCCATTGGGCTGCCAGACATTCCCTGGACCCCTTTACCTGCCCGGTGAAGCATGTCCTGGACTACCTGATCTCTTTGTTTGACTCAGGCCTTCAGTATTCCTCCCTCAAGGTTCACTTTTCGGCTGTTTCTGCCTGCCATGATTCCATGGGTGACTGCACTATTGGTAAATTGGACATCTCCCGTACCTTCCTCTGGGGCATCCTACATCTGAAATTCCCAATCCGCTCTCCTGTCCTGGTTTGGGACTTGAATTTTATTTTGGAAAAGTTGACCCTGTCTCCTTTGAAGCCAGTCGTGACTTGTGATTTGTACTTTCTGTCTTGGAAAGTGCTCTTTTTTTTTTTTAGTTACAATTATTTCTGCTTGAAGAATTTCAGAGCGTCGGGCCCTCTGGTGCGAGGAGCCTTATTTAATTTTTCACAAAGGAAGAGTGTCTTTGAGCACAGATCCTAAGATCTTGCTTCGAGAGGGCTCTTGCAGAAGGTAATAACCTTGAGGACTGCGTCCCCTGGCGCCAAGAGCACACGGAAACCTTAGCTAGCAGTATCTGGCAGGGGACCACCCACCCACGCAACTGATGTCAGCATGACACTATGTAGTGGGCAGTCCCCACGCCCACCTTCCAGTTCTTTCCTGCCATTGACCTGTGCATGTCTGACCTTGTGGAGATCATTACTGCAGTTAGACTGCCTTTTTTCAAATGAATATCTTTGTTTTCTTTATTGTTCCATGCCAAATTTGTGCATGTCTTCTCCATCTTCTGTCGAGTTGCATAAAAATAAGTGCAATTTGTTTGCAGTACGCAGCTCCTGTACAAGGATTCCCACTCCCTTTGCTGCTTCTGCTTGGGCCTGGAGCACAAGACTGAGGATTGTGAGGCCTGCCTGAACTTCAGCCAGGCCACACGGAAGTGCAGCCAGCAGGCCCTTGAGGCCCATCTGCTAAAAAAGATGGCCACGATAGAAAAAGAGCAGCAGAAGCTGAGAAGCACTTCATCCTCCCCTACAGACTCCCACAAGCACAAGAAGAAGCACAGGGACCAGGATAGGTCCCTCTCTCACCCTCGGTTGCCCTCGAGCCCCTAAGGTGATCAGCAACCCTCTTCTCAGGAAAACCGTTGCTGCTGCCAAGTCTGCCCCACCTTCCCAGGAGCAGCCCTTGGTTACCCTGCCGCCACTGGTCACAGTGGCCTCGGCCAAGTCCAAGGCCTCCACCACTCTTAGACTCATCTCCACCATGAGGTCTAAGCAGTTAGGCAGGGCTGATAAGCCGCTCATGGCCCCTCCCCCCCCCGGCGAATGCCCGGCCTGAGCTGATAAGTCAGGTACTAGTGACCCCAGTGTCTGCACAGCCAAGATAGATAAGCCGGTCGTCAGATCCTCCAATGACCGCCTGACCGACATGCTCATATCAGGTTCTGGCATGGGACCTGACAACGTCCAGCCAGACAAGAGCCAGATGCCAGTCTTGATGCAGCCTTCACTGCTTGGGTCTCCCCACCAGGTTACCCTTCCTCTCCCTACATGGAGCTTTCTCTGCCCTCCCCAGATCAGCGGGAGATGGGGGTCATCCATCTGCTGACATTATTGCTGGGTCATCTCTGGACCTCACATCTGACCTCCTGGGCAACCTTCTGGACCCCGCCCAGCCAGTGCCAATGCCGGGCTTGCCACCCATTGGTCCAGTGTCTGACTCTAATCTCACGGATCCTCCTGGGTCGAGTTTCAGGCCCCCTCCGCGTCTCCCATCAGGTCCTACAGCACTGCCATCAAGGCCTCTGTCAGGCTACCCTCTGTCCTGCTACCTGGCAGCTCATTACACATCAGGTTACCTTCTATCAGGCTACCATACAGGCTTTACGATGCCGGGGTATGCACCTACCTACTCCTTTCCAGGACCGGCATCCGACAGTATTCCTCCTAGGTCTCAGGAAGTTTCTCGTCCCGTTGTCAGGTCTTCAGAGTCCTCGAATTCAGAATCCGAGTCTGGGTCCTCCTCCTCCTCCTCAGTTTTGGGTTTTGAGACTCCCTCTCCAGAGGAGCCCAAGCCCAGGGAGTCCCTCAAATCACCCCAAAGGACCCTTTATTCGCAGACCTCCTGAAACAGATAGCTGAGGGCTATGAATGGAAGATCAACACATAGGATCCCAAGCATCAGAGACTAACTGAGCAGCTGGATATACAGGAGACAGCACCCGTCCTTACCCAGTCGTGGTTAGAGCTTTATGAAGATCTGGCTTCTACCATTTGGACGATGCCTTCCTCCATCCCTGCAGTGGCAAAAAAATGCCAGCAGGACACCAGTGTGTAAGGATCTCCTCAGTGTCCACTCAAAGGCAGACTCAGTGGTCATTATGGTGGCTCATGACCGATCCACAAAGCCGAGACACATGAGCACCTCCCCTCCTGACAAGGAGTCAAGGCAGCTGGACCAGTTTAGGAGGAAATTCAATTCTTCTTCCACACTGGCTAATGCACACTCTTATATATGTGGCGCACATGCTCATCTACCAGCAGTCTCTGTTTCTTCAACTGGAGCCTGTCATTGATGCCATGCCGGACTCTGAGTCCAAGACCACTATGGCAGACGCCATCAGTTCCGCTATGGTCGCCTGTCGCCACTCACTGAGGACAACATATGATGCTGTGGACTTTTGGCCAGGGGCACCACTACAGCAGTCTGCCTCGGGAGATATTCCTGGCTAAGGGTGTCAGGCTTGGCACCTGATGTACAGGTGGCCATTCAGGATGCCCCCTTCTGAGGTTCTGTCCTCTTCGGGGGCGATGTCCAGGACATCATCACTAGTCTTCAGGACAAAGGCAGAGCCTTACAGTTGGTCCATACTATGTACCACCCCAAGTTTAAGGCCAAACAGCCATTTTGTTGCCATACCAGGTGGCGGACGAAACAGCAGCAAACAGCCAGACACCAGACCAAATGTCGGGCAACTTCAGCCGCAGTTACCCCTCCATGCAAAGCTCAGAGAGCTTTAGGGGCGGCTTTCCCAAACCCTTCCTCCGCCTCTTGACTCGAGGACTGCCCCCCCTCCTTTTCTGTTGGGGGAGCCGGTGGGTGGAAGTTTCACCAGTCACTTGCCAGGGTGGGAGGCCGTCACCACACATTTGTGGGTCCTTCAGCTGGTGAGTCAAGGCCACACAGAACTTCTGGAGAGACCCCTGATCAAACCTCCGGGAGTATCTCACTATCCAGGAGCGTACATTCCCCTCATAAGGGAGAAAATTGAGACCCTTCTGCAAAAAAGATAACATAGAGCCAGTTCTAGCAAACCAGGTAGGAAAGTATTTCTTCCTGATGCCAAAAAAGATGGGAGAGTTGCGTCCATTTCTGTACCTCAGCACTCTAAACCGATACATAGAGTACAAACGGTTCTGTATGCTGACTCTCCTAGTTCTGCTGCCCCTCCTGCACAAGGGACAGTGGCTCTGTGCCCTGGACATGCAGGATGCCTACCTGCATATTCTGGTTATTCAGGCCCATCGTCGCTACCTCAGGTTCTCCTTTCAGGGGGAACAGTACCAGTTCAAGGCCCTCCTCTTCAGCCTGTCCTCAGCACCCCGGGTTTTTACCAAGTGTCTTGCGGTAGTGGCGGTAACCCTGAGATGCCAGGGCCACTATGAGTTCCCCTACCTTAACAACTGGCTTCTGTCAGCTTCTTCGAGGCAGCAACTGGAACTTTACCTTTCCGCTACCCAGGCCTTTTTCACATAAGTGGGGATTACAGTCAGCTACCTCAAGTCCCAACTTGTCCCCTCCCAGCATCTCCAATTTATTGGAACGGTGCTGGATGTGGTCCAGGGCATGGCCTTCCTCCCTCAGAACAGGGCAAAACCTTACAGAAGAATGCTTGCCTGATAGCTTCCAGCAGATGGGTTTCAGCCAGGTCGGTTCTTCGGCTCCTTGGCCTTATGGCAGCGGCCATCCCCACTGTCCCTCTGGCCAGGCTTCATATGTGTATTTCACGGTGGACACTCAGAGTGCAATGGGATCAGAGGTCGGACGACCTAGACCACGTGGTCATGGTCTCCAGTTTGATGCAGTGGGACCTCCTGTGGTGGCAGGATCTCAGCAACCTTGGGGTCCCTTCCAGTCCCCCCATCCAGACCCTGATTACGGATACTGCAGGGGTGGGTTGGGGGCTTATCTGGAGACCCACAGGACTCAAGGCTATGGTCTCAGCCAGAAATCTCCCTAAACATAAATGTATTGGCGATGAGGGCAGTGCCGTATGCTCTTCAAGCCTTCCAGCACCTGCTGTGCCAGGCCCACTACTAGTCCAGTCAGACAATATGTGTGTAGTCTGGTACCTCAGTAAGCAAGGGGGCACTCACTCATATCCCCTCTGCAGGGAGGTGTTGAGGGTGTGCAATTGGGCAATTCTGCATCAAATTAAGCTCACAGAGGTTCACATTCCAGCCATGCAAAATATCCTAGTGGACAGTCTCGGCCGCACCAGGGTACGAGCCCACGAATGGGAGCTCAAGCAAGTAGTGGGTGAAGATATATTCGACCTATGGGGTTGTCCAGACCTGGATCTGTTCACCTCCCTGTACAACACAAAACCACCCAGGTTTTGCTCTCTCGCTCCCAGGCATGGTGTTTTTTGGCAAGACATGCTATCTCAGCTGGACAGGGAGGTTTTTGTAGGTCTTCCCTCCCTTTCCAGCAGCCTCCTTCTTGCCATTTCAAGATGTCGGCCATGCTGGGCTAGCCATCGGGAGCAGCAGAACAGTTTTAGTTTATTTTTTTTTCATTTATTTGTGCCTGAGCCTATATTTGTTTTATTTGTGCTTGTTCTATTTGTTTATTCCGTTAGAGTTTTGTTATTCGTTTTAATTTTTATTTAGATTAGTGGTAGCTAGATAGGCCGGTTAAGTGAGGAAGCCAGGTTAGGTGCTTTTTTTGGGTTCAGTGAGGATATAGAACGAAGTCACTAATCTATTATACTTCTCGTTTAGTGACTCCAGTGTTTTAATTTTAAATTCTGTAACATATCTTCATTACACTGAACAGTAGTCCTTAATCTGGCTTGTTTGTAAGATCAGAGCTGAAGCTTTCTCACCTGCCTGGATTGCTTTGGAAGTCCAGGTTGGGGAAGTGAGAAGGAAAGAGGTCCGGAGTCTGGGCTAAGTCAAAGAAGGCGAAAAACTGACTCCCAGAGGAACCATCTAAGCAGAAGCCTGGTGTGCTGAATGTCGGTGGAAGAACTTGCAGGATGGACTGGAACTGGAAATTATTTTTTTTATTTCTTTTTCGATGAGGGACCAAGGAGTCCCGAAGCTTGGGACTCACTGTTTTCTTTGGGGCCTATTGGTGGCAGTGTGGTGGGGGGTCTTTTCAGTCTGCCTGGTGGGTGGCCGCTGGGTCCGTGAACACGCAGGAGCCCAGGGACTAGGTCCGGTAAAGAGTGGGCAAATTGTCCCTGGTATCTCCTAAGCTGCCTAGGGAGTTGGCCAGTGGGCTGACACCGCCCAGGAGCTGTAGCTGTGGACATGGGAGTCTGTGACTGTGACCTCCCAGGGAAGTGCTGTTGGGACTCCCTTGTATTCTACTCAAATTGGTGCTTCTGCTTGGGTCTTCTGTTGACAGCTGTGAAGACTGTCATTCAGAGGAGCCAAATTAAGAGAATATCTGGCATGAAGGAGACCCCTTGAATCCCCCGAATATACCGAAGGCGGACATTGGAGAAGGACTTCCTTGACCTACAAGAGATGGTCAGAACTTCTTTTCTTTTGTTTTGGACCACACTGCATTTCATGGGCAGTGAGAGTGCCTGTTTAGACTGTGGAATCCCTGATTAATTCCGTGGACTTTCCCCTGCCTATGTGAGAGGCAGTGCTGGTGAAAGACTTTTCTGGCTGTTTTCTGGAGAGGTGGGAGCTCTTCGGGCCCATAACTCTAAAACTCAGAGACTTTTAGTGACTGCCCTTTGTTGTTTAATATCTTTACCTGCTGCCATGAAAGATCCTTTACATTTTTACATTGCTAGTTTGGGTTTTGGTGGGGGGGGGTATTTGTAGTTTGAGTTTATAAATTGTTTAATTTGTGGGCCTAGTTATTGGTGTGTATGGTTTGTGTGTGTGTGTGGTGAGTGAGATTAGTAGTGCTGTTTGTGTGATTGTTTTTAGTGGGTGTAGTATTGATTTGCGTGATTGGTTGTTGCATGATATTGTTTATTGTTAGTGGTGGATTGTCTGCTGCTGCTGTTTTGTGATGTGTTTGGATGGCAAAAAGACGGTCAGGTGCTATTCCCCCTCCAGGCTCAGGGACCTCAGCCCTTTTGATTGTCCCCCTTTGTCAGCTTAGGCATATAGGAGATGCCATGCCTCAGGGGTAATCAGGAGAAGGAAAAAGGTGGGGAGCTGAGACTGGTGGCGGAATGGAGGGGTGTCGATGGATTGGGGTAGTGGGGACAAGGAGATGCCCTGGGGAAAAATGGGACCAGGAAAGGGGTCCTCCCTGCCTGGTTCCTATGCCCAAGGGCTCTGTTGTGTGCAGGCAAGTGGCACAGTCTTCCTCAACTACTCATCCTTCTTAGGCGGTGTTATGTAATGCCAGGTCTGTTAAGAACAAGACTGCTATGATATCAGATTTTGTTGGGACATCTGACCTGGCGTGCATCACCGAGACCTGGCTGGATGAGAATGTGGGCCCAGTATTAGCCTCAGCAGTTCCAGCAGTGTACTCGGTGATACACTGCCCGAGAATTTATCATAGGGGCAGGGGTGTAGCCATCTGTTTTAGATCAGAACTGGGCCTTATGGATGTGGCAGTGGGTCCACCAGATCCTTTTGAGTGTATCGTGGGTACAGGTGTGGGGTGCGGGGTACTGCTCATCTACCGTCCACCCAGAGATGGGAAAGAATTCCTGCAGGAAGTCATGGACTTTGTTGTCGATGTGGTATTGGGATCCCCCAGATGGCTGATTCTGAGGGATTTCAATACCTGGGTTAACGATGAACTCTCGCATTTTGGTCAGGACTTCCACCAACTTATGACTTCATGGGCCTCACACAGGTAGTTACCTCCTCAACCCACATTTGTGGTCAGTCATTGGACCTGGTGTTCCTCCTGGGGATGGAGATCTCTGACTTGGTGATGGAACCAGTCGGGTGGTCCGACCATCTCACCATAGGATTCAGTTTCATGGCTTCTCCTAATAGGCCTGCCCCTATGGAGATGGTCCGGTACCACCCTTTAAGGGGTGTGACCCCAGAGGGCCTAATGGCGGTGCTTGACCTATCGAGTTTGCAGAGTGAATGCATGGATCCAGGGGATCTGGTACTTGTCTATAACAAGGCAGTAGCAGAGTCCCTGGATTCCATTGCTCCTGTTCTTGTTCGTCCCCTCACTCTTCACCCAAGATTTCCATGGTTTAATGGGACCTTGAAGGAGTTTAAGAAAGTGGGTCGAAGGCTAGAGAGGGCTTGGCTGAAAACGGGCTTGGAAGCCGACAGGCTTAGATCGATAGACCATTATACAGTCTATCAATTGACAATCACCCATAAGAAGGCAGAATTCCTGTCCTGGGAGACTGCTGCTGCGCAAAATCGACCAGCTCAGCTCTTTCAGACTGTTGACAGATTGTGCAATCCAATCTGTCTTCAGCCAAGGGGAGACTTTTCACAAGAGAAGTGTGATGAGTTTGCTCTGTTTTTCGCAGATAAGGTTGCCACCACCAGGTCCAGGATCGGTCAAGCCCCCTGTAATGGGTGTTGTGGAGGTCAGCAGGAGATTGCGAGCAGCCGGTTTGCTTGATCTGACTTCAGCCAGCCAGAATTCATGGACATCGTGTGGATTGTCCAGACTTTGCCGCCAACCAGCTGTAGTTTGAACCTGGGCCCAATGCAATTTCTTGTGGGATGTGTTGATGAAATCGGCCAGGTCCTGGCCGAGATAGTTTGGAGTTCATTGAAGAGGGGGGTCATTCCTGATCCCCTAAAGGAGGCGGCTGTACGACTGCTCCTGAAAAAGCCCTCCCTTGATCCAGACTGTACATCTAACTACAGACCTGTCTCTAACCTGCCTTTTGTGGGCAAGGTTATTGAGAAGGTGGTTGTGCTGCAGCTGAATGATCATCTTTGTACCTATGATGTCTATGATTCTCTCCAGTCCCCATTCAGGAAGAGGCATAGCACTGAGATGGCCCTTGTTCGGGTGCTAAGTGATCTAACAGTGAGAGATCAGAGGACTCGTACCATCTTGGTCCTACTTGATCTCTCTGCAGCATTTGACACTGTGGACCATGGTGTGCAATTGGAGTGCCTGCGGTTCATCTGTGAACTGTCAGGTATGGTCCTCGGGTAGTTTCGATCATTCCTTGAGGGTAGGACTCAGAGACTGGTCACTGGGATTTATTCCTCTGATGCTCTCCCCTTATCGTTCTGCAGGGCTCCATTTTGTCACTCATGTTGTTTGCAGTGTACATGCTGCCATTGTGGGACATTAATAGGTGGTACAGTCTGAGTTTTCACTGCTATGCAAATGATACTCAGCTCTACATGTCCTTTGTACCCGAACAGGATGATGTCATCTTGGTGTTTTAACAACTGCCTCTCCGAGATCCAGGACTGGATGAGTGCCAGCTGGCTGAGGTTGAACCCAGCTAAAACCGAGGTGCTGGTTGTGGACACAGATCATCGGGAGTTGGGTTTGTTGGCTGGTCAACCTTCTGGGCTTTGGCTTGGGGTGTTCAGCTGGCTACCTCAGATCAGATGCATAACCTAGGCATTATATTTGACAATGGTCTGACCCTGAAATCGCAGATGTCAGCCATTGTCAAGACCTTGTTTTACCATCTGAGGAATATCACCCACGTGAAACACCTGGTTCCTCCCGATCTTTCAACATTGGTCCACACCTTCATGACCTCCCGCCTTGACTACTGCAATGCCCTGTACCTAGGCTACCGGGAGTTGATATCCGCCACTTACACCTAGTGCAGAATGCAGTGGCCAGGCTGGTGACTGGTACTTCTAGGACTAGCCACATTACGCCTGTGCTCCGCAGACTGCACTGGCTGCCAGTACAGTAGCAGATCACCTTCGAAGTTGGCTTGCTGACCTATAAAGCCCTACACGAACAAGGACCCCACTACCTGCAAGATCTTCTTTGTCCCTACTGCTCTTCCCACCCACTCTGCTCCACCGACGAGGGATTGCTAGAGATTCCCAGGGTGTGCCTGAAGACATCTGGGGCCCGATCCTTTGCGTTTGCAACCCCTACCCTGTGGAATTCTCTACCTTGTCGGGTAAGAGAGTGCCTGACCATCCAGAGCTTTAAATCCATCCTCAAAACTTAATTGTTTAGCCTAGCATTCCTGGATGAGCTCAATTGATGGGATAATGTTGTTATATAGTGCTGCTGTAAATTATAAATGTAGGATTTTGTGAATTCTAGTTCCCGTGCCCCTCTGTCATAATCTCCTGACTCAGAAGAGAGGCACACTGGTTCTTCCAGGTCTGAAGTCCCTTCACCTTCACACATGGCACCTTCTCACATAGCTACTTCATGCTTTGGAGTCTCATCTAGAGTAGCTCAAGTCCTTCTGGAGGCTAGAAAGCCTTCCACAAGGATGACCTATGCTATGAAATGGAAGTGTTTCTCCATTTGGGCCACTTTGAAGGGTTGGGACCCTTTCTTGTACCCCATTCCTCAGGTCATGGAGTACTTGCTGTACCTCTCTGCCCTGGGCCAGAGGTACTCTTTGCTGAAGGTTCACCTGTCTGCTGTCTTTGCCTACCACACCTTGGTGGAGGGCAAATCTGTGGCTCAGCTGGAGGTCTCCAAAACCTTTCTGAAAGAGATCCGCCACTTGAAACCCCTGGTGTGCAGTCCAGCGCCACCTTGGGATCTAAATGTTATTTTAGAGAACTTACCCTGCCTCCTTTTAAACCAGCTGGCAGTTGTGATATACGCTGTTTATCTTGGAAAGCGCGCTTTTTAGTTTCCAGTACTTCCACTGGAAGGATTTCTGAGCTTCAGGCCCTGTCGTGTAAGGATCCTTATTTGATTTTTCACAGAGACCAGGTGGCTCTGCGTACCAATCCTTACTTTTTACCAAAAGTGGTTTCTGAGTTCACGTTGAATCAGTCATATTCAACTGCTGGTGTATTACCAGGGTTCGACCTTAACATTGTTTTACTAGCCCTGAACCTAGTGCAAATTGGCCAGGGCTAGTGCAGCTAACCCTCTACTTGTCCGTCTTGACCAGTGCAGTTTTTTCATGGCTGTTAATGAAGTTGAAAAAGTCCCTACTTTAGCAGGCTGTAGTCCTTTTGCTAATCTCCCTTAGTGTTCCAGGTGGCCTGGTGTGATTAGCAGCTCATTAAGAGCTGCAATTATCTGGCAGTTTAAGAGGGGGATCCAACAAAAAACTCAATGTGAGTTGTTATCACTCAATTGTTAGGACAGTCAACTAGTGTGAATGCTGTGATTAAGGGCAGAGTGGTTAAGTCACTAGCTTCTAGTTTGCTGAACTTGTTTTTGATTTGTCCCACAATATTAACACCAGTGTGCCTCATTTCCCAACCTTTTGAGTGCCTGTATCCAACACTGCAGTGACAGAATGCTATCATGTATATTCTGTTTGCCCAGCCAGGTGATCTGTCCATGCTATACTTTCTCTGAACACCACTGCAGACAAGGCTCTGAAGTGGCCATCCACAGACCAATAGCTGCCATTACTGACTGGTGTAGGGGTTCACAACTCCTCTTAATGGATCACAGTTGTCAATGCCATCAATGCAGTACCACCCACCATGTCATTTCATCCTAAAAACAATGCTTTGGAGCATGTATGATACAAAGCAAAACCTTAGTGAAAAATATAATTTGAAAGGTTAAAAAAAGGTATTCCTGGTGTGCATAGATTATCCTGTATAGAAAGAGAGGTAGTACAGCATCATGCCTGTATACTGCTCTCCTTTGACTGATGAAAGGACACTGTTATGAAACATCTGTTTTTGTCAGGGCACAGCATGTTAAATCAAAATTTTTGTGCCTGGTGTATATATAAACAGATATGTCAATGTTTCTTACATCCCAAGCCCCCTGTGTTTGTTTAACTCTCTCCAAAGAAATCCTAGAACTTTCCCTGGCTCACTTCACAGTGTAAGAAAACTTTCAGAAGTGCAGGTCTGGTTAATCACAGGGTAGGGGTGAGAGTGTCTTTCTCTGCCTGATTCTGTACATTGCCCTGCAGATCAGGGTGGGACTGTGGTGTGGTGCATGATGATGTTGGCTATTGCGTGTGCAGAGCTAGAACTTCCTGATTGAACATTAAAAAACAATGGGGGTACACACTGCATGTGACTGGACTCCAGTCTTTTTTTTTTTTTTTTTTTGCTGGGGCAGGAAGCAATGTGGGAGCAGGATAAATGTGCAATAATAAGTATTTCTTGGCTTGCGTTTTTCCTGTATAACCGATCAAAATTGACCATTATTATTGTGGGCTAGTGCAACCATCTGTGGGCTAGTGCAATTTGTAATCAACTTGTCCTGCTGGCTAGTGCAAAAAAAAAAGTTAAGGTTGACCCCTGTGTATTACCCTGAATATTCCAATCAGGGGGAGGCAATTCTGCATACCTTGGATGTTCACATAATTTTGCATTACTACACTAACCATACAAAGTCTGTCCGAAAATCAGATGAGTTTTTTGTTTCTTTTGCACCCAAAAGAGAGGGTGCAGCAGTTTCCAAACAGTGTTTATCCAAGTGGTTGACAAACTATATTGTGTTCTGTTACCAGAAGTATGATAAAACCCTCCCGGGGAAGGTTAAGGGGCATTTTACTAGAGGCATGGCTGCTTCTACTGCTTGTTTTAGAAATGTGTCTGCCGAGGACATCTGTGCGGTGGCCACTTCGAGCTCCGTCCACACTTTCACCAAGCATTACAGTCTGGATATTGCCTCTAGGCACAGGGCTGGCTTTGATCTATCTGTCCTCCAAGGCCTTCTGTCCTAAACTCTCTGCCTTTCTGCAGACCTTTCCTGTCTCCCGTGTTTCAGTTCCTTCTGACTCGCACTGCTTGGGACTCCGTTCTTAAGGTTATTACCTACTCTAAGAGCCCTCTCGAAGTAAGATAGTACAGTTACGTAAGAACTTACCGAACAGTAGATCTCAGAGAGAGGCTTCTGCAGTAGGTAACCTTTTCCCCTCCCTCCTTCCCCCAACTTCTGCTGCTCTTCCTCTCTGAGCTAATTTTGGCTCCAGGAGCCTTTTTTTCCATTCTCCTGTCACTCTGTTTGGAGTCTCCTGTGGGAGAACTGGAAGGCGGGCATGGGCACCACCCCCTATATAGTTTCACGCTGACGTCGGTCAAGTGACGTCAGGTGGGTGGTCCCCTGCCAGATACTGCTAGCTAAGGTTTCTGTGTGATCCTGATGCCAGGGAGCGTAGTTCTCAAGGTCATTTGAAAAAGAAACTTGCAAACTCTGCTTATCTTGGAAGTAACCTCGTAAGTGTTTGAATACTGCATTCTGGTTGTCCCTTGGGGGTAGCTGGATTGACTACTAGGATTTTGGGACAGAAACTATTTTTAAATAATTTACTGGTGCGTAGGAGTTTGTGATAGTTAAACTCTTTTTAACAGAGTTACTGGGGTTAAGGATTGGCCACAGAAAAACCTGCAGTGTGAAACAGGAAAAGACAGTCTTTCAAGCAACAGAGGGTGGTGGATCTAGGTTTACGCTTTGTTTGTTACAATTCTTAAGATTTTCAGTGCAGGAAGAGTTTAAAGCACAGCTGACTTATTTTGGGGCTGACAGCTCTCAGAGCACAAACCACCAGGCCTGTTTTGGGGCTGGGAAGGTTACCTGTGTCTGACTTGGATGTGTGGATTTTCTCTGTTTGATTAGCAGGGTATTTCTCTATCAAATTGTTGTGTAGGGCATCTTGCTGACAGGAAGGCACTCATTGCAGCAGTGGGTCAGAGCTTTTAGCTGATTGTTTTGCAAGGGCACAGTTTAGGCCCAACCCTTCCCACCCTCACCCCACCCACCCCTGGAAATAGTTCCTTTATACCTGGGGTTCTGACATCATTTTCTCAAGAGTGCAAGGTACATGTCACTGTCATATCCTCTCTAGCACACTGCACTGACAATATAAGCATACACATTGTATATTATAAATATATATTTCTATATTACAAACCAATCACACACAAAAAAAAAACAAAAACAAATATGGGGAGTAGTGCAATGTAATGGCTGTGGGGCAGCAGTCTTCCGGGAGTCTTTCTGGAGGCTGAGATGCTGCCCTATTTGCAGACAACTCTCTGCCCTGAGGGAGGAAGTTGCCCGTCTTCAGGCCACACTGGACAGTAGTACGGGGACCTTCCCCCAGGCCACACTGGACAGTAGGAAGGGAACCTCCCCCATCCAGGGAGCACCACAGCCACCACCACTACCTCAGAGGTTGCGAAGAAAACACAGCAGTTGGACCACAGTGGGCTCAGGAAGGGTGAGTATGGTGGAACGGAGGCACACCCAGTCAGTTGTTCCACTCCACAATCCATACACCATTCTGGGGGAGCATAGCTCCCCTATGGATGCACCCACAGAGGAGACTAAGGAGGCTGAGGACAGCTGTCACAAGGGAGGCCCACAGGAAGGAGGCAGAGGACACCACAAGGAAAGGAAGCAGCTCCTGGTGGGGGACTCAGTTATTAGGGGGATAGAACTGGGAGGAGCTGGGAAAACTGAAGTAAGGTGCCTGCCTGGTGCCATGGCTTGGAGGGACAGGAAGCGCATCCTCAGGATCACGACAACATGCAAGGGATTCTGAGCTGGACGAATTGTCCACCTAGGGACAAATGACTTGGCTCATCATGAGGTTAGAGCAGTGCAGGAGGACATTGCAGAGTTGGGAGGGGCCTAAGACAAGTAGCACACACAGCATCCTTCTCAGAGGTGCTGCCTGTCAAAGGCATGGGTGAGGCAAGGGTAATTGGCACCATGCAGTTTAATGAATGGTTGAAAATGGTGCGGAGCACAGGGTTTGGCTTCATTGGGGACTGGGGTTCCACCTGGAGGACACCAGCCTATACTGGCAGGATGGTCTGCATCTGTCCAGGAAGGAACAAGTCTTTTAAGCAATCGGTTTAAATGCTTCATTGGCAAGCTTTTAAACTAGTCAAAGGAGGAGGCACTGACAAGCAGCAGAAAAATCCTAGCCTCTCCCTACAAAACAGGGTACTAAATGAGAAAAAGACCAAGGTAGAACGGTCAGTGGGGGATGCTGCAACAGAAGGTAAAGCCATCAAAAAATGGAGAGCAATGAGTACCAATGCCAGTAGTCTAGGTAACAAGCTTCCTGAATTAGTGGCCTTGATGGAGGAGGAACATCTGGATATCGTGGCAGTCACAGAAACATGGTACACACAAAACCATGACTGGAACGTAAACATACCAGGATACACTATCTACAGGAGGGACAGGGAGGGTAAAAGAGGAGGAGTAGCTCTTTACATAAGGGAAGGAATAAAAGCAACAGAACAAAAGGGTAAACAGGGAGGAGAAGAAGCACTGTGGGTAAATTTGGAGACAGGATAGGCACCACAATCCGCACAGGATTGTATACAGACCCTCTTCTCGGGGAGGAAATGGACAAGGAAATGATAGAAAGTATACTTAGAATGGCAGAAAAGGGAGATATTGCTGATGGGTGATCTGAATATGCCAGATGTTAACTGGAGTGCAGTTGCAGCTGCCACTTGAAGAGTGCAGTTATTCTAGATGCCCTACAGGGGTATGCCTTAGACAACTAGTACTGGAGCCCACTCGAGGGAGCAATATTAGACTTGATACTCTCAAATGGAGATGGAGAGGATCACAGATGTAGAAGTGAGTAGCCATCTGGGAACTAGCGACCATCGAACAGTATGGTTCACAATAAACACAGCAATAGAGTCAAGCCATACAAAGACAAAAGTACTGGACTTTAGGAGGCTGACTTTGCCAAAATGGGTGAGTGCCTAAGGAATGCACTAGCAAATGGGCAGGAAGGAGGGGTGGAAGAACAATGGGGAATAATAAAAACTGCCATCACAGAGGTAACGAGCCTTTGTGTGAAGCAAATAAACAAAACAAGACGATGTAAGAAACCACTATGGTTCTCAAAGGAAGTGGCAGTGAAGGTTCAAGAGAAAAAGAAAGCATTCAGGAAGTACAAGAAACATAGAAACATAGACTATGATGGCAGATAAGGACCGCAAGGCCCATCTAGTCTGCCCATTTCCCTACCTACAGGATAGGCCGCAGATCCTAGTTAACCAACAGCCTATATCTTCCTGCCCCCCACAAGAATTGCCTTATGTCTGTCCCATGCATTCTTGAATTCTCCCACAGTTTTAGACCCCACAACTTCCTCAGGAAGGCTGTTCCATGCATCCACTACCCTCTCTGTGAAATAATACTTCCTCACATTGCCCTGGAACCGCCCTCCTTCTATCTTTAAATTGTGTCCCTTGTTCTTGCAAGTCTTTTTTCTGAAAGATGCTACCCTCTTGGACTTTGTTGATTCCCTTGAGGTACTTGAAGGTTTCTATCATGTCCCCTCCCTTCTTTCCTCAAGGGTATACATATTAAGCTCCTTTAGTCTCTCCTCATACGGCTTCTTTGCAGGCCCTGCACCATTTTAGTTGCCCTCCTCTGGACTGCCTCTATCCTGTCTATGTCCTTGCGGAGATGGGGTCTCCAGAACTGGACACAGTATTCAGATGGGGTCTCACCAACTGTCTGTACAGAGGATAACAACTTCCTGTTTCTGCTGCTGATGCCTCTCCTATACATCCCAGTATACCCCGGCCTCCCTACTGCCTTCTCACATTGCTTGCTAACCTTAAGGTCATCTGATATGATTACCCCCAGGTCCCTTTCCTGTTTTGTTGTTGTTACTACCTCCCCACCCATTGTGTATTCTTCCCCTGGGTTCTTGTTTCTCAGGTGCATTATTTTGCACTTTTGGCATTGAATCCTAGCTGCCATCGTCTGACCATTCCTCCAACCTTGCCAAGTCCCTTTTCATCCTTTCCACGCCTCCTTGTGTATCAACCCTGTTGCAGATCTTTGTGTCATCTGCAAAAGGCATACTTTCCTTCAGTCCCTCTGCAGTGTCACTGATGAAGACATTAAAAGGACTGGACCCAATACTGAACCCTGCGGTGCCCCACTAGTAACCACCCTTTTCTTCAGAGTGGACTCCATTTACAATTATCTTCTGTGTCCTGTTGTCAGCCAATGTTTTAAGGCTACCACCCTGGGACCCACTCCCAGGCTGGTTAATTTGACTAATAATCTTTGTGTGGGACTGTGTCAAATGCCTTGCTAAAGTCTAGGTAGGCCATGTCCACAGCCCTCCCTGGTCTACTACTTTGGTCACCCAGTCAAAGAAATCTATTAGATCTCGTCTGACATGACCTTTCCGCTGTGAACCCATGCTGCCTTGGATCCTGTGCTCCACTGACCTCTAGGTACTCAACTATTCTTTCCTTCAGAGTGACTCCATCACTTTCCCTACCACAGAGGTCAGACTGACAGGTCTGTAGTTTCCTGCCTCTGTCTTGGTCCCACTTTTGTGAGGGAATCACATCTGCCTTCCTCCAGTCCTCGGGTACACACCATCCTCCCATGATTTATTTAAAAGAGTAGCCAGTGGTTTCACTAGTTCCTTCCTTAATTCTTTTAGAATTCTGGGGTGAATTCCATCAGGACCCATTGCTTTGTCCACCTTCAGTTTTAGGAGTTCTTGCAGAACCCTTTCTTCTGTGAAAGGACTGGGATCGACCCCCCTATCAAGAGTGCTTCTGTTAATTGGATTAGGCACTTCCCCCTCCTCTTTTGTGAATACTGAGCAGAAATATTCATTCAGTATTCCTGCTTTTTCACTGTCCCCCTCTGCCCACCCACTGTTCATTCTATTCAGCCTCACTATCCCTCCCTTTGTCTTTCTACGCTCGCTTATGTATCTATAAAAGGTATAAAAGGAATCGCAGAAGGAGCAGGACAGAGAACTGTATCAGTTAAAGCAAAAGGAGGCTGGGAAGGCAGTCAGAACAGCAAAGGCCCAAACCGAGGAAAAGATAGCCAACTCAGTTAAGAAGGGGGATAAAACCTTTTATAGGTACATCAGGAAGCGAAGGAAGACCAAGGGAGGGATAGTGAGGCTTAATAAAGGGAGGGAGGGTGGGCAGAGGGAGACTGTGAAAGGCAGAGATACTAAACAAATATTTTTGCTCAGTATTTACAAAGGAAGAGGGAGGTACATAAAACAAACAGTAGTAACACTCTGGATACAGAAGTTGATACCGCCCATTTACAGAAGAAAGGGTTCTGAAAGAACTCTTAAAACTGAAGGTGGACAAAGCAATGGGGCCTGATGGGATTCATCCCAGAATTCTAAAAGAACTAAGGGTAGAACTAATGACACCACTGACTACCCTTTTAACAAATCATGGGAGGATGGGGTGGTACCCGAGGACTGGAGGAGGGCAGATGTGATTCCCTCTCACAAAGTGGGAGCAAGGCAGAAGCAGGAAACTATAGACCTGTTAGTTTAACCTCAGTGATAGGGAAAATGATGGAATCACTTCTAAAGGAAAGAATTGTCGGTATCTAGAGGCCAGAGGGCACAGGACCCTAGGCAGCATGGATTCTAGCGGGAAGGTCATGCCAGACAGAATCTGATAGATTTCTTTGACTGGGTGACCAAAGTAGTAGATCAGGGAGGGGCTGTGGACATGGCTCTACCTAGACTTTAGCAAGGCATTTGACACAGTCCCACAAAAGATTAATATACAAGTTAGCCAGCCTGGGAGTGGGTCCCAAATGACAGCCTGGGTAAAGAATTGGCTGGAGAATAGGACACAGAGAGTAATAGTAAATGGAGTCCACTCAGAAGAAAGGAGGGTTACTAGTGGGATACCGCAGGGTTCAGTATTAGGACTGGTCCTCTTCAATGTCTTTATAAGCGACATTGCAGAAGGACTGGAAGGAAAGTAGGTCTCTTTGCAGATGACACTAAGATCTGCAACAGAGTTGATGCACAGGGTGGGGTGGAAAGGATGAGAAGGGACTTGGCAAGGTTAGAGGAATGGTCAGATGTATGGCAGCTTAGATTCAATGCTAAGAAGTGCAAGGTAATGCACCTGGGAAACAAAACCCAGGGAAGAGTACACAATGGGGTGAGATACTAACAACAACAAAATGGAAAGGGACCTGGGGTAGTCATATCAGATGATCTAAAGATGGGCAAGCAATGTGAGGGAGCAAGGAGGGCTGGGGATACTGGGATGCATAGGGAGAGGCATCACCAGTAGAAAACAGGAAGTTATTATCCTCTGTACAGACAGCTGGTGAGACCCCATCTGGAGTACTGTGTGCAGTTCTGGAGACCCAATCCAGAAAGACATAGACAGAATGGAAGCTGTCCAGAGGAGGGCAACTAAAATGGTGCAGGGTCTGCACCGGAAGACATATGAAGAGAGACTTAAGGAGCTTAATATGTATAGCCTCGAGGAAAGGAGGGAGAGGGGGGACATGATAGAAACTTTCAAGTACCTCAAGGGAATCAACAAAGTCCAAGAGGGTAGCATCTTTCAAAAAAATAGAGGTGTGCAAGAACAAGAGGGCACAATTTGAAGATAGAGGGGGCGGCTCAGAGGTAATTTAAGGAAGTGTTTTTTCACAGAGAGGGTTGTGGATTCATGGAACGGCCTTCCGGAGGAGGTTGTGGAGTCAAAATCAGTGGTGGAATTCAAGCATGCATGGGATAGTCATAAGGCAATTCTAGGGGGTGGGGGTAGGAAGAAGTAGGCTGCTGGTTAACTAGGATCTGCAGCTTATCCAGTAGGTAGGGAAATGGGCAGACTGGGTGGGCCAGGCGGCCCTCATCTGCCATCAAATTCTATGTTTCTATGTTTCTCTATTACCTACTGCAAGAGCCTCTCTCTCTCTCTCGAAGATCTACTTTTACGATATGTTCTTACGTAATTATGCTTTTCTTCCTAAGGCGGTTTCTGAGTTTACACTCAAGTCAGTTCACCTTCCTGTTTATTTTCTAGATCGTGCCAATTCATGGGAAGCACTGTTCCATACTTTAGGTGTGCGCAGAACCTTGAAGTATTACCTGCTCAGGGCTAAGGAGTCCTGAAAGTATAAGCAGTTTGTTTCTTTTGCTCCAGGTAGAGATGGCACTTCAGTTTCTAAGCAATGTTTATCCAAATGGTTGGCAAATTTCATTGTGTTCAGCTACACTGAGTACAGCAAAGAATTACCAGGTGCTGTCAAAGCTCACTCCACCAGAGGCATTGCTACCTCTATGGCTCCTTTCAAAGGAGTCTCAGCCGCTGACATTTGTGCTGCTGCCATCTGGAGTACAGTCCATACCTTCACCAAGCATTACAGTCTGGGACACCACTTCTAGAGCCCGTACGGGATTTGGCAGGGCTGTTCTGCAAGGCCTACTGTCTTAAGTTTATGGAGTTCCTTGAGATAGCCCATCAGCACAGCAGTTGGATTTCTGCTTGCGATGCCGGCGACCCGGGTTCGGGAATGGACCTGGGACATCAGAGGGCTGGTTAGGGGAGAAGGATGAAGCACCTTGAAGACTGCTCTCTTTCTCCAGGGGAGGGAGGGGAGTATGTCTTGCACTTGACGGACCCCTAGTGGAGACTGGGGTACCGCAGCGACCTGCACCTGAATGTTCAGGGGGGCGGGGCGGATGCAGGATGTCATTGCATGTCCCCACCCTAGGAAAAAAAATAAAATGCCAGCTCCCAGCAAGACTGCTCATCCCCTTTCCACCGCCCACTTCTACCAATGCCCGTTGGGGGGGGGGTCCTGCTCTCGTGGCCCCGACCCGGGAGGGTAATCCGGGGCTTGTCTACAATGTCTGTTTGGGAGTGGGAAGCCCCCTCGGTGGCCCCGCCCAGGGGAGTAAGCCTAGGCATGGGGCGGCGAGCGGATGAGACCTGAGGAAAAAAATGGGAAGCCAGACCAACAATAAGAAAATAAAAAAAGTTTATGGAGTTCCTTGACCAGTTCAGTTTTCAAGGTCTACTGTCTTAAGTTTACAAAGCTCCTCGACTGAGTAGATTGTTCCAAGTCTCCTGTCTTAAGTTTATGGCAATCCAGCTTCCCAGACTGTCCATATACTCTTGTCACTGCTTGGGACTCGTCCTTACGGTGTAATCTGATGACAGAGATACCCCTGAAGAAGATAGAACAGTTACATAAGAACTTACCCGTAACAGTAGATCTTCAAGGGATCTCAGTCATCAGGTCTATTCCCTCCCTCCACCACCCTTTTTTGGGGCTCCTATTCTGGACCTGGCTGCTGTTTCCATCACTTCTCTGAGAGCTGGGTCCCTTGTTCACCTCAGGTCCCCAGGGTGTCTGTCTTGATACCCTTCATCTCCATAGGGAAAGAATTGAGGAGGGTGCAGGCCCACCTGCGCCTTTATAGGGTTGGTGACGTCGGCTGACGTAGACATTGACAGCGTGGGCAGTCCAGTTGTACTGCTGATAATCTTATGTTTGGATTCCCCATTCACCGACGGTGAAGTTCCTACGTTGTAACCTGATGACTGAGATCCCCTTGAAGATCTACTGTTATGGTAAATTCTTATGCAACTGTTCTGTCTTTATCATATCCTTCCTCCCTCCTCTCTTTCAGGGTGTAAATTATCTAGGTTATTTAATCTCTCCTAATAGGGCTTATGTTGCAGACCCTGCATCATTTTAATTGCCCTTCATTGGACCACCTCCACTCTGTGTCTTTTTGGAGATGTGGTCTCCAGAACCAGACACATTTGTTTTATTCCCTCCTCTTTAGTACAAACAACCAGAAAGGACTTTTCAAATGTTTCAGAATCACTCCCTCACTCTCTAGGGATACTTTGGTTTCTGGGAATATCTTTACTTTGGGGAAACCCTTTATTCTCTCACTGACTTCTCCTTGCTGTGGGTTCCTTCTTGACATCTGGGTCAGTCCTTGTATGTCTGAGGACACCCTTACTAGTAATTTTTAGGTTTTGAAATCCATCCCAGTCAAGAGGCTCTTACCACTGTGGTACTTCTACCTGATTGCTAATTATCACTTGATTAGCCCCATCAGCCTACAGGTCCTCCGTCTAACAATTCTTAAGGCAACCACCCTGTAAAACTTTTCCAATTACTTTTGCACATTCCTTATTATAGGTTTTCACTGCACGGGCAGTGAGGTATTCTTTAGAATTCCCTTGAGTACATGAATTCCTTGATCTAACTTCGAGGGTGGAGCTCTTGCAGCAGGACTAATGCCGTTTGGTGTTATGACCCCATGGAAAACTTGTAGCTAGCAGTGTGAGGCGGGGACCACCCCCGATGTCAGCTCCACCCAGTGTCCCGCGTGGTATAATGGGGGTGGTCCCCCTAGCGCCATCTCAGTTCTTTTCCTGCTGTCGACTCACATAGTTCAGCTCCACGGATGCCTTCTTCAGCAGTCGACAGCTTAAAGAAAAGTATTTTTTCTCGGTTGTTTAGTTCGCCTTGTGTATGTCATCGCCTCCTCCACTACGGCGCAAAGCTCAGTGTGCATGTGGCAAGCAGATCCCAGTCAAAGACGGCCATGCAGCCTGCACCATCTGCTTAGACCCAGACTACCGGCCCAACGCCAGCATCAACTGTCAGCAATTCAGTCAAAAAACTTTTGCCAGGAGAGCCAACGCACTCAAAACCTTCCTTCTAGAGAAGCAACTATTTATTTATTTAGCTTTTGTTTACCGGGTAAGTACACTAGACAAGTAGTATGCCTATTTTCAGGAACGACCCAGGAGAGCACAAAACATACAGTATACATACATGGCAACATTGGAGAAACAGCATGATACAGTAAAAAACAGCTATAACAACGCTTGTATAAGGGCAGAGATACTGCCACACATAGTACAAATTGTTACAGGACATAGATAGACGTTAGAATCACTGAATACATATTTCATAGACCATCATGGACTCAGAGGACAATAGTGGACTGCAGAGTATTACATTACAGAGACTAGGAGCAGTCACATCTTGTCGTTTGTTTTAGGTGGGACCACAGGGAGGAGCGAAGGTCCCAGTGGAAGGGGCAGAGCTAACAGAGTCCGGAATGGAGTTCCAGAGCCTAGGCACAAAAGCGGCAAAGTCACCATCCCCATAAGGGTCCGAGTAGGGGAACTTTAGCAACTCAAGGTCTGTGACCTGAGCTGGTAGGATGGCGTCCAGTTTTGGGAGGAGATGCGCCAGTCCCGACAGGATGCCTGCAAGCACTTTCCTGGTGAAGTTTCCCACCAAGGATCAGGAATTCGAGGGGGGAGCCAGTTGAGTTTGTCATAGAGCTCACATCGTGGGTGAGTTTGGGAGCAGCAAGTGCAAACCGACAGATATCATTATATGCCGTGTTCCACTGATTAAGATGGATTTGGGGTGACCTGGCAAATAGGTGGTATCCATAACTAAGGGAGGGAGAAGCACTCCCAAGAAGTGCCAGCCTCGCCTGAGTCAGGGTTGTATTTGCCCCTGTAGGCAAGGCCAAGCTTACACCTGGTGGCTCTGCGGATGTTTTGGATATGGCTTCCCATGTCAAGTTGTGGGTCAAGGGTGACCCAAGATATTTAATTGAGCTCGCTGTTGGCAACAGGGGCCTCCATCACAAGCTATTTTGAGCATAGCTGATGGGGCTTTTAATCTGGCGTGGAAACAAAGAGCATGGCCTGAGTTTTGTTAGGATTCAATACCAGTCTATGGTTGGTAATCCAGGCCGAGACTCTGCTGAAGTCTTCAGATAGGCACTGGTTAAGGTCAGCAGCATTACGAGCATGGGCCACTAGCACAAGGTCATCTGCATAAAGCGTGACTTGGCAATGAGAGGTCACCCGTGGGAGTTGATTAATAAAAAGCGAGAATAAGAGAGGTCCAAGTACCGATCCCTGGGGAACTCCCATGGTCACAGCCCTAGGCTCCGAGAGGACCTTGTTAAAGCAGGTGCGCTGCTTTCTACCCATTAGG
Source organism: Neoceratodus forsteri (assembly GCA_016271365.2). Taxonomy (NCBI): domain Eukaryota; kingdom Metazoa; phylum Chordata; order Ceratodontiformes; family Ceratodontidae; genus Neoceratodus; species Neoceratodus forsteri. Next base: position 1,078,195,949 of record CM028130.1, read on the forward strand.
TAGCCCATCATCCAACTCATGGCATGTGGAGAGAACCCGAGAGCCCTGAGCTGCTCCCCCAGTAGGTCATGGTTGACAAGGTCAAAAGCTTTTGACAAGTCAATAAATATAACACCTGACAGTTTGCCCTGATCCATGGCGGATCTAGGGCAGTAGTGGTACTATGACCCTTCCGGAAACCATGTTGGGCCCCAGAAAGCAGCTCATGGGTATCCATGTACTCCGAGAGTTGCTCCGCCACAACCTTTTCCAGGAGTTTACCAAGGGAAGGGAGAATAGCAATAGGGCGATAGTTGTCAGGGAGTTTGGGATTTCTCTGCTTCAGAACAGGGACTATCCTTGCCTCCTTCCAAATGTCAGGATTATCCCCGAGCTAAGGGATAGGTTAAAGATATGGACAATCAGAGGGGCAATGTAGCTGCTCCCAGCTTGAAAGCCTGGGCTCAAGGTTGTCAGGCCCTGCACTGGAATGCTGGGAGAGGGCAGCCAAGCAGTTCGAACATCAAGAACGAACACGGCCTTAGAATAAATACTGTCCGAGGAGGATGTCTCACTCTGCATCGGAGGGATGATGTTTAGCCACCCCACCGTCGTGGAAACGAGAGGAGGGCCGAAAGATCGGAGAAGTGGAGATTGAGGGTAATGGCAAATAGTGTGGGGATTATTGCACGAGACTCCATCAATAATCATGTCCACGACACCTGAGTGAGAGGGCCCACTGACGAGGATTAATGTTCCTCCATAACCTCCTAGGATCTCTGACAGAGCTAAGTAGTGCGATTTACAGAAGTTACTTTGGCAGCCCTAATGGCTTTTTACACCGATTCTGAGTTGCCAATATCTCAGGAGATTAGCAGGATCTCTGGAACCCTTAGTACTTGCCCAGCATTTGTCTCTCTCGCATCTGGGCAAGTAAGTCACCATTCAGCCAGAAGGTGGCTGTTCCCTCACCCTCCGGGTGACCCTGGGCGTGTCTATCTTGGAGAACACCAAAGGAATGTATGAAGCAGGAGGCTGCCACTTAGGGGTCAGAGGCTTCAAGCACCCTGGTCCAGTCAGTACATCCTAGATCAGCCAGGAAAGCCTCAGGGTCAAAACTGGAGTATTTTCTGACTTGAATGATTTTGTGGAATTCTAGGGAGGATTTTCCAGACAGAGTATACCGGGAGTGGTCAGATATGGAGTCTGATAGCATGCCTGATGAGGCAATCCTCTCTGGCTGGTTGGTCAGGATCCAGTCCAGCAGGGAACTTGAGGAACCATTGGCTGCCTATCTCGTCGGGTCATGGATTAGTTGGTTAAGGGATAGGCAGGCAAGTTGTGATTCGCATTTCCTAATATTGCCACACTCCCAGTTCATGTTGATATCACCCATAATAATGAGTTCATTGTCACCTATACTGGGCCTAACTGCATCTAAGAGGAAAGTGAGTCCTGTCAGACCCCAGGGGTTGTAAGGCGCACACCAAGTGCAGCTTCTTAGCATCGCCCAGCAGCAGGAGCACATGAAGAAACTCACAAGGTGGATGATCAGGTTTACTCTGTGCCACCAGGAGATTTTCAGATGGGATCTGTGTAGATGAGGGTGCCACCCCATCCTACCCCAGTCCTGTCTAGACGAATGAACTCGTATCCTGGTAGGAAGCAGGCAGAGTCAGGAATCGAGGTTTGAGCCAAGTCTCAGTTATCCCTAGGATGTCTTTGTATAGCTCAGTCCACTAGGAGATCATCTCGGTTAGGAAGCAAGCTCCTAATATTCATATGCACTATTTTTAGTCCCTTATTCCCACTCCAGATGGTGGGAATATTAGAGATCAGCTTAGATGGCCCAGGATTGAGCTCAGTATCTCCAGCCATGAGAAGTGAGAGTAGGGCTAGCCAGGGGAGGAACAATCTTATGAGCGGCCTACCTCCAGACCTGTGCATGCTTCTGACTTTCTTCACCCTGACCGTACACATAAGGCATCTAGTGTCAAGGCTAAGGACAGTACAGTAGTGCATTACCTTAGTTACAAGTAGGTTGGAAAAGGAGAAATCAGTATCATCATGGGAGGAGGGCCACAACCCTGGGTCAATAAATAGGCTAGCGGTGATGCAGCGTGGCTCAGGGGCCAGCTTCTCTTCTTCCGCCAGGGATTCACCACCAAAAGAAAAGTTCTCGGGTGGGAAACATCACCACAGGGATAAAGATTGGGTCAGGTCTGAGTCCCGCCCTAAGTCACTGGATAAGCAGGCCGCTTCCTCCTCTACTTCCAGCTGGAGGTCTGGTTTGGTGCCAGTGACCAAACATTCCTATTTGAGTAAGTCCACTCCTGCCTCTTTTCAGGGCAAGTACTGGGAGTTGGCCTCTTTGGGACACCAGTCTTCCCTGGCTCATCCACCTCATAAATCTTCCTCAGGGTCGACCCAGGAGGGCCTGTCCCTGTCTTCGTAGGACAGGCCTAGTTCATTCAAAAAGAAGCCGCCTTCGAACGAACACCCAGGTAGGCAAGAGGTCATCCGGGCTCGGATGCCTCCCCCTCGTCCAGCTAAGGTTCACCCACCAGTCGAACAGCGAAAGCCTAGCCAGTTGCCTTCTCTGTCATCCTGCTCCCCGACATCTGATACGTATTGGTCACCGACGGATGGCCAGACGCCCATACCCCCTCCTGGGGATCGATCGCTGATCAGACCTACTCCGGACACCAGCTACCCAGGCGATGGTGACACCAGATGTCAGCCCACTGACAACAGGGTCCTGGACCCGACATCAGTCACTCAAGATAACCAGATACCCGCTTCGGAGAACCCGGCACCTGGTGCAGCAGTCATCCCAATGGCGGACATAGGCTCCTTATTCACCACATGGTGGAATACAGTGAAGGGGGATCTCCTTTACAGACCCTCAGATACCCCAACTCCACCACCCATGAGACCTCCCCCCACCCGACTCCTGATGGGGGTGAGAGCCCATGCCCAGATCCTAAGGGCAAAAAGAGGAGACGTCAACAGTCTTCCCTTCCTTCCTTCTCCTCCTCACATGTCCTCCTCAGAAAAGGAAGACGCAGAATCTGAGCCTGATTCAGATGGGGAATTCATTCCTCCCTCCCTTCCCCTCAGGACCTAAGGATTCCCCAAGGTCCCCTCTGGATGATCCCTCATTTTTAGATATAATGAGGCATATCCAGGCCATTTATGAGTTGGACACAGAGGACCTGGACCCAGAGCACAAGTGCCTGGCCAAGTTCCTGGGAGAAAAAGAGCCTAAGCCTTTGGTAATCCCCTCTTTTGTCTAGCTCTTCCAGATGTCACTCGCCTGACTGGGCGTAGCCCTTCCTCAGTACCTGCAGCTCCTAGGAAGGCTGACAGGTTTTACAAGCCTCCCATATCTGAACCCTTTCTGGCAGAACAGCCAAAGGCAAACTCCTTGGTTCTGACCACAGCCCACGGCAGTGGCTCCCAGCCCAAACACTTGAGAGCTCTCATCCCCGGACCCAATCTACAAGCCTCCCAGATCTGAACCCTTTCTGGCAGAAAAGACAAATGTGAACTCCTTGATTCTGACCACAGCCCAAAGGGTTCAAGAGGCGGGGTCACCCTGCCCCCCAAGGTTCCCAGAGCCCTAAGCAGCCCAAAACACCAAGGGCCCAAGGACCCACCACCCCCTCTGCCTGACTCTTCCTGCCTCCCTCCTCTCTTCGGGGACCTGCAGAATGAGAAGGTAGGAGGGAGGTTCTCCTCCTGGCTGCGGAGATCCAGCAGCTCTTGGAGAAAAAGGCTATCCAGATGGTTCTCCAAGCCCAGAAAGGCAAAGGTTACTACTCCCATTGCTTCCTGGTCCCAAAGAAAACGGATACCTTCGCCCTATTCTAGACTTGACACAGCTCAATCTCTTGGTCAAGTACCAGAGATTTCAGATGGTTACTCTGGCAGGCCTTTTCCCCTTGCTTCAGGAGGGGGACTAGTTGTGCTCCCTTGATATGCAGGTCACATACCACATATCACAGTCCTGAAATCTCACAGAAGGTTTCTTCGCTTCAGCTTTCAGGACCAGCACTACCAGTTCAGGGTACTCCCCTTCGGCTTTTTGTCAGCCCCCAGGGTATTTACCAGGTGTCTTGCGGTGGTAGCAGCGGCACTCCGACGGAGAGGCCTCTTTGTTTATCCCTACCTGGACCGATTGGGTTCTCCCTCCGCATCATCGGAACAGCAGCTACAAATCGATCTCAAAGAGACACAGAGTCTGTTTTGTTCCCTGGGAATCACCGTGAATTGGCCAAAGTCACACCCATGGCCATCGCAAAGGCTGGAGTTCATAGGGGCAGTTTTGGACACCAAACAGGGGAGAGTCTTTCTGTCCTCAGACAGAGCAGAACACCTTCAGGTTCTGGAAAGCAGGGTCCAAAGAGCACCTGCTATCTCTACCCAGGTCATCTGACAGCTATTGAGCCACATGGCAGCCACCATAGCCACAGTACCCCTCGCCAGACTGCACATGAAGGTCCTTCAGTGGCACCTCGAGGTCCAGTGGGACCAAGCGGTGGACGATTTGGATCTCCAGATCTGGATCTCTTGGGCGATCCATCATTCCCTCAACTGGTGGCTCTGCCATGAGAATCTAGAGGGAGGAGTCCCCTTCTGGAGGCCAACCCCACCTCAAATTCTAACCACAGACACCTCTCTGACCAGTTGGGGGTCTCATCTAGGGGATCACACTACCCGGGGATCTTGGTCCCCCACAGACTGCTCTCTGCATATAAATGTTCTGGAAATTAGAGCAGTTCTGAATTCTCTTCATGCATTCAGAGACCAGTTTTCACTGGGTCCTCTTCTGGTGCAGACAGACAACACACCAGTGGTCTTCTACATCAACAAACAAAGGGGAACTCACTCTTATCCCCTTTGCAGAGAGGCCATGAGGTGGGATTTGGCAGTAGAACACAGTCTAGACCTCATTGTGGTGCACCTGCCAGGGGTCCAGAATGTTCTCGCTGAAAGTCTGTCACTTCACCTCTCCGAATCATGAGTGGGAGTTACTTCAAGAAGTCGCAAACGACCTCTTCGGTCACTGGGGCCATCCAGAGCTGGACCTCTTTGTGTCCCCGTGCAACACCAAACTGCAACATTTTTCCTCGCTCACTCCAGTGCCTGGTGTTTTCTGGTGAGACACATTGTCCCTCTCCTGGACAGGGACGTTCCTGTACACCTTCCTTCTCATTCAGAGAGTACTGCTCAAATTGCAGTTAGAGGGAGCCAGGGTGATCCTGATTGCCCCTCTGTGGCCTCGACAGATCTGGTATCCGTTGCTCCAGCAGCTGTCTTTGGAACCTCCAATACAGTTGCCACTCTCCACCCACTTGCTGTCACAGGTGCAGGGGACACTCGTCCATCCTGCTCTTCACTGTCTTCACCTGCACGCATGGCTCCTGCAGTCTTAGTGGAATAGAGACTAGGAGTGTCAAGCAGGGTGGCAGAGGTCTTGGTTGCAGTGATGAAACCCTCCACTAGAGCTACTTACACCCTGAAATGGAAGCATTTCTGTCTCTGGGCTGCGGCCCACGCTGTAGATCCCTTGGATTGTCCAGTCAGACACGTGCTGGACTATCTCCTCCACCTCTTGTTTTTGGGACTGAGCTATTCTTCCATCAAGGTTCACATGTGTGCGGTCTCCGCATTTCATAAGCCTATCAGGGAGAGAACTGTAGCACAATTGAATGTCTGCAGGACCTTTCTGAGAGGGGTCTTACATGTCCGGCCTCCCAGGAGGGATGTTGTTCCTCCATGGGACTTACTTTTTGTCCTGGAGAAACTCACCCTTCGAGCCAGCCACCTCTTGCGAGCTACGCTTCCTCTTTTGGAAAGCTCTCCTTTTGGTTGCTATTACTCCAGCTCAAAGGGTTTCTGAGCTCCAGGCATTGATGTGTAAGGAACCTTATATGGTTTTTCACAGGGACAGGGTGATCCTGCACATGAACCCCAAGTTCATACCGAAGGTGGTGTCCATCTTGACACTGAATCAGGACATCAACCTTCTGGTTTATTATCCTGAGTTTACCAACCAAGGTGAAGCGCTGTTGCACACCTTGGATGTCCATAGAATCCTAAGGTATTACCTTCACAGAACAAGTTCTTCCAGAAAGACGGACCAGTTGTTCGTCTCCTTTTTGAAAAGGATGACAGGGGCTCCTGTCTCCAGTCTCTAGCCCGTCGACTAGTGCACTGTGTTTCCTTTTGCTACCAGCACCATGGTAAACCCCTTCCTGGTCCAGTTAAGGGCCACACCACCAAGGCTGTGGCCACTTCCTTTACTTCCCTAAGGAATGTCTCTTCAGCAGACATTTGTGCTGCTGCGACATGGAGCACAATCCATACCTTCATCAGACATTACAGCCTAGACGTTGCTTCTAGGAGGAGAGCAGGTTTTGGACTAGCTGTCCTGCAGGGCCTGCTCTCCTAGAATACTCAGCATCTGTCTGTGTTTCAGTTTTTCTCTACTACCTCCTGCTCAGACCTGGGCCTATCTTTGAGTACTGCTTGGGACTCAGTCCTAATGGTATTACTTGCTGCAAGAGCTCCACCCTCGAAGTTAGTTAGATAGTGCAATTACGTAAGAACTTACCATAACAGTAGATCTTCAAGAGGAGCTCGTGCAGCAGGTGGCTTTCCCACCCTCCATCCTCCAGATATCTGAGTTTTGCACCTGTACTAGGTTGGGGAGTTCCTGCTTGGTTCTGGCCACTTAGTCTAGCGTCCCAGTTTATAGAAATGTAGAAACATAGAAATTGACAGCAGATAAGGATCGCTAGGCCCATCCAGTCTGCCCATTTACCCTACCTACTGCAAAAACCGTAGACCCTACTTGATCTCCGGCTTCACCTTCTCGTTCCTATGGCTAGGGTTCCCTTATGCCTGTCCCATGCATTTTTGAATTTCTTCACTTTGTTTCCCCCCACCACTTCTCCTGGGAGTCTATTGCATGCATCCACCACCCTTTCTGTGAAGAAATACTTCCTCACATTAACCCTTAGTCTACCCCCTTCCAACTTCATGTCATGCCCCCTCATTCCTGAACATCTCCTTTTCTGAAAGATGCTACCCTTCAGTATTCTGTTTATGCCCTTTAGATATTTGTAGGTTTCTATCATATCTCCCCTGTCTCCGCTCCTCCAGGGTATGCATATTGAGGTCTCCCAGTCTCTCCTCATATGACTTTTGGTGCAGGCCCTGCACCATCTTTGTTGCCCTTCTTGAAACTGCCTCCACCCTGTCTTATGTCTGTATGGAGGTGCGGCCTCCAGAACTGGACACAGTACCCCAAATGAGGCCTCACCAATAATCTGTACAGTGGCATCACCACCTGTTTTCTTCTGCTGGTGATACTTCTCCCTATGCAACCTAGCATCCCACTGGCTCTCCCCACAGCCTTGGCATATTGTTTGGCTGCCTTTAGGTCATTAGATACGATTACCTCAAATCCCTTTCCTGCTTGGTGACCGTCAGCATCTCTGCCCCTACATCATGTAATCCTCCCATGGGTTCTTGCCCCCAAATGCATGATTTTGCACTTTTTCACATTGAATCTCAGCTACCACACTCTAGACCATTCCTCCAGTTTACCTAGGTCCCTCCTCATTTTTTACACCCCTCCTGGAGTGTCCAGCCTGTTGCAGATCTTAGTGTCATCTGCAAAGAGGCACACCTTCCCTTCCAGCCCCTCTGCAACGTTACTTATGAAGACATTAAACAGGACTGGCCCCCAAAAAGCCTATACTGAATTTATTTTCTCCCAAAGCTTTCATCAGCTTTCTTTGTTTTCAAGCAGGCCTCCAGGCAGACTTCCCCACCTCTACCTGTCTCTGACTTGTAGGATTAGTCTTCCCTAGTACAGTCACCCACAAATTCTTTAGATCTCCCATTTGGCTCTGTGTTCTATAGGGTTTACATCTCCCTCCCTGCAGATTCCAGCCCCCCAAAAAAACAACTTTCAAACTGTGGTATGGTCTTTTTATTCATTTCCTCAGCCTGCAGGTGCTTCCAGTCATCGGCTGCTCTCAGATATTGAGTTAAGCCTGCAATAGTTCCTAGACTTTGTCACAGTGAGCCTCCCCAAATCCATGGAAAAGATTTTGAGCCTCCCCCAAAAACTGATGTAACCCCTAGATGGCGCTATCCCAGGGGCTACTACCCCTGCCTGATTTGCCACTAACAGGTTGAGAGGCCAGGATCCAATGGCGGGTGCCTCCACCCAGAGGTCAGGGTTTGCAATAGTTAAACTAACTTGGTCACAGCCCTCTGGGACACTGCAACCCCCCTTTCTTCCCACTAGTGGCCCACACAATATATCAGAATTACCTTCACAGTATACACTTACCCCCAGGTCTGGTTCTGGCACTGGGACCTCCTGTGAAATGAGATACAGTGCAACAATCACAGTACAGTACTTTAACATAGACAAATACCTCAGGCAGTATAACTTTGCTGAAACAAGCAGCTCTGATTTATTTAGGGGATATAAAAGGACAGGGGAAATCAGGTTAATTAGCTTATCACTCTAATAATCTATCTATGGCTCTGTGCACAGGCCTATCCCTATCAGTTACTGTCCCTGGGTACCCAAGCCCAGTGGCTAGTCCAAACCGTGGCAGCTGGTAGGGGCCCTTCACACAGAGAAAAGGAGAATTAAACAGTCAGCAGTACAGTAATTCCATTTGGATTTAATGTGGCAATTCAACAGGGAGCGACCCTGAATTAGTACTCACGACCTCCAAATAAGATAGGGTCCTTCAATGTCAGCAGGGCTCACTTGAGGTACACAAACCTCTTCACACATCCATATAAAAGAAAGCACTATACCAGGCAGGCTGCATCTGTATCCCGATGGCACTTACTGCACAATACCTGGGAGAACACACAGCAGATTCAGTTCCTGACAGACCGAGTGCAATTTTCAGCAATTCCTCCAGTCTTCTACAGGGTGAGCCTGGTTTCTACTCTTCAGAGATCCTTTGATTCTTTTCACAGGACGGATTCAGTCCTAACAAGCTGTTACACAAGCTGCAGACCGGAACTCTGGGCCTTACACACGTTTTTGACTAAAACTGCACACTGAAAAGCACAGGGCTCCTTCCTTCTTCACTGCCAAAGCTCAACTGAAACTCCAACCGACAAAACCGGGCACTTCCTTTGAGTTCCTCCCAGTTCTTGACTGGATTGGCTGTCACTCACAATAGACTGCTGCTGTTGGTCCAAAAGGCACTGAAGTCTAAACTACATCTCCCAGAGTCACTGCCCATACAATCCTCTTGTGGCTGGCTCAGATTATGAGTCCAAGTTCTGATTCGTCAAGGCACCATTTTAGAGCTAGCTTACCCCACACTGATTGGTCCAGTTCAGCAGTTCAAAACTAGAATGGGAACTAGCAGACACAGTTCTGACTGCAAAGAAAGCAGGTTAGACAAACTGTAATTTCATTATTACTCTAAATAATTTCTGGCAAACAGTTACATCTTTCAGATAGGTTCCCTTTGCACTCCTAGTGACTGCAAAAATGAAGTGAATTGGCAGCAGCTCAAGTGGTACTCAGAGAAGCACACAGTCCCCCATACAAACTAATTATGTCTGCAAGCAGACAGCTCTTAAAGAGACAGTACCAGAGGCTCTAAAACACTCACTGATAAATGGCTTAAATGCCAAACACCATTCAGGCTTGGAGCATTCAAGCAAGCTCCTGGAAGTCTTTTGGGAACCCCCATTTGCAGGGGGGTTACACCCTTCCTGGCCTGGGAAAGCTTGACGTCCGCGTCAAGCAAGTACCCCCATAAGTTTCAACTGCAACCATATACATTTGCATTAGGCTCGCACATGTAATCATCAGTCAATATATCATTTTACCAGGAACACATTTCTGAAACATTGCAGTACGTCACTCTTTACACAGTATTACATACACATTGTACCATAACTCAAGTTATTACCTCTTGTACATGAAACCTGAAGAGAGGGGGCCCTTCCCTATCAGTTACCTTGGGGCTGGATGGGGCAAGGGCACCATACTGAAAGGGCAACACAAGTAACTGGAGTTAGCACTGATGCTCAGTTTGGGCAATGAGCTGGGACACATACACTCCTTTATGGACAACATTGAGAGGCAAGTCCACAGGCCTCCCAAGTGAATCATAACTGAGGTGCACCACAGGCTTTACAGCTCGACCAGTCTTTCTAGGGGAACTGTTATAGTCTCTGCACTCTGAGCCTCATTTTCAGCATTGTCCTCACTTGTCAGGAGTCTCCATGGGGTAGAGAGGCTAGAACTTGGGGCACTTTCAGCTCCAGGAGTTACAGTTTCTGAGTCCACAACATTTGGCTCGCATGGAGAGCTTTCGGACACTGGCAGTGGACTGTCAGGGCACTCAAATACTCTTCTTGTTCGGGTGTATCACCAGTCTGCCCCAATCTATCATTTTCCTCCCCTGAAAGCTCAAACAGTTCAACCATGCACAATGATTCCATTTAATCTGATCTGATGCTTTGCACTTCACTTTCTGGGAGCATTGGCTCCAGGGATGAAGCTGGGGGCTTAGACAGTCCAGAAGGCCCAGCTTTGTCTCCAGTATTGACTAGGGGATTGCCCCGAAACAATTGACTCAGTTAGTAAGAAGGATAGTATTCAAAGTCACTCTCACTTTCTTCCGATATGGACTGACAGTCATGCTCAACTGGGACTTGTGGAGGGAACACTTTAACTTTGCTTCTGTAGGTGCAGACTTTCTTGATCTTTCTTAGCAGCAGCTCTAGTCACTGGTCCAGAGGGGCATCTTCTAGGGGCTCAGACTCAATTAAGATTTGTCCAATGGGCAGTAAATGATTTCTATGCATTGTTTTTACATCTTTTGAATTATTCTCAGGCCTTACTTTGTACACTGGCAGATCATCTAGTTTGCCCACTACAATGTGAGGGAGATGGTGCCATCTGTCAGCAATCTTGTGCTTGCCATGCAGTCCCAGATTTCTTAGCAATACCGATCTCCCTCCTGGAGTTCCTGTGCTTTCACCTTTTTATCATACCTTTCTTTGTTGGCCAGATTTCTTTTGGCAGCCATGGTTTGAGCCAGTTGGTACGCATGAGTTAGCTGGGCCTTTAACTTTTGCACATGCTGTAAATAGTTGTCAGCTTGAACCCCATCAGGAGAGACCCCAAAACACACATCTACTGGCAGTCGAGCTTCTCTTCCAAACATCAGGCGGTAGGGGAGAATCCAGTGGCATCACTTTTGTGCAGTTATAAGCATGTACCAGGGTGCTAATTTGTTGGCTCCATCTAGGCTTGTCCTTTGGGTGCAGGGTGCCTAGCATATCTAGCAAAGTGCGGTTGAAACGTTCAGGCTGTGGGTCCCCTGGGGTGGTAGGAGTGGTTCTGGACTTTCGCACTCCCACAGAGAAAGCATCTCTTTGATCAGACGACTCTCAAAGTCTCTCCTTGATCAGAATGGATTCTTTGTGGAGCCCATAGTGAACAAAAAGTTTTCTACAAGTACTTTGGCTACAGTGGATGCTTTCTGGTCTTTGGTGGGAAAGCTTGGGCATATCTCGTGAAATGGTCAGTGACCACCAGCACATTACTGATATTTCTTTGATCTGACTCCAAACTTAGAAAATCAATACAGACCAGCTCCATGGGTGCACTGGTGGTTATGTTAACAAGGGGGGCAGCCCTCTGGGGCAAAGCTTTCCTCTGTAAGCAGCGACTACAAGTTCGAATGTGTTGCTCCACATCAGCCCCCATCTTAGGCCAATAGAATCTGGATCTCACCAAGTCAAGTGTTCTGTCTATACCAAGGTGCCCCATGTGGTTGTGCAAGGACCTCAATACTGAGTCTCAAAAGGCAGTGGGCAGCACTAGTTGTTGTTTGTCTACTTGTCCCCCTCTGTCTACTGTTTCTCTGTATAACAGTTTATTGATCAGTTTCAATTTAGGACCTTCTTTGTATAACAGTGCAGTTCTCAAATCAGTGGGCGTAATTTGGACACATCTTTTCCTGCATAGAGGGCTTCTAAAGCTGCTTTGATCATGGGATCGCGAGTTGAGCCCGCGAATACTGTCATTGTCCAGCTGAGGCAGTGCACCAATGTCTATTGCAGAAAAGTGGCAATAAGCGGCAGGTATGCAATTCTCAGAGGGTCCCAAGCAATCCACCATGCAGTCCACTCGTCCGTGGACATTGTTCCTCCCTGTCAAACTTCTGGCAGAGTGCCGAATGTCAGGTTCTGCAATCGGACCCAATCATTCTGGGAACAGGCCTCCTGGAGAGAGCATCAGCATCTATGTGGTTCAGACCTGCTCATTATTCGAGAGCATAGTCGTATGTAGATAGTGCAGAAAGCCACCTATGGCCAGTGGCATCCAACTTAGCTGAGGTCTGCACATAGGTTAAAGGATTATTGTCAGTTTTACTAGTATTTTAGCCCCATACAAGTACTCATGGAATTGGTCAACAATAGCCCACTTCAAAGCTAGAAACTCTAACTTATGTACAGGATAGTTCTTTTCAGATGGGTCAGACTTCTACTGGCAAAGGCCACTGGTCTCAGGCCATTCTCGTGCTCTTGGTACAACACAGCCCCAACCCTTGCAAGCTAGCATCAGTGTGCAGGACATAAGGTTTTCTTGGATCGGCATAGGCCAGCACTGGAGCATGGGTAAGTTGATAAATGATCTCATGAAAAGCAGTCTCACAATCAGAGTCCAGCGGGCCCCAAATACTTCACTCGGATGAAAATACACTCTTTCAGTCTTGAGGACGCTGACTTTTGGTATTTTTGTGGGTTGGGGATACCCTTGAGTAAGGTTAAGTAAAGGGCGGATCACTCTTGAATAGTCCTTGATGAACGCCGATAATAACCACAGAATCCCAGGAATCTTTGCAGTTCTTTTAGATTTTGGGCTGCGGCCAGGTGGTCAAGGCCTCAACTTTACTTGGGTCGGTCTCTATTCCCTCAGTGGATACTATGTGTCCACATACTTTACTGATGTTTGAAAAATTGACACTTATCAATGGACAGTTTAAGGCCAAAGTCCTCCAGTCGGTCCAATACCTTAAATAATCTGCTCTCATGTTCCTCCAGTGAGCTGCCAAACACAATAACATCATCTAGGTATACCAGGCACTCTAGTAAGTTCATGTCCCCCACTGCACGCTCCATCAATCGTTGAAAAGTGGCTGGGGCACCTAAAATCCCTTGAGGCATCCTCATGAATTCATAGAAGCCAAGTGTACAGATAAAGGCTGTCTTTTCACGGTCCTCTGGGGCCATCGGGATCTGATAGTACCCACTGCGGAGATCCAGCACAGAGAACCACTTGCTCCCGTTTAGGCAGTCCAAAGCATCCTGAATGCGGGGCATTGTGTACTGATCAGGGATAGTCCGCCGGTTTAAGGTGCGATAATCCACACACATCCTTACTGTTCCATTCTTTTCCTCACTACCACAATGGGGAAGCATAAGGGCTTCTGGATTCTTGTATTACACCAGCAGCTAACATCTCTTGCAGATGCCGTCTCACATCATCTATGTCAGCAGGTGCCAGGCGTCAGACCTCTCAGAAATGGTCTTTCGTCATGCAGCCGGATATTGTGCTCAGCTCCTGCACGCATCCTATGTCCCATTCCTTTAAAGAAAACACCTGGTCTCTCTGGGCAACTCTCACTGATCCTCACTTTCCATTCAGCTGGCAGCGGGAGTCGCCGAAATCAAACAAGTCAGGTGTTACTCTGTCATTCTTCCTTGAACTCTTGCTGCTGGGTAGCACTGCAGTGTCTGCACAATGCACATTAGCCGGATGCAACCTCTGTTTACTCGAATGTCTCTTTCAGACACATTATGAACTTGGACCATTACCCTTCTGGCATAAGCATGGGCTCTAGCGGGCAAAATACTAGGCTTGACCAGCAGTCCCTCTGGCAATTTTCCATCGCCTGGTGCATCCAACATTAATATTTTATTCTTAACATCCTTTCTGATACGGACCTCTCCCTGTAAGGTACACTGGGCATTTGGCCGAGGATCAGAGACTCAGGATCCTTCTTCCATACAATTCCGACCGGTTCCTCTGGTTCTATTTTTCAGCATCTCTCTGTGCCTCATAGGCCTTCTTAATTAAAGCCGGAACTCTTAAAGCTCTACTAGTCTTTGATCCCTGTTTTCATAACACAACTGTGCCAGTCTTCCGAACATATGAGCATTTGTTCCAATCAACAAAGGGACACCATCATACAGTCCAGTGGGGGACACACTAAGGCTAGGGTCTCTACTTGTTAGCCACTCCAGCCACGGAGGTGGGGAAAGACAACCAAATTCGGATATACCCGGAATAGGGGTAGGCCTTCTCACTTAACCCCCATACATGCAGTCCTTCTAATGGTTGTAAGGGTACATCTGACAAATGCTTCTGATACCAATCTTGGAACATAATTGTCACTTGGGAGCCACTGTCTAATACAGCTCTTGTAGACACTCCATTCACCTTTACAGTGGTCTCCATGGAGGGACCCACTATTCTGGACCAGTCTGGAGAGGCGATAGTGGGGGCCTGGGCAACTGACCTTGCCACAAAAGGACGTGAGTTAGCATTTTTGGTGCCCTCACTGGGATCATTTCGTGCACCTCTTAACCACTGATTTGTTCTCAAGCTCTCCTTGTAGCCTATATGCAACTTTGTCAGTGTCTTTTGGGGACTGGCATTCCCTTTTCATGTGCCCATCTTTCCCACAATTATAGCAAAACATACTTTCTGGAGTTTGAGCTGGCCGGGCGCCACACTGGGAGCCAGGGCGGGGTATTACTAACTGGAAACCTGGGTGCCATCTCTGTCTTCGTGATAAGCATTTGGAGACATCTCGTCAGTTCTCCACTTCCATGGTCAAGGAATTGAGTTTGGGCTGTTATCAGCAGGAGATACATGGGTGGGTACCCCCACCCCCATAGCAGATGCAGTCGGATATAGGTCAGGGCCCGTACTTGCAGGCGTGGCCTTCATAAAGGACTGTTTTGAATTCGGATCTCTCTCAACAGTTCGCCCCATTGTGGCATATCTTTTCCTTGTCAGAGCACTCATTGACTGCCAACCTCTGCCCTGAACTTCACTTGATGGGTCATCCTCAGTCACTTTCGGTGTTGCTCGCAGCTATTGGTGCAGGTACCTCCAGTGCCTTTCTCCAACTCCTTGAATTTCTCTCATTAACTCATCATAGGAGGGTGGGATTCCAGTCGATCTGCCAGGTGTAACTGAAGCAACAGCAGTTCTGAGAAGGGGCAGACTTAAGGATCCTGTCCAGCCTGGTTGGGTCCAGTTCAATGCTGGCAAACTACCTTTTCTGAGGCATTCTTGCAACAATTTTTCCAGCCGAGATACATACACAGACAACAACTCCCTTGGTACTGTTGTGCATCTCTTACTCTCCACCATAGGTCCTCATCAGAATCTGGGCTCCATACACATTCTCCAGGGCCTCAAGATGAGCCTGTGCAGTCACTTCAGGGGTTACTGGCCCGTTTAGCACGAATGGTAGCCAGGGCGGGACCTCGGGCTCTCACTAACCTCTTCGCTTTTGACTTCCGAGCATTTGCCATTCTAGCACTTGGGGGCAACATAGTCTATCCAGGTCTCCCAGTCATCCTCCCCTTGGGGTGGGGAAGGTGCCAGAGAAGATCCTCAACCTTCGGTAAGAGTCGTGACTAATGGCAGGTGCAGAAATTGGAGTCTGCATTGGTTCAGCCACCATTACGGGCACTGGAGCGGGAGAAGGTGTTGGGGGAGGAACACCCCCAGGTGGCAAGAATAGTTTCTTCAAGTCCTCCACAGGTTTCCCTTCCCCCAGCAACCATTTAGCAAATTTCTCCTCAAAAGTTTCAGATAGTGGTGGGGGCTCATTCCCCCCCGGGTCTTTACTGTCCTTAGTTATCACTCTCCAAGCAGTGAGGGCTCCCTCTGGGGTAATGGTCTGTGGCACTTTGGAGCTATCTATGGGATCCTTAAACTCTACTAGGGCCAGGAAAGTGTGGGTGAGCAGATTAGCATGCCGACCCACCACCACAGGGTTTTGTAAACCTTCCACCTTGGAAAGTACTCCCTGCACAGTGTCCGTATTGATCCCAGGGGATGTCCAGGATAAGCATAGCATTTTGGGGGTCGATCCCTCCCCAGTACACCACTCCACCAGCCGGTGCACAGCCACTTCTGTCGGGTACCCATTTTTTCTAACAGTGGTTCGTAAATATGGCCACTAGAGGACACACAATCCCAGCGGTGAGCCTCCAAGATGTAACCCCTAGATGGCGCTATCCCAGGGGCTACTACCCCTGCCTGATTTGCCACTAACAGGTTGAGAGGCCTGGATCCAATGGCAGGTGCCTCCACCCAGAGGTCAGGGTTTGCAATAGTTAAACTAACTTGGTCACAGCCCTCTGGGACACTGCAACCCCTTTCTTCCCACTAGTGGCCCACACAATACATCAGAATTACCTTCACAGTATACACTTACCCCCAGGTCTGGTTCTGGCACTGGGACCTCCTGTGAAATGAGATACAGTGCAAAAATCACAGTACAGTACTTTAACATAGACAAATACCTCAGGCAGTATAACTTTGCTGAAACAAGCAGCTCTGATTTATTTAGGGGGATATAACAAGGACAGGAAATCAGGTTAATTAGCTTATCACTCTAATAATCTACCTATGGCTCTGTGCACAGGCCTATCCCTATCAGTTACTGTCCCTGGGTACCCAAGCCCTAGTGGCTAGTCAAACCGTGGCAGCTGGTAGGGGCCCTTTCACACGAGAAAGGAGAATTAAACAGTCAGCAGTACAGTAATTCCATTTGGATTTAATGTGGCAATTCAACAGGAGCGACCCTGAATTAGTACTCCGACCTCCAAATAAGATAGGGTCCTTCAATGTCAGCAGGGCTCACTTGAGGTACACAAACCTCTTCACACATCCATATAAAAGAAAGCACTATACCAGGCAGGCTGCATCTGTATCCCGATCGCAATTACTGCACAATACCGGGAGAACACACAGCAGATTCAGTTCCTGACAGACCCGAGTGCAATTTCAGCAATTCCTCCAGTCTTCTACAGGGTGAGCCTGGTTTCTACTCTTCGAGATCCTTTGATTCTTTCACAGGACAGTTCAGTCCTAACAAGCTGTTACACAAGCTGCAGACCGGAACTCTGGGCCTTACATACGTTTTGACTAAAACTGCACACTGAAAAGCACAGGGCTCCTTCCTTCTTCACTGCCAAAGCTCAACTGAAACTCCAACCGACAAAACCGAGCACTTCCTTTGAGTTCCTCCCAGTTCTTGACTGGATTGGCTGTCACTCACAATAGACTGCTGCTGTTGGTCCAAAAGGCACTGAAGTCTAAACTACATCTCCCAGAGTCACTGCCCATACAATCCTCTTGTGGCTGGCTCAGATTATGAGTCCAAGTTCTGATTCGTCCAAGGCACCATTTTAGAGCTAGCTTACCCCACACTGATTGGTCCAGTTCAGCAGTTCAAAACTAGAATGGGGAACTAGCAGACACAGTTCTGACTGCAAAGAAAGCAGGTTAGACAAACTGTAATTTCATTATTACTCTAAATAATTTCTGGCAAACAGTTACATCTTTCAGATAGGTTCCCTTTGCACTCCTAGTGACTGCAAAAATGAAGTGAATTGGCAGCAGCTCGAGTGGTACTCAGAGAAGCACACAGTCCCCCCCATACAAACTAATTATGTCTGCAAGCAGACAGCTCTTAAAAAGACAGTACCAGAGGCTCTAAAAACACTCACTGATAAATGGCTTAAATGCCAAACACCATTCAGGCTTGGAGCATTCAAGCAAGCTCCTGGAAGTCTTTTGGGAACCCCCATTTGCAGGGGGGTTACACTGAAATAATCTTGGGCCTTCCCAAAGAAAAATAACGTACTGTGCTTTGCGCAGCAGTACACCATGAATATATTGAAACCTCTTTGAGTACTTGGCTCACATTTAGTTCTTTCATTCAGTTCTTTGTCTTGAACTGATGCAGAACCTTTGAAAAAGAGCTCCTGTGCTCAAAGGTGTTATCTGAATAACAAATAAATAAAATAAACAAATATTATTATTCCATTTATTGTAACCCCCTCCCCCACAGGCCAGCCTACTTGCTCCACTATTTTCATTCTTGAACCATTGTTACCCCTTGTTGTAGTTCCTTCGTGGGTCAGACTACTTTCTCTGTTTCCTCTCTATATGAAATAACCTTCCTCCATACCTTGCCTGTCCCCCTCCATCCCTGCTCCTAAGCAACTTCTCTGGGATTACTTTGCTCCTTCCTACTATTGCTCTTAGCATTTCTATGGTCAACCCTTGTATTTGGGCTGTTCTGCCATCAGTCTACAAATTGATCAATTACCACCACTCGTTAATTAGGTTATTGTTCATATTTGTTTGCACTATTGTTCATTGTGTATTTCTTGATTGTTTTGCAGTAACCATTTGAAATGTATTCACTACCTACCCTTCCCCGGGTACACCTGAAATGAGCCTTGACTTATTCACCTTCCCTTGTCACCTATTAGTAAATAAATATATAAAATTCACCTACTATTATCCTCTTTGTTTGCTTCATCTCTTCACATAAAACTCAAAATTTAAATACAGTACTTTTTCAGACTTGCTTGAGCCTCCTCTGGAACAGGTTGGGGCCTTCCCAGGGAGGCTGGCCTCACCATTTGAGAACCCCTGAGTCAGGGGTGTAGCTACAAGGGTGCAGTGGCACCCGGGCCCACGAGGGTTGAGGGGCCCAAATCATAATTTTGATGTTTATTCAAAACTGGGGAGGGGCCCTGTAACATCACCTTATACCCAGGCCCTTTGTTAATTTGCTACACTACTGCCCTGAGTTAAGGGATGACTGCAAGTTTGCAGGTCTCCACGCACAGTATTCTTAAAGGCCAACTCCAAAAAGGCATCTCTTGCCAAATCCTGGTTTGGCTTTCACCAGAGCCCCTGACAAAACCCACTTTGGTCCTCAAAGTGACAAGTGAGGGTAACGGGTAGCCCTACCCTGTCATAACGTACAATATCCTGGAGTGGATTATTTTCTATTATGTAACGGAGCCATTTTATATGTATTAAAAAGTTGTTTTTTTTATATTTTATAGTGTTTCTATGTGTATATATTAGTGTTGCTCAGATAGTATCCTACCAGATCAGATATCATTGGATACAAACACTTTGGCCAGATTTCAGATGGTATAGGCATCCAACCAAGGATCCCTGTGCATCTGACCATAGGATCCAGGTATCCAACCATGAGATCTGAGTATCCGAGGTTGGAGCTAACTATTTGATGTTGAATCCAATGGATCTGACTGCAGATACTTGGGATCCGCACTCAGACACACAACAGTATGACTCTGGATTTGAAATCTGACTGATTATTGTCCAGTTCAGAGGTGCATATCAGTACTATCTGATGGAGGGTGGTTGGATCCACAAAAGCACTGTCCGAGCATCACTAGTACAGTATGTATACATTTAAATAAGTAGTTCTGTTTTGTTTTCTTTTGGCCAGCATGTGGTGCTGTTCTGAATGTTATACTGGACCGTGGTGTGGAGGGATTCAAAGTCATCACCTGTTGGCTGGACTTTTTCTTACCCGTTATTATGTTCTAGGATGCAAGCATGGGTAAGAATATGTCTCAGCCAATCAAATGACTGAATTCTTTCTTTGTACAGTATATGTATGTACATATATATTAATGCAGAGATTGCTGTGTTTTGTTTTGTAGTTTTATCATCTGCAGCCTAAACAAAAAAAATTCTGGGATCACTCAACAAGAAATGGAAGTGTCAGCAATGCTTGGGATGCAATAGTAGTATTTTAACAGTGGACTCTGATTACAAAAATAAGTAGCTATCGTTTATTAGGTGAAATGTGAACCAAAAAAAAACATACTTTGAAAAATTGTTTAAACTTAAAAAAAAAAATAGTCTTCCATAAATTATCAATAATTTAAAATTTTCTTTGAAGATATCTCCTCCATGAAGCCCCGCACTTTGGACTGTAAACCAACATTATCAGGTCCTGGCAGCTAATTTTTCCATAGCTGGAGCCACCATTGCTGAAGTCCACAGGTACTGTGTTAGATGTCTCAGCAGTGCCTATAAAATGCGAGTAGCCCCATACATTTATTTTTTTGCTCATTAAGTACAGGTCAGATCAGAGGAGACTTTACTTAGTTGTCATTCACTCTGCGCCAGAGTTTTTCTCACGTTGGCACTGAAATATTTTGTATTTAATTGCAGTGACACTGTCCTGCAGGATCACTGATGACTGCCTTTCAGCTTTTTTTAGCTGTCAAGTGCATCACCATCCAAGGTGTGTCAATGTGGCAACAAGATATACTGCATGGACAGACACAACCTTTGCATATTCTGCCTTGACACAGACCATGACATCCAGCATTGTCCAATTTAACGGTTTAAATCAGGCCATGAGATGCAGGCGGAAATCTCTAGACTTATTTCCTGAGAAAAAGGATATAGAGAAGGACCATGCAGTCACCAGTAAAACTCCTCCTGTTCCTCCATTGACTTCAAGTGAGAAGTTGCCACTGAAGAAATCATG
Source organism: Neoceratodus forsteri (assembly GCA_016271365.2). Taxonomy (NCBI): domain Eukaryota; kingdom Metazoa; phylum Chordata; order Ceratodontiformes; family Ceratodontidae; genus Neoceratodus; species Neoceratodus forsteri. Next base: position 1,078,216,588 of record CM028130.1, read on the forward strand.
ATCGCCATGAAAATCATTTTTTTTTGTTGTTGAGTTCAGGAACACCAGAAAGGATGATGTGAGGTGACAAGCTTCTAGTTTGCTGTTATCTGCTGAGTGGCACCACCATTTACCAAGACTCCAGTCGCTGTTTGAACAACCTAGGTGGGAATACTGGACCAATGCCAAAAAAACTAGTATGGTCTCTTGGTTCCACCACTGAATGGCAAGAACCCAGGTCATTGGTGGCCTCAACACCATCAGTGGTGCCACAGAAGGCTGTGATTTCTGTGTCACTACACTGGCTCAGATACCACTATGCCAACATCAACCACTGGATGCTCCTTCAGTGCTAACCCAGAAAATATTGGCCATTGGCCCAGTTTTCTGAATTGATAGAGATTACTGGCTCATTTACCCCAGCAACAGTGCCAGGCCCATCCACAGCACCATCAGGACCTGTTCAGCCTCTTTTCCTTATAAGTGTCCAGGCTCCTGGTCCGGAACCCCATCCCCCCCCCAATAGAGTATAACCCAGACTTGATAGAGGGGAACTTCAGGAGAGGAGGAGAAGATGTTTCCAGTCAGACATTCAGTGTCTTTTGACAGTGCTCACACAGTACGCCATACATTATGTCCCTAGGTCTCCTCCTGAGGACTCTTCCTTTGGAACTTCAATACAGTATGTTGTGTCTGGAAAATCTTGCATTTTCCTATGAAGCAGGAAGACTTCTCTAAAAAGAATCTGTGTGATTTTTTTGGCGGTTCCCTCACCCTTTTCTCTAATGGCTCTTCCAATTGTTCTGACACTTGGAAGATGCCACTGTGGCTGTCTTGTATAAGAAGCATTACTTTTCACGGCCTGGGATGGACTCTGGTAATCATGGCACTTCATCATGGTCTATAATTCCTCAACACATGAACTCTAGACCGCCAGATAAGGAAGACAGAAAGTTGAATACTATGGGGAAGAGGACTTTTGCTTCAGCAACACTTGGATTCTGAACTGCAAAATACCAGGCCTGTTTTGTCACACACCAAAACTGCCTGTGGAAGCCCATGACTAAGGTTATAGAGAGCCTGCCTGATGGTTTGGCCAAAACTGAGTCTCAACATTATGTAGCCCAGGGCCAGGATGCTGGCAATCATTTATTGCTTTCAGCTTATGACACCTCTAATGTTTCTGCTAGGGTAACTGCAGCTGGAATGTGCATGCACAGATATTCTTAGCTCAGAGTTGCTTGGTTTGCCCCTGATGTGCAACAGTTCATGCTGAACTCCCCTTTTGGGGATGACAAAGTGTTTGAGCCCCTGGTAGAAGCCACTGTAAATGGCTTCAGGGATTCTCTTCAAACCCTTTGGTTCATCAAATCCCTTCCCCACATCAACCTAGAGGCAGGGAATTGCAATTTTCTTAGAGGTTCTTGTACCATCTATGGTGGTGGTTGGTGTTACCATCTGCAGCAGTTCATGGCATGCAGTACATTAAGTTATATTGTTTATATAATGTTTTCATTTAAAAAAGTTTCTAACCCTAACACTTTCAGAGGTAATCTGTTCTGTAGATAATTTCTTTTAGAATGGCTAACTTTTGAACCTTTAGGATTAGAAGTGTAAGTTTCAAACAAAAGCTTGGAGCCATGCTGACATGGTATTGTCCTAGTGATGCACTTTTCAAGTGATAATCCACTTTGATACATGTCAATATACAATACATTAATACACTTTTTAATTAAAGTTTATAACCAGGAGAGAGACACTGAGTCAGTACTAGTTTCCAGGTGCAAGGGGAGTACAAAGGGGAGAACAGGCAGTGAGATCAAGAATTACAACTATAATACTAATGAAACAATGGAAGGAGCAAGCATTGCAAAATTACAGAAAATAAGGTAATCCTATCCAACAGAAAGAGCCAACTGCAAAAATACAGTAATCAGTTGATGAGTCAACTCTGAACAGAAATTAAATAAATAGTGGGTAGAACATACTATGCAAAAGCACAATAACAGTGGAAAAAGAACTGAATTGGAAAAAGATACAGTGGGGCTAAATAGAGGTGCTCTCGTCTGAGGTGGGGGAAGACTAGGCGCCAAAAGAGGAATGGGATTGATAAGTCCAGCCGAAGTATGAAATAGTCAGGAGTAGTGACCAGTGCAAGCAAGTTCATGCAGAACTGAGGGAGGCTTCCTGAGCAACAGACTTGTCAAATGGGTGCAAAAAGGTGGGGGTCACTGCAGCCAAAGGAAAAGGAGAAGGGGACAAGGCCAAAAGGGATAAGTACTAAAACTGGGAAGAAAAAGGAAGGAATAAGCTAGCTTTACGAATATGGTTGGGAGGAATGAGTCAACAGTAGAGGTTCGAAAGCAGAAGAAAGACTAACAGGGAGGTTATTCCAGAGGCTGGTCAGGTGGACAAAAAAGGCAGATTAATGAGCAGAAGTTCTGCAGTGAGGGGTGAGAAAAGAGCAAGTGTTGGAGAAGTGGAGGGGATAGACAGGAGAAGTAGTGAGGGATAGAAGTGAGCCAGCAGCTTACCAGAAAAGTACTGAGAAGCAGCGGGTCACAATAGAGTGGAATGGTAGGAAAGAGTAAAAGGGTCAATAATGGGTAAGAGGAGGAGCATTTATGCAAACAATGGAGTGGAAAGCTTTCCAGTCTGAAAAAAGGAGGCAGGGTTTGTTGTGGTGTAGTGCACCGAGTTTGGGCAGAATGTTTTATGAATGGCATCAATGTAGGTAAAGAAACTGAGGTTTTGATCTAGCTGCACTCTGAGGTACTGTACTTACTGTGATGAACTTATTCAAGGGGCGCACCTTCAAGAAGATAGGAATGTTGAAGCTGCGCTAGTCTCTGCCTAGTGCCAAAAGTCATGGCAGTAGTTTTTTATGGCATTAAATAAGAATTGATTTGAGCAGAACCACTTGTGGGTGTTGTCAGTCATACAGAAGTGACGATTCTTGCTCAGTGACAAAGGTGCACTACTGTAGAGGCAAAAACTACTACGTCAATGGCATACAAATGGAGATGTGAGGAGAGACGGACTAAAATACGATAATTTAAAAATATGGAAATGAGGATGGTCCTGGCATGGTTACAAGGGTACTGATGTATATTGATGAATGCAGACTGTATCACTAGGATTTATTCTTAGGAAGTTGGTCCTGTAACGATGCCACCTAAAACGTTTCCTGATCCTTTGCTAAACATGGTAAAAGTGGCAATTTCCTAAATAGCTGGTGCCAAGTATGTGGAAGGTACAGTGATTTCCTGTCAGGCATACCCTTCTCATCAATGTATGGCACATAAAAAGAAAGACCTGGGGGCACAGGGGTTTGGCTTCATTGGGGACTGGGGTTCCACCTGGAGGGACACCAGCTTATACTGGCAGGATGGTCTGCATCTGTCCAGGAAGGGAACAAGTCTTTTGAGCAATCGGTTTAAATGCTTCATTGGCAAGCTTTTAAACTAGTCAAGGGGGGAGGCACTCATAAGCAGCAGGAAAATCCCAGCCTCTCCCTACAAAACAGGGTACTAAATGAGAAAAAGTCCGAGGTAGAAAGGTCAGTGGGGGATGCTGCAACAGAAGGTAAAGCCATCAAAAAATGGAAAGCAATGAGTACCAATGCCCGTAGTTTGAGTAACAAGCTTCCTGAATTAGTGGCCTTGAAAGAGGAGGAACATCTGGATATCGTGGCAGTCACAGAAACATGGTTCGCACAAAACCATGACTGGGACGTAAACATACCAGGATGCACTATCTATAGGAGGGACAGAGAGGGTAAAAGAGGAGGAGGAGGAGTAGCTCTTTACATAAGGGAAGGAATCAAAGCAACAGAACAAAAGGGAAAACAGGGAGGAGAAGAAGCACTGTGGGTAAATTTGGAGACCGGCAATGGCACCACAATCTGCACAGGGTTAGATACAGACTCTTCTGGGGAGGAAATGGACAAGGAAATGATAGAAAGTATACTTAGTATGGCAGAAAGGGGAGATATTGCTGATGGGCGATCTGAATATGCCAGATGTTAACTGGAGTGCAGTTGCAGCAGCCACTTGAAGAGTGGGGTTATTCTAGATGCCCTACAGGGGTCATGCTTTAGACAACTAGTATTGGAACCCACTCGAGAGGGAGCAATCTTAGGCCTGGTTCTCTCAAATGGAGATGAAGAGAGGATCACAGATGTAGAAGTGGGTAGCCATCTGGGAACTAGCGACCATCGAACAGTATCATTCACAATAAACACAGCATAGAGTCAAGCCATACAAAAGCAAAGGTACTGGACTTTAGGAGGGCTGACTTTGCCAAAATGGGTGAGTGCCTAAGGAATGCACTGGCAAATGGGCAGGAAGGAGGGGTGGAAGAACAATGGGGAATAATAAAAACTGCCATCACAGAGGTAACAAGCCTTTGTGTGAAGCAAATAAACAAAACTAAATGATGTAAGAAACCACTATGGTTCTCAAAGGAAGTGGCAGTGAAGGTTCAAGAGAAAAAGAAAGCTTTTAGGAAGTACAAGGAATCACAGAAGGAGCAGGACAGAGAACTGTATCAGTTAAAGCAAAAGGAAGCTGGGAAGGCAGTCAGAACAGCAAAGGCCCAAACCGAGGAAAAGATAGCCAACTCGGGTAAGAAGGGGGATAAAACCTTTTATAGGTACATCAGGGAGCAAAGGAAGACCAAGGGAGGGATAGTGAGGCTTAATAAAGGGGAGGGGGGGTGGGCAGAGGGTGACTGTGAAAAGGCAGAGATACTAAACAAATATTTTTACTCAGTATTTACAAAGGAAGAGGTGGAGGTACCTAAAACAAACAGTTGAAACACTCTGGATGCAGAAGTTGATACCAGCCCATTTACAGAAGAAAGGGTTCTGAAAGAACTCTTAAAACTGAAGGTGGACAAAGCAATGGGGCCTGATGGGATTCATCCCAGAATTCTAAAAGAACTAAGGGTAGAATTAGTGACACTACTGACTACCCTGTTTAACAAATCATGGGAGGATGGGGTGGTACCCGAGGACTGGAGGAGGGCAGATGTGATTCCCTTCACAAAAGTGGGAGCAAGGCAGAAGCAGGAAACTACAGACCTGTTAGTTTAACCTCAGTGGTAGGGAAAATGATGGAATCACTTCTGAAGGAAAGAATTTCAGTATCTGGAGGCCAGAGGGGCACAGGACCCAAGGCAGCATGGATTCACAGCAGGAAGGTCATGCCAGACAAATCTGATAGATTTCTTTGACTGGGTGACCAAAGTAGTAGATCAGGGAGGGGCTGTGGACATGGCCACCTAGACTTTAGCAAGGCATTTGACACAGTCCCACACAAAGATTAATATACAAGTTAGCTAGCCTGGGAGTGGGTCCCAAGATGACAGCCTTGGTAAAAATTGGCTGGAGAATAGGTCACAGAGGTAATAGTAAATGGAGTCCACTCTGAAGAAGGGGGTTACTAGTGGGCACGAAGGGTTCAGTATTAGGACCGGTCCTCTTCAATGTCTTTATAGCTACATTGCAGAGGGACTGGAAGCAATGTATGTCTCTTTGCAGATGACACAAAGATCTGCAACAGAGTTGATGCACAAGGTGGGGTGGAAAGGATTAAAAGGACTTGGCAAGGTAAGAGGAATGGTCAAATGTATGGCAGCTTAGATTCAATGCTAAGAAGTGCAAGGTAATGCACCTGGGAAACAAAACCCAGGGAAGAGTACACAATGGGGATGAGATACTAACAACAACAAAATGGAAAGGACCTGGGGTAGTCATATCAGATGACCTAAAGCTGGGCAAGCAATGTGAGAGGCAGCAATGAGTGCTGGGGGATACTGGGATGCATAGGAGAGGCACTCTAGCAAGAAAACAGGAAGTTATTATCCCTCTGTACAGACAGCTGGTGAGACCCCATCTGGAGTACTGCATGCAGTTCTGAGACCCAGTCTCTCAAAGACATAGACAGGATGGAAGCTGTCCAGAGGAGGGCAACTAAAATGGTGCAGGGTCTGCACTGGAAGACATATAAAGAGAGACTTAAGGAGCTTAATATGTATAGCCTCGAGGAAAGGAGGGAGAGGGGGGACATGATAGAAACTTTCAAGTACCTCAAGGTAATCAACAAAGTCCAAGAGGGTAGCATCTTTCAAAAAAAGAGGTGTGCAAGAACAAGTGGGCACAATTTGAAGCTAGAGGGGGGGCGGCTCAGAGGTAATTTAAGGAAGTATTTTTTCACAGAGAGGATTGTGGATGCATGGAATGGCCTTCCGGAGGAGGTCGTGGAGTCAAAAACAGTGGTGGAATTCAAGCATGCATGGGACAGTCATAAGGCAATTCTGGGGGTAGGAAGAAGTAGGCTGCTGGTTAACTAGGATCTGCAGCTTATCCAGTAGGCAGGGAAATGGGCAGATTGGGTGGACCAGGTGGTCCTTATCTGCCGTCAAATTCTATGTTTCTGTGTTTCTATAAATAGCAGTCAAGAACCCTGATATAACTGGCATTACCGAAATGTGGTGGAACAATAAGGACCCTTGGGGAAAAGAGAGAGGGCTATGGACTGTACCATCTGAACAGGCATTACAAGACTGCCTGGGGAGTTGCACTATGTGCCAGAAACACTAATGTACCTACTGAAGGTATTAAACCTAGTAACACTTGAATAGAAATCCTATGAGGAAATGGTGTGACCCTAAGTTCCATAACTCAAAATCATTAATCATTCAGATATGTTACAGACCACCAGATTCTAATAACACAAAAGACACTGAACTAGTAGTACAAACAGATCAAGCTTTCTCCATGGTGGATTTTAATTACCCAGAGATACACTGGGGCTGTGCCATTATCTAGCACTCATTAGAGGCCAGAACAAGATGCAGCATGCACCCAAAACATTCTGGCCGGGATATTCAGACTGCATGGGCAGTGGCGAAGCCTGGGCGCAGAGCAGCTGTGTTACGCTGGGGCCAGGGGATATTCAATGGCAATGTGCCATGGTGCAGCACTGTTGAATATGGCACAGGCGGTGCACATACTGCACACGGCACAGTGATACTTCATTCACATATTTGGGACTGTTTAGTACAGTATGCCCTGCGAGCCCATTAGTCCACACTGGGGACCAGTGGGCTTACAGCCCATACTGTACCTGTCAGTCGGTGGGTGGCCGGGTGATATGCGGGTGGCTTGCTGCTGCCCACCACTGATGGGGGAGCAGGGTGGACAAGGGATTCTGCATGGGTGGGAGGGGTGGGGTGCCACTGGATCACCAGGGATATTTCTTATGGCAATTCCCGTGATCGCAGTAATAAGCGGGGGGAGAGCCACTAGACCATCGGGACGTGCCTTCTGATACATATATCGGGAGTTGGGAGGGAGGGGGGACCACTTGACCACCAGGGACAGATGTCTGTTACATTACTCGGGGATTCGGGAAGGAGGGGGTATCACTAGACCACCAGGGTGATGTGTGTGTGCTTGAGGATGATGTTCTGGGTGGGCTGGTGGCTGCTGTGTTGTGCCCTGCAATACAGTGGCCCACCATGGGTGACTGGAATTTGTTCCCACTCCTCATGGGCTCAACTTTGAGCCCTCTTATGCGACGCACTGCAGGGTTGAGTCGGCATATGCCCCGCACATCCTGGGATGAATATCGGGATATGCCACATATGCATGGGCACACCCCCTGCATCTGCGCCACATACTATTACATTGCACCCCAGTGCATCGGGATTTGCACTGCACCTGGCAGCCTTCAGAGCTTGCGCAGAGGTGGGAGAAAATGGCGACAGAGGAGAGAGAAAGAGAAAGTGTGTGTGTGTGTGTGTGTGTGTGTGTGTGGTGACAGGAACATGTAGCATTTCAAATATCGGATCAGACTTGCAGATTACTGCACTAGGAAACACCTGTACAAAAGTGACTAAAACAGCCCACATTCTAATAAAAAGGATGATTAAAGAAACGAGCAACACAATATGCTATGATTATGTGAAGGCCAACCTGCAAAATCAGAGGAAATGATCAGGTGGGACTGGCAAACAGACAATAAAGATAAGGGAACTGATTAAAATGGGTAATAAGCAAAAGCAAACTACTGTAAGTAACAAATATTTCTAAAGGCGTGGATACAGTTCACTATCTACACATAGGCGTCTTCCCAGAGACAGCCAAGTCATTGAAATGTCTTCAAGCTAAGCTCCTTCCACCACCCAAGTGGTATATCCTCCAGCTCCACCCCATAACATCAGATCTTTCCACTGAAAGGGACAGGTCTCCTCCTTCGCAGCTATGCATGTGTAGAAGAATTTCAATATTTCAAGCACCTTTACGTTGGCAAATGTTTGACTTTTAAAGTCCACTTTCAATTCAAACATTGCTCCTGCATCTTTCAGCTTTGCTCTGTGACTGACGATGGAAAGCAAGAAGCCAGGGTTCAAATTCTGTACCCTGTGTAGACAAAAGATTTCAGCCACGGATCCCCATGACACATGTCTACTGCCTTGGCCAGCGACATGATATTGAAAACTGCAGCAAGTGCCAGGCCATGCTGCCAGCATCCATCCATGAAAGGAAGACTGAGTTGACTTCGGGTAGGCAAATCGACCTCAGCAGCAAGCACTTCATCTGCTTCGCTTCTGGTCATGGGAGAAGAGACTATGTTGACTGGTGAATACCTTGTCAGTCTTGGCCCTGTTGCCAGATGGGGCCAGCACTGGAGGGTAGTTCTCTGAAAAAATTTGTATGACTCACCAGACTTTTGGGGAGAGCCCTTCTTTCTGCAGCAAAAAGACTGAAAAAAGTCATCGGTACAGATCATGGGGCCGGGAACAATCGCACTCTTCCCACTCTTTCAGGTCCCCCCACCGCTCAGCCCTGGTCAAGCTTCCTCCGGTCCACGATTCGGTTAAAGGCTGCACAGTAACCCAGCAGGTCTGTTGACCTTGCCTCCAGTCGAATAGGCAGTCCAGACCTTTCTTGAACCAGTCAACCAGCTGTCTGAGCAGATTGATGGAGTCATTCTCCCAGACCCCAGTGCTCCCTGTCCTCACCCCTGACCTAGGTGCCTGTACCAGGGTCGTGTCTCTGAGGTTTATCTTGGTCTTTATGCCTAAGCAGGTAGTCTGTTTGGACCCTCTGGAAGATTCCTGTCAATGTCAATCCTCAGGCCGATGTTCAAGGTCGAGGCACCGATCATGCTCTCAATCTTGCTCGACCAGCAGTTGACACCATCAGCGCACCTCAACCTCCTGATTAGATGGAACATAGAAGGCAAAGAAATGAATGTAAAAAAGCTATACAGGTTGCTAAATGTAATTACAGTAAACAGCTTCTCCAGTCATCTGTGGGTGACTCCCGTAGTTTTTGGAATCATAAAAAGGGTTTTGTGGGAAATGTTGCTAATTCCACTATATCTGATATGATACTGGATGATATTAATTGAAATAATGCAGATAGAAACATAGAATTTGACATCAGATAAGGACCGCTTGGCCCACCCAGTCTGCCCATTTCCCTACCTGATGGATAAGCTGCAGATTCTAGTTAATCAACAGCTTACTTCCTCCTGCCCCCCCCCACTAGAATTGCCTTATGCCTATCCCATGCTTTCTTGAATTCTCCCGCTGTTCCTGACTCCACAACCTCCTCAGGAAGGCTGTTTCATGCATCCACAACTCTCTCTGTGAAAAAATACTTTCTAACATTACCTCTGAGCTGTCCCCCCTCTATCTTCAAATTGTGCCCCCTTGTTCTTGCACATCTCTTCTTCTGAAAGATACTACCCTCTTGTACCTTGTTAATTCCCTTGAGATACTTGAAAGTTTCTATCATGTCCCCCCTCTCCCTCCATTCCTCAAGGGTATACATATTAAGCTGCTTTAGTCTCTCCTCGTATGTCTTCTGGTGCGGACCTTGCACCATTTTGGTTGCCCTCCTCTGAACAGCTTCCACTCTGTCTATGTCTTGGTGGAGATGGGGTCTCCAGAATTGCACGCAGTGCTCCAGATGGGGTCTCACTAACTGTCTGTAGAGAGGGATAACAACTTCCTGTTTTCTACTGTTGATGCCTCTCCCTATGCATCCTAGTATCCCCCAGCCCTCCTTACTGCCTTCTCACATTGCTTGCCCAGCTTTAGGTCACTGATATAACTAATCCTAGGCCTCTTTCGATTTTTGTTATTGTTATTAACTCACCCCTCATTGTGTACTCTTCCCCTGGGTTTTTGTTTCCCAGATGCATTACCTTGCACTTCTTTGCATTGAATCTGAGCTGCCATGTATTTGACCATTCCTCCAACCTTGCCAAGTCCCTTTTCATTCTTTCCACCCCACCTTGTGTATCAACCCTGTTGCAGATCTTTGTGTCATCTGCAAAGAGGCATACCTTTCCTTCCAGGTGCTCTCCAATGTCACTTATAAAGATATTAAAGAGGACCAGTCCCAGTACTGAACCCTGCGGTACCTCGCTAGTTACCCTCCTTTCTTCACTGTGGACTCCATTTACTATTATCTTTTGCATCCTGTTGTCCAGTCAGTTTTTTATCCAGGCTACCACCTTGGGACCCACTCTAAGGCTGGCTAACTTGTATATTAATCTTTAGTGTGAGACTGTGTCGAATGCCTTGCTAAAATCTAGGTAGGCCATATCCACAGTCCCTCCCTGGTCTACTACTTTGGTCACCCAGTCAAAGAAATCTATTAGATTCATCTGACATGACCTTCCTGCTGTGAAACCATGCTGCCTTGGGTCCTGTGCCCCACTGGCCTCTAGGTATGCAACAATTCTTTCCTTCAGAAGTGATTCCATAATTTTCCCTACCACTGAAGTCAAACTAACTGGTCTGTAGTTTCCTGCCTCTGCCCTGCTCCCACTTTTGTGAAGTGGAATCACATTTGCCCTCCTCCAGTCCTCAGGTACCACTCCACCCTTCCATGATTTGTTAAAGAGATAGTCAGTGGTGTTACTAGTTCTACCCTTAGTTATTTTAGTATTCTTGGGTGAATCCCATCAGGTCCCATTGCTTTGTCCACCCTCAGTTTCAAGAGTTCTTTAAAAACCCTTTCTTCTGTGAATGGACTGGTATCGACCCCCCTATTCAGAGTTTCTCCCTTGTTTGGTTTAGGCACCTCCCCCTCCTCATCTGTTGTGAACACTGAGCAGAAATATTCATTCAGTATCCCTGCTTTCTCATTGTCACCCTCTGCTCACATTCCCTCCCCTTTACTAAGTCTCTGTATCCCTCCCTTGGTCTTTCTTCACTCTCTAATGTACCTATAAAAAGCTTTATCCCCCTTCTTAACAGAGTTGGCTATCTTTGCCTCAGTTTGTGCCTTTGCTATTCTGACTGCCTTCCCTGCCTCCTTCTGCTTTAACTGATAAAGTTCTCTGTCCTGCTCCTTCTGTGTTTCCTTATATTTCCTGAATGCTGTCCTTTTCTCCTTAACCGTCCCTGCCACCTTTTTTGAGTTTTGAGTACCATAGTGGTTTTTTTCTTCATTTTGTTTTATTGATTTGCTTCACACAAAGGCTTGTTGCCTGTGCGATGGCTGTTTTGATTAATCCCCATTGTTCCTCCACCCCTCCTCCTTGCCTATTTGCTAGTGCTTTGCTAAGGCACTGTCTCATTTTCCCAAAGTCAGCCTTCCTAAAGTCCAATACTCTTGTTTTTGTATGGCTTGACTCTATGGCTGTATTTATTGTGAACCATACCGTTTGGTGGTCACTTGTTCCCAGATGGCTACCCACTTCTCAATCTGAGATCCTTTCTCCTTCTCCATTTGAGAGTACCAGGTCTAAGATTGCTCCCTTCCGAGTGGGCTCCGACACTAGCTGTCTAAGGCATGCCCCCTGTAGGGCATCAAGAATGACCCTGCTCTTGGATGTGCCTGCAGCAAAGGTACTCCAGTTAACATCTGGCATATTCAGGTCCCCCATCAACAATATCTCCCCTTTTTCTGCCATTTTAAGGATGCCTTCTGTCATTTCCTTATCCATTTCCTCCCCCTGAGATGGGGGTCTGTACACAACCCCCGTGCGGATTATGGTGTCATTTCCTGTCTCCAGTGTGACCCGTAGTGACTCATCAACTTCCTGTTTACTTTCTAGTTCTGTTGTTTTAATCCCTTCCCTTATATAGAGAGCCACTTCTCCTCCTCGTTTACCCACCCTGTCCCTCCTGTAGACTGTGTATCCTGGTATGTTGACTTCCCACTCATGGTTCTCTGTGTACCATGTTTCATTGACTGCGACAATATCCAGGCATCCCTCTTCCATTAAGGCCACTAGTTCAGGGAGCTTGTTGCACAGACTACGAGCATTGGTACTCATCACCTTCCATTTATTTTTTTATGGCCTTGCCCCTTTTAGCCCCATCCCTGTCCTTAACATCTTTTTCTGCATTTATCCCTGTCCTGCTCCCTACTGCCTTCTCTGCCTTTGTGTTTACCTCTCTAACTACTATGCTTTGTTGGGGGAGGCTGATTTCCTGCTCCTTTCAGTGCCTTCCCTGGCTAGTTTAAATGCTTGCCAATGAAGCATTTAAACCTGTCACCTAGGATCCTGGATCCCCCCCAGACAGATGCAGACCATCGCACCAGTATAAGCCTGCATCCCTCCAGGTGGCTCCCCAGTCCCCAATGAAACCAAAACCCTGAACTCCACACCAGTTTTTCAACCATTCATTGAATCCCATGGTGCGGAATGCCCTAGCATCATCCTTGCCATAGACAGGCAGCACCTCTGAGAAGGTTACTATACATGCTACTTGTCTAAGGCCCCTCCCCAACCCCACAAACTCCTCTTACACCACTCTGATCCCATTTACAGCCAAGTCATTTGTCCCTAGGTGGACAATGACATCCAGCTGCCTCCCTCGTGCAGCTTCTCCCACGATCCTGAGGATTTGCTTCCTGTCCCTCCAAGCCGTTCCTCCCCCATGTCTAACCCCCTAATGATTGATTCCCCCAACAAGAGTTGTTTCCTTCCCCTGTGGGGTCTCGTGTCACCCTCCTGTGGGTCTCCTTTGTGGAGGTTCCCAGAATCCTCCTTGGTCTCCACTGCAGGTGCCTCCATAGAGGAACCACTCTTTGCCAGAACAGCATAACAATTGTGGAGAGCTACAACTGGAGGGATGCACCTCTGTTCCACCACCCTCTCCCTCCCTGAGCCCACCTCAGTCCAACCGCTCCTCTTTCTTGGCAACCTCTGAGGTAACGGTGGTGGCCCTTGTGGTCCCTGGGTGGGGGAAGAGGTTTCACGAATCCTAGCCAGGTCAGCTTGGAGACAGAAAACCTCCTCCCTCAGACCAGAAAGGTGCCTGCAAACAGGGCAGCATCGCAGCCTCCAGAATGTCTCCCAGAACACTGTGGCTCTACAGCCATTGCACTGCACCACTCCCATGTTGACTTATTTTGTGTCCCCTCTCCTGTTGCTTTGTATGCTTATTGTCTCCTCCCTTTATGTATTTTTACACTTACTTTCCTACTGCCTATGTGCCCTTACAACTCTCATCCTGACTGTTCTGGGACAGGAACTTCCTGTAGTCTTCAGTAGTCTCCTTTCTCCGTGCTTGGATTCAGACCTCCAGCAGCTGGGGGATAAAGAGTTTTTTTTTTTTTTTTTTAGGTTCCCTCAAGGTTGCTGAAACTGATGTGTCTCAGTGATCCTTCCCTTCCTGCTGCCAAACAGGAAACTAGTAAAAAATATGTAGTTCTGGACTTCTGCTTCTTGCTCTGCAACCAGTTCTCTTCTGCCAGAAACAACCGAAAGCTGTAATTGGAGACCGCTGCTTTTGTACACCTAAGCTGCTAAGCCACACCCTCAATTAGATTCACTCTCAGCTCTCAGTAAATTAAGGTGGTACTGCCCTCTTCCTCAGATAAAACATTTTTTTTTTTTTACTTAAATGAGACCCCCTTCTTCTAATAAAGTATCTGTTTGCTTAATCCAAACAGGTACTACTCCTGCTGAGACAGAAGTGATTAATTAATAAAAAATCTATAGTTCTGGACTTCTGAAACTATTGCAAAAGGTTTCAACTCTCATTTCTCAGATCTCTCCAAATATACAAATCTGTCCAGCAAAGTCAGTGATCTAAGTAGTCCTGCTGAGCAGCCAGCTCCCCTCCTTTTACTCTTAGGACAGTCACTCATAGAGAGGAACTACATTTTAGAAGGTCTGTATCTACATGTGGTAATGCTGGTTACGATGACCTTGTACCTGGGTTCCTCAGGACTGCTGTCCCTCAGCTAGCTGCCCCTGTAACTAGATTATTTAACCTGTCTTTCTCCTCTGGGGTAGTGCCTAGGTTCTAGAAGGTAACGAAAGTGGTGCTGAGACATACAAAAGGTGATAAAAAGTGCCTGGAAAACTACTGTCCTGTCATCTTGTTTGTGCTTGATAAGTTAATGGAGGACATGTTGCTTCTCAGGTAATGGAGCACCTTCAAAAATTTAATCTACTACCCCCAGCACAGCATACATTTATTAACATAGAAACATAGAATTTGACGGCAGATAAGAACCGCTTGGCCCACCCAGTCTGCCCATTTCCCTACCTACTGGATAAGCTGCAGATCCTAGTTAACCAGCAGCCTACTTCTTCCTACCCCCACCCCCTAGAATTGCCTTATGACTGTCCCATGCATGCTTGAATTCCACCACTGATTTTGACTCCACAACCACCTCCAGAAGGCTGTTCCATACATCCACAACCCTCTCTGTGAAAAAATACTTCCTTAAATTACCTCTGAGCCGCCCCCCCCATCTTCAAATTGTGCCCTCTTGTTCTTGCACACCTCTTTTTTTGAAAGATGCTACCCTCTTGGACTTTGTTGATTCCCTTGAGGTACTTGAATACTTATTCAAGCTCATAGTATATCTACTGCCCTCATCCAATTTACAAATGATGTTAAAATTGCCACAGACAAAGATATGCTCACAGGGGCTGTTCTCATCGACCTAACCAAGACTTTTGACCTTGTGAATCACTCCCTTCTTGTATCCAAATTGCATAGCCTCGTTTTTTTATTCTCTGCTACTACCTGGTTTTTGAGCTATCTTAGTGACAGCAATTTGTAATTATACAATGGGGTATGAAAATCCTGTAACCTCATTGGTCAAAACATATCACATGACTGTGATAAATCCTCCGGTATACCCACTGTAAACATTTTATATCACTATAAAAACCAAAAACAAGTTGAACATTATATAATAGCAATATACCATGACAGGGGGTGGGTATATGGGTGGATTTACCACTTCTGATGTGGTTAAGTCACTTGGCTGCGCCTCGTGATTGAACCACACCAGGTGTGGTAAATCCACCAATATACCCACTCCCTGTCATGGTATATTGCTTAAATATTAACTGAGTCAGATCTGATCTTTCCCCTTTTAACATTTGTGTTCCGCAAGGATCTATATTTTGTCCACTGCTCTTTACATTATTTATAAATGAGCTGCCTACAACAACTGCCTCTTGCTCTACCCTGCTTTATGCAGATGACATGGTGCTGTACATTTGCTCAAAGAAAATATCAAAGATCAGCTCAGGGCTTAGTTTTGGAAATGTTCAGTCATGGTTAACTCATAATAGGCTTCTCCTGAACACTAGCAAAACCCGTTCTATACTTTTTGGTTCCTCACCTAGAGTTAAGGCTAATTCCGCTACCCTAGCTATTTACTGTTCTGGTGGCTCTCCCCTTGTTACAGTTTATTTCTTCAACTATCTGGGCATCAGTTTGGACTCTGCCTTTGAATTTAGTTTGCAAGATGGTAGATTAGAAGCTGGGACTTGCTTCTAAAGTCAGATATGCCCTGACTCCACCTGCTAGTCTGGCTATAGCCCAAGGTGTCTTGTGTCAAGTATCAGCAATGGTTTGGTACCTTTCTGTAAGGCTAACAAATGTGTTTTAAATAAACGGAATACCTACTACAATAATACCTGTCATTTTGCCTTATCTGTACTCCAGCTGACACACCACTGCTCCCTTTACTCAAGCCAAGGCTGGCTCTCTCTATCTTCATGCCATCTTCTTATCATTGGATACACTATTGACAAAATTATCAATGTGCTGCACTTCCGAGGTGCCATATTTTGGATGAGACATTAAACCGAGGTCCCATCTGCCTGGGTTGGTGGTAGTTCAGGTGGATGTTAAAGATCCCATGGCACTTATTGAAAAGAGTAGGGGAATTTCCCCAGTGTCCTGGCCAAATTTCCCTCATTCACTAAAAATACCACCAACAGCTTAATCTGGTTCAAGATCAGTTGGCATTCATCTGTATCCCCTTCTCCTGGGTCATGCCTGAAAATAGGCAGGATTTGTCTAGTGCACTTACCCGGTCAACAAAAAATAAATAAATAAAATAAATCAGAACAGGTACACTTCTTACTCCTCTTAGCATGTTCAAACAAATTGATCAGGCTTACCCCTTATGGTCCAACAACATGTATTTACTGGTAATCTCAAAATGCACTTAAAAAATGAGAGTGCAGGCTTTTTCAGTGTTTGTCCCTAATTCCACTGAATCTCAGGTACTCTTAGACTAGCCTAGTTTTTAAAAATGAGCTTTGTAGGTTTCTCCTGTCACTGGCTAAGTGTTCCTGTAACTGATACTATTTCTGCCAGGAAGCACCACTGTTTGTCGACAGCAAATCTAACGACATCCCATACAGTGACGGCACAATGCTGACACGTGGTATTGTGCTATCAAGAAACAAATTGTACAGCCCTCTGCATCCCCTGCATTTATATATTATCAGCTCAGGTCAACGTTGTTTTGGGGAAGGGGCACAACACCGGGAGAAGCCGTGTCGGTGAACCACAGACCATTACAGCGACATTTGCCATAATGGTCTTTTTTCGGCTTTCGCGGTTGTGGTATAGCTGTAAAGGGGACCATCCTTCTGCCAAATTAATTTGTGCCTCATGTCTGCATTTTTGCAATTTGTAACTACAATTGTAACTCATGGATGTTAAAATTGCTGATAAAACTGTGGTCATTTCAGTACTGTTTTTCTATGCAGTAATGTCTTTGTAATAGTGTTTATTGTTTGTACTTCTCCCGGGTCAATGCCTGAAAATAGGCATTGTATTTGTCTAGCGCACCTACCCAGTAAACAAAAACTAAATAAAAAAACATCCTGACAAGAAGTCAGAAAGATTGACCCCACGGCCAAAAAGGTGTATGCAGCTGCTTTTCTGGATTTCCATCAAGCCAATTATTCAGTCATGATGTTGAATTTGCCCATTCCCTCTTTGGGGTTGTAAAGTACCTTCTTCCCCGGTTTCCAGCTGACAAGCAGTTGGTAGTCCAGATGAGCAGAAACCATGGTCAATCATGGGCTAAACAGCAGCTTCAGATGACATGGACATGGATGAATCTTGTGCCTATGCCATAGCTGTGGTCATTGCCATGCATCGTAGTGCCTGACTGAGACTGTCCACCTTCACTGCAGACACTCAGCACAAGCTGGCTGATTTCCTGTCCCAGGGAACTTACCTCTTTGACCCTAGGGTGGAGGGACATTTCATTGAAGTTGAGAAGTCCAATGTCACCTTGAATTCTGTGGCTTCATCCCAGAAGGACTCAAAAGCCCCCAAGCCTAAGAACAAGGCTTTTCAGCTTCAGTCCTTTCTGCCACAACAGCCTCAGCAGCAGCAGCTCCAGCAGGGATAATTCCTGTTCTGGTGTCTGAAATCTAGGTAAATTTGGTGACCAGGGCAAAAAAGAAAGGGGGGGGGCAAACTCTGCTCCATGACTGGTTGTGGGGTGACATTCCCGCTCCCATACAGTCCCTGTCCCCTCCTGGTTGGGGCAGTTGCACCCTTTCTTTCCACAGTGGTATGCTAATACCTCAGACAAGTGGGTTCTAGAAGTGGTGGGTAAGGGATTGCCTCTGGACTTTGAAGTTCTTCCACCATTTTATTTCCAAGCTTTTCAGGAGTCCAGGGTGCCAAAGGATACAACTGCTCTGTGAGCAGACATAGCTCAACTCTTAGTGCATGAGGCAATGGCCTATGTCCCAAACACTCTGGCCACTCAGAGATTTGTGTCCAGGTACTTTCTGGTTCTGAAATGGATGGGGTACTCATGTCCTGTACTGAGCTTGCACAGTCTGAACAAATTCATGTGGAAGTGCAAGTTTTAGATGGTCACTCTGAATCCAATAATGTCAGCATTGTAGCAGGGAGTGTGGTTCTGTTTCCTGGACTTCCAGGATGTGTTATTTCACATTCCAGACTGCCTGTCCTATTGCCGGTATCTTTGGTTCAAGCAGAAGGGTTACAATATCAGTTCTAGGTCAAGCCTTTTGGCCCCACATCTGAGCATAAGGTCTTCATGAAGTGAATGGCTGTTGTGGTGGCTTTCCTGAAGTGCAGAGGCACCATAATGTATCCTTATCTGGACGACTTGCTCCTAGCTTTGCTGTCCAAGGAACACACTCCTTTCCATTGTGTCAGAAGGCTCTCTGCACCTGGAGCTTTGTGTGCAGCCTAGAAGTGGATCTCCTGGCGATTCATGTTGTGGGAAAAAATAGCCAGCTGGGAGACTCTCAGCTGGGTCAGCTAGTCATTGCACAAGTGGTCCCTGAATCAGGAGGTAGTAGACCACCTTTTATCCCAGTGGGTCACCCCTCTAGTAGACCTGTTTGCCTCATGTGAGAACAGGAACTGTGGCTGTTTTGTGCCTGTCCACCCTCTGTCTGGGACACTGCATGGGTATGCCTTATTGAGACCCCATATCTTCTGTTCTCCTGCCCTCCCCTTCCCTTGGTTAACAGGGTAATGATAAAGGCTCAGAATGACAAGGCACAGATGATCCTGATAGTACCTGACTGCCTCACATAGTTTTGGTATCCAGATCTCATCCTCGGCAGCAGGCAGCCATGGCAGTTACATGTTCATCCTGACCTGCTGACCAGACAACAAGGACCATTCCTGCAGCCTAACCTTCAGTTCCTGCACCTCTCAGTCTGGTTCCTGAGGTGTTGGAGTTCCAGGCTTTGGTGCCTTTCAGAAGACATCCTCTATATCCTGGAGACATCCCTTAAGGAGTTGACTCATAAATGCTCTGCATTTAAGTGGAAAAGATTCTCGACCTGGTGCCAGGGTACAGAGCTTGATTCCCCTAACCTGCCCAATGGTCAGCATCCTCAACTACCTTTGGCCCTTGTCTCAGTCTAAATTACAGGTGACAACCCTTAAAGTACACCTTGCAGCTATCTCTGCATACTGAGTGAGAGCTGGCATGCCAGCCATGGCCCAGGGGAAGGTGATGGTGTGCTTTTTCCCAGGCCTGGATCATCTGTCCACTCCCATGCATGAACCACTGCTGCTGTGGAACCTACTGCTGGTACTGGCAAGTCCATGGGCAAGCCATTGGAGCCTAAGCAGAAGTGTAAGATGTCACATTTGTAATGGAAGACCCTCTTCCTGGTAGTCATTAAATCAGCCAAAAGGCTCAGTGAGCTCTGGGCACTCTTGGTGACGTCTCTCTGTTTGGCCTTTCATAAGGTAAGGTGGCCATTCACCCCAACTTGTAGTTCCTTCTGAAGGTCATGTTGTAGATTTACTTAAACAGGTGCTTAACCTTCAGATCTATTTTAACAGTTCAACCTCGGATGCCAATTGCAGGCACCACACATTGGGCCTATGGAGAGTGCTCTCCTATTACAAGGTGTGCATAACAGAAGTTCAAGAAGAGGCTTGCCAGCTGTTTGTCACCTGTGCTGAAGCTGCTTCAGGTAGACTGACATTAAAGCTGAGGACTGCCACGTGGAACACATCCTGCATCGACCACTGCTATAGTTTGGCTGGTAGGGAGTTGTTCAAGGTGCTTAAGGCTCATTCCATCAGACATACCACAGCCTTGATTGCTGCTTCCAAGTATATCTCCACTGCAGAGATATGCAAGGCTGCAGCCTGGTCTAAAGTGCATATCTTCATTTCCCATTACAGCATCAATGTAATGAGTCATTGGGATACTGCTTATGGGTCCTCAGTCTTCCAGTCTCTATTCACCAAATAGAGGTGCACACATTGCTTCCTCATCCTGGAGGACTGCTGGGAGCCAGCCTATGTGTTTATAGTGAAATGTAACCACACCTTTAGAAATATAGGTTGCTCATCTGTAACTATAGTTCTAAGAGTGGCATACAGTTCATAACCACACCTCCCACATGACATCTCCTAGCACTGTGGCACCCAGATCTCTGCTTCCAGCATGCAAAGATCTGACATTACTGGGTGGAGCCAGAAAAAATACTGTACCACCTGGGTGGTGGCAGGAGCTTAGCTTGAAACATTTTGATGACTCAGCTGTCATGGGAAGACTGTCCATGTGTAGATGTAAACCATATAGCACTCTTAGGACTACAGTTACAGGTGAGTAACCTATATGTCCTAGCTGCAAAGAAATAAAATAAGGTGGGAGGGGCAGAGGCTGCAACCAGTGAAACCAGATGTGTTTTCAAGAGCTCCTGCAACGTGACTCAGTAATGTAGGTAATCAAAACAAGAAAATTAATGTTTTGATATTTCTGCAAGAATACTTGATGCTACCTGTCCTAGTCAGCTGATGTTTTAAATTGAGAGATTGGTACAGTGGCGGCTCTACACCAGGGCATGTTCCCTCGTAAAGAAATGATGTGCCCCATATGGTGCAGAGCTTCACCCATAGTAACAACATATCAGTGCCCTGGCTGCTGTCTGTTGTGCCCCAACTGTGCCCTGGAAACTAATAGTGGCTAGAGCCGTGCCCAGATTGGTACCCTGGACTTTGGCAGATGGTGCAACTGAAAGTCACTGTAGCAGGGGAAGTCAGCAAAAAGTAGCCCTTTGGAAGCCCAGCATCAGAGAATGTTGGCTGGCAAAGAGGTGCTGGTATCATGTTCAGGGCAGCCAACCCTTTAAACTGCACTGGATGCAGTCAAAGCAGTGGACTTGAGGATGCAGTTCTTGGAACATAAGGTAGACTACTTTAACTCCCATGTCACACTTCTTGAAACCTGCATAGATTCGAATAATCAGGCAACAAAGGAGGCTTTCTCACTAGTGGGAATAGCTCTAACATCTATTACAAAATGACTAGAACAATCAGAATAAGAGACCGTTCAGAGACCGTAAGAGGGCAATAAGAAAGGAAAAAAGAAAACTTGAAATGAAGCTTAAAGGAGTACTACAGTCAAAATTTGCAAAAATATATGTTGTGCGGAGCATTTTGATTTGTGTTTTTATTTCTGGTGTGTCCTTCCCTGTCTCCACTGATGCCCATTCAAGTTTCTGAGCTCGCTATGAAACTTAAAATAAATTGTCAAATGCATGATACTGTACTATTCAGAGGACAGCTGAATGACAACCCCCCTCCTCTCCAGATTGCACCCCCCTCAACTGTAGGGGTTCCCACTGCTGATGCCACTGAAGAGTATACCAACACTGAAGTGCCCAATCCCTAGTCAGTCCAGTCCCCTGCAAAAAAGAAAACTGATCCTTATATATTTTTTTTAACCTGAAAAAAATAAAATGGTCCCTTGTCAATCTCTAAACCCCCAGACTCACCCACCAAGCATCCAGCCCCGCACACATCATCACTTACCTACAGAGAATCCCCTGGTGTAGATGCACTCTCACTGAAAAAAAAAAAAACCCTCCTCCTTGAAATGCAACCATGAACTGCAGAAACAAGGTAAGTGCAGTCAATGTATTTTACATACGTTTTGAAATTTTACTCATAACTTTGTAATTTTTAAACATTTATCCACCACATTTTTAACATGTCCTTTTGGAACCCCACCTTATGAAAAGGGTAGGTGACATTTTTCAAATCTGGGCTGAAAATAAATTTTTCAGTCACTCTGTGAAATCATTTTGGGGGGATTTGAAAATGTTCTCTTAATGGGTTCATGGGGTTAGGTAAGATTGCCTGACTGACGCAATCCCAATGAACATCAGCCTGACTTTTTCAGCCCAACACACAAAATGCTGACGGATTTGAAATACCAAATTTCAGAAGCACGACATTGGCTGTATCAGGCGTCATCTGGCATTGTGCTGCTGCTGGAACCGCACAGATAAAATCATTGGGCATTATAGTAAAAAAATAATAATATTAATATCTTTATTTATTGTGCGCTTTTCAATTATCAAGGTGCTTCACAAAATTTAAAAACAGTTCATTAAAACACGGTATCAAAATCATGGCAAATCAGGAAAAGCCTTATTCCACAAAAATGTTTTTTAGAGCCTGTTTAAAGCTCCCCATGGTCCCGCACTCCCGAAGCTGACGGGGCAGAGAATTCCAGAGGGTTGGGGCCACAAACATAAAAGCGCGGACCCCAGAAGAATTCAGAGTAACCCTCAGAATCTCCAGCAACCCCTCGTCAGCCAAGCAAAGCTGTTGCACAGGGATGTAAGGAATCAGAAGCTCTTTCAAGTAGTTGGGACCAAGTTTGTGTAGGGCTTTGTAGGTTAATAAACCTACCTTAAAGGTGATCTGCCACTGAATTGACAGCCAGTGCAGATTGTGCAGCACTGGGGTAATATGCGATCTCCTAGATACCCAAGTCAATAAATGAGCAGCAACGTTCTGCACTAGCTGCAAGTGGTGGATATCAACCCCAGGAAGTCCTAAGTAAAGGCAGTTGCAATAGTCAAGGCATGAGGTCACAAAGGCGTGGACCAGTACAGGCAGGTCACTGGATGGAATGAGGTGTTTGATCCTGGCAATGTTCCTGAGATGATAAAAGGCTAACTTCACAATTGCTGACACCTGATAACGGAGGGTCAGCCCATCGTCAAGTACCACTCCCAGGTCCCGCACCCATTCAGAGGTAAGGATCTGAGCATCCCCCAAGAATAAACCAGAGGGCAAATCAGTCCTCAACCCCTCTATCCTGCATCCCAGGTCCACAACCATAACCTCAGTCTTATCCGCATTCAACTTTAACCCACTCGAATTCATCCAGTCTTGGATTTCGGTGAGGCAGCTATTAAATGCTGAGAGAGCACTAACCTGGTCGGGAGCAAAAGACAGGTAGAGCTGGGTATCAGCATAGCAGTGAAACCTCATCCCATACCATCTTACAATGTCTTCGAGGGGTAGCATATACACTGTAAACAACATGGGAGATAGCAACGAGCCCTGAGGGACCCCACAAGGCAGAGAGAAAGACTTGGAAGAAAAAAATTCCTGAGACAACTCTTTGAGTTCTACCAGTAAGGAAAGATGTAAACCATCTGAGCACTGTAGCAGTCGAGCCACAGATGGACCCCAGGCGCAAGCAGTACCCCATGGTCTACAGTGTCCAAAACTGAGAAAAGATCGAGGAGTACCAAGATGGAGTGGTTTCTCTGATCTCTCACCATCAGGAGATCACTAAGCACCCAAACCAGAGCAGTCTCAGTACTATGCCTCTTGCAAAAACCAGACTGGAGAGGTTCATATATGCTATGGATGTTCAAATGGTTCTCCAGTTGAGTTGCCACTACTTTCTCAATTACCTTTCCTACAAAAGGAATGTTCAATTAGGTCTGTAGTTGGCTAGAGTATCCGGGTCCAACGAAGCTTTCTTCAGAAGGGGTGTCCCCACCACCTCCTGGGAGCATGGAAACTCGCCCAATTCCAAGGAGCACTGGATAATCGGAGCCAAGACCGGGCCGATGATATCACCACAACCCAAAATCAGGGAAGTTGGGCCTGGATCTAAACTACAGCATGTAGGGTGCATCCCCTGGACAGTCCTCATAATATCTACGAGCTCCAGCAGGTCAAAGGTACTCGAGGAAGTAGGAGGCATAGTGACCAAGCACCAACCAGCACCATCCCCCATAGAGCGAGTCAGGTGGATCTCCGACCTGATGTCGGCCACCTTATTCACAAAGAATCGAGCAATCTCATCACACTCATTTTGTGAAAAGACTCGACGGAGCTGCAGACAGACTGGGTTGCACAACCTGTCCACAGTTCAGAACAGTTGAGCTGGTTGATTCCTTGAGACAGTGAGCTCCCTGGACAGGAACTCTGCCTTCTTACAGGAGATCACTGATTGGTAAAGCTGATAATGCTCCAACAAACTAAGACGATCGGCCTTCAGGGCATATTTCCGCCAATGACGTTCTAACCTTCATCCTGACTTCCGCAACTCCCTCAAAGGCCCATCAAACCATAGGGCTCAAGGGCGTAGTGGAAGGGGATGAACACAGACTGGAGCAATTAGGTCAAGGGCTGAGGAAATGGCCTTATTATAGGCCTGGACCAATAGCTCTGGACCTGAGCTGGCATCAAAGAACTCGGAGAGCTCTCTACCAAACAGGCAAAGTCAAAAAAGTCACACAAAAATAAATTAAGGCTTTGCAGTCAATACAATGCCCAGTGCTAACTGAAATAAATGGCAGTCTCCACTGAATGAATGATTAGATCCTGATCATACAAAAAGCATAGCTACCCTCTGCTCAAAAGATCCTGTTATGTGGTCATTTAACATTAATGAACAAGTCTGCCAACAATTTAGCTAACTCAGTATTGGCTTGGGCTGCAGTCTCAAATAGAGAAGTCCCTTTAGTTGTTTGGACTTCTAGCCCCGATGGATGCAGCATGTGGTGTTTAATGCTGTCGGCCCAAAGCTTAGATTGTAGACCCCAATACGCAGCTCTCTCCTGCCACACCTTATAGGTAAGATCTGGTACGAGCCTTAATTTTTTACCTGCCCACTGAAGTTGCTCTATCTTCTTTGTGGCCTTAAGAAGGTGGTCCCAGTCCAAATAATTCAAGACCTTGAAAACTAACAATCTAGGAGGGTCACCTGCAGCAGGTTTTGGTTGTAACGAGAGATGGGCTTGCTCTATTATATAGCTGGGACCATTCGGGGAAGGGCCTGCTATTTTTTAACAAAATTTTTGCATAAAGTCCAGGGTGTTTTGTCCCTCCCTACCTTCAGGAAGCCCTAACAAGACTAAATTGTTTCTGCAAGATCAGCCTTCCAACTGTCTTCTCTGGATGCAATCAGCGATAACATCCAGTACATCATGTCCCCCACCCAGAAAAAATAGTGTAGCTATTTACCAAATGGGCAAAGTCCAAAAAAAGCCACACAAAAATAAATCAATGCTTTGCAGTCAATATGATGTCCAGCACTGACTGAAATAAATGGCAGCCTCTACTGAATGAATGATTAAATCCCGATCATACCTTGATAAGATTCAGTTTTTTTGAAGCATCTAATGCCTTACGCCTTCAACTTCATCATCAGCTTTCCTTATGAATGCCCAACACACATAATATTCGGGATTTCACTAGTCAGGAATACAATCACCAGGAGCATATTAAACAGGCATAGAAATGTTGGGCTTGCATTCGATTCAGGATTTCGGTGTCAGTATTATTAATGTTGGGATTTGGGATGTCGGGGAATTAGTATGGATCCTGATTCATGAGGTGGGGCCATAAAGACTATGTTGAAAATTTATTGAAAAAAATATGTTAAATGACCAAATTATGAGTTATCTTTGAAATAGTTCTACATTCACTTATAACGTCACCATTTTTCAATATTTTTCCACCAAACTTTCAACATGGCCTTTTTACAGTCCCACATTATGAACAATCTAGGTGAAAAAATTGGAGTAAACATATTATAAATCAACAAAGTCATGAATATACATTGAAAACATTTCTGTGGTCACTCATAACTTTGTAATTTTCTATATTTTGGCTCCAAACTTTCAACGTAGCCCTTTCTTCACACCTGCTTCTGAATGTGACAGGTGTCGTTTTTCAAATCCTAGCTGAAATATGTTTTTGTGCTTGTGGTGTGAAATGACATTTTGGCCAGTATTTTGTAAATGTCATGTCATATTTATGAGGGTGAGTCATAAAATGACTGTTAAAAATATGGAGTCAAAATAAAAGAAAATAGATATTAAAAAAAAAAAAGGTTGTGGCCAGGCCAGCTTTTGGCCTAGCAGGTAGTACTTTGTGATCCCATTATGGTAAGCTGAGTTCAGGGGTGAGCTAATTAAGCCAGCTGGATGGGTCTAGGTTAGGGGAACAGAGCTGCTATGTGACTCCACCCCTGGCCTGAGAAGGGAAGGGAAGATGCTGAATTGACAGCATGGGCCCCAAGCACCATATAGAGGGCCCTGAACTGCTGCACACCTAGCTACCAGAGGGCCCTGCACTTTGCCTGATAGATGGACTCTAAGTCCTGCACATTTGTATCTGTAGCCACATAAAAACACAGGGATCTGAGGGCCCTGCTCTCCCACAGACCCCATGCAGCTCCATGAATTCTTTGCATCCATAGCACATAAAGTGCAGGGCCCAAAGGGTTCTGCACTTCTGAGGGCAGATGGAACCTTCCCTTGGTGTGGGGCAAGGGCTCTGCACATCTGCTTCTGTTCACACAGGCCCTGCATGAATGAGGATATGATTCTATCTCAAAAAGAAAGGAAACTCTTTGCAAAAAACTCTATTAATGCACCAGTTAGGGTTCACCTTAACACCACAAAAGTATGGAAATGTGATGTTAGGGTTTCCAACCCTAACTTCTCCCCAAGTAGCAAAAAGACAAGATAACACAAGCAGCCAGAGCACTGGCCCATCAGCACAGTGGTAGAGCTACCACTCGTGACGCTGACGACCTGAGTTTAGAAGTGAGCTCGGAGCGTCAAAAGGCTGGTCGGAGAGAAGGGAATCACATGTCTAGAGGACTGCTGTCCCCTGGGGAATAGATTACAGTGCCTGTTGCACACCTGAGCCCTAGTGTATGCTGAGAGAAAAGCAAGCAAGATTTAATTTATTAAGCGCCCTTTCCCAGAGGCTTAGGGCATTATACAGGGCACAGGCAGATGAGAAACAAGCACAGAGCATAGCAAATACCAGCAATAAAATCAATAATTAAAACTATATACTAAAATCCAAAAGTTTGTCTAAAAAGATGTGCCTTCACACCCCATTTGAAACCTTCCACTGAGGGGCCTCTCTTAGAAATCTGGGGAGCGAGTTCCACAGGACCGGTGCCACCACCTCAAAGTCACAATCACCAGATGATTTCAACCAGGCCCTTAGGAGGCCCTCCTTGGTAGAACTGAAAAAGCACAAGGGGCAGGCAGGAATCAGAAGATCTCCTAGATAGCCAGGACCCAATCCATATAGGGCCTAATAAGTGAGTAGACCCACCTTGAAGGAAATCCTCCGCCTAACCATCAACCAGTGCAGGCCGCACAGTACAGGGGTCACATGACAGGACTTAGGAAGACCCGCCAGTAACCTAACTGCCATGTTCTGCAACAGCTGCAGGTGGTGCAGAATCATTCCACTGACCCCAAGATGTAAGATTATTGCAGTAGTCAACTCTGGACAAACCAAAAGCATGCACTCGTGATGGCAGGTCACCAGGAGGAATTAAGGTTTTAATCTGGGTGATATTCCTAAAATGGTAAAAAACCAATCTGGACAACAGATGACACCTGAGACTCAAGTGTCAGTCTGCTGTCTAAGATCACAACCAGATTTTTCATCTCGCAGACGCCAGGAGAGAGGAACTATCCCAACCATCATGCTTGTAACAGCACTCATGGTGTCTGCCTTCCTCTGATGGCCCAGCTCAGTCACAAGCACCTCTGTCTTACCTGGGTTAAGCAACAACCAGTTAGAGGCTATCCAGTCTTGGATCTTGGCTAGACATTTGCTTAGCATCACCACTGTGTCACATGTCGCAAGTACAAAAGACATGTACATTTGGGTATCATTTGTATAGCAGTGAAACTCCACACTGTAACTTCTAATGATCTTACCCAGGGGCAGCATGTACACTGCAAACATGAGGGAGAGGACAGACCCTTGGGGATCTCCACAGAGCAGGAGCTTAGGGTGGGAGAAAAAACTTCCCATCACCACCCTTTGAGTCCTGCCTGTGGAAGAGGACTCAAACCAACTGGTGACAGTGAGTCCACATAGCTCCCTCAGGTGATCCAATAACACCACATGGTCTACAGTGTTAATTGTTGACAAGAGATCAAGGAGGACAAGTATTGACTGCTCTCCTCTATCTCTAGCACTGAGGAGATCATTTTGCACCCTGACCAATGCAGTTACAGTGTTATGTCTGGACCTAAATTCTGACTTGAGGGGCTCATAGATGTCAAAGACCGTGAAGTGTGCCTTGGCTGCAGAGCCACAATTTTCTCAATAAATTTACTCAAGAAGGGCAGATTAGAGACTGGTCTATAATTCGCCAAGACATCTGGGTTGAGGGATGTTTTTTTCAGAAGGCACTTTACTAAAGCCTCTTTCAAGGCATCAGGAAATAGCCTCTCCAAAAGTGAGAACTGGATTATCTTGTGAACACTGGGCCAATGGACTCCATGCATCCCACTAGGAGATGGGTTGAGCCCAGGTTCAGTTCACAAAATGTGGACCACAGCTTCGAGATTACCCCACAGACCTCTTCCACCCCACTGGTATGAACTCACTCCAGGAATGGGAGTGCTGTCAGAGATGTCCAACGTGCCACCACTGGGCTGAGAAAGCCTGGT
This sequence comes from Neoceratodus forsteri, assembly GCA_016271365.2. Taxonomy (NCBI): domain Eukaryota; kingdom Metazoa; phylum Chordata; order Ceratodontiformes; family Ceratodontidae; genus Neoceratodus; species Neoceratodus forsteri. The sequence continues at coordinate 1,078,245,087 of CM028130.1, forward strand.
TGGAGAAATTGCAGCTCTGATGGAGGACACCGTGTCAGAGAAGAACAGAGTGAACTCCTCACACTTTGCCACTGAAACCTCTCTAACCAGCTGCAGACAGGCTGAATGAAGCAGCCTGTCCACAGTCTGGAAGAGTTGAGCTGGTCTGTTCTTCCCTGTAGCAATCTCCCTGGACAGATGAGCTGCCTTATGAGAGACTGCCTTCTGATACTCACCAAAGTGAGCTTTCAGAACCAGCTTGTCCTCTTCTGACCGTGACTTATGCCAATGATGCTCCAATCTCCAATCTTTGGTCTTCATCACTTTGAGCTCTCCATCAAACCAGGGGGACCTCAAGTGAGAAGACCTAAATCGTATAAGGATCGGCGCGACAGAATCGAGTGTGGAGGTGACAGCCCTATTATAGGTTACCACTGCCTCACTCGAGCTGACCACACAGGCAGCACTCACTACCAAGAGGTCCATTACCGCCATTAAACCCTCTGGGGACAGCCCCCTTAAAGGATGATAATGTACCAACTCCACAAGGAAGGGTCATGGGGGGCCCCAAATGAGAACCGCACTGTGCAGTGATCTGACCATAAGAGTGGATCAATCTTGAGATCATAAATCTCAAGGCCCCAGTGAGAATACTAGGTCCACGGCATGACTGTGGCTGTGAGTCGCAGAAGCAATTGCTTGTGCAAAGCCAAGCGATATCATAAGCTGGAGGAAGTCTTGTCCAAATTGCAATGATTCATCATCAATCCAAGCACTGAATTCATTCAGGACCAACCACCTAGGTGATTCCAGCACACTCTCAGTGGTACATTCCACGACTTCTTGCAGAAACTCCTTCTCTCGCCCTGGAGGCCGGTACACAAAAAGGATTCTGCAGCCTACACCTGGACCCCCACACACATGGCCATGCATTCAAATGATGTAGTAGATCCCACTGTCTGCACAGAGAAGTTCTGGTCGGTTCTAAAACAAATGGCCACACCTCTGCCCCTTCGTCCCCTTCTTGGGCATTGAACCACAGAGAACCCGACTGGGACAGACACCTCCAGAACTGTTCCAGTGTCATCCCCCAGCCAGGTCTCCATAATGCAAGTCAAATTGATTGAAGAAATCAAGTCCACTATAACTGCAGTCTTGTTCCTGATTGATCTCACATTACACAACACTGCCTGCAGGGGACCAGCTGAGGCTGCCGGCCCACTGACTACCTGTCTGCTCAGTCCAGCAGAAACCCTGGGAATGGAAGTCAACCACTGCTGGCCTCTCCCAAGGTCCTGTTTTGTCCCAGGTTGCCTCCTGGCCTTGACCACCCCAGTGCCACTCTCTCCCACCACAGCCAAATTACTCCACTGCCTACCATTCTGCCCTCACACAGTCCCAACCTCCCTACAGTGCCTAATAGCTGCTGGTTACTGAGGGGGATAGGCAAAGGGCCAGAGGTCCTGCAGCAGGGATCCAGAGTAGGTGATCCTATGGGGTCTGAATGCAATGCACATCCTCTTCCACAACTGGAGGGATCAGCCTCAAAACAGGCAGATGCTGAGGCTGCACATCATGGTGTTAGTGCATGTCACACCCCTCAGGGGAAGAAAACAAGGAAAAATTTCTTGGTGGCATGATGGCACTCAGACCCTTGCAGGCCCCACATCTGACTAGCTGAACATGCTGGTCCAACTACTGGATCTAGTCTCATGGCAGAGGATTGGGGCCCTGTTGGTACTGACCAGCAGTAAGCCCTGGTGGACATTGGAGTGACGAAGCTGGGGGAGGGGGGTCCAAGCAGATGGGAGCCAAGCGGGATGTAGGGGAATAAAAAAAAAAACATGCAACCACAGATAGCCATCATCAGTTAAGACAAACAACATAGAACTGTTTCCAGATGACACAAATGCAGTAGCATTGATGTGCTACCTTTGTGGATTTGTATCTGCAGCTGCAAAAGCACAGGCTCCACAGGGGGAAGTACTTTTGCAGCCAGAACTGTATGTGTATGTCTTACAGCATGCATGAGTACCTGTGGCTGCAGAATAGCTGGTCCTACAGAGTCCTGGTCTTATGTAGACAGAAATACTGTTGCAATTTGGGTAGCATGGATTTCTATATCCAGCTGCAGAACTACAGGCCCCCATAGTGGTCTGCACTTCTGCAGGCAGAAGTTGGTGTGTATGTATTGTACATGTGGTTGCAAAAGCACAGGCAACTTAGGAGTCTGCGCTTCTGCAGACAGAAGTGTGTGCATGTCCTTCAGGGTGCATTAGCACCTGTGGCTACAGAAGCACTGGCTCCATAGGGGCCTGCGCTTCTGCAGACAGACATAGTGTTACAATTTGGGTATTATGGATTTCATGGGGCCTGCACTTCTACAGTCAGAGGTCAGTGTGTGTGTCTTACACCTGAGGCTGCAGAGGCACAGGCTCCTCAGAGAACATAAAAATGTTGCACTCTGAAAAAATATACGTCAGGATGCCAGATGTAATACAAAAAGGTTTTATTCAACTCCCATGTGAAGGACTGCCGAGCCCCGGTGCTTCAACTAAAAACAAATCATCATTAGGGGGCATGTCTTAACCTGCAGTAAACACAGCTTTGTAAGCCCAGCACTTAAAGGCATTGAAACATATTGCACTAAATTAATGCAGCACAGAATTATATAAAATTACATACAAAATACTCCAAGTCATATATATTTGTTAGCAGTGGCTAAAAACAGTACAATGGAAGGCCCCCAATTCTGTGGAAATTATTAGTCTCTCCCACCAAGCAAATTAGCCATATAAAAACTGAGTTTTGGGGGAGAGGGGTGAGAAAGGAGTTTAGTTAGTCTTAGCTTTATTTATGAAGTGCTCCATTTCATTTGCGACTCAAGGCACTGTACAAGTGAGGGATTTCATAGTAAACAGAAAATACGTAAAAGCACTCTTAGCTTAATTTAATTATCTAAAAGCAGGTTGATCAGCTGGAGGGAAATGCATCCCTAAATAAAAATGTCTTCAGCTCCCCTTTGAAGGCATTTACTGATGGCGGAGGGGGGGGCCCCTCTGAAGGAACGAGGGAGTGAATTCCACAGGGTCAGTGCCACAAATGAAAATGCCTGGGCACCTGATGATTTCAAACAGACCCTTAGAATCACCAGAAGACCCTCATCAGCTGACCAGAGAGAGTGGAGTGGGTGGTAAGGCTGTAGAAAGTCTTGCAGGAAGCCAGGCCCCAAGGAGAGAGGGGGGTTTGGCAATAAAAGTAGAGCTGAGAACCAGTTGGTTAAGTTGATAGAAAAAAGTGTGTGGGGGAGGATATGGGAGTTTTTTTTTTTTGTTTGTTTTTTTTGAAAGGATGGGTAATAAGTAAAGGAAGAAGGTTAGTAGAGGAAAAGTCAGTGGGAGAAAATAAAGAAGCAGATAGAAAGACAGAGTCCAGGCACAGCTTCCAAATTACTCAGTGGAGCAGTAGTGGAAATGAAGTATTAATATGTGTTGCTGAACAAGTAACTTGTAGAGTTTCAATGTTATAATGGCAATGTTATTGTAATTCAGAAAATGATATGCTGTTTCTACAAACATGTAAAGCCTCCTAATGTATGGGGAGCAAAATTCTACAATCCTATTGACTACATCTGGAAAGAAAAATAATCACAAACAGTACATACAAACTGAAAAGACACTTGTATTAAGAAGCATAATACTAAGCATTAACGGACTAAGCTCTAGTCCAAGTTTTTAACCCTTCAGAAAGAGACCACAGTCATTTCTTAATTTAATCCTGTGGCCTGGATGGTATTAAGGGTCACCATTCATTGGGTTTCTTTTTGGAGCAAATGAGCAATCCTATCTCCTCCTCTTTTTAAGGGAAACTATGCAATAGCAGTGAAGTCTAGTTGGTTAGGATCTGAGTTGTGTATATTGTTAAAGTTTGTACCTTTTGCATTTCTATCACTGCCATGTATAACAGCCTTAATGTGCTCCTGCATATGTACTTTAATGCTCTCTGTTTCCTTTTTATAAGGTTTGTTTTGTATTGTCCTTCATATTTTTTTACAAATTTTCTCAACCTGTGTGTTCATTAAGGCACAAAAGGTTGTCACAGCCACACTATGTGTGCCAATCGGATTAAAAGTGGATTTCTTCCTGAAAGAGTCGTTCTTGTGTGTACACTATTTCCTCATTTGTGTATTCCACATTATTGGTGTCTGTTTCATATGGAGTGTCTGTTGTTCTGGCATATACGTAAGTATTCACCATTGTAAGATGTGAGTCAGGCAGTACTTTATTGTAAAAGGATTGCAAATTGAGCTGCCTGTACAATTTGTAAAGATCTACTCTTGTTCTGAATGACTATAAATATTTTCCCAGCACATATGAGAGCCCTTTAGTAAGTACTTTTGTTTGATCACTGCTCAGTTCCTTTTCAGTTAGCTTTATGATTTCTACTTGTTCTGCCTGTTTTATCTCCTGGTGAGGGGCCTGAATTTTGTAAATTTTTGACCCCCACAGGCTCATTGAATTGATACTCTATAGCCAATATGTACGACTCAGGAGGAACTGTTCTAACACAGATACTGTACTTTTGAAGAATGATCCTCTGACATGACAGAAAAATCTTTGGCTAGGGGATATGAAGCAACAATCCTTCGCACAGCCTTACAGAAAACACATAGTACTGATAGACAAATGACACCAAAAAACAGAAATAAAAACACTGAATATATGGTTACATTTTCCACTGAATACAACAGTATTGCAGGGAGGCTGGGTAATATAGTCCACAAATACTGGCCTGTGTTGTTGGGTGATAACATCTTGAAAGAAGCAGTGGGTAAGAACCCAGGATCACATTTTGAAAAGTTAAAAATCTTGGGGAGGATCACATTTTGAAAAGCTAAAATCTTGGGCAAATACTTACCAATAGCTACTTTGTAGCAACCAAGCAATCACATTTATTTGGCTACCCCCAAAGCCCCTTGGTTTTTATAAGTTTGACCACTACAGTGTGTGCACATATGCCCTGGAAAGTGCAGTGTACAGCCACCATCACTAAGCTGCACAAAACCACAAACACTATGCAGCTTTAGTTCTTCCCTCTACTGGTCGTAGACTGTGAGAACAACAAAGCAAAAAAAGGTGCACACAATGTACAGGATACTATTAAGTGATGTATTTAGCTCATGTTAGCCATCAAGTTAGCAAACATCTCTACATAGTAAATACAAAGGAGATGGCTCAGAACACCATGAAAATGATGCCAAAGCAAAAATGGCAAAAGGAACAGAAGCTCAGCTGCATAATTCTGGACACAAACTTCCCAAAAACCTTGGCGTGGCAATCAAACTTTTATTAAACAAAAGATCCAAGTAGAGTAGCACCCCCACTGTACATAGAGCATCAAAGTTTCAAGTCATACTAATGAGTTTAAATTTGTCTTGGAAAAGCATCAGTGTGACATGAAACATTGATGCTCTACATGTTTTGTTTACTTTAATAAATGTTTGACAGCCACTCCAAGGTTTTGTGGAAGTTTGTGTCCAGAGTCATGCAACTGAACTCTTGTTCCTGTTACCCCTACATAGCGCCACAGGGCTTCATGTGGTGGGGGGGGGGCTTATATTGCAACAGATTTGCTTCATCGGGGTGGTGCTTGTATTGCATCAGATTTGCTTCATCAGGGTGGTGGTGCTTGTATTTAAATATATAAAATTGAATATTCATGAGATGGCCATTCAGTCCTCCCAATCATGTTGCAAAATTTAGAAAAAAAGTGAACGTGTGCCCATATGCAAATCTGTACAGAATACAATGTGCAAATTTGTTTGACAAAATTATCAAATATAAAACACAATCATCTTCTACCCATATACATCATGATGTTAAAAACAAGTTCATTGGTCTGTCAGTCCATTCTCTGGAAGCAGTTCAAAATTATAACAACATGTCTACATTACCTATTTAAAAATGTAATTTTGTCACTAAATTGCAGTAAGTAGACCCTGTATAATTGTAATTCATGCACATGGCTATTGCAGGGTTAAAACAGTTATATTTGTGCCAGGTTAGTATTGCACCAAATCTGCAGGAAGAAGGGAATGGCCAGGGGAGGGAAAAAAATCAAATTTCTAGCACTCCATTTAGCAGTGTAGAAAACTGCTGTCAAAACGTTAACAACTGTTGTACTAGGTGCTAAAGGTATGCAAGGATAGATATTGTATCACTCACATTGCATTGCATATCATACATTATTTATTAAGATACTCGAAATGTTTTCTTATCTTCCATGCCAATGGGTGTTTGCTCTGCCCAAGAAGGGGGGGGGGGGCGGCGAGGGACAAAACCGTGTCACTCGTCACTTACCATACTGTAGCCTGATTTGTTACTGAAGGAATATTTGTAACTCAAGACCATGTGTACCAGTGTATGATTATTCTGTCCAATTTCTTTTTATTATTATAATTACTTACAGAACTAATTATTACAACAAGCCTATGGCTATTTGATTCCACAAAGAAGGAAAAAACAGTGGTGAGAGTGCGGGGAAACACATCGAATATTTAAAAAACAAATACCTGAATCATAGTGGTTTATAAGAATTATTAATTATGTATTACATTATCCCTACTATTATACACCCATATGGATCTTCTATACAAATATAAATATAAATGCCCTGTGTGGTGTTGTATTTATATATTAAATTATGTAAAGTGCAATGTGAATATCCTTAGATTTTATATTTAAGCAGGATAAACCTGGATAATATAAAAATAATATACTGCTTCCAGTGTACGGATCTACACAGGAACAACTAGCTATGCATAGCTAGTCTCATCTTACATATTTTCCTGAAAATCATTCTTCATTGCAAAAAGGATTTTAAATCTATGTCACCATTTAACCCTTCTGAATGAAGTGAGTGCAAATGAAATATACATTGTCTTTCATTGCATAGGGGAACAGTTAACTTTTCTCCACCTTGCACGCTTTGAGGTACATGGTCCAGGGCTCTAAATGAAAATACTGAGGTCATGTACATGTGGCAGTCTCTAAAGTGACCACCTAAGGCATTGTCATGTGTAACCCCCTTGTTACCCGGGGTTACTAGAATCCCAGTCAGACCTAGTGGTAGGCAAGGAAGGCAGCTTGTGAAACTCCAGTTAAATTGGTTTCACACTGTCTCACTCTGTTCTCAGTCTCATCAATAGAACTATCGCAGCTGCATGAGCCACATTGGAATCTGCAGCAAGGGAGTTTTTTTTTTTTTTAAGTTTTTGTTGACCAGGTAAGTGCACTAGACAAATCCTGCCTGTTTTCAGGCACGACCCGGGGGAGGGGGATACAGATGAATGCCAACTGACCTTGAACCAGATTAAGCTGTTGATGGTATTTTTAGTGAATGAGGGAAATTTTGCCAGGACACCGGGGAAATTCCCCTACTCTTTTCGATAAGTGCCATGGGATCTTTAACATCCACCTGAACTACCACCAATCCAGGCAGATGGGACCTCGGTTTAACGTCTCATCCGAAAGATGGCACCTCAGAAGTGCAGCACCCCTCTCATGCTGCACTACAGTGTCAGTACTGGGATATTAATCCAGTGCCAGATGTGGGAACTGAACCCACAGCCCTCTAATCTCCCGGCCTCAGAGGCGAGTGAGCTACCTGCTGAGCCACTGACACTGTTAACAGTGAGTTGGCATAGAATGCTGGGAGGTTTTGAAGTCAGTCTTCAGTGAGTGAGTGTGAAGTTGGGAGCTTGCTGAGAAAGCTGCTCAGTGAAGGCTCTAGGAGCCTCAGCCCTGTCAGAGGGCTACTTTTAGTTTAAAAGGGTGTGTGTCTCCACCTTAAAGAGAGACACAGAAGATAATTGAAGTGGTGGAGACCGCTGTTTTCGGGTCTCAGTGCCCCCTTCCTCTGGGGGGGCAGGAAAGGGTTCCCTGCAGATTCCTGGGGCAATCCCCTAGTTCTGCTTCTAAAGGAAAAGCTGCCTGTTTGTTCCAGAGTTTATCTGGGAGAACAAGATTTGTGAGTCACCTGTGGGGCACCTGCAACGTGAGGGTGAGTGTCTGCTCTTGCTAAAATGGCCTATGTTTTTCACCGTGGGGATTGAACTACTAAATATTGGGAAGCCTAGAGTAATTGGCTAAGCAAATTAAAAGTAGGTTCAAGTCCAGAGCTTGTTGGGATGCAAATGATATGTAGAGGAGATGTGACAGACGTCTACCCAGAATCTACATTTGAAAGTTCAGTAAAGGAATTGTCCAGTTTCCAGAGAAATGGCCAGGTACGGGATGCGGAAGCTGGAGGTGGGTGGCCCCCCATCTTTAGTGACCAAGTCCACCTCTACAGATTTCTTCTGTGGATTTCTACTTTGCCTCAGGCACTTGGCCAGTGATGAGGGAAGTACCCAGACATGGGATTGTAAGGAAAATTCTCTCTAGGAGTCAAAGACTCTAGTGTGGTTTGGGGAGCCACAACAGGATAATTGGTTCATTCCTCAAATGGACCGCGGATCAAGTGGCCGGTGGGGAGCCGGGCCAGTGGGGAAAACCAAGTAGTGTACAAGTCGGGCTGTGTACCCAAAGCTGCGTGCAAGTCTGGGCTGTGTGCCTGGTGGGTTTAGAGCCTGAGGGCTGGAAATGGTGATAACGTGTTCTGTTGTCTCTAATCTGCATTACCAGGAAAAGTAGCCCCATGGGGGTCCATCTATGCTTTGTTTGTTCAGCTTGGATGTGAATAAAAGCCACACTGAAGAATCCCATTCCTGGTTCTGGACGTTACAGTTATTGCTTCCTGTGTTCAGATTTACTTGGGTGCCCCTGTGCAGAGTAGCCAAACCTAGGCCCCCCTGTGCCGGGTAACCTCATCCTCCCTGAACCCAGTCCCCACCAGGTACTGCTGTCAGCTTCAACAGCATGCCACCTGTCATTTTGCCAAAAAGGCAGTGGTGAGGGGTTATACATGGATACTGTACACAATGGCTCTTACGGGTTTCTGAATTCTCTTTCATGCATCTTGTGGTTCTCCCCACATAGGTCTTACCATAGGTGTACCATCCACATAAATTACAAATGTAGTGTGACAGTTCATGTAATATTTTGCACTAAGCTCTTCTCCAGTTGCAGGGTGAACAAATTTGGGTCCTGTAGTTGCATATGAACATATGTTACAACCATGGTGCTTGTAGAAGCCCACCTTCTGATTTGCTTTAGGTATCAAATCATTTGCTTCTGGATCCTTTCTTATCAGTGTTCCAGACTGTGCTTAGCTCAGTTCAGCTCAAGGGGGAGGCTGTGTCAACATGTGCTGAAAATGTTGGGAAAGAAGAAAGAAAAGGTAGAACAAGGAATTGTCTCATTAACAGCATCCATTGAATTTCCAGTGTAACTGGTACTTTTAGGTACTATTTGATTAAAATAAAAGTCCGCAAATCTCGAGGGACCTCACTAAGCCGGCCAATGCCAGAAACTATACGTCACCCAGGAGGGTCCTATACAGATTTGTGGACCCTGGGCAGCATATACAGTCCACTGAAACAAACTTCAAACTGAAATAAAATAAAACAACAAGCTTGCAGTTTCAAAAATGTCATGTACTAGTCCATGGCACTAACCCCAGTGCTTCAGGTCTATTCGTGACCCTTCGCCTGTTTACCGCTAACCTCTGCTGACTATCCCATAACCAATTTCTTTCCCAGTTTACCAGCTTTGGCACACTCCTAAGCTACCCAGCATGCTTACTAGTCTCCTTTGTGAAACAGTGTCAAATGCCTTACTGAAATCTAGGTGGGCTACATCTACCGCTGCACCTTAATCTAGTGCTTTGGTCACCCAGTCAAAGAACTCTGTCAGATTCATTTGACATCACCTCCCACCATGAATCCATGCTACATCAGGTCTTATAACCCACTGGATTCAAGATATTCCACAATCCTTTCTTTCAGCAGTGATTCCATTAATTTTCCCACCACCAAAGTCAGGCAGACTTGCCTATAATTGCCAGCATCTTCCCTGCTACTACTTTTGTGAAGTGAGGATACATCTGCCCTCCTCCAGTCCTCCAGGAGCACTCATTTCCAAAGGGCTGTTAAATATGGCTGTCAGAGGTGCAGCCAGTACCTCCCTGAGCTCTCTCAATACCCTTGGGTGGACCCCATCTGGCCCCTTTGCTTTGTGCATTTTCAGATTTGTGAGTCCCTTCAGGACTCTCTCCTCCAAAAATGGACTGACATAGAAACACAGACAATGACAGCAGAAAAAGACCAGAGGTCCATCCAGTCTGCCAAAGTTCCCTATAATCCCTGGAACCTTCTCTGAAACCTATTGTTCCTCCAGGATATGAACCCTCCCTGTCACTTATAAAGACAGTGGACTAGTGTCCACCTCCCTCCCTCCCTCCAATGCTCCTGTTACATTTTTGAGGCCCCTCCCCTATCTCTTTCCTCTGTGAACGCCAAACAAAAATATTTGTTCAGAATATCTGCCTTTTTCTGCTCCCCTTCTCTTCTTTGCAGTCACAGAAACATGGTACACAGAGAACCATGACCGGGATGTTAACATACCAGGGTACACAACCTACAGGAGAGACAGGGAGGGGAGGAGTAGTTCTCTATGTAAGGGAAGGTATAGAAGCAATGGAACAAAAGAGTAAACAGAGGAGAGGAGGCACTGTGGGTAACCTTAGAGACCGGAAATGGTACCACAATCCACATAGGGGTTGTATACAGACTCCCATCTCAGGGGGAGGAAATGGACAAGGATATGATAGAAGGCATCCTTAGGATGGCAGAGAAAGGAGAGATACTGTTGATGGGGGACCTGAATATACCAGATGTTAACTGGAGCACCTTTGCTGCAGCCACATCCAGGAGCAGGGCCATTCTGGATGCCCTACAGGTGGCATGCCTCAGACAGCTAGTTTTGGAACCCACTCATGAGGGAGCAATCTTAGACCTCATACTCTCAAATTGGGACAGTAAGAGGATCTAAGAGCTAGAAGTGGGTAGCCATCTGGGAACTTCGATACAATTATCGAACTGGTTATGAGTCAGTAATTGATTGGGTCATTACTAATGTTCCTGGGCATGTGGTTACTTTGGGAGTTAAAGCGGATAGTTTGAGTGACCACTGTGCGGTTTACTGTGAGTGGTCAGTGAAGGGCTGTAAAGAGTCCCCTAGGGTTATTAAGTATCATAGAGTTAAATGATTTCCAACTGCAGTCATTCTCAGATGAGTTACAGTTAATTGACTGGTCATTCTTGGACATCATTAAGGATATAGACATGGCTTTTGAGAAATTCTGTTGCCATTTTATTAACATTTGTGATAAATTATTACCAATGAAAGTTGTTAGAATTAGAACAGAAAATAAACTGTGGTTAAATGCAGAATTGGTTAAGCTCATGAAAGTAAGAAATAAGATCTGGTATAGATTTAGGAAGTATAAAACAGAGTTACTGCAAGAATATAAGAAACTAAGTAACATGTAAGTCAGAAGTAAGAAAAGCAAAATGTGACTTATAAGAGGAAATTAATTTCTGAGAATGGTAACTCTAAATCCATTTGGAAAACTTTAAATTGTTTAATGGGTAAAGTAAAGAAACCAGATGATATTTCAGATGAGGTTAATGAACAACTAGTAAGTGAACCAGTTAAGGTTGCTAATGGGTTTCATTCACGTTTTGTTAATCTCGATAGGTACAGACCTTCAGGGCAGGTTTTAAATACTGAACTGAATGAGGATTTGGCTGAGGAAAGGGCCACATTAAAATGTATAGGAATTCCAAAATTCTATTTTTGGTTACTATCTTCTAATGAGACATTGTCTTATATTTATAAGATGGATCCAACACCAAGTACAGGTATTGATGGAATTGACTTTAGGATTTTGAAAAAAGTTGGTATATCATTGGCCCCGCAGTTGACCAAACTTTTTAATTTTTCCCTTTGTAATATAGAGAATAAAGTATGGGTCTGGGTATGTAATGAGAATTTACACACACCTGAGGGGTTTGATGCTACACTCGAGGGGTTTATGCGTAGCATCTAACCCCGAGTGTGTGTGTAAATTTGAGTTTACACACACACAGAACCATACTTTATTTTAATATAATTGCCAGGATGTCCTTTTTCACCACAGCAAGTATATAAAATAAAAAAAAGATGTTCTTGTGCGAATACGGCAGTCTTCTTAGCTATGCGCACGCGCTCTACATCTGTTGGTCTCTCGCTTTTTAATTTTTTCTTAATTTCATTTTGTGTGGAGCCAACATTTTGAGGGTATTTCCCTCATTTTGATTCATTTCTGCCTGCCAGCACTTACCGCAGTTAGAATAGCGGTCCAGAGGGGGAAGATGAGGTGGACAGTGGCTAGGAGGAAGATGGTCAGAGGTGAGGGTGCCTGCGCAGTGCGAGGGAAACCGGGCGCGTGTTTGCCATTACAAATGCTCCTTTATAATGGTGAATTATGCAATGGTTTCCTTATGGGAAAAAGGATGTGCTGGTTATTATAATGTGTTTCCCTCTAAATGAAAATGTGGTATAGTAAGACCAATGTTTAAAACTGGTAGTATGTTGAATGTCAATAACTATAGACCTATCACATTGTTGGCTCCTCTATCCAAACTACTAGAAAGGATTGTTTTGGACCAGATCATGGAACATTTAGATAAATATAGATTATGGTCTTCTTCTCAACATGGATTATGGCTAGGACACAATACTGAGACTGCCTTGGTGAGATTCACAAGTCAGGTCCTTAGAACCCTTAATGAGGGTAAAATAGTGGCCTCGGTATTTGTGGACCTCATCAAGGCATTCGTTCTTGTTGACCACAAAGAATTATTGATAAGCTTACTTAAAGTTCATTTTTCTGATTTTTTTGGATGAAAGATTATCTAGTTGGGAGGTGTGGAAAACTTTGAAAAAAGATGTTTTATCTGTTAAGGGTAATTTGGATTGTGGGGTTCCCCAGGGATCCATCTTGGGGCCACTGCTGTTCTCACTTTTTATAAATTGACTGCATAATGCTTTTAATAACTCTGAACTTATTTTATATGTGGATGACGTGGTTTTAGTATGTCAAGGAGAATCCTGTCAAAAGGTAGAACAATACTTACAAAAGGATTTTAGTTTAATGCATGAATGGTTTATTAGGCACAAATTAGTTTTAAAGTCAAGTAAAACAAAATGTATGTTTTTTTAAAAATCCTAGGACCAGTGTTATACTTGACTTGTCACTGTGTGACAATTATGGTAATATGATCAAGAAAGTTACTGATATAAAATATTTGGGACTTACCATAGATTCACATTTATCACTTGAGTTACATATCACAAAATTAATTAGTAAAATTCACCAAAGGTTGGGAATGTTGTATTGATTACATAGACACAAACTATGAAACAAGGGAAATACTTGCACATACTGTAGTTTTTTGTTTTTAATAATCGATTATGGATTGATTATATATTACTTTTCTACAGATAGAAAGCTTGTAAAGCTTAAAACTACTTATAATATTATACACTGTGTCACTAGACAGAACAAAAAGACAAATCATTGTCATTTATATAGTTATTTTGGGTGTTTGTCATTTTCTGACAGATTTAGATTATGTGCTTTAATTTTTCTACATAAATTACATTTAGGATATTTACCTGTTATAATTGCTGAGCTCTTTCCCAGACTGATTAATATAATTCCAACTAGGTCGCAGATAGGTTATACATTCCAGATTCCATTTTTTTCAAACAACAATGGCACAGAACTCTTTGCAATTTCATGCTGTAAAATTGTATAATGACTTGCCTCAAATGATCACAGTATCTGCTAACATTTCATCTTATAAAGGTGTACTTCAAAAATTAATGTTACTGGAAGCTGAATGTTGATGTTTTAATTGACTTTGTATACAGTGCTGTACAATTTTTGTGATTTTGTATGTATTGTACTATGTATTTTGTAAATGTTTTGTGCCTGGTCACCAGTGAAAATGGGCATATTTTGCTCACTGTTTATTCAGTATAAAAACAAACAAACAAAGTGACCACCAAACAGTGTGGTTCATGATAAACTCAGCTACAGAGTTGAGCCATACAAAAGTGAGGGTACTGGACTTCAGGAGGGCCTGACTTTAGCAAGATGGGAGAGTGCCTTAGAAAAGCACTAGCAAACAGGCTAGGAGGAGGGGTGGAGCAACAATGGGGAAACATCAGAACTGCCATCACAGAGGCAACAAGTCTTTCTGTGAAGCAAATAAATCAAAATGAAAGAAAAAGCCACTATGGTTCTCAAAAGAGTTGGTGGGGAAGGTCAGGGAGAAAAAGATAGCATTTAGGAAATATAAGGAAATGCAGAAGGAGCAGGACTGAGAATTGTACCAGTTAAGGCATAAAGAAGCAGGGAAGGAAGTCAGAATAGCAAAGGCCCAAACTGAGGAAAAGATAGCCAACTAGGTTAAGAAGGAGGATAAAACCTTTTATAGGTACATCAGGGAGCGTAGAAAGACAAAGGGAGGGATAGTGAGGCTGAACAGAATGGACAGTGGGTGGGCAGAGAGGGACAGTGAAAAAGCAGGGATACTGAACAAATACTTCTGCTCAGTATTCACAAAAAAAGGAGGAGGGGAAGGTGTCTAATTCAATTAACAGAAGCACTCTGGATAGGGGGGTTGATCCCAGTCCTTTCACAGAAGAAAGGGTTCTGAAAGAACTCCTAAAACTGAAGGTGGACAAAGCAATGGGGCCTGATGAAATTCACCCCAGAATTCTGAAAGAATTAAGGGGAGAACTAATGATGCCACTGACTACCCTTTTTAACAAATCATTGGAGGATGGTGTGGTACCTGAGGACTGGAGGAAAGTGGCTGTGATTCCCGTTCACAAAAGTGGGAGCAAGACAGAGGCAGGAAACTACAGACCTGTCACTTTGACCTCTGTGGTAGGGAAAGTAATGGAATCACTTCTGAAGGAAAGAATTGTCGAGTACCTAGAGGCCAGTGGGGCACGGGACCCAAGGCAGCATGGATTCACAGCGGGAAGGCCATGTCAGATGAATCTAATTCATTTCTTTGATTGGGTGACCAAAGTAGTAGACCAGGGAGGTGCTGTGGACATGGCCTACCTAGACTTTAGCAAGGCATTTGACATAGTCCCACACAAAAGATTAATAATCAAATTAACCAGCCTGGGAAGTGTGTCCTAGGCTGGTAGCCTGGGTAAAACATTGGCTGGACAACAGGACACAGAAGGTAATTGTAAATGGAGTCCACTCTGAAGAAAGGCGGGTTACTAGTGGGGTACCGCAGGGTTCAGTACTGGTCCAGTCCTTATTAATGTCTTTATAAGTGACATTGCAGAGGGACTGGAAGGAAAAGTATGCCTCTTTGCAGATGACTCAAAGATCTGCAACAGGGTTGATACACAAGGAGGCGTGGAAAGGATGAGAAGGAACTTGGCAAGGTTGGAGGAATGGTCAGAAGTATGGCAGCTTGAGTCAATGCAAAGAAGTGCAAACTAATGCACCTGGGAAACAAAACCAAGGGAAGATTACACAATGGTGGGGGAGAGGTAGTAACAACAACAAAAATGGAAAGGGACCTGGGGGTAATCATATCAGATGACCTTAAGGTTAGCAAGCAATGTGAGAAGGCAGTAGGGAGGGCTGGGGGGATACTGGGATGTATAGGGAGAGGCATCACCACCAGAAAACAGGAAGCTGTTATCCCTCTGTACAGACAGTTGGTGAGACCCCATCTGGAGTACTGCGTCCAGTTCTGGAGACCCCATTTCTGCAAGGATATAGACAGGATGGAGGCAGTCCAAAGGAGGGCAACTAAAATGGTGCAGGATCTGCAAGAGAAGCCATATAAGGAGAGATTAAAGGAGCTTAATATGTATACCCTTGAGGAAAGGAGGGAGAGGGGGGACATGATAGAAACTTTTAAGTACCACAGTGGAGTCAATAATGTCCAAGAGGGTAGCATCTTTCAGAAAAAGAGATGTTCAAGAACAAGGGGACACAATTTGAAGATAGAGGGGGATGGTTTAGGGGCATTAGGAGGAAGTATTTTTTCACAGAGAGAGTGGTGGACACATGTAACAGCCTTCCTGAGGAGGTTGTGGGGTCTGAAACTGTGGAAGAATTCAAGAATACATGGGACAGACATAAGGTAATTCTTGTGGAGTTTAGGAAGAAATAGACTGTTAAGTAGGATCTGCAGCTTATCCTGTAGGTAGGGAAATGGGCAGACTAGGTGTACCAAGTGGTCCTTATCTGCCGTCAAAGTCTATGTTTCTATGTTAACCTTTCAATTCCCATGCCTGGTCTTCCTTTTTTTGTTTATATACCTTAAAAATATCTTGTCTCTGTCTTGGCTATTCTCTCCTCAGTTTGTGCCATCATGGTCCTTCCTGCTCTCCCTGCTTCCCTCTGTTTCAGCTGATACACCTCCCTATCCTCCTTCCTCTGCATCTCCTTGTACCTTCTGAATGCTACCCTCTTAGCTTTTGCCTTTTCTGCCACCTCATTCAAGAACCATAGTGTTCTCTTTTTTTCTCTTTCTTTTGCACTCTTGCTTGATGGAGAACTTTGTTGCCTTTACTATGGCCCTTTTTAGTTTCTGCCAGTGTTTCTGCACCCCACTTAGTGCACCTCCCCCCCGGGCCAGGTCCTCCCTGAGGCATTCACCCAAATCTGCCTTTCTGAAGCCTTGGACCCTCACCCTTTTTTGGTTCAATTCTTCAGCTGTCCTTATATTGAACCACACAGTACGGTACTCACTGGTCCCCAGGTGGACCCCCATCTTGATGCCTGCAACACTGTTCCTGTTGATGAGTACCAGGTTCAGTATTGCTCTGTCATGAGTGGGTTCACTGACTAGTAGCCTGAGGAATGCCCCCTGCAGGGAATCTGCAGCTGGGACTCCAATCTACATCTGACAGATTGAAGCCTCCCACCAGCAGCACCTCTCACTTTTCTGTCATCTTACCAATGGCTTCCATAAGTACCTTATCTAACTCCTCCCCCATGCTGGAAGTCTGTAGATCATACCAGTGTGAACTAGAAGCTTCATTCCCTGTCTCTAGGGTGACTCTCGGTACCCCTGCCCCCGTCACTTTAATGCCCTTCTCACATAAAATGTCTCACCTCCTCCTTTCCTTCCTACCCAGTCCATCCTGAACAGAGTATAACCTAGTGTGGCCATGTCCCAGTCATGGTTTTCAATGCACCTTGACTTGGTAATGGCCATAATATCCAGGTCAGTCTCTGCCATTGTTGCCTCTAGATCTGGAATCTTATTTCCTAGACTTTTAGCATTCATACACACATGGCTTTCCAGGTTTTGTTATCACTCCGTTTGTTACCCGTTTCCTTTTTGCTTTCCCTCTTCCCCCTGTCTTTTTAATGCATCCACTCCCATCCACTTTCATTTCTTCCACCCCACTTCCTTTATTAATTTGCATCCCAAGAGATTCCACTTCTCTCGGGTTTTCCCTACTCTCCACAGCAGCCTGTGGGGGGTGGCAGTTTCTACCAACCCAATCTCTTCTGCCACCACCCTTAGCTAGTTTAAATGTTTGTCAAAGTAACATTTAAACTGTCCACCAGGGACTGTGGTTTCCTTCCTGGATGGGTGTAGGCCATCACTCTGTATAGGACCTTATCCTTCCAGGTGGGTCCCCACCCCCCAATGTAGCCAAACCCCTCCTTTCTACACCATTCATTCAGCCATGAGCTGAAGCTCCTGGTACAGAGATCCCTCTTGTCCTCCCTGTGCAATCAATCAATCAGTCTTTATTTTACTGGGTGGAACATTATTGAGTAAGACTCATTTGCAAGATGGACCTGTGAATGAATACAGAAGATAGCAAAGCAAAACACACATGCCAATGGAAGGGGTAATACAATCAGTAAGTAAAATAATTTAAGGTAACACAAATACATGTAAGACAAATACTAATGAGGAACAATAGCTATAGACATAGTTTTTAACATGTATGTAATAACCGTTCAGCACTGTAGACTCAGAATGTATACACATTAGTGCATGGTAACTTGAGGGAGGGGAGTGGACTCATATACACATTAGAACAGGGAAATTTGAGGGAGGGGAGTAGTCCGCAGAGACATAAGCGAGGAGGCCCATGCAAAGAAGGAGAATGACCAGCGCTTGAAACAGTTACAGGTCTCTATGAAGAGGCGTGAGAGCAGGGTTTTGAAAGTGGCCAGCTTGATAGGCACTTCTATTTTTAACGTCTTTCGTAATCTGTTCCAGAGTACAGGCAGGGCAACCCTTATGGTGGCTTCACCAAGGTGGGTTCTGACTCTAGGAACAGCTAAGGTGATATACTGTATGAGAGGCTCCTAAGGGGGTAATTCCCTGTGGTGCAGGCAGACAGTCCAGAATGTACTGGGGCAGACTATGTGTTATAGCTCGATAAGCCCAGGTGACTGCATTTATTTGGCATCAGAGATTAAGGGATAACCACCCAAGTTCTACGTATAAGGAGCAGTGATGGGTGGAGAGTGGGGCACCAGTAATAAATCTCAAAGCATGGTGATGGAGTGTATCTAATTTAGCCAAAGCGGTGCTGAGACCTTGTCCGTAGAGGAAATCTGTGTAGTCAAGTTGAGGAAGAAAGGTGGATTTGACCAGACAGATTTTAGCTTCTTGATTAAGTACAGTAGGTGCCTGATGCGGAAGAACAGACCTAGCCCTTGTTTCAGTTTTTTCATGAGTTCCTCAATATGAACAGTAAAGGACAACCTGGTTTAATGGACTCAACAAAGACATCACCTCGCTACAAAGGCTTGGCCAGTTCAAAACCAACCTTCGCCTCCACCTCTCTGCCTCCAGCTCCTGTGACTGTCGCTCCTAATCTGCTAACCCCTTTTGCACTTGCTTCTCCCTCTCCATGACACCTTTCCCCTACCCCCTACCTCCTCTCTCTTCCTGACTTTAGCACTTTAAATCTGACAATGCCCTCTGCTGTTCCACTGTTTTCTAGTGTCCCCTCAATCCCTCAACCTTCCCTGTTAATCCCGTGCCCTGCCCTGTTACCTCTCCTTCCATCCTCTGGCTGTTTTCAAGCTGCCTCAGACTGCTTAGAATCCATTGCACTGCATTGCTCAATCCCCTGTATTGCATTGTTCATACATATTTCTGTCCTGTACCTTCTGCCCCCTCAAATGTATTGTATTCAGCTGCTTGAATTGCCTATTTCAAAGCCTGTTATGTTTGTATTGTTTCCCAAGTTGACGTGGAACCTTTGTAAAAGAGCCATGGCTCAAAGGTATTGTAATCCTAGAATATCAATAAACAAATCAATAAACTTGTGGTCAACCCAGAAACCTAAGTACTTAAATTTTGATACAAACTCCAACTTTTCCCCAATTAGGGAAGTAATTTGGGATCCAATACTGTGTCCAGGTGCTTTTGCAGGAGGAGAGAGGAGCATTTTCTTGTTCTTTTTAGCATTTAGAAGGAGATTCTGTTGCAGGTTATTGAATTCTAATTGCAAGTCACTGCAAGCAAGCTCTGGGGAGTGCCTGTCCAAGTAGAGGATCATATCATCTGCAAAGAGATGAATGTGGGCAGATTTTAAACCAAAGTTAATATTGTTGATGTAGATCATACATAGTAAAGGGACAAGGATTGACCCTTGGGGCATGCCTCTCATAAGAGTTTTAAGTGGCGAGAGGTCCCCATCAGCTTTAATCTGCTGTAGTCGGTCAGTTAGGTAATCAGAGAACCATTTTAGTGCTTGGGCATCTAGACTGATGTTTTGCAAGGAAAGCAGGAGCAAGCCGTGATCCACAGTATCAAAGGCCTTGCTAAGGTCAAGGAAAAGGGCACATACATGTTTTTTGTCATCCTGCGCTTTTAGCCAGTCATTGGAGACCTTGACAAGGGCTGAGACTGTGCTATGGTGAGGTCTGAAACCAGACTGTACTGCGTTCAGGAGATTGAAAGTTTCTAGATGCTGTCTAAGCTGAGAGTTGACGATTTTCTCAACTAGTTTGGAGAGAATGGAAAGGAGTGATATAGGTCAGTGATTGTTTAAGTCACACAGGTCACCAGATTTGAAGAGAGGGACAACATGTGCTGTTTTCCAGACCTACGGGAGAATGCCCTGGGAGATGGACAAGTTGATAAGGTATGTAATGGGTGGGGATAGCAAGTAATAGCCTATTTTTAGATAATATGGGTCAATATGATCAGGGCCCATGCTCTTGCTGGTATCTAGATGTAGGAGAAGGTTCTCCACTTCTTTCATAGTGACTGTACGGAAGGAGAAGGGAGAGACATGGGTGGTCGAGGTGAGTGAGATATCAGGCAGGTGTTGGGCCACGAGGCTCTTGCATAAGGTATTAGCAGGAGAGGAATCAAATGCTAGCCCAGTGGAAGCAAAATGGTTATTGAGGAGATTTAGGATAGTTTATCAGTGGTGAAGGAGTTACCAGTGATGACTTTTGCAGGGAGGGTGCTAGGAAGATGGTGACCTGCCACCTCCTTTAATGTTCTCCAGAATCTTGCAAGACTGTTAGAGGAAGAAGCTAAGTCATCTCTGAAATATCTAGCTTTCTCAGCATTAGTAAGCTTGGTACATTGGTTACTTATGGTTCTAAATGCGGACCAATCTGCCGGGAGCTTAGATTTCGAGACTTTTTTCCATAGCACATCCTGTGGTTCAGCAAGGTTTTCAAATTAGCGGTAAACCAAGAGCAGGATTTTTTCCTGGTATGGACTTTGGTTAGTGGAACATGTCGATCTAGAACCCCAAGAATTATATCCTGTAGGTAATCATGTGCTTCAGCCACAGAGGTGGATAGGTAGACGTCTTGCCAATTTGAATTTTGAAGGTCAGAAAGGAAAGCAGTAAGGTTGAAATGATGGCGACTTCTCGTGTAGGTATATTTGGAAGTGGATGTTTGCCTGGGGGAGGATCTTATGCAGGCTTTGGGGCAATGATCACTGAGATCATTAAGGAATACACCAGAGTGGGTAATGAGGTGGGGCTTGTTTACTAAGGTCAGATCTAATAAGGTGCTGTGTGCTGGATTTTTATTGTTAGGACAGGTAACCTCAGTGATGATTTGGGTCAGCCCAAGGGTGTCACAGAGATCTTTTAATGGGGAAGAACTTTGTCAGAACCAATCAAGGTTAAAGTCACTAAGTACGAAGACCTCCGACGTAAGTTTTTCCATGACGTGAGTCAGATGCTGAATCACCTTGTGCCCTGCAGAAGGTGGCCTGTAGCAGCCGATAATACTGAGTGAAGTTGCAGGAGAAAGTAGCACCTTTAATGTTAGATATTCGAATTCCTTGGGTACAGAGGTGGAGTCAACTACTGAGGCAGAAAATTTGTCGTGAATGTAGATTGTGACTCCTCCCCCTCTAGTCTGCCTATCCGCTCTAAAGACATTACATGAAGGAATATTAATTTCATGGTCGGGGTAGATGGCCTAAACCAGGCTTCAGAGACCACCAATACATCAAGGGATGTGTGACAGATCCACATCTGTATAGTGTCAAGCTTCCTTAATAGACTACATGCATTTAAGTGGAGAAGCCTCAGTCCCTTTAGAGAGGCCATGTCAGCAGGTGCAGGGATGGGAGAGGTGGGAAGGATGGGTCATGGGTTTAATTCCATGTTACCAGAGCAAAAAAGTAGTAGGAGATGAATTTTCTTTAGGGCAGTTAATAACAGTTTGAAGAGCCTGGCTCTGTCCCTTTTATGCAAACAAGGAGTGAAAGTGTTGTTAATGGATGCTGAGTGCCAGTTGATAGGGCTCAGGAAAGCATAGAGTAATACCCTGACTGATAGGTGGAATTCTAGCTCAATGTGGAATTGAAACAAAGGACATGCAATGTGCCTGTTTCCAAGGAAAGGTGAACCCAAGAGAGGGGGCGTGTGTAATGTATAGTTTAAAACCATAGGAAATGCCAGTTTGGGGGAGGGTGTGCCCTTGTTATTGTGATCAGTGGGTTTTAGCTCTGGATTTGGGTCCAGGATAATGAAGGACAAAACAAGCAAATAGCCTAGGTAAGGCATAATAACTTTAATTTTTGATTAACACACGCACTGGAGAGCAGTGTCCAGAAATACTCTTGATTTCCTATAGGAGGCAAGAATAAGAGGCTTCCACAAGGGCTTCAAGCTATGCGGATTGGCCAATAGGGGGGCTGTACAGTCAGTGGGAGTAGAAAACAGCCCATTTAAAAAGTGTCGGGGTTGGGGAGGTTGGTAGGGAGAAAAATCACAGTCCAAGCATCCAGCAGAGCCCTGGAGAGTGAGACTACGGCAATTCCCGCCCAAGCAAAGTTGGCTTGACATGCTGGCCAATCAGAACAAAAGCCGAAAAAATGTCCTTGTCATAGATGAGTGGCACCTCAGAGAAAGCCACTGAGAGCTACTGTACCTGTCTAAGACCCCTTCCCCATGCCTCAGTCTCCCCCTGCACTATCCCACCCTGGTCCCTAGCCAGGTTATTAGACCCTAGGTGGACAATGACATCTAGCTCTCCTTTCATCCTGCTGCCATAGTGATCCTTAGGATCTGCTTCCTATCCTTTCAGGCCATGGTGACGCATAGGCACCTAACCTTTCTCTCCCCTTTCTCCCTTTCCTATTCCTAAATCTATTTCCCTCATAATCTAGTCCCCCCTCCAGAAGTTGTTTGCTCCTCCTCCTCCTCTGGGGTCCTCTTCCACTCCCCCAATGGGGTCTCTGCTATGGAGGATCCCCCACATCCTTCCTGGCCTCTACCATGGGTGCCTCTTTCTTGGCAGTCCTGCCTCACTAGAGTAGCATAGGAATTGTGTAGATGTACCGGTTGAGGAATATGCCTTTGACCCATCACCCTCACCCTTCCTGAGCCCACATAGTCCATCCATTCCTCTTCCCAGGCATCCTCTGAGGCAATGGTGGCTGACTTGGTAGCCCCTGGATAGGGGAAGAGGTCACACAAATCCTAGCCAACTCAGCCTGGAGTCTAGCGACTTCCTCCCTCAACCCATAGAAATGCACGCAGATGGGGAAGCACTGCAGTCTACAGAAGGTTGCTCTGAAAACTGCTGCCCCACAGCCAGTACACTGCACCACTCCAAGCATTCCCAACATCTGTTCTCCCTGTTTTACCTATAAGTATTTTGTACCCTTTTCACCTTTTTCGTGTTTGTTTGTTTCTATTTGTTTTTCCCTGTGCTTTGTTTAAATCTCTTTATACTCCTACCCTTGATAGGGTGTTGCTCCTATTGCCAGTTTTGGCCTACATTTTAGCTTCTGCCCTTACTAGCAGTGACTGTTACACAGTAGTGAACAGATTCCTTACCTTGGTTGACAGACAAAGTCCCCCACTTCCCTGCTTCCTTCTGCTGATGCCCACCAATTCCTAAGATGTCAGTAACCTGCTCCACTCCTTTGCTGTAACATTCACACACAGGGAAATGAATGTGATGGACATATTCGAGTAGAAGTGCTTTTATAATGCTCTTGTAAGGAGGCACTAAGCCTCTGTCAGCTCCACCCCGCACCTCATTCACAGGTCTTCCTGAACCTATCCAGCCCAAGATTAATCTTCTGAGCTGGTGTCCCCCTACCACCTGTTACAATGTAAACACCAAGTTTCAAAATGCCCCAAACACTGCCTACGGATCTCTTCTGTTCTCCCCACTTACCCTGCTACTTTTAGTATGACTGGAAATATAAATGAATATCAATATACCTTTAAAGTAAAGCTAGGTGCTTTCACTCTTCTTTGTCAGCAAAGTCTGGTCATCCACCTCAGGACCCCAACTAACTTGACCTTTTAAATCTACCTTGTGTTTAAAGACACTAAGCCTCTGTCAGCACCCCCCCTCCATTACACACCTGGGGCAGGATTCACAACGAAAGCCAAAATTCCCACAGCTATGGGGAAAAAGGCTTGCCGCAGTGCATAAACACAGCTGTGCTGTATTCTCAAAGAAAACCAGCGCAGCTGCGGATTTTCATAAAAACTGCCACAGGTGTGGCAATTTAGCTGCCGCAGGACTTGCGCAAGTGCTGCAAATCCACAACTGCGGAGACTGTGAAGGCACAGCAGTAGGGAACCACAGTAGCTGAAGCGGCAGACTGTAACAGTGCTGCTATAATATGAAGCTGACAGCACACACAGAGACCAGCAACCAGTTCTCAACTGGGACCACAGCAGCACCACAGGTACCTGAGATACCTTGGCACCACAGTGGCTGACTGTCCCTGCTGGTCGTCCCTCCCTGGGGTGTTCCTGTAGTCTGCGGGGGGGGCCGGTAGCACTCGCTGCTGGCTGGTCAGGCTCTACTGCTTGTGGGGCTCTGTCATGGGCTGTACTGGGTCTAGTGGTTGATGCCTGTTGCCATAGCATGGCAATGTGTGCTTTCAGTGCTGTAACATCAGCCACTGCTATACTGTCTGAGATGCTATTACCTGTGGTACACCTCCACCTTAATTGATTCCAATTGCTGGGGCACTACTGCAGTGTGCTGAGGGAGAGTTACACCTCATTCCACTGTGTGTAACATTCTTTCCTCAGCTGCGGGAAAAAACTGTCTGTGTCTAGCCTTTCAGGGGCTGTGCCTTACTTATCTCACACCTTTTTGTCCTGAGGGACCTCCGCAGCTGCACTTTTTTCCACAGTCCATAGTGGTTTTTCCCCGCAGCTGTGGGTTTTTTTGTGAATAGCACTTGGAGCAAACTCCCCTTTTTTTTCCTTAGCTGAGGGAGTTTTGGGGACTTAGGGAAGGTTTTGCACCTTCTAAGAGCTTTGAGAATCCTGCCCCTGATTCACAGGGCTTCCTGAATCCATTCACATATCTGGACTGTGTAGTACAGTATGGTCTGCAGGCCCATCGGCCCACTGCCAGGGATCAATGGGCGACAGGCTGTACTGTACGCAGTCAGTTGGCGGGCGGCCGGGCGACTTGCGGGTGGGGAGCTGCCACCCACCGCTGACTGGGGGGGGGAAGTGGGGTGGCGGGGCTCAGTAGGAGGGTGGGGAAGGGGCTACTGCTGGACCACCAGGGATGGGATCTATTATTTTTTTAGACTTCTGCCCACGATCGGGCTGCGAGCGGTCAACTGGACCTCCAGGGATATAGGACATTTTATTTCTATACTTATGCCTGCGATCGGGCTGGGAGCAGTCCACTGGACTACCAGGGATATAGGGGGTTCTTATATTCATACTTATACCCATGATCGGGCTGCAAGTGGTCCATTGGACCACCAGGGATATAGGACCATTTTATTTCCTACTTCTGCCCTCGATCGGGCATGGGGGGGCGCTACCTCACAGAGGGTGCCACCAGAGCTCGGGTGGCCTCCCACAGCTGGCAGCTGCCATGTTGCACCCTGCAATACAGCAGCTCACCTGTGGGTGGCCGGCTGTTGCTCCTTTATTTTTTGGAACTGCTGTATGCAGCGCATGTAGGGGTTGTGCCTGCATGGGCCCCGCACATCCCAGGCTGAATATCGGGATGTGTGGGGGTATGCATGGGCACACACCCCCCACTTGTGCGATATACATTACAGATGCACCCAGGCGCATCGGGATTTGTGCCACGTATGTTCCCATTTTGAATATCACGCCGGGGCACATCAGTAGGTTGAGTTGCGCCATGCGCAACCCTTCTGAATATCCCACCCTGAGTGTGCACAATAAATAGAGAAGAGTAAACAAAGGTTATTAAAGTAGACATGGTACTCATAGGTGAGTGGAGGGGAGAGATGAGAGCAACTACATTCAGAGACGCAATTTAACACCGGACGGGCAGGATTAAGTCAATACAAGTATGGAGAGATGGTTCAGTTTATAGGCAAGAATGAGAGACAGACAGGGTAACACAGAACCAGAGTTTAAGGGGTGTCATTGATGGAAGCAGTTGCAAGTCTCCTTGTAAGATCGCAAAAAGAGGTTTTTAAAGGAGGACAATGGCACTGGCAAAAAACGTTTTTTGTGCATTATTCCAGAGGATAGGTAGGCTTTTCAGTATTTTGTATAACAACCATACTTCCCTTGTCTACATTGTGCGTAGTGGTCTCATCATGTTTTTCAAATCTTTGATTGCTGCCCACTGTGCACCCAGCATGTTTAAATAGTCATGTTGTCTCTCTCCCTCAGACATTTTCTTGAGGTCCAGCTGGACCGTATTTTCAAATACTTTTATGGTATGGTTTCGGAAGGGTTAGGGAAAATGTTCTTTTTGACTTAAAGCCATTTTTGTTTATTTTAACATTCTGTCCTATGTTCCTATTCAACATTTCATCCTCAGTTACTTGATTACCATTACTGTAATCATTATGCAGTGATAAGAGCAAATTAACATTGTCAGCGGTCATGTCCATTTGTGCGTTCACACCTTCCATCTGACTGCAGTATAGTGAATTGCAAAGTCCAAATTGTTATCTGGATTGCTAGAGTTGCCAAAGTTGCCACTCTGCTTTTCTTGAGTGTCATAGGCCATGTTGTTAATGTCCCTTTGATTTTGTTCTGCAGCCGCACAGTATAATTCTTTTAATTTTTAAATATTTAAGGTCCAGTTTTCTCAATAGTTTAAAAATGTCCACTTGCAACTGGAATGGATTTATGTCTTGAGAGGGTACAAATGACAGCCCTTTAGATAATACTGGTAATTGTGTCTCTGTGACACGCTTTGAAGAAATGTTCAAAACTGGTGAACTTATTTTGTGTACTGATTCTTGTACAGTTTATTCTTGGTTACTACGTGATAGCTCCCAATGCTTTCCTTCCCATCCTCCTTATTTTTCTTTTTCTTTTCTTTGCAGTTGCTGTTGCTGTTGTATTGCTGGTTCTGGACTTGATCTAAAAAAGCACCTGTTTTCTTGCCCTTCCCTTTCAGTTCCTGATTCTTGTGGTAGACTAGCACTCTGTTAGTTTGTCTGTCTTCTATTTCTAGAGCCCCCTCTATTATTGAATATGCCTCTGCTTCTTCATCTTGTTGGTCAATCTGACCAGGATAAAAAGTTTCCAGACTCGCAGTCTTTCCGATCTCTCTCTCTCTCTCAAAATTTTTTTCCTTGCCTCTATTTCTTTTTCATTTTTATTTGCTTTTTCTTTCGATGTTTGCAAACATTCAGTTGTTTCTAGCCCCAGGTCATCAGTGTTAATGTCCTGTTCAATCTCAGAAATGATGTCTTCTGTTTTTTTGATATAGGCACCTATCCTGTTCAATTGAAATTTCTACAGGTGTGATGGAACAGTTACTGAGGGTCTTCAACCATCTCTCCATTAAATCTTCATCCAGCTGTCCTGTTGAGAGGGCTTTATAGACCCTTAGCCCTCACAGCACTCTGCCTTTTCTTTTATACTCTTCCAGGGTTGTCCCATTGTACCAAAGTCAGTTTCATTCAGTGTCAATTTTTAAAATTCTGTTATTTTCTGGTTTAACTCACTGTTTTGTGCAAACACAGCTGTGCATTCTGTTAAAAGGTCACACAGGAAATCATGACCTTGTGTCATATTCTCTGTCCAGGTCAACACCGAAGAACCTCCTTTTGAGCTAGTGGATGCTCCTTCTTGAAAATCTTCCTCCTCCCTCATCTCCAGTTCAGCTTCTCTGGCTGGGGTGGCCATATAAAACACTTAGGTGGCAAGATGTTCAAATAGACGACTGTCTGAACTACCTGTGTCTCACAGGAAAAACCAGAATGGGTGCTGGGTCTCCCTGCTCTCACACACAGTTGTTTTCTGTGAGAGGTGCCATGGTTACTGCTCAGCCACAGGTGAGCCCAGAAGCCAAGTTGTGCAAGACTGTGAACACTATAGGTTCTGCCTTTACCGGTCATAGATCATGATAACAGCAAAATGAGAAAAGGTGAACACAATGTAGAAGATACTATTAACTGATATATTTAGCTTGTGTTACCCATCAGGCCAACAAATACCCCTCTGTAGCACTGCAAGACTTCATCAGAGGGTGGTGCTTGCATTACAATAGACAAAATATTTAAATATATAAAACTGAATGTTCATGAAGTGACCATTGAAACCTCCCAATCATGTTGCAAAATTAGAGAAAAATGTGTCCTTATGCAAATCTGGCAAAGACCTGTTTTGGTTGAAGTGCTAGGGCTTGGTAGTCCTCCACATGGGAGTTAAATTAAAAAAATATATATTTTTGCATTACATTTGGCATCCTGATGTCTATATTTTTTTACAGAATGCAGGTTATTTTTTTGTTTTCTTTGTTGGTCTTTGGGGCTAGCTACTCATACCAGCACTGCCACATTCTCCTGGACATTTTGCAACCTATTTCTCCTTTGTTGTGGCAGCCAGAAGTGTATGTATAGATCTTACAATCTGCATGAGTACTTGTGATAAGAGATGCGCAGGCTCTATAGGGGTAGAGTCTGTGCTTCTGCAGACAAAAGAACTCTTCTAGTTTGGATAGCATGGATTTGCATTTGTGGCTGTAGAAGCTTGTGCTTCTGCAGGCAGAAGTAGTGTTGTGTTTTGAGTATAGGGGATTTCTATCTACAGCCAGAAGTGAGTGTGTATGTCTTGAATTTCACATGCGACATACACAAATCCACAAAGATCACATATCAGTGCTACTGCATTTGTATCATCTGAAAACAGCTATATGTTGTTTGTCTTACCTGATGATGGTTGTCTGTGGTTGCTTGTGTGGTCTTGTCATTTTGCTGCCTTGGGGGGTTGGGAGTTAGGGATGGAAACCATAATGCCAGATTTCCCTACTTTTGTGGCATTAAACTGAACCATAACTGGTGTATTAATGCAGTTTTTTTTGCAATTAATTATATGTATTTATGAAGGAATATTTACAGAGAAAACAGAAAAATCCACAGCTAGCTAACAAAACATGTGCACCAAAAGAGATTGCAATGCTACTCCATTGTGAAACAGTGAAAGCAAAAAGGAAGTTTAAATTATTTAATTAATTGAGTAAGTGCACATCACAGCACAAAACACTGGCAAGGTGAGGAGTTGAGTGAATGCTGCTGCCATATTTTTAACTTTATGGACTTGATTTTCAAAGCCCATGTATGACGCAAGGTGCTGGAATCAAAGGGAATTGATGCAAGTGACACCTTGCACCAAAGTTGCAGCAACCCTGATTTTCGAATGCGGGCTGTGTCAAAAACAGGAGACCATGTGCCAAGCCCACCCTGAGCCGCCCTTGTATCAAAAGTAGTGGTGCGCTTAGGCAGAAGTGATGCCTTACCTCCTTCATGCTGGTGACCCATGTTTGCGGTGTGAGTGGGTCATCAGCGGCTGGCTGGGGTGGGAGAGGATCGAGTGTCCAGAGGACTGCTCTCCTCTCTCAGGGAGGGTGGGGAACAACAGCTGGCATTTGCCTGACACCTTGCGGAGGCTGGGTGTTGGCATGCCAGGCCGGTACAGTGGGGCACAGAGGTGGAGTAAACAGTGGGCACGCTACATGTGGATGCACACATGGCATGCCCATTGTCAACATTCCATGCTCTGCCCCTGAGAAAAACAGGAAATGGCAACCATGATCGTGCGGCTTGATGGCTGTACGCCTAATGCCCCATCTGTGAGGGTGCCACCCATACTGGATCTGGTCCTGGTGGGGAGTTGTGGGCTCTCTGTCACCCCACCATGGGGGGTAATCTGTGGGTGTAGCAGGGTGGTGGCCCGATCAGGAGATGGGTGCAGATGGACGGCGACTAGAGAAAGAAAGGGAAGCCTAGAAAGTAGGTGCCAACCGGGAGCCACGGGGGGAAGAAAAAGTAATGAAAAAAAAAAAAAAACAGGAGGCAATATGCCAAGCCTCCCCTGAGCTGCCCTTGTGCCGAAAATGGTGGCACGCCTAGGCAGAAGGGGGGTTATGCCAAGGCGAGGCTGCAGCATCTTCTTATTTGCAATTTTGAAAGCCCTGTCATGGCTGCAAGTTGGGGCTGTCATTAGACCAGCCATGAGCTGGTCTAACAGCTCATGCACTGTAGGTCAGTTGTATGGTGCAGGGGGAGAAGCCCCCTGCACCACACTCCAAGTGTCCCACCACCTGATGTTTCTTCAGGGGGCTCATTTCTCCTCCACCCTGCAGCAGAATCTTGCCTTTCATCTCACGGGGGCGGGATCCCCAGGTCTGTGAATTACAAGCACTTTTCTACCACTGCACTTCTTATTGTTTATTTAAATTTGTTTATTGTCATTTTTTGTGTAATCTGTCTGATACCTAGTTTGTTGTATCCCCTAAATGTGAACCTTGACTGTTCCACCTTATGTTGTATAACCTCCTCTTGTATTTGCCCAAAACTGGACGCTTGTGAAAATGGACAACTTTTGCCCACATGCCATTCCAGTATAACTGATAAACTGAACTGAAAAGCCTGCAAGGTCATGGTACAGACAGAATGGACCTGAAGAGTGCAGTAGTAGGTGGAGTTGGCACAGCAGTGGCACTGGAGCAGTTATGCCTGGAACAGACCCACAGACCCATGGAGAAGTTAAGCCAAAGTATGCAGGAACTGATCATGTCCCAGACCCCCTAATGCCACCAGCTCTGCCAGATGTCCCGCATCATGCAAACTCCCCTACATGCAGTGACAGTCCATGCCTGCACAGTATGAAGTGCTGTTGGATGACAGGGACATACACTGGGCAGCGCCACCTGCCCATGATGCACACCTCCCTGTGTGCTGGCATTCTACTCCTACAGGTGCCATATTAGCTGCAGCAGGTGGATGACCTGGCCCTGCCACTGTACCCAACCATAGTGGAACACTACAGGCACAGCCATGCTGACAGTCTACTACACAGTTAGGGACTGTCACCATCAGATATGTGGGTGTTGCACAATATGCCCCCACCCACCCAAAATTTCAGTACACTGTTCCACCACGGTAGGGTACAGTGGCAGGGCCAGAATATTCACATTCTTTTATCTGCATTAGCAGCTCCTTAACATGCTGTGTGCCTGACCACATTGTAGTGCCTGCCTATCAGGGTGCCCTACCCACCTGCCATAGCTATTATGGAAGCAGAAGCAGCAGAATGTCAGCACACAGAAAGGTGTGCATGAGGGTCGAGGTGGCACTGCCCGGGGTATGTCTCTATCTACCAACAGCAATTCATTCCATGCAGGTATGGACTGTCACTGCATGCTGGGAAGTTTGCATGATGCAGGACATCTGGCAGGGCTGGTGGCATCAGGGGATCCAGAACACAGTCAGTTTCTGCATACTTCATTTTATCCTGACCAAGGGTCTGTGGAACTGTTCTGGACACGACTCTCCCCATGCCACTGCTGTATGCTGATATACCCTGCCTTGCTAACACTGCCCACTATGGCACCCCCAGGTCCATCCTCCCTGCACCTTGACCTTGCAGGCTTTCCCCAACCAACATCGTGGGTCTGGGCCAGTGTTGCACTGGGAAGGGGGGGCTTGACTGTACCCTTCGTCAAACCCCTCCAGTGTGCCAATTCTTTGCCACACCACTCCAACTGCGGCAACTCTGGGAACTTTGGCACAGGGACCCCTGTTGTACTAAAATCAGGTGCAAGGTACCTGGCACACACGGAATTTGCCACAGCTGGGGATTAGTGCAATGTGCGCCGATCTAATGGTTCTCTGAAAATCGAGATGTGTGTTTAAACTTTTAACTGATACCTAATTTCAGTTGGTGATTTTTCAAACTAGTTGAGCGTAGCCCCACTTGCTTCCTTTTTTTGCATCCAGTTCATTTTTCATTGCGACTCCGCTTTGGTTTGGGTAGCTGCCTCCTTTTGCCATGAAGGAGTGAAAGCCATTAATAAAATAATATGTTTGGTTTGCTGTAACAAAATGTGTATACACAAAAAGTATTACAGAGTACATGTCTCTAATCCTGGACTTATATTTTATTCATTTTCTACAGACATTACCGAGAGAAAATGACAGGTAGGCATGTCACAAACTGATTTCACACTTCCCTGATTCAGAAAGAAGATCTTAAAGAGTTAGTGTACTGCCTAAACCTAATATTAGTTTTTAAAAAGTCAACCATAGCCTTTTATATATCTGGTACTATTTATTTTCCCTTTGGCTAATTAGAAGGTTGTTTACCTGATGTTAGCAGGTGTGATGTGTGGGACAGCACTCCGCCTGGCAGCTGACATATGTATCTCTACCCCCCACTACATCGTCAGCATTGTGACCTCACTGACTGTGACATCACTGCTGCTTAGCAACAGTCACTGAGTAGCTGGCAGGTTAGTCATATGTGGTGTCACAGTCCGTGAGATCACAATGCTGATGATGAAGTGTGTGTATGTGTGTGGGGGGGGGTAAGGATAGATATGTCAGCTACCAGTACAATATTATCACATAGAAGACTCTTTAATGATCAAAAGGAAAAAGAACAATACTTCAGAAATAAAAAGTTACAACTGATTACTTCTTAAAATTTGTATTATTTTCCTGTCTTCCTGTTTTGGTTATGCTAGCCCCTAAACCCCTGACTGTGGTACCACACTGGGGGAGGGTACCTTTTATTAGTCCATACTTATAAGGAAAAATAAAGCCTTTACTGCCATGAGTGAGGACTAAGCAACTTGTTTAACTTCATTGTGAACCCATACCTCAGGTAAATGCAAAATCTCACATACCCCCATAATGCAATGCATCATGGGCTGTATGTGCAAATCACCACAAAATGTTATGCTGGTTTAACTTTAAGCAGGAATGTATGGTGCCAAAAGGCCTTTCACACAGTCTGCAAAGTGTGCCAACAGAAGACACAGACACAAGTTTCATCCTACCAGGACTCATCAGTTGCCTCGCCTGTATGTCACCCCAGTGGAATGAACCAGATACCCTAAGTTGGTCTATCGGGTTTAGGTTGTGATGAGCCAATAAAAACCAAAAACAAGCTAAAAGACAAAGGACATTAGTGCATAAGTACTGAGGCAAGGGTTATCCCAAAGAGCATTGGCTAAGAAGCCAGGTTTCAAAGAAATACAAAATCACACATACCCCCATAATGCAATGCATCATGGGCTGTATGTGCAAATCACCACAAAATGTTATGCTGGTTTAACTTTAAGCAGGAATGTATGGTACTGAAAGGCCTCTCACACAGTCGACAAACGGTGCCAACAGAAGACACAGACACGTGTTTGTCTTACCAGGACTCATCAGTGTGCCTCGTCTGTATGACACCCCAGTGGAATAAACCAGCTACCCTAAGTTGGTCTATTGGGTTTGAGTTGTGGTGAGCCAAATAAAAATTAAAAAGCTAAAAGACAACCTTAGTGCATAAGCACCGAGACAAGGGTTACCCCAAAGGGCATTGGCTGGAAAGCCAAGTTTCAAAGAATTACAAAATCACACATACCCCCATAATGCAAAGCATCATGGGCTGTATATGCAAATCATCACAACATGTTATGCTGGTTCAGCTTAAGCTGGAATGTATGGTGCGGAAAGGCCTCTCACACAGTCTGCAAAGAGTGCCAATAGAAGACAAAGACACATGTTCATCCTACCAGGACTCATCTGTGAGCCTTGTCTGTACCCAACTACAACCCAAACCTGAAAGACCAACTTGGGGTAGCTGGTTCATTCCACTGCGGTGTTATATGGACGAGGCACACTGATGAGTCCTGGTAGGATGAAACACGTGTCTGTGTCTTCTTTTGGCACCCTTTGCAGACTATTTGAGAGGCCTTTTGGCACCATGCATTCCTGCTTAAAGTTGAACCAGCATAACATTTTGTGATGATTTGCATATAAAGCCCATGGGCCCGATTCTAGAACATTGGTGCAAGTCGCTGCCAAATGCGACTTGCACCAATCGTAACTGTGACACTGACCCTGTACCCTATTCTAGAAGGGGCAGGGTCTCTGCATCTAAGTCCTGTGACTTTTGACATGTGGCCAGATACACCGAACAAAGGGTGCACCTGGCTAGCATATTGCAAGCTGCAACAGGTCCAATGCATGTTGCAAGTGCCCCCCCATGCCCAGCAAGCCACATTAGGTGCCCTGCAGGGATACCCACACACCCTGCCCCGAAGTGTACTGAAACTGCCCTGCAGGGCTGACCACACCCCCTGCCCCCTGAAGCATACTGTAACTGCCCCACAGGGCTTCCCACACCCCCTGCCCCCGAATCCCCCATTGCGATATGCCCCACAGGGTGGTGCAGCAACCCCATCCATGCCCGACCATGAGTTGCTGCCACAAATGTGGCATTTACCCAGTCCAGCCCTGGTAGTCTAGTGGCTCCCACCCAGTTGTGCCAGTCCACCCAGCACCCCCCACCCATCCCCAGCTGGCAGCCCACTTCTCACCTCCACGGCCAGCTGCTGACTGAGTTCAGTTGGAGCACTTACTGAATAGATGCACTCAGAAATTAATTTCTTTTTTTAATTTCTTTTTATTAAATGTTTTTGTTTCAAACATTGCAAGTAAAAAAAAGGGTTACAGTTAATTTATAAATGTTTACAATGGTAACATTATTTTTGCAGTAGAATCATTAATCTCTGAGGGTAAAAATCTTTGTCCTATGAGATCAGTACACTAGGTAGTGATATATAATAAGTAGTCCATCTTCATGCTGCACCCCAATTAATAATGTCAAGGAAAGGGGATTAAACCTATAGTTTTAAAAGGTATC
Organism: Neoceratodus forsteri; assembly: GCA_016271365.2. Lineage (NCBI taxonomy): Eukaryota > Metazoa > Chordata > Ceratodontiformes > Ceratodontidae > Neoceratodus > Neoceratodus forsteri. The sequence goes on from CM028130.1 coordinate 1,078,279,700, forward strand.
CAAATAATCACCAAAGTATAAAGGAGTGTATTTGTGATTTCCTTCCCCTCATAATATAGGTGAAGTATAAGAGGAAATCCAGGTCAATTTGACCCCTTTCTAACCCCCTCATCCCATTACCTGCAAGGTGAGAAACTCAGGTATAATAACCCACAATGAGGGGAGAATTATGGGCAGAAGGTGGGGTCCACCGTTGGTTGGTGAAGAACCCACTGCTGCCATTTCAACAGGTAAGATGGACCCTTATTTTGTATTTTAGCATTGAAACTTTCAGAAGAGTATATGTCAGACATGATAATTCTCCATTCTTGGACCGTAGGAATCAGAGTTGACATCCACCTATGAGTTATAACTTTTTTAGCTGCCAAAAGGCAGACCAAAAGGAGTGTCTTGTACCATGGGGGAGTGTGGTCCAGAAAGATCCCTAGTGTAATTTGTTCGGCCGTTAACCCCACCGGCTCATTGAATATCCCAAAAAGTTCCATCTGAAGAGAGAGCCAAAAGTGCATCAACAAAGGGCACAGCCAAAACACATGACCCAATGAGACCCTAGGACACCCGCACTCTCTCCAGCATCTCTCATATTTTTCTGGTAGAAACTTTAGGAGAATCGCTGGAGTCCTGAAAAATCGGGAATGGCACTTCCAAGCAAATTCCCTCCAATGAGGAGATGATGTAATCTTTATAGCTTGTAGTGCTGATCCCAGCAAAGTCTCAAGAGAAACCTCTAGAGACAAATCTCTGTTCCATTCTTGTAAGACTGAAGCCGTGGATTCTAACTGCTCACTCCTCAATCCCCTGTAAAGTCCTGTAATGTGAGTCCCCAAATTTCCTCCGATAGCTTCAATACATACTTTTAATAAATCAGGAAGAGGGGAGGGCATTTTAACCTGAAGGCCTCTGTTTCACAGTATACAGTTACGGACTTGGAAGTATCTAAATAAATCAGAGTCCCGAAGGCTATATTGAGATTGTAGTTTTTTAAAGGGAAGAATCCCTTGGGGAGAAAGAAACTGAAAGACATGGGATAATCCCATCTGTCTCCAAGTGGAAAAGGCGTTATCCATATGAATAGGGGCAAACGTTTCATCCTGGGAAATTAACTTGCAGTACTCATAAATGGTATGAATTGGTTGGGACCTGCTCATACACCTCCACAATCTAAAAACCAGAGAGGCAACCATCGTGAGTGCCGAGGCTGACACCGATCTCTCATCAGAAGAAAATAATATTCTATTAATATCAGATAGATCATTTAAGTGAAATTCAATAGTTTTCCAAGACGAGACATAAGATCCCACCAGCCACAGTATCAAAATTCTTAGAAATGCTGCCCTTGCATATAGGTTAAAGTCTGGCAAACTAAAATCTCCGTGGGCCAATGATAACTTAAGGTTGAATAACCTTATTCTTGGGCGTCCCGTACCCCATATAAAACCTGCTATCATTTTATTCCATGATTTAAGGTAAAAAGTTGTGGGAAAGAAGGGGACATTTTGGATCAAGTACAGGAGACGAGGAAGAATATTTATACGAATAATTTCAATTCACTGATAGAAAGAAAATATACCAGAAGTCCACCTATCCTGATCTGACTGGATTTGTAATGAGATGGGTTCACAATTTATCATTTCCATGACAGCTGGGTCCTTAGGTATATGAAGGCCCACGTATTTAATTTTAATGGAATGCCATTTAAAGGGAAAGGCCTTCTTAAGTTGCTGAGAAGGTTTAAAATTGAATGTCAAAATTTCTGTTTTAGACAGATTTAGTTTGAATCCAGCTGTTTTTTCTCAAACCAGGTCAAAACATTCCAGACTGAAAGAATTGAAGTGTTAGGGGACAGTAATGTTAGTAATATATCATCAGCAAACATATTAATTTTGTATTCCTGTTGACCTATGGGTACGCCCTCTATCTGGGATGAAGATCTCAAGACAGAGGCCAGGGGCTCAAGGTATATTGCAAAGAGATAGGGAGAGAGGGGGCAACCCTGCTGTGTACCCCTACTCAAATGAAACAAAGAGGATAGAGCCCCATTGGCTCATATATGAGCCCTTGGAGACCTATAAAGATTAATTAAACTTGTGATAAATGAGGAGGGGAAGTGAAATGCTGCTAGGATGTCCCATAAAAAGGACCATGAAACACAGTCAGAAGCCTTCTCGGCATCAAGGCTAATAAATACAGATATGATTTTCCTGGTACAGACATATTCTTGGAGAACTACTGTTCGGTGAATATTATGCATAGTACTCCTGTTTTTGATAAATCTAGGCTGGTCAGGGTGTATAATTTGTGGAATAATAGATTCCAATCTGGAGGCCAAAATGGCCGTGTAGATTTTATAGTCCACGTTTAATGTGGAGATGAGTCAATAAGGTCTAGGATCTGAGAGGTCCTTCTGGGGCTTGGGTATTGGGGTAATTGTTGTGAAGTCCCAGGATGGAGGAGGGGCACCACCCTGAAAGACTTCAGTAAATAAAGCATTAATTTTGGGGGTAATTTCCTTAATAAACATCTTATACCATTCTGATGTGTAACCATCTGGTCCCAGGCAACGACCTGTATTAAGATTTTTAATTATTGTAATTATCTCAGCCTGGGAGATGGGGGCTTTTAAATCATTGATTTGGGACAGTGACAATTTTGGGAGAGTAGCTTGATTTAGAAATTGTGAGGGGTCAGGTGGGGTTTAAAGCAGGGTGCGAAATTCTTATACCTTAGGTGCCCCAGGGCAGGCACTTTTGTCTCAAGACACCTACTGCTGTGTAGTGCCTGCCCGGTGGGGCACCTAAGGTATTCCTGCAGTCAGAGCTCCGTTTTTGTTTAAATCAGTCAGAGCTGCATTTTTTTTTTAAATGCTTTCTGCGCTTATGTTTCGTTTGGGATATATTTTTGTTTCCTCTTTGTGAGTCAGAAGTGTCACGCGTCATTTTCCGTGGGGGGGGGAGGCACAGCCATGGGAGAAGAGCACAGGTGCAGGGCTGGCTGGTTCGCAAAGGAGAGGAGCAGCCTAAAGTGGGAGTTTCATCACCACAGCCAGTATCCAACCATAAGTGAGAAGGGATCCATCCGTCACTGCTGGAGGTGGGGTTGCAGGCTCAGATGCCATGTGTGACTTGAGGAGGACTCTGCAAAGCACGGCATTTTTTCCAAGTTTTGGACACATTTAGTTCATACCATGTTTTCACACAGTGTACTGTGAATGCTGGAGTGGCCACAGCAGTCGGGATCACCAATTGCGATCATGTGTAAAAAAAAAAAAAACTCTTTTGAGAGCTAATAGTATAGTATTATTTCAGAGTTGGTCTGCAAACGAGGTAGGGGACTTAGGGAAAGGAGGTTGAAAGTGAAACCGCAAAGGTCTCTGGCAAGCAGAATGGAGGAAATAACTCTCCCATCCAGGAAATCGGTAACAGAAAAAATCTGGATCAGACTTTGGTGGAAAAAAAAGTGCAACACATATCACTTACTTTACTCTAGTTCCATAGGGTAAAAAGTAGTCAAGTGGCTGACTGGTGGTGACTGTTACAGGAGGGGTTAGGGTGAGAGAGACTTATGTGAAGTACTGAGTGCAAGCTCTTTCTTTACTACAACTAATTACTTTCACTAAAAGTACTGCTGCCTAAGATATTTTATTTCATAGCAGTTTGTGGATTGTACTGCAACAGGCAGAGACAGTACTACTAAAAAGCAGCTAGACTTCAACAGAGAGGGACTCTGGGGCCATTCTCAGGCACCTTTCAGGCTAAAGCGGTCTTTTTTTGTATGTATTCAGCTGCTTACTGAAATTGCTGGGAAACGGAACCAAATTTCAAAGAAAATTTTCTGTTTCCTTTTTTCCCCCGTCAATAAAAAGTACTAAGCAGTGCATTGGAAGCTAACTAAGCCAGCCATCAAATAAAAAAGCTGTTTATAACTTGGAGCAGAACTAATATTCTTTTAAAAAGGCTTGAAGACAAAGCTCAGCTACTTCAGCTATTGTACATTAATAGCGCCTACCTACCGTACCTAAATAAAGGTCGAGGGTACCATTCTTAGAGTGTGAAGGCCGCAGCAGTGTAGAAGTTGCTGGCCCTGCTGGAGACTGAGAAGTCTCTCAAAAAAGCTATTTTACCTAACTAGATAAATAAAGTAATTACAAACCATCACCGCTGTGTTCTAAACTACCTACTAGAAGCTAAATTAGGAATAAATAGTATTTTACTAATTATTCTGTGGACTACCTAAAATCTAAATACTAAGAGGCGGCATGTAAATAATTTCTTGGGCATGTACGTTTGCTTATTATGTGCCCAAGTGGGCATGTACTTTTTTTCACGAATTTCATACCCTGGTTTAAAGGTTCCTCTACTGAATATAATTTGGCATAGTAGGACAAAAATGCCTGGAGGATATGTTCATCTGAGTGATGAACCTTCCCTGTAAAGTGTTTAAGTTTCAAAATAGTCGCAGTGCATCTATGTGACCTGAGCCTCTGAGCCAACTTCCTGGTCCCTCTAGGCCCGCTATCATGGACTGTTTGTCGAAGATAAAATAGAGACTGTTGGACCTTATTATCTATAATTTTTTGCATTGCAGCCTTTGCATCTTTGATCAGCCTTTGCATTGCTGTATCACCCTCTCTAAGCAACACCTGATAGTTCAGAAGCCGAACAGAGAGTCCACGGTATTCAACATCTCTTTCTTTATATTTTTTGGTGGAATAGGCTATTATTTCCCCTCTGATAGTTGCCTTCATCGCATCCCATTGGATAACCTCAGGAATATCCAGCGAGGCATTTTCTGAAAAGAAAAGGGGGAGTCTAGATCTGATTTTGTCCTGAAATCCCTTATCAGCTAGGGTCAAGGAATTCAATCTCCAGAAGGTTTGTTTCTTTTCCCTACCCATCTCCACCTTCAACATTAAGGGATGGTGGTCCGAGAGGACCTTCGGGCCTATTGATATATCTTGGACCAATGTCAAATTTTCACATGTAGTAATAAAATAGTCCAATCTAGAATAAGACTTAAATCTGGGAGAATAGTAAGTGTTGCTAGGGGAAGAAGGAAATAGGCACCTCCACACATCTATCAGCCCCAAGTGGTCCATGGTATTTCTAAACTGTTTAGCAGTGGATGAGTTCCGATGTCTCTGCGGATTGGAACAGTCCACATTGGGCAGCAAGGTTAGATTAAGGTCTCCCCCAAGGATCAGTTGACCCTGGAGAAGATCTAACAAGGTTGTAATAAATCCCTGGAAAGTAGGGAATTTTGTCTGGGGGGGAAGTGGACAGTGGCCGAAATGACCCTCTGACTATACAAAAGGCCCTTAATAATCACATACCTCCCTTGAGCATCAATATGTGTCTGTAAAATTTCTAGGGGAGTGGTGTGGGGAATCAAAATAGCGTACCTCTCTTTCTACCCCTCGGGTGCGAAGAAGCAATCACCTTATATCTGCCTCCCCAGGCTAACTTGAGGTGTTCCGCATCCGAGAGGTGAGTTTCCTGGAGATAATTAAGGTCCGCCCCCTGCCTCTTATGATGTTGCATGATGCGAGCCCTTTTAATGGGGTCATGGAGACCACTGACATTATGTGACAAAAACTTAACCGGATTAACTGACATCATACAAAATTTCTGAAGTTGTAACCAGGATTCGTTCCCCCCCCTCCCCCGGGTGGTATAAGAAACCTCAGTCCAGACCACACTCCCCCAAAGGCGGTGGTCCAGCTGAGAGAAAAGAGATATCTGCTGACTGTGATTTATAACTGCAGCCAATAAAACATATTTGATTATCCAAGAGCCTAGATGTGTGTAATTTTTTTCTCTCCCCCTCCTCCCCCCAATACTCTCCTTGTTTACCAAACTACTAAACAGTTCTATAAGATTACCTATAAGGGTTCCAAAAGTAATAGTAAATGTTATCTTAGTTTGTAAACTATATGGGCCTAAAAGTAAGTACATATAGCAACTATAAACCCGTAATAGCTGTTGTCGAGCTTCTTGACACCCAAAGGAAGTTCCGAAACCCTCTCCACCCCACCCTACCAAAGTGAAAGTTTGAACACTTTGGGGTAAACTACCCACAGTTATAACTTGTGGACACTCACTGCAAGGAGCCCGAGTAACCATAACAAAAACTATATACACAGTGACTCCCAGGTGGAGGTGCTCATTCTGAGCTCCGCCTGGGACATCCTCCTCCTACCTCATGAAAAGGGGACGGGGAGAGATGTGGGGCCTCAATAGCACACTCAGGGTTTACTATCCCAGAGTTTAGCAGAGAAGCCTCTTGATGGAGCAGCTTAAATACCTCTCCAAAATGGAACCAGTATAACTGGGTTCTACGTCCAGACATACCCCAGGAGAGGCAATATGCCTATCCCCTTAATTGAAGGTTGGCAATATTCACATTTGTTGTGGAGAGAAGGTTTAACAACAGCAATCAGACCTTTATTATAATCCTGTCTGTAGGTTATTCCCCCCCCTCAATTCAGTTGCTGGGGAACCAAGCCCAGCTCGCCTTTCTATCGAAAACCATGGAATGACGTAAGCATGGGAGATTAAAATGTCCAAAATGAACACCCCATATTTCTTGTCTCTCAAGGAAGTCCAGTAATTATTGTTCTATATGCACCTCTTGTGATTGAGGTATGACCATCATGTCCAATCTCTCCCTCCAATGGATAGCAGCCCAGTCATAGTTTTCTGCTGTTAAACGGGGAGGAGGAGAGGCGGCAGAGAGGAGGGAATGCCACCAATGAAGGTGCTGGAAAAAAGGGGGGGGGGAAGCTTCCATGTCCGTACTCCAGCCTGGGATCTACCCCGCCATCTGAGAACAGAGAGAAAGTCCAAAGGGCATTCTAGTGCCAAATCATAGATATAAAAAGTTTTTTAAATATCTGGTCTGTATTAGGAGCACTCCCACTCCCTCTCCCTCTCCCTCATCCCCGGCAGCATCCCACTCCAATCCCCCCACCATCCCCGTTCCCAGCATAGGAGAATCAAGCCCCCAAATTGTGGATTTTGTTATCTCTACCAATCCAGGATGGCAGTTCACGTTGGTAAAGTAGGATTCCTATACTGCTGCAACTTCTTCAGGATTTCATCAAGTGGCAGTGATGACACATGTGAGTGTCTAGATCATTCTATCTTCGCCATCTCATTCTGTCATGTTTTCACCACTTCAGCAGTCATATCCAAGATGATGCCTGTAGCCAAAAGATCTGCCGTCGTCTCAGAAGCCTAGATATAAGTCAGTTGGCCCGTGGAGAGGAATACTGTGAGTTTAACTGGATGGGGGTACGAAATCTAATCTTTTGGGACCAAAGTGCAGGAAACAGCATGCTATAATCCCGGCGTTGTTTCTGGGTACAAGGGGCATAGTCATTATAAAAAAGCAAATGCTGTTGGCCCCACATTACTTTGCCCTTCTGCCATGCCTTTCGTAGAAGGGTCTCCTTGTTTTGGTAGCTCAACATTCGAATGACAAAAGAGCGTGGCCTTGCCCCAGAGGCTGAGGTTTTAGGGCCTAGGGCTCGATGAACCCTCTCCACATCAATCTGAAAGTCAGGCTCTAAGTTGAGTACCAAGGCAGTAGGTAATCGGTGAAGGCTATGGGGTCATTCCCCTCTTCATCTTTGGGGAGACTGAAGAAATGAATATTCCTCCTCCTGCCATGGTTCTCTGCATCCTCTTGATGTAGGGAGATGGCTAGCTGCTCAGCCACGAGAATTTTAATGGTCCCCTCAAGCTCATCCAGCCTAGTAGTATTCCAGGATATCTGGAGGTCTGTTTCTGCCACTTGACCTTGCAGTACTCCCAGTTCAGTTTGAATGTCTTTTAGAGACTCTCGGACCTCGCCACGGAATTCTGTAATCACCTGAATTATAGCTTCATTGTTGGGCTCTGGAGGCTTTTTTGGGCCCTTTGGATGAGATGAAGCTCCGGATTTCTTCCCCGAACTCTGAGCAGGCCCAAGCTGCAGGTCGCCCTCGTCTGACATGTGGTCTTCTACGTCGGTCAAATTGGCGATGGGCTAGAACTGGTTGCAGCTATTTTTTGCCATCACTAGTTGACGGAGTGATAACCCCAACTATATATTTTGTCAGTTTGCACGATTCAAGCTGTAGAGGAGGGTTCAGCACTCTAATTTTTGATGTAGGCAGGAGCCTCTCCATCTGCTTGCTCACCCAGACATACCGGAACCGGAAGTCCAGAAATTAATTTCTGAGTGCTTCTTTACAGTTCCACATAGAAGACTGATTAATAAGCTGGGTAGGCTCGGGGTGGGTCAGAAGCTGGTCAACTGGGTAGCAAACTAATTGACGGGCAGAAAACAGAGAGTGGTGGTAAATTGTATACAGTCAGAAGAGATGCAGGTCACAAGTGGGGTACCTCAGGGATCAGTCATGGGGCCAATCCTCTTCAATATCTTCATCAGTGACATTGCAGATGGACTGGAGGGTAAGGTTTGTCTGTTTGCAGATGACTCCAAGATCTGCAACAGAGTAGATCATCCAGATGGGGTGGGCAGAATGAGAAAAGATCTGGATAAACTAGTAAAATGGTCGGAAGAGTGGCAACTGGGGTTTAATGCAAAGAAATGCAAGATCATGCACATAGGGAAGAGAAACCCTGAAGCCACCTATAGGCTGGGAGGGAAGTTGCTGACAGTCAGAAGGGAAGAAAGAGAACTTGGGTGTCATCATCACAGATGACCTGAAATCATCCAAGCAGACCACTAAAGCAGTAGGTAAGGCTAAGGGGATGTTAGGGTGTATTAATAGGGGTATCACAAGTCAGAAGAGGGAGGTAATAATCCCTCTTTACAAGACACTGGTTAGGCCCCATCTGGAGTACTGCTTGCAGTATGGGAGGCCCCACCTTCATAAGAACATTAACCAAATTGAGGCAGTCCAGAGAAAGGCAACCAAAATGGTGCAGTGACTGCATCAGAAAACATATGAGGACATATTAACGGAGCTCAATATGTATACCCTAGAGCAAAGGAGGGAGAGAGGTGATATGATCGAAACATTCAAACACCTTAAGGGCATTAACAAGGTGAAAGAGTCTAACATGTTTAAATATAAGAAAAATAACAGGACAAGAGGACACAGCATGAGATTAGAGGGAGGCCGATTAAGGGGTAATGTGAGGAAGTTCTTTTTCACAGAAAGGTTGGTGAATATGTGGAATGGCCTACCTCAGTAAGTGGTGGATATGAATACAGTGCAGGGCTTCAAACAGGCATGGGATAGGCATAAGGGAGCAATACAGACAAATATGAATAGATAGACCATTGACAGAGCAAAGGCTGATGGCACATTTATATGGTAGAAAAAGAAATGGGCAGACTGGATGGGCCTTGTGGTTCTTATCTGCCATCAACTTCTATGTTTCTGTGTTTCTATGTTACAGTACGCATCAGGGTGGGACGGGGGTGTGATCAGCTCTACGGGGCAGTGACAGTATGCTCCGGGGGGCCAGGGGAGTGGGCATCCCTGCGGGGCACCCACTGGGGTATGCTGGGCATGAGAGGGAGGGCATCTGTGGATTGACTGCTGGTGGGTCTATAGGACCCCCAGGGGGTGTCCATAAGTTACACCAGCTAAAAGCTGGTGTAACTTACGTTGCCAGTTCCCCTCTGGGGTTCTTGTAGAATCCCGACAATGGGGACTTTGTTGCTGCCATAAACCCCCTAGTGCCATATCGCAGGGCGTTTATAGCACAACTGCCAGCGTAACAGCTGTTCAGCACAAGTGGCCTGCACCATGTCGCAGGCCACATAGTAGAATCGCACATGTCGCAACTACTGGTGTAAGCTGTTAATTGCGCCATTCTACTTGGCGCAAGTGCTGTTATGCCAGGTGTAACTGTACTAGAATCAAGGACCATGATGCTTTGCATTATGGAGTATGTGTAATTTTGTGTTTCTTTGAAACTTAGCTTCCTGGCCAGTGCCCTTTGGGGCAAAACGTGCCTCAGTGCTTACGCGCCAAGGTTCTTTGTCCCATATCTCAGGTAGTACAACCCGTTAATCCTAGAAAGAAATTTAACTTAGCACCTCATAAACTGTGCCCCAACCAACTGAACAGTAACTTCTGGTAAGCATTTTTATTTTTCTTCATTAATGCCATGAATGTTCCTCACCTTCAAGGGAAGCATTTTCAGGTACCCAAAAGTATTTACAGTAAGAGCTATGGAACACCAGATAGGATCATTTAACTCCAAAGAAAATATTTAAACACTGTAATAGTTAACCCATCATCATACCTAGTGGATCACACCATATTTTCATGCATTCTATAAGTTCAGAGATAAAATCATACGTAGCAAATAAACTTTTAATGCAAAACAGAGTCCTTAAAAAAATGGAGTCTTTGCTCGCGTGTCCAGTAGGGAACTGTACTCACTGAAACTAAAACAAACAATACCGGTGCACTTGGATTACAGCTGAAAATGATAAATTTATTCAATTTAACACACACAGACACACTGGTGTGAGACAGCCAAAATTCCCCAGTGCTTTGAGGCATGCTGCCTCTTCAGCAGGGGGGCATGGCATGTCTCAACAGATGGAGGGTCAACTATTTAAAGGCTAATTAATGGATGTTCATAGCTGTTCTTAGAATATTGAAAAGGATCTACCTGAAAGGTGATCCAAATAACTCTTTTTTTCAAACTCTTGCCTTAATGCTCCCTTCCAGCTGCACTCGTAATACACAGGCATATACACTAACAAACCTTAATTAATTCAAACATATTTCCAAATTACATCCACTCTGAAGAAAAACATCAAGAAGAAATGAACAAACATTGATATTGACTCAAAAGACAAATGGGACAGAAATGGCAAAACATCCCAATTAAAACATTCAAAAAAAAGAGGATCGCACAGTTCAGTCCACAAATGGCCTGAGTCAATACTCTATGACCTAATAGACCCCAGTAATAAATGAGTTCCTTTTCAGGGTGCCCCATTACTTGGGGTGTCTTGGGCCACCCCAAATTTTGAAACTGGCCATCCTCCGTTTTTTTCTCACTTATCGAGAGACTTGACCAGCGAGTTGGAGGCTGACCAAGTACCCCCCCCCGGTTTGTCTTTCATTAATATTAAGAAAGACAGCCACACATCTGAAACAGAATGAATGAAACAAAAATGAAGCCATCAATTGGATCGGCTTCAGGTCACCAGCAGGTGGAAGTACAAGTTTGAAAACATCAGCGCAGCACAAGGCTCTCCATTGCAATGAAATACATGTGTGCTGCTTGCCCGCATTGCCTGCCATACAGTCTGTCTCCCACAACAACAAAAAAAATTTCTCTGAAGTGGCTGTCACTATATGGGACTGCCTCCTGCCTCCACAAAAACTTTTGTCTTTGGAGGGACTAAACCACTGTGCAGTACTTACCACAATCAGGGGCTACAGTCAAGTGAAGGAAGCAGGACACATTTCTAATGGATGGCATTTGTTTTGTCTTGCAAAGCAAGAGCTGTGCTTCCAACTGACATTTAGGTTCCCAACCTATATGACTCACCTAAACTACAGAAACTTGACCCCGACATGAGTGGTTGTTTAAAAAAACAGTGATCTGCCCCTCCCACAAAAAACACCTACCATTTCATGTTTAAAACAGAAGATTGCTGTCTGTTGATTCAGCAGCTGCCTCGAGTTCTGACTGTTATGTTAAAGGAACTGCTGCAGGACAGAGTACATTGCAGTCTTAATTGACTGAATAAAAAAAATAAACACAAAAAAACAGAAGAGAGAGAGAGTGTGTGTGTGTGTGTGTGTGTGTGTGTGTGTGTGTGTGTGTGTGTGTAACCATGACAACACAGCTCTGTAAAGCAGATGGAGGAACTGTTTTATTACAACATAAATCAAATACCAAAGATTTTTAACAGTTAAACACAACAATAATTTTTTTTTAAAACATATACTACAGCGCCCATTCTCTAAGCACAATAATACCCTCCAGGGTGGGTGGTATTGTGCTATAACAGACCTTCCAGGGGCTATAAGGCCCTCCACCTGCAGCATCGGGTCTCATTATGCCCCTGGGTGGTCCGGTATAGCACAGTACCGCCCACCTTGTAGGGTATTATTGCTTACTTATTAAACAAAAAGCCCCTATGATAAATGCATGTTTGAAGTGCTTCATATTTCTGAACAGTACTCACTGATCCTGCTCACAACAGAAATTCATGCTGCCGCAGTACTGTGGCACCAAAACACTGAATGAAGGAGGGGAGCAACAATGTCAAATCTAAATTGTGTCACGAGATGCCATGCTGTGTCTCCCAAACAGATCAACATTCTTATAAATCTTGCAAAGAACAAATACAGGGTACTCTCAAGTTATTCATGGGTCCTGGGATAAGCTGCTTCAACATCATAGTTGTTCCCATTTAGCATCTTCCCTCCCTTCCCTCCAATGATTACTCAGAATGAATCAAAGCCCTTCAATGGTGGCCTCCTCATCTGATCCTAAGCTATCTTCTCTTGCTCTGAACTGCCATTCAAGGGTTGGAAAATTGGTAGGATTTCATACTAAGGTATTAAGAGAGCAAGAGAGCTAGAGGCCCATAAGAGCTCCCATACTAATTTTATTTATTTATTTATTTTATTTTATTTAGCTTTTGTTGACCAGGTAAGTGCACTAGACAAATCCTGCCTATTTTCAGGCACGACCCGGGGGAGGGGGATACAGATGAATGCCAACTGACCTTGAACCAGATTAAGCTGTTGGTGGTATTTTTAGTGAATGAGGGAAATTTGGCCAGACACTGGAAATTCCCTACTCTTTTCGATAAGTGCCATGGGATCTTTAACATCCCCTGAACTACCACCAATCCAGGCAGATGGGACCTCGGTTTAACGTCTCATCCGAAAGACGGCACCTCAGAAATGCAGCACCCCTCTCATGCTGCACTACAGTGTCAGTACTGGGATATTAACCCAAGTGCCAGATGTGGGAACTGAACCCACAGCCCTCTGATCTCCCGGCCTCAGAGGTGAGTGTGCTACCTACTGAGCCACTGACACTAATTAGTTATAATACGTTAAGGGTGTATCTGATAATAAATAGTCATCCAGCCTTGCCTTAAATTCTGCTTTATTTTTTTACTGATAATGACATTAAGTGAAAGTTTGTTCCAGGGGTGGATAATCCTTAAGGTGAAGAAACATTTTCTTCTTAAATAATTGAAGATTTTCCACTTAATTGAAGTAGATGACCTCTGGTGTCATATCAGCTATCCATAAATTGGAGACCTAAATATGTCATTAAGATGGGATCCTGGATAATATTGTATAAACACAATAAATCCCGACATAACTGATGAGTTTCTAATGACAGCAAATTGACCCTATGTAGTCTATCTTTATAAGGTTGATTATACATTCCTTTCAGGTGCTTGGTATATTTTCTCTGCACTTTCTCTAATTGATTAATATGAGACCTTTTATACGGACACCAGAGCTGTGACACATACTCCAAATGTGACCTTGCGTGGGCCCTAAACAATGGCATCATTACACTAGGATCTCTAGTGGTGATATTACATTTAATGAACCATATGATCTTATTTGTCTTATTTACCGTATCATTTATATGATGGTCATATTCCACATTTTTGGAAATAATCACTCCCAAATCCTTCTCATCAGTGGTAGGCACCAAGGTACAATTTCCCAGAACATATGTTCTCATAGGATTTTGTGGGCCTAAATGCATCACCTTGAATTTGTTATTTAACTTCATGCCCCATTTAGTAACCCAGTTAGAAATTATATCCAGATCACATTGGACTGTACCAGTGTCTTCAAGGTTGATACTCGAACCTCCAATTTTAATATCATCTTCATATTTGATGGTTGTGGATAAACAGTTTATACTAAGGTCAGAGATGAAGGCCTGAAATAAACATGGGCCTAGTACCGAGCCCTGGGGTACCCCACTGGTAACATGACCTTCATCAGGTAATAGTCCATTAATTATGACCCGCTGCGTGCGGTTAGACAGTCAATTACAAATCCAAGTCATAATATTTTTTTTGATATGTAGATTTTGTAATTTAATCCTTAAGGCCCAGTGAGGCGTGACATCAAAGGCCTTGCTAAAATCTATAAAGATAATATTACATGGCTTTTTATTATCTACTGTCTGACTGATATTTTCATAAAAGCACATTAGGTTGCTCAAACAACCTCTGCCTTTTGTGAAACTGTGTTATTCACTATTTGATTTGTTTAGAATAGATGCTATAATTTCCTTAATCAGACTTTCAAATATTTTTCATAAAGGTGAGGTTAGGCTAATAGGTCGATAATTAAATCAATCCAATTGAATTCCTTTTTTGTGAATGGGAATAACATTGGCCCTTTTCCATTCATTAGGGACAACGTTCTTATTGAGACATGAATCAAACAGGAGTTTTAAAGGGACTGCCAGTCTCTTAGTAAATAGATAAAGAAAGTGTCCAGTGATATGGTCTGGCCCCATACTTGTTTTACCTTTTTGAGAAAGTAGTTGATTTATCAACTATCGCGTCAACGTCAAAAGTGATGGGGACTTCACTAAAATCTTGGGGACAGGACCCTATAGGTGTAGTACTTGTATAAACTTTGCAGAATTCTTCATTAAAGATATTTGCCATGTCTCTGGGATCATGTATATCTACATTTTTCACTTGAATAGGTCCAATCTTACATTTTGTTTTTTTTTCAATGAGTTGATATATGAACAAAAGTGTTTACTATTGGATTTATTTGCATTCAAGGCCAAATTAAGTTCCCATTTTTTTTGGCTTTTCTAATGCTGACTTTACAATTTTTTTTAACAGAAAGATAACCTTCCAATTTTGTATAGTTTTAGATTTTAAATATTTTGCATATTTATTGTTTTTTTAACCGAATAAGTCTTTTAATAGTTTTATTGAGCCATTTAGGATTAAGCTTCCCCTTTTTATATTTTTCTCTAACTGGTATGTACTTGTCTTTTATTTGCGATAAGGTATTATACAGTAATTCCCAGTATTTCTGTGTAGCAAGATCAGCATGTGCTTTATACCAATCTATTTGTCCTAGAGCTTGAGCTATACCCACAATATTAGCTCTGTCATACATGTATATCATGGTGGTTTCCATGTCTAATGAACACATACACGGTAGGACAATGGAAATAGAATTATGATCTCTATTACCTAGTGGTGCTTCAATCAGTACATCCTTAACATTGAGGATGTCATTATGTAGCACTAGATCCAAAATGTTACTCCCTTTTGTAGGAAACAGAGCACTTTGTTTTAAATGAAGCTGTGCATAGGTAGTCACACATTTTCGACTGTTATTGGATTTGGCTGAGTTGTTAGTCCAGTCTATATCACCAAGGTTAAAATCACCCATCACTGTGATGTTCCCCAGTTCCCCAGTTCACAGGCAGATTCCGGTTCATAGGTTATAGCATTCAGATATTCTGAGGAGGAATTTGGAGGCCAGTGGCAAGTGCCTATAAACAGGAGCTGAGCATTTACAGGGGTTATTTTTACCCATATAGATTCTGTATTTAAATTATATTTTTTTTATTTTATCTGTCATATCCAGACAGTCTAACTAGTCACTGATGAAAAGGGCTACACCACCCCTCTTTCGGCCTTCACGGTTATACGAAAAGATATTGTAACCTTGTATAAGGGGGTCCCAGGCAATTTTAGTGTCCCACCAGGTTTCCATTATGGCAACTATGTTAGTATTCGCCATAACCATTCTAGATTTTAATTCATCAATTTTATTGTTTAGACATCTAGCATTAAGACACAGCACATTAAGATGAATATTACTTATATGGGCTACCTTACTAGACATAGTGCTAAGAGTGGCTGCAACCGCTGACCACTTCCCCTTGTATGCTAGTTTAAATTATGATTAATCACATCAGAGATCATTTTACCCAGAAGGGAATTTCCCCTTTTGCTTAAGTGGAGCCCATCCCCACAATCCTGTCAGGATAAGCAACATGCTAATGAGTAAATATTGTGTAGCACTTTAGGTATCATTATGAACCCCTTAAGAGCACACTGCACCTTTAAATGGGTTTTATAATAGGATTGGTCCACAGAATTTTGAATACAATGACTCTCCCATTGAACAGTATCCCTTGAGAAAGCCCATGGGTGAAACCTGGTCAGGAGCTCTACTACTATTGCCTCGGTTTGCATGGTTTGTACGATTTTGTAGCCAGTTTTGCACATTAAATATTTTGAAGCTTTGCTAATGCCTGATGCCGTTCTTTTTCCTGTAGCTTTAGTCTTGTTTTGAATCAGGCACAGGCCATTAAAGAGGAGTGTTCATGTGTTGTTCTCTAGGGTACATATAGTCCGGAGACTGGACCTCTGTCGTAACTGTCAAAACACCAAGTTCTTTCTTCTCAAGAGAGTCAGCATCACTGCCGTGTGTGACTGTTGTCCCGGGCCACCCCAATCCATCCAATGACTGGCTGCCACAGCAGACTACTCGAGAGAGGCCGAGCAGAAAGAGCGATCATCCACTGTGCTGAATCTGGTCACACAGATTCAGCCTGCCCTTCATGAAGGGAGTAGTAGTGGGATGAATGATTGAACAAGAGGACTGTAGACCACCAGACCAGACAGACCTGAGGTGGGTGAGAGACGGATACCAGGTCACACCAGCACTGGCGAGTCCGATGGTGAGTCAAGTGTGAATGGGATTATTTATTTGTGATGATTGTTGATGACCTACCTGACCAGTCCACCACAGTCTTAGTCCAAAATAATTGCCTAAAGAGGAATGTGGTGTTCTAGATTGAAACCCGAGGGCTGAGGGGTGGCAGGGGCCCTGCCCTGTGGGCTGCCTGACTAAAGAAGTTCTGGGGGGAGTTGGTAGGAGAGAGTGAGGCTTGAGCTTTGGTTCAGGGCGGACTTGCTTAGTTAGCTTCGGTTGCTTGGGGGCACTGACAGTGATCGATGACTTGCCTGCCTAACCTTTAATATCCCAATATTGACAGACTGCATTCTCTGTCGACAGAATTGAAATGAAAATCTTTCTTAAGTGGTCAGTCTTCTGCCTCTTTGTGAAAAAAAGGCCAAAGTAATGGATATGTGCCATGTTCTACCACTGACAGCTTTCCCCGCATCCTGATGGTGCCAGTTCTAGGCATGACTCATCCTTCCCTACCAATCCCTACCCCTGCCTCCCTCCTACCCTTCCTCTCTACCTCACCCCATATACAAAGAAATTAGTTCACTTGAGCAAAGAACTTGCACTTATTGTTCTGTCTGGGCTGCTTCTAGCTTGCACTGGCTCTTGGTTAACTTTCTCCTCACGCTGACTTTTGTTTAGTTGCTCTGGCAATGCTTCCCCCTCTTATAATCTCTCCTTCCCCCAGCTGGTTTCTTTTGCTCACTCCTCGACCCACTTGGATGTCCCCTCACTGCACCTCATTTCATTTCAATAACTGCTAAATCATCTGTCTCTTAACTGTGACCCAATCCTGCAAAGAGCTGGCAACATGGCTGTGTTAAATCTCTGCACTATGTTCATCAGATATATCAATTGTAATTGTATGCATATTCTGCAGATATCTGTTTTTATTTAGTTTTACATTCATATCACAAATATATTTGTTTATTTTCTCAGTATGTTAATGTAAACTGTGTATCTAATTCAACTTCCAGTTATACCCCCCCCCCCCGTCACAACGGGAGATGATCAACTTGTTCAGTGTGCCTTCCTGGTGAACCATTTAAATAAATAAATGTGCAATACTGCAAACACGGCAACCAGGAATTATAAAAAATGAAGTGAGTCTGACTGTGTGTGTAGGAGGTAGTGGCAATTCATTTTTTACACTCCCTCATGTAATGTCAGTGTCACAGATTAACAATCTGACTTAACATTGCAGGGCTCAGCGCTTAAGGTTCATGGATACATACTGTATCTCTAGAGTGTGTAAAGACAGTTAGGAAACATTGCTTAACCAGGAGTAGCACACCAAGCCGAAGCCTGCTTCCAGATGTGACCTTGGCGCACAAGGAAGTTAAGTGACTTGCTCAGGATCACACAGTATGCACCTAGGCAGCTGTGGGATTCAAACCCAGACCTCCAGATCTGCAGCTCAGAGCTTTAACCCACTATTCTATACTGCCTGATACTCCTATACTGCTAATATAACACATTGCATCCTATGCATTATTCTCTCATTTCTGAACTCCACAAATAATGATCTATATTTAATATTTGGGACTGGAGTGGACAGTAGTAACTACTGGGCTGGCAGTATACCGTATATCCTAGAGGTAAGAGTAATGAACTGTGAATTAACTTGGTACAACCAGCAGACCTGGGTTTGATTCACACAGATTCCACTTACATACAGTGTGACCCTGGGCAAGTGGTCAAGTCAAGTAACCTCCCCAACAATGTTCCTAGGTCACCCCTGAAAACAGGCACTGTGTCTAGTGGTCCTTACCTGATCACCAAAGAGTAAAAAAACAAAACAAAATTCAGAATATATATACAAAAATAGTAAACAACAACAAAAAAGCTTTAAAAAGAACCTGTTAGCCCTCTTTAGGTAGCCATGTGGCTAGTCTTTTTGTTTCTGCAGTCACCACATCACTCCCAAGTCCTCCCATGCAATCATATATTGATAAATCTCCTGCCAGTGTCTTTCTTGCCAGCACCTTCCCCTTCCCAGTAACTTCTTCTACAATCCCCCCACCCTGACTCCCTAGCTTAACTCCATCTTGCTACAAAGGGCTATCTTAGTAAAGTAGGGGTCCCAGGTTCCTGTCCTGTGCCCTTATTTTTAATGGGGGAATAGTATAGACAGTTTATCCAGGCTGCTCAATAGTCCCCATCTCAAACCTGCAGCACTCTGCTATCTTTCTTCAGAAGCTCACAGACAAAAACAGAGGGGGGGGAGAGGTCCCAGAAATGGCTTGGTGCTGGTGCAGCAGATAGCCTTGACCCTGGGAAAAGACTAAACGCCATAAAGTAAGAACACATGTCTGCATATTCTGGAGGTGGATGTATTTCATTACATAAATTCAGAAAGTGCTAATTATTGCAGGAATAAACCAAATGATGCTGCCTGGTGAGATAAACACACCCTAGCATTTTGCCTCGCTTTAAGGCTTTGACTGGGGGCAATGTACGGTTTATTGGAACACCTTTTATACCCAAAATTTTAATGGTGCAGTACATGCTTAGCAAATCGGAGCATTTTCCAAAGATATAATTTAGGTCAAAGGTGTCAAAATGTTAAAGTATAAGTGTCCAAACAAAAGGACAAGTGTGCAGTGGTTTTTAGCAGTAGGCCATGCAATGATCGGTATTCCCCATTTCCTCTTGTACCAGACTGCAGGATAGGAAAGTAATTTGTTTATCCATTAATCATCTTTAAGGTGACAGGCAGCAGTTTCTGTTTGTTTCAAATGTTGGTTCTTGCATGAGATTTTGTCTATTGTTATTCTTTGTTAAAATGACAATGAACAGAACTTACAAAAAAAGTCGGTATTCTAATTGTTTTATTGTTCTTCTGTGAATGTGTTGCTGCCATCCCCTGAACTGAGCCGTGTTTGGTGGTGGTGGTGGGGTACCTGAAGTTTCCAGCCTATGGGCACCATATAAGTTAGTACGGCACTGCCTGCTCCTGCTAGTCTTTAGTAATAACAACAAACTGTGCCTGCACTGCTCCTATAGCTGCTACCTCCATAACCTATCAAATTGCCTGCCTGTTGTAAGACTGAGAGCTAAGGGCAGTGAAAAGAGTCAGCCTAGAGGCAGCCGCTAGACAGGCATGCTGCCTGTTAAATGTGCCACTATATGTACAGTAAGTTACTCAGCTGTGTTTTATAATACTGAGAAACAACGAGCCTCACACTCAAAAGTGCTGTACCTTAAACAGCCCACACGGATACCAATCAAATTGTTGTAAGGTGGTGCCACATGTATGTAAATTGTGCCACTGGCTGTACCTAGGCAAATACAATAAACCCCTTTAGGGTGACATATACTCTTTTGGCCCCACCTTGGACTTGGACTCAAAAGTTGGCTACCTTCCAAAGTAAAATATTTGGTGTAGGTCTTATAGTCTTGGTTGATATGTTGGCAGTAGCTAACAATACACCTGCAAAAAATGCCTCCTGTCAAATCTCCACGTGATCTAATATTGTAACTCTTGCCCACTGTGCTAACAGACAGGTCCGGACAGACGTTGCACCCACTGTTCACTACTGCCTTATATCATAGTATGCAGCACCCTTACCTAATTACAGAGGCCATGCTGGAGCAGCCTTACTAAAATTCCTCAGACAGTCCTGCTACATGACACAGAAGGTAAAAACAGCAGAGGTGTACAATGCCCCAAAACATTTAAGCTATATTTTGCAATCAGACTGGTGTTACTGCTTCTCCTAAACATTAGTGGCAATGTGCATCTAAATCCTGGCCCTGATACACCTACTACATCCTTCAGAGGATATCTGGAGGTGGCCCATGGGAACATGGGAGATATTATGCCCAAACTAGATAAATGCAAGCTTTGGGTGATAAACTCCCAGTCTGATGTCATGGCTGTCACAGAGACCAGGCTCACTAATAAGATCTCAGACAGAGAAACTGACATTAACACCTATACACTATTTAGACAAGACAAGGGCTCAAAATGAGGGTGTGGATGTCTCACATACATTAAGTCCTTCCTTAGACCTAGTAGACTCCCCCTTACTCCTGAACCTACTAGCTGTGCACTTTTGCAACTAACTTAAAACTGGACCTCATGGTGAAAAACAAATGTCAACCTTCTGGCAGCATATAGAATGTCAGCACTGACTTCGATGGCTTCATAAATGCTACATCTGGCTTAGATCTGCAGCATGAAGAAATTGTGTTGGATGACTTTAACTGCAACTGGCTTGCAAATAATAATAATAAGGCACACAAAGACATACTGGCCAATGCGTACCTAACCCAGGTCATCACCACTCCTACCACAGTAAACTATAAAACAGGCAGTGCCACCCTGCTGGAATGGATCTTAGCCACCTTGAAAGGGTCATTTCTAGTGCTCTCCTGCCTGACTTTCTTAGAGACCACTCCCCAGTCACCTGCAGCTGGTCCACCAAAGTGACCAAAGGTGAGCCCTCCAACATCAAAGCCCAAGTATTCCGCACCTACAAGTTTCTGTATTTATGAACACTACTGCAACAAGTTGACTGACCTTTCATGACCAGTACATGTGATGCCCCTGTGGTTCTGGAGTACTTTGTTCTCCAGTTTAACAGGATCTGTGACATAGTCACTCCTTTTTAAGACCCATGTTAGAAAGGGAAACTCGCAAGCCTGGTTTTCACCTGCCATCAAGTCCTTGACTAAGGACTGGGACAGAGCCTGGGCTCCATACAAAGAACTGGGCCTAAACCGTCAAAAACACATGGAACTGCAGAATACTGTAAAACTCCACATTAAGGAAGCCAAGGCTGCATTTTTACAAAACCCAACAAATAAAACTCATTAGCCATCCTACACAACTATGGGGGAGTGGGAGGTCAGTGAAATAATGGGCAACGCCAAAGATAATCATTGCCTCACTCCATTGTAGCTGGTTGCACCACAATTAAAGTGGACATAACATTGCTGACTCCTTTAACAAAACCTTTAGTGACTTAACATCATACATACCAGACACTATTGTGGTGAGCTGCCCAGCTGCTAGCCCTTATTTGTAGATATAATTATGTTGTATATACAGTATGTTTTTTTATGTAATTCTATGTGTATGTACATGCCAGTGTCAGTAAAGGCACATGGAGAAAAGACTGAATTTCTTTTAAAAAAGGGGTCAACCTTCTTTTAACCTTTAGGCCAGCCTTGCTTGCCAGGAAAATGATAAGTTATTGTCAAAAAGCTTGTGGATAGCTGATCAAAGAGTCTTCCTCTAAGTTAACTGCTCATGAGAAACAGAAGTAATAAAATGTCAGGAGACAGCACTTTCAACTTCAAGAAAAACAGAATGCTTTGATCCCAGGAAACATAATAGTATACTTCATTTTGTGAGGTAATAGGAAAGAACACATCATTCTAGCATACCTGTGTGAAATTCCACTTTCAGGAGTTATGATTGGGAAACCTGAGATAACTATGGGAATCTGACCCTTCAAAGGTTATCAGGAAAATAAGATTTTGAGGAAGAGCATGAGTGCCTTCTACTGGTGTAAATGTTGTGGGATTTTCACTCACTATTTCAAGGGGAAACCAGAGGTATAAATAGACCCAAATCAGGGCATTTTGAGACTCACTTTCTCATCTAGACTCCACCTGACACACAGAAGCCAAACTGCTGAAACTCAATGTGGCTACAAGGACTAAAGGAACTGAAAACTTTCATCCATTTTCTGGTCTTCATTTCCCTGCAGTTTCAAGGTAGACTTTTAGCTAACAGTGTTGAAGCATTTACATGTATGTATTTGTCCCATTTTGTTTCTGCATACTTTAACTCAAATCAGTGTAATTTATTTTTTAGTTGTAACTGTATTTATTTAAGTAGTTTAGTAAAAACCTTTGTTTTTCGAAAGAAATTCTGCCTGCATGAGGTTTGTATATATTTGTGTATGATCTGTGAAAACAGTATTAGTTTCAAGTTTTCAAGTTTCAAGTTTATTGGTCGGCAATATTGCCATTACAAAAAAGGATTAAAAAAAGACAAAAAAATGTAAATGTTTAAAAAGAGTTCCGTGTACAATATTTCATGTGTGCTTATTGTGTAATGTGAATAGATACAGCCAGATTATATCATAAGTATAAAGGAAAGGAAAAAAAAACAAGATATAAAATCACAAAACGGCTGTGGATTTGTTTTTAGGTTACATAGATATTCAGGTAGTACAGGGTTCATGACAAATAGTTCAATACAAATTTCAATACAGGATTAGTCTTAATTAATCAACAGATATTTTATACATAATGTAGTA
Organism: Neoceratodus forsteri; assembly: GCA_016271365.2. NCBI lineage: Eukaryota > Metazoa > Chordata > Ceratodontiformes > Ceratodontidae > Neoceratodus > Neoceratodus forsteri. The sequence continues at coordinate 1,078,302,686 of CM028130.1, forward strand.
AAGGTGGTTTAAATTAGTAAATTATGCTGAATGTTGCACTTAATCAGTTGGTAATACTTCTAGACCATGTTAGCATTCATGTTTGTCATAAGTAAACTTCATGCAAATCTGTATAAAGTTTGTTGGAGAGTATTGTCTGGAATTGCGCTCGGAAGCTGAGCAATTCAGGATTCAAACCATAGCTATTCGGTTAAGTGGAGCCCTTTTTGGTTAATTATCTTGAGGAGAGAGACCACAGAGCTCAAGACTGCAAGGTTAGTTGTTGTAAATAGGTATATCAATAGTTGCATTGGCTGATAGGATTGTGTGCTTAGTGTATTTCCCAACCAAAAAGTCCTATATTTTTCGTATAGTGGACAGAAAATCACTAAATGCAATAAGCTATCTTCACCCAATCCACATTTGCACATATAGTCCTTATTTTTTTCCCCTGAGTATAGTCCTCTTTTTCTATTGCTCTTAAAGACCTCAAAATGGAATCTGGTTAGAAGAGTCCTTTGATGAGGAGAAGGTAGGATATAGAGGTATCTTTCGAATTTGTGTTCCCTTTTGTTTTTCGCTAGCCACAAACGTGCTTTAGATAATTGGCATGCCTCTAGGTCTTTTTGAGTGAAGTTATCCTTTATTTTGATGTTTATTATTGATTTAATGTATTCACTAGGAAGCCTTAAGCAGTCCGCAATCAGATATAGGAGCCCATATGGTTTGATAAGTTCATGCAAAACCTTCATACTAGGGAAAACAGTATTAGATTGAGAGTATAGAGTAGCCTCTTCCAAGCACAGGTGTGGTAATCTGTCAGGGGGAATCCTAAAGGTCTTGATCCAGTAGTTGATTTGTCTCTGGACACAGGTACCCTCTATAGAGTGTTCTCCAATCTCAGCCCTGACCAGGGCAGAGGAGACACTATTCGGGAGTCCTAATATTTTTTTATAGAATTTGTTTCATCCAAAGTCCTTAGACCCTCTTAATTTCCAGCCCCATATTTGAGCTCCATAAAGAATTTGACTTGTGATTTTGGCTCTTGCAACTCTTAGTATCTCATCAACTGATTGTCCCCCATGTTTGTGTGGGAATGCTAAGATGATTGGGAGAAAGCCCTCCAGTTTGCTTTTGATACTTTTTAAATGGGCTTTCCAGGATCCAGTTTGGCTCACTGTGAGTCCTAGGTAACAAACCTCTTTTAGTACCTCAATCTTGTAGGAGTTCATATAGTAATTGTAGCCTCTCTTATTTCTCCCAAACACAAGTTCCTTTGTTTTATCATGATTAACCGATAGATCAACATTTTTGCATTCAAGTTGGAATTTCCTAATACTTCTGCACATGCCCAAGTGGCTAAGTGAAAGAAATACATCATCATCTGCATATGCTAAAAATGAGACCATTCTTGACCCAATTTTTAGTAGATGGAAATCAGCATTGTACATTTCTTTCAGAACAGTGCCGAAATAAAGATTTAACAGTATTGGAGCTAGTGTGCAGCCTTGTTTAACCTCGGTATTGTTTAAAAATCAAGGGCTTAAATCCCCAGAGTCACCATATCTGATACTGGTATAGTTGTCTTGGTGCAGAAGTCTGATCATCTCGAGTAGTGATGGATCAACCCCCAAATCTCTGAGTCTATCCCATAGTAGTGGTCTGTTGACCCTATCAAAGGCGGTTTTAATATCTATGAATGTGCAGAATATTTTTTTTTTTCACAATCCTATATTTATGAATCAAGTGGGTTAGTACATAAATTTGATCTATTATGGAGTGATTTCTGCAAAATCCTGCCTGTGCTTCATCTATTATTTTGTTTCTCTCTGCCCACGACATCAATCTGTTATTCAAAATTTTAGTGAAGGGTATCCAAAAGGCTGATAGGTCTGTAACAGCTGGGGTCCTTTTTATCACCCTTCTTAAAAATTGGTACACTAATGTTTAATTTCCAACTTTTGGGGATGTCCCCTGAACTCCAACTATAATTGAAAAATTTAAGTAGAAAAGGAATCCAAGATAATTTAGTTCTGGTTATTACGTCTAACGGGGACCCATCTGGCCCTGGTGCTTTTCTTTTATGAAATGAGTCTATGGCTCCTTCTAGCTCATTTTGTGCAGTCTTGACATCTGGGCAATATTTCCTGCCCTCATATTTGAATTCTGTCAGGCTGGAAAGATAGTCAGGGTCTTCCATGCAAAACAGGTGCTTATAATGTTTTACCCAGATGTCTGGTTCAATGTGTGCATTAATTCGGGAGTGATGACCCATTCCAGTGCTTACGATGTCCCAGAATGCTTTGTTGTCTCTATTGTGGACCGCATTATGGAGTTCCTTCCATAACTGCTTAGTGTATTTCTGGTTATTCCTGTCCAGGATCTTCCTGTATTCTTTTCTGGCTTTGTTCATTAGCCTGTTATTGCCCTTGTTTGGAGACTGTTTTAAAGTTCTGAATGTTTTATTTAATATTTTCCTTGCACCCTGGCAGTCCTTATTGTACCATTTTTGGCCCTTGATTTTTTTTTATATGTAACCCCTTTGTTACCTGGGGTTACTAGAATCCCAGTAAGACCTAGTGGTAGGCAGGGAAGACAGCTTGTGAAATTCCAGTTAAATGGATTTCACACTGTCTCACTCTGTTCTCAGTCTCAGCTGAGACTGAGGGATGACATCACCATAGAACTATTGCAGCTGCATGAGCCACAATGGAATCTGCAGAAGAGAGTTAGAGTAGAATGTTGGGAGGTTTGAGCAGTCAGTCTGTGGTCAGTTGGAGTTTGGAGCTTGTTGTGAGAGGAGCACAGCAGCTCTGTGCTTAGGCTCTTGGAGCCTCAGCCCTGAAATAGGGCTACAATTAGGGAAAGGTGTGTGTTTCCACCTAAAGAGAGACACAGTGAGCTATTTTTAAAGTGGTGGAGACCGCTGAATCGGGTCTCAGTGCCCCATCCCTGAGAGGATGGGGCAGGAAGGTTAACCTGCATTTCCAGGGGCAACCCCCTGGCTACTGCTAGTGAAGAAGCTGCCTTATTTTGTCCAAGAGTCTGGGAAACAAGAAGAGTTTGTGATTCACCTGTGGGGCACCTGTAACCGAAGGGTGAGTTCTGCTCTTTCTAAAGGGCCCATGTTTCACCCTGGACTTGTGTTAAAGTGGGGATTGGACTACTGAAGTAGTGGGATGCCTAGAGTAATAGGCTTAGCCAAAGGTAAAAGTATGTTCAAGTCCAGCACATAGGGGAAGTCAAGACATGTAGATGAGATGTGATATATGTCTACCCAGTAATCTACATTGCCAAGCTTTCAGAAAAGAGTTGTTTAGTTTCCAGAGAAATGGCCGGGTATGGATTGTGGGAGCTGGAGGTGGGAGACCCCCCCCATCTTTAATAACCAGGTCCACCTCTACGGATTTGCTCTGTGGATTTTTGCTTTGCCTCATGCACTTGGCCAGCGATGAGGGAAGTACCCAGATGTGGGATGGAAGGGAAATTCCCTCTAGGAGTCGAAGGCTCTAAGGTGGTTTGGGGAGCCACCAATTGGAAAACTGGTTCATTCCCATAATGGACCATGGATCAAGTGGCCAGCAGAATAGCCAGGCCAGTGGGGAAAACCAAAGTAGTGTATAAGTCAGGCTGTGTACCCAAAGCTGTGTGCCTGGTGGATTTAGAGCCTGAGGGCTGAAAATGTGAAGAAGTGTTCTGTGATCTCTAATCTGCATTACCAGGAATGTAGCCCCATGGGGGTCTGTCTATGCTTTGTTTGTTCAGTTTGGATGGGAATAAAAGCCACACTGTAGAATCTCATTTCTGGTTTTGGACATTACAGTTATTGCTTCCTGTGTTTGGATTTACTTGGGTGCCCCTGTGCAGAGTAACCAAACCTAGGCCCCCTGTGCCAAGTAACCTAGTCCTTCCCGAACCCAGTCCCCACCAGGTACTGCTGTCAGCTTCAACAGCACACCACCTGCCATTTACAAAAAGGCAGGGGTCTGGGGGTTACATATAGCTACCTCTTTTGTTATTATATTGGCTATCATGTTTGTGATAGAATTAAATTCAGGGATTGCTGAAGGACCCATGGGTTGGTTGGCAAATAAAGCTAATTTTAACAGTATCCCTCTGCTCTCTTATAAATCTGTAAAATTACCACTGATGATAGCACTCCATTCAATACCCCTTCTCTTAGCTATTACTTGAGGGGCCATAGTTTCATTGTCTATGTTAAAGTCCCTGTGCCCAATTTCTAGTTCCAGGGCCTTGTGCTCACTTTCTGCTCTGGGTGCTAATTTGAAAGACATACTCTTGCTAAGTAGATTGTGGTTTATCCACATATAATCTATTAATGATGACCCCTTCGCTCCCATGAAGGAATATTCTCCTTCGGGGTCATTAATTGACCAGCCATTCAGGAGCAACATGTTATTCCTGCACATTGTTCTGTGTGGCGCTACTCCTGTTTATTGGTGATTTGGTCTCTAGAATTCCTTTTTATGGTCAGGGATGGATGTGAAAGCATCATCAGAGCTTCTGACAATTCTTCAGAACAACCATTCAGTGAGTCTAACCTTGAATTGAAATCTCCAAAAGTCACTATATTGGTTGTAGGGTAATCTGTTTGAATGTCGTCGATTAATTTTTTTAATGCGCATAGATAATTAGGGTCTCCATATTGACTTCCTGAAGGATGTGAGTAAACATTTATAGTAAACTATGCCTGTTTGGAAGATTGTCCCATTATTTTTACTGCCAAGATGCTGTGACTAGGGATGGTGATTTCTTCTGTTATGATGTTGCTGTTTAACCTTATTAATATAGCCAATCCTCCAGTCCCCTCCCAAATTTTTTGTTTCTTATTGCTTTTTTGCAGTATGTCGTGTAGCCACTCAAGAGGAGATTTCCTGGTGCCCAGGTTTCCTGAATACCAATTATATGAAATTGATTTACGTAATTACATGTTTCTGGGTCTCCTATTTTTGAGCTCAAGCCTGAGGGATTCCATAATAATATTTTAAGTAAATTGTTGTACAAGATTATTACTTTAGCATAGCCATCATCAGAATTTTTATCCCCAAATGCCATTTGAGTTACGTCATGAGTCCATGATGTCCCCCCCCACAGTCCAGCTTGGACTGTCATTGGTCTGGAGTTGCTAAAAGCTCAAATTTGTTCGATATTTCTATGAGAGATTCCTAGGTTTTTGAGGTTGTATAAGCTCTACTCTGATTTATCTGAGCAAAAACGTCCTCATTTTCTATAACAGAATGAATTTCAAGGTTGTCTAATGTGCTTTGTTTCTTCACTAACTCCTTGATTATAGAGGTGTCAGTAACATAAAACATTATTTGTCCGTCTGACTCAAGTTTTATTGTTTTCCCTATATTATGGTTACTTATGCTGATGTCCAAACATATGTTGAGAAAATCAGTCAGTTTGCCCCTTAAGTTTGATCTGAAGTCTCTTGACAGAAGTTTCAGTCCAAAGACAGAAATTGCTGTGTTCTCTTTACTATCCCCTGGGCAGTTTTGATTTGTGTAGAATTCTGCGAAAATGTCACTTAATGTGGTGACTTCACCCACCATAATACCTATACCCTCTAGGTTTGTTGTTGCTTTTAGTGATATGGCTTTTAGAATGTAGAATTTATTGGTCACCACCAAGACCAGATCAGTTTTCATCAGGGGTCTTATGATGCTGATTGAGTCTTTCAATATGCTACAACCTTTCAGTAAGGAAGACAGTAACACAGATATTGTTTCTGTTAGGTTTTCTTGTATTTCATTTGGCATACAGGATACCCCGAAAAGGGGCAATACGAAATCGGAACCCAGAGTTTTTAACAAGAAGAAATCAAAATTAACATTGTGCCTAAGTGGGTTCTCATCATTCTTATGAACATCATTTTTTTTAATACCTGTTGCCATCTTTGAATCAGTGCCAGTGCTACCCTCCTTTAAATCTTTGAGTCCGCTGTATCTGATTTATTACAGTTTTGTGTCAAGTTTTCTGTGTTTGCCCTTCTTGGTACTTCCTCTAAGTTTTGTTTGTCTAAATTAATTTAATCTTTGGACTTATTTTCCTTTGGGTTTCTGCTCTTATTGGACTTGTTCCCTGTTTTCCTCTGATTTCTGATGGCGCTTTTAAATTTTGGATTGAATTTCATGTTGGTGGTATTCCTGCTCTCATCTGGTGATTCCTCATTGATCATTTTGTTTTTGACCGTTTTATTTCTATCCTTATTTTCTTTAAGGGGATAAGGGGTGTCTGAGGCATTGTCCTGTCTGGAGTTTTCCATTTTCTTTGTCTTTTTGGAGGTACATGTCTTTCTAGGACCATTATCTTCATTTTCAGGTGCTTCCTGTAATTCTCCCTTATGCCACAGATATGAATGATTAAGGGCTAATTCTTTGCAAGTGCTACTGTCCCTTAATTCAACTTCCAGGAGCATAATGCATTCATTTTCACTGCTGAGACAGCATTTATTTGCTCCTAATGAATCCCTTAGTGCTATCCCTTCTTGTTTTGATGGGCTATTCAATTTGCTGTCCTCCATATTCCGATATGTAGTACAGGGTCCATTAGTGGCTCTTGCGGTATTACCAGGGGAGCTGTATTGGGTGTCTAGTTCCTTGTTTGTTATGTCTATTCTATGGTCTCTATTAACCAATTTGTTCTCCATTAACTGTAGTTTCAGCCTGTTCTCTAAGCACACCCCTTTGATGAATGAAACATCATGCTTGAGTTCTAATACTTGTTTAAATATCAAGACATTGACTTTAACTGGGTCCCTTAGTGCTGCTAAAAGCTCTCTTGATATCCCTTCAATGTCTCTGTAAGGTGGGTTTTCCTGACCCTCAGGACTCATTGTCCAAGAACTTGTACTATAATTTCTGGTCACTTGCCCCTGGGAGATATTCTGGGACTTCTTGTGTTTCATGTTGGGACTATCCCCACTATTGGGGCTATTTTTGTCACTGGGGTAATGATTTTTAGCTGTTTGAAAGGGTAATGGGGTGTCAATACCCAGATTTTCTTTTATAGCTTCCTCTATTTGGAAAGATTATCTTATGGATTGAACCTCCAAATCCAGGGCTGAGAGGTTATGAAATATTTGTGAAAAGTCTATTTTTGTGTCCCTAGTGTCTCCTTTATCATGTCCTTTAAATGCATGTGTTTCAGTTTTGTCTTTTTTTTATCTTGAATTAGAGGGCTAAAAAATTTTCTGATGTCACCACCATTGTTAGTAACTAGGTTAGGTGTAGAAACTAACTGTAAATCTTTTTTTTTTCAGCGATCATTTCTTCTACTAGATTTTTGTCATTCTTATTTAGGCTGTAACCCTTTTTGTTTAATCTTTTTCAATTTTTTCCCAGTTGCTTCATTGCTACTGAATTTAGCGAGAGAAGCCCTTTTGACTTCACCCCTTCCCCTGCTCTGTGATCTGGGATGCTGAAGCCCTCCCTTTCTGCCAGAAAGAGTGGTAGAGTTTGAATTCTTACTACGAGTTGTTTCTGGCATTTTTTGAGCAGTATTATAATATATTTGGGGAAGGAAAAAGCAATTCCAAAGAAACAGTTGGAAATTCCGTGAGTTCACCACAGGGCGTAATACTCTTATCGGTTTATGCTTTACCTTAATTTTGCAAGTATTTTATATATATATATATATATATATATATATATATATATATATATTTAATTTAATTACAGTTTTTCAATCGTTGGTGGAAAGGAGTTCTTAAGTATACCGTAAAGAAGATAACGGCAGGAATTAACATACAGACGTGAACATAGCTGGATTTTAAAATAAATAAAAAATGTCACCACCAATAGTCACTATAGCCTTAATAACTACCAGACAGAAAGGTCTCACAGCTTCAGCTAAAGTATGCAACTATGCAGAATACAGCGTAACAGTTAAGACATGTATTGTGGGATGTTATAAGGCACGGTTTAGCACTAACACTTATTCTGTGTAACAGTATCCAAAGACCTTAAAAAACCTCAATTGACTGCTCAACTCCTTCTGGTAGATAAGAAAATGGGATAATAAGAAAAGGAAAAAACACTTACTTGTACTCCTGCTTATTGCTAGCACTTGCTTGAGACACCTCTGATTCACCATTAATTCATAGATTGATAGCTTAAATAGCTAGATCGTTTACAGCCAGTATCAGAATAGAAGTGCCTTTTACTTAATTATTTTTAAGGTAACCCAGCATAAACAGCAAAAAAAAAAAAAGCATAAACAGTGGTGCAAACAATAGTAAATAATGGAACAGAGCAGGGCAGACCCGACCCAACCAGCTCGCATTCTATCAGTTGCTTGTGAGAAAGCTTCTATGTCAGGGTGAGGGTTTAGGCAATTTAATGAGCTAGCAATGTAAATGAAACTTTAAGTAAAACTGAAAAGAGCTGAAACTGGGTAAAACTAGGGTAAATCAACTTTGTGCGTGTTATAATGCCAAATGCGATGACTAATTTGGCGGCACTTTACTTTAGATGACTGAGTAAATAGGGAGATCTGTATCAGGCGTTAGCTACAGACATTGTTGCTACTTAACACTTAACACTGGTTCCAATCATTTAGCCTCAACAAGCCAACGGACTTGATACTTACTGCAAGTATACAGGTATGGGATTTGGGATTTGAGGTTATCCAAACACTTGGTAGCATACGCTATGAAGTCAATGATAAAAGGGTAATTAAAATCTATTTAACCTGAAAAAACTGATTTAGACAGTTTAACAGTATTGCCGTTTCCCTATTAAACCCTGCTGCCTGTGATTGAGTCAGTGTTTATTTAAATGCATCAGAGAAAAAAATCTAAAAAAGTCTTACAAATCTTAAAAAGGCAGAATTAATTATTAAACCAAGCTGAAGCTAATGCTAGACACAAAAGAGCTTAAAAAAAAGGGTAAATATATAGAGTAAAAATAGAAGCAAAAATAGAAAACCACAGACTTCATGAATCAAGGGATAATCTGTTGAAGCTTTTTTGTGTAGAAGAACGGCTCAATCAGTTAATGCAGCCGTTTCAGTGGATCCCTTGGATGAATTTCAAAGGCAATGAGGAGTTCTCTTGTGGCGTTTTCCACAACTCCACAACCCTCCGCAGAGTGGCTTGCCCACTACAAGTAATGGGGCTCCCCGCCCACCACTGGTACTCCTCTCCAGTTCTTCCTATGGAGAAATGAGCAGAAGAAGGGGGAAAATGCTGGAAACCAGACAGCACAAGAAAGCCTGGAAAGTGCAGAGAGTTTAAAAACTATTGAGGCAACGGTAGCATACCTGTACTAAAATACATAAAAGCTTCTCTCTGCTTCTGCTTATGAGACTCCTTTACAGTCTCTTAGCATGCAGCCATCTTGGTTCACCTTCTTTGCGCTCTTTCGACCAATCACCGAGATCCAACAGTATTAATAATCAGTGACAACTGTTAATTGCTTAAAGGGGCCACCATAAGCAACAAAATTGAGAAAATGTTCTGTAATGGATATCTGGGTAAGGATAGGGAGAATACCAGAGTCTGCAAGGATTTTGAACCAGGCTGTTGCATGTCCTGCAGGGAGAAGGCTAAATCAGGTTTTACTCTGCTACCCCCAGAGAGAGTATGACTCCTGGGTCTTCCTCCTTTGTGTAATAGCCAAGGAAGGGTTCATATTTGGCCACAAGACTCAAGACTGATATTGTGCCCTTATTCAGAGTTAGAGGGATGCCCTGGGTCCTCATGGCAGAGGTGCAGTTGTGACCTCGGCGAGCATTCTTGAAGCACAAGGAGGGTATCCCTGTTCCCACCCCCCATCATGGATTGCATTAAGGGTGGGCACTGTGAGATCAGTGGACCTGACCCTTAGGAGTGGTTTCATGACAGATCTGGTGCACAGCATTGGGATACGAGAAATTTGGTTGCATAACATTGCGATTTGAGAGATATTGGTGGCACAGGCATAACAGTTGGATTTGGGCCCAGTATATCAGACTGATAAACTGTAAACTGTTCAACCACAATTAAGGCAGAAATTTTTAAAAAATGTATAATTTGGTTACAGTATAAAGTTCCTTACCTGTTTTTTGTTTTTTTTTGTCGGCTGCAAGCTCATGTAGCAGTAACTATGAAAGAAGTTGGCTTCCATATACAGTGAATACACTGCAGACTACCTGAAGCAGTTGTGTCAGGAAAGAGGAGTCCAGTGTGAGGGGAAAATCCAAAAGCACCTCATGGAGGCTCTTGTGGCAGCCGATGAGCAAGTGACTGCCCAGGACCTCGATTCACAGCCAGTGACTGAAAGGGACCAGACCCTGTGCATGGGGGTGCCAAGGGACATCACAGAGTCCAGTCCCATGGAGGAGGACAGTGAGACCAGAAGGACCCCAGAGACACAGCACCAGGGGAGAGTTACCACAACTCTGGAGCCAGAAGGGATCAGGGTGCAGCTAGAATTGAGGAGACTGGAGCTGGAATTTGAGCAGAGGATGTTCCAGATGGAGCTGGAGTTGCAGGAAAAAGAAAACTAGCATCAGAGAGAGGCCAAGGAAAAAGAAAACCAGCCTCAGAGAGAGAGGCCAAGAAAAAAGAAAGGCAGCTTCAGAGAGAGGCAGAGAGAGAGAGAGGAAAAAGAGTGCCAGAGGGAATTCAAGCTGGTGAAGCTAAGACTCCAACGACCAGTGCCAGAGGAGGTAAGTGGCAGGGGTGAACCTGGAACTCCAGGACTGGGGTGTCAATTAAATTACAAATTAATAGCTGAATTTAAATAGGGAAGGATATGGATGCATTTTTAAATTAATTTGAAAAGGTCTGTATCCAGGCTAAAATACCCAGGGAGTCTTGGAGCTTTCAGCTATCCCCGATGCTTACTGGGAAAGGGCATGAGACACTAGGCCAAAAGGACAATCAGAACAGTAGTAATTATTTATTTATTGAATTTTGGTAACAGGATATGCCAGCTGAGACAAGACAGTCCCTTTTTCAGTGCGACCCAGTAAGTGCAGTATATTGATAGTGTAATAGGTGACACAGGAAACCATACAGGTATGACAATTGCAATAACGAGGCTAACTAATATACTTACAGGAACATGTCACAATACAACACAATTAAGTCATACAAACATTCACAACTAGCTTAAAAAAATGCACAGAGAATATAAATACTACAGTATACTATGGCAGACAGTAACATAATAATCAATCCTTATTTACAGATAACATTGCACATAATTCAGATAGTACAGATAACATTGTACCTAATTGAGAAATCCAGTGATGCTAAGCACACAGACAGTGGAGAGGTAGAAAGCCTGTCCATCAATAGCAGGAGCAAGGCAGGGCAGCTAGATGACCTTGCAACAGGCACTGAAATTGAGGGAGTGAAGAGCAAGCCAGGACTGAAGAGAGTAATGAGTTCCAGGAGGACACAACAAAAAAAGGCGAATGATCTCTGGGCCACAGAGAGACACAGGTTTGGCACTATGAGAAGGGGTAGAGCGGCAGATCTGAGAGCACACTGGGGTAGTTGACATTGGATGATATCAGCTAGGCTGTGAGGTGTGAATCGATGTACTAACTTGTGAACAAAGCATAGGGTGGCATAATGCAGTTTGACCTCATAGGGCAACCATCCCAGGGCAGACAGGACATTACAATGATAATGACGAGCATGGGTTCCCAGAGCAAACCTACCCACTCTGTGGTAGACCTGCAAGAGATGAGATGATATGATTGCAGACATCGAGAGAAAAAAATGGGGCACCATACAAGAGGAGAGGCAGGAGGGTGGCATCCGCAATCTTGTGACAGGCAGTTGAAATAAGGAAGGGACAAATGTGGTAAAGGACTCCAATTTTTGGGTTAAGGATGTTGGTGAGACCTGTTACATGTGGATCCAGTGTAAGTGAGGGATCCAATGTGACCTCCAAATATTTAAATGACTCAACAGATTCAAATGTAGTCCCAGTACATGAGAGCACAGCCAGATGGGGGAGGGTGTGTGCAGGTGGTCTAGAGAACAACATGCAGCTAGTTTTTTTAGTGTTAAGCACCAGTTGCTTTTGAATGAACTAATCCTTGATGGTGTTAAAGTCAGATTCCAGCTTTGCGTTGAGCCAGCCTATATCAGAGGAGGAGCGGTAGAGGATAGCATCATCCACAAAGAGGTGGACTGAGGCTTCACCACAATTATTAGGGAGATTGTTGACGCATAAAGAAAAAAGTAGAGGACCCAGTATGGAGCCCTGGGGAACACTGTGGGTTATGGACCTTGGAGCTGATTGGGATCCCACCCATTTCACATGTTGAGTGTGGCCATAGAAGTAACTTTGAATCCAAGCTAGGACAGAGGAATCAAGGCCAAGTATGTTCAGCTGGTGCAGCAGCATCAGGTCATGGTTGACTAAATCAAAGGCCTTGGCTAGGTCCACAAATATGGCATCCATGGCACGGCCAATGTCCATGGCATAGAATATGTCAGATGTGACTTTGACCAGGGCTGTCAGGGTACTGTAATTTTTCCTAAACCCATGCTGGGAGGTTGCAAGCAGATGGTGTCGGTCTAGGTAGTCCTGCAGTTGATCAAAGATTATTAATTCTTGTATCTTGGCTAGCGGACATAAAATAGAGATTGGGCGGACATTTTCCACCATGGAGTTGGGACCTCCCTTGTGGACGGGGACAACTACAGCCACCTTCTATTTCTCTGGGCTGGTACAAGTAAGGAATGATCTGTTAAATAGATCCCAAACTGGACGGGCAAGGGCATCAGCTCCTAGTGTAAAGAATGTTGGTTCCAGTGTGTCATGCCCAGGGGAGCTGTCTGCCTTCAAATTCTTGAGCAGACAATGGACTTCATCAAGGGTGACTAGTTTTAGGCAGAAGGCAGGATGAGCCAAGGAGTCGACTGATTGCAGAGTGCCAAAATGGGGGGGGGGCCTATCAAAAATAGATGTATATTTATGAAGATCTGTGAAGAACTTATTAAAGCTAGTTGCTATGGAAGGAGGGTCACTAAAAAAGGAACCCTGGGTATCAAGGAAGCTAGGGATCTCAGAGGTATTCCCCTTTCGAAGGGAGTTAACCTGTATCCAAAATTCTTTTGGATTGCTGAGATGCTTAGTCTTGAGAGTCCTGAAATGTAGTTGCTTTGCTTTCTGGACAGCGTTCTTGCATCTGTTCCTTAGCTGCCTATAAGTTTGCCAGTCAGTAGGTAATCCACTACCCTTGTATCTATGCCAGGCTTTATCACATGAGAATGATGAGCAACTTAAAGCTGCATTGCTTAAAAAGTATGACTTAACACCTGAAGCATACAGGGTTAAGTTCCGTAAGCTCTAGAGAAGCCTTGACATGAGCCATGAGGAACTCACCACAAAGCATCATCAGTTTTTGAAACATAGATACACAGACAGTGTTGGCAGATAAGGGCCTACGGCCCACCCAGTCTGCCTATTTGAGCTTGTAAGTTCAGTTTATGTTTTCCTAGAAGTCTATTGCCCCTTACCCCTGACCTCCAGAATTCCTTTATGTCTATCCCATGCATTCTTAAATCCTGTGATTGTTTCAGCCCCCACCACTTCCTCTGGCAGGGTGTTCCACTTGTCCACCATCTGTTCTGTGAAGAAATTCTTCCTCATGTTTCCTCCGAATCATCCTCCCTCCAACTTCTTCCCATGCCCTCTAGTCCTGAAACATCTTTTTCGCTTAAAAATAGTGTATTACTGCACCCTGTTCCTCTCTGTAAGATACTTGTATATCTCTATCATGTCCCCTCTCTCCCTTCTCTCCTCCAGGGAGTGCATATTCAATTCCTTCAACCTGTCCTCATAGGACTTGTGATGCAATCCATGTACCATCTCTGTTGCCCTCCTCTGAACCTTCTCTACCCAGTCTATGTCCTTATGTAGGTAAGGTCTCCAGAACTTTACACTGTACGCCAGGTGGGGCCTCATTAGTGTCTTGTATAGTGGAATTATGACCTCCCTTTTCCTGCTGGTGATGCCCCTGCCTATGCATCTCAGCATCCTATTTGCTTTTCCTGCTGCCTTGTCACACTGTTTCCCTACCTTGAGGTCATCAGAGATGATAACCCCAAGATCCCTTTCCTGCTTGGTGCATGCTATATCCTCACCCCCCCACCCCCAACTGATATATTGTGCCAGGGTTGTTTTTGCCCCATATGCATTATCTTGCACTTCTTTGCATTGAATTTCAACTGCCAAACCCCTGACCATTCTTCAAGTTTCTGCAGGTCCCTTCTCATTCTGTCTACACCCTATGGTGTGTCTACTCTGTTACAGAGCTTTGTGTCATCAGCGAACAGTGAAATTCTGCCTTCTAGGTGCTGCTCAATGTTACTGATGAAGATGTTGAATAGGACCAGTCCCAGTGCTGATCCCTGTTACAAAAAAAAAAGGATTTATTAGATAAAAGAAATGATGATTGTTGGATTTGCAAACAGCCTGGGCATCTTGCTAGACCGTGTCCTAAAAAGGTATAGAGTGGGCAAGGCGGTGCATGAACAGAGTTGGGTGCACTATGTATCACTGAAAGCAGGCCTATAAATATGAGGGAGCACATACACCTGGTTACTGTAATTGGGGTGACCACCCATGGGTTAAGGAACACAGGGGCATCTCTTACCTTAGTAAAAGGGGATTGGGTTGGGCCTGAACAGGTTACATCTAATCAGGTTGTAACAGTAAAGGGATTCACTGGGGAGGAAAAAAACTCTGCCACTAGCTAGTGTTCTCCTGGACTGGGGTGAGACAGGAGAGAGAGAGAGTGCAAAAGTGGCTGTGGCAGAAAACCTCGCTCTGGATGTGATTCTAGGAAACAATCTCCAGAAGGGGGTGGTGTGTGTGGTTACCCGCAGTCAGATGGCAAAGGCCGATTGTAGTTCCATGGACCCCATAGAAGCCCCTGAGGAAAACAATGGGAGGCTGGTTCCCTAGCCTGTGTCTCCTGAAGTGGAGAGTAGTGAAAGGGAGATTCGAACTTCCCCAAGTAGCAGTTCACAAAACAGCTACAGAAGGTTACTCTGAGGAGGGAGGGGTAACCAGTGGACAGCAGGTTAGGGAAGGCAGTGACCCTGAATGCCCTGATGCTAGAGCTATGGACCCCAGTTTAGGAAATGAATGGGACATGTCCCATGCCTTGGGAAAATGTGAAGAATTTTCAGCTGCTCAGAGGACTGATCCTAGTTTGGAGAGGCTGAGGGTTTGTGTAGAATCTAACGGGGCACAGGAAGGTGACATGAGACATCATGTATTGGGACAATGGACTGTTGTATAAACAGGACATAAGGAGAGAGGGAGGGGTGGTGGGTAGGCTGCTTGTCATTCCCCAGGGGTACCGTGAGCGGTTGCTCAAGATCGCTCATGATATCCCCATGTCTGGACATCTGGGAACTGCATGCACCATGCAGCGATTGGCCCAGAATTTCTGTTTGTCCCACTTCACCCAGCAGGTGAAGGAATATTGCAAGTCTTGTCACTGGTGCCAACAAATAGGGAAGGCAGGTAGTAAAACCAAAGCTGCTCTGATTTCCTTGCCCATTGTGGAGGAGCTATTACAGAGGGTAGGAATGGGCACTGTGGAACCCTTGAGTACCCCAAGCTCCTCCGGGAAGAGGTTTATCCTGATGGTGGTAGATTATGCCACTTGATACCCAGAGGTGGTCACCCTCTCCTCACTTAGGACAGACAAAGTGACACACGCCTTGCTAGGGATTTTCTCCTGTGTCGGGTTTCCACAGGAGGTTATCACTGATCTAGGGGGGTACTTTCATGTCTGACCTGATGAAGTGTTTGTGGGAGAAGTGTGGGGTGGAGCAGAGACACATGACACCTTATCACCCACAAGCCAATGGGCTTGTGGAAAGGTTTAATGGTACCCTAAATTGATGCTCCAAGCATTTGCTGAACAGCATGGGAGGGACTGGGAGAAATACCTTCCCCACCTGTTGTTTGCATACAGGGAGGCGCCACAATGGTTGTAGGGTGCGTGGGCCCCTAGACTTGATCCAGGAAGACTAGGAAGGCAAACATGCCACCCAGGGAACTCCCATAGTGGAGTATGTTCTAAAGTTCAGGGAAAAGCTGAAGGAGCTTATGGGAGCAGCCCAGAGCAACCTTTCGGCCACCCAGCAGAAACAAAAGGTCTGGTACAACTGCAGCTCGCTCACACAGTGTAGGAATAAGTCATGGTCCTAATTCTAGTGCGGAAGGAAAAGCTGCAGGCTGAGTGGGCAGGACCATACAAGGTAGTCCAACAGGTAAATGATATGAACTATATTGTAGAACTGCCTGACAGGAGACATACCCATAGAATGTATCATGTGAGCATGATGAAGCCATATATTATAGGGCAGACATGGTATTTGCAGTGTGTAGTTCTGGGGAGGGGACTGACAAAGAAGACCCCTATTGGACTTGCTGGAGGAAAGCCAGTGGGAGTCCTCTGTGGAGGCAATCAAACTGTTGCCCCAATTGACACCGGAACAGACCTAGCAAGTGAGGGAGGTTTTGGTGGACTTTGTCCCTTTGTTTATGGCTAAGCCTGGATAAACACCATTAGCAACACACGATGTAGACACAGGGACGCAAGCGCCCATATGGCGGACAGCCTACTGGGTGTCTGAGGCTATCCTAAAGGACAATAGGAGGGAGGTGGTGGAAATTATGGATTTAGGGGTAATCCAGAAATCTCACAGCCCCTGGGCCTCACCCATAGTCCTCGTTCCCAAGCCAGCAGGCCCGTAGCTATGGGGGGGTGTAGGAGAACACTGCCCCCTGTAATTTAATTCCCCCCCCCCCCGTGATTTCTCCCATTTGTGTTTTTGTAATTTAAGTACTCACTCTGGCTGAATGCAGGCTGCTGCTGTGAAGGGCTATGGTGGGCATTTAAAGCTGACAAGAGCTGAGTGGAGTCTGCCCTGTCTGCCGAAGTGCCAAATGGAGCAGAGATTCCGTGCCACACTGCTGCCTATCTGTCAGTATGATTGACAGAGGCAGTCAGCAACACACTGAGGAGACTGCTGCTTTCTGCCTGCTCCTTCTCTTTGTAACAACCAATCTGGTTGTACCATGGCGGAGAATGGGGCCAGTGGGAGGGCGGAGACATCAATGCAGGAGACACTCGGTGGCTTGGCTCCACTCAGAAAAGCACCAAATTACTTGGAGAGGGTTGTGTGTTCTACTGTTCTCTGGCACTAGCAAAACTAAACACCTGTTGGCTAAGGCTAGAAATCTACCTAATAACTCCTCATGACTCGCTCACTCTAGTCAACTCAGCTGAGCTCACTGAGTGAGATCAGCACTTTACTTGTGTTGTGTGTGTGCAGTGTACTGATTTAAACTGAAGGGGAAAAAATTATAACTCAGCTGTACCACACACTTACTTTTCGTGTGTGGGGGCAGGGGCCCTTGCCTCGCGTGCCACAACTGCTCAGTGGAGGGAGGGGGTGATGAGAAGAACAGTTAATAAGAGAAGAGAGAATGATTACTAAGCAGCAGCTGCAGCTGAGTTGAGTTGTTGGGGCTTGGGGCGCTGGGGATTTTTTTCGGTATTTTCTGGACTGGGTTACACAGTGAGACACAACCAGCCACTGCACAGGTGGTGAAGAAAAAAAATACACACAGACAGTTCTGACTGAATCTCTGACTTCTGTCGTGTTCTTTAACTTTTTCTGCTAAAGGCAGAAGTGAGAAGTTGCAGAACAAATTTTAAGTTATTTTTTGGTGTGTGATGTGAATGGGGGAATTTTGGAAAAAAGTAAGGAACGGATCTCTTGTCTAATAATATTCAGTCCACCATCAGCCTGCACTGAGAGATTGAGAGTTTCTAGCAGTAGCTAGCAACTACAGCAACAGCTGCTCCTGTTTTACAGAGATAGTCAGAAATAACTTATAATTGGAGGTTTTCCTTTATTTATGCCAGCAGCCATAGCATAACCAACCATTTAAAAATCAAACTAGCTTTCTGGGGGTTGGTCAGTGAATCAGTCAGTCAGTGTTGGTGGTAGTGTACTCTTGTGAGTGTGAGAGAGGAGAGCAGTGCACTGCCTGAATTAAATAAATAGTCTGAGACAGAGACAGGGACTGCCTGTCAGAACAAGGGGACAAGATGAGTTCAGGCTTATGAGGAGAGAGAGAAAATAAAAATAAAATATAAAGCCTAAGTCAGAAGCAAGGCAGTGCCAGCAGCCAGAGTCACATTGAAGGAATCAGATAGACAAGACTTAGGCTAGGGATAGGAGGATATGAAGAAGTGCTACTGCTGTTTGATTTTGTTTCAATAAGAAAATTACATAAACAAAGTACTAGTTTGTAACTAAAGAGTTTTATTATTATAAGAGAAAGCCATTACAAATAAAAAGGGGATTGATTAAGGAATAAAACCCTAAGAATAAGGAAAAAGTAACCTAAGAGGAGGTATAACAAGTACAAAAGACACATTAACAAACATTTGTCAATGCTGAATGTTGTCGCGCTGGCATTGGCTTTGGTAGTGCAGTGCGGAAAAACATTTTGGGTAGGTTGTGAAAAATGACAGCTGTACAGTTCATAAGGAGGTGTAAAAAATGCCAATGTTGAAAATGTGGCAGGTAAATATTGTAAATTTACGAAATTATAAGGGTACGTGGGAAATGTACAACGCACGCTTGTAACACAGTCATTTTATGGACGTTCAGCACCAAATTTTCAACATAGGCATTTTAGCACCTCTGCTCATGTACGATGTCACTGTTATTTCCTCAAACTGTCCCAAAAAGTGATTTCGCACAGCAACCGCGCTATTCTGCGCCGGACATGCGAAAACATATTTTGGGCGGGATATGTGAAATGACAGCTGTACTGTTCATCAAGAGGTGTGGAAAAATGGCAATGGTGAAAATCCAGAGTGAAAATATCACAAATGTACGACGTTATGAGCATGCGTGCAATCTGCCAATGCACGCTCGTAACACAGTTATTTTATGGAGTATCATCACCAAATTTTCAACATAGGCATTTTAGGACCTCTGCTCATGAACAGTGGCACTGTCATTTTCATAATCTGGCCTGAACACTGATTTCCCACAGTGACCGCGCTATTGTGCGCCGGAAGTGCTGAAATGCATTTTGGCCAGGATGTGAAAAATTACAGCTGTACTGTTCACAAGGAGGTGTACAAAAATGACAATGTTGAAAAATGCATGAAAATACGTGAATTCACGATTCTGAACCTCTTAGTAGCAGTTGTACAACTGCGCTACGTAAAACAGTCATTTTTGGATTTTCCACCAAATTTGCAACATAAGCTTTGAGAGCCCACCTCATGAACAGTGGCACCGTCATCGGTCATCGGTCCGAGCTGATTCTGCGCGGTGACAGTGAAATCACCTTTGGGACCAATTAACGATATGACAGTGCCAGAATTCATGAGGAGGGGTCCCAAAACCCCATGTTGAAAATTTGGTGTAAAATTCCTAAAAATGCCCGAGATATGCATTAAAGTTGAAAAAACCCTATTTATTTAATTATACAGCTTACCGGCATTTCCTCAGTTCGCGGTCGGCTTTGAAGAGTGCAGACGTGTTCCTGGTCCACCGAAGATCATCACACCGGACTCCAGAGGTAAGTATGGGGTGGGGTTTGGGGAGGCAGAGTGTGCAGTGGGTGGGTGCGGGTTGTGGGAGAGGGTGGAAGAGTACGAGGACTGTTTTTGCTTTATAGGGTAAAAATAAGACATCGGGGGACTGTTTTCATTTAATAAGTGCTTTTGCATGCTGGGGTGTGGGTGGGTGCTTTAGCTGATGGCGGATTGGGCACCCGTTGGCAAACAGGGAAGGGAGTCCGCGGGAGCTGAGGGGATTGGGCACCCTCGGCAGAAGCAATAAACAACAGGGGAACACATTATGCTGATGGGAGTCGGCTCCCCATTGGCAAATTCAAGGGGAGGGAGGATACATGCCAATAGAGTTGGGCCCTGTCGGCAAGAAAAACTGTTGGGGGGTGCATGATGCCGAAGGGGATTGGGCACCCACTCAGCAATCAAAAAAGCGGGGGTTACATGATGCTGACAGGAATGGGCACCCTCATCGGCACACAATAAAGGGAGGGTTGACAGGCAACAGCGGCAGTCACTGCCGCCATGTTGTCTGCACATGGGGGTGTGTGTTGTGGTCACGCTGCATGAGAGCGTCACTCTCATTGCAGTGGACCATTTCTGTGATGTCTTCGCCTCATTAGCTAGGCAGGATGTCAGCCCCTGCTGCTGGCTGATTGGGGAATGTGGGACGCACTTACTGGTGCATGCCCTGCATTCGCCCAACAGTGACCGCGCCTTCAAATCTACACTACCGCAAGATGTTGGCTGTGCAAGCGCACCAACATAAAAAGGACTAGAGAAGGAAAGGTCATCTCACTAAAGAAATAACTTTTAGAGTTGTTATTTGTGTTCCTACCCTATGCTGTCCCTAAGGCCAAGAATATTATTAAAACGCATATAAAAGGGATTGATTAAGATCAATAAAAAAAATAGCAAATAAGAATAAGTAAGAGATATAACAACAAAAGACACACTAAAAGGCCAAAGTAGGAGTTGTTCAGAGAAACGAAGAGAGTTGGGCCAGTGACTTAACTACTGGTACAGGTACTTCAGACTCCTTCTGCTTATAAAAACTAAGTAAAGGGAAGGCAGTGGGC
Organism: Neoceratodus forsteri; assembly: GCA_016271365.2. Taxonomy (NCBI): domain Eukaryota; kingdom Metazoa; phylum Chordata; order Ceratodontiformes; family Ceratodontidae; genus Neoceratodus; species Neoceratodus forsteri. The sequence goes on from CM028130.1 coordinate 1,078,323,340, forward strand.
ACTGCTGCACTGGGCAGAACAGAAGAAAATGGTAACCAACACAAAAATAAAGAGAAAAAGCAGCAGTAAAGACAGTAAAGGAAGAAGAGAGTAAGGGGCTTCTGCTTTTTTGTGTTGCCCTTAAGTGAAGGGCAAGTTTGACTAAATTGAATATCCTAACTGCCTGTTTGCCTAAGGGGAAAAAAATACATGACAGAAGAAGAGACCAAGGGGCTACAAGGCTTTTGTTAAGTTGTAATTGTTGCCCACACGTTAAAAAGTACAAGTACAGGTAACTGCTAATTTGCTTTGCCTAAGGAGGAAGAAAGAGGAATAGAGAGCATTAAAGCAAGGAACACCACTGTACTGTTATTACTAGAAAAGCAGAAAACCGTAGCGACAGAGACTGACACCAACCTATAAGGGGAGGAGACAGAGGAAAATATTTAGTTCTGAAGAACAAATTCTCTTTGACTGCTGCTGGTGCTGGCGCTGTATATGGAGTGATTAGTAATAAGAACAGTATTAATTTGCTACCAGTACCTAGTGCCAGCTTGGCTGCTTCCTGAAGAGAAAAGTGATTCTGTCAGTCCATCAGTGACTGTGTGTATTGTATTGTAGTGTGTGTGTATCTAACAATAAATATTTAAAAAAAACACACTGTACATATTTGGAGCGTGCAACAAATTTTATTAAAAACACAGCCTCACCCAGGGCCCATCTTTTCCAAACTGTGTTCTCGAGACTCGCAAATAAAACACAGAAAGACACAGTTGAATTTTGGAACACATTTTATTTAAAAGTCAGTCCCCTCAAGCCCCAGTGGCCATCTCTTACTCGTGCTTATGTGATATTCTAAATCCAGTCTCCACTGTATTCTTTTAGTTCTAACTTCTAAAGTCATATAATATAAAACATAGAGAGGAAGTACCCCTTCCAAGTGTGTGTTCCACTTATCCCAGCCAACTTGCTGAGCTTAGCTGTGTGACTAGCCTGCCCTAGGTTAGGTGACTGACAGCTGCTGACCTCATTCCTCATTGACACTGCCACAGTAGTGTAGTCTGATTTAAAAATGGACACATTTGTTATTCGTGCTTGTGCTTCTCATAGAGACTCAACCAAGCAGCTCATCATCTAGTACAGCTACTTCAACATGTGCTAATGAACGTAGTGAGATTACAAACAAGAATGATTCATTAATACCATCAGATCTTGGAACTCAAGAACCTGCATAACCAAAAATTAATTTTCCTAAAACAAACATTGGAGGAGTGCTGCATAGTTTTAGTGAAAAATGGTATAGGAACTGACCTTGGTTGGAATACTTAGTTGCGGCTGATAAGGCCTTCTGTTTTCCTTGTCAGATGTATGCACGCCCTGGCAATGCTGGTGGAATGGGATTTGATATGACTTTTGCAACTAGAAAAATGCTCTTTGTCAAAGGAAAGGCCTCAACAAATATGAGCACAGCTTAGTCCACTTGAATGCAATGGCTGATTGGACTGCAGCAAGGAAAAGAGAGGCCACTGGTGCCACAATTGCTGCTCTGGTGTCATCTGCTCAAGTTGAAAGGGATAGGAACTATGTAAAAACCTTTGGTAAAATCATTCAATTTGCTGTTCTAAATGAGCTGCCTCTGTGAAGAGATAAAGATATCAACAAGTTTGATGAGTTAGATCTAACACTGAACAATTCATTAGGAGTTTTCATAAACCTAATTAAGTTTACTTCAGGGCAAGATCCAATATTCATGGATATTTTGAAAACCGTTCCGAAGAATGCAAAGTACACTTCAGCTGAAATTCAAAATGAAATAATTGACATTATGAAAAAAATGCTTCTGTAAGATATTGTTGCAGATATTAAAAACAATGCTGATGTCAAGTTCTTCTGCCTCAAGTCTGACTCCACAAGGGATGCTGTGAATGTTGAAAATCTGTCCATTATTTTACGATATTCTGTTGATGGCAAACCAAAAGAGAGACTTATTGGAGTATCCCAATTGTATGGGCTCACTGCTGAAGATATTACACAACAGATCTTGAAAGACATCCAAGACCTGGGTGTAGACCCTCAAAATATTTTATGTTCTTGCTTTGATGCTGCCTCCGTTATGTCAGGGTGCAAAGGAGGTGTGCAAAAGCTTTTGCAAGAGAAATTAAACAAGGAAATTCCTTACACACACTGTTTGAATGATCAGTTACATCTGGTGGTTACTCGTGTGTGAGAAGAGCGTAGCAGTAGCAGATATGTTCTCAAATTGCAACTCACTGTACAAATTTTTTCGCAGACATAAAGTTAATGTGCTATACAAAGGTCAGCACCTGCAAAGACTCATAGACACAAGATGAACTGGTCACCTGAACACCTTGGAAGTAATCCTCAATAATTTGGAAGACATTCGGATTGTTCTGTCAGAGTTTGCAAATGGTTATGGTGATCTGTCAGTTAAAGCAAGAGGGCTATTGGAAGTTACAAAATCATCCCAGTTCCAGTTCTTGGCCGAGGTTATGAGAATGATTTTGAATGTGTTTGCTCCCATGAATAATTACCTTCAAAAGGAATTAATGCACCTTGCTAAGGGACTTGAAGTGATTACTGTTTCCTGTGAAACACTTCAACAGAAGAGAGAATTGTTTGAAGATTTTGTAGCAGATTTTTCATCCAAGCACCCAATTTTGAAAAGTGCCTGGGATGAAACATTGGCATTACATCGTGCTTGTGCCACCAAAAGAGCCAGGGTGCTGCCCCGAAGGTTTCAAGATTCAGTCATCACTGAGCATTTACCAGGATTCCAAACTTTAAATGAGTATCAGTGGTCCCAGATTTATCATGAACTGATTGATGAAACCACTAGTGAATTGCAAAGGAGATTTTCTGAGGAACTCCGAGTTACACAAAAGCCTGTCAGCACTGTATTCTACTAGCTCTCCCAACTTATTGAAAATGGCATCTCTACATGCTTTGATTGACTTGCTTGCATTTGATATTGAGAAAGTCAAAGCTGAAATGGCTGTATTCAAGGCACTGATGGATAAGAAACAGTGCAATGAATTTGACGAAGTTCTTGGTGCTGCCAAGGAATTAGAGGAGGTGTTCCCATGTATATTTGAAATATGTATTGCTGTCTTGCTATTTGGAGCATCAACTGCTGCTTGTGAGAATTCATTTTCAAGTCTGAAAAGAATTTTGTCACATCAGAGGATGAGCATGGGTCATGAATGAAAGAGAAACCTCATTCTCCTGTCATATGAAAATGATGTGACTTCACGTCTCAACCTGGATATCTTTGTGGAAGAATTCAAATGCTACTATCCAGGAAGACTTCAAGTTTAGTTTCATAACACTGTGTTAACCTTGGTTTGCAAGTGCAACCACAGCACTTACATGTTTAGAGTTAACTGTTAAATGATTTACACTCAGGTACATAAAAAAAGGCTTACTTCTCTGTCATCTGACTGACACTGCATTTTTGACAAATCACGTGATAGGAAGCATGAGTGGTGGCTGCCCCCCAGTCATTTTTTCTGCCCCCCCATCTCACTATCCTAGCTATGGGCCTGCAAGCCAGATGGCTCTACTTGCTTTTGTGTGGACTATCATGGGCTCAGCACAGCCACAAAGTCTGATGTCCACCCAATGCCATGGACAGACGAATTACTGGACAAGTTGGGAGGGGCAACATACCTTACCATCACTGACTTGATGAAGGGGTATTGGTAGGTGGAGTTAATGGCCAGAGCTAGGGAGAGATTGGCCTTCATCAGTCCAGTAGGATTATTTGAGTTCAAGGTAATTCCTTTTGGAATGAAGAATGCCCCTGCCACCTTCCAATGGTTGGCCAACCAGGTGTTAAGAGTACACAGTGGTGTATCTGGATGCTATTGCCATCTTCAGTGCTAGTTGGAAGGAACACCTGTCTCATCTGAAGGAAGTGTTGGGTAGGATACAGAGGGCCAGGGTCACTGTCAAGGCTGAAAAGTGCCAGGTGGCCATGCCGGAGGTGGCATACCTAGGACATGTAGTAGGACGGAGGAAGCTCCATTCCAATCAAGCCAAGATTGAGATGATAGAGGTGTGGCCCAGGCCTGAAACCCAGAAGCAGGTTCAGAGTTTCCTAGGGACTGCTGGGTTCTATTGAAAGTTTGTACCAAATTACAGTACCCTGGCAGCTCCCCTCTCTGGTCTACTAAAGAAAAGAATGCCCAGAAAGGTAAAGTGGGAGCCAGCCTGTGAATGAGCCGTTACACGTCTAAAGGTGGCACTGTGCAGTGCCCCTGTGTTGGCCAGTCCAGATTACAGTAAACCATTTGTAGTCCACTCAGATGCCTCAGATGTGGGGATTGGACCTTTAACCAAGGGAAAGATCACCCAATAGTGTACCTTAGCAAAAAGTTGCTTCCCTGGAGCAGGCATATTCCACAGTTGGAAAGGAATGCCTTGCGCTGGTATGGGCCCCGAAGAAATTAGAGCCATACCTCTATGGGAGGCACTTTGAGGTACACACCGATCATAACCCCCTGGTGTGGCTAGCACAGATGGGGAAAATGAATGGTCATCTCTTAAGGTGGAGTATTGTCTTACAGGGCTACGGTATGACCATTACCCACCAGTTAGAGCAGTGAACATAATTTGTGAAAATCATACCATGCCTAGGGATGGAGTCCCACAAATTCAGTCTAGGAGGGGGAGGTGTTGCAAGCTGCTCAACTGCTAGCCCTTATTTGTAGATGTAATTCTGCTGTATATATGTTTTTTTAATGTAATTCTATGTATATGTACATGCCAGTGTCAGCAAAGGCACATGGAGAAAAGACTGGCTTTTTAAAAAAAGGAGTTGACCTTCTTTTAACCTGCAGGCCAGTCTTGCTTTCCAGGAAAATAACAAGTTATTGTTAAAAAGCTTGTGGATAACTGATCAATGAGTCTTCCTCTAAGTTAACTACCCACGGGAAACGGAAGTAATAAAATGTCAAGAGATAGCCCTTTCAACTTCAAGAAAAACAGAATTCTTTGATCCCAGGAAACTGTTAAAAGTATACTTCATTTTGTGAGGTAATAGGAAAGAACACATCCTTCTAGCATACCTGTGTGAAATTCCACTTACAGGCGTTGTGATTGTAAAACCTGGGTTAACTATAGGAATCTGACTCATCAAAAGTTATCAGGAAAATAAGATTTTAGGGGAAAGCAAGCGTGCCATCTACTGGCCTATAAGTTGTGAGATTTTCATTCACTATTTCAAGGGGAAACCAGAGGTATAAATAACCCCAAATCAGGGTATTTTGAGACTCACTTTCTCATCTGTACTCCACCTGACACACGGAAGCCAAACTTCTGAAACCCAGTGTGGCTTCAAGAACTAAAGGAACTGAAAACTTTCATCCATTTTTTCTGGTCTTCAATTCACTGCAATTTCAAGGTAGACTTTTAGCTACCAGTGTTAGAGCATTTACATGTATATATTTGTCCCATTTTGTTTCTGCATACTGTAACTCAATTCAGTGTAATTTCTTTTTAATCATAACTATTTAAGTATTTTAGTAAAATCTTTTGTTTTTCTAAAGAAATACTGCCTGCATGAGGTTTATATATAATTGTGTGTGAATTGTGAAAACACTATTAATAATCAGTGACACTTGTTAATTGCTTAGAGGGGCCACCATAAACAACAAAATTGAGAAAAGGGCCTGTAAGCGACATCTGGGTAAGGATAAGGAGAATACCAGAGTCTGCAAGGATTTTGAACCAGGCTATTTCATGTCCTGCAGGGAGAAGGCCAAATCAGGTTTTACACTGCTACCCCTGGAGAGAGTATGACTCCTGGATCTTCTTTCTTTGTGTAATAGCCAAGAAAGGGTTCATATTCAGCCACAAGACTTGAGACTGGTATTGTGCCCTTATCCAGAGTTAGAGGGACACCCTGGGTCCTCGTGGCAGAGGTGCAGTCATGATCTCAGTGAGCATTCTAAAAGCATGAGGAGGGTATCCCTGTTCCTCTCCCCCAGCATGCATTACACTTAGGGGTGGGCACTGTGAGTTCAGTGGACCTTACCCTCAGGAGTGGGCTTATGATTCCTATTACCCATCCTGCCACAGTAGGACCACTGCATTAGACTTAAATTCTATTTTAAAAGGCTAATTTGGACTGGTATGTGTGACTATCTAACAAGAACCAAAATTAATTGGCCCAGACAACATAGATATGAACACAACCACTGTGAGCAGAATTGTGATAAGGGAAGTGTAAGTTACCAGAATTTAGCAAAATAATATCTTCTTAACTTTTAGGCCATTGGACCACCTGTGCATTCTGTGTTAGATATCTATTGCATTCTTTGGCATTAAGATTGCTATAATATCATACATTTATTGAATTTCTTGCATTATGATTGTTATAATTTGCACTGTTGTGAATCTGGTTATAATTTGAGGTTTGCACAAACAGTACTTACTTATTTGCGAGGTAGTCCCTGCTTATGAATTCAACTTGTCAGTATGTATTTTTTCTACTTTTGCAATGTCACTTTACGGTTGCATTTAAAAAAGCATTCTGTAAGGTGTAAGCTCCTCTTTCTGATTAAGCATCATGCTATAGATGTGAAGTGCCGAGGTTGTGAGCTCACTGTGGCTCTTTAATAAAATTTTCTTAATGGCATAAGTCTTTACTTGCAGTAAGTCAATTCATTATTTTCAAACCTGCAGTGAAGTTTGTTATGTGGTTTAACATCGGTATGAAACTGCTCAAATCAGTACTTGGGGAAATCATGTATCAACTGCAGATTATTTTCAGTCTGTCCCCATCCACTGGGCAAGTTCCCAAACTGAGGAAAAAAAGCCTATATGACACCTATATTTAAAGGGGGTAACCATAACCTGCTATCTAACTAACACCCGATCTCCATCTTACCCACTCTGTCAAAATCCTTAAAAAGAGTAGTGAATGATCAGCTCGTCCAATACCTGAGTCAGCGTGAGCTCCTGGCAAATGAGCAACATGGGTTTAGAAAAAAAATTTCAGCACAATGACTGTTCTCCTTGAATTTACTGACTCAATTCGCTGTGTTCTGGACAGAAGAGAAATATCCAGTCCATATACATAGACCTTACCAAGGCCTTTGACCTTGTGAACCATGTCTTCCTCTGCCAGAAACTACTTAATCTGGGCCTTTCTGAAGAATCGGTCTGCTGGTTCAAAGTCTAACTGGCTGGTAGAACTCAAGCAGTAAAATGTTGCAATGTACTTCCACAGGATAGGTTAGTTACTGTGGGTGTTCCCCAAGGGTTAATCCTAGGACCCCTTCTCCTCAACCGATTTATAAATGATATACCTGATGTCTGCAGGTCAACTAATATATTACTTTATGTGGATGATACTTTCATCTTCTGCAGTGACAAGTGTCTGAAGAAACTGAGGCTGAGGTTTCAGGCTGACTTTACTGCCATCCAGGAATGGTTCACCTCCACCCTGCTTGTAATAAACACACACAAAAAAATAAACATACACTTTTTGGCACCCATCACAAGACCCACACCTCCCCTGTCCTAACCATTACCTCCACAACTGGGACCCCCCCGGAACAAGTACAAACTTTTAAATATCTTGAGGTTACCCTTGATAGTGCTTTATCACTCAGTGTAAATGCTGACCTCTTGGTTAAGGCAGTCAACCTTAGGCTAGGGCTCCTCTATAGGCACAGACACAATTTCCTTCTAGAGATTAAGATACTACTTGTGGAGTGCTTTATCACAAGAATCATTGATTATGGGATTGTAGTATATGACACTGCTAGTGACAGTGTGATTTCAGAGTCAGGGGTCTTCTCAATAGGGACTGCTACTTTGCACTTGGTCTACAAAATGACACACACAAACCTGTGTGCTGTATAACAACCTGAACTGGCTAAACCTTGACTCGAGGCTGCTCTACCACACCCTGGTCACTGTCAGCAAAGTGTTATGAGGCTTGCTGTCACCCGGCCTACAGTCCATGTTCAATTCTGTGGATAGTAAATACTATACCAGGACTGGGGTGTGATGCACCCTGCTGCTTCCTTGAAGAAAGATCTGTCTTGGTCAGTCTTGTTTTGCATACCATTCTACTAAGCAATGGAATGACCTGCCTGATTCTTTAAGAACTGATTGATCTATTGAACTGTTTAAATCCCATCTGTTTTCCTTCCTTGCTCCACCTGGATCATGAAAATTGCTACCGTTGACCATTCAGATTTTTTTAATCTCAGACATATATATGTACACTACACTTTACTCAGGATGTAATGTCAACATGATATCTACGTACTATTAATTACTGTACTAGCACCAACTGTACTGCATCATCCTACCTGTGTCTAAAGGCATATAATTGCAGTTTTTCTGCATTGTACACTTGGAATATGCTCTGTAATTGTAGTCCCTTGTTGTACCTGACTCTAAACCCTTTGAAAATAGGCTCTGCCTAAAGGGCTTTATGTGAAATAAAAAATAACTAAACTAGTAATCAAAAGCCAACATGACAGCCTGTGGTCAGTCATTTGTGGGCAGCAAAGAGAGCCAGTCATAGCATAAAAAACTAGGGTTGCAGGATAGTAAATCCTATTACAAATTACCCCAAAACACCCCCCACATGCCCAGCCAAAACGTTACATTTTTAAACCTTGTGTGTATACTTTATTAAAGTCCAATTACTCCACTGCTGAGGCGACTCCTTTTTAGAGCAGGATAGAAGTATTGTCCCTCTGGAAATGTATGGCATACAAAACATAGATTTTGTTGGCAGGAAAAGACTGCAAGGCCCATTCAGTTTACCCTAACCCTACCTACCCTAAGTGGTGTAAAGGGGCCCTATGCACCCTCATCTTCCCGCACCCTCTCTGGGTGATTCTTTTAATGATACCCATGTAGCTCTCTCACGCATGCTTGAACCCTGTCACTGACTCTGCCCCCACCACCTCTTTAGGCAGCCTGTTTATCTATGCACTACCTTTTCTGTGCAGAAATGCTTTCTCACCTCCCTCTTGAAACTTTTTCCCAGTACCCTGATTGTGTTCCCTCTTGTATCCATGTTTGTGCTTTATCTAAAAAGCTCTCCACACTCCACCATGTTTATCCCTGAGGTAGTTAAAGGTCTCAGTCATGTCTCTCTGGCTCTCCTGTTCTTCAAGAAGTACATGTTGAGTCCCTTCAGCCTTTCCTCATGGGGTTCTCCTGCTGCCCCTGTATCATCTTGGTTGCTCTCCTCTGCACAGCCTCCACTCTGTCAATGTCCTTTCTAAGGTGAGAGTTCCAGAACTGCCCACAGTACTTAAGATGTGGCAAACCAATGACTTTTAGAGGGGGAGTATAACTTATCTTCTTCTGCTTGCTATCCACGTCACAATGCAACCTATCATGACATTTGCTTTCCATACTGTACTTGAACACTGGGCTGCTGCTTTCAGGTTGTCTGTATTGATAACCTCTAGGTCTCTTTCCTCCACAGTACATGCCATTACCTACTCTCCTCAGGGGTGTAGCAAGACAATAACAATGTGTACATCAGGACTTCATTTGTTGCTCCATCTGGTACAATGGGATCCATACGAAATACCGACATCCCAAAGCCCGACAAAAAATATCCCATCACTAAAATCCCGATTGTATGGAAAGCCTGACTGAAATAACACTGCGTATTGAAATACCGAAATGCTGAAATACCAAAAAATCCCGACTGTCAGATTTAGTTTAGAACATAGTTCCCAGGCTTCTATATTTCTTCCAAATGCTCCTGGTAAGGATTCCCTGGAGTTGATGAGTGAGAGAGTTGGAAGGAGGTCATCTTCCCCGAGAGTGTCAGTGTGCGCCTAGTCTTTCCCCGGGCATTATGCCCACAGAAACTCTATAGCTGGGCTGAATGTGTGTGAACTCCCTCCTTACTCGGAGAACCTCCCCGTCCAATGTAGCCCTGCTTATTCAAGGGAAGGCTGTGTGCACAATCGGTTCACTTCTGAGAAGAGTCCCTGGGATCCAAGGCATCCCACACCAACTGCAGCAACTATCAGGTTCTAGGCTGGAATTCATGCCAGTATCGGGCAGTGCGCATCAGTAGAGGGGCAATGGCTCTGCTCAAGTTCTCCCTGATGGCTTTCAGCTTTCTATTTTGGGTTGCGGGGCTGGCCATGTTCACAGTGGGCATCTGGGCGAAAATTTCTCTGGGCAACTACTTTGTACTGTCCACCAATGATTACCCTAATACGCCATTCATCCTACTGGCAACGGGAGCTGCTGTCATCATCTGGGGATTCCTGGGCTGCTTCAGCGCAGCCACAGAGCACAAGTACCTCCTTAAGACCTATGGCGTTTTCCAGATGGCTGTCCTGATTGCAGGACTCTCGGGCTTGTTCTACCACAAAGACATCGCCGAGGGCTTCCAGAATGGCCTGCGGGAGGTGGTGCAGGCATATGGCAAGGACGAGGAGAAGGCTAATGCTCTGGATGACATTCAGCGCAGCCTGGACTGCTGTAGGGTGGAAAGCTACAGGGACTGGTTTTCATCGCCCTGGTCTGGGGAGCAGCTGCAGAATGGCTCGGTGCCCAACAGTTGCTGCACAGTGTGCCGGGGGTGCCCACACAGGCCGGTGGCGCCAGATGCCCACGGCATCTACAAGGACGGCTGCTGGAGGGAATACTGTTAATAACTGAGGTGGCAGCGGTGGCACCCCTCGCTGAGCCCTGACCATCGGCGGGAGCAGGTGATGCTGCGTATCACCCGCTCCAACAACTGGATGCACACGCACCATTGACTCCTCATTGCGATGGATAGGCTGTGCTGCAGCTATTAGGGTCTACTTCATATTAAGCACTGGCTTTATAACTGAAGTTTTACATTTTTTCAACACTGAGAATTTTTTTGTTTTGTTTTTATCGTGTACAGTCAAGTAATGTGTATACAGTAATGCCTGACATCTAGTAATGAGTCATTTAAGTCCATGATACTGTGGTATTGTAACAATGTTAAATGATGTGCAGGTGTTGGGATGCTGACGTTCGGGCTTTCAAGCGCGTCGGTATTATTAATTTCGGGATTAAAAAAACAGGATTTAAACAGTCGGGAATTTGACAGTCGGGATTTAGACCCTAACCCGGTACAATAAATATGACTTTTGCACACCATGACACTGTTTGTTGCCCCTGCACATACATACTTAAATAAAATTGCCATATACTACTCCTTAGACACCCACATACCACTCCAGAGCCTGTAATGTTCTATGGTCACTAGGGTGCTAAGGCAATCTCAGTGGTCCACCCTTCTAGTTTTGACTCTCAGGAATAGTAGTAGTAGTTGTATTTATAAAGTGTCTTTCCCTGGAGGCTCGGGGCACCGTACAAGTGTAGACTGGCAAATAATACAACAGTTTAATAAATAAGTATCTAAAAAATGACACTAATAAAATAAATAAATAAATTACAATCATCATAATAAAACAACAGCTTCTACATGATAAATACTGGGTACTGAATCTATTCCTCAAAGGCCTGTCTAAACAGGTAAGGCTTTAACCCCCATTTTAAAAGCCTCCACTTAGGGGGCCTCTTTTAGCACCCTAGGCAAAGTATTCCACAGCATAGGTCAGGCCACCTGAAGCATGCAGTCCCTTGAGGATTTCAGCCATACCCTTGGGACCAAGAGAAGACCCCTTCTGTAATAAAATTACATAAAGGATCAACTTGTTCTGTGTTGTGTTTCATGGACAAAGGCAGCAGTTAAGACCCTTTTTGTTGCTCCCTAATATAAAATTGTACACCATGGAGTACATGAACTACAGTATGTCTTCCTACACTCATGACTCTCTCATCCTGTACTTGCCTCTGTGGCTTTTGTGTCCAACGTGCATGAATTTCCACTTCTTGGCATTGAACCAAAGCTGCCAAATTCTGGACCACTTTTCTAGCCATTTCAAGTCCCTTCTTATGGCTTCCACTCCCTCCATTGTATCCACTCTATTTTAGATCTTAGAGTCATCTGCAAATAGACAGACCTTTTCTTCTAGCCCCACCCCTATGTCCCTTATGAATATATTGAAGAATAGGGGGCCCAGCACTGAGTCCTGGTGTACTTCACTCGAGACCCCCATCTCCCCTGAAATTTCCCCATTTAGCACTACTTTCAGGGTTCTTTTCCTTAACCAGTTTCCCACACATAGGGTTATTTTGTCTCCCGTTCCTTGGCCTCTTAACTTCCTTAGTAAACCCTTGTGTGGCACTGTGTCGAAGGCCTTACTGAAGTCCATGTAGGCCACATTAACAGCTCATCTCCTGTTCACCTCTCTTGTCACCTAGTCAAGAAATTCTATTAGATTCATCTGGCATGACTTCCCCTCACTTGCCTGTAATTCCTTGGCTCTTCCCTGCTGCCATTCTTGTGTAGCAGGACAACATCCACTCTCCAGTGCTCTGGAATGAGTCCTAATTTTAGGGAGCTGTTAAACAAGTCCGTCAGCAGGGCTGCCAAGAATGCATCTAGTTCTCTTACCACCCTCAGGTGCAATATATCAGGGCCAATGACCTTGTCAACCCTTAGCACCCTTAACTATTTCAAAACCCTCTCTATGAAAATGGTGTAGTGTCCATCTCCCTGTCTGCCTTCTCCGTACCTGTATATGATTCTTCTGTTAATCTCCCTCCACTGAGAATATTGAGAAAAAGTATTAGATCAATATTCCTTGATTTCCCCTGTCACCCTTCACCAGTGCTGGCCTGCTCCTTAATCTGAATACCCTTTTGTTTTCTTTTTCTCACTGATGTATCTGAAGAATGTCTTGTTCTTCTCCTTTAACCTTTCTACAATCCTTTCCTGCATCTGTGCTTTTGCTCTCCTCACTACCTTGCTCGACTCTTTCAGTTGAAACACTGAACGAGGTCCTCCTTCTTTGGCGCCCATACCCAAGGGCTCCACGGTTAGTGGGCCAGTAACTCTGTCGGCTCTAGGATCCCATCCGACCTGCACAGTGTTGTGCAATGCCAGATCCATTAAAAACAAGACGGCTATTATAGCTGATCGTGTTGAGTCATCTGATCTGGCATACATCACCGAGACCTGCCTGGATGATAATGCTGGTCCTATTTTGGAGGCAGCTATTCCTGATGGTTTCTCGGTGATACACCATGAGAAGTCAGGTCACAGGGGCAGGGGTGTAGCAATTTGTTTTGAATTGGGCCTTGTTGATGTACCAGTTGAGAGCACAGGTCCTTTGAGTGTACCGTGGCTGCAGGTGTAGGGTGAAGGATCATCCTTGTCTACCGTCCACCAGGAGGTGAGAATTTGTTTCTGCAGGAAGTCGCGGACTTCGTTGTCAATATGGTGTTGGAGTCTCCCAGGCTGATAGTACTGGGGGACTTTAATGCCTGGATCGATGATGAACTTTTGCAATTTGGTCAGAACTTCCTCCGACTTACGAATTCGTTGGGCTTCACACAGGTAATCACCTCTGTGACTCACAGTCATGGTCACTCATTGGATCTGGTTTTCCTCCTGGGGATGGAGACCGCTAACTTGGTGATGGAACCAGTTGAATGGTTGAGTCACCACATCTTAAAGTTCAATTTCTTGGCTCCTCCTTATAGACCTACCCCTGTGGAGTTGGTTTGATACTGCTCTTTGCAGGGAGTGACCCCAGAAGGCCTTTCAGCAGTGTTAGATCAGGAATGCTGGGTGCAAGCGAGGGTCCAGACAACCTGCTTCAGGCTTATAATCGAGCAGTGATGGGGGCTCTGGATACCCTGGCTCCTGTCCATGTTTGTTCCCTTACTTTTCACCCTCGGTCCCCATGGTTTAATGGGACCTTGAGGGAGTTGAGACTAGCTGGACGAAGGCTAGAGTGCAATTGGCATAAGTCTGGCCTGGATGTCAACAGACTTAGACTGATGGAACATTATATAGACTATCAGTCAGCAATCTCCTGTAAGAGGGCAGAATTCCTGTTCAGGGAGATTGTTGCAGTGCCGGACTGACCAGCTCAGCTTTTTCGAACTGTATACAGATTGTGCAGTCCAGCCTGTCTGCAAGTTCAGAGAGCATTTTCTCAAGTTAAGTGTGAGGAGTTTGCTCGCTTCTTTGCTGATAAGGTTGCCGACATCAGATCTGAGGTTCACTTAGTGCACTCTATGGGGGGTGGTGGAGGTTGGTGCGGGATCACTACCTCTTGGGTTTGTTGGATGGAGTTTCACCAGATGGAGATCATGGATATCATGTGGATTCTCCAAGGCATGCGGCCAACTAGCTGTAGTTTCGATCCGGGTCCCACCCGCCTTTTAATAGGGTGTGTTGATTTAATTGGCCCAGTTCTAGCAGAACTAATCTGGTGTTCACTTGAGATGGGCAAGTTTCCTAACTCCCTGAAGGAGGTGATGTAACACCCCTTCTCAAGAAATCTTCTGTTGATCCAGATTGTCCTGCAAACTACAGGCCAATCTCTAACCTTCCCTTTGTAGGGCATTGGCTTCGGGGCCCCCAGTTGCTGACCTCTGAATGGGTATACTATCTGGGGGTGATACTTGATGACAAGCTAGCACTTTGTTCATAGGTGTCAGCTGTAGATAAGTCCTCTTTATACCATCTGAGGAACATCGCCCAGATTAAGCACCTTGTTCCATCTGGTGACCTTCCAACATTGGTCCACACCTTTGTGACCTCGAGCCTTGACTACTGTAACTCCCTGTACCTAGGGCTTCTGGGGATTGATATCCACTGCTTTCAGCTGGTGTAGAATGGTGCAGCCAGGTTGTTGTCTGAATCAACTTGATCCAGTCATATTTCATCTGTGCTGCGTGATCTGCATTGGCTGATGGTTCAGTTGCGGACCACTTTCAAAGTCGGCTTGCTGACTTTTAAAGCCCTACACAGGCAGGATCCAAGTTATCTGCAAGATCTTCTCTATCCCTATTGTCCCCTCCAACTGCTCTGCTCAGCCAACGAGGTATTGCTGGAGATTTCCAGGGTACGACTAAAAACCTTTGGAGCGCGGGCGTTTGCATTTGCTGCCCTTACCCTGTGGAATTCTCTACCTCGTCGGATACGAGAGTGCCTGACAGTGGAGAGCTTTAAAACAGCTTTGAAAACGCATCTTTTTAGACTTGCCTATCCCTGAAATATTTTAACAGATGAGGAGTAAGAATCTTAAACCCTAAGTATCCCTGATAGGTCTTAATTTAAGTTGAGGGGAGGTGATTTTTTTATATGCTTGATTTTTTATTGATTTTAAATAGTTTATTTTATTTTTGTACAGCGCTTTGGTACATTGTGAATTGCGCTCAATAAAGATTATTATTATTATTCTGAAGGTTAACCGCCCTGTTTTCATCCCTCTGACTTGCCTTATACTTTCTGATTGATTAGGCACCCAATCCCAGAAGCTTTGGGCACCTTACAAATAAAATCAATCAAAGAGAAAGGACAGCATATAAATACAGAAATATAGCTAAAAAATTATAAATACAATATAATCAGTTAACGGAGTACAAAAAGCAGGCATTAAAGATAGCTCAAATGACAGTTCTCTACAGTTCTATATCTGGGAATGCCAGAGTAAACAAATATGTCTTTAGCTGGCCCTTGACCTCAATTGAAGGGGCCTCCCTAACAGTAGGTGGTAGCGAATTCCACAGGATGGGGCCGGTGACACTGAACGCCCTGTTGCTGGCAGTTTTTAACCTTGTCCTGGGAATCATGAGGGAGGCCCCTAGAGGGGGAGCGGACAGGAGCAGCAGGTGTAAGGAGGTCAGACAGATAGCCAGGGCCTAGTTCATGCAGGGTCTTAAAGATGAGTAAGCCCACCTTGAAGAGAGCCCTCCACCTGACCGGCAGCCATTGCAGTTCACGCAGCACTGGTGTTACATGACTGAACTTGGAGAATCCCATCAGCAACCTGGTGGCAGCATTCTGCACTAGCTGCAGCCGGTGGAGGGTACCTCCAGAGACCCCGAAGTAGAGCGCATTATAGTAATCAAGCCTGGATGTCAAAAAGGCATGTAGTAAGGCACAGAGGTCCTCAGGTGGAACTAGGGGTTTGAGCCTGGTGATATTCCTCAGATGGTAAAAACTATTTTGGACAACGGACGACACCTGGGATTCAAATGTCAGTCCATCATCTAGGAACATGCCCAGATCGTGCACCCTAGAGGAAGCCATCAATGGTTTAGGACCCAGGAAAGGACCATTTGCCACACCAGAGGCAATTCCATCATGCTTTTGGTTCAACTCCACAACCAGGACTTCATCTTATCAGGGTTCAGTCGCAACCAGCCAGAGGACATCCAGTCATTAATCTTGGCTAGGCAGCTATTAAGCACTTCCACAGCGTCGGATTTCCCAGGGGCAAAGGAAAGACACAACTGGTATCACCTGCATAGTAATGAAATCCCACATTGTATTTCCTAATGAGCTCACCCTGGGGCAGCATGTACACAGCAAACAACATTGGTGACAAAACTGAACCCTGAGGTACTCCGCAGGACAGGAGGCTTGAAGAGGAGGAGAAATTCCCCATCACTACTTGTTGCCTTCTGTTTGCGAGGTAGGACTCAAATCAGCAGATAACAGTGCCGTCAAACCCACAGGACTCCCTGAGACAGTCAAGCAACACAACATTGTCCACTGTGTCAAATGCTAAGGAGAGATTGAGGAGAATGAGAATTGACCCCTCTCCTCTATCTCTCGTCCTAAGGAGGTCATTGTGCACCCGAATTAACACCATTTTGGTGCTATGCCTCACACGAAATACAGACTGGAGTGGCTTATAGATGTCAAAAGCCACAAGGTGCTCCTCAAGCTGCTGTGCCACAATTTTCTCTACAGCCTTGCACAAAAAAGGGAGATTGAAGATAGGTTGGTAATTCGCCAAGATGTCAGGGGTAAGTATGTTTTTTTTCAGAAGGGGTCTCACCAAAGACTCTTTCAAGGAATCCGAGAAGACCCCCCTGCAACAAAGAGCACCAGACAATCAAGGCAAACACTGGGACAATGGAACTGATACATCCCATCAAGAAACGTGTCAGCACTGGCTCCAGTTCACAGTATGTGTGCTTCAGCCTGGAAGCAACCTCAGTGACCTTGTCCACTTCCACCAGTTTAAACTCACCCCAAACAGGCAGAGTTGCTCTGCGATGCCCACAGGGATCACAGCAGGCTGTAATCTGGTTCACTGATAGAATTTCCTGCTGGGTGGAGGACACCTTGTCCGAGAAGAACTGAGCAAACTCCTTACACAGACAATCAGAAAAGGCCTTTTTTTGGCTGTAGACAGACCGGGTTTAATAGCCTGTCTACAGTCTGAAAAAGCAGAGCAGGTTGGTTCTTCCCTGCAACAATCTTCCTGGACAGGAACTCTGCCTTCTTATGGTTGATTGCCCTGTGATAATCACCCAAGTATGCGGGGCCAGTTTGTCCTCCACTAGCCTGGTCCTCTGCCAGCAGCATTCTAACTTCCGACCCATTGCCTTGAGCTCCCCATCAAACCAAGGAGACCTCAAGTGAGAGGATTTGGGTCATGCACGGACTGGTGCGAGGATAACGAGTGCATCGAACATCACCCTATTATAGGTGGCAACCGCATCACTCACAACCCTTGCAACTACAGTATGTCTTCCTACGACCGCATGCAGCACCTACACTAGATAGATCAGCCACCACCAGGAATACCTCTGGGGACAATCCCCTCAAAGGGCAATAGCTGGCCATCTCCACAGGGGGAGGGTACTTGAGGTGGGGCCCCAAATGAGAACCTCACTGTGTAATGATCAGACCAGCTGATCTGATCAGTCTTGAGGTTACCAGCCTCAAGCCCTAGTGAGAATACCAGGTCCAACATGTGGTTGCCGTGATGGGTCATGGAAAGGGAACTTGTTTAACCAGGAGTAGCACACTAAGCTGAAGCTTGTTTCCAGATGCAACCTGGGAGCACAAGGAAGTTAAGTGACTTGCTCAGAATCGCACAGTATACACCTAGGTGGCTGTGGGATTCAAACCCAGGTCTCCAGATCTGCAGCTCACAGCCTTAACTCACTGCACTATACTGCTGCCCAGGCAGGAAGTAACCTCTTGTGACAGGCCGAGACATGACATCTTCTGGAGGAGGCTGGAACCAAACCTGGAGGACTCATCCTTGGCCCAAGTGTTGAAGTCCCCCAGTACTAAACATCTGGGAGCCTCCAACACTTCACTGACAACGAGATCCACCACCTCCTGCAGGAATTCTCCCACCACTGAGGGGGTAGTAAATCAGGAGAATCCTGCAGCCTGTACCTGGACCACCACGCACAGCCACACATTCAAAGGATCTGGTTGTTCCCACCGGGTGCACAGTGAAACGCAAGTCAGAACTAAAGCAGATGGCCACTCCCCTGCCCCTGTGTTCCACCCTAGGGCAGTACACTACAGAATACCTGGGGGAGTGGCTGCCTCCAAGACTGGCCTGGCATCGTCACCCACCCAAGTCTCCGTGATGCAAGCCAGATTGACCAATGAAATCAAGTCAGCAATAAGTGCGGTCTTACTTCTGATTGATCTGTCATTGCAAAGCACCACCCTAAGGGCGCTGGCAGGCGTTGCAGTCCCACTGGCTACCTGCCCATTTGATCTGATGGGACCCTTGGGGACAGGAACCAAACATGTCTGGCCTCTCTCCAGGTCCTGTCTAATACCCTGTTTACAGCTGGGATTTCTACATCAGTGTACATTCAAGAGTGTAAACTGTGCAGGCATCAAACTAGTGTGACTCTTCTGTTGCTCTCCCTGACAGACGAGAACCGATGTAGGTGTTTGCAAGTATAGTGTAAACTGTATCCACTTCACACATCACTGTGTGGTTAAAACCACATTGCACAAGAGCACTCAGAAACAAGGAACTGATGCTAGGAATACAGTATTTTATGCTCCACAATGTTGATGTGAAAACTTTTATAAATGAACAGCTGAAAAAATGAAACAAACACAACCATCTACAGTTCAACTCTGCAAAGTAACCCCAACCAAGTTGAAATAGTGGCTCCCCAACACACAGAGTAACTCCACAACCATGCTCCATGGCCCTCTCAACCATGAAGGAAACAATAGTGCCTCAACACACCTGCACAACAACCCACCTGCACCGCTCCTCCCCCAAGCAGATTGCAAAAATCGCCCCACCCGCCACACCTGCATAGTAGCCCTCTACTCCACACAGATCCCTCCCCAAGTATGTTACAATACCACACTCCACCACCCTCTTCCCTCAAGCAGGCTGTAAAAGCACCACACCCCTGCACAGTAGTACCCCCTCTCCACACCTGCACATTAACCCCACCACCACCCCACGCAGCGCCAAATGTACTACAATTTTTCTTTTTTATAATCTATGCATTGTATAAACAAAACAGTGCAGTGGCACTTGGCATTCACTTTCCTGGGTGGGCAGGTTAATGGTAATGTCTACTTGTAGGCAAAAAAACGACACACCTCAGCTGGAGAACAGTGAAGCAAGAAAGTTTTAATTACACAATTTTAGAATGCTAAAAGTACAAAACTCCATTCAGTAGCTGCAAACTTCAGCTGGTTTTGTACCCACTAGTACGTCATCAGGAGGATGTGTTGTTAGGTTTGTAACAGGCTTTAAACACGGTTCTCTTAAAGTGACAGTGCATATATTTCAACAGCAGTGCAATGAGTTTCAAAGTGCTCAATAGTGCCATTCTCTATAAACCTAAAGTGACTGCATGATAAATATAAATATCAATATTGGTATAAATATGACCTTTGAACTTAATACCAATAGCATATAACCACAGAGGACAGTATATAATGTACAATAAATAGCAATTATATCAAGGAAGAAAAATATGATCTATTTCATTATATATAAATACCAGCTCTAAAAGTTTCATTTAATTGGCAAGCCCTTCTAGGAAGAGGAAGTAAATGAACCTTAGAATATTACATTTTTTCTGTAAAAAAAAATACAAACAATATCAGTCCAGTGAACATACTTTTTGTAAAAAAACATCTACATGAGCAATTCATAAAGTGTCCAAGGACCATAACAGTACTACAAATTATACATCTCACACTCTAAAGATATTTCAGCACGTATTTCTGTTATTCTTTTGAATACATGGTAACAAACCAATGCGGTCATTAAGGGCATCAAGGGTATATATCCAATATGATTCCCTGACTTGTAACATTTCATTTATGGCTTCCCATCCTTGGCCCTAAGCGAATCACCTCCAATCCACAGAATTTAAATATATGGTTTGTGTCTCTCTGTCTTGTCACTCTACAGTGGTTTGCAAGTACACTCCTTGCATCATTATTGTTAACTGACCACAAATGTTCACCAGTTCTCAATTTAAGTGTTTGTGTGGTTTTGCCCACATAGAACGCCCCACACTGGCATGCAGCCAAATACACTACATTGCCTGTAATGCATCTAGTGAAGTCTCTTATAGGGAAAACTCTATTGCTGTTACAGCTTGTGAAAGGCTGACATTCCAAAACTGAGATGCCTAACATACATGTACCACATTTGTGCATTCCCACAGGTAGGGGTCTAGTGTTTAAAAACACTAGTGGTATTTTTCTGGTAACTGTGGACTAATCGATCTTTAATGCTGGTGCCCCTTTTATAAACCATCCTTGGTTTATTTTGTGTCACCCCTTCCAATAGTGGCTCCCCTCCAGTTTTGATAAACAAGTTTTTGTATCTCACTGGAGTGTCTGGTATATGTTGCAATAAAGTTCATCCTGTTGCGGTCACTGTTTCTTATCCTAGGGGTGAATAAACTTTCCCTCTCAATAGTATTAACCTCTCTTTGGGCCTGATCGACACTATTCCCTGAGTATCCCCTGTTCATGAACCTGTTACACATGTCCATGTTATTTTGTGTGTTTTCACTTTCTTCACTGCTGTTTCTGCATACTCTCATTAGTTGGGCCTTGGGGATATTGGAAATCATGGTGTGGGTGGCAGCTAGAGGCCAGTAACAATGAATTTCTGTTGGTCTCCTTCCTAAACAGATTGGTACTCAGTGTTCCGTCTGATTTCTTTGTAATTCATAAATCCAAGAAGGAGACCGTACTGAAATCGCATTGTACTGAAAATTTCAAGTTTGGATTGCTGGTCTCTACGTATTTACCAAATTTCTCCAATTCCTCGAGCGTGCCATCCCACGCCATAAATATGTCATATATAAAGCGACTCCAGATGTCTGTCCTATCGGGAAAAGGATTTCTCTGTGCATCATAGACAGTTTTATCCCAAAGTCCCAGGTACAAATTGACATAATTGGAGGCAAATGTTGCACCAATAGCTGTACCCTTAAGCTGCAGATAAAATTGTTCCTGAAAAAGAAAGTAATTTTTAGTCAAGACATGTTCCGCACATTGTATTAGAAACTCCTTCTATCCCAAAGTTAGATGCTCATCCTGATAAAATCGATATCTCAGGGCATCTAACCCCCTCAAGGGGTATATTGGTATAAAGGGAAACTATATCCATAGATACAAAATACCAAGGCAATTATTTATCTGCATGTCCCCCAGGATCCCCAAAAATCTGTGTTGTGTCAAGTATATATGAAGGCAGGGCTGTCACATAGTTCTTAATATGGGTATCCAAATATATGGATAGAGGTTCAACTAGTGACCCTATACTTGACACAATAGGGCATCCTGGGGGATCACGCAGATCTTTATGTACTTTTGACAAAACATAGATAGCGGCCCTAACCAGATGGTCCACAGTTAAGAACAGTAACTCATCATCAGTAATTAAACCCTCTTACTCTGATTCATTTAGGAATGAATCCATAGCAGTTTTAAACTTAGCAGTAGGGTCAAAGGTCAGTGATGAATAAAACTCTGTATTGTCCAACTGTCACTTAATCTCATTGATATATTTATTAGTGGACATCACCACCACTGATCCACCCTTGTCCACTGGCTTAATTGTAAGGTCAGGATTATTTTCCAGATCTCCAAGTGCTTTTGCTTCAGCTGTGGAAATATTGACAAAACTAGATCTATCAGTCTGTTGCAACAAATCCTGAAATTGTCTCTCACACCTTTGTTCAAATATTCCTATGGAGTCATTATATGTGGGCATAAATGATGACTGTGGCTTAAACTGTCTTAACTCTGATGTCTCAGTTGCAACTGAATCCTGGGACAAAGTCACCACTACAGCATGTACCCCCATATTTAAATCCCGGCCCATTGTGTCCTTCCTAAAAAAGGCTTTTAGATTTAAATTCCATGTAAATTGGTGAAGGTCAATATACAGGTCAAATAAGGAAAAATGCAAAGAAGCGGGACTATAAATTTGAGATACCTCAAAGTAAAACTGGGGAGATGACCTTTTCCTTTGCTACAACTGAAATATTGAACTACTTCAACATTCAAATGAAATATGCAAATAATTCCATGAAATCACTTTCTGCTGCACTGAAACGAGAACTCTCTGTGCGATAAACTTGTTTTGACTGAGTATTTTTGTGAATTTTGCACTTATGAATAGAATGTATATTTGTTATTCTACTTACTATTTATGCGTAATGGATGTATGTCTGCTTTTTTATGAACAAATGTATGGAACTTTGTACATTTTTCACTGAGGAGTATACAGGAATACCTTGTAAAATAGGACTCTGCCCTAAGGATGCTGTAAATGAATTGTCATTTATAGCCTGTTAAAAAATAAAAAAAGGTTTTACTACTACTACTAAATTCTTTTGTGTCCACTGTTGGTATAAAAGACAGTCCCTTCTGTAACACCTTTAGTTCTGCCTCATTTAATTCCTTGTGCAAGATGTTAATAACAATATTCTTCTCACTGTTCACTGTTTGCCCCTTCATCCATGACTTTTTGTGTTTGTGACCACCTCAGCATGTCCTCCTGGTTTGTTGCTGGTTCTGCTGTTTTATCCCCGTCCCCTCGAGATATGCTCCTCCTGGTCCTGCTCCTGCTACTGAAAGCGTACCAATCTTCGCAAGTCCACCTGCTAATGGCCTTCTTCTAAAAAATGATGCTCAGCCTCTGATTCACTGTTGGATGTGTTGTAGTTAGGTAAATTGATTCTATTCTTTAATATTGGTCTATGTTGGGAGGGTGATTGGTTGGTACTGTTAGTATTACTACGATTGCCACTATGATGATTACGTTTTTTATTCCAGTCCCAAACCTAATTGTTTAGATAGTCTCTCTTGTCTCTCTACCACTTGGTTAATTTTATTTTTTTTATCTTATTTTTTTTCCCTTTGAATGGTGTCTCTGTTTCTTTTCAAAAGTATTACAATCAGGATGGTCCTTGAAGTGGGACACACTTGCTTCCTTCTCAGTAATATTGATAGTCACTTGTTCTCTTTGAGCCTCATAATCCCTGATTACTGTGTTTATGAATGCATTGGTGTCTAACTGCAATGATCGGTGCCAATCAGTGATGAATAACTCTCTATCCCAGCCATATTCAGGCGTGTTGGTTACCTATAGGCCTTGGGGTGGTGGTAGCAATGTCTGCATTGTCAGTACATTGCTCAGAGACTAGGGCACTTCCCAGGATTATGACACCTAGATCAAACCTTTATTTCAGAAATGGAGGCTTACAGGGTGATTGATTAAGAATCCTAATGAATGCTCTCTTCATAGAGTAGAGTTTGGCCTTGCTCTAAGTGTGACTTCTGTTGAGGGTTTAGAGGTGGTGCACTTGGCAACATGGGTGACCACACATCACTGATATCTGATCACCCAAGTTGCCAACTGCGCAACCCCTGAGCCACCAATAGGAGTCACACCTAGGGCAGTGCCTCTGTTGGGCAGAAACTGCAAATTTTGAATTTGCAAAATTTGATGTTTTCCAAAATTCTGACTTTGGTGAAATCCAGATCCTCCAAATGTGTTCCATAAGTTTTTGCCTGGAGTTTTCTGGTGAGATGCATTGTCCCTCTCTTGGAATGGGAAGTTACTTCCCCCTTTCCTCCCATCCTTCTCATTTAGATGGTTCTGCTCAAGGTGTGGGTGAATCATGCTGCCATAATACTGGTGGCTCCCTTCTGACCTCACTAGATTTAGTTTCCACTTCTGCAGCATTTGGCAGTGGAGCCTTTGGTTCAGCTCCCACTGTGCTGGGGTCTGCTGTCCCAGGATCATGGGTCCATGTGGATCTGTGCTCCCTGTATCTGCATGCCTGGCTTCAGAAGATGTAGCCATTGCCAGTGTTGGGTTTTCACCACAGGTGGCTGATGTCTCATTTACAGCTAGAAAACCTTCTACCAGACACACTTATTCTTTGAAGTGGAAGCGCACCTCTGTATGGTGCGCTTCCCATTCAGCAGATCCCTTCATGTGTCCTGTAAATGTGGTACTGGCCTACCTTCTTTCCCTGTCAGACTCTAGTCTTCTGTACTCTTCTACTGAGGTGCACTTGACAGCTATTTCAGCTTTTCATGCCCCTATTGATGGATGTGTGGTGGTACAGTTAGAGGTGTTTTGTATGTTTCTTAAGGGTATTCTGCACATGCCTCACCAGATTTGTAAACAGGTTCTGCCTTGATACCTTAATGTCATTTTTGAGAAATTGATCCTGGCTCCATTTGAGGGTGTTGTGCCCCGTGATATGCATTTCCTTGTATAGAAAGCACTATTTCTAGTTGCTGTGTCTTCTGCTCATCGAATTTCTGAGTTTCAGGCTCTCATGGCTGAGCCTCCATATTTGATTTTTCACAGGATCAGGGTGTCTTTACAAACCAGTCCTGATTTCATACCAAAGGTGGTCACTGATTTCACATTGAATCAGACCATAGACCTTCCTGTATATTGTCTTGAGCATGCTACTGTAACAAGGATGAGGCGTTGCTCCATACACTTGACGTACAGGGAACACTGTGTTTGTACCTTGATTCCACTAAGAACTGCAGAAAGTCCTCTCAGTTTTTGTTTTATTTGTCCCTGGTAATGAGGGACCCCCTATGAAGAAACAGTGCCTGTCCAGATGGTTAGCCAGCTGTACTACATCTTGTTATAGGAAGTATGGTAAGACACTTCCTGGTGCTTTTCTTGGTCACTCTACTGATGGTATGGCCACCTCCGTTGCCTATTTTCAGAATGTTTTGGCAGCTGACATTTGTGCTGCTGCCACATGGAGTGCTATGCGTACTTCCACTAAACACTACAGTCTGGCCATCCTCTCTCACAGATGTTCTGGTTTTGGCCTTACTGCAGTTCCTCCTTTTATGATGACATATCAGACTTTTCATCCTTCCTGGGCACTTTGTGTACTACTTGGGAATCATTCCAAAGATGTGACCCAATTTAGGAGATATCCTTTATGAAGATAAAACAGTTACTATCTTTGAGAGACTCTCCTTCATTGGGCAAAGGAGCACCCTCCCTCCATTCTTCCCCCTTACTGAGGTATATGCTGGCAGGATTGTACACTGCCTTGTGGGAGGTGGTTCATGTCACAAACCCACTCAGCAGGTCAGGCCCTCTACTCCCAAAGTGCCAACCTCCGAGCGCAGTCTTGTAAACAGTTTAACAGAAACAAGGTAACCCTCTTGTCTGTTTTGTGAGTTCGGATCAACCTTTGCTCTCAAGTCTTGGAGGGATTCAAACTGTGAACCTCTTGCTAGTGTACCCAATGCACAGGCTCAGATATTTCTGTCTTTGGGGGGCCATATATCTTTGCCTATGGGCACCTAACCAGGTATACAGCGATGAACCCTTAAAAACTTTAATAAAGACCTCAAATTTAAAATGCTTCTCTTTCCAGTTTGGTACCACCAGTCAAGCTTATGTCTAGTGCCTGCTATAACCATGTACTTTTCTTACAAATAAAAGAAAATTCAAAGACAGACCAAGTATGCTCTAAAAAGAATTTCACTAAAATGGAAAAAATATGTAACACACAAAATACAGAACTGTTATATCACAAGACAAACAAATCATTTAAAAGAATAAGGTTTAAACAGTGCAAATTCCTACTTACAGTACTTAGAGATTTGACTCTTTTTGTCTAAATACTTGTTTACAAGTGCTCACAGTGTTTTGTTGTCAGAGACTAGGTAGAAGTGTGTCTAAGTAAAACAGAATAATCGTTAAACATACTATATTGGCCAACCCCTTTTGTGTGAGGTCAACTAGCTCCTCCTCTGTCAGATTATATAAAAAAATATATATTTTATATAAAAACAGGATGTCTTTTCAGAGTATTACATTCTGCAACTTCAGCATAATTCATGTCCTTCAAATGACACTTCTTTTGATCCATGCTGCATCTTCCCTCACACAGGCTTTGCAGGAGCATTTACAACCTTGCACCAGTTTGCTAAACTTGGTTTCCACTTCTAACGTCATAAACCTTTTTTATGATTCCTATCTTAACAAGATTAACTTAACAAGTCTGTAATTAGCTCAGAAAAACAGGAGGTCCTTGATTAAGGCCTTCCATGTAACACATTGTCTCTAAAACCTGTGTGTGTGATCTCACATGCTGATTTAGCATTTTCTCATGGCTTTTCATCTTTCAGCTGAAGCTGGGGGGGGCGGGATGAGTGAGGTCACTCCTAGAGCATCAGATTTTTCAGCAGAGACATTCAGTAATACATTTTATATTAAAAAACAAATGATACAGCACTCAGAACTGGCTGTCTACGTCACAGTTCCTCCCCACCTAGACTGAATTTTGGGGTTCTATCCCCTAATTGGGATGAGCTTCCCAAATCAGTTCACTCCTCGTAGACCCTAGACAGCCCATCTGAGTTCTGGTTCTTCGCTCCAGCCCTATGTATGATTTTTAGATCATACCCTTGTAAAGCAAGACTCCATCTTAGTAATCTCCCATTGTTCTTTCCCATCTGTGTCAGCCAAACCAGGGGGTCATGGTCAGTCTGCACCAAAAAATGCTGCCCATACAAGTATGGCTCTAATTTCTTTAGGGCCCACACTATGGCAAGACACTTCTTTTCCACTGTGGAGTATGCTTGCTCCCTGTGAAGCAACATCCTGCTCAGGTACACTACTGGGTGATCTATCCCTTGGCTGGACGTCTGGCTCAGTACTGCCCCAATACCCACATCTGAGGCGTCCGTCTGAACTATAAAGATTTTGCTATAGTCAGGACTTGTCAAAACAGGAGCACTGCACAGTGCTTCCTTCAGTCTGGTAAAGGCTTCCTCACAGGCTGGGCCCCAGGTAATTTTCTTTGGCATCTTTTTCTTTGTCATGTCAGATATGGGAGTAGCCAGGGCACTGTAATTGAATACAAATTTCCTGTAGTACCCTGCTGTCCCTAGAAAGCTCCTGACCTTCTTCTGGGTTTCTGGTCTGGGCCACGCCTGGATCACCTCTATCTTTATTTGGTTAGGACGGAGCTGTCCTCGGCCTACCACATGCCCGAGGTATGTCACTTCTCCCATGGCCACCTGGCACTTCTCGGCTTTGACAGTGAGCCTGGCCCTCTGTATCCTGTCCAACACTTCCTTAAGGTGGGATAGATGTTCCTCCCAGCTGGTACTAAAGATGGCAATGTCATCCAGGTACGCCACGGTGTACTCCTCAGCACCATTTAACACCTGGTTCACCAACCTTTGGAAAGTGGCCGGGGCGTCCTTCATTCTGAAAGGCATTATTTTAAACTCGAATAAGCCTATTGGAGTGATGAAGGCCAACCTCTCCCTAGCTCTGTCTGTCAACTCTACCTGCCAACACCCCTTTGTCAGGTCTATAGTCATAAGGTAGGTCGCCCCTTCCAACTTGTCTAGGAGTTCATCCGTCTGGGGCATCGGGTTGGTGTCTTACTTCATGACTGCATTCAGTCCATGGTTGCCCACACAGAAATGAGTTGAGCCACCTGGCTTGGGCACAACGACCATGGGTGAGGCCCAGGGGCTGTGGGATCTATGGATTACCCCTAAATCCAGCATCTCCTCCACTTCCCTCCTAATGTCCTTTTGGACAGCCTCTGACACCCGATATGCTGTTCACTGTATGGGTGTCTGTGTCCCTGTCTCCACATTGTGTGTTGCTAAGGGGGTTAGTCCAGGATTGGCACTAAACAATGGGGCAAAGTCTGCTAAAACCTCCCTTACTTTCTGGACCTGGTCCGGGGCCAGCTGGTGAGATAATTTTACTGCCTCCACAGAGGATGCCTGCTTGCTTTCCTCCGGCAAGTCCAGAAGGGGGTCTCCTTTGTTCGTCCCCTCCCCATGACTCCACACTGCAAACACCATGTCAGCCCTATTTGCATATGGCTTCATCATGTTGACATGGTACATCCTTTCTGTCTGTCTTCTGTCAGGTAACTCCACAATGTAGTTCATGTCATTTACCTTCCTAACCACTTTGTACGGTCCTGCCCACTCAGCTTGCAGCTTATCTTTCCGGACCAGAATAAGGACCATGACTTCCTGACCCACCATGTACGAGCGAGCTCTGGCTCTGCGGTCGTACCACACTTTTTGTTTCTGTTGGGCAGCTGCCAGGTTGCTCTGGGCTGTCCCCATAAGCTCCTTCAGCCTTTCCCTAAACCCAAGTACATAATCCACAATGGGAGTTCTCTGGGTGGTGTGCTTGCCTTCCCAGTTCTCCCGGATCCAGTCTAGGGGCCCATGTACCCGGTGTCCATATAAGACTTCAAAGGGGGAAGATTCTGACGACTCTTGGGGCACCTCCCCGTATGCAAACAACAGGTGGGGAAGGTATTTTTCCCAGTCCCTCTCATGCTGTTCAGCAAACACCCGGAACATTGACTTTAGGGTACCATTGAATCGTTCCACAAGTCCATTGACTTGTGGGTGATATGGTGTCGTGCATCTCTGCACCACCCCACACTTCTCCCATAAACATTTCATCAGGTCCAACATGAAGGAACCTCCTCAATCGGTGATTACCTCCTGTGGAAACCCAACAAGGGAGAAAATCCCAAGTAAGGCATCTGCCACTTTGTCTGTCCTCAGTGAGGATAGGGCGACTGCCTCTGGGTACCGGGTGGCATAATCCATGACAGTCAGTATGAATCTCTTCCCTGAGGAGCTGGGGTATTTAAAGGCCCCACAATATCCATTCCCACCCTCTGGAATGGCTCCTCCACTATGAGCAATGGAATCAGGGTGGCTTGGGTTTTCTTGCCTGCCTTCCCTATTTCCTGGCACTGGTGACAAGACCTGCAATTCTCCTTCACCTGCTGGGTGAAGTTAGGCCAGTAGAAATTCTGGGCCAACCGCTGCATTGAGCACATGATTCCCAGATGACCAGACAAGGGAATATCATGTGCAATCTTGAGCAACTGCTCACGATACCCCTGGGGAACGACAAGCTGCCTGCCTAGCATCCTTCCCTCTGTCTGTACTGCCTGAGTATACATAAGTCCATTTTCCCAATAAATCTTATGCCTGCTGTCACCTCCCTGTGTGCCATCTGAGTCTGCCCAAGCCCTCAGCTTCTCTAAACTAGGGTCACCCTTCTGAGCAGCTGCAAACCCCTCACACATTCCCAAGGCATGGGACAGGTCCCCTTCAGTTGCTAAACTAGGGTCCCTAGCACTAACATCAGGGTCCTCAGGATCACTGTCAATCCCAACCCTCTGACAATGGGTCACCCCTCCATCTTTGGAGTAACCTTCCGTAGCTGTGTGGTCACTTGCTACTGGGGAAATTTCTATCCCATTTTTATCAGTCTCCATATCAGGATACACAGGCTGGGGAACTAGACTCCCAGTGGTTTCCACAATGGCTTCTGTGAGTTTCAGGAAACTACAGTTTTCCCTTGCCACTTGGCTATGGGTAACTGCACATACATCCCCTACTGGAGATTGTTACCCAGGATCACATCCACTGCTAATGTTTTGTCTACAGCCACCTGTTGTACAGTTTCCCCTGTTTCACCCCAGTCTAAGAGAACACTAGCGAGGGGCAATGTTTTCGCCTCACCAGTAAAGTCTTGTACCGTGACATATTTATTGGGTATAAGCTGACCAGGTTGTACCAGATCCCCTTTCACCAATGTCAGTGATGCCCCTGTGTCCCTTAACCCCTGCGTCTGTACACCATTCACCATGACTGGATGCATGTGTTCCCTCATGTTCACTGGCATGCTTCCAGGGACACACAAACAACCCACTTCTTTTCTAGCACCCTGTTGTGTATTATTGCTCACCTTTTTGGGACACTGTCTGGCAATATGCCAAGTTTCTTTACACAACCAACAGGCATTTCTTACTTCAGAGAAATCTTTTCTTTGAAACCTGGGGTTAACTGGTTTCAGTGGAGGCAGTGAGGGTTTTAGCTGCCCTGAAGGCGCACTTTTCCCTTTTTGTGCTGCCACGCCTGCCCCATTTGTTCTCAGAGCAGGTCTGCTCTTGGCATAGCGGTCTGAGAGTTCAGCAGCCTCTTGCACTGTTTTGGGATCTCGGTCCTCTAGCCAGGTTTTTACCTCTGCTGGGCAAGCTCAATAAAACTGTTCTAATAAAATCACATTTTCAATTTTATCAACAGAGTTTGCCTCAATTCCTTCCCACCAACATTTTAAAAACTGACGTTGTTTCGTGGCTAGCTCCTCGTAGCTCATATCAGGGCTTCTCCTGAGCTTACGGAATTTAGCTCTGTATGATTCAACAGTTTATTCAAACTTTTTTAACAGTGCAGCTTTTAGTTTGCTGTAATTATTACTGTCCTCATTGTCCATTTGACCCAATGCATCCTGAGCTTTCCTAGTAAGTAGCGGGGATAGCTGAAAGCTCCAGGACTCTCTAGGAATTTTAGCCTGAATACAAACTTTTTCAAAAGAATATAAAAAGGCATCCATGTCCTCCCCCTCTTTAAACTCGGCTATTAATTTGGAGTTCAATTTGTAACCCAGTCCTGCAGTCCCAGTTAAACCCAAGCCACTTACCTGCTCTGGTGCCACTGGTTGGAGTCGTAGCTTCTCCAGTTTGTGTTTCCTCTGGTGCTCCTCTCTATTCTCCTCTGCAGATCGCTGGCACTCACACTCCTCATGGTCTGCATCTCGGTGTTCTCGTTCTCTCTTCTCCTCAGCAGCTTGCTGGCGCTCACGCTCCTCATGGTCTGCCTTCCTCTGTTCTCACTCTGCCTCCAGTTCCATCCTGCGCAACTCAGTTTGCAGTCTGAGTACCTCTGGATTCAGGATACTGTTGACCATCCCCTGCTGCTGTGACCCTTCACTGACAGTGTTCCAGTTGTCCGCCTTATCGGACCTGGACACTGCACTGGCCGCTAGCCCTGCCACACTTGAGGTTTGGTCCTTTCCAGTCACGGCCTGTGACTTGCTGCTCTGGGTATCTGCTACCATCAGGGCCTCTATGAGGTTCTGCTTTTTGGCTGTCACCTCGAATGGGACTCACCTGTCCCTGCACAACTGCTTCAAGTAATCTACAGTGTGCCTGCTGTAGTCAGAAGCCATCTTCTTCTTCCCTCACTACGGCTACTCTGACTTGCACTTTAGAAAAAAAAAATAGGTAGGAACTTGACAGTACACCAAGTGATATATAGTTCTGTTTCCTTTTTAAAATAAAACTCTATCTTTGCAAGAGAGCTTACGGTCTCAAGCTGACATAGAACAATAAAAGCTTGTGATACCAAATTTATGCCACTGCTGCCAACCAATCTGTCACAAACCCACTCAGCAGGTCAGACCCTCTACTCCCAAAGTGCCAACCTCCGAGCACAGTCTTGTAAACAGTATAACAGAAGCAAGGTAACCCCTCTTGTCTGTTTTGTGAGTTCAGATCAGCCTTTGGTCTCAAGTCTTGGAGGGATTCAAACTGTGAACCTCTTGCTAGTGTACCCAATGTACAGGCTCAGATATTTCTGTCTTCGGGGGTCCATATAGCTTTGCCTATGGGCACCTAACCAGGTATACAGAGATGAACCCTAAAAGACTTTAATAAAGACCTCAGATTTAAAATGCTTCTCTTTCCAGTTTGGTACCACCATTCAAGCTTATGTCTTGTGCTTGCTATAACCATGTACTTTTCTTACAAATAAAAGAAAATTCAAAGACAGACCAAGTATGCTCTAAAAAGAATTTCACTAAAATGGATAAAAATATGTAACACACAAAATAGAGAACTGTTATATCACAAGACATACAAATCATTTAAAAGAATAAGGTTTAACAGTGCAAATTCCTACTTACAGTACTTAGATTTGACGCTCTGTCTAAATACTTGTTTACAAGTGCTCACAATGTTTTGTTGTCAGAGACTAGGTAGAAGTGTGTCTAAGTAAAACAGAATAATCCTTAAACATACTGTATTGGCCAACCCCTTTTGTGTGAGGTCAACTAGCTCCTCCTCTGTCAGATTATATAAAAAAATATATATTTTATACAAAAACAGGATGTCTTTTCAAAGTATTACATTCTGCAACTTCAGCATAATTCATGTCCTTCAAATGACACTTCTTTTGATCCATGCTGCATCTTCCTTCACACAGGCTTCACAGGAGCGTCTACAACCTTGCACCAGTTTGCTAAACCTGGTTTCCACTTCTAACATCATAAACCTTTTTTATGATTCCTCTCTTAACAAGATTAACTTAACAAGTCTGTAATTTACTCAGAAAAACAGGAGGTCCTTGATTAAGGCCTTCCATGTAACCCATTGTCTCTAAAACCTGTGTGTGTGTGAGATCTCACATGCTGATTCAGCATTTTCTCATGGCTTTTCATCTTTCAACTGAAACCTGGGGGGGGGGATGAGTGAGGTCACTCCTAGAGCATCAGATTTTTCAGCAGAGACATTCAGTAATACATTTTATATTAAAATAATTATACAGCACTCAGAACTGGCTGTCTACGTCACAGTTCATATGTGCCTAAAGTGTACTATTATGTCTTCTAGTGCAGTGCCTCTCTTTGTGTGCCTGGACCTGGTTTTGTCTCCTGGTTCCTCCTGGTAAGATACCCTCCAAGCTTGTCTGTGGCATGGAATTGAGGAGGAATGGGGCTGCCCACGTTTTATATGCATCAACGTCATACGTCATTGTGGGTGGCCCTAGTTAGCAAAATTTCAGAGTGATCCATGTGTTAACGGCTTACAGTTCCAAATGTGTGACTCATTGGAGTAGATTTTCTCGAAGATCTACTGTTTCAGTAAGTCACTGTTCTTTCTGCAGAATTGCATTCCGCAATTCAATGCATCAATCCTCAGTTCATCAAGTCACAGTTCATACATTCATTTCACCATTCTGAGTCAGAATTTCACAAAACTTGCCAAAGTGCACTCTATAATATAATGGAATTTCTTTTTTCACACAGCACGACATATCATTGTGCACGTCCCCTAAAAATGTAGCAGCATATGTGCCATTGTAAGATATGGTTGGAGGGAGGGTAGGGAACAATATGGATAAGAACTCCCTCCAGCTCACTGAATGACTGCCCCTTGTGCATTTCCCATAGCACTCTGCCCCTCAGTGCACTTGCTCCACTCACCCCCCCCAACTACAGCTCCTGCATTGAGATATTTTGTCCCTTTTTGTAGGAAGCAGGGAGCCTCCACCACAATGATAAGCAGTGGTGGGAGAACAAGAGTGCCTGGTGGTAGAGCACTGGGGGAGCATGGCAGGAGCATAAATAGATGACACACACACAGTAAAAGGATAAATTACATTGAATAATGTATGGAAGCTAGTTGATTTATTGCATAGTTCATGGGGCTGCACATTACCCACAGCAGGTATATCCCTCTTTATAAAATGGCTATGGAAAATCAAGCAATCTGATTGGCTATCCACAGTCCAAGACCCATGTTTTTATTTTGCACTATTGTGGACTACAACCTGATTACCTTACTGGAAAACAACAGTTATTGCATTTTATAAGCATGAAAGCACACTTGGAGTCAAGGGTATGTGGTTTGCTACAGAATAAACACACTTCTCAAGTGGTTTAATGACACTTGGCAAAAAGACACTCGATGCATGCATTTATACTGTGATCGCACACCCTTTTCTGTGTTATCACTTACATACTGAGAAAGCATTTAAACAGGTATAGGGGAGAGTTATTTCATGTCCTTTCATGGTTTGGACTAAGGGAGCGTTTTGCCCCAAACTTTGCACTGGTCACAAACTGTTTGCTCCAGGTCTGCGCATGTCCCCTATATTCAAAAGACCAAATAGTGCAGGCAAACTGCATTAGCGCCGGGAAAAATTATAATGTATGCACCATGCAAAGAGAAGGGGCATGTACATGAATGCAAGTGCTATGCTATATTCAGCACGTTAGTGCCAACTTTGCGCAACACTTGTGCAGCACAAGTTACCCCCCAGAAAAGGTAGTCTTAACTCTTGGCAAAACAAGGATGGGGGCATGGACACAGCAGTAACAGGCAACATGGCCATAAGCAACAACAGCATTATAGTGCACCTAATGACTGCAGCTAATGAGTAGGCAGAGAGGGCAGATGGCCACCCTGGGCCACTCCATATACCATGGAAGAGACATGCTGCACACAGACGGCATCACCCAAGTCACCATCATCTGGTACCAGTCCCAAACCTGCCTGGCATTTGTGGGTGCCCCAGTGCCCAGTGGACACCTTGTCAGTGCATCCATGCAGCACACACATCCAATCTCTCCATAGGGGTACACAACCACAATCCAGCACACACATGCAGCACTGGGGGAATGGAAGGTACTGAAGGGAGGGTGTGCAGGTGGCCAGGCTGGACCACATAGTAGGTGCTGCCACATGGCTGGGGCCATCCACACAGTGCAGATTTGCCAGTGATGGGAATGCCCCTCACAGCAGTGTGCCTGTATGATGGTATGTGTCTACCACCTCCCCCCCAGGGCACATACCGCACACCTGTACAGGCATCCCTGTGTCCCCATCACACATGGCCAGCCATGTGTATGTTAGTGTGGAAATCCCATGTCACTGGCACAGTGTATGTGGATAACAGGGCAGTATGACTGTGGTGTCCCACTGTCTGAACACACCTGCCAGCTGTGCATGTCACTGTGTGGATAGCAGTAGTCATTGTTGCCTGGCACACCATTGCCATTGGCGTGTCTCTCACAATACTAGCTACTATGGTACTACACCATCTGATACATACTGTAGCAGGAATAACAGTATGTCTATGGCATGCAGCACAACCACCCATTCCTGTGGTGCCTGTCCCCTGGGCCACAATAGTCTGTGCTTCTGTTTCCAAACCCAGCCTGCAGCTACTGAACTGTTTATCATGTCTGACATACAGGTGGACTTGTGTGCACCATGCAGTAGTGCCAGGCAATCTACATGGTAATGCATGCAAAGCAGGCCATAATGAGATGCTAATGTGGCTGTTTGCCCATGGATTGCCTAAGTAGGCTCATTTGCATAGGAGCTTTGAATACAGCAAAATGTAGCTCTGGGCTAATGTGTTAGTGCCGGGCAAACATGTTAGCCCTGGGCAAACCAGTCAAAACCATAGCACAGTTCTGCTGTGTTCAGCCTGCAATGTTGTTTGCCATTGTTGTGCGCCACCTCATTGCTATCATCCACATTAGCCACCTACTGCAACTCTGCCTTACTCCACCTCTGTGTGCACTGGGCTGCTGTTGCAGTTTGACCTTCCCGGTTACTATATTCAGGGCTGTCTTATTTGCCAGGCTATTTTTGCACTTCCCTCTCAGCCCTGTTTGCATGGCTTCGTTTACATGCTATATTCAACTGACTTAGCCCTGGGGCTATTCCTTTGACTATAGTGTGCAGATGGTTCTGGGCTAAATCTACACGCCATGCATTGCTAAGTTTGCCCTGGGGCTAAGTTTTGAATATCTGGCCCTAAGTGAAATATTTGTACTTCGGGAACTCAGCTTCAGTATTGACCAGGTTTTTTAACCTGGGTGTTGGTGGGGGGAGGCAGGCAAGGCTGTCCTCTTTCCCTACTGTTATTTATGCTGGCTTTCAATCCCTTGGCCTGTTTTTTAAGCACAGACTGGGGCAGTACACAGATTTTATGTGGGGTGGTCTTAGTGGAAATGCTTTACAAACTCCTCATATGTTAATGATATGCTCCTTTTGGTTTTCAACCCATGGGAAACAATTCTCAGAGCCATGAAAATATTCCATGAATTTTATGACATCAGCAAGGCATACAATGTAAACTTGGGAAAATCTAAAACGCTGTATTTACCCCTCTACAGCTCAGAAAGGTAATAACTTATCTGCAGCTTAAACTCCACTGAGACCTGGACAATGTGTGTGAACATCATTTTGCCCCCTCCCGCACCACCCTGCAAAACACAGATGCAAATTTACAAACTGGAGAAGTTGAATTTAATCTGCCGAGAAAAGGTGCCGGCTGTTAAAAATGTCTCCAGGCGTTGCAAGGAAAGTTTTTTTTTCTGTTTACACTATTATTCACCCAGGATTGCCCAGCTGTGATACAGTCTCATTTTCAGGGGGGCCTTGCTTTTAGTCATTTTACAGATGGGTAGATTGAAGCACTGGAAGGTTGCTTGCATAAAGTCACACTGTGTGTAATACTGCTGTCAGATTGCTAACAGGCATAAAGAAAGTTGATCACATCAGTCCAGCTCTGGCTACCTACTGCTGGTGGCCTGTATAACAACATATTGATTTTAAAGAGCTAGTGGAGACAAAAATAACAGACAGGAAAATATTACAAATTTTAAGAAACAGTCAGTGTAACTATTTATTTCTGAAGTGTTTTTCTTTTTCCTTTTCTGTTTGCTCATTAGAAACTTTTATATGTGATAGGCTTATGCTGGATGTGTGGAACTGCACTCCGCCTGGTACCTGACATATTTAGTGTAATTCCTCCCACTACATCATCAGCACTGTGACATCACTGGCGACTGACCTGGCAGCTACTGAGTGGCTCTTCCTGAGCAGCTGTAATGTCGCAGTCAGCGAGGTTACAATGCTAATGATGTAGTGGAAGGAAAACTAGATATGTCAGCTGCTACACAGAGTGTTGTTCCTTACATTACACCTGCTAACATCAGATAAAAAAATCTTCTAAGTAACCAAATGGAAAATAAAATGTACCTCAGACATAAAAGGTAATAGTCCACAGCTTTTTAAATTGTTTCTAAATTTTGTTTTACTCCGCCCCCCCCCCGAAGGGAGCTCAGCCCTGCCGCATGCCATCCCCATAGAAACATAGAATTTGACAGCAGATAAGGACTGCTTGGCCCACCTAGTCTGCCCATTTTCCTACCTAACGGATAAGCTGCAGATCCTAGTTAACCAACAGCCTACTTCCTTCTACCCCCACTAGATTGCCTTATGTCTGTCCCATGCATTCTTGAATTCCCCACTGTTCTTGAATCCGACCTCCTCAGGAAGACTTTTCCATGCATCCACAACCCTCTTCTTGAAAAATACTTCCTCTCATTACCTCTGAGCGTTCCCCTCTATCTTCAAATTGTGCCCCTTCTCCTTACACGCCTCTTTGCCCTGGATGGGGCTGTTAGGTGGGTGCCCTCCTGGTCCTTAGTAACGTGCCCTGGCTTACCTCGCAGGGTGGGGCCACGAGAGTGTGACCTCTCCCAGAGGACACTGTTGGCAGTGGAGGTGGCAGCGTAACAGGGCATCATGTTCAGGTGCTGGAATTTTTGTGACTTGCAGCAGTACCTGGGGGCGGGGACGTGAAATGACGATCCATGTCTGCCTCGCCTCCCTCAGGCGCCAGTGCCGGCACAATGGATCACCCCAGCCTGTGCCAGAGGTCCGTGGTGTGTCAGACACTCTTCCCCCCTTCCCGCCAGAGAAGGAGAGCAGTCTCTAGAACACTCAATCCTTCTCCCCCAGCCAGCCCTCTGACGTCCCGAGTCCGTTTCTGAACCCAGGTCACTGGCATCACAGACAGATGCCCTGCCTCTGCTCCGGCAGGCTGGCCGCTAGTTGATGGCTTTCAAAAACTAGTAATAGTTTTAGGCAGTACATTGGTTCTTTAAAGTTCTCCTAATGGTTTTTACATACTGTCATGAGACCACCCCAATATGTCTACAGTAAGCAAGTTCCTCCCTGAACAATTATTAATTCATAATCTCTGCTCTTTTAATAGTCAGCTACTGTCCTCACACATAAACCATCAAGACTACTTAATTGTGGAGACAGAGCATTTTCAGTCTACAATCCCAGTTTGTGGAATCCATTATCACTGGCTATCCAGACTTGCTCTGAGGCTGAGATCTTTCAGAGTTTGTGAAAAGCATCTTTCTACCACCTGGCACATTATTTTGCATAAAATACTCTCACCTGACTTCCCTGTGTTCATTTGCTGCCTTTATGGTATTCACTGGATATATTAATTTACTGTATCACCTTGGTCCAGCCTATAAACCAATCTAAATAATATTATTAATATTAGGCACTATAATATCGGGCACTATAATTTTCAAAATTTACTTCAGTCATTCCAATGAAAATATCTGATATTTGTATTTTCAGTGTTTTTTAATTTGTTGAATACTATGCTTCATTTTAATTGGTTTTAACTTGAACAGTGCTTTGAAATTTTGTCTAGCACTTTATAAATAAAAATCTTAGGTCTCTTGGTTTCAAAGACTGGGTTCTTAGCCACTATATCGTGCTGTCAGACTGTGACACTGCCTGATCAAGGGATACCCGAATACACTCATGGCCAGGAAGGATATGTCCAGATATTCTGTTTCTTTTTGTCTCCCATTAGTTGATCCTCTAAAATTCAAGAATTCTCTTTACTTATTTGCCCCACATTTGTGTTACATGCCTGCTACGTGGCTTTAGAGGGAAAGTGGAAATTATTTAACCAGGAAAGGCACACTAAGCCGAAGCTTGTTTCTAGGTGCGACCTGGGAGCACAAGGAAATTAAGTGACTTGCTTAGGGTCACACAGTATGCAAGTGGTGTCTGTGGGATTCAAACTCAGGTCTCCAGGTTTGCAACTCAGAGCCCTAAACCACTGTGCTATACTGCCTCCTTTAGAGTCATGTTATCATCCACTGCAACCTTTCTTGTGCTCAGACATTCCTCACAAATGAGTTATCCTCCATCCATCCTTTTGGCTGATGCACTATCGTAAATTTTGGACTGCTAGTGGCCAAGCCCCCAGCCAGGATAACAGTGTCCCAGTTTACTTCGTGCATCCCTAGAGGCTGGTCACGATCTTTGATCACTTCCAAACTCTCAGGTAATTTTCTAACAAAATGTTACTTTTCCTTACTCATTCCTATTCTCATATAGCACATCAACAGATAAAAGCATGTGTCAACCTTAGGATTTTTCCTAACTTTCTGCATGCCTCTGTTATCACGCTAAAATGAACAAGGTTCCCAGAGCATTGAGCAGGTGAACAAGATAAGCTGGACCCTCCAGTAGTGTCCTACCTTACACCTCTGTGCAAGTTGGGACACTCATGTAGCGTCCTCACCAACAGTTCCCTGAGGACTGGACCCTCATGAAGAGTCCACTCCAACTCAGGCAGCATTCATCAGGAGTCTTAGGCACCACAGGCACTAGGACCCAGGGAAGCAGTCCATAGGAGTGTAGGAGACAAAGATGTTAATGACCTGGGTGCATTCAGCCACTCTAAAGCTGCCTTTACATGGTGCCTACCTGAAATGCTACAGTCAGCATTTTGCACCACTCCCCATGAAGTGCTCTTTGATGACTTTACACAGCAACCCCTGCATCAGCTTTCTTGGCCCTTCCTGTGTATTAGCTATGTTTCTGGCTAGCCAAGAGAGCTTGATTTGCTGAAATGTACATTTTCAGTCCAAGTTCAGCAAGTCATATCCTAAGTTACTAGAAAGAACGCTGAACTTGGGCAGCTAGGTTATGTTCAGCAATGGGGCTACAAAGTATGTAAAAACTGCTCCAAAAGTGGTGTCACCGTACTAGGCATGCATTGATACATATTCATAGCCTGAAGGGCTATGAATATGCATCAACGCATGTGCAGTATCGCGGCTCTACTAACGGAGCACTTTTTAAGTACTTTTTAGCCTGTTACTGAAAATGACCTAGTTGCCCGAGTTTAGCGTTCTTTCTAGTAACTTGGGATATAGTTTGCTGAACACAGGATGAAGGTCACATGCATGAGCCTCAGGATGGCTGTGGTCATGTGTACCCTGGGAAAACACTAGGAACTGATCCCAAGTGATTACACTGCCACTGGATGTGGTGCAGAACGATACTCTGAAATGGCAAACTCAGAAAAGCAGGGGACGTCATTTCAGTGAATGCTTATTTTGGATGTGGTACAGGGAGCCTCTACACGGCAACAGAGGTAACACACCAGTTGCTCTGCACTGATAAATGCAGTACAGAGCCTGTCATGTAAAAGGGGCTTAAGTGTGATTCCTACACTCCACACGGGCATTTTGAAGGCAGCAATATGAGGGAGATGGCCACATTTTTTCTGAAACATCCTGAGCTACTTACTGTGCACAGTATGGAGCCCCTGGGAGGGACCATCTTGTTGTTTGTTTGTAATCAAACAAGAGGATTCCTTAGTTTAGCAGATGACCTTTATTGTGTCTCTTTCAGTAACATTCAGCACAGAGTAATGGTCAGACCTCTGAGCCGCCAGGCTGAAGGGTTGATCTCGTCTTCAGTCCTGGCACGCTCATCTTCAGTCCCGGCATGGCCTGGTACCTGAGTTAACTCTTACTTGTCTCAAGTAGTTCCTTACTAACACAGGGTCTGTGGTCTTTGCCAGCACCTCTGTGTTGGTGGCTATTCCCAGCAGCATTCAAGTGCACAGTATCAGTTAAGTTAGAGCTGTATTACTGCAGATTGTTACAGTAAATTGAACCTCACCCCCTCACATCTACAGGATGCAAAAAAGAATCACATGAACTGTCTCTTAGCCTGGGGGATAAAATATTGCACCTACCATAGATCGCTACTGGGGCATGGCATCATGCGAACGGATTCCCCTGGAATCAGGCATATATCTAAAAAACTAAGATTCCCCAATTTTTCTGGGGGTGGCAGGGGTGTTCCTGGGGGGTGCACAATCCTTGCTCCCACACCTTTTTGGAATTAAATTGGCACCAATCGCCATCTTGGTGACACCTCCTTCTGGTACAGCTAGCTCCCCACCCCATCCCTGCAGACTGCAAAGGCATGCTCTCACACTCCTTGGAGTACCCAAGATCTTGTGGCTGCCATATTGGGGCCAAATTCTCGTGGAAGTAGTGCCTAGTCCGTTCCCGCACTCAAAATGCTCTGTGCAGGCATCAGGGGCATGCCTTTTTAGCAAAATCACTGCAGTACACCTCCCTGGTTGCTAAAAGCACATCCGTTTTCCACCTGACTCCTCCAGGGCAGTGGGCGAGGGCTGGGCACGTAGTCTCACCAGGCAATCTTGTGAGACCAGCCGCCATGTTACCCTGGTACTCCCACAGCAGGCAATCTCATGGGACAATGGCCATCTTGATACAGAGTCCAGGAACATTGAGATCTCACAGGGCCACAGTTAGGCACATGAGACTGATGGTCATCTTGCATGGGGCATCCTTCCATACACTTGAGTGGGTAAAATGGCCATGAGTTTAATGCTCCCCTGTAGGAAAAAGTTGGCAATCTTGGGAAA
Source organism: Neoceratodus forsteri (assembly GCA_016271365.2). Classification (NCBI taxonomy): domain Eukaryota; kingdom Metazoa; phylum Chordata; order Ceratodontiformes; family Ceratodontidae; genus Neoceratodus; species Neoceratodus forsteri. The sequence continues at coordinate 1,078,364,885 of CM028130.1, forward strand.
GCCCTCCAGATATCAAACAGTGTCAACTCAGCAACTACTCTGTCTATCTGCTCACTCTAGCGGCCACCGTATTGGTACAGCACCTATGTGGGAGAGTGGTGAATCAGGACTTAAGGACAGAACTCCTGCAGCGTCCCCACACAGGGTCTACCTGAAGGACAGGACCCTCCTGCAGCATCCAGTCCTCATCCAGGTAGTGGCCACAACTCACCACCAGCACTATATGACCTGGACAATTCATATGCTAATGTATTCCATATACTAGGACTGCCACCCATGTTGGGGGAAGGGCACAATGCTCAGTGGCTCCCCCCCCGAAGGTGCATTGGTTACCTAGAGGTTAGAGTAATGACAGTGAATGAGCTTGGTACATTCAGCAGACTGGGGTTTTGATTCCTACAATTTCCACACACACCCCAAACAGTAGTATTGCACTAATGAAATGTAAAAATAAAGTTGTAATGCGCTGTACTTTAAATCATTGTAGTAGTACTGCAGACTTACTTCGTTGAACTGCATGAAAACTGCAATAATTGTGATTACAATAATTTTTGTAAGATTGGAGTGCAATGATACCATTCTCCATTCAAACCACTAGGGTACCACAAAATCCTAAGGAGCACTCTATCATAGGTATGGTGCGCTGTGGGCAGAGTACATTTCAGGCCTACCTATACACCATGGCGTCAGTTCGGCAGCCAATGGCCTTTTCTCAGTCCTTAGCACTGTGCATCATCTCAGCATGTATTCCACACATGTCTGGAGCTCCCCACAGCCTTCAACAGTACCACTTCTTCCGGTAGTCTGTTCCACGAGCCTACCAGCCTTCAGCAAAGCACTATTTCCTCTGTTGTTCCCACAATCTATTCTTCTGAAACTCCTAGCCTCACATTGTGTTGGGGCTCATCCACATGCGGTTCACTCTCGTGAGTCTCAGTCATGTACCATCTAGCTCATCTCTCCTTCAAGGAACACATGGTGAGCTCCTGCAGCCTCTCCATATAGGGCCCTGCACATTCCCATACCATATCATGGGCCCATACCACAGGGGACAGGTGGGTCCAGGAACTTATGTTCCTCAAGTATACCAGGAAACTCACACAAAAGGAGGTCTGGGCACCCCAGCCTGCCTTGCTCAGTTGCTCCAAAACCAGGCATTGCATCAGTGCCACATCATGAGCTGTACTCAATGTTCTTTTTAGTCCCCAAGACAACAGGTGGACCCAGCCTAGTGCTGGACCTCAAGTTCCCCAACAAGTGTGCTACTTGTAAGAAAAAACACTTTGTCTTGACGGGAACAATGCTGACAGCTGGCATTGCTTCTGTTGCTGTCGGGGATGTCGACAACATTGTTGTTGATATCTTCATGTAGAACCTTCAGGTGGGCCTCAGCTTCAAGGTGTTCACATGGGCTCTGGTAGTGCCCACCATGTCCCTTTGCAAGAATGGAGGACACGCCCTCCCATACTTGGCTGAGTGGGTCATACGGGCCAGGCCCCAACTCAGGCACAGAGGGACACGGATGCAGTAATTCACCACCCATAATAACATGGTTGGAGCAGACAATATAGTGTAGTGGCTAAGGCTGTGGGCTGTGACCCTGGAGACTTGGACTATACCACAGACCCCCCCAGTAGGGTCAATCATTTTCATACACCAGGACAAACGCCAGCAGGTCCCCATACAGCATTCCACACCTAGGTACAACACCATCATGGCCTGGGCCTTGCTACACCAACAGAGGGAAAAGTCCACACCCTGTCCCAGTTTATTGGGGTGATATGGGCACATTACAACAGGCCAGTGTGGACATACAGGCAGGTGCCATGGGCTTGGCTACACTGGTGCCTGCCCACAGATGTGTTCTAGGCACATGGGACCAGTCATCACGAGACTTCAAGCACAGACTCAGTCTGGACTTGGATATTGTGAATGGCCTACGGTGGTGGGCAAAAAATAGGCACGATCTCACTCAAGACATGCCATTGTCAGTGACGTCTATGGCATTGATTATGACAAATACTAGTCTCCCAGGTGGGAGCCATGCGGGGTCGCCATGGCACTCAAGACAGATGGCTCCCTGGAAGCTCATCTGCCCATCAAAGGGTGGGGTGGGAGATGACAGCGGTACACTGCACCCTGGTATTCTTCACTTTTCCAATCGTTGGTCAGGCAGTCCTGATTAGAACAGTCATCCAAGTACCCTGAAGTAGGTATACAAGCAAAGGGGAGCTTGGAGTGGGGTAACACTCAGTGAGGCACTATAGCACTAATGTTGGAAGAACTGAACTACCTGGTGATCTCGACTACTTATCTAGCTGGCAAGCTGAACTCTCATGCAGACTGGCTTGGCCAATGGACACTCACCCATGCAGAGTGGCATCGACACCCCAGGTGTTTTTTTCAATCCCTCAACAAGAGATGGGGAACGTATCCCCAATTGGCAGGATCCCAGGCTGGCGCTCCCTCCTGGAGGCGAGCAACACACGGGCACTAGGAGGTAATAAACCACCTCCAACAGTAGCACCCTTGTGAGACCCCACCCTGGCTCAGCATTTCCTTTATAGGTGACTTCTAGTGACATCACATCCTGTTGCTCATTTAACTAAGTCCCCACTTTTCCATTTGCAGGTTATACCTGCCAGCCACTAGAGAGACCCAAAGACTTCCACCTCAGGTTCCTCTACCTGACTTCCTACTCCCCCTACTTCCTGGAACCCTTCTAACTACCTGTGCCACTTCTCTCCTCCACAACCCACAACTACCTCTGCCCACACCTCTCCCAGCACCCAGCCCCACAGCTAGCCTTACTCCCTGACCCCAGCCACACCACCAAACCTACACCCAGTGACCACTAGGAGTCGTTATTCTCACCCTGTTTTTGGCCCCAACCCAGTCTGCATCACACCCCTTAGAATATGGATCACTGCTCTCACCCAGGTCCCTTTTCTAGCTGCCCTGGCAGAAACTCGAACCTTGTACCCTGTCCACCAGAGTCCATGTCACTATCACTAATCCAAAGTGGTATCCACCTTTCTGGAAGACAACCTAAATACTTCTACCTTTCTGCCCTAATGCCACTACAAGAGCTATGTTAGTCCACCTCCTTCTAAAATGCCTACCCCTCATCTACTTTCTAGTACCCTCATCCCATCAGCCAGGCATCTCCCCATGCTCACTGGTACCTGCGCCAACAATTCTCCCTGACATAGTACGATCCCACCCTACACTGACCATGTGCACTGGCCCACAGCACCCATCCCCTGGGTACCTCCCCACCACCTACCCTGGCTCCCCTTGGCGGCTAATCATTCTCGCCCTCCCGACCTGGCAAACCCTGCCCATCCCATGTTCCCTGAAGATCCCCTCCCCATCCCCACATATCCATTGGAAGCTTACACATCACTGCTCCCTGGCCAGAGCCGTGGTCCTCCTTCTGCTCTTAATAGGCAATATACATCCTAACCCAGGCCCTGCCCAGACCTGCCCACCAGATGGGTTCCCTGGTCTGCGCACAGCCTACATGAATATATGCAGCATATTGAAAAAATATGATACCCTCCAATGTTGGGTCATACTGCACAAACCAGATGTCATTGCGCTGGCGGAAACCTGGCTCTCAAAATCCACCCCGACTCCTTTGTCTCCCTCCCAGGCTACACCCTATACTGGGAGGATCATGTAGGCAAACATGGGGGTGGCTGTGCAATCTATACCAGGGATGCACTCACTGGTCAAGCACTCCCTGCCCCAGCTCTTGCCAATGGGACACAGGCTCTTACCCTCAAACTTACTCCGGACCCCTCCAGGGGCCCCCTATATCTCACCACTGCCTACATTCCCCAAAAGAACAAAAATCCGGCACTGTTATCCTTAACAGATTATCTTGCCACCCTCCCTCACAAGGCAGAACAAGTCCTTGTGGGGGACCTGAACGTGAACTGGCTCAGCGCTGCCTCCTCCACCACCTGGGACTCCTTCGTGGCCATTGATCTGACACAACTCATTTCCCAACCCACAAGAGTAAACCCAAAGAGAGGTACCAGCACCCTCCTAGATGTAATCATCACCAACCACCCCAAAAAAATCCAGGATATCCAGGTCCTCCCTGACTCACTTAGTGACCATTCTCCTATCCTATTCCACTTGGTGACCCCCACGCCCCGACTCACAGCCCAGTCCACACTCTGCCGGTGCTTCAGACCGGGTGGGCTGGAAAACCTCAAGAAATTTCTTGCCTAGATAAACTGGTCCCCCATTCACCACACTCCTGACATAGATACTGCCCTTGCCTTCTTTTCCCAAACCTTTAACAAAGCCTGCCACCTCTTTGCACCCATCACAGGAGTCCAAACCAAAAAACATAATGCGCCCTGGGTTACTCCTGCCCTATTACAATTGCTCAGGCTTAGGGATAGCCTATGGCACCTTGCCACAGAAACAGGCCGGATGGCTGACAGACAGGCCTACAATGCTGTGCGGAATAAGTGCACTTGGGCCATCCGTAGAGCCAAGGCTGACCACTACAAGGCCACTCTCACCTCCCCCTGGAGGTGTGCCTGAACTTTCTGGGACAGTGTTAAACAATTAAATGGGAGCGCACGCTCCCCTCCCCCATCACAGATCACCATTGACAGCTCTACCTTTACCGACCCTGCATACATTGCAAACTACCTTAACACATCCTTTACGGACCTTAGCTCTGTCCTCCCCAGTAACTTCTTTGACCCACCACCCTCCCTACCTGCCCTAGTCCTCCAGTGCCCTAGCTTCCACCTACATAGAGTAACTGCCCAGGAAGCCAGACCTCACCTGGTCAAAGTGTTAAAGAGCAATAGTCCAAGCGGCGACTCCCTGGACTCCAGCATTCTCCGACTGGTACTGGATCAGGCCCTTGCCCCACTCACCACCTTCTCAACAAATCCCTCTGCCTAGGGTATTTCCCTTCTGCATGGAAAACCATCATTGTTACTCCCATACACAAAGGTGGTGACAGGTCCTCTGCTGGGAACTACCGACCTATCTCCATCCTCTCACCCCTCTCCAAAGCCCTAGAAAAACTGGTTGCCATGCAAATCACCGAATACCTGACCAAACACAACATCCTCTGTCCTGAACAGCTCGGTTTCTGAGCAGGATACAGTACCAGCACTGCACTAATTAAGTTTTCAAATTTCCTACACTCCTCTCTGGACTCTGGCTCCCTAGCCGGGGCAGTGTTTTTTGACCTCGCAAAGGCTTTCAACACCGTCTCCCACCCCCTCCTGCTGGATGCCCTCTGCCACAGTGGCTTCTCTACTGGGCCTCTCACCTGGTGCACCAGCTACCTATCTGCCCATTTCCAGTGTGTCAGAATTAATGGGACACTTTCCAAAACTTGTCCGATTCCCTCAGGGGTTCCTCAGAGCTCCATCCTGGGTCCCCTACTCTTCTCACTCTACCTAAACACCCTGCCCAGTGCATGCACTGGTAAAATTCTGCTGTATGCAGATGACGCCGTCATCTCTGCCACCCATTGTAACCCCATCTCCCTCCAGGACATCCTACAACTATCCTATAATGATGATGCTGAAACCTGGTTTAAAGAGCACAGACTTGTCATTAATCTCAAAAAAACAAGAACAATGCTCTTTGCCCACCCCCAAAACAAAGCCAGCAACTTCCCACTCCATATCCTCCCCAGCTCCAAACAACCACTAGAGCAAGTCCACTCTTACAAGTACCTTGGGGTTTCCTTTGACTTAGTCCTCACCTACCACACCCACATTGATGCTCTTGCTTCAGCTACTAATGTGCGGCTAGGTATCTTATACCGCTATAAAAACTGTCTCCCCCCTGCTGCCCTCCGTCTAGCAGTTACATCCTCTATACTGTTCCTTGTTGACTATGGCCTACCAGTGCTGCTGACATGACCACCCTCAATAAAATTCACCTCATCCTAAATAAGGCATGCAGGCTAATCACTGGGGCCCCCAGGCTCACTCATTCGTGCCAGCTCTATGACATGGCAATACTGCTGAATCTAGATGAACGTCAACGATACCAAACCTGCCTAATAATGAAAAAAAATCTTCTCAGGTTATCCCCGCCCAGGCTGATAGCCTCTATCCGCTAAGCCCAACCCTTGGTCTGTACACGAACCTTCTGCAAGGCAACTTGGTATCCAGTAGAACAGTGGACTGCTTCAAAAGGGGATGGGACAAGACAAGGGGGAGGGTTAATGAAGAGGAAGGGTGGAAGGGAGGAGCAGCTGCAGAATAAGGGGTGCTAGCTGCACATTCGAGCAGACTTGATAGACCTCTAGGCCTTTATCTGCTGGCAAATTTCGTATGTTTGTAACTCTACTGGTCCCAAGATCTAGGACCTCCCATGGAGAGAGGTCCTTCTGCTATAGAGCTCCATCCTGGTATAACTCGCTCCCTGCCACCATCTCTGATGCCCCCACAATCTCCAACTTCAAAACCGCACTTCGGAGCCAACTATTTAATACATGTAGCTGCACCTGTCTCTAAATGAGACATAGCTCACTGTACACTGACAATGTTCACTGGGGGGCATCCACACCTCACTTCTTTCAATCCTCGCCCATTGCCGATTGAACTGCTATTATCCTGCTGTTTTTGCTCTTACCTTCGTGCAAGAATGTGCCATTGTAACTAAACTGGCTTATCTGTTTAAATGTTTGTAATCACATGTGTTTGCTAACTATGTAACTCATATGCTGTAACTAAAAGTCTGTTATGTATTTGTCTTCAATGTGATGAGGTACCTTTGGAAATGAGCCTCTGGCTCAAAGGTTGTAAACTGATGTACAAATAAATAAATAAATCAAGTGGACCTGAGGGCTCTTTGTTCACCACAGCACTTAGCTAACTTGCTTCCATGTGTGCTTCCCTGAAAATCAGGCCAAAGCAGTTGATATCGTGGTGGTACCATGGCATTTCGACAAAGTCTACATTACCACCCACACCCATGATTGCAAGCATGCTTCTCAAGATCATGTACCCAAATTTCACAGTGTGCATGTTTGCCACTCAACTGGGCAAGGAGAGCCTGATATTCTCTGCTCAGAGCAATGCTCATTGACACCCCATTGCTATCCCCCTCAACGACCAGATCTCCACAGCCAAGGACCAAGCCTTCGCCACAGCCCTGAAGTCCTCAGCTGGATGGCATGGCTGCTAAAGCACAAAGACTGTTGAGAAGGGGTACGTCCATAGAAGTGTTGTCTGGCTTTCACACTCCAGAAGACAATCGTCAAATAAGACTCATCACAGACATTGGCAGATCTTCAGAAAGTGGTGTGTGTAGAAAGCCTGTCTCCTTCAGTGGCGGGCACTTACCAGATTCTAGCCTTTCAATGAGAGGGCAATCAAAGTCCTCACATGCTCCTCTTTGAGGATACTAGCTTTGATTATCTATTCAATGTGAGGCTCCCTTCATGGGGTGGTGCTGATAGGTTTGCACCCAGATGTACTCTGGCTGCTGGGGGAGGTCCAGATTTGCATCTCTCCGTACTAGCCTACCTGCCCTGTGTGGCATCTTAACATGGTCTTGGATGGCCTCCATAGGCTTCTTTTTGTATCTGGTTTCCCATCCTAGATGACCTTGAGTCGGTCTTGTAGCTGGCTATGTGCTCACCCTGATGGGTGCGCGGGTTAGAGGTGCTGTTGTGCCAAGTACCATCCCCAGTGACAGATGACTCTTAGAAAGGTTCCATCCTTTCCTTCAAGGTGGTATTACTGTTCCACATAGCACAGGGTCTTCCTGCCCCCATATCCATGAATGGGAATGGATCTGTCACAGCTCCTTATTTGTTTGAGTTGGTATCCCTCATAGGTGATCATCTGACCATGTCCGCAAGTTTCTATAACTCAGATAGGTTGTTTGTTCTCTTTTCAGGTAAGAAAGTGGGTTATACTGCCTTTAAAGAAACACTAGCTAGGTGGATGAAGGCAGCTATGGTGACCGTATACTCATGGGCAGGGCCTTGAATCTCCTTAGGGTGTTAAGGCGCATTCCACAAAGTCACTGTAAACTTCTTGAGTAGCTGAAGGGGTGCCTATGTATAGGACATCTGTGCAGCAGCTAAATGATCCTCTCTGCATGCTTTGTCCACCAGTATGGATTGGACGTAGCATTGGCAGATGGAGCTACGTTTCTGGTAGGGCGGTGCTTCTGGCTGCTTCTGGTCCCCTGTACCATAATGTTCATTTTTCCCCACCTAGCATTTTCCTGATACTGCTACAAAAGTCCCATTTGTGAGGAATGTCTGAGCACTAGAAAGGTTACAGAGGATAATGGTACTGTATTTACTCACCTGGTAAAGATGATTATCCCTGCAACCTTTCTAGTGCTCAGAGTCCCTCCTGTTAAGGACAAACCGGGAACCTGTGCAGCCAGAACCATTTGGGGATTCTCACCTGTATCTTTCAGTGGAGTTAATGCCTGCCATTCCAGTATGTTCCTGCATCTGTTCATATTATGGAACAGTTTGCTCTAACTAATCACCGTGGTAATCACGGTTACTGATGGAAGATTTTGTATGGCTAATACCTGTTGTCAGGCACATGTTTTATTTCTGCCACCTTCCGGCACATGACCTTTGCAATGCAGTCATGGTGTGTCTGCTGGTCTTTTGGTGTTTTAGCTTGCTTTTTCTTTGTTTTTTCATTGTTTCTGCTAGGGAAGTATCTCACTGGACACGGTTATCCTGGTTTGGGGCTTGGCCTCAGGCAGTCCAAAAGTTACGATCATGCATCAGTCAATAGGATAGATGGAGGATAACCCATTTGTGAGGAACGTCTGAGCACTAGACAGGTTTTAGGGACAATCACCTTTACCAGGTGAGTAAATACCATTGTACATCTTCTTCCCTTTCTAAAGGAAACTCATGCTAGTTTCACAAAGTCTCTTGCTTGACTAAGTCATGCTTATGCATATGGTTGAAGAACACGGAGGCTTCAATATTAGAAATCCTGCACAGTGTTTGGTGAAGCCGATAAAACCACTTCCTGCCAACTCTGGTACTGTAAGTGTACTGTATCTCCTACAGGGGCGGGTTATTTATTTTTTTTTTTGAGCTGAAAGAGTTGCCAACTTTTTAAAGTTAAACAGCCTCTGAAATAACAGTGGCTATTGGTGTGATATGCTTTGACAGAAACTGATCAACCAGCCCTTTTGGGACTCATTTTAAGGCATGCTCTGTAATTAATGTTGACATATTCAGGTTTATTTTCCTCCTGACTTCTTATTTCTGTGTCTATGCTATGTACTTTGTATTTTAATTAAGTTATTTATTTGTAAAGACTGATAACCGGGAAACGCACACTGAGTCAAGGCTCGTTTCCAGGTGTGACCCAGGGGAGGGAAGGAAAGAAAAACATCAAGCAAATACAATAGAATATTTATTTATTTTTATTTTTTGGTAACCAGGTGCCTGTTTTCAGGGGTGACCCGGAAGCACTGGGTGGTTAAGTGACTTGCTCAGAGTCACACAGTATGCAAGTGGAGGTTGTGGGAATCAAACCCAGGTCTTCTGGATGTACCAAGCTCATTCACAGCTCATTACTATAACCTCTAGGCTATACTGCTAAGATGATTACATACAAATAAGGTGCAAACAACAGTACTGCAACTTGGTAAAAGTGCAAAATTTACAAGATGTGGATATGTGGAGAAAGACTTTCCCTTCCCCAGGTCACACCTGGAAATGAGCTTTGGTTCAGTGTGCCTTTCCCAGTCACCAAGTTTTAAATAAATAAATAGAGAAACAAATACATTAATAAATATTTGCTTTGAGAAACTTCAAATGTGACAAAAATTGGATGACAGCATTGACAAGTTGGACAGTAGAGTTATGTTTATAAAATATGGCTGGCATGTTTTTTCAGGGTTTTCCAAAAGTTGTTCTTCACATAGAACCATGCAGAACAACTTCAGACATGAAGAACAACTTCAAACGTAAAGAATGAGCAGCTGTGGAGCTGTTGATAGCATGAAGATCCTGAAGCCAAACTGCAACAATTACAATACAAAGCTGTTATGCAGTCCAGACCCTCTATGAACAGTTATTCAGTCTACTGCTTCATCTTTCTTAACTGTTTTAAATACAAATAAAGTGGTTAATGGAATAATTTTTTTCACTCAGGTGCCAGACTGCAGTATGAGAAAATATTTCTTTATTTTTGTGGTTTGGCTTCTGGATCCTTCTGCTGTCTCATACTCCCTCACTTGTTCACTCACTCATTCATCATCTTGCTCACCTTCTTCACCAGCTCACTCTCAGTTTCAGTCCACAGTACATTAGAAAAGTTATGAGGTAAAAAGCATGCTATCCAAAATATTATAAGAAATAAAAGAACACAGACTGTGAAGAACTCATTGATTCACACACCTTGTGGATACTGTGAAATTAGTGAGGCACCCCTGCTTCGTTCTCGTGCCCCAAGATGTCACCATACCCGCCAAGTGTGAGAATCAGCTTGTTCTTCACAGTTTGGTGTTATTTATTCTCTTTGTCTATTATGCATGAATTAGACCTTATCAGTCTGCAGAATGTCACACATTTGTGTTGCACATTGCTTCAGACCAGTAGTTCTGCATGAATACCTGCCAAGATTTCTGTTCTCTGTTCAGTCTATTCAATGGTTAACAGTTTGTCTTTGGCTACAAAAACATGTAAATATTTAAAATCCTGAATTGTAAATTTACAACTGTAATTATGAAAGATTGCTTAGATAAAGCATCTAGTGAATGTGTCATGAAAAGGACTATGATGACTAGGGTGGCTTTTTGGTATTTGAAACTGTGTCTCTAGTATTTGTTTGTGCAGCCTCCCCGTTCAGGCAGCACAACTGTCCTGTATCCCTGCCCTGGATAGGGCTGGGCATGGAGAGAACTCCAATGTCTAGGGGTATATGGAGGAACTGCTCACTGGGAGCCTCTTGCACTCAACATACTGGGTTGCTTGCCTGTCTGCTGGAGCTGGCGGACGTGAGCACCTTAGATTGGGGACAAAACATGTTGGATCACAAGACTGAAAGTTGCTGATTTTATTGAAGGACTACAGTACAAAGTTTATTTGTACATTTAGTAATCATAGGCCCAAAGACCCTACTGCACTGGCTCATACACAGTTCATTATAGTAACTCAGTTTTCATGGGTATACATTATATCCTTGTCTTAAACTGCACTACTTGCTAGCTGCTAAACAGCCACTTGCTGTGGGACACTGTTTCCCTTCTTGCTTCAAACAGTTCTCCCTCACAGCATGGTCTCCGACACTCTTCTTTTTGTTCTATATGCAAAGACCTATAGGTGGCCTATCCATAATTTGAATGTAACACAGTGTCTGGGGAGTCCCTATCCCCCTTCTGTGCTACATCCTGGCTTCTTCACCTCTTTGTTTATTGGTGTGACCTGCATATGTGGCCAGTTACTTGTTACAGAACACAGCATGACAAACAAGTGCCCAACATTATCAGGGTGAATTCATGACTTCATGTTGGTGCCAGCCTTGTCTTGCTTGGCATCATTCACACTAGTTCCTTGGGGCCTACCCAGGTGCACCCTACAACCTCCCCCCTGACTGGGATGGTATTCCGATTTTTGGGCTGGGGGCACTTCTGCCATTCAGGGACTCCCTCTCCCCCTACACTTCATGTTGATGAGTCTTCTACCTGACTCCTGCTGCCTCGATGTAGTACCTGCTTCATCTGTTTCTCAGTGGTCTCAGGTTGCAGGTCTTTGGAGTTGCCTCTCCACCAGGATGCCCATGATGATTGTTCTGGGGAACCCGCTTCAGGTCCAAAAGTCATTGGGAAATGTCCCTAGAGGGGACACCCCCTGGAGTTCCTGCACCCTCCCAGACCTCTAGATTCCTAAACTATGGGCAAATTCCAAGGTCATCACCTGCAGGTCCCAATGGCATGGGACACATTCTGGGTGTCTGAGGTGACTCCTGGCAGCTGCCAGGGTCCGACTCAATGACATAACAAGCTCATTTTTATTGTTAATGATGGCACAGGACATAGGATTTGAGAGTTACTGATACAAAAGCAGAATTATCAACAAAATACACATGCATGTTATAAGCAGTAGTAGTCATGTGTGTCATAGTGGCCCCAACCAAGGTCCCATAATATTTTATAATAACTGGTTAGTGATGATTATCAACTGTGGGCAGAAGATGTCAAACTCTTTTATTCACAGCTGTGTATAATCACTCATGTATAACGATGTTTGATTAAGCACCTTGTGCAAAAATTCTAAAATCAGTCTAATGCTAGAGCTACTGGCTCCTTAAGCTGTCAACTTGATTGCACTAACCTCACTGAAACCGACGAGCAGGAATCTAACTTACATGCAGCTGGAGAAAGACACATTTCTTACAGAAATGAAAAATAACCAGCAGCCTACTAATGTCTGTCTATCCACCTAAAAAATGGCACATTCATGTGTCGGACCACCAGTGCAGCAGTAGTGTTACCACCTGCGACATGGATGACCCAGGTTCGGAAGCGTAAACAGGAGTCTGAGGGTTGGCTGGGGGTGGGGGTAGGTTGTTCAATGGACCACTCTCCACTTCCAGGGAGGGGGGTATCCACTGTGGTCCAGCTTTTGAGTGCTACCCAGCAGAGTCTGGGCACTAAGCCAGTACCGCATGGAGAAAGCTTGGGTCATCAGTGAATTGTCTGCGGCCCGTGTGTGGGAGCATGCGCTGCATTGATGTCATTGCATGTATGCGGTCTATGGGGTGGGATTTAGTGGAAAAATTGGGGACAGCCGGCTGCATAATGCTTGCTCCTCCACCCTGTATGCCCAGCCGTGGTGGTCCCCTTTCATGCTGTAAAGCTGGATCCTGAGTGTGGCAGTGTGGCTGTGGCCATGCCACCACCACCTGGGGGGGGCCTCTGAGGGCACTGATGGCTGAAAGGGGTCTTCCATGGTTCTGGCTAGTCACCAGGAGAAAGAGGGAGATGATGAAGCTCAAGATTGCCAGGCTCCCCAGATAAACAGAAAAAGCAAATAAAAAATGGCACATTCATCACCATTTCAGCAAACTAGTGACCTAGAAAAACAAAAATTTATAGAGCAGCAAGAAAACAGAAAGACTCTAACAAAACCCGAGACCAACGTTAGGCTGTTCAAAAAGTCAAAAGAACCAATTATTATAAAAATAAAACATGGAGAAATGTGTGTCAGCTCGGATTTTATGCATACGCTCGCTCTCAGGGTTTATGAGGCAACATTGCACACCTTGGGTGTGCATAAAATCCTTGTTGACGCACAATTCCCCATGCATTATTCTATATATGTGGTCTAACACAAATACAGATATTTAGGAATGATATTAACCTGTAAGATGGTGCCCAGGTAACATCTTTTATGGCTTTAGGTGAAGGGCACTTAAGTTTGGGGTATCAGGGGAACTTCAAATGTAGTCTGGTGCCTGCACCTATGGGGATCCTTTTGGCAGAGTGCTGCCAGAATGCTTCCCAACAGTAAAATATTTATAACTCCCACTCTTAGTAAAATGGACCCCAGTAACACAGTTCCTTCCTGACTTATCACTATAAGCATGCAAATGAACAACAACGCAGTAATGGTGAGTTACATAGGTAATGCAGTCAAAAAACACAGGAATGTATTTGAGGACAGACTGGAGTGGGGAAGCATCAGAGTTAAATGCAAACAATTCAGTAACCAATCCCCAGGTATTCCATTACCCTCGGGTGAGCAAGCACAGTCCCACCCCCACCACACCCCTCTCGACACACCACTTAACTCTGCAGTCCCTTTGGGATCTCCCAAAGTCTATTGTATGCACACAGTTTGGTACAGCTGCAGGCCTAGTGAGATGGATGGCAGTGTAGTATCATTAGAGTTGAGGCAGTTGTAATTATTTGTAGTTGCACCTGGCTTGAACAGTCTGTCTTATGGGCATTGATCTGTGGTCATGCAGGAAGCCCAGAATCCTTAATTAGCTACTTTACTAGTGAAGGGGCTCCCCCTGACCCAGTACTCATGACCACTAGTCACTACAGGAGAGGCTGACTCCTTTTGGACACCTCCACCTGGAAAGGCAGATGCAGGCTGTATAAAGTTGCAGCAGTCCTATCATGCTTCAGGTGGCAAGCAGTGTGGGCTGTGATGAATCTGATGAGTCTGGTTCTCTTCCCTCCATGGAAGGCCATGTGGCATGTGGGCTCACTGAGGCTTTGTCCCCTGCCAGGACCAGTCCTGACAGCAACTGTGTAGAGCAGCGGCTAACTACTCTCACAGCTCTGGAGCTACAGTAGGGCAACCTGGTTTACTACTGAAATACTGTAGTAAAAGTAAGGCACTCCCCACTCCTTGGCACCAAAGTCCTGCAAAGGCACTTAGCAAGTGTTGAATTCTATAGAAATCACTGTGCAGGGGTGGGGACTGGATGGCTCAGTGGATTTGTAGCATGTCAAGGAGCTTTTCACCTCAAGGTCACTGGTTCAAATCCAGCTCAGGTCAGTAGTGGCTGAAAGCCATTCTCACCTGAGGCTGTTCTGTGACCTGTGTCAAATGAGTTGTGTTGATCTTGTTCCAGTTCTCAGTGGGCACATTCCACATCAAAAAACCAGCACAATTGAAACTAACTGGCACCCATGTTAGCAGTCTGTGGTCGAGACTGGGCACAGTCTGAACTACCCTCTCACACGGTGGTCATTTCATGGTAGGGTTGAGGCAAAGCTTACACTATAATCACCTATGCTGTATCTGTTATGTGGATAAACAGAGGGCTTCAGTTTCCAGTGCTGTCAATCTGTTCATGAGCACTAAGTTCACACTGAAAGAAAAAAAAAATCTCTGTGCACTGATTTCAGCAGAGCATCAACCAAAGGTTGGCAACAGAACAGACGCAGCACCTCTATCTCTTCCACACTCTCCCAAATGACATGCACCAGAAAATTTCCTGAGCCCAGATCTGGGACTCATTGTAGAAGGGCTGAATAGTTCCTCTGGGCAGATTATGTTCCTCTCTCAGTTTTGATTCATGATCAGTTTTGGGGGCAAAGGATGCACTAAAATATGAGTCAGCTAGCTTGAGGTGTGCAAGTTCTGCAAAGATAAAAGTTGAGACTGGTTGTATTTCCCAGGCTGTCTATGTCCTCTGACCCCTTCTCATCACTTTTGGGGCAGAGGAAAAACAAACATGATTGCCCCTTACTTTCTTTTTATTTATCTTTAAGATTACATTTTTCCATCCCTCTGTGCAGCTTTTGAACTTTGGGTACCTTTCTTTCTAGTCCTTGCAGCACCATGAGGTTCATGGTGTGCCAAGCAATAGCTGCAGCTGTTTTGTGCTCCCATGCTTTACTGCTGCTGTCCACAGGGGATAAGACAGCAGTGATAGTAGCGGCTCGCCAGTCATGGAGAAATGGATTGGATTGTTGCGGCTGTTTTTGCATCTGCCCCAGTCCTGCTATGGAAGTCAGGGATGATACTGGGTTGGAGAAAAGAATGGCTCCTATGACTTCAGAAAAGAAGCAGAAACAGGTGCTCCTAGGAGGGAGCATACAGTAAGCCCCCTTTTTGAGAGAGAAGGTTGCAAAAGTATGTGTGTATCTGTCATAGATACTGATGGCAGAAAAAGGCCTGTCAGCCCCTCCAGTCTGCCCACCTGACCTAACTACTCTGCATTGACCCTAGTGGCCATTCTGTTCCTGAATTTTTGCCCCCCTTCCCCACACCCCTCATTCTGACTAAGCCCATATGCCTGTGTAAAGGCTTTTATTCCAGAATGTGAGCCCTGCTTCACACCACCACTGGGCTGCCTTAGATGATAACAGTAGCTGCTGGGTTCTCCACTTGACTAACTATGAGCGACTTCATATCCACAAAAGTCTTCACTCACAAAGGAAGTTGCTGGGGGCAACTGACAGTTTGGTACAATCCCTTGGGATATCATACATACATACATACTGCATTCACTGCCCCACTGTAGTTAGTGCCTCCCAGCAATACCTTTCCATTATAACACAATGACCACTTTAGCAAAGGCATGCACAGTGCATGTTCAGACAATGACAGTAACAGTATAGTAACACACCAATTTTATTAACATAGCTGTACCTGCAATGAAGTTAAATGGGTTACAGAGAAACATAGAATTTGACAGCAGAAGGAGATGGAATGTCTATCTAGTCTGCCTCTACTATACTACCTCACCACCACCACCACCAACCTACTTTGCTAGTAGGCTTTTTCCCTAGTCCCCCTTCCCTAAATCCCGTATAACCCTCCCCCAAGGAGTATTTATTTTATTTATTAGTTTTTGTTGACCGGGTAAGTGCACTAGACAAATTTTGCCTATTTCAGGCATGACCTGAGGGAGGGGGATACAGATGAATGCCAACTGACCTTGAACCAGATTAAGCTGTTGGTGGTATTTTTAGTGAATGGGGGAAATGTGGCTAGGGCACCGGGGAAATTGCCCTACTCTGTCTGTAGGGGGACCCTCTGGTCCATCTACCAAGATGGCCACCGAGGAGAAGGCTGGAGGATGGAAGGCTGCTACAGAGACAGGAGGGTTTGCCTCCCCTCCTGTGCTCTCAACCCAAGAGGTGGTAGAAAATGCAGTGGTCTTAATGAAATTACAGGACAAAATGGATTTGCAGACTGAAATGGATAATATGGAGGTTGTGGATACTACAGCTGATTTACCTGTTAATAAAGTGACTTCTAAGCATCCTGCTAATCAAGGTACTGTTGATACTCCTGAACACCATACTGTCTTGCATACTCCAGTGAAACTAACTTCTGTGCCTTTAACAGACGTCTCAGATAAAATGGAAAGTCAGTTAGCAGCAGACCAACAGAATAAACAATCCTGTTCTGTATCTTTGAAACTTGATACTGAAGCTGTCATGATTGCTAATTGTCCTGTCAGACTTACTGCAGAAGCTTCCTCATAATTAGATGCACAGCCTCATACCAGCACATTAAGTTTGGCTTCTGAAGAAGAGATGCATGATTTGGCTGGTAGTTTAAACAACCCTCCGGTTGTGTGCCTACAGCCAAGTGCACCTCCTGATTCATTGGACTCACTGACTCAGCCTGCTCCTACGGGACAATCACGAAAGTACCTCAGCCCACAGCAGCCTGTTGCTACACCTTCCTGCACAAATGAGACAAAAAAAAAAAAGGAAACCAAAAAGACCAATCAGTCACATACTACCAGATTGTCTCTGGCTCTGACTATGGACACATACATTGCTACCTCATCTCATGACTCTCCTAGCACTTTGCGACTTGAGACACCTCCTCTGCTAGTGACAACATCTATAGTTTCTGCATCTGCTGATGTTCCTTTACCTTTGGGCCCCACTGAAACTGCTCTACCAAACCCTGGACAATGAGCACGGCTGGATCCATTCTTTCAACTTGCTGATTTATTTCAAAATGATGGGGAGCTGGCTCCAAGAAAAAGGCTGTGAGACTTATTTATAAAGGAAGCCTTGAACCCCCCCCCCGACAGACTATATATTGCTAAAGAACTGTTAAAAAAATCATTGCATTTTTGCTTCACAGATATCTTTGCTCTGATTCATATTGGTAATGCTAATTTTGATATTACAGTAGCTTTAAAAGTGTAGCACATCTAGATAGATTCTGGGCACAATATCAAACCCTTAAAAATAACCCTGTTTGGAGTCCCTTTTTGGCAGTACCCCTCACCAAACCTTCAGTGAAATTTATCACAGTTATGTTTAAAAATGAGGAAGTGAATGTTGAGAACATTTTATTTTGGCTAAAACAACACTGTGAAGGACTTGACAGGCCTAACCCTATCATGGATAGCTAACAAATCTGGAATGAGGGATGGAAGATTAAGGTGAAGCTCTTGTCCTCTAACAATGGCCCAGTCCATCTCCCTAATTTTTTTTTTCTTGGGCAGAGATGGGGGGGGGGGGTTCCTATTCTATGCTGGACAGCCCAGATCCTATTATAAATGCGGTTCTAGATCACACCTCAGTGCTGCCTGTGACACGTCTAGATGCAGTGATTGTTTTGAGTATGGCCTTGTTTCTTCTAACTGCCTTAATCTTTTTAAATGTAATCTTTGTGAACAAACTGGTTATGCTTATGGCAAATGTCCCTGGGCCTCCCACAACAGGGAGGACTGCCCTTCACATGAAGGCCTAATCAATTGTGCCTAGTTAGAACAAATAAGGCAAACCACTAGACAGCATCAGACTGAGATCAATGAGTCCTTACCTGACAATGACCCCATATTGAATACTCCCCCTGCAGTACTCTTTGCTAATAGTGACTCTTCAGATAATAATATAATTCCTCCACCAGCTGCCTTTTCTCATGAGGTAGAGGTAGAACTTGATAGAACGGATGACACCCAGAGACTCGGTGGATTCCTTGACTATAGTGATGCCCCCTCCACCTCCACCGAACACAGAAAGCACCTTCACTAAAGTAGTACAGACAAAAAGGTCATGGAGAGGGAAAGCATTGACCTCTAAAAACCTGGCTCTTACTACTAAAGAGAAACAGGGAAAATTTAGTTCCTGGGCCTCAGAAAAAAGATATGCGACTCTGAACCCAGATTCTCAACTCAGGGTC
The DNA here is from genome assembly GCA_016271365.2 of Neoceratodus forsteri. Classification (NCBI taxonomy): domain Eukaryota; kingdom Metazoa; phylum Chordata; order Ceratodontiformes; family Ceratodontidae; genus Neoceratodus; species Neoceratodus forsteri. The sequence continues at coordinate 1,078,383,501 of CM028130.1, forward strand.
TCTGATGAAGAGTCTGACACCTCCTCTATTGCCTCCACAATTACTGTCACAGATGAAGATACAGGAGACGACACTATTGCAAAGTGCACTAGACAAAGAAAGCAGTTTAGTACCCCTTAGGCAACCATACCCTCTTCTATCCTACACACATGCATTCTTTAACCATAACCACCATTAATGTAAACTGGGTGAAAGGAAAAGGATAGGTACCATGCAATCCTTGTCAAACCTTGGTGGAGACATACTATGTCTACAAGACACAAGACTTAAAACAGCTGCTAAACTGTGCAAGGTCTCTCATGCATGGACACAAGGTCCTTCCTTTTGGTCCATGAGTGAGACCACCTGCGACGGTATTGGTATTCTGTTTTCTAATCCAAAACTACAGGTTTCCAGGCTATTAGATAGTCACGCAGGTAGGGCATTAATGTTGGACATCAGCTACCAAAATGAAAGGATTCACCTCATTTCAATATATGCCCCCTAAACTAAGGTACAAAGAATTGCACTTTTTAAATAAGTACAGCCTTTTCTTCATACATTGCATATGTTAATATGGGCTGGTGATTTTAATTGTGGTTTAAAACAAGCTGACAGAGAATTACAGACTAGTAAGTTATTTTGTGATTCCCATGCCTTGAATAACATAGTCACTACTGCAAATTTGCTAGACTCCTACAGATGTAAATTTTCAACATGAGGCAACACGTATTTCAGAGGGCCCCTATCCACATGCACTGATTTTATTTTTGTTTCATCCACTTTGTCTGTTCAGAGTATATGGACTCAAGCATAGGAATTTTTGGACCACAGGTCTGTTACCATACAGGTGACCTGAGGTAATTCCCCAAAGTGTAAAAAAAAATGCTTGGCACCTTAATGAGGCCATTTTAGAGGACCCTCATGTACAAAAAGCATGGAAAAGAGAATGAACAGCTAGACTGTCTGTGTTAGGATGCTATGACGAACTCAGTGAGCAGTGGAAGGATACTAAAAAATCTTGGTGGCAGTTTTTTCAGAACAGAGCCAGGAGTAAGATGAACAGGGAGTATGTTCAGTATTTGCAACCAAGAGGGCAGCTGCAGCACCTCATTTCTCTAACTGAATTGACTAGAGAAGACTATAGTAAACAAATTGCACGAATTGAAAAATAAATGTCTGTATTGCAATATGATAGAGCTAAAACTTTGCAGCAAGAAGTTAGATTTGGTACTTATATGAAGAAGGGGTCTTTGGAGACCTTCAAAGAATGTAAATCCAGAATAGACCACCGGTTTGTTACCGAACTTCTCACAAATACAGGTCAAGTAATATCTTCCCCTACTGGTATTCTTAGAGAAGTAGAACAGTATGCTACCTCAATTTTTGGGAGTTTGCCTAATGTAGCTCAGCCCCAGGAAGTATTGCAGGCTCTATTTCAACACCAAGTCTCTAATCAGGAGTCCACAGAAATTATACAGGATATAACATTAGAAGAACTAAAAATGGCCATTTCTGCTCTTAAAAATGGCACAGCCCCTGGGTCCAATGGTATTAGTACAGGGTTTTATAAAACCTTTGTAGAACAGTTAGCCCCTGCTTTAGTAATTTTATATAGCCATATTCTACAGCCAAATAATATACCCGAGACTATGAATATAGCTATCTTAATACTTCTATATAAAAAAGGTGAACGTAATGATATTAAAAACTGGAGACCACTGAGCCTACTAAATAAGTTTTTAATATATTGAGCAAAATTTTACTTTCTAGGTTAGCTAAAGTGGCACAGAATTTAATCAGTCCCCTGCAAACTTGTGCATTAGCAACCAGATACCAACAAGATAATGTTATTGTGTTATGAGAACTTTTTCAAATGAGTAATACGGATGGGTTACAGGGGTATGTGTTAAGTATGGACCAGGAGAAAGCCTTCGACAGGCTAGCCCATAGCTTTCTCTTTTCCACACTAGAAGCATTTGAGATTCCAGTGAGGTCTGTGTCCTGGCTTAGACAATTATTTGCTGACTCAGTTCTTATTCCCAATATTAATGGGTGGTTGGGTAATAGCATACCAGTTTGATGTGGAGTTAGACAAGGCTGTCCTCTCAGTCCACTTTTATATGTCTTTGGTCTTGACATTTTTATTTGCATGGCAATGCATGAGAAAGATATAATAGGTATTCAAGTACAGCCAAGTGAGTCTCCCCTTAAAATCTTAGCATATGCAGATGATGTCACACTTACAGTTACAGCTGGCACCAAAGAGAATGTTTTAGTTGAGGCATTGTTGCAATAATCTTACCTACTGTATCTGGTTCTCGCATTAATTATGTTAAAGGCAGAGGCATCCCATTAGGCAACACTCCTTTACCTTCACAAAAATCCTTTCCTGGATTTCAGGTTTCCTATGATCCTATACAAATTCTAGGTATAGAATTCAGTTTAGGAGATATGGCACGTGTAAACTGGGAAACAAGTTTGTCTAAAGTAAACGGAATTGTCTCTTCTTGGAAAGGACAACAAATTTCCAAGAAGAAACGGGTAATTCTGATAAAAACATTACTTCTCCCTATCTTTCTGTATCTCAGTTACGTATTTTCCCCACCACAAGACCTCATCACCACTCTATTTAGTATTTTTTTTTTTCAAGCATTTTGGGGAAGTAGACTTAACCTGGTGAAGAGAGAATTGACTTATAGGACCATCAAAGAAGGTGGGGGTAGATATGATACACTCAGTGGCTTTTTTACTACTATATATTTTTTTTTTTTTAGTCTTTGATAACCGGGTAAGGCCAACTAGGCACAAGTGCCTGTTTTCAGTGGTGACCTGGGAGCACAGGATGGTTAAGTGACTTGCTCAGAGTCACACAGTATGCAAGTGGAGGTTGTGAGAATCAAACTCAGGTCTGGTCTACTGGTTGTACTGAGCTGATTCACACCTTGTTCCTCTAACCTCTAGGCTATACTGCAGCTTATAATATTGGACAGGCCTTAAAACCAGGGGATAAATTATGGAAACCACTGGTTTTGGCTTGATTGGCTCCTTGTATACCCATATGGACACAAACTAAACCACGGCAGTTCAGTTTAATACCTGGGATGCCAAGATACGGGCTTGACACTATCACAGATCTACTTAAATGGAACTTTACGGTCAACCAGTTACTAACAATGGATAGGAAACATGTCTGTAACACTATGGTATTGGCAGAAAGAGTAGTAGAAGTCTCATTTCTTCAATGTCCTGACTGCCATACTAAGGATGTGATTCACCAATTGAGCAACTGCAGGCTCCCAGCATATGTCTGGGACTTAGTATGGCTGGGAAATTATGGCAGGTTAAGTGTAAAGAATATATAGGATAGTGCATGGGGAACAGTTGACAACAGGGCTATTCTTTCATCGAGTTGGCACAATGATGATGGATAACCTCGAGAGCGCAGCTCAAGAGGTAATTCCTCGTCATAGTGCCAATGAGGTGAAAGATTAGCCCTGTTGTCAACTGTTCTCCATGCACTTTTCTTTATAGTGTATGGTGGAACATCATTTTTTGGGGAAAAAAAATCACTACAGCATGTTTCTGCTTAAAAACATTTTTACTGGGTTACTAGAAGGAAAAAAGGACTTTACATTTTGAATGTTTTCACGCTTGACATTTTAACTGTTTAAGAACTTTACATTTTTAACGCTTTAGCGCTAAACATTAGTACTGCCGACGACATTGCTGCTTTCGCTATGTATTCTGTCTATGGAGTGAGCCCTGTCAAATGCTGCTCGAGGACACAGTGTGTGATGTTCGCAGTGCAGTAGAACAAAAAATCGTTCTGCTGCACAGCGAACGTCACTAGTGTAGGAGAACAACATTTCGACAGCGATGGATTTCGGTGGAGAACGACGTTCCACCATACACTATAATAACAAACACAAACAGGTCTCTGATAGATACTGTCACAGGGATACATGTGCCCACATTTTAGAGAGACAAGCGCACCTGTTTTTGACTTGTGATTTTATAAAGCACTTTTGGATTCAAATTGCTGCTATATGGGCAGAGCCCTTATTCAAATCCTTAACTTATCCTGGGTTAATGTATGCCATTCTCCCATCAGGATGGAAGAAGTACCATCAGGATACTGTATATGTTGTTTTTGCTGTACTCCGCTATCACATTTGGCAAGCTAGATGTGTTCTTGCTACCCAACGGAAAGTGGTTAATCTAAAAGAATAATTGCAAAATGTAAGTCTTGCTTTAAACAAAGTTCTACAGAATGACCTGAAAAATTTACCACTGGAAAAAGTTTCATTACTCTGGATAAACTGCAGACATTGGACAGCAGAATAAATCTATGTTTTATTAAATCTCTGTATAGTTAAGTCTGGGTTTTTGGGGAGTGTTTCTCTCTCTTTTATATATTGCTTATTACACATGCATTTTTTTCTCCTCATGTATATTGTATTGCTTGTATACTGTATTTGTCTGGTCTTTTTTTCTGTACTGTAGTCCAACCTTTTCAATAAAAATTCCCCTACTCATTGGTAGGGAGCACTGTCACTGGTGCTGCAATGGCCAGTCTCTTGGATCAGGCAATGAGGAAAGATGTCAGTAGGGCCGAGGAGTGGATCTCCTCCCTGTCTGTTTGCCACTAGAGACTGCAGTGGAGGTACAGATTGTAGCAGAAGGTAAGGAAATATTTGTCGTAGCAATGGAGGAATTAGAGGAGATGGAACCAGATAAAGCGTATCAGATAGCTAATATGGATACAAGGCAAAGATGAGAAAAAATGGCAGGTATCCAGCAGGAGCAATCTGAGGACAAAATACGGGAGCTACTTCAAATGGAGGAGCGGCTGTTCCTAGAATGTAGGAACCTTTTGGAGCAAACACTGAGGGAGAAGGAGAATCGATGAGAGACGGACGCATTTGTCCATGAAGAAAACATGACCGATGAGACAGAAATGCCGAAGGCTGCAGGGACAACAGAAACACAGGTGAAAGAGATGGAGGACCAGGCTGATAAGGGAAGCTCTCCTAGGATACAGGTAATGAAAATAAAACTTGTAGAGGATTTGGACGGGAGCGAGGAACTTGGGCAGCATATTTGTGAGTAGGAAATAAGTGAAGGAGGTGAAATGGAGGGAGAAGTAGGGAAAGAAAATGTACCAGGAACATCAGGTCTTTCTCTACTACAACAGAAAAAAATCATTTTTACAACAGGTGTATCCACCGGCGGGGCATAGGGGAAAAAGCAGGTGCCAAAAGAAGCAATAATCAAAGAAAAAAAAAAAGGGGAGATCTCTACAAAAAGAAGGAACGCTGCAAAAAGAGGGAAAGGAAGTTGCCAGCATTGCAGGCCCCTCTTCTAGCCTCGATTTAACTACCCCATGGTGGGTTACAGAAGCCATATAGAAGGCAGGATGGGTGAAGAATTTGTATGGGACAGGATGGGAAGCAAACTTACCAGTAACTTTTGGGGGGGAAATGGACATCTACAGAGGAAACTGAGATAGACACTGAAAAGAAGGAGGTACCTTCAGATACCATGACCCCAGGGCAACAAGTAAATGGAACCAACACACAAGGATCAAATCATGTTGACATTACCACTATAAAACAGCTGGAAGGTGAGATACAGTCAGAAGAGGGACAACATTTAAATGGGAAAGAACTACCAGTCCCCCCCAAGAATTGAAATTGGCCCTGATAACTTACAAGAAAATAATGAAACCAATGGAAACCTTGAAAATAACCATAATGATACAAGATAGAGACATCAAGCACAACAAACTGTTTGGAATTCAAATGTAAGGGAACGTTTGTTTCCTGAAAATATAAGAAATGCATCAGAGCCAGCAGCTGGAAGAAACACAGTCCAATTAAGATATAGAGGGGTTATGAATGATATCCCAGACAGACTGTTTGTGGGGAGAGCATTACTTAAGACTAGCATAAAATATTACGCATATTAAATTTATGCTTTGATCCATATGTCAGGGGACACAATGCATGATGATAGTTTTAAGCACCCAGCAGGATTAGAAAGACTCTGGAAACAGTATCAGGTCTTAAAAAACACACCTTTATGGAAGCTGTTCCTGGCAATACCCCTTACCAAACCTAGTTTCAAAAAAATTGCAATTCTCTTTTGCAATGAAGGGGTTAATGTTGCAGTCATTACATATTGGCTGAAACAACAGTGTGCAGTAAATGGATACCCTGAAGCTATCTTAGACGAGGAACACCTCTGGACCGGGGGGGGGGGGTGGAAATATAAAGTGACCTTAAAGCAGGAAAATGGAATTACTAAACATCTGTCCAACTGCTTTTTCTTGGGAAGAGATAGAGGAGTGATTTTTTTATCCAGGACAACCATGGGCATGCTACAGATGTGGGGATGTGGGTCACCTGAGTAATGTATGTGTCAATGTATATTGCATGTTTGTACTGTAAATGTAATATATTGTCATGTATATTGTCAGTGTCAGTGGCTCAGTAGGTAGCACACTCGCCTCTGAGGCCGGGAGATCAGAGGGCTGTGGGTTCAGTTCCCACATCTGGCACTTGGGTTAATATCCCAATACTGACACTGTAGTGCAGCATGAGAGGGGTGCTGCACTTCTGAGGTGCCGTCTTTCAGATGAGACGTTAAACCGAGGTCCCATCTGCCTGGATTGGTGGTAGTTCAGGTGGATGTTAAAGATCCCATGGCACTTGTTGAAAAGAGTAGGGGAATTTCCCGTGTCCTGACCAAATTTCCCTCATTCACTAAAAATACCACCAACAGCTTAATCTGGTTCAAGGTCAGTTGGCATTCATCTGTATCTCCCTCCCCCAGGTTGTGCCTGAAAATAGGCAGGATTTGTCTAGTGCACTTACCCGGTCAACAAAAACTAAAAAAATAAATGTGAGAAACAGAGATGTGGGCTATGTGGGGAAATAGGCCACATCGGTGCACACTGCAGACAACCTCTAAAGTGCAATCTGTGTGAAGAAAGTGGATATACATTTAGGAATTGTGTATGGACTTTGCATAATAGCATTGATCAGACACTATGTGCAAAACATGATGTTTACATCATGACAACACAAAAGGAAAAACTGAGGTTTCAAGATTTATTGGCATAGATGTCGAACTTAGCCCCAAAGCCACAAAGAGAAACACGTATACGAGGGGTAACCACAGTATTGCACAGGGTCAGGCAGAAGCAACGTCACTGCACCCTACTGAAATAGAAGAAAAGGCACAAGAACATTCTTAAGTTAACCCTGGGGGCCCTACAACAGAAACAATACAGGATAAACAACAAGAAAGAGAGCCTAACAGGATGGAAGTAACAAAGCTTACAGAACCCACAGAAAATACTCAGGAAGGCAGAGTAACAGAGGTAGAAATGCCACCCCCTGTGATCATAACAAACCCCTCATATAAAAGGGTCACAAGGTCCAAAACAGGACAAAAAAACACTATTGGGCAGGTCAACGGTAAAGAAAAGGAGTCTGTGGTCACACATAATACATATGACGTTCTGATGGACATTGAGGAAGAGGAAGTGGGAGAGGACTCAGCTGTATCCTCACTAACATCCTCACAACCAGACAACATCAGAGATGTAGGAACAGAAGACAAGTCAAAGCAGAAAAAGAGGAAAAAAGAAAATGATTGTTTAAGAGATACAACATTTTGCCTTAAATAAATTAAAATGCATGCTAACATCTCTTTAATAGCATTGAATGTTAATAGTGTAAAATCACAGGAGAAAAGACAGGTTACGTTTGCTAGCTTGATAGCAGAAGGTGGACAGATTTACTTTGTGCAGGATACACATTTGCATGGTACCCCAGAAATTAATCAAGCACAAAAGGAATGGAGATGGGGACCCTTGCTGTGGTTAATAGGTGAAGAAACCTGTTCAGGTGTTGGCATCATGTTTTCAAAGATACAGGCTAAAATCTTTAAGGTGTTAGATGTTCATCCAGGCAGAACACTTATGGTAGATGTTTGCATAAACTGTGTTACATATAGACTAATAAACACATATGCACCCCAGTCTAAGGCAGAAAGGGAAGAGTTATTTAGAGTTATAGAACCTTATCTAAAATCTTCCAAATTAATATTGTGGGGGGTGGTGATTTTAACTTGGGCTTAGTACTAGAGATTGGGAATGGAAGACAGAAAAATTATACTGTGATACGAACATGTTAAAAGATATCCTTACCGTAAGAACATAAGAAAAGCATAGGCAGATGGGGACCATGCGATCCATCTAGTCTGCCCTAGAAACTACCCCCTCTCTATGCAGCCTTTGTCCTAACTTGTCCTTGATGTCTGTCCCATGCGAGTTTGAACTCCCTGATTGTCTTTGATGCTACCACCTCCTGGGGCATGCTGTTCCAAGGATCTGTCACTCTATCTGTGAAGAGATACTTCCTGAAGTTGCTTTTGAACTTTCCTCCTACCAGTCTCATATCATGCCTTCTCATGCATCCTGCCATGTTCTGTTGAAATAGATTGCCTGTCTCAGCTGCGTTAAATCCCCTCACATACTTAAATGTTTCAATCATGTCCCCTCTGTTTCTTCTGTGCTCAAGGGAGTACCTCCTGAGTCTTGCTTCATATGACCTGTGATGGAGTCCATGCACCATCTTAGTAGCCCTTCTCTGTCCCATTTCCAAACAGTCAATGTCCTTCTTGAGGTGAGTACTCCAAGTGTGGCCTCACCAAGGACATGTAGAGGAGCATGATAACCTCCCTCTTTCTACTAGAAATACCTCTGCTTATACATCTGAGGATGCCACCCGCTTTCTGTGCTGCTTTTTCACATTGTTTTCCTACCTTTAATTTGTCAGTGATGATTATGCTGAGATCTTGCTCCATTTATGTCTCCTCAAGTTGATGTACTCCCAGTGTGTACTTTTTTCCAGGGTTCCTCTTTCCCAAGTTTCCCAAGGTTGGCTGCAGCAAAAATTAAAGAAACGTGCTGCTGCTTCTAAATCCTAGCTCACTGCTCTAACCCTAGCCCACTGCTTCCTCTTGCTTACCTAGAAATGAGCTGCCTTGATACTCTGAAACAAGCACTTTTTACCTTTTTTATGTACTTGTATTTTTCTATGTTGTTGTAAATTTTATGCAACATGTTAATGCTTGCCAATAATTCTGTACTTGAATTTGTGCTATTTTTTCCGATTATGCAATCTGCAACTACCTGTCTGTGTCAAAGGACCTCCTTGTGATTGAGCTCGCTCAACGGAGTTTTCCTACAATAAACTTGAACTTGAAGTGCATTACCTTACACTTTTTGGTGTTAAATTGTAACTGCCAGTCCCTGGACCAATTCTCTAGCCTTCTGAGGTCAGCTTCCATGTTGTCTGCTCTTTCCCTTGTGTCCACTCTGTTGCAGAGTTTTGTATCATCTGCAAACAGGCAAACCCTCCCTGTTAGTCCATTACTATGTCTGCTATAAATATATTAAATAGGATTGGTCCCAGTACCAATTCCTGCAGAATGCCACTGGTCACCCTACCCTTCCTTGACAATGATCCATTGACTAGCACTCTCTGGGTCCTATCATTCAGCCAGTTACTGATCCACCTGACCATCTTCTGGCCAACTCCCGTATGTTCCAACTTGTTGGTTAGCCTTCTGTGAGGGATGGTGTCAAAGGCCTTGCTGAAATCTAGGTATACAATGTCCACCGCTCCTCCCTGATTCAATGTTCTGGCGACCCAGTCAAAGAAGTCGATCAAGTTGGATTGACAAGAGTATTCTACTGTGAAGCCATGTTGCTTCAGGTCCATTTTTCCAGCATCTGTTAGGTACACCACTATCCTCTCTTTTGGTAGTGATGCCATCATTTTCCCCATAACTGAGGTCAAACGGATGGGGTGGTAATTTCCTGCTTCTCCCTTGTTTCCACTCTTGTGTAAGGGCACAACGGTTGCCTGTTTTCAGTCCTGAGGTGTTTTCTCGCTGTCTAGTGACTTTTTGAAGAGCTCAGCCAGTAGTGTGGCCAGTTCTTCTTGAAGCTCCTTCAGAATCAGGAATTCATTACAGGACATTTATGATATATTAGACAAAACTCCGGTACGTACTTTTCAGATAGAATAACAGGTAAAACTGCTCAGGTTCTGCCTCTTGAAACCTCAGATCATTTGGCTGTCAAAATAGAAATAGGGTCACAACATAAAATAACAATAGAAGAGGCTGTTGGAAAATGAACACTTCTACAGTACATGATGAAGCATATACTGCAGAACTACAGGCATTATTTAAAGCATGACTAGATACTGGCTTTCTTTACGACAGCCCAATAGAATGGTGGGAATATACAAAAATAGATGTGAAAGACCTAATGATACATTTATCAAGCACTGCAGCAAAAGCAAAATATGTACAATATTTGGGACTAAGAGCACAGTATTTAAGAATCATGACCCAAATAAGACAAACAGGGAAAGATATGTCAACTAAACTGAATGACATAAAAGAGAAAATGTGTGCATAGTTGAAAGAAAGAGAGCATACTGTTGCAGTAAATCAAAAATTTGTGACTAAAGGAAGGAAAGACCAGATAAATCCTTATAATGAAGAATTACAGGGTGTTAGGAAAACAATTATTACAAATTTTTAAAATGAGCAGGGAGAAATAGTATAGGACAATGTAACAGTTTAGCAGGTACTACAAAAACATATATGCAACACTTTTCAAAAAAATGATATAACTGGAATAGATAAAAGTTTTTTTGAGAATTCAGAAACTCCTAGATTAACAAAAAGATTAAACATTTTTTTAATCCAACCCATTACAAGTGAGGAAATTAAGATAGCTATAACAAAGTTATCAGCTAATACTACTCCTGGAACGGACAGGATACCCAATGATTTTTATAAAACATTTGTAGATCAGTTGGCTCCTATGCTAGAAATAGTATATGAAGCCATACAACTAGAAAATAGACTCAGTGCCAGTATGAAAGAAGGCATAATGATTTTCTTATCTAAAAAGGGAGATACACAAGACATAAAGAAATGGAGGCCCCAAAGTCTGTTGACAACGGACTATAAGATTTTGATGAAAATATTGACTGCTTGATTGGCCAAAACTGCTCAAAAAGTTATACTGGAAGCACAAACATGTGCCGTACCTGGAAGAAATATTCATCAAAACCTGTTATTCATAAGAGAAAGAGTAGAACACGGGCTGACAATGGATATGGAAGGATACATGTTGTCTATAGAGCAGGAGAAGGCATTTGATGCCATAAAACAGGTATGGAGAGTGTTGGAGGAATATGATATACCAAAACAGATGGTCAGGCTAATAAAACTGTTATATAAAGAAGCACAGACAATGCCCCTAATAGATGGCTATTTAAGAATTCCAGCATGCATGAAAAATGGGGTAAGACAGGGATGCCCATTAAACCCCCTTTTATATATGTTTGGAATAGACCCGGTATTACGATTAATAGAGAATTCAACAGAGGTGAAGCCAATAGTGAACAGAAAAGGAGAACTGTGTAATAAAATTACAGCTTATGCAGATGACTGTACTCTGACAGTAGCCAGCCTGGAAGATGGACGTAAAGCTTTACAAATCATAGAAAATGTCACAGCAGAAACAGGGATAAAAATAAATCACACGAAAAGTAAAGTGCTACCTATAGGAACAGTATCTGAGGACCAAGATTTTCCAATCCCCATGGTGAAAGGACAATTACGGATTTTGGGACTTTACTTTGGGACAAAAGAAGTGGAAAAACAAAATTGGGAACTAGCGCACCAAGAAGCTCATCATACGGTTCAAACATGGAAATCCTGGAAGATGACAAGTAAAAAACATTACATCTAATTAGGGCATATATAGCACTAATATTCTTTTATGTTTCACATGTATACCCACTACCATGTGGAATGCACACACAAGTATTGGGATTATTTTTTCTTATTCCTATGGGGGAGTAGATTAAACCCAGTTAAAAGAGCACACACATATAGGACATGGAAGACAGGGGGGGTTAAATATGCTACAGCCCCTGGTATATTTATTTTTCAACTTCTTTTATACAAATATTAGATTGCTAATATTAGGAAAGGATGAGGCAGGGATCAATAGGTTGCAACAACTGGAGCGAAGGTTTCTTGACAGCATGGGGCAGAGGAAAATGGCATGTCACAGAAAAAGCATTACCACAATATGTTCAGACCACTTTGAAATATATTCGTATTGAGTTGAGCTAGTTCTTGAACATGACTAAAAAGCAATCTTATGAAATATTAGCAGAACAATGTTACTTTGAAGAACCTGTATTTTTGATAGAACCTGGAATAGACTGCACACAGCTGTTAGACTGTATGACTGAACCCAGAATCCTGTTGAAAATGCAAGATATAATTTGGTTGTGTGGATATGGAAAATTGAGTGTAAAAGGGAACCAAAAACATGAGACAGGAAGAAAGAGTATGCACAGAGGAAGGATGTCCGAAACAGATTGAGACAATGAAGCATATGTTTCTTAAGTGTATGTGTATACAGGGTTTTTGGACATCACTAGCAGCCCTATGAAACAAAAATATACTTGCTGCAATAACGTTTGAAACTTTGGTACAAGGACAATTACCTGGACAATGGAGAAAATGGAAAAAGAGCACTGTGTACGTAACCTTAGCATGTATAAAATGGGCAATATGGCAAGCCAGATGTCAGAGGTTATTACGGAATGAGGAAGTACAAACCCAAGATGTGCTGTTTAAAGTACAAACAGAACTGGGCAAAATATATGTATATGAAAGAAACACACTAGGAGAGTCAGTAAGTGCATACTTATGGGAAGGGATAAACTGGGTGGGCTGATTGTTTACTCCATATAATGCCTGAGGGAATGACAGATTTATGGAGGAAACAGGAACAGTAAAAGAAGGACATTACTTAGGAAGGATTATAATGAGGGCAGTAAGTAAAGAGATGGGAGAAAAACAGTTTTTTGGAAATACCTCAGAAATGTAAATAAGGATTCATATGGTGAGTTATTGGATATGTGGGTGAAATAGGATATGTATGAAGTATTACTTTTTATGATTTTCTGTACATATGGATGTAATTGTTTATATGATTTGTAATGTTATTTTTCTTGAGTGTTGTTTTTGAATATCAATAAAAAATTCCCCTACTCTTTTCAAGAAGTGCCATGGGATCTTTAACATCCACCTGAACTACCACAAGAACAGGCAGGTGGGACCCTGGTTTAATGTCTCATCCAAAAGACGGCACCTCAGGAGTGCAGCACCCCCCTCATGCTGCACTACAGTGTCAGTATTGGGATATTAACCCAAGGAAATGGTGTGGGGATAGAACCCACAGCCTTCTGATCTCCCGGCCTCAGAGGTGTGTGTGCTACCTGCTGAGCCACTGACACTGACATTATGAGTCCCCTTACTCTATCCCAGCTCTGTTTAAACCCATTTAGGGTAGCTATCCCACCACTTCTGTTGGCAGTCTGTTCCAAAGCTCCACCACCTTCTCCATGAAGTAGAACTTCCTCATATTTCCTTTGAGCATAACCCCCACCAACCTCCAGTCATGTCCCCTGGTGACTGCATCCATATTCTTAACAAATAGGTCCTCACCATTCACCTTGCTTATACCCCTGATAAATTTATAGGTTTCAGTCCACTCCCCCTGCTCCCACCTATCCTCCAACAAATACATATTTAGGACTTCTAGCCAATCCTCTTAGGATCTGCCCTGCTGGTCATGGATCATCCTGGTAACACTTCACTGTACAGACTCTACAATGTCAATGTTTTTCCTTAGGTGAGGACTCCACATTTGGGCACAGTACCCCATGCGAGGCATCACCAGGGGTTTGTACAGTGGAAAAATCACCTCACTTCTTCTACTGTAAAAAACCCTCCCTATACCCCCAGCATCCTCAGTACCTTTCTGTATGCTTTGTTGTATTGACTCATTTGCTTGAGAAAGTCACTAACTATGACACCCAAATCTCTCCTGTGTTGAAGTTGCCAGTCTAACCCCTCCCATCTAGTATTCTGTGCATGGATTTTGTCTCCCTAAGTGCATTACTTTGCACTTCTTGGCATTGAATCTCAACTGAACAGACCTTAGATCATCTCTCTCTCTAGTGTCTCAAGATCCTTCTGGAGCTCCCCCACTCTTTCCTCGTGACCTACTATGCCACATAGTTTTGTGTCATCAGCAGAGAGACACAACTTTCAATGGATACTTTCCCCTATGTCATAGGACAGGTCCCAGGATCGATCACTGTGGCACTCCATTTGCGACCTCCCTGTCCCCTGATTTAACCCCATTCACTTCTATGCTCTGCTACCTCCCTCCAAGTCAGCTTCTTATTCACCTAACTAAATCCTGCTCTACTCTCAAGTCCTTCGATTTCTGAAGCAGTCTCCTGTGTGGTACAGAAGCAAATGTGTTGCTGACATCAAAGCAGAGCAAATCTATGGCTTGCCCTTTGGCAGTCACCTTGGTGACCCAGTTGAAAAACAGTATCAGGTTGGTGTGACGTGACCACACAGACAAAAACCCACGCTGCTTGCTCTCCTGCAGACCACTGTCCTTTAAGTAGGTCACCCAGTGGTCCTTGACTATGGTCTCTGTTAGCTTACTTACAATGGAGGTAAGGCTGGCAGGTCTGTAATTGCATGGACTACATATACCCCCTTGTAGAGCAGTACCATGTCGGTGAGTCTCCAGTCTGCTGGCACCACCCCAGACCTCAGTGCATCATTAAAGAACTGCTGACATCTTTGGGAAAACTTTGAATAATGTAATATTTAGACATAATTCATCATGTAATTCACAATTTTTCTATAGATTTCTCCTCCACCTTATTTATTATTGGGGAAATTTGCATAAAAGACAGGATCTTCATCCTTCAGTGTTCATCTGTCCCAGTAGCTCATTCCCTATTTAAAGTCATAATGCTCTGTCATAGCACCACAGTCTGCCATGGGAATAACTGTGATGTCACAAGCAGAATATTATGACATCAGGTTGGGAGTAAGCAATAGGAGCTGATGAACTCGCTAGAAACAAAGATCCTGTTTTCGTGCAGATTGCCTCAGCAATAAATACTGGGGAGAAGAAATTCAGAATTAATGTGAAATATAAGCTAAACTGTGCCAAAATATGTTTTTCAAAGTTCTCAAGGATGCGTCAGCTGTTCCTTTTACAGATTTGTTAGGGTACTGCTAATTCTGCAGACAGTTCACTAAGTAGCTGTGGGTGCAGGCCATCCGGGCCTAGCACTTTGTCTACCCTCAGAGCTTTTAGACCCTCTTTTTTTACCTTACCAGCTAAGATGTGCATGCCTTCCATTACATGAAACCCCCCCCGATAAGGTGGTCTTGATACCACTGTCCGGCAGAGGACCTCTGTCCTCTACTGCAAATACTGAGGAGAAGTAATTGTTAAATACATTCGCCTTCTGCTCATCATTCACTACAACCCTCCACCCTTCAGCTAGCCAAACTAGAGTTAGCATAGCCTCCCTTTGGAGGGTTTAAGCCCTGTTTAGTTGCCCATGCAGGCACAGTTCAGAATGTCCCCAAGCCGCTATTTAATCAAGCACTACTAGGCATGTGGCGATGGGTCACTGTTTCTGTGAGCTTCACCACCTGCTGCACCTTCATCTGTAGCTTGGGTAATTACTGTACAGCATTTTCTGGGTGTTATGAGATGAGGAAAGCTACTTATTGTTAAAAATATTGGATGGTTTTGCTGTAATGGTGCAAAATGTTACATTTATTTAAAAGTACAATTTGGTCTGCTTTGAGGTCTTAGTTCATTAAAGGAGGGTCACCAGGATGGTAAGATCGGCTAAGGCAAGGACGGAGCAAAACCTGGTCAGGGATATCAGGAGGGGGAACAAGGGGTTCTTTAGATATATAAGGGAGAAAAGGAAAGTGAGGGGTCAGATTAGCAGGATTAGGACAGGGGATGGATGCGCACAGGAAGCGGGTGAGCAGGCTGAGGTACTAAATGAGTACTTTGCCTCAGTTTTTACCAGGGAGGGATGGTGGGGGCCAAACATCTCGACAGGAGAGATAGTGAACATGCGAGAGAGGCATGACCCTTAGAGGCTGGGAGTCCAGCCGAGACTAAAGAGGGTGTTGGGCCCACACAGGCAGGTGAGGGTCAGGATGAAGAGGTGGCAAAGGGGGGGATGGGGAGGTTGAAATCACAGTTGATAGGGTGAGGGAAGCCCTAAGGATGGAGAAAGCACTGGGGCTGGGTGATATGCATGCAAGAGTGCTGAGGGAATTAGTGGATGTTCTGGAGGCCCCCCTGGTGGAGCTTTTCAACATCTCTCTGCAGATTGGATGGGTGCCTCATGACTGGAGGGTGGCCCATGTTGTGCCTATCCACAAGGGTGGATAAAGAGAGGAGATGAGGAACTACAGGCCCGTTTGCCTGACATCTGTGGTGGGCAAGGTGATGGAGGGTATTATTAAGAAAAGGCTTGGGGGGCAGCTGGAGCAGATGGGTCACCTGGACGATAGACAGCATGGCTTCGTCCCGGGTGAGATTGTGTCAGACCAACCTTGTGGAGTTCTACGATTGAGTGACAAGTGCCCTGGACCAGGGTAGAGTGGTGGACATCCTCTTTTTAGACATCAGCAAGGTGT
Organism: Neoceratodus forsteri; assembly: GCA_016271365.2. Lineage (NCBI taxonomy): Eukaryota > Metazoa > Chordata > Ceratodontiformes > Ceratodontidae > Neoceratodus > Neoceratodus forsteri. Next base: position 1,078,400,145 of record CM028130.1, read on the forward strand.
TTGATTTGGTACCCCACAGTGGCCTGCTGGCTAAGCAGGGGATAATGCGGGTGGGGAGGCAGATGATCAGGAGGATAGGGAATTGGCTTTTGGAGTGTATCCAGAGGGTGGTGGTTGGAGGGATAGTTTTATCCCGAAGGAAGGTAATTTGTGGGGTACCCCAGGGATCGGTCCTGGGGTCACTCCTGTTTAACGCCTATGTCTCTGACATAAGGAAGGGCATCCGGAGTGAAATGAATCTCTTTGTGGATGACCCGAAGCTGGGAGCATTGGTGGATGGGGAGGAGGGGAGAGTGGCCCTGCAGGAGGACCTGGAGGCTCTGGACAGGTGGTCGAGAAAGTGGGTACTGAAGTTTAATGCTGGGAAATGCAAGATTCCTGCCCTGGGGGCCAGTAATCCAGGTCAAGTGTACACCCTGGGGGGGGAGACACATTACAAGTCTCGAAGGGTGAGAGGGATCTGGGGGTGGTGGTGGATGTTAAAATGAACAACTCTGAGACTTGTAGAAGGGCAGTGGCCAAGGCCAATAGGATGCTGGGATGCATCGCTAGAGGCGTTACCTCCAGAAGGAGGGATGCGATCCTCCCTCTGTATAATGACCTCGTTAGGCCACACCTCAAGTACTGTGTGCAATTCTGGAGGCCACACCTAAAAAGGGACATTGCACTCCTGGAGAGGGTCCAGAGAAGAGCAACCAAAATGATCTGGGGCATGGGGGGAAGGACCTATGGGGAGAAGCTGGAGGAGCTCAACATGTACACCCTGGAGAAGAGGAGGGATGGGGGGACATGATAGAGGTCTTTAAGTACATAAGGGGGATCAATAAGGGGGCTCAGAAGGGGTGTTCCAAATAAAAAAGTGGGAGGCAACAAGAGGACGCATGTGGGAACTGGAGGAGGGGAGACTCGGGGGGAGAGGATGAGGAGTTACTTCACTGAGTGGGTGGTGGAACCATGGAATGCGCTGCCCAGTGGAGTGGTGGAGGCTGATACCGTGGAGTGGTTCAAGAGGGGCTGGGACAGGAATGGGGGAAGGTGAAGCTATGGAAGTCCCACACTGGGAAAATACCCTGGAAAGGAGATGAGGGAGCCCCGGGGTTGGGAGGTCAGCAAAATGGGTGCCCAATATGGGTGCTGACTATTGAGCAGACACGAAAGACTATAATGCCTATTTTGCTGGCATTTTAGTATGTTAGTAAAGAATATGTTGTTAATATGTTGGACTGCAGTTCAATCCCAGCACTTCCTGAGTATTCACAGTCTATGATATTACAGTAGCTACTGTCTTTTCAGTTTATATGTGCTGTGATAGCATTGCTTGTGCCCATCATGCTATATTAGCAGTGGTATTGCATTCTTACAAAACTTAGTATTTAACTCATTTGTCTTTGAGCCACTTTATTGAAGTTGTGTCCATTATTATTACTTTATTTTCATATGTTGTTTCAGTTTCTCTTGAAAATGTGTTTCCCAGCTTGTTTATAATAGGATTGGTCAGACCCAAAAAGATCCTGACCCCCTATTATCAGGATCAGGATCAGGATCCAGACCAAAGTCCTGAAAAGTTCTGATTCTGATCAGAACCTTCTGCAAAATGTGGGGGAAAACTGAAAATCTGCTATAAAACTACATAAAACAACACAGACACACTGCATAAAATAGGCCATCAAGCAACATTTTAGTGATCAGGCAGTATGCAGCAATGGAGCTCCCATAGCATGAAGGATGTGATCCTGGCAGCAGATTGGAGAAGGTAGTAGCCTCCAGTACAGGAGGAACATCTGTAGGGTGCTTGTACACATGTGCATATAGTTGTGCTGCTTCTAACGCTCACTTAACCTGGCCAGCCCCCTCCTCCTGGTTGTGTCAGTCTAAAACTAGCTACCTGTCTACCCTAGGAAAAGGCATTTCAAAGGACATAGAAAGGGTGAAGGTGGTCCAGAGGATGACAAATAAAATGGTGCAGGGTTTGCACAAAAAGCCCTATGAGGAGAGACTGAGGGATCTCAACATGTACACCCTAGAAGAGAGGAGGGGGAGCGATGACATGACAGATACCTACAAACACCTTAAAAAAACAATTGCATGGTGCAACGGTAAACAAATAGAGCAGGTTTGTGTGTTAAAACAGTACAAATGTGTGAATAAGGCCTGTGTGAAAAATACACAGACTTGAAAGGAAATATGCAAGATAAGTGAGAAAGAGGCACACTGTGTGGAAAAAAATACAAACTGTGTAATAAACAGATTTGCATGAAATATGCAGCGAGCTGTGTTAAAATCATGCAAGATAATTGAATAAGATGCAGACTGCATGAGAAAACACAAACAGCATGAAAATGAAACTGGGGAGGTCAGCATCAAGCCCAGCCATGTCAGTGGCATGAAGGCAGGCAGTGACACCTGCCCCCAGGCTGACATCACCACCGAGGCCAGAGTGATGTCTGCACTAAGGCAAGTGGTGATGCTGACATTAACACTGATAGAGACAGCAGTGTTGACACTGATGCCAGCACTGAGCCCAAAGCAACACCAGCACCAATGTTAGCACTGTCACTGGCATCTGCGAGTCCCACTGAGAAGTTCACGCAAGTGAAGAATCTACAGGAGACCAGTTTTTCATGTGAGGATTGGCACTGCACTTGACACCAGATCATACTGACGGCTAGCATTGACAGAGTCTGAGAGGAAACAGTCTGGTGTCTCCCAAGGAAAACCTGCTGGAGGACAGAGACTAGGTAGCAGATGCCTGGAGGGACCCGCTGTCCTAGTCCATAACCAAACTGCTCATCCAAGACATCGTTATAGGAAGTAGGCCTTTTTGAGACTGAGGTACCAGTACTGCTGTATAAAAAAGACCGGCAGTGGGTTATACCCCCTCCTCCTGGGAGGGGGAACACCAATCCTGCAAGACATGGAGTCAACGCCTCAAAGCACAATGGCAAGAACTAGACCAGGACCTGTGCCCTTGCATTTTGCGTGAAGATGAGGTCACAGCTGAGCAGTTTCAGGAGTTCAATGCATGATGCTGGCAACCCAGGTTCAGGAATGAGCCTGAGGCACTGGGAGCCAGCCATGGGGAAGGAGAATGAAGCATTCAAGAAGATGTTTTCCTCCTTTTGGGAAAGGTGGCCAGTCCACTCTGCCCTTCATACTGCCACCTGGGAATTACTGGGTGGAGGTGCAGCTGGAGCTATTGACATTGGCATAGCTGCATGCCAGAGTTTGTGTACATGCCCTGATGCCATTGGCAGTGATATCCCAGGGGATGGGAGAACACTGGAAGAAAACACCCAATGATACAAGATTACAACCAGCTTCTATTTTTAAGCCCACCACTGCAGACCAGGAACCCTCCTTCACTGGATCTAGACTCTGGAAGGGGTTTGGTCCCCTCTCCCTTGACAACACTACCATGAGAAGTAAGTCATGGTAGCTCAGAGGCAGGGGTAAGTACTGGAAGAGATGGGTGATGGGATTGGAATGTATGTATAGATAGTGATCTGCAACAACAGATGAGAAAGAACCTAATTACAGCAACAAAAAAAAGTCAATTTCATGACTCTTCATCTTTTTATGACTAAAGACATTTTCTTTAAAACAAGATAATTTCCCCTTTGACTTTACAAACATATGAATCTTCCAGCAGAAACAGGCCTTATGGTCTATCAAGTTAGTCTGCCAGAATGTGCAGCTAGCACCCTTATATTGCAGCTGCCTACCCTCACCTTTACTACCCCTCACACCCTGTCCCATATGCTTTTAAAACTGCCCACTGTGCTACAGGATACCGCCTCCTTGGGTAGAGTGTTCCATTTCTCCACCACCCTCTCTGTGAAAAATGCCTCCTCATCTCTCTCCGATATCTTCCACCCCTCCAACCTGAGACCATGCACTCTGGTGTCCCTTCCTCTCCTCAGCTTAAATATCCATTTTGTGCCTGTTTTGTTAATCCCCTTCAAATATTGAAGGTCTTAATCATATCCCCCCAATCCCTTCTCTCCGCCAGGGTGTACATGTTCAACTCAGTCAGCCTGTTCTCATAGGATTTGCCCTCCAGCCCCTGGATCATCTTAGTTGCCCTATGCTGTACCTCCTCCAGCAATCTGATATCCTACTTCATAAAAGGACACCAGAACTGCACACAGTACTCCAAATGTGGCCTGACTAGTGACCTGTACAGTGGCAGGATCACATCCCTATTTCTGGATGAGAGTCCTCTTGCAATATACCCCAGCATCTTGGTGGTCTTAGCTGCCACCTCCCTGCACTGAGCTGAGTTGTTCATGTTACCTGTTATGATCACCCCTAGGTCCTTCTCCTCCTCTGTGATCTCTATCTGAACCCCTCCCTATTGGTAGTTCCTCCCTGAGTCCCTTGCTCTGAAGTGCATAACCTTGCACTTCTTCACGTTGAAGCTCAATTGCCACTTTTCCAACCACTCCTCCAGTTTGATCAGGTTCTCCTGTAGGCCCTGCCACTCCTGTATGTCATCCACCACCACCCCTTTCTTGGGATCATCTATGAACAGACTGATCTTGCTCCTAACTCCTTGTGAGATATCTAATGTGAATAACCCAAACAACACTGGACCCAGGACTAAGCCCTGCAGCACCCCGCTTGTCACCGCCCTTGGGGAGGAGAGTGCCCCCCCACCACCTGTTACTGCCTCCCCTTCAGTCAGTTCACAATCCAGTTTACCATCTTTGTCCCTGCCCCCACATATTGCAACTTGCCCCCTAGCCTCACATGAGGCACTGAATCAAAGGCCTTGCTGAAGTCTAAATACAGCACATCCACTGCATGTCCATTATCCAGTTCTCTCATCACCGAGTTGTGGTATTCAGATACATACTGGTCAATACCAGCAGGGACATCTGACAGAACTAGACACATGGTGGATTCCCTGCAGGGGGAAGGCCTCAATCAACTGGTACAATAACCCACAAGAGACAGGGCTATCCTAGATCTAGTACTGACTAAGAGGGAAAGGATCACAGATCTCCAGGTAGAAGGTCACCTGGGGGCCAGTGACCATCACATGGTATGGTTCAATTTGGCCACTAGAACGAAATCATCCCATTACAAAGCAAAAATATGAGACTTCAGAGGAGCTGACTTTGATAAGATGGCCAACAGAGTTAAGCTAGCCCTGGCAAAAAGAAATACAGGTGAGGGGGTACAGGCAAAGTGGGCAAGCATTAAAGATGCAATACTTGAAGCAACATCCCATTACGTTAATGAGAAAAGGAAGTGCAAAAGAAGAAGGAAACCACTTTGGTTCTCAAACACAGTAGCAGAAAAGGTCAGAGCCAAAAGGCTGGCCTTCAGGAAATATAAAGGAACGCAGCAGGATGAAGATATGGAGGCATACCAAACTTCCCTAAGGGAAGCAGGGAAGGCAGTAAGGCAGGCAAAGGCCAAACCGAGGAAACACTAGCACGGACAGTAAAAGAAGGTGACAAGACTTTCTATAGATACTGTACATTAGTGAAAGGAGAAAGTCCAGAGGGGTATTGCTAAGATCAAAGGTTAAGGGGCATGTGGGAGGAGGAGGATCATGTAAAGCATCTATCCTAAATAGATACTTCTGCTCAGTATTTACTGAAGAGAAGGTAGGCAGGGCCCACAGCTCAGCACCATGGACACAGGGGAAGGGAGGTGTGCACTACTCCCTTCACAAAAGAAAAGGTCCTACAAGAGCTTGATAAGCTCATGGTGGACAAGGCAATGGGACCTGATGGCATGCATCCCAGGGTACTAAAGGAGCTAAGGGTGGAACTAGCAGAGCCATTATCAGAACTCTTTAGTGAGTCTCTGAGCACAGGAGAGGTCCCAGAAGACTGGAGAAGTGCTCATGTGATCCCGCTTCACAAGAGTGGTAGCAGGGAGGAGGCAGGGAACTACAGACCAGTCAGTTTTACCTCAGTACTGGGCAAGATTATGGAGACACTCCTTAAGGAAATGATAGTGCAACACCTGGAATCCATAGGAGCACAGGATCCAAGACAGCATGGGTTTGCAAAAGGAAGGTCCTGTCAAACTTATCTCATAGATTTCTTTGACTGAGTAACCAGAGTGGTGGACCAAGGGGGAGCGGTTGATGTTGCCTATCTTGACTTCAGCAAAGCTTTCGATACTGTTCCACATAGAAGATTGATTAATAAGCTGTGTAGGCTCAGGGTGGGTCAGACGTTTGGTCAACTGCGTGGCAAACTGGTTGACTGGCAGAAAACAGAGAGTGGTGGTAAATAGTATACAGTCAGAAGAGATGCAAGTCACAAGTGGGGTACCTCAGGGATCAGTCCTGTGGCCAGTCCTCTTCAATATCTTCATTAGTGACATTGCAGATGGACTGGAGGGTACGGTTTGTCTGTTTGCAGATGACACCAAGATCTGCAACAGAGTAGATGATCCAGATGGGGTGGGCAGAATGACAAGAGATCTGGATAAACTAGCAAAATGGTCGGAAGAGTGGCAACTGGGGTTTAACGCAAAGAAGTGCAAGATCAAGCACATAGGGAAGCGAAACCCTGAAGCCACCCTAGCGATGCATCCCAGCATCCTATTGGCCTTGGCCACTGCCCTTCTAAATATTATAGACTGGGAGGGGAGTTGCTGGCAGTCACAAAGTAAGAAAGAGACTTGGGCGTCATCATCACCGATTACCTGAAATCATCCAAGCAGACAATTAAAGCAGTAGGTAAGACTAGAGGGATGTTGGGGTGTATTAGTAGGGGTATCACAAGTCGGAAGAGGGAGGTAATAATCCCTCTTTACAAGACACTGGTTAGGTCCCATCTGGAGTACTGCGTGCAGTACTGGAGGCCACACCTTCACAAGGACATTATCCAAATTGAGGCAGTCCAGAGAAGGGAAACCAAAATGGTGCAGGGTCTGCATCAGAAAACATATGAGGACAGATTAACTGAGCTCAATATGTATACCCTAGAGCAAAGGAGGGAGAGAGGTGCTATGATTGAAACATTCAAACACCTTAAGAGCATTAACAAGGTGAAAGAGTCTAACATTTCAATATAAGAAAAATAGCAGGACAAGAGGACACAGCATGAGATTAGAGGGAGGCTAATTAAGGTGTAATGTGAGGAAGTTCTTTTTCACAGAAAGGGTGGTGGATGCATGGAACGGCCTACCTCAGGAAGTGGTGGATATGAATACAGTGTAGGGCTTCAAACAGGCATGGGATAGGCATGAGGGTGCAATACAGATGAGTATGAATAGATAGGCTATTGACAGAGCAAAGTCCAATAGCACATTCATAAGGTAGAAAAAGAAATGGGCAGACTGGATGGGCCTTGAGGTCCTTATCTGCTGTCATCTTCTATGTTTCAATTAGTTGGTCTGGCAGGATCTTCCAGAGACAAATCCATGCTGCTGACTGTCCTGGAGTCCATTTTCCTCCAAAAAGATTTTCATAGACATGTAGAAACATCAATAATGTCAGCAGTAAAGGACCATCAGTCTAACCAGTCTGCCCTTTTATACCCTATGTTACCCGAAGACCTAATGTCTAGATGTGGTTTATGGCCACGCTTTCCCTCCTTACCCTCTGCCTTATTGCTACCCTCTGAACCTTCTGAGTAACTATTAATCTCTTAACTCTGTCTCAGCTGTACTTGAAACCACTGATGGTTTCTGCACCTCCCACTGCTCTTCCTTTGCTCAACCACCACTCTCTGTAAAGTAAAACTTTCTCACATTCCTCCTGAATCTCCCTCCTGCCAGTTTCCACTCCTGTCCCTGTGTTTTTGACTCTCCATTCCTGCTGCATAGTTCCACACAGTTTACCTTATTCACTTTTTTCAGAAACATGAAGGTCTGCCCCTGAGAAACTCTTTCGACACAGGTACAAGATGGCACCTGGGACCAGAACCGGGGAGTACTGGCAGTTGCAAAGTCACACATCCTTGCCACGACATGGTAGAGGGCAACAATTTCTTGGCAGCACTTCAGCCTAGTGGATGTGATCAAGGCACCTCACTATACTCTGCCTTTGAGCACACCAGCTGTCTCCAGCACTCACAATGCCATTACGAGCTTTAGACTAGGATGCAGCAGACAAACTGTTATAAAGAATTAATGTTTTAGAGTTGTACCTCCAAGGTGACACACCCCAGCCAGAATTTTTAAAATCTCTGTACTCTTTCTTTGCCAGTTCTTTGTTATTCTATAAACCTGTCAACATCATACTACTGTTGCTATTGGTACTCTGGAAAGTTCTAATAAAAACTTAACTGAAAAAAAGGGAACTTGAAGGTTTCCAACATGTTTCCCCTCTGCCTTCTGGCCTCCAGCAAGTACATGTATCCAAAGAGAAATCCAAAATCCTTGTATGTTTAAATTCAAATCCATTCAGAATGAAAGTACTGCATGTATACAAGGGAAATCATACCCTACCACTTACAGTAGACAAAACATTGTACTTGGCACTCTGTTTAGGTAACTGGGATCATTTACACCTTTGCTCCCACCTACTGTTTCAGTCTCTGTGGCAGCAAAGGGTTTTCTGATGTACTTTTCTTTAACACACATTCACACTCGCCTCTTCACATTGGGGGCTATACACTGCTGACGACCTGGCCTGCATAACTCCATACCTGTGCATAGGTGCGTGGTGACTGGCATGCATGATTGCCAGCCACTAACGTGCCTGTACATGGCCCATCTCCCTTGGCATGCAGCTGCATGGGGCAGATTGGAGGACATAGGTGGGACCCCATCAGATGCCCGTCCTGGCTCCTGAAGTGGATCCCTTGTTCCATGCAAGAAGGGAATTCTGGGAAGGTGTGGGATGGCAATTTTAAAAAATTTACAGATAGCCAGTCCAGTGGCACTGAGGGCTGAGATGCTGGATGCCTTACCTTGCGCTATGCCGGTGACCCGTGTTTGGGAATGAGCATGGGCCGCCGGGGGTCAGCAGGGGAGGAGAAGGATTGAGCATCCAATGGACTGCTGTCCATCTCTGGGAAGTGGGTCCTCAGAGGTCAGCGCTCGTTCACCGCCTGGCAGAGGCTGGGGGACAGGATGCTGTGCTGCAGCTGTGAAGTCATAATCCCCAGACTGCTGCCATATTAATTAGAGATGAGAGAAGCACAAAGGGTTCTAATAAGCCATGAAAAGTTCTGATAGTTATCTGAGACTTACCAGAAAGTTAAGGACCTTAAAGAACAAAACAATAGTTTCAACCATTATTTTCCACCCAAAAAGCATTGACAATGAAGGGAAAAAATGTAAGACAACTTGGAATGGTTCCAATGTAAAATTAGGGCCATGCCCATAGTTAAGTGGGGGAAGACCTCCCCTACATCCTATTTAAACTTGCAAGCAGCGCACCGCCCTGCTTAGAGTGAGTCGCACTCGCTGCGTGGCGGTGCTGGTGCTGGCTGCTTTCTTTCCTCATTCTCTCTGCCCCCCCCCCATTTCCCTCATTTTGTTTGCTTGTCGGTTGTGCCCCCCTTCCCCGTCATTTGTGTTGCTTTTCCTTCTTTTGGGGATTTCCCTGTTCCTACCTTCCTACTAGGCCATGGTTTCAGTGGCCTTCCTCTGCTCCACTTCTGCTGCTTGCTCATTTTGTTTTGTTTGGTTCCTTCTCCTAGTCTTCCATTTTCTGAGCAGCCGCTCCATGTCCCGCCATAGCTTGTGCATTCGCAGTCTGTTTACCCAGCGTACCTCAGCTGTCTACTGCCACTGCCAAGCTGGGCTCCTCATTCCTGCTGTACTACCACTTGGACTGCCTCTGTTTAGGTGCTCGTTCGCACCTGCTGCTGGATCCCTTGCCTTTCCCTCGCCCTGGCTGCATTTCCTTCCTCCATACGTCCTCATGGATTTCTCTGTTGTGCCGCTTGTTTTCTCAGCTTACCTGCCATGACTGAGAATGGATTTAGTCGGACCTTGTGCTTGCATTCACTTTCCAGGAACAAGTTATTTTCTTTACACTGTGTACCGAACGGCATCTGCAAGCATTGGACTGCAATTTCACCTGCCTATCAGCTTTTGCTACTTCAAGAGCGCATGATTACACAATTTTTTGCTACCTTCGTTTTCCAGGATCCTTGGGGAGCAGTATTCAGGGGCATATATTTTGAATGACTCATCCCTCTCCTGATTCCCAGTGCTAGTTCTTTGGCTATCTCCTTTTACCCCAGTCGATTCTACTTCTAGTAAGTCTCCCTAAGCTGTGGGAACTCACGTATTTTGCAGGCTTGGAGACTTCTACAGGACAAACATCCCCTGGACTTTTATTGTTCCTCAGGACATCTATTTTCAGCTTCCTCAGGTTTACTGCTATCTGCAGGACTATCCGGGATTATATTCCAAGAGTTTCAATGGACTTGCTTACTTTCCCCCAGCCTCCTGACTGATATGGGTTTGGCCAGGCTGCTGGGGCCTCTCCTGGCGAGAGTTCACACTCTCATGCTACCTGCGTGAGGGTCTGCGGTACTGCTAGCCTTTGTGGGGCCTAGCCGATGCTCTCTACACCTTCCTCCAGCTGACCTACGTGTGGTCCAGCCACTCATCCTACCCCACGTATGGGCCTAGCAGCTCCATTGCCTTCGGACCTGGATTTCATACCTTGCACTCCCTAACCTCTGCACGTGCCTTGCAGTTTCAAACGTAGTGGTCCGAATTATATTGCTACTTTGTCCTTCAGACCTCATGTGAGTCCCCTTCTTCCTCCACTGTTTCCTGACTTATGTGCAGGTCCACGCTTGCTTCTGACCTCATTGCTCATTACTGCTGTATCGTCATTTTGTTCTAACTACCATCCCTTCGGTTTAGCCTCCGGCATTCTGCTGCACTCCATACCCTTTCGCCCTGCCAGGATGTCACACTCAACGCTCATGACATTCAGCAATTCAGTACTCATTTAGCTGCCCACCTGCTTTGGCTCTTCTACTCTACCTGCCTCACCCACCATTAGGGCCTGGAGGTTCGACTATTTCCACTTCGCCTGCCTCACCCAGCATCGGAGCCTGGAGGCCTGACTTCCTACCTCATGCCTGCCCTGCCCTGCCCTGCATCGGGGCCTGAAGTTTCAAATATTTACTACGCCTGCTTGCCCAGCTCGCAGCATCCATTTGTACCTTCCTGGATGATTGGAGGATTCAGAGCTGTCCAGCTTATTGCCCACTTACTGCTCACCTGCACTTGCTTTTTCATTAAGGATCATCCTTATTCATGTGGACTTCCTTCTGATACTTGGGCCTTGTTGCATTTCACTTGCCAGCTTCAGGTCCAATTTGCCGCGATTGACTTGCTTTATATTACATCTCAGGATTTGCTTGGTGTCCCTGGATGCTTACCGTGTTGCTGCTCTGCATTTTACTTTATTGTTACTTCCTTATCGGCTGACCGTGTGGTCCAGCTGTACTAGCTCATCTTTATGGGGCTTAGCTGCCACTATCTACCTACCTTACCAGCTGATCTACATGTCGTCCAGCTGCGCTGCTGGCTTACTTGAGGCTAGCAGCCTATCTTACTAGCTGACTTTGCATGTTCTAGCAGCATGCTAGCCTTCTTGGGTTTAGCTACTAATTCTGTTTCATTCCATGATGCTCTGACGGAGCTCCTTCATTTATTCAGACTTACTTATTCAAATCATGCTTCCTACAGCTTTGCTCCTGTTGCACTTTTCTGGAGTGCACTAAGATATTCACCTCAATTCCCCTGGATGCTTCTTGCCAAGCTATTACGCCTTCTGCAGAGTTACTGCTATCATCTCTGCCAGAACAATGCTGAACGCTATTCCAAGACCTGCGCCCTGTGGACCCGGAGGTCCCTCGATCTCATATATTACACCTTATTCGTTTGCTCCATGATCAGCTTCGCCATCGGGCCTGGGGATTAACTACTTATACTCTACACCTGCCTCACCAGCTCGGGGCCTGGAGATTCACATATTGTAATATACATCTACCTGCTGCCACGTCAGCCTGCTCAGGAGTTCTTTTACTATGGAATCCCATCTGGATGTTTAGACATTCTTCATCTATTCTTTGGATGCCGTTGTCTGACGCTTTAGCCTTATGAAGTTACTACTGCCTCATTCTTTCCTAGACACTTGGACGAGCTTATCCTGAAGACCTTCGCTATCCTGATCAATGCTCTTAAGACTTCTCGGACCCTGTAACTACGCTACTTCATTTAACTCAGCTTCTTCAGTCATCACCATCTAGGATTCCTATGCTCTACTACTCAGGACTTGTCAGCATATTCTTCACCAGTCTCTTATAGCTAAGGTATCATTCTGGCTTTGAAATGTATATGTCAACATTGTTATGCAACCATGTGGATCCACACGAAGCTCTCCGATTCCCTTGCTAGTACTGTTCTCATAATCTTAGCTTACTGTATGTAATCTTGCACTACTACTTCCCAGCTACTACATCTGCATCATGCAGCTTTACTTACTACTACAACTGACCTATGTACAGGTCCACTTATTAACACTACTTGCGCGCATACAACCTGCTTCGCCCTTCCAGGGCCTAGAGGTCATCACGACTAACTCGCCTTTACAATCTCTGCGCTCCTCATGAGCTAGACGTATGTCTGACTTATGTCGACCTATTCAATGCGATATTCACCTACTTCACACTCTGGCTTCCCCTCTCCAGATTGGAGGTTCCTACTGCTCCATCATCCCGATCATGCAGCCTACGCCAGTTCTTGTGCTTCATCGTCATGGCCTTCATTTGCTTACCTTGCCACGCTGAACTTAACCCAACGGTCCTCCTTCTAATCATGGATGCTGAACCTTGATTCCTAATTCTCTGGCGCAGTCATCCTCACCTGCTGGAGTGCTTCTCCACCTAAAACTCATCACTTCAAATTCATCAACCTTGGATTGCACTCTACTTCATTCCGACCTGCTCATGGTTTCTCAAACATGAACTTTACAAGATGGATGCTTTCTCTATTCACCTGACATGTCACGATTCAATACGTCTTCAGTTCTCCATTTCTCTGGATTGGGTCTACAACTTGGGGTTCGGAATAGTCGATTAAAAAGTTTAGGATTATTCTCCTTTAGTGTGCCCAGAAGGATGGGCAGGTCAGTAGCCATGGGTCCTCAGAGGTTTTCCCCCCAAGGGTTTTTTTCCTCTCCTGCGTGCTACTGGTCACACTCTCTGGAGTTGGAGGAGGTGATCATACTGCTACTCATCCTTAGGGGTGTCATCCTACTCGACTCCTTCAACAGTCAGATACTGAACAATCATGGATATCATTATTTTTTTGGGGGGCGTCTCATAATAATGAACTAAGCATCTTTCCTACGGTGGGATACAGAGAAAGGCCAAAACTATCAAATCATAACAAGTGACTCATCAGTTCATGCATCTAAGCACCTTGCATACTATCCGGTTCATACGTACTATAATCACTGACTTGCTCATGTCTATGCCAATTACCTAACCACAAATTATTTCATACTATTAATACCTTGCAAGCATCATCCTACTTACTGGCCTGGCCTCTGTATCCAAGCATAACCTACTGTATGTAGTATAAGCACTGAGCTCCGAACCACAGTTAAATTTAGGGCCATGCCCATAGTTAAGTGGGGGAAAAGCTCCTCCCCCACATCCTATTTAAACTTGCAAGCAGCACACCGCCCTGCTTAGAGCGAGTCTCACTCCCCACCATCCTCCCCTGATGCCTCCTCCTTCTCCGGCACTCTTATCCCTCCGGGGGGACTCATAATACTGAACTAAGCATCCTTCCTATGGTGGGATACAGAGAAGGGCCAAAACTATCAAATCATAACAAGTGACTCCTCAGTTCATGCATCTAAGCACCTTGCATACTATCCAGTTCATACGTACTATAATCACTGCCTTGCTCATGTCTATGCCAAGTACCTAAGCACAAATCATTTCATATTATTAATACCTTACAAGCATTATCCTGCTTACTGGCCTGGTATATCCAAGCACAACCTACAGTAAGTAACATAAGCACTGAGCTCTGAACCACAGTTAAATATAATTAGTGTCATATAGCTAGTTACAACCCTTTGCGTGACACCTCTGTATGCCCACATAATTTGGATCTGGCTCACTGGGTCCTTTCTCCACCTCCAGCCTTCTTTCAGATCTTTCCATCACCAGCTTCCTTTTTTTGTCTAAAGACCTGCTGGGGGAGTATATTAAGCTTCAAAATGATATTTTGAAAAATATCAGAACCTGAAAAAGTTCTGATACGGTTCTTCTACAGAAAATAGCACGTGCTTTGGAAGGTTCTGAATTTACCTGAACCATTTATCTAATCCCTAAGTGAAATGAGTCTGACATCACAAGCAGATGATTATAAATTGAGTGCAGGAAAAGAGAAAGTCTAATGGCAACAAGCCTGTTTTCATGCAAATGTCTTTAAGAATAAAGGATGAAATTTTCTGACATTCACATTTTTGTGAAATGTTATGAATGAGGATTGAATCCAGCCAATGCCGACTGCCATTGCTTTGCAGGAAACTGGAACATCACTGAGAACCAACTGAGAAGCAACACGATTATACATCTAGCCCAGTGGCTCTCATACTTTGTCATAGTGAGCCTCCCCCAATCCTTGGAAAAGATCTTGAGCCTCCCCCTAATATAGAAATAATTTTGGGCCTCCCTATAATTAGAACAACTATCATATTTTGCACATTACAGGAAGAATACAATGAAGTGCATGTGAGTAGTTGAGTTTATTCTCATTTTACTGAACTTATTATTCTCCCTCTCTATAACCCCCCTCACCAGGTCAGTCTACTCGCTCCATGCTTCTGAGTTTTGGACCCTATTTACCCCTCGTTGCAATACCTCCATGAGTCAGATTGCTTTCTTTGTCAGTTTTACCCTGCTCTTAAACACCTTCTCCTGGACCATTTTGCTCCCTCCTGTTCTTGCTCCTAGTATCTCTCTGCTTAGCCTTTGTATTTGTGCTTTTCTGCAGCCAGTATTATGGGTCAGTTGTTACTCTGTTCCTATGCATTTGCATTATTTTGAATTTTGTTTTGCACAGTTTCCAAGAATTGTATTTTCCCCATGTCATACCAGGAAACAAGTGTTTGTTGAGCGTGTCTTTCCTGGTAACCATTTTGTACATAAACTTGCATGCCATTATTTGCTTTCACTTTGCTGCATCCTGTCACACAAAGCATCCAAAACTTGACATTTAAATATAGTACATTTTAAGCCTTGCTTGAGTCTCCCCTGGAACAGGTTGGGGCCTCCCCTGGGAGGCTGGCCTCACCATTTGAGAAACCCTGATCTAGCCTGTTTTAACAGTGTGGTGAACTGAAACATACAGAGGCCAATGGACTTGCCCAGGCCACACAGCAAGCTGGTGGCTAAGCATGAGTTGAAACCAGGATCTGTAGGCTTGATATGGTTTGTTCTTATCACTGGACCAACCACTTTGGTATCTTTACTACTGCTGTGGTAATTCATGACATTCAAGGCCTAAGGTATTTCCTGGTGAGCTGGTTATTTCTCACCAGGAAATGTGCTGTCTCAAGTTCAAGATCCTTTTTCTTATCATTATTCCTCGCATTTCCCCATCCTAGTCTTCTGCCTTCTATCATGACTATTGAGGTGAAACAAATCCTGTAAGTCAGGAGGGCAAATGAGCAGCTGCTGTCACAGCTGACCCCACTAGAAGCACTCCATGATTGGCTGGATGGGAGTTCATGAACGCTGGGTGGGGCACACATTCCTCTTCTGGAGCTGTGTATCACCACTCCACTATAACCTGTACACAGAAGCAGAGATGGCCCTAGTAAAGTGGGCCTTAGGCCTCTGGGAGCTGCTTATCAGCTTTCTCATAACAAAATTGGATACAGGAAACTATTCAAATAAGCAAGCAGACATGACAGGGTGTGCGTCAAACAGTTCTAATGCATGGCATGGGGAAGTAGTGAGGCACAGGGCTGCAGGCTGAGTGCATTCAGTTCTCTAGCCGTGCATTAGAACTGTCTGATGCACATCCTCTGAGTGGCTTATTGCACTTATAAAATGGATCAGTGTATTCTACATGGGGTTTCTAGTTGTAAGCATGCATTAGACACCTCCAATGCATGGCTAACAACCAATCAGGTTGTTTGAAATCCTTTGCCCATTTTATAATGAGAAATAGTCTTTCTGGCAGCTGATTTATTTCTGTCAACCTCCATAGGTGACAAACAATTGTGTGCTGCCGGATCTGGCATCCTTCGTCTTGTGCAAAAAGCAGCTCAGGGCCCTTTTTATGGCAAGGCAAAGGAGCTGCTGTTCACCTGTGCTAGAGTGACTAGAGAAAAGCACAGGTAAAGTGACTGACTGGTTCAGGTGGAACTCTGCTACCACTTTGGGCAGAAATATTGTTTATTCTAAGGACTACTTTGTGCTTATGGAAAATTATATAGTTAAGATCTGTACAGATAGTTTGTACAGGTAGCTCACTTGCTCTTCTGGCAGATGTAGGAGGCAGTATAGCGCAGTAGGTTAAGGCTCTGAGCTGCAGATCTGGAGACTTGGGTTTGAATCCCACAGCCGTCTAGGTGCATACTGTGTGATCCTGAGCAAGTCACTTAACTTCCTTGTGCTCCCAGGCAACATCTGGAAACAAGCTTCGGCTTAGTGTGCTACTCCTGGTTAAACAATGTTCCCTTCCCTGTTCCCAGATGTCATTCCAGTTAGGAAAACTGACTTCCGAGTGATATACTTCATATCTGCTGTGGCCACTGGCTTAAACAGAAACTCTATTAGCTGGGCAAGGCATATATTCAGGCCCCATTGGGGAACCAGTTCCCTCACAGGAGGGTGAAGGTGATTCAGGACTTTGAAAAGTCTTTCAAAAATGGATTGTGAGGCGTGGGATTTATCCTTGCCTGCTGACATGTAGTCTGAGATAGCTGCCAGATGCACTTTCAGTGTTGAGGGCCTAAGGCCCAATGACTGCAAGTGTACTGTATAATCTAGGACTACTGGTAGCTCTGAAAATACAGGATTGACTTTGTTGGAGAACACCAGAATTAAACTACATTTTTAGGAATAAACCTTTCTTGTAGATGGTTTTCTGGATACCTTCAGCACTTCTAATACTTTTTGTGTGACAGGTTTAAGCCAGAAAACTCTAGCTCTTCAAGAACAAAGCCTTCAGACACTATTGGCCAGAGTGTTAATGAATGCTGGGTGGTGTACACCCTCATCTTCTGAAGCTGTGTATCTCTCTCTTCCATAATTAGCTGGAAAGGAATCATGACTGAAAGGTGGGGCACACTTTTCTCTCCTGGAGCTGTGTATCTCTACTCCATGATTGACAGAAAGGGTGTTATTGAATGTCGGATGGTGCACACCCTCCTCTCCTGGAGATGTATATCTGCCTCCATGACTAGCTGGAAGGGTATTAATGAAAGTCATGTGGGGTGCATCTTCCTCTCCTAGACTATTTATATCAGCTCAGTAATTGACTGAAAGAGGGTACATGGATGCTAGGTGGGGTGTGTTCTCCTGTCTTGGAGATGTGTATCTCCCCTTCCTTTGGTTAGAAGGGTGTTAATGAATGCTGGATTGGAGACATCCTTCTCTCCTGGAGCTGCATATCTCCCCTTCAAGAATGAATGGAAGGAGGTACATGAATGCTGGATGGGGTGCTCCTTCCTCTCTGAAGCTGTTTGTCACCTCTCCACTACTGGCAGAATTAATTAATGATCATTAGGTAGGGTATTCCCATCTCTATGGAGCTGTGTATCTTCCCTCTCCATTATAGATGGGAGAGTGTTCATAAATTTGAGATGAGGTGCACATTCCTCAACTCAAGCTGTTTATTCCCCGCATAATTGGCTGGAAGTGGAACATAAACATTGGGTGGGGCACACATTCCTCTCCTGGGGCTGTGTGTCTTTACTCCATGATTGGCTGAAAGAGTGTTAATGCATGTTGGACAGATTGCATCCTCCTGTCTTAGAGATGTGTATCTCAAATCCATGATTGGCTGGGGGGGGCACACTGGATGGGGTACACCCTCCTTTCCTGGAGCTGTGCATCATCACGCCATAACTGGTTTAAAGGGTGTTAATGAATGTCAGGTGGGGCACACCATCCTCTTCTGAGCTGTGTATCTACACTCCATGACTGGCTGTAAGGGGTGTTAATGAAGGCCATGTAGAATGCAAACTCCTTTTCCTGAGCTGTGCATCTTTAATCAATGATTGGTTTGAAGATGTAAATGAATGTGGGGTAGGGAGCACTCTTCTTTCTTGGAGCTGTGTATCTTACCTTAGCTTTAGGATGCCTATGGCCCCCAGTCTGTTGCAGTGTGAGATTCTGGGTCCAGCTTATGAACCTCCTTCTCTGTCTCTCTCTTGGAGAAGCCTGAAGCACTTCTTCCATTCCACTGAACCACCATCCTTTTTAAATAAATGGATTTTACCTGCCAAAACAAAGAAATGCAAGTGCAAATAACAATAATCATTAAAACAGGACAAGATGTTTCCTTCTTTGTAACAGAATTCTAGATGTTCCTTCTGTTTCAACTTTTATTCGTGATTTTTCTTAGCCTAGGGTTACCCAGCTCAAATACAACATCTCATGCTCAGAGGGGATTCTATTTCCTCCCAGTTTTGCAGCTGAGAGGCTTCAGAACTGAACCACAGGGAGTTCAATTGACTTGTCTCATTCATTATAGTATTATTTAATTGCCTACATTTATTTTAATTTCCTGTTTATTAAATAAATAAATGCAGGCAATTAAAATATGATGTGCATAAACCTAGCTTGCAGTGGTTATGTTTTATATGAAGTGTTTGCACAGAAAATGTTTGTATAAGCATATGGCACATATAATGTCTGCATAGAGTGTTATGTAATATATGACATACATATATATCATCCTCTTTTTGCTGAGCAGAGGCTGTGCATCAGAAATGGAGAAAGAAAAAAGGTGCAGATATGGGGTACAATAATGAAGTTATTAAGTGATGTGGACTATATAGCATAACCACAAGGGACATATGTGTATATATAGTAATGCTAATTGTGGTGTAATAGGTTTAACCTGTTGAAAATGATATGCTGCTAAGAGGAATGTGATTATTGTGTATATTTTAAATGTTTACTTTACATACACATGTCCACCATGAGGAAGGGGTTTGATACCCTGAAATGTAGGCGGTTGCAGCAGGTGAGTCATACACACTGGATTAAAAAAATGTAATTAACTGAGTACTCCCTCCCACTTTTGCCAGACTCAACATGGCCTAGCCTGCGGTCTGTGTCTATGCCCCAAGACATTGTCACCTTCTCCAAAAAGCGCTGTGTGCTTTATATACAGTAGTTAACTATGTGCCTATGTTTCATCTGCTAAAAGCAATGTTGTTGTTTACAAGTTTGTCCATCTGCACTTGTATAGATGTCTATAACTGCTGGTTAATGTTTTTATAATTTACCTTCTCTCTGTACTCCTCTTCCCCTCTCCTGTGGGTTACACCTGGAAATGAGCCTTGGCTCAGTGTGCCTTTCCCAGTTAACAATTTTCAAATAAATACTTACATACAGACATACATGCAGACATAAATGAATGAATAAATATTCTGGGTGAGTGAATGTTCTTCCTGCATCACAGTGCTGGGAACTTGTCTGGGTTCCTACGACAGGTAAAGTGACTTGCTGAAGGTCACAGAGTGAGCTGATGTTAGTAGTGTGATATGAACTGTGACCTTTTGTTTCATTTAGCATTCCAGCCACAAGCTCACACTACCTTCCCCTCTGTCATATTTTAGTGGTTATATCCCATTGCAGTTCAGGAAGTGAGGTCAGTCCCTTCCACAGAAACAAATGGCAGAGAGGTTGAGTACAATATATTTTTTAGTTATAGTAACCTCTACGTTTGTTCACACTAGACACATTTGAACTGTTTCCTGAGCAGTGTGCATGACTTATTTATAGTAGCTACAGTATATGTATCTAGAATTGGATGCGCACTGAAAATTTGCAAGAGGGTTTAAGCTAATTATCAAACATTCTTCCATTTGTTAGGACCTGAAACAAAACTCATGTGTTAAATTATAGTTGCAGCTTCAGTTCCTCATTTAGTTCCAGTAGTAGAAATGCGCCAGCTGTGGGATTTGTTGACTTGGGTGGGGAAGGTTTCAGTACTGTATGTGAAATGCAGTACTGAAACTTCTCACAGCCTCAGAAGCCCACTTACCTGAACTCTTGCTACACGGCAAATAGCTCTCAAGTGCTCTATGTGTAGTAATGTTTGAAATGTTTCACATGTCAGCAAAGACAATAGCCTGTTAGGATGTATAATAGTTTCACACATTAGACATTCTTCATGTAGAAATTCAGTGTGTGTCCTAATAATGAATTTTACAGTTGGTGATTGTTGTGTATGGTGGAAACATGATTATTTTTTCTTCTCATGAGTTAAACAAACTATATGTAGACCATCTTTAAAAGGAGAATGTCTGTGTAGGCAGCCCACTCTGAATTTGTGGGGCTGCTCTAAAGTTGCAAAGTAAGAGTTAGTTTTATCTTTTACTTATGTGCTTGCCTTTATTTTTCCTCATATGCATCTGTTGAACCTGTGACACACCTCTATCACATCAAAACGTAACTTGTGCAGCACCACATAATTGCCTCGGGTTGACACCATAAGTACCTTTCAACCCGTTACCTTAAAAAACCAAGAACAAGGCAAAATAAATTAATAAATCAGGGAAAAATTACCATAATTAGGGACCCATCTTAAAAACAAATGGTTATATCAGCTCATGAAGCTATTACAATATGAGGAATAGTAGTTAAAAAGAAAAAAAAAACATTTTGTGGAAGAGAACTAGACCGTAACAGTAATGTCTGATATTATTTTCTTTATGGAGTGTGTGCGCACGCGCGTGTGTGTGTGGTTGTAGGATAAACCTTACATAAGTGAACATAACAGTGGCTGTGTGAATGCACTCTGTACCCTGTTGGAGTTGTAATTATGTTGTACTCTTTTACTGCTGTGCACCAAGGCATTACTGCGAATCAGCTTTGGCTCAATGAATATGTACCTAGATAATCAATCACAGTTATAAATCAATCAATCAATATATGAACAAGTAATTAATGTAAAAGTGTCACTTAATGTGCACATCTTAGGCAACCTGCTACATTAGATGTTGGGCTCTCTGTATTGGCATTCCCCTTCAAATTATAGCAAAGTCTCAATCCGCTCAGGCAAGGCATACTGAATAATGTATGGGCAAGCATACACAACAAGACTGTGTTTCCATCTAGGGGTTATTACTGTAAGATGACAGTCCATGGGTCTTAAGATCAAAGCTTCAGAAGTCCATGCTTTTATTTCAACCTTGACATGGAAACACATTATGCTGAGTGTGTCTGCCATATTTTATTTGATACATTATTTGTTTTTGTTACACAGGAGTCAAAGAAGCATCCCCCAGTAAAAAAAAATGTTGTTGCCATTTCTTTATGATGAAAAAAAAACCTTCACCCCTTGCCCAGTGGCTCACTACCCACCCAGTGCCTAGATTTATACTTTTTAACTTGATGAAGTTTATAAATTTCTATCAAAGAAAGTTTCAGTGCCAGGCAAAAGTCCTGTGATACTAAACACTTCCATTGCTGTCTGAAATGGAAGTACTTAATATGAAACAGACTTTCACAAGTTAAAAGGTACAGCCATGGGCACTGGGTGATTAGTAAGCAGCTGGGCATGGAGAGAACAAGGAATTTACAATGCCATGGTCTTTCAACAGTGCAGAACAACACTTTGAAATGTGCTCAGCAGTTTAGAATGTGCACAGCAAGGATTTTAAGTAGGCTGACATTTATACAGAACAATGTCTAGCCATACTATTACAACCACCTTACAGGACAAGTGAACAAAATGACACTGGCACTCTTCATGAGGAGGGGTCCCAAAAAGGCCACGTTGAAAATTTGGTGCAATACCTCAAAAAAAATGGCCACGTTACACCCGGGTGTTGCATAATTTCTACACACATTTGTAACTTTGGTCATTTGGTAGCTCTTCATAGCCATATCAGCTCTGGCTAGACTTTGTCTACATGTAGATGGGCCATTCTCCAGTAAAATGATACATAGATACATAGACAGTGTCGGCAAATAAGGGCCTATGCCCCACCCCGTCTGCCCATTTGAGATTGTAAGTCCAGTTTATGTTTTCCTAGAAGTATGTTGCCCCTTACCCCTGACCTCCAGAATTCCTTTATGTCTATCCCATGCATTCTTAAATCCCGTGATTGTTTCAGCCCCCACCACTTCCTCTGGCAGGGTGTTCCACTTGTCCACCACCCGTTCTGTGAAGACCACATTTCCTCTGAATCGTCCTCCCTCCAACTTCTTCCCATGCCCTTTAGTCCTGGAACATGTGTTTTGCTTAAAAATAGTGTATTCCTGCACCATGTTCCTCCCTGTAAGATACTTGTATGTCTCTATCATGTCCCCTCTCTCCCTCCTCTCCTCCAGGGAGTACATATTCAATTTCTTCAACCTGTCCTCATAGGACTTGTGATGCAATCCATGTACCATATTTGTTGCCCTCCTCTGAACCTTCTCTACCCAGTCTATGTCCTTACATAGGTAAGGTCTCCAGAACTGTACACTGTACTCAGGTGGGGCCTCACTAGTGTCTTGTATAGTGGAATTATGACCTCCCTTTTTCTGCTGGTGATGCCCTGCCTATGCATCCCAGCATCCTATTTGCTTTACCTGCTGCCTTGTCACACTGTTTCCCTACCTTGAGGTCATCAGAGATGATAACCCCAAGGTCCCATTCCTTCTTGGTGCATGTTATATCCTCACCCCCCAACTGATATATTGTGCCAGGGTTTTTGTGCCCCATATGCATTATCTTGCACTTCTTTGCATTGAATTTCAACTGTCAAACCTCTGACCATTCTTCAAGTTTCTGCAGATCCCTTCTCATTCTGTCTACACCCTCTGGTGTGTCTACTCTGTTACAGAGCTTTGTGTCATCAGCGAACAGTGAAATTCTGCCTTCTAGGTCCTGCGCAATGTCACTGATGAAGATGTTGAATAGGAACAGTCCCAGCACTGATCCCTGTGGTACCCCACTGATCACTCTTCCCTCTGTGGAGTGACAGCCATTTACCACCGCCCTCTGTGTCCTGCCGCTCAGCCAGTTACCTACCCACCACACTACTGTCCTGCCCACACCCATATTCCCCAGTTTGTGTAACAGTCTTCTATGTGACACAGTGTCAAAGGCCTTGCTAAAGTCCAGATAGGCTATGTCCACTGCCCTCCCCTGATCCACCTCCCTAGTCACCCAGTCAAAAAATTCAATGAGATTGGTCTGACATGACCCCCCCCTGGTGAAACCATGCTGCCTTGGGTCCTGTAGTCCATTGACAACCAGATGTTCCACAAATCTCTCCTTCAGTAGTCTTTCCATGATCTTCCCCACTACTGAGGTGAGGCTGACTGGTCTGTAGTTCCCCGCTTCCTCTTTGTTCCCACTTTTGTATAAGGGGACTACATCTGCTGTCCTCTAGTCTTTGGTACCTCTCCTGTTTCCAGTAATTGGCTAAACAGGATAGCCAGAGGTTCAGCCACCACCTCTCTTAGTTCTTTAAGGACCCTGGGGTGCACCCCATCTGGCCTCATTGCTTTATCAACTCTTATTACTTCCAGTTCCTTCAGGACCCTTTCTCATGTAAAGGGACTTGTGTCCATTTCTGCACCATTCTCACCCCTTGTACTTCCTTCAGACCCATTACCATCCTCTTCCTCAGTAAAGACTGAGCAGAAATACCTGCTCAATATGTCAGCTTTACTGTTGTCATCCTCCACGCGGCTCCCATCCTCCCTCTTCAGTCTCACTATCCCTCCCTTTGCCTTTCTTTTTTCCCTTATGTACCTGTAAAAGGTTTTGTTCCTCTACCCACTGATTTTGCAATGTGCTCTTCTGTCTGAGCTTTGGCTTCTCTTACTGACCTCCCTGCCTCCCTTTGCTTCTCCTGGTACTTCTCCCTATCCCCTTCTGCATATTTCTTTTTGTATTGCCTGAATGCAATCTTTTTGGCTTTCACTTTCTTTGCTACCTGTTTGGAAAACCATAATGGTCTCCTCTTCCTTTTCCTTTTGCTAACCTGCTTAATGTATAATTTCTGTTGTTCTTGTAATCCCCATTTTAAATACTGCCCACTGTTCCTCAACCCCTGATTCCTGCCCCATTCCCCTTAATGCCTCTTCAAGTATCTCCCCAGTTTCCCAAAGTCTGCCCCCCTAAAATCCAGGATACGTGTTTTTTGTGGTTTGGTTCTGCTCCTTCTGTGATTTCAAACCACAATGTCTGGTGGTCACTGTTCCCCAGGTGCTTCCCCACTGTTACCCCAATCACACTGTCCCTGTTTGTGAGCACAAGGTCCAGCACTGCCTTCTGCAGAGTTGGTTCCAAGATCAGTTGCTTGAGGAAGGCACCTGAAGGGAGTCCTGGATAAATCTGCTCCTAGTTGATACTGTGCAAAGATTCATGTGCTGTATCTTATGAATGGAATTATATTTTTCTTTTCTTGCAAGCAGAATTTATTTCAAATGATGTATCTGCATAGAAACATAAACTTTGCCAGCAGATAAAGAGCAGGTGTCCTGCCTGTCTGCACCTAAAGTGCAGACAGACAAATTGCAGCAAATGAATACACAGAACTGAGGGGGTATACAAATGATTTACAAATGTTAGACTTGTTTCAGTTTAGAAACATTCTTATTGTTGTAAGTTGTGACATGGGGAATGGTCTTAAATAGGGGAAGTAAATGTGTTGGGTCCCTTAAATTCTGAAATGTGAAGATCTTGTAAATGAATTATTGGGCATGCCTGTAGGTGTCAGCAGTCCAAGGATATAAATATTGAAATCATCAGTAAATTAAGTCAAGGGAGAGGCCATTTCATGGACTCCTAGGACAGAAAATGATGTCACTTATAGTTTGCCCCTCAGCTGTATCACTTTCTGTCTCAAGATTTCATGAAATGGCTGTTCCCTCAAATTAATTCAAGGTGCACACTTCCTTGGAGATATAATTAGGCTTGAAACCATTCGTTGTTAGTTTCAGCTTGTAAATAGTAAGTATATTTTTACTGCCAAAGTATCAAGTTCCTTTTTTTTTTCTAGTTGCATGTGGTGTGGGGGAGAGGTCACTGCAGGTAATAAACCTGGCTGCTTGTACTGGTGCTGCAATGTACATGTATCACTTTGGATTTATCTATTTACTGTATGTTGGCTTGAATTTCACTTGAACTGGCACCTTAAATCTGTGATTTGCACGTTGAAAAAAATAACATAATACTTTGGCAACAAAAATAGGCTTGCTCTTCACAAGCTGAAAGTAACAAGAAATGGTTTCAAGTCTGAGATCTCCAAGGTTGCGTGCACCATGCTGTGGGGGTTTGTTTTGGGTTTTGTTTCTTGTCAATTTCTCCAGAGCTGCCTGATGCTAACTGAAATGGTTCCAGAGTGTGCATACATACAAGCAGTGCCAGCACGGAGTCCACGACCATTCACCTTCCCTCTCAGAGCCTTCAACTACACTACCACCTGTAGTCACCCACAGCACACAGGGCGTGTAACTCGCTTCTCAAGGAGGTGGAGTATCCTCTGGCATTGCTCTTTCACTCCTCCCTACCTGCCTTAGAGATCTTTAAATACCTCATGAGAGTAAATAAGGTACAGGAGGGAGGGATTTTTCAGAGAAAAAGGTGCTCTGGAACAAGGGAGCATGCTATATGAAACTGGGGGGTGTAAATTCAGGAGGATGTGAGGAAGTACTTCTTCACAGAAAAGTTGGTGGATGCCTGGAACAGCCTTCCAGTGGAGGCAGTACAGGTGAAGACAGTGGAGGGATTCAAAAATGCCTGGGACAGGCACATGGCAATCATAGGGGTAAGGAAAGGAGGGGAAGAGATGCCTTTGTAGATCACGTTGGGTCTGCAACAAAAAATGAAAGTCTGAAAAGCCAAAAAAAAAAGAAAAGAAAAATGGGCAGACTGGGAGGACCCAGTGGCACTTATCTGCTGTCACATTCTATATTTCTATTTTGCTGCCAGCCCGCTGATGCTTTGGGCATATTCCTGAATCCTGTTGCTTGTGTCATGAGAAACAAAGTGCCGTTGCACTGATGGGGTTTCAGCTGCTCATAGCTTTTAAAGGGAATACAGAGCACAGACCTGTTTTTGTTTGTATTTGATCAGCTCTTAGGACTGCCCATAGTGAATTGGTTCTCGGGTATCCTGACCCTCCTGCATTCATTCAGAGTCCAGTGCACCCTCCCATGGTAAATCTGAAAAGCAAAACTTCTTTCTGCCTAAATACTAGTGGACGCATGGAATGGCCTTCCTGAGGAGGTCATGGGGTAAAAAATTGTGGGGGAATTCAAGAGTGCATGGGACAGACATAAGGCAATTCTGGTGGGGGGTAGGAAGAAGTAGGCTGCTGGTTAACTAGGATATGCAGCTTATCCAATAGGTAGGGAACTGCGCAGACTAGGTAGGCCAAGCGGTGCTTAGCTGCCATCTAAATCAATGTTTCTAGGTTTCTATAGGCTTTTTTCTTACTTTTCAACATTTGTTAGTGACATGCCAAAAGGAGGCCAGTAGCATCCCCCATCAGATGTATCATTTGAGCTGTCTGAATAAAACGAGAGTAGAGCACGCTAGTTGTTGAAGTTTCTCCTGTAGTGTGTTCCCCTTGATCACCTGTGAATTACCTAGGTGGAAGCATTTTACTTTTTAGAAGCCATTTAGGCAATGCACTTTATATAAGAGTAGCCAATGCAGACATTTAAGAGCTAGGACTTAACTGTGAGGTTCTACCTTGACGTCTGGCTGTTTGGCTTGTTCACATTGGAATTCTAATCTGAAGACTGAGAACCCCTTTTCCATGGAGATAAAAATAAGAAAATAGCCTAGTCAGGCAGAAATACATTTTAACTTCTCAGACGTACCATGGGGAGGTGGGCACTGGACTCTGTTTATTGCCTGCCACAAAACCAGTAGCAATCCTCATCAGAAATGGGATATCAACTCTGTGGATAAAACAACAGTAGAGCATACTAGTCTTGGGCGTTCATTCTGTAAATGCAGGTAAAATGTTGGTAAAAAATAATTTCTAACTTTGTTAAATTATTGTTCTAAATTATTATAGGAAGCTTATTCCAGACAGAGCCATCCTGGAAAAATATACACACATATTATAGAAACATGAGAAATGGGTTTCTTAAAAAGAGGGCCCAGTAACTTTCAAGTTGACGCAAACGGAACCTTCTATAGTCCCTGTGATTATATATTTTGATATTGCACTGCCTGTAATATTTGCCTGTACTGCCTCTCTAGTAGGTGCAGGTATGGAACTTTCTCATAAAATGCAAGATGGTAGTTAAAAACCTATACCCTGACCAAGGCACAACATGGGTATGCAAATTGTTTTAAATTAATTATTTTTAAAATATATTTGCCCTGGAATGCCCAGCTGGGATGTAATATCCTGTTTCCAGGGAGTTCTGCTTCTACCAATTAGCACTGCTGGGTGAACTGGAGCACAGAACATTTACGTGGCTTGCTCACTGTCACACAGTATTTGTCTCTAATGGGGTTTGAACCTGTGATCATCCCGTTTTCAAGCCAGTGCTGTAACCATGTAATCACACTGCCCCCTACTGAAAAGAAGATTTTTGAAATAATATACAGGATATGAAATTTCATAAATAAAAAACCCAGATGGCATATCTCTACTTAAAATCCTTAGATCCAGTACAGGAAAACCTCCATTGGCAGTAGTTAGTTACAAAAATGGTCATTCAGGATGCATATCAGTATCTTGATGGAAGAGGGATGCCTGGATATCGTAGCAGTTACTTGATGGAATAGGGACACCTGGATATCACAGAAACATGGTACAGAGAACCATGATCGGGATATCAGCATACCAGGGTACACAATCTACAGGAAGGACAGGGAGGGAAAAAGAGGAGGAGTAGCAGCTCTCTACATAAGGGAAGGAATCAAAGTAACAGAACTAAAGGGTAAACAGGGAGGGAAGGAGGCACTGTGGGTCACCTTGGAGACAGAAAATGTCATCACAATCCACACAGGGGTTGTTTACAGGCCCCCGTCCCAGGGGGAGGCAATGGACAAGAAAATGATAGGAGGA